>JAWNMW010000235.1:5821666-7071250 GCA_035043565.1 Drosophila robusta
GTCAGATTATCATCCGTGGTGATGAGCGCATTGTAGATCTTGGGCTTCTTGCGCAGACGCCGTGCGCCCTGGCAGCAGCTGATGCTCAGAGATGCCAGGAGCAAAAGCAGCAGACTGGACTGTAGATAGAGAGAGAGATAGAGAGAGAGAGGGAGACATTAGCTTGTGCTTCACTTTCATCAAGCATGGTCGTTGTCACTTGGACCATTTAACGCCATTTAATTGATTGCCCAAACGATCATCAATCACTGAATTGTTTACACACTGCTCTTTGGCCGCAAATCATTGACGGAAGTCGGGAACTACCGACGAGGAAGCCGGCGCCGTATAGAAGACCACAAGTTCGACGTCAGCACAGTCGTTTATGACTTTCAAATGCCAACTGAGTTCGATTGAGAGATCGATTCGCTTCGATCGCGAAGCTAGTATTGCATTCAAAACGTGCTCCAATAGTTCAACTCTGGGCAACAACAACAACAACAACAATCGATAGACATATGTGTTACCCATTGTTATGAATTAACTACAGTTCATTAGTTTTGAATTGAAACGTAGATTGTTCCTTTAATTGGATTACTATGGAAGCCGATCAAACCGGACGGCCAGCGTGTTCGACATGGGCTGGAGCGTTGGAATTTTGAGCCTTTCCTTAGGCAGCTTTGTCATAGGTCCGGTTAAACAAGTTGACCACTTGGCATGGAAATGCGCCGGCCCATGAAGCCGTAAGTGACGGAATAGACACACACACACACACACATTGCAGTAAGCTCGTTGTCTGATCTGTGACCGAGTTTCAGGAGATCTTGATCTTTGCATTTGCACGCCCCGCACACTCTCCAATCGCTTTGTAAGCCGCGCTCAGATTACCCAGCGACATTTCTCGCTGGGCTAGCCATTTGGAGTTTGAGCTGGTAATTGGCTTTGCTTTCCATGCATTTCACTTTGACTTTCCTTTGGCCAAGAGAGACAACACAAAGCATTCTCCACCCACGCACCAGCTGGTGATTGCTCGGCGAGCACTACTGGAGCTCCAGACTGGATATGTGTGTGTGTGTGCTTTCAAAACGTAGCAATTGAAAGATCAGAGACCAATTTTCAACGCTTTTCCTTTTGGCTTTTGTGCGGCTGCGGCTGTCGTGAAATGAATCGAATTGTTTGAAATTGAATCAACAAACGGCGCAAAGCAACAATTGCACAGCTCGTGCCGATCATGAGCCGATCATCATCATGATCATCATGAAGTAAGTGCACTTCAATGTCTGAAATTGGGCCATGTTAAGTGCCAAAAACTACGAGTTTTGTAGCTTGTTTTTAATAACAACAACAACAACAGCAAAAACGACCACGATGAGCGTTTGCTGATGCATAAGATACTGCGGTCCGCCTTTGAAGATCACGCTCTTGGCCCTGGCTGTGTTTTTGGGCTCAAAAGCCTAAGTTCAAATAGCCGATTATCAGCTTTTTACAATGTGGGTGTGCCAAGTGAGCATTAGAAAACTGTTGCGCCAGACTGCCAAACTCTTAATGTGATGATGAACTGTGCTGATCTACGATGAAGTTGGGCTCTTTTTTATTGAACTTTTACCTAAAAGGCAAGCTGAGCTTTGACAAGCAAGTTGATGTGGTGTTGTTTTTATGCCAATTAAATTCCTTGATCTTACCGATTTTACAGGGTAAAAACAAAAGTCGTCTAACAACCAACTGATCATTGAAAAATGCAGATTTTCTCTAGACTTTTTTATACTTATGTATATTTATGATAAAGATAATTTTGCAACGTCATTTATACCTGAATTATACACAATTTTAAATATTAATTTCAATTTAATCAATTTAAATATTTTACTGAACTGTGAAGAACCAGAAAACTATTACTATACTAACTATATAAAAATTTGGAAATAATATGCCATAGTAATTATTAATTTTTGATAGCTCCTAGCAGCGCACAAAGCGAAAAAAACAGCAATTTTCCTTTTCTAAATCTAAACCTGTTGTTAGTTCAATTCTTAGAGTCTATCTTTGCTGCGGACATGCTGTCTGCCAAGTTTTATGACGGCTATATTAAAGTTCGAAAATTAAATTAACTTAACTTAACTTAAAGAAGTAATATTCCATTAAACATAATGGTAAATACCCACGCTTAATAGGTAATAGGTAATAGTCTCCTTGCAAACCATTTAAGGAAAATACAAAAGAAATAATCTCAAAAATATTGGATTACTAGCAGGGTCCAAGACATCGCCACATCCAAAAACTAGCCTGAGTTCTGAATCCAAAACCCTCGTTGTACAGTTGTTTTAAGGATTGGGGTACTCAGAATTCGAATCTATCTAGAATTTCACAGTAATCAGTTAGTTAGTCAGTTATTTACATTACTCAGATAAACCTTACGTGGTGATATATGAATGAAATTCAACCAAATGAATCATAAGTTAATAAGTTTTCTTGCAAGCCTTTTAAATAAACTAAACTATTAAAAAAATAAATAAACTAATATATACCTCAAAGTATCTAAGCATCTAATTAAGTATTTCTTACTTGGCAATTCATTTAGTTTTTTTCTCTTGATTTTAAATCCGTGGCGGGTTTTTTTAAATTAATTTATTATAGAATAACTCATAATTATACTAAGTAAGCTATTACTCCACAGTCCAAATAAACTTTTGGTTTTGCTTTGCTCTTTATGTGAAGGATTTTAATCTCAGGTTGTTCCATTTAAGATATGAGTAATAGTATAAATCATAATTATCGCAACTAATCTACGTGGCAGATAGTTTTGTTCTTTTGGTCTCTGTTTCTCTTCTTGTGAATGATATTTAAATTTGTGGCTGGTCCACTTGGCCCATTCGCTTAGTTTTTTTTTGCCTAGCTTGCATTGCCAGTTTTGCATGTTAGATGCTGAGTCAGCCAGCAGCTGCCACACTCAGAGTCATGGCTAAAAGATCAGACCAGTTCAAAGGCAATAAAAATGGCCACTAATGTAACCTTAAACCTGGTCGCGTGCATCAAAAAGTGAAAGTGTCTGCTCCACAAATAAAACGAAACAAAAAGTGGGTAGCGTGGGATCTACATCAAATAGGAATACGTATGATCCATAAAAATACCCAAATCGAGTCAACATTTACCTTTAGCGCGTGCATTGTCGCCTGCTTTTGGCTTTTTGGTATGCACGTTGTGTGTTCTGGGATTATTCGCCTTGCCAGGAAGCTCAAGAAATGTCCAATAAATTAACACATAAATCGTCAACTGCACTCGGTTGGGGTTTTTTCTCTCTCTTTCTCTTAGTTTTGTTTACGTTTAATTGAATTTTGTTTTATTTTTTCATACTTTTAAAATGCACAATTTGTTGAGCCGCAGCTGACGAGGCGACGTCGCACGGCACGTAATGACTTTGAAAAACAAGTCGCTATAAATTATATTGGAATATAGTGTGTGTGCAGTCCATATGCAAAGAAACTGAATGCAGCAGCGAATTGCGCCGACACTTGGCTATAACGGGGCAAGCACTTTAGCATGGGATCACGAGTTGGCGCGGAGGCTGCTGGCGTTCAACTGACGGGCGGCTGCGCACGCGCGTTTTCTTATTGGATTTTGAGCGAGCACTGGGCGGTCTCCTACCTTTTATACCTTCAACGGCGGCAGCGACGCTGGCGTCAAACGTTGCGCAGCAGCAGCCGCTGCTGCTGTCGCTGCCTCCGTTGGCAATGGAGCTTTATGGCGCTCTGCAGGAACTTCTTGCAATTGGCCTAGTTTGCAGAACACAGCTTGGGTTATTGCAGCTCAGTTAGGCCGTTTGCAACGCACAGCAGGACGCATCCTTAAGCAGTGCATAATATAGGACGCCTTAAAGCCGACGTTTTTTTCTTCCTTTCAATCATATATGTATACAGGCGAATTATTTAATGACCATTCGTTCGGTGAAAGAATTTATTTTATGTTCCTTCCGAATTATCTTTATGTGTTTATTCTGACCCAGTTCTTTGATATGTCGTGTTATGATAAATGCGCTTTAGTCATAAATAGAATGTTTACTTACTATTAAGTATGATTCTTTTAGTTCGGGATTAGTTTTGGCTGATTCATGGGAAATTTGATTTGAATTTGATTTTTGATGGTTTTAAAAAAACGCTAGAACTCCGGGTTTGCAGCTTTGCATGCATTTAATTTAATTAATAAAAATATATGGAATATTTTATTTTGGCTTAATAATATTAACTTACATTATTTTTATTTATTTTCTTTCAATATGAAAACTATGTAATATATTATAACCTTCTAAATTGCTCATATTTGATATTTAGTAAGGGCTACTAAACAGCCTGAATTTATTTAACGGTTTTAACCAACTTCTTTCTAGCAGTAAATACATTTAGTAAAATTACATTCATTATCACCGTTCTTATCTACTAGGGCATTTAAGCTTCGTTGTGGTCACCTTTGATACCTCGCCTGATACCTTTTGTTGCATTTTCATTAGCTCTGACTTAATTGCTTTGGCAGCGCAATCAATTGGATGCAGTTAACAGAGCGAAAGTCTAGAATAATGAGTGAGAGATTGGCTCGAACGGGCAATTGATCGGCGCTCGGACAAGTCACGCCTTCTATTCTATTCCATAACAAAGGGGTTTTTAACAACAATAGTTTCACTTTCATCATTATAATGGCTAAGAACTGCTTATTGTTGTTGTAGTTTGTTGTTGTTGCTGTTGTTGTTTACTAGTTACCGCACGCCCCACACTTTGTAGCAAAACAGCTATTAAATTGCCCCCACTACAGCGCCCCAACTGCTCTTGCTGGCATGATTAATATACCCTGTACTTGTGAATAGTAGCAATGGGGTATTTTGCTTTTAAGATTAGGTTTGCTGCTCATATCAATTAAATGCTATCTAAACATTATTATACTCGATCACGAAGTGACAAGAGTAATAGGTTTTGTGCAATTTCCGTCATGCTGTCTGTCCGTTTGTCCGTCTGTCTGTCGGATGAACGCAACTTTGAGCAGTGAGAATATTATATATCCACATTTGCAAATTTTCGCCGAAAAAAGTTGTGGTTATCTGCTTCAGACAAAACGTTAAGATTTTTGTGCCACGCCCACTGGGTGGCTGGCAAATCGATAACATTCGATACACCTAAATCGCAATTCGATCGCTCAATATTTCCCACAATATTGAAGTTAGAGTCACCAAATTCGGTATGTAGGTTGCTGGTGACCTCGCCTGATATCCCGGCTACGCCCACTAGAACACCCTCAGGCTCCCCGCCTTAAAAAATCGGAAATGGCTCTAGCTCCCACAGTTTTTGAGCTAGAGTCACCAAATTTTAAAAGCAGATTAGTGGTCACACGGTACAAATGTCCCCTCCACGCACACCCCAGCCCACTCCCGCCCCCGCAAAGTGCGAAAGCCTATATCTCACACAGTTTTAAAGCTTGAGTCACCTAGTAAAATATCATGCCAAAATTGACAAAAATTTAGACATGTAAAGTTCCCAAAACCATACTTGAAAGATTTTAAAGTCTCATAACTTCGTCAAAAATTAACCGATTTTCACGATGTTTACCATTTTCTCCATGGATTAACCTCTAGATTGATTCTGCATTTAAATTTAATTCGTATTTGAAAATATTTTTTTTTCGATTTTTTTTCCAAAAATATCCTTTACTCCCCCCTTACTTATTTTGAAAAAAAAATTTTTTTTTGATTTAGAATCGCGAACTTTTATTTTTAATCTATTGCGGGTACTCAAATTAGTATAAATCGCAACTTTAAAAGTGATTCTGAGGGGGTCGATTTTTCTGTCAAAAATCATGCCAAAATTGACAAAAATTTAGACATGTAAAGTTCCCAAATCTATACTTGATAGATTTTAAAGTCTCATAACTTTGTCAAAAGTCAACCGATTTTCAAGATATTTACCATTTTCCATGGATTAACCTCAATATTGATTCTGCGTTTCAATTTAATTCCTATTTGAAAATATTTTTTTTGTTTTTTTTTCTAAAAATATCCTTTACTCCCCCCTTACTTATTTTAAAAATTTTTTATTATACTCGTTCACGAATTGAAACTAGTATATTGGTCTTGTGCAATGTCCGTCATGCTTTCCGTCTGTCTGTACGGATGAAAGCAATTGTTTTCGGCGCTATTGAAGATAGAGACTTGAAATTTTGGATACATACATGTAGTTATCTGCTTCAGATAAAGTGTTAAGATTTTTGTGCCACTGGGAGGCTAGCAAGACGATAACATGTCGATACACCTCAAATCGCAAATCGATCAAAAGTGAATATTTCCGACAATATTAAGGTTACAGTTACCAAATTTGGTATGTAGATTGCTTATGATCTCCTCAAAAGAGTGCGACATTGATATCCCGGCAACTTGTTTTTTGGTTTTATTATGAAAATAGGGTATTAGGAAGTCTTGCAATTCTATGGGTTGTTGGTATTCTGGTAGTCACGTTCACTGGCAGAGGTGATAAGTGTCGGTCTGTCAGCTGCGCACACCAACCACGTATATACGTGTAGTTTGAATGTTAAAATATTGCAATTGCAGTTTACGCTTCTGTACGAAACCATTCTGAAATTTAACATAAAAATGTACAGTTAACATGAGCTTCAGTTTTGTGCTGTTAGCTTTGTAGAGAAGAAATTAAAGCTAATAATGTCAGAGATAAGACTGTTTAAGGTTCAAACTTATTGTGTATGAAATAAAAGCAAGCAACAAATCAAAACAAATTAACAACACACAACCAGATAACATTAGTTTTATTATAATCAATTTCAATTTAAGCTTAACAGCGCATTTAATTCAGCTGTACGTATCTTGTTTCAAATACTAAAATACATTTTGCTCACTGACCGAAGCTGCCAGCCTTGCGACACATGCAAACACAATGCAGACTGTTTAATCGCTAGATGGCGCCGCTATTAACCAACAGATGGCGCAACGGAACACCTGTTCGCTTTCATTTGAATCTCATCACCGAAAATCGAATCAGAATGTGGAAAAATGGTTAGATATAGATGTAAAACTATTTATAATAAAATTTGAGATGGTATAATATATTTGTTGCTAGACTTCGGCCCTCGGGCTGGGTTAGCGCTTTGTTTGTGTCTTTATCAATGTGTCTTGGTCGCTATGTTGCACCTTTAGCCCATTGATAAGCCAATCAAAGCAGGCAGTCAATCAAATTTGGCGACCTTAGAAGGTGATCGCCCGATCAGCTGACTGGCTGTCCAGTTAGCTATAAATATAAATGCAAGCGCAGCTAAAATTGCAGTTGCAATCGAAGGCACTTCCCCAGACGTCCAATCATGAAGCTTTTTATACTGTTGCTGAGTTTGACTTTGGCCCTGGCCGATCATCATGAACACCATCATGAACATCACCATGGCGCCGCCTATGTGGTGAAGAACCACGACGATCTGGTCAAGTTCCGGCAATTGTGCGCCGAGCAGGTGCACGCCAGCGCCGAAGATGTGGCCCAGTACATCAAGTGGCAGTTTGCCGACGGAGAAGGAGTCGCTGCTACCTGAAGTGCATCTTTGAGCAGTTCGGCTTCTTCGATGCGGAGCACGGCTTCGATGTGCACAAGATCCACGAGCAGCTGGTCGGCGGCACCCAAGTGGACCACTCGGATGAGGTGCACCAGAAGATCGCCAGCTGCGCGGACAGCAATGCGCAGGGCAGCGATGCCTGCACCTGGGCCCATCGCGGCGGCATGTGCTTCATGCGCTCCAATCTGCAGCTGGTGCAGCACAGCGTCCAGGCCTGAGGCACTGACATTGATACAAAACAACAAATACCCCGAGCTGCTTTAATTAAATGATTTTTGTTTATTTGATTTTCTGCTGTTGCTTCATGTACTCCCTGACCCAGTGGCCAAATCTGCCCGAGGTGGCGCATTTGTAGGCCTCGTAGGCCCACTGGGCCGGCTGCTGCTCGCGGCGCTCTTTACCGTTACAGTAGTCGATGACCAGCACGAGCTCCTCCATTTGCTGGCGCGCCGCAAAGATCTGCGCTATGCGCTCTGCCCGGTAACCGTGCTCATCCGTCCATAGACCCAGCTGCTCCACCAGGCAGCGCAGCCTGCTTGCCTCAGTTTCGCTCTGGCAGCTCGCCAGGCTGAGCTGCACTTGCTCCGCCGTGGGCAGCTGCCAGGCGGGCATCTCACCCGCCTGGCCTGTTATCAATCCTCCGATTAGCAGGCAGCAGCAACAGCCAAGCACTCGCAGCTCCAAGCGACTCATTGTAATCCAATTGTTAAATGGAGCACTTTGCGATTCGACACGCATCTCTTATATATAGACTACCAGCTGTCGCTGAAACCAGTTCCGATTAATGCGTCGGCATTGACATTAACCTAGAATTCGTGGAACTCTCCGACACGACTCTAATTGCTGTCCGTCGCACGTAATGGGCCTAGGCCCAGACCCAGCTCGGATACGGCACTTGATCTGCCTGAGAACGAGATTTATTTGTTGTTTCTTTAATAGATTCTATTTTTTGTTTAGTTTTTTAAAGGCAGCTACAAAAGTTATTTGTCGCGATTTAGACTATTAATATGTCTATTTATGCATTGAAATTTGTTAGTTTTTGTTATTGTTAAGACGTCTAGATATCATCTTTACAATCAATTTCCTCAACAATCTCTACGTGCTTGCAGCTTTAAAAAGTTCTGGATATTTCTCTAAACATTAAAACAACATAATGATATAACTCTTTTTCCAGGCTGATTCAAAAGTTCAATATAATAAGAGGGTTGGATATTTAAGTATTTGTTATAATCGTTTACGAAGTGAAAAGAGTATATTGGTTTTGTGTTTGCTAGAGACTTGAAACTTCTATACAGATCTATTACAGATAAAGTTTTATAATTTTTTGGCATATCGATATATATATATATCTCCTACAATTTTAGAGCTAGGGTCTAAATGATCTCTAAAGATCGAGCCTACAAATTTCGCCCACGCCTACTCCCACCTTCACAAATTAATAATCTATATTTCCAAGATATCAATATTACTTAAGCCCTGTTCAAGTGTTTTAAGCTGTAATTGTACTTTGAACGAGTATTGTGCAATCGGTTATAACCCGACTGCAACGCTCTTACTTGTTTTTTTCTGCCGCTGGTGTGATTTTGCGGGTTGTTTTTTCACAAATCGGTGAAGCAAGTTTTCATTAATTTTTATTGTACAGCTTTATAAATGCCTTTCATTTCACATTTGTTGATTGGCATCGAATTTTTGCTCATACTCTGTAACGGTTATTTTTTAACCAGAATAGTAATTTGTCCGCAAGGTTGAACACGTCTCCAGTGAATTCTTACAATATCTTTATAAATGAATTTTATACAGGCTTTTACCACCACTTAAAATTGATTATAATTATGTATAATAATTTTCATGTATAATAAATTTCATGGTTATACACCATTATAAAATACTTTTCACAAGTAAATAAATATAAAATACTTTTATTTAATTATGATTAGTAATATTTATTACTTTCATTAATTATATGATGAACACAAATCCTAACTGGTATTTGTGTCTCTCTATATTATGACTGAAGTAACTAAATATATCTGCAATCCTAATGCAACTACCTGAACATAACTGCTCGCTTTTCCGCCGTTCTAAACACCTTCGTGAAGCCCCCTCCCCATTTCTCTGCCCGTTTCCTCCAATTACAATAAGTAGTCTAAATTGCAACTGCAATTATAAGCTTGCGGCTGATTGCGCAATTCGTGGTTTAAGCCGAGTTGCCGTTGCAATCAGACGTGAATTCCCTCTGCTGTTTGGAGCCTTTGACTGCGGCACATGTGCATTTGCATTTGTTTTTGTTTCGTGGAGGGGGGTGGTGCAGTCACATAGGTGACTTTCTCCGTTGACTGTGACTACTTCATTAACAACGCGCTGTGTCGTTTTCACGCTGCAATAGATCTTTCCGCGCCATTCAGCCGCAACCCGGGCATATGTCAGCCGCGTTTGACAAAGCTAATTTCATTGCGGCGGGCTTACCGAACCGGGCGCTACGTAAGACTCGCAAACGCCAAACAAACACTTCACACGACCTATTCAATTATTTCTCAATTAAATGTCGTGTAAAGAAGTCAACATCATCATCATCATCATCATTCCTGCTGGCGTTTCCATTGAGCGCCTGCTCCCCATCGATAAACACTTGACACTTTTGGTGGATGGGTCTTTGGGCGCATGCGGGGGCGTGTGGTGGCCGTATAATAGTCAAAGGCAAAAAAGTGAATTCAATTTGATTTTTCATTTGCATTTGGGCATTTGCGGATTTTTGGGATCTGGGCTTTTGCGTTGGTTTTGCTTTTTTTCTCGATGCAGCTGTTTTGTACGTGGTTTGAAAAGATCTCAACGAATTGTTTTACTTTTCACATTGTGTAGAAAGAGAACTACGAGTATATGTGAAAAGCTCTAGAACTATTATTATATATTTTAAATATAGCCTGAAATTTTCTAATTGATGCTATAATCTATAATATTGTCGATTTCGGCTGATATTTGACCACTCAAAAATTATTGATTGCTCAAGTTAAAAATCCAAAACATATTTATACCACTTTCTGTACAAATTTCAATATTTGTAACAATAAAATTGTAAAAGTGGATTTTGAGTATATTAACATTTATTCTTTATATTAGCAGAAAATTCTTCATATTAGCAAAAGGATAATGTGAAAAATATATGCCCATATTTTGTGAATATATGTTATAGTTATAAACTGTCAACCTAAACAACTTCATCTACCGAGGACTCATAACTAATATATTAAGATATGTCTGGTATATGTGGAAATAATATAATACAAAAATGCATAGGAATTACTATTGCAGTATAAATTTGTAGTATAAATAGGGGTATTTAGATATGGAAATAGGATTTTATCCTAAGCGAGAGAAGGAGTAAGTTTTATTCCATTAAACAACCGATAAAGAATTATAATTATTATTAATATTATTATTATGATTTTTTCTACACTTTATCCATACACTAGTTTGTGGTTCGAGCATAGATCTTTCTTTCTCTGTTGGGTTCGGTTTGGTTAATTAAGTGCTCAAGCGTAGTTCCTGTGTGACTTATCAAAGCCCCTTTTTCTCTTTCTGTCTCCATTTCTATTATTCTCTTCCTGTTTTTTGCTCTCTCTATTTTTCACACTTACGATCTCTCACTCTCTCTCTTCAACTCATCTCTCTTTCTGCCTCTCTCTTCCCTTTATCCCTCCACCTTTACCATCCTTATTAATAATGCATATCTTCTATCATTCTTCATGCCCAAAATTCTCTGCCTATTTATTTCTTTCTCCATCTCTCACTTTCACTCTCTCTCTCTCTCTCTCTCTCTCTCTCTCTCTCTCTCTCTCTCCTCTCCTTTTCTAACTTCACTCACTTTGCATTCGATTGCGCTATAAAATGTTCGCTTTGGGATTAAATGGTCTGCAAGTTGTTTCTTTTGATGCGCATTGTTTCTGTTCCAGGATGCTTTTCTGGAGAGAGAGAAAGAGAGAGAGAAGGGGGATTGGGTGCACAGTCTCAACTGTTTCCATTGTATGGAGCCGGCACGCCCCAATGGGTCACTGGCGGTCGCCCATTGAAGCTGCTCTAATTGCAACTTTGAAACTCAATTGGGTGGCCAGCGGGTGCATAGAACCACTTTTCGACTTGAATAACACACCCAAACACACACACCCGGCAACACCACACACCAATTAAATAAAAAATGTTTTGCGCTTTTCAGTTTTTCAGCATTTGTGTTGTTTTTCTCTCGTTTTCTTTTTTTTTTGCCATTTTCAGAAAATACACAGTTTACTGTATACAAAATTTACAATTTGCGGCATCCACTTGAATTTTTGCACATGTTGGTCAGGGGCCCAGCCAGAAAGGTCAGCTCTATTTTGAATAGCGCCAAGTGGTGGGCGGTGGGTGGTGCAGGGGCTGGTCCTGGCACACGTGCTGGCTTTTTTGTTTAAAGCAGCGGGAAATCTTAACAAGGAGCTGCCCGGGATGGCTCCACTCGGCCGTGTTCGTGTGCACCGGCGCGTGTGTCTGCATTTTAGTGCGCCAACTTGCGCCGGCAACAAATGCGACAGTAAAAACTTTTTCCCCATTCTCCCTCCGCCCACATCCCCACGCATAGGTGGGCGTGGCCAGTGTGCAGCGACGACACATTGTGCCAAAAGTTTTGCTCCTGGCAAAGTTCGCAGAAACTTCTGCGCGCAGCATCTGGCAGCTAAACAAGTGCTGGAAAAATGCTAGAAAATTGGAATACTTTCCAAAAGTCGAAAGTTCATTTTTGCTTTTCTTTTTTAATGCAATATACCCATTAAAAATATGTGGGCAACATGGGTATAATTTAGTTGTGTGCAACAGACAAAAGGCAACATCTGACAGCACATTAAATAATATATATTCCTGATTAGCATCAATTTTATAGTATATTAAGTTATATCTAATATTATGTTTATCTGTATGAAATCAGAGCTAAGTTTTGGTATGCTGGCACCTAATACATATGTTATTCAAGTTTATTTTAAATTTTCTTTAAATTCTTTCCCTTTAAATCAATAAATATCGATTTCCAATCTTCTTTTTTGAGCATGAGTCTCTTAAATCGATAAAAATGTATTGCCAACACCAATTTTGATTAGTATACCTTACCTTTAAATCGATAAATATTGTTTACTTGTACACCTTTTATAAGTTAGAGCTTAATTAATTAATAATTATGTGAGTTGGAGATAGAAAACTTGCCATTTGAGCTTTCCTATACAAAACTAGATCATCATATCTCAGTTTCGGTATTTATGATCACAATCAAGAAAACAAGATCGAGTGTCGATAACAAAAGCTTTTTCATACACCCAAAAATCTGTCAAATTATTATTAAAAATTAATATGAATTTGTATATCAAACGTAGCTCCAGCTTCTCCTCCCCCATTTGCTAACGCTAAAGTCCTTCTTTAAGGCCACTCAGAACTGTGTAGAGGGTATCTCCTACTCATGCCCCTCCGACTAGACTATTTTAACTTTTGCACTCGACTTGATGGTCGCCTTCACAGCGCATTGTGGACTTGGTAATTTATATAAGCCTTATTAATTATTAATTAGCGAATCTTTCGAACAGCCACAAAGCCAAACAACTGCGGGTTGGCTATTAAAAAAATAAAATGAAAATAAAAATAAAAATAAAGAAAATAAATGAGTATATCAAATAATTCACATTAAAACATGAGCACAAAAGGCAGCAGGACTTGGAACAGGACCAGCACCAGGAGCTGGGCAGTTGCTAGAGGAGGGTGTGCGGTGTGTGGTGTGCGGTGTGTGGTTTATGGTGTGCGGCTTGTGGTGGGCAGCTGAGCGCGTGCGGCGGCTTTTGTTGACCACAGTCCGCGCATTAGCGTGGCTAAATTAATAAAGTCTGTGGTGCGAGGTGGTTTGGGTGGCTTGGGGTGGCTTTGGGTGGCTCGGGTTTAGCTTGGCTCGGGTCGAGTGTCCACTTGTCGGCAGCTGGCTTGTACGTGGGCTGCATGCAGCGGGGCAGCGGACAGCGGGCAGTGTGGTAATTGGAATTAATTTAGCATTAAGCTGCATTTCTTTAGCCAACTCGCCCCCTTTCTTTTACCCCCTCTGTGCATGAAGTGCCTACATTTTATATAATTTTTTCTATTCTCATTTGGCAAGCAGAATGTGGCTGTTAATTAATTGCGCTTAGTTGCCGCAAATGGCAGTTGGCAACCGCAGCGGCCAGTGGGCGTCCACACAGCTCATTAGCGCTTAGCAATTAACGGGAGCTCAAGCGCGAATCTTGGCTTCTTGAAGATCAAAGCGCTTAACTGCAGACAAAGTGCACAAAGTCTTTGATTAAAACAGAACTAATCTAACCATTTAGATATCTATATCTATAGATCTCTATTAAAACAAAGGCAACAATTGCTGCTGGTCGCAAGCACACACAAGCCCACACGGCGTATGCGCAATGTCAAGTGCACAGAGACAGAGAGACAAGACACAAGCTGGGGCAGCTGTTTGTTGCTGTTTGGGCGTGGCACCGAGCGAGATAGCTAAACTCTGTCTGCAACTTATTGACATTTTAGCGGCGCGTTAGTGGACACAAAAGTTTGTGCAATATTTCAATACTTTCAATACACTTTCTTTGATTTAATTTAATTTTATATGTAAATCGCCATTACATTTAATCAGTTAAAACTAAGGTGTTCTAAAAAAAATTAGCAAAACATATTTTTTTTGCATCCCTCGTTTCGTTTTATTCTTAAAATTTTCAACGTTTCGTTCTTAAATATATATTTTTAAATTAAATATATATTATTTTTAATGTCTAATTCGACTATTAATTTATCATTAATAGAATAAATATTTTTTAAATTGGGCACAAAAAGTCATTTTTATAATTTTTAAACTTATATTGGGCAAAATATTTATATATATATATATTTCTTCGATTTTTTAAGTTTTGTATTTAAAAATTTTTAGATTCATATAATGTTTTTTAAAAAGAGTTCTGCCCTTAAGTTAGGACGCTTCTACTTGATTTCAGTACACAGTTGTTAGTTTTTTTTATGTGTTTCTTGATCTTTTTATTGTTACAAAAATAGAATTTGAGCTCTTAATGGCTAAATAAGTTCATAAGCCACCCTCGCTGCGTAAAGTTAACTCACATGCTATGCATTCCTGTTGTCTCCTGTCCTGCTTCTTGTTACTTTTATCTGTTTTGCATGTACGTGTGGAATCCGAGCACCGCCCAACCACCCAGCCACACAACCTCACGCCGCCCTCTTGGCATTGGTCCGACTGTTGGCAAGACACGCACACACCACACCTCACATGCTCTCTCTCTCTCTCTCTCGCACTCTCGCTTGCTCCATTATCCGTAGAACTCATTAACCTGCGTTCGCTGCAAAATCCTTTTGTTTGCCAACTGACAATCGGCAGCTTTCCCGTGCCGCGACCTGGCCAGGCTGCCAGTTTTGGCCATTGTTATAAATATATTGTAGATATATTCATTGTACTATTTTCCGCTTGATTACAGCCAAAGGATTTTTGGCGCACAACCAGCACACACACTCACACTCACACCTACGTCCATTGTTCGCTTGCATTTGACCGCGCGTTTGGCACTCTCTCCTGGCAACCACTAAGTGGATACGCTTATTATCCTTCGTTGGCGTTGATATGTGCCGCGCTTTGCCCCCGACCTCTGCCCAAACGCTCCTCCTCCCCTGCAATGCCCGCCTGCAAATCCCGTGTAATTTTATTCATAAACTCGGCTAAAAACATATTGCTGGCACTGGCTTTAGCTAAGCATTGCGTGCTTGGGGATCATTGTTTTTGGCCTCTGGCAGTTGGCAGGGCACCAGAATAGAATTCACACACACAATATATATAAAACACATACCGCGCACAGCGGGCCTGGCTTTTGTGTCAATGAATACAATAACCAAATTAAATAACCAAGGTGATCCGGGCATATAAACCAAGCCTTCAGGCCCACAGCTGCAGCTGCTGCCACCAGAAAGGGTTAAGATTAAAGCTGCAGACGTTGTGGCTGTAGTTTCTGGTTCTATCTGCAATTAGCCCACTCAACGCTAATAGATACTTATCGCAGAGCCCGGCCACAATTGTGACCCAACAACAATAATGGCCACTTGAGCGTAGCCGTCTGTATTGGGAATCCTTAAATTGTCTCGCTGCGTTTATCATTTCGATTTTGATATGCATTTTTTTCATTTTTATTATACCTTATACCCTTTCAACAAAAAAGGGGCCGTATGCGCATATAACAGTTGTGCGAATGTATGTAACAGGCAGTAGAAGGCACCAAACTTATTATTCAATCATTGCATTTATCGATTTATATTTCGAAATTTTAATGACGATTGCGAGCCGTTTCTAGAAGGTGGAATTTTGATTTATTATATAATATATATATATTATCGAAATTATATATCTGTAATAAATAGATTATAAATCTGTAAATCTGTAAATAAATAGATTTTAAATCTGTAAAATATGCTTGTTTTTTCAAAATGAGTTTTAAAAAATATGAGCCTTATTTGGGCCTATGTATCTGTGTATTTTGTGTACATCAAAGCAAGCACTACTGTAAGCAGCAGGGTATCTTGTAGTCAGGCAGGGGCGATTACAGCCCTCCAACTATTTATTTATTTGCGTTTATTCGTCTAGCACTAACTGTGGCCCCAGGACATTCTCATGCGTTGTTGGCTCTGAAATGGCAAACAAATAATGAGATAGATATAAACTCGCATCTCAAGCAGCGTTTCGAGTGCAACCTGCTCAACCTTCCCACAATCACACACACGCACACACACACACACACACACCCGCACACTCGCAAACAGATGCACATGCGTATCCTTTAGATACATTTGGCCGAACATTTTTTTCCACTTGAGCGAACGGCCTGCGAAACAGCCAGCCAGCACTTCAGGTCAAAGGTCTTTATTCCTTTACTCTCTCTTTCTTTAATCTTGTTTATTTCTTTATGATGTGCTTGTGTTTGTGTGTTTATTTGGCTGATTTTTGGCAAATCGTTTGCAATTTAACTGCAATTAAATTGCAATTTACGTTTTCATGCCACACACATTGCAAGAAGGCAAATTTTCGTGGAGCAGAGGCTGCGGTCCTTGAGGCACCTCAAGAACCGGCAGCGGCAGCCATTGTGTTACCTTTGTGCTAAAAAAAAGAAAACATAAATAAAATACCTTTTGCGTTTTTTACCACAATTATTTTTGCACTAAAAACGCACGGCACCCGCCGCAAAATCCCGTTCCTCTTTAGCCGGGCTCTTTGGGCTTTTCCTCTTGGCGCCTCTTGACTTGCGGCGGCTTTTATTTTAGTTGTTGTTATTGGATGTTGTTATTGCTGCTGTTGCTTTCCTTTGTGCGCGGCGCATTTACAAAATGGCCGACTTCTTGCCTGGCCCAGCCTAGCCCCTCCTCTCCCTCCCTCATCCCTCCTCGCTCGTCGCTCCTCGCTCGCCTGTTTATGTGCAGCGGCGTGTGCTTTGTAATTTGTATTTAAAAGAGATCTGCCTTATGCCAAATAAACTAAAATTCCTTTGTGCAACATAATTGCAGGGTACACTGAAACTCTTTGTGCCGCCTTCTCTCCCTCCCACCTTTTGCCCGTTGGTTTTTGTGGTTTCTTGGCGCAGCTGCCGCCACTTCGTCTAGGTGCTCTAATCGTGGCTCACAGGCGCTCAAGTTTCTTCTTGGTAAA
The DNA here is from genome assembly GCA_035043565.1 of Drosophila robusta. Lineage (NCBI taxonomy): Eukaryota > Metazoa > Arthropoda > Insecta > Diptera > Drosophilidae > Drosophila > Drosophila robusta. The sequence goes on from JAWNMW010000235.1 coordinate 5,838,963, forward strand.
GTTAAGTGCAAGTATTTTACAAAGAAATTGCTCCGACTGCATTTTACTGTAAATTACATAAATTTCTACTTGTAAAGTTTTCCAAGTCCCAAGTAAAAGCTCTTCGTGGACTTTCAACTCGCATAACTTTTCTAAAACTCAAGCGATTTTCACGACTGAAATCATTTTTATCGTGCCGTGTCAGCTAGATTGTTTTTGAATCTCAGCTTTTTGAATTTTTAAAAATAATTTTTTGGTATTTTTTGGGTAAAAACTCCCCCTCACTTATTTTTGGAATTTTTTTTTTTCAAAATTTGGAACCTCGACATTGAATTTTTAATCAACTACGGGTATTAAAATTATTTTAAAAAGCAAGTTCAAAAGCGATTATGAGGATGTCACATTGATTCTGCATTTCAAATATATTCATTATTGAAAATAAATTTTTTTGGATTTTTCGATGGAATTTTTATAATTGCAAATTTACATTTTTAATCGATTGTGGTTGTCACAATTAGTATAAATAACAACATTAAACCCGATTTTGAGGGGGTCACATTGTTTGTGAAAAATCATGCAAAAATGTACAAAAATGTTTAAATGTAAACCTCTCGGATCCATAGCTCCCATATTTCAAACGCCTATAACATTGTCAAAACTGAACCGATTTTCATATTTGGTGACATTTTTGTCATGGTTTGTCCTCTAGATTGATTCTACATTTCAAATAAAGATTTTTTTTTTCAAAATTTAGAAATCCAAATTTATATTTTTAATCGATTGTGGTTGTCACAATTAGTATAAAAACAACATTAAAACCGAGGGGGTCAAATTTTTTGTCAAAAATTTGATAGCATTTTTTTCATGTTAGTATCAAAAACAACATTAAATCCAATTTTGAGAGACTACATTTTTTTTGTAAAAATCATGCCACAATTGACGAAAATTTTGACATGTAAAGTATCCGCATATTTAGTAAATACTTATCCTAGACTTTCCATAACTTTGCCAAAACTCAACCGTTTTATTGTTTGACGGCATTTTGGTCATTATTTTATATTTTTTATGAACTCTGCAACTAAATTTAAAGGATATTTGAAATATTTCGCAATTATTAGAAAACTCTCTGGCATTTTGTTATTTGAGAAATTCTTGTGTTGTACTTGCTTCACATTAAGATCCTACTTAATTCCATGCTGCCTTAAGAATGTCTTAGTTTTGGAACAAACGTGTAGAATTGCAAGATTTTTGTGCATAAATAAGTATTAATTAAAATGAAATAAAATCAGGCGCGAAAGGTGCCAAAGTGTTAGCCATGTTAAGCGATCCGAGAGGACGCACTCCGCTGAAGCGTGTGCTGAATATATAATTTAATTAAATTCACTTGGAAAATAACTTTGAATTAAACAAGACACACAGGCAACAACAACACAATGCAACCGGCGACAACGTAATGAGAAAAATTTGCATAAATATGTCTTGGGTTTGGTTTGTAGCCGAACGGAAAATTGCTCCTTGCCTCTAGAGCTGAAGTTGAAGTTGAAATTGAAATTGAAGGTGACAGCCAGGACGACGCTAATCCTTTGCATCCAAATATGATGACATATGCCAGCGGCAGAGAGCAGTGCCAAATTAAAATTTTGATGAACAACATATCTCAAATGCGATTGATGCCTGCTGCTTTCCACCCGCCCCCCTGCGAAGGGATAACAACATTTTCAAATGTTTAAAAAAATTTGCTACTTATTAAAAAAGTAAGCGCGAAATCCCAAACGAGCTGGCAAATGATGAGCACGTGCCGCACATAAAGCGGTTAGCGTTCTCTCTGGCCAGGACTAGGCCATTGTCCTTGCTGGTGGCTGCATCTAATCCTGTTGGCGACGGCTTAATGTCACCAAAACATATTTCACTTTCGAATTGAAAACAAATTTCGTTTCGTTTCGGTTTTTAGGGGGGTTCTGCAAGTTACAAAAATATTTGAATGCTCTTCAATTGTTATCCTTTTATGTGCTCAAGTGTGTGCATTGACCCATTGTTGTTGTTGTTGTTGTGGCTGCTGTGACTATCCTAGTTGTTATTGTGTTCGCATTGTGCTCGCTGGTCAGTTGTCCCGTTTTGCCTGCCTCTGCAATTTATTTCGAGTGTCCTTTGCCGCTAGGACTTTGCCATGTTGCTGATGCATGAATTATGCGTTTTGGCTGTTTTTGATCAGTTTTGGCCAGTTCCATTTGACTTTCTATCTGTTATTTTTTTGTCGACCCGTTCAAACTTTGAAACTTTATACGAATGCCACAGTGGAACTAACAGCATTTTTAATAGACAAAACTAGTTTTTTAATAAATATGTTTATATATAAAAACCTACCTTTTGACAGTGTTGGTTAGTTCAAAACTTTACTCATTTATTATAATTGTTTTTTTTATTTCTAAATATAATTTAAGTTCTAAATCAAATTTGAAACATCTCTTTTAATATTTTAATATTAACATGTATATTTCTTTTGGTACTTATACTTATATTTATATTTGAATTTATATATTGATATATATATTTTTATTTATATATTTATCGTTTCCCACCGTAAGCTAATCTATCAAGGCTGAAGTGAAAAATCAAAAGCCTAACCCAAATCGCCTCAAAATCCCAAAGTATTATTCAAAGTACTCAAATGGGGAGTATCTCTAAAGCTGATGCCAACCACTGTCGTCCACCCCTTTATGGACTGCTGCTGGTTCGCTCTAATAAACTTAACAATAACGGCTTTTTTATCACCCCAAACCCGCTGATGTTTGTCATAAATAATTCTAATAATAAATTAAATGCATCCGTTACAGCTCGAGTCAGTTCGACGGGGCTTGGGCCAGTGTTGAGTGTGCAATGTGTGTGTGTGTGATTGTGAGAGTTCTATAAACGATTTGCACCCCCATTTGTCTTGCCAGGCCCAGGCAGACAGTTATCCTTGCCAGTCGTGCATAAGCACACACACAATGATGTTGCCCGAAAAGGATCGCATTGTACACAAATTTGTGTCCGCTTGAGGGACGAGTTGAGAATTTGTATTTTATTTGTGTTCGTTTCCAAATATGATTTGTGTTTGGCAAATCGGTTGAGCGTGGCAAACCAATTGAATTAAATTGTTGTTACCTTTTTTGAAATTTGCCAAAGATTTTAATTACCAATTGGCAACTGGCGGCACACCTGGACCGGGGGGTAGGGCTCGCTGTGGAATCACTCAATCAAATTTGATGAACATATAATGAACTTATTTACACACTTTGCGTGACGAAATTTGATGGGCGCACAGCAAATGAAATTTGTATTTTGGTGTGCGGAATGTCAGCCACAGACATTGCCCAACCACCAAGCCAAGCAGCCAACCAAACACCCACCCACCCACTCAGCGCCCACCCATAAGCCACCAGTCGCCAGTCACCAGTCAGCAATCGCCACACTGAGAGAAAAATTTAATTTTTTAAATTGCCCAAGAACTTCTTTTATTTCCAAAATTTCTAAATATTTAACATTAATACAGTACTTAATTGAAGAAGAGTCTTAAATAAATGAAGTGGAAACTTTAATTAAGCCAAGATAATTAGTAAATATAAAGCATGAGAAATTCCAGAAATCTCAGACCTAAATACAGCGCTCATTGTATTATAATTCCTAAATATAAGACTTGAAAACAGAACTTAATCCTAGAAAGTTCCCAAATATAAGACTCAAATACAGTACTTAGTAAAAGAAAAAATGTAAATGAATATCATAGAAAAGTTCTAAATATGTATATTATATATATATGATTTATTATAGTAAATTGGTAATATTAGTAATAATATGACTTAAATACCGTTCCTTAATTTAAGAAAATTACTTAATTTAAGTCATGAGTACAGTACTTAGATAAGAATATTCCTTAATATGGATACAGTAGTTAATCAAAGAATATGCCTAAATATAAGAATGTTTAATGTAAAGAACGTTGTACCTCGATGAGTCACGTCTTATGCTTATTTTAAGTATTAAGATTTTTGTAACGAATATTTCATATTAACTGCACGAATTGATTTCTTACTTATTCACCATTAAGTATCTATTATCTATATTTATTTTAAAGTATTATTATTCTACACAAAAATGTACGTAAAATTGAAAAAAACAAGGAATACGAATTCTATCCCGGTCGCAATTGACTGATTGGTATGCATATTTTCTCTAAGTGCAATCACCCCCATATTGTAAGCTTGCCTTTTGACACGCAAGTTGTTGCCACAGATCCAAGCTGCCCCCGCATACCGCGCCCCGCAGCACCCCCTAACAACTCTGGGTCTTCACCTTGCCTGGCTAAATATGTATTACAAAGTGTTTTTGCGCCCGCGGCGCAGCGTCCAAAAAAAGGGGCGTTGTGCTTTGTGGGTTTTGGGTAGGGGGAAGGGGGCTGGCGCGACGTTTATTGGCAATACATGGCTCGTAATTGTGCTAGGCAGCGCAACCACAACCCCAAACGCACCCCGGGCCCGCACGACCCACAGACAATGTCAAAGTGTGATATTTCGCTTGAAATACTTTTGCACACAGTCCACAATTCTGCCCCCTTTTTGGCCCTTTGCGAAGAATATGTTTTGCTGGCATTTTGAATTATGCTGAAGTGATGTAGGAGGGGTGAGGGGAGGGGCTTGAGTGGAGTATTGGTTATTGGTTTTGTGCTGCGAGCTTAGGTTTGGGTTGGGGCGCTGCTTGAGCTGTTGACATTTCATTGAAAATTGAAAATTATCCAATGATATTTTGTGGGGGTATCAAAATTGATGAATGAAATTGTGACAGTGCTTCAATATATTTTTATATGTTGGTGGGAGTTGGAGGAGAAGGGGCTGTGGAAGATGGAATTTTATAGGTTTTATATTAACTGATGTTTAAGTAGACAGGCCATATTTTATACTGATTCTGAATAAGAATTACAGATGATCATTATTATTATTATTATTATTGTTAATATTAATTAATGTGCATTAAAATTACCATGTTATGAACAAGATTATTCTTTGTAATTTAACTATTTATTTTGTATTTTATTCGTGACTTTTTTTGTCAATAGCACTGGCATATATATTTTAGCCGGGGATTCAAATCCAATCACTTGGACAACTCATTTCCGAGCACTGCAATTATTTTATATTTAGTTCCAAACTAACAATCTATAATTTCTTCTAACTTATTTCAAGAGCACAGGAAGCTAAGATATTCAGCTTAGCCTTTGCTTGATATATACTAGCCTGCGATTCGAATCCGATTTTACGTTGTTTAATTATTTGAATGGTTAAGTAAATTAAACAAATAATTATTATTCTTATTGATTTTTTTTTCTGATAACCGGAACTACCTTTTTTTGCAAATCTTAAATTTAATCTTATGCTTTTAAAACTTAGAATATGAAATTCAAAGCGAAGTACAATTTATTGTAGCTCAAATTATCTAGTTTTTCTTGTAAAAGTGCATAGTAATTTTTCGCACGATATCTAATACATTTATTTTAAATTTTGAGTTAAGGATCAAAAAATTCATAAGCAGAGAGATGTTTATATTCCTCAACTTTGTGAAACTGTGACTAATGGATGATCAACATCTTGAATTTTATTAGTAATCTTTAACATCTATATTACTTACATACATATACATATGTATTGTCGTTATGTGCATGTATTTACTGTGAGTTACTTCTGTTTCCAAGGAATCCTCATTTGGCAACAAAAAACGTCTTTTCCTGTTCGCCAGCATTTGGAGTCTCTTGACAATGCCAAGTGGCCACAACTCGAGGGTACAATTATGTGCAGCATTTAAAGACTAAATTTCCTGGAATTAAGTGGGTTTTGCACAGGCAAAAGCGGCCGCTGCTACCGTCGCCATTGTAGCGTCGACGTCGACAGAGGCAGTGACTGCGACTGCGACTGCGACGGCGACTGCGACTGCGCCAGCGTTTTAAAAGCGAAATCAAAGCGCGCACAATGGCAACCGACGCAAATCACTTGAATATATAAACTTATGTATTGTATATGTATACTTTACACATAACTTCCAATTGTTGGCATTATGTGCGCATTTCAATATGCCAGAAAAAAAACAGGACTGGGGGGTTCAATGGATATTATAGTTTAGCGCATACAATGAACACGCGAGTGGCCCATTTGCAGAGCGCACAAAGAAACCTCTCTCGTCCATTGTTCCCATTGTGCAATGTGTTAAAAAGTTGTAAGCGAATCGTGGTCCGCAATTCCCAATGAGATTCTCTGTGCGCGATTCGCTGCGAGAACTGCGCATGTGCGGCGTCTAAAATTTCCAAAAAAAAAACAAAAAAAACGGCGCATCCTGCACCCAAGTTGTGCTCGTTAATTCGAAGGTTTTTCCGCTGAATCTGCAATCGTTTTTATTGAATTTCTGAAATTGTAATTCAATTAAATGCGAAGTGGATCACTTGGCACTTGGTACTTCCTACTTGCTAGCATAATTGATCCTTTTGTGCTCCTAATTGCAGTTGTAATTGATATTTGCAGTGCGTAGTGCTCGGTAATTCAATTAAGTGCCACGACAATAGATTAATTGTGCGTTCTGGGCGTGGCAATAATATATATATATATGATATGTTTGTTTCCTACTCATGAGGCTGCAACAGAATGACAAGCCAAATAAAAACACAAAAAAGCATTTGCCATCTTTTGTGCGAACTAAACTATTAATATTGCTCATACGCCGCGCATGCCGGCACGTTTGGCCGGAACATGATATAGGTTGTACGTGTGTATCCGCTGTAAGAGGCAACTATGAGCCATGTATGTCATGCCGCCTGACGTCAGGCGTATCGAAGTATGTAATTTGTATAACTCAATGCCCGCTCGGCACATGGCAAATTATGTTTGACAGCCGGAACAGAATAGTCGAGTTATAAAAGACAAAATAACTTTGTTAACGAGGCTCTTAAGCACACGCATGCACGCACTCACACACACACACATGTGCACAGTTGCGCGCATAAAAAGTACGTGAAAATGTCAGTAGAAAAATGCCAAATCGCTTTGCTCTCTGAGTCGCATCAGGCAGCAGCTTGTGGCGGGTGTCCTGCTCGCGCATTATCCTTTGCAAAAATGCTAATGTTCTGGCATGGAGAATATAACCGAAAAGAAAGAAATACATAAATATGCAAATGTGCTTGCGGCATAGTTGCCGTCCTGATATGAAGTCGTTAATGTGCTCGATGATAGCGGTTGCCATCTAATCTTTTCTTTTTGAAGATAATAATAACTGCGGAATAGGGTCTGCAAGGCTGAATTATTTCTTTTATTATTTCTATTGTTTATTTTTATTTAAGTAATTATATTTTAGCTTAACAAAAAAGTTAGTTAGTTTAATAAAGTGACTCAATTAAAAATATATTTAAACTAAGTTCATTTTTTAAAGCACACAAGTCATAGTCGAACTAATGAAATTAAATTACTTTAACTTTTTTTAAAACAAATAAATTAAATACATAAATTATTTATATACATATAAAAAAAGTTGTTTATATATTATAATCCCTTTTGTTTGTTGTTTACCTCGTGCGTAGCATATTTATTTTTAATTTTTTCAATTAGTTCCTAATTTATTAATCAGAGTATATCTGTTGGTTGATAATACAAATAAATTTTTATAATACCGGTAACATTTTTAACTGTATGGTAATTCTTATATTTTGCAGTTAGAGGAAGAGAGTTTTGTGGGATTTTTACTTAGAGCCAACAAACCACAATTGTTGTATATAGGAATATTTTCGTTAATATCATGAAGTTCAGCGGTAGTACAGCTAGTATTTTCACAATCCATCCATTCTCTCTTAAATACAGGGTATTTTAATATTCACTTTTGTCACAAATGCAATTCCGAATGCGTTGCGCTTGAATCTCCGAAAATTTCAGCTGAATTTCAATAAAAAAAATATATTTGAGCAGATTATTGGGGGCGTTTGGTTTTTTGCTGCAGCAATTTGTACACTAAACAAAATTTGAATAAAAATGTGCGTAAATTGCAGACATGCCGCAAGGATTGCAAGGATTGAGAAAATGCTGAACTGAATCGAAGCCATTGTCTGAATTCGATGCGGCAGGGGGGGATAGCTGTAGAAGGGCAATAGCCCGTTAGCAAATGTGTCCTGACAAATTATTAACAATTCCAAGTGGATGAGGGCCAAGAACTCTCGCACTCTCTTGGAATGCCTGTGCGGGGGGTCGAGGCAGTTGTCAAAGAATCTCATGGCAACGTTTCGATGGCAAAAGGAGAAAATTTGCATGATTTAAATGCCGTTTTAATTGAGTTTTAGCTGAGGGGTTGGGCACGAGGGAGGCGAAAGGGGAGTAAACCACCCGTTGGCGTGCAATGCCAACAAGCGTTTAACCACATTTAAATGAAATTTGCCACCAGCTGTGAAGGGGCGAAGCAAATTCTACAAGTCGCATGCCGCACACAAGGCGAACTTCAAGGCACACACAAAACATGGCTGAGTGTATAGTGTGTGTGTGTGTATGTGTGTGTGTGTGTGCCGGAGAGCGTTGCAATGCCAAGTGGTCAGAGCTCGGTGTGCCGCTGGACTGTCCTGCGCCATTGCAGTTTGTAATTATGAAACTATGCAAGGAGAATGAATGAGCTGCTGTGTTTGTGTGTGTAATGAATGTGTGTGTGTGTGTGTGTGTGTGTGTGTGTGTGTGTGTGTGTGTGTGTGTGTGTGTGTGTGTGTGTGCTCGACCATTTGGCCATTCCATATTAGAGTTGGTCGTATAGTGTTTCTTCTGTAACTAAAAATCAATTGGCGTACTTAAAAATCATAATACGCCCGTATTCGTGAGTATACGCCTTAAACACAACCCAACATGGAAATTGTGGGAATATGCCAAATCATTTGTATATAAATTTAGTGAGAAAATTATATACTATATTGCAACAAGATATTTTTTTAAACTTTAACACATCAAATCAATACATTCTTGAATAAAATAACCACAACTTAGCTTAAGAAAGGGTAGAAAAATAAAAATTTTTTCACTAAAAAAAAGGTCATAAAAACAAAAAATATTGCAAAAACCAAGCAATAATTGGATTAAAAAATAATTATTAAATTATTATTCATAATGTTTTTAACAAGTACTTTTTGTTGTTTCTTTTTTTTACATTTTATTAAATTTGTTTTGCAAGGACACATTGCCTCCAATTAATTTCATAATTTATATTCGCCGGGGCTTAAACACTATGTTAAAAACTGTTTGAGACTACAAGTAAATTTTACTAAATAAACTTTGTATACAAAATAAAATTATGTGTACAAATTATAAAATATTTTGTGAAAGCTATTTATTTCGTGTTTCGTGTTTCGTGCTCAAAAATTGTACACATGCCCAGCTCTAGGCTACATGCGCTTTTATGTGCCCTTCTCTCTCTGCGTGTGTGCGTGTGTGTGCATGTGTGAGTGCGGTACTCGTATCTTTGAAACTTTTCTCATTGGTTACGGCTTGCTGCCGCCCCGTGCTCCGGGCTCCGCGCATTCTTGTGTGCAGCCATTGAATTTGCCGCAACTCGAAATCAATATCACGTTGTATCCTTCAGCGGCAACAAAAGGAGCTGCTGATTGACAGAAACAATTCACACACGCACACTCGCACACACAGGCGGTTGGAGGGCTAAAGAACAACCCTTCAACACTCAACTACATTTTGATTAAAACTTTATTTGTGGCTGCGTTACAAAAAAAAAAAATTATATATACATATGTATACAGAAGAAAAAACATATAATACGCATTCATCATATATGTATTTCCTTTGAGGCCGCAGCGGACAAATAAATAATATAAAACAAAAACTACTCGATCAACAAAGAGCACAAAGGACAACTGACGGCGAGAATCCTTCTTCTTTTTCTGCCTCGTTCTCTTCGTATTTTTGTATTGCGCTGCCTGTCAATTTGTGAAGGGGGGCGGGTGGTGGCAGGCAGGGGTGGTTGGTCACAAGGGCTGAACCTGGAACCGATTCAGGGGCTCCGCAAAAGCTACGAAATAAAATGTATTTCTTGTATTGTTTGTATACCCTGTACATAATCAAATAACAGTTAAGGGTACTTTTAGGTTCAGTAATTATGTATATGGCTTAGAACCTAAAGTTCCCGTCACTTCCGAACCTTAGTATTTTGATAGATTACAGTAACAATTATATCCCAAAATATTTATGACACGAATATTTTTAGGATAAAGTGTGCCTATTGTAGAATTCTTTTCATTCTTTACAGATGTAATAATTATATATTGAACATTTTTTATAGGGTTAAATCATGTTGATTACATGAAAATCGGTCTATACAATGACACGGTGATCGCTCGAAAAATTTGTGTTCTTTCAAAAATTGATACAAAAAGTAAAATTTGAAATATTTTCTTAATATCACCTATACAGTAACCTTACTATGGATATTATTAAACCAAATGTGTAGCATATAAATATTAATAAATAATTATATTAATTAGATCTTATTTTGTTGAAGCCACATAGAACACAAATGTTGATCAAAAATCACAAAAGCAAAATGCCTTACATTAAAAAACAATAAATTTCTCAATTTCTTAAGTTGTTCAACAAAAATCAATTACCAATTAATTAGTGTAAAAATGTCCAAGTACAGAAAAAATATGGCTTAACTATACATATTTTTTTAAAGCTGTTTTTGTGTTAGGGAAATCCTTTAAAATGAAACTTGAATGAAATGTTTAAGTAACAGCTAGTCGTGCCCTCTCAACTAGCGCGTGTATATTTTATTTATTTTATTTGAGTCCACTTAAGCTTTAAAATTTACTCTCTCGCTCTGCAGTCTCTCTGCCTATGACTGTCTCTTTCTGTCCGTTGCGTGTGTGTGTGTTAGTTTGTCGCCGCTTGTTGGCAACTCCATTCAAACACAAAATTCCTTTGACTATTTTTATGGCCCGGTTCGCTGGCTTGCAATTTATTTTAATATTGCTTTTATAAAATGTACTTTTTGCTTTATTTCCTTTACTTTGTTTGTGCTTTCAACAGTATTGTTATAGCTCTCCCTCTCACATTCTCTGTCTCATTCCATCCCTCTCTCTCTCTCCCTGCCTGTAGCCGACATTCCCCCGGCTGCTCCTTTGTTCTTTCGCTCGCTTTTTTACTGGAGTAGCTCTTGAGTTACGTTGCCATTTTTGTGCGCGTTTCGTTCTTTATTATTTGAGCATTTATTTTGCATATTGTATTTTGTATATTTCGTTTTTACACGCCTTTTGTTACTGCCTTTGTATTATCAAGTGTCCAATAGTGCCGACTTTTGATATTTATTTCGTTTTTCTTGTTTTTTAGTGTTAAACATTTTGTGATTGTAGTATTGTTTTTTCGGGTGAGTGTATGCTGATATGTATGTATGTATATATGGTATTTTGAGCAGTGGCCATTATCTTTAGTTATTTTTCTTTTAAATAAAATTGTACTTCCATGTATATAAATATATACATCTTACAATCAGTCCGAAACGCCCCTTTTAATTCTTATATTACCAGAGTAGAATTTATTATACTAATTTTTTATAAATATTTCATTTATTTTTATTTCTTGAATATTCCTTAAAAATATTTAAAGCTAGTATTATGTATACACTATGTTTAACAAAGATTTGCAAACTTGAAAAAAGAGATACAGCATTTCTTTTTGTAGTCTTACATAGGAATTTCGAGATTAAAAACTTAAATAAGAATTTTGTTCAGATTGCTAATAAATGTATTATCCTGATGTTAACAACTTTTTTGGGCATTATATTAACTAAGCCTCCTTCATGGAGTTTTTCGTTAAATTTTCATTTTCTGATTATTTGTTAAACAAACTTTTTATATATATGTATATTATTTTGGGTTTTTGAAATTTTATTAAAAAGATAGTTTCGAAACTATTACAACTTCAACATTATTAACTATCTGGCCAATAAAGGTGTCAAGGTGAAAGTGTTATATGTAACAAATAATAACAGAAAAAATGGTTCTTTTTAATATTGCAAGTTACTTATTGAATTATAAATCCAATTTATTTAACATTCGATTTGCTATCGCATCTGGAAGTAAGGAAATAATTTGCATATCTTTGTCAGCGCGTGTCAATTAATATAATGCCCCTTTGCCTCACGTGTCCTGCACAAAGCACTCGAGCCACGTTGTCAATTAACACACACACACACACGCACACCCAAATAAACTGTTGGATAAACATCAACGCCCTCCAAGCGTTGCATTTAGATATTTATCGCACTTAGTCCACAAGCCAAACCCCCTCTTGCGCTTACGCCATGTCAACCACAGAGACAACACGTGACTTTTGTGCCGAGTTCAAAAATCAAAACAACGAAGGACTTTGACGGGCGACGTTGATGCGGCTGATGAGGACGCTGATGGCCGAACAATGAGGCTAAGGAGAAAAACAAAAAAATTATATAAAAATAAAAAACCCACCCCTACCCACGCATTTAGCATAAGTACATAAGAAATACAAATTGCAGTTGAGGTACAGTTGCCCTCCGGAAATTACTAATAATATTTATGCCACTGTGCAAAGAAATAATCAAAGTGACGCGTCGGCTGGGATAAAAGAATAAAAACAGAACCCCCTCGTTTCCCCTCTTAAAAAGAAAGCAAATGTAAAAAATCATTTGAAAGACAACACACACGATATACCCAACTAACAAAAAAAAAAACAACAACAATACAATATGTAAATTATGAATTTTTGTGTAAACAAAACGGGCGAGTGAGTGCATCAAAGAACATCAGCAGGAGCACAGCCATTAGCCCAGCTACTGTATTAAATCATACAGTATGTGTGCATGTATGTGACGGTCTGGATGGGCCATATCATCTGTTGGCTGCTTGGGCGGCATCAAAATTGATTTCTCATCGCGTCAGTTGCTCAACAGGCTGGCCAGGTTTCTACTTGAATGCAATGTACTACGGACACTCTGCTTATTAGCTGACGGAACTAGCCTCATTGACGTCGCACAGTGGGCGCAGTGCTAGCGACATGTAGATGAATTATAAAATGAGCACAGCACATTCCAGATTAGAAATTAGATAAACATTATGCCCAACAAATAAAACATATAATATAAAGGTATATTTTATGAAGGGTATCTGAATTAGATTAATAAATACAACAAATTCTTACGTCTGATTTATTAAGTAGAATGATCACTGTGATTGATCTAGATAACTAGAAATCTATTACTAGTCGGTTATTAGGTTAAGAGTTGAGAGTTTCAACTTTCACTTTAGTGGAATCCGCATTCATATCTTTTTAAATGTATATATGATATATAACAATATTATACGTCATATTGGACCAATTAGGTAATAATACTGTTCAATTCTATTATACGAATATATTAAAATTTAAATAAAAATTATTTCGAATACAAACAAACACTTTAAAAATCAAAAACAGCATTTTATTAATTATACATTATATTTACATTATAATATTTATAATTATTATCATTATAAATACATATGGATCAGCGTAAACAACATTTTTTGATTATACATGAAGAAATCACAAGTTATTTAAAAAATTCCAAAATTTGTCAAATTTTTTAATAGAACTTCTTATTTATCTACAGCTTTTAATAATTTATCAACAAGTGCTTATAAAGTTGGTACCACTGTGCATCGCTGGCGATGTCTTTTGTTGCGGCAAAAGGTCTGGGCCACCTACTTTACACGTTTGCTACTTGAAATGGCGTTTGTTGTCTTTTCATGGTTTTTCTCTCTCTCTCTCTCCTCTGTCTGTCTGCGTGTTGAAAAAACAAAAAAAAACAAACGACGGGCAGGGCGGTTGGTTGGGGAACCTGCCAAATTAGTTGCCATGTAGCCTTATGACCCATTGCTTGACAAGCCGCAGATTGGGTTACCCAATCCCAGACCGAGCCGCCAGCGTCTTTAATGTTTGGCTTGTAAAAACAAGAGGGGGCCAAAAACAAAAAAAAGGAAAAAACGAATGCATTTGAAATCTGGCAAAGCAAATAATAACAAATAAATGAAACTAATGCCAGGAGAGGGAGAAAACACTGTCTGGTCTAAGGACCACCCTAGTGTATTATTTTGATAAGGAAAAACATATGTCTAGGCAATTTAAGCTGTTAAGTAACCCTTTGGCAAGGTCCTCGTTAAGGGTTGTGCTAACCATGTGCCATTTCTTTAAGGCCGAGCTGAACTGAATTTTAATTGACGGCACTTATGGAAAGCCACAAGAGCCGTGTGGCATCTGCAGCATTAGTTGCCGGAGGCACAACCCATACCCAGTTATTTTGGCTATCTACCATATCTATCGTATCTAAATATCTATTTGTTGGTTTGCTTGTTTGTTTGTTTGCTTGGCTTCAGTTGGCGTAATCGCCTGCTATTAATTCATTGTCCATTATCCTGCAGCTCCTTGCCTGACATTGTATGCATTTTGTGTGGCACACTACTGGAGCACATGCTGCATGTTGCCGCCGTCTCGACGGCCCTGCTCCGCCATTGTTTGGCCAACATGGAACGCTACTCTAAGATATTATCGACAGCTCGTCCATTGACAATAACAAGCGGCAAGCGGTAGGCAGCCAAACAGGCTGACTGACTAAGCGCTGCCCAGGTCCAAGGACAATTGCACTGAGCGAAAAGACCGTGAGCTATTGGCGAAATATGCAGAAAATGTTATGTATTTATCATGGATACTCTTGTTGTATGCGTGATGTGGAAAACTATTATTTTCGGGTATGTATATGTATTATCCAGTGCTTATAACTTTATCTAACGCTGATTATAACAAATAAACTTTTGTTTTTATAAAAATGGATACTTCAACAATTTTATTATAGCTATATATTTATTATACTTTCTAACATCAAAGAAGTTATATTCTAGTAAAGAAAATTCTAATAAAGAAAATATTACATATATATTTATATCTTAAACATATATAACAAAAATAATCCTTATTCATAGTAAAATAACAGCCGATTTCCTTCACTTCGTGAATGAGTATAAAAATCATTATGATCGAATTTTGCTACAGAAATGTTTATAGTCAAGGTACATTTTTTGTTTAACATAGAACATTTGAAACTGAATAGAGAATATAAAAATTTATATTTTATTCATTTGTCGATGGTAGAAAATAATAATCTCGAATGTACTACAATAAAAATACAGTTTGTTTATGTGGGTCATAGCAAATGATAAAAGAAATTTCATTATCTATTTTATTCAATTTAAATTTATAATTTTTTAGAATGTTTTCAGAGAAAAGAAGGAGCCCCGAAAAAGTCTCAGTGTAGTAGCCGCTGTTGACTGCCTGGCTGACTATTGTCCAGTTGTTTTGTTGTTCTGTGGGTTAGATTTAGACCACCCCGTCATTGTTAGGCACTGACAATGGTGCCCATACAGCAAACGCATTGTATGCGCCTCACACACACACACACACACACACACACACGCACACACACACACACCATAAATACTACACACTACTGTTGTCAATTGTGTTGTGTTGTTGTTGACTTTTCGAGTTGGCGCACAATGCCACTGAACACAACCTATTGGACAAAATTGATATCCAATAATTTAATTTTGTTATCCATTTGCCATTCAGCTTCCCATGTCCGCAAATAGTTTTGTAATTTGCACTATGGCATGCGTGTAACCGATATTATTGTCCTCTCGCCGGTCTCTGGTCCGCTGGTCCTTTGGCCATTGTAAAATAACTCAAATGCTTCGCCGAGTCGAAAGCGAGCCTCGTCATGCTGGTCATTTTCACAGCACTGACCCCTGACCCCTGACCTCTGACCCCGCCCCCTCTACTCTAATCCCCTGTGTGTTTGCATTAGTTTTATTATAATTTGTTTATGTGTCGTGTGTCCCAAAAACAATTTGGTTGTGTGTGAAAAAGGATTTCACACTTCCAATTTCCCCATTTACAGTTTTCAATAGTGTGCGTCGTCGTGTGCCGTTAGTTTTGTAAATAATACATAGTGGCAAATAGATAAATTTTATATGGCCTAACGCCCTCACATATCGCATAATAATCCCATAATTGTCTGAACTGGCGTCCAATTGGAAAATTTCGGATATTAAATTGTTTGCAATTTTGGTCAAATTTCTCACAATTATTAATCGAAATGATGCGATTAATAAATGATTTATATGTTAATCCTGAGGGAGGATTTTTATATTTAATTACTTATGGTATTTAAGTCTTTGGTCTTTGGCTGGAAGACTAAATGATTTTAGTAATTGAGATGCATTTATTTTCAGCTTTTACTTAGCTTTCTAAAGGATATGATAATTTAAGAATACACATTATTTAATATATTTGTCTGTCTATTTGCCTATCAGTTTCAGGCACCTAATTTGCATCAGCCCAAAGATGAATTTATTTATTTTTGTTTGTTAAATAATTTGCAGTTTCTTTAAAAAACTTTGACGTCAATTTTTTTTTATTTTCAAAAATTCAGATGTTCGTTAAACATTATACAATTAATTAAATTGTTTGAATCGTTTGTATTTCATTTCAATAGTTTATACCACTCGTGACCTATTTACATTACATTTTTAATTTAAACGTGACTTTGTATATACTACGTATATAAATGATTCAGTGCGATTTGGAAATCAAATTCAACCACAATTTATTCCTAGCTAACAAAGTATTCCAAAAGTTGCAATCAAATCCGGCAATGGCTATGTAATTCAATCAAAATCAAAAGAAAATTCCCTTAGCTAAAGATTTAAATAAATATAGTAAAGTTTGTCGCGACTTCATGCTATGTCTGAAAGGGACATAAGACATTGGATAGACCTTTATTGCTGGAGAAGTGCGCTGCGAGGAAACGGTGGGCCTGTGCCTGGAGGAACGGATGGTGGTGCGGATGGTTGAGCGAGCCATAGATCGATTTCTCGCCAGTCAAAATGCAGTCGATGACTCGGAGCACATCACCTCGGAAACGCTGCATCAGCTGCTCCACATCGCTGCGCCGGCGATTGGGAAAAACGCGGATCAGGGCATCGATTGGCGAATGCTGCTGTTGGTAGGACATAAGGCCCTGGGCATGTTCGTTGCCAAAAGACAGATGCAGATTCTCCGCGCTCCTTGCCCTCTTCTTGAGGCTGAGATTCTCCGGCATGGGCTCGACGGGCGCCGAGTCCACGTCCAAATCGAGCTCCCGCGAGCTGGGCGCACGGGTCCGTGGGGCGACGGATGCATTGTCCCCATGGAGTGGCTTCCATGGTAACAGCTGTTGTTGTGGTTGCTGATATTGTTGATGTTGAAAGTGGTTAAATGTGTAGCTCTTGCCGTTAAAAAAAGCACCAATGCTAGCAGTGTTGCCTCCTCTTTGTGGACTGTGCTGGCGATGCAAGGCCACCTGCAACGACAACGGCAACGACACGGACAACTGACTGAAATTGAACAATTTATCTGGGTTACCCAGTAACCCACCTGGGCGGCCATCACCCGCTGGCGTGCCACGGCGATAATGCACTTATTACAGACGCAGTTCCGCCAGCGACAAAAGCGCTTGTGACCCTTCACAGCGCTGATCTGCGAAGGACAAAAACGTATCAGAATAATCCTAGCCAGGATTGCGCCTAATCCTAACCAGGCCATGGTTGCGACAGCGCGCGCATCTGCGTCTGCATTGAGGCATTCGATAGTAGACTCAATATTCTTTTATCTGTCCTCTATCTTCCACTCGTGACCATATCAGCCCGAACAGCCGATTGCAACTGCTTTGAAAGTCATTGTAGACCTGCCCAATACCCCATTAAAATAGTTTATGCAAGACGCATACTTAAGCGATCCATTATTCTATTCGAAAGTGGCATTAACATTACATTGTATATCTATTGAATTGATATCAATTTTAGAAACCTAGCTTGCAATTCTATTCAGACTAGCGTTAATATTCAAAAACTTTTATGAAAAGCTAGCAAAGGAAACACAATCAAAGTAAAGCCTAATACTATTTGGATATTAGTAGTTAATAAAGCGATAATTAATAATAATAATTTAAATTTAAAATATGAATGTGATTAATAGATATATTCATTAGCTTTCAGGAACCGTAAAGATTTTTAAGGTAAAAAAAAGTAAGATTTTAAGATATTTAAAAAAAAAGTCAGCAAAGAAAAAAATGTTAAGTGCTTTTTCGTCTATGGGTTTGATAACTAATACAGAATTAATGTTGTTACCTAGTACTTACTTAATCATATGATTGTTAATATATTATTTTTAGCTTGTCTTTAAATTCTTTTCAATACTAATTTAATTCGAAACTCTCGCACAATTCTCGTATAAGCTTCTACAATTTCTATATTTAAGTATATAAATCAGATTATCCTGACTGATAGAGCGCAGAACCTAATTACAACGGGCTAGGAACCCGAATTTAAAAGGAAACATTCAATTAGGATAAGAGTAAGCATAAATTTGGGGAAATTTGTATGAAATACATAGAAGTACAACGCTTCATATATATAACATGATAACCAAGGCTGCAAACCCATAAACAATTGGTTCGGTTCGTTGACCTGGTTTTAGACATCAATGAACCCAGAGTTTTATTCATTATTTTTTAGTTATTTATATATAATGTGGTAATATTTGATAGAAAGATTATATTATTTATAAGCAAATATATTTAGTTTTTTGTTATTTTTGTGATTATAAATTTTTAATTTCGATATATACAAATTTCTGCTAGTGAGTTCTCAGGTCAGTTTTTGAAATTTTCATTTCTACTAAAAATAATTTAAATGCAAAACGGTTCGGTTTGGTCTTAGATCTGGATACATGTTTCGGCAACTGGTTCGGACAATAAAATATAATAAAACCAGAGTTCGGTTCAAAACCAGTTTGCAGGCTTGGTGGCAACACGAAAGCTGGAAGGTTCCATAATAATTTTCAACATATGCTCAAAGAAAACTCTTGGGCGCGTCAATTTATTGGAATTTGTTGTTTGTTTTAAATTTATTAAATACTTTAACACAGTGTTTGTAATTTATTAACTAATACATGGTACGATACATATGCATATATATATGTATATATGGTACATACACATCGGTATCTCAATAGTAATATGATTCTTTACACAATAATCTCAATATGGTTAATGTAATTTGATCTAAACGTATCTTAGAGCTCTTAACGTATGATACAATACTTTTGAGTGATAAACATGCCGCGCAGATACAATTTACAGTTATGCATGGCTGGGGGTAGATATACGTATGTGGACAATATA
This sequence comes from Drosophila robusta, assembly GCA_035043565.1. NCBI lineage: Eukaryota > Metazoa > Arthropoda > Insecta > Diptera > Drosophilidae > Drosophila > Drosophila robusta. The sequence goes on from JAWNMW010000235.1 coordinate 5,858,280, forward strand.
TATCGGATTGGCGATTCTAGGATACACAAGTTTAGCCAGAATTACGGTACGTCGCTTACGAACAAAAGAAAAATCAATTGCTAGGCTACGATTTGGGGGATTTCCCTAAAATGAGAGGCATTGGACAGACACCCGGGAGCTACGGCTCGAACGGCCGGAAGACGCAAACACCGCTGGCATTGGCGTTGCCGTTGCTGCTGCCTCAATCCTGTGAGTCGCCCGCATTGCTGCTGCGGTCCATGGCAAGGCCCCCGGCGCCGTTCGACTCCGACTGCTCAATGTCGGCGCTGCTGAGCACGCCGGGCAGGTAGCCCGTGCCGGCGTACGGTGCGGAGAGGAAGCGCTTGGCGTGCGCCTGCATGAACGGATGGTAGCGATGCGGCTGGGTGGGCGAGCCAAATACCGCGGGCGGCACCAGCGGCGAGAAGGCGGACTTCATGGGAAACGGCGGCGACGGCGGCACCTGCGGCGCCGGCGGCGGCGTCTGCGTCAAATCCTCGCCAGCGAGCATGCACTCCATGGCCTGGAGCACATCGCCCCGGAAGCGCTGCATCAGCTGCTCCACATCGCTGCGCCGGCGATTGGGAAAGACGCGCATCAGCACATCGATGGGCGAACGCTGCTGCTGCTGATGCTGATGCTGGGCCTGCGGATGCGGATGCTGGCCCAAATGCTGGTGCTGCTGCTGCTGCTGCATGGGCGACTGGGCGGCCGGATGGTGCGTGGGCAGACCCGCAGCGGCCAGGAACTGCGAATGATGGTAGGGCATGAAGCCCTGGGCATGGCCGTTGCCAAAGGAGCGCAGCAGATGCAGATTCTCGGCGGGTGTGTTCGGCGGCGAGTTGCTGTCCTCCTTCTTGAGGCTGAGATTCTCCGGCGTGGGCTCGTCGGGCGCCGAGTCCACGTCCAAGTCGGACTCCGGCGAGCTGGGCGGGCCGGTGCGGGCGGGCGACAGGCTGGCGGTCAGATTGAAGAGACCGGCCACCTTGGGCCTGGGACTGCTCGGTGAGCCGGACTCGGAGCCCGTGTCCTGATCGGTTTCGTTCGAGAGCGCCGCGCCGCGCTTGGAAACTGCAAGAGACAGAATCGACAAAGCAGAGCCCGAGTTCAGTTGGCATCTTGGCAGGTAGCTGTGGGAAACTGCTGCGGTTTTCCACTCGACAGGGGCAAAACAAATAAAAGTATCGAATTGTGCGCCGAGGACAACAGAGGAGGAACAAAAACGCGAAGAAGAAAACAAAAAAATGTAATCACGGGAATCGCAAACACAAGTGGAGTTTGACGTTGGGAGATGCCAGATTGGAATAGCGATAGGGAGGGTTCGTTGACATGGCAGCCCGCGACCCGGGCCAGATGCGTCAAGCGGGGGAGGCAGCGTTTAGCAACCTGCACAGAAGTGAAACAAGTTATACGATATTTTTTTCTATTTGATTTTGCAGTTGACGAAGCCGCAGTGAAAATTTAATTAAGTTGCGCGCCCCCCTCCCTCCCCTGTCGCTGGGTAAACCCTCCACGCTCAGGCGTTTTTAAACATTCCTTTGGGCACCTGGTGCTGCTGATTCGATTCATGCATGAACTTGTCTTGGATTTCAGTGCAAATAAACAGTGGACAGGTTCGATTGGTTCGCGTGAGAATCCTTGTGTTTTTTTATCCTTCCACCCGAAACAAAAAGAACAAACATATCGAAAAAGGAACACAGCATTAGGGAGAGTCTCGCATTACGCCCTCAGCTTGGAGTTGTCTTACAACAACCTGACAATGTAAGCCGTTTCCAAATTGGCCCAAGTATCTATTCCCAAGGACTTTGTAACTGTTGACGTGCCCCCATAAAGGAGATTCTTTTTTTAGAGCCGGCTAAAGTGTCTATTGTGCCGGATAATGTTGCCTTTAATTGTATTATTGCATTTAATTGTATTATAGCCCATACGTGGTTTTTATATCGTTTTAGTAATCGATTTGATATGAGGTTTGCTTTGAATGATTTTGGGAGTTGATATTTTAAGTCGAAACTAAAGAACACAAGACAAATACTAGAGTTCTTAATTAGATTAGATTAGCAAAACTACTTCAAGTTTTAAGTGTATATAAATGCCACATACATGCAGCTCTCGGTTCTGATTGTCTAAGAGTTGTCTTATACTTTAAATAGTAATAATAATATGAATTTTATCAATTTAAATTGTTTATTTCGAAAACCAAATAACTCATATATTAAATATTTATAGGAATTGTTATTCTTCAATAAAGAATGTAAAGAGCTTTCGTGAAAATTACTTTTTAATTGTTTGGTAGGAATGTAGAGAATTCTTAGATGAAAATAAAATATTATAAAATATTTAAAAATGTTCTAGAATAAAATGTGACCTATGTGATTTAATTATTATATCTTGATTATCTCTTCTGAATGATTTGCATGAATTGAAAGTATATAAAAACCTTTTACTCGCAATAATAATAAATCAAAATAAGTAGATAATTCATAAATACATAATTCAATATCGTAGGTATTTATGGGGTTGATTTTAGAGCACAGAATTGGGAGTTCCTTGCAACCCGTTAGGGCTTCACTTAAATTGTTGCAATTTTCGGGCCCTTTCACTTGAACTTTAAATACAAGCTTCTGGACGGGTTTGGGAAGTTGTTGTTAATGCGCCGTTTAACCGAGTGCAGGGCAACGCCTTGGCTGGGAAGCCCTTTGGTTTAACAACACCCAGAACGCGATTACAAGCATATACACCCACACAACGCACAACACACACTCACACACATGTAGCTGGGAGTGTGGCACTTTATGCGCCGCTGCGCTTTTGACAATTGAAAGCGGAAATTTTGCGGGTGTTTTCTTAAGCAGACTTTGAAGCGCTTTTCCGTGGGTACTTAGAGGGTGGTAGGGGGCTGGGGGAGGAGCAAAAAGTCACACATGGCTGGCATTCTGAAGTGGCCGTTGTTTGCGATGGCGTTCAGCTGGGCGTAAATATAATAATTTCACATTTTCACAAGGACTCACCAGGACTCTCGTCCAGCTCGGTGCGTGTGGGCGAGAAGCCGACGCTGAGGTGCTCGGAACGTGTGCGTCCATCCGTGTCGGATTCATTGCCATTGTAATGCTGCGACGACTGTCGCTGCTGCTGCTGCTGTTGCTGCTGCTGCTGGTGGCCGGGCGTGGAGCTGGCCTCGTAGCCGTCGCTGGGCGGCGAGGGGATGCCGCCGTGGAAGACGCCGTTTTGTGCCGCTGCCGCGCCCCCATTGCCGCCGACATGTGTGGGCTGGGGACTGTGCGAATTGGGCGTGACGCTGTCGCTGCCATTCTGCTGGCCGGACCCGGGCACCGAGGTGTACAGCAGGCCCAGCTCGCGCGCCTCGTTCTCCTCCTGCGCCTGCTGGCGGCGCAGCGCGACCTGAAACGGCATGGAAAACTGACAGATTAGATGACTATGCGGCCAGGTGAGGCGACCGCTGACCCACCTGTGCGGCCATCACGCGCTGACGCTCCGCAATGAGCGTGCACTTCGCACAGACGCAATCCCGCCAGCGACAGTAGCGCTTGTGACCCTTCAGTGCGCTGACCTGGGGAAGTTAAAAGAGCTGAGATCAGTACGAACGGCTAGCTGGTGAGGATCGGGCCCAACACTGACCACGCCATGGTTGCGACAGCGCGCGCACTTCGGGGTGCGCTGATACCGCTCCGAGGCGGCGCGCAGAAAGAACGCGGGCGGCAGGGCGCCCAGCACCGGATGCTGTGACATTAGGTTCTGCATATCGACGCCCGACGGTAAACTCATGCCGCACACACACAGAACTACACTTGAATGTTAAACACACACACACGCACACTCTTTGAGAGTTTTTGTGATCTTTGTCTTGTTAATTTTGTAAGAAATATCTGTTGTTTCGCTTCACGCGCATTTCAGGTCTCTGGCCACAATTCACGGGGCACATTCAGGACGCGCGCGTTCGACGACCAGGTCAGACGGAGCACTCGATTGCAACTGATTCAAGTTGGGTTTTTTTGTTGAATTCAAAGCGAGCAGCGAGCAGCGAGCAGTGGCAGCGGCAACAGCGATGCCAGCGGCGGCGTTCGTGCAAATGGCGGCAAGCGGCAACATTTACCAATACAAAGGCCGCTCTCACACGCACACAAACATGCACACACACGCACGCAGAGCTAGAGAGGGTTGCAAACATTGAGAGAGTGTTGCCACCACTTTTGTGTGCGCTGCCTGCGTCGGCGTTGGCAGCAGCGCCAGCGCCAGCAGCAACAGCAATTAAGGAAAAAGTTTCAAAATCTAATTTGGTACTGTATACAAATTTGTGCACTCGAGGCGGCTGCGACGACGGCGACGGTGACGGTGACGGCGACTGCGGCAGACGCGGCGTATGAGCAATGTGCGGCGTGGAGCAAGTTCAGGCTGGATTGGCGGTGCTGGTGGTGGTGGTGGTGGCACAGCTGCTGCGCCGTCTGGTGGTTGTTTGAGGTTTCTTTCATTTTCTTTGTTGCTTTTGTTTCACAATTTCTTTTTGTTGTTGTTGCTTAGCTGTGTGTGTGTGTGTGTGAGAGCTTCTCGCTAAATGGAACAGCCAACCAAAAACGTTGTTGCGCCTCAGCTGCGATGCGACCTCGCCGCTGGTTGGCATGGCAGCGTAGGCGACACACACACACACACACGCACAGCGCTCGACACACAACTGACACAGTTGGCATACCGTGATTGTTGTTGCCTTTTGCCTATGTATATCAGTTGTTGGCCCCGCGGCAACTTAGGAGGTCAACTGTTATGGCAATTGCAGCCTGGCTGGCCACGTCTGAAGGATTGAGAGCAGCTGCTCGTGTGTTAAAGTTGCTCGGGGTTTTTGGCATGTTGCCACTTGCTTTTCATTTTCAGCTGCTCTCGGGAGCAGAGGGAGTGGAAGTGGGCACAGGGACAGGGCAAAAATGTATGTTTATTGTTTAGAATAATGAATATGTTCACTCAAGCCATAAACAACCACAATGAAATGGCGCAGCTAAAAGACTTGAAATTAATGAAATTATTGTTTATTTTCTTTGAACTGAAAAATGTTAGGGGTAGAGAAGTGCATATATGTAGGTGTAAACAAAATGGCAGCAATGCTAGGACTGTGATCATGTGATCATGCTAAAAATGGGTTAAAATTAATAGTGTATTCTAAGCTGTTTAAAAGCTATTGCAAATTTAGTTTATATCGTATTCAAAACACTCAAGAACAATTTAAAGTATACATACACTAGGTATCTAAACAGTAACTAAATTTTTAAATAAAAGAAGAATCTTACCTCAAATAGAGAGAGAGAGGTATTCATCCACAACTTTTAAATTTTATTTCTACTCTTAATCTTAAACCTAAATTTGGCTTATGAAATAAATTGGTATACCGATTAAAACAGCCATCGAAAAATAAAAGAAATACAAGAATAGCTCTTAAACAGTAAATAATAAAATATATTATATATTTATAATTTCAAAAATAAGGCAAATTTTTGGTCAATTTATACCATAAATATGTATAAACATATATGTATATATACATATACATACATTTTTGCGATATACGAAGTGTTTTAGTAATTTTTAATATTTTAGTATATTTCATTTCGGTCTATTGCCACATCAAAATAATCATTAACAACCGAAATTAAAGCCATATCCATGTTAAATGTGTATGTTAATTTATGCATACTATATGTATAATCTAAACTTCTTATCTTGAAATACACTAAATAATGGAGCACTAAAAATAGCCTAATCAACAGCTAAGAACATATAATATATGTACTTCATGTACACACATAAATAATAACATTTCATGCGGATCGCCATTTTGTTCACATCGATAACATATCGAAAATCGCACCAGGCTAGTTACACTTGCAAAAAATCTACAATTTACTTGTACATAAGACGCCCAAGGGTGGGGTAGTGGTGGATAACTGGGGCGGCAGTGGGTCGCATTGGCCTATTAGAATGTTACAAATTTATTGCAATTGAAACAAACTGCGACGGCGACGCCAGCAGCAACCACAGGCAACGACAATATCAAAACGTAAAGTCACGTGTGCGACAGAAGCAGCGGCATTTGCAAAGCTCTGCGTACTTGGCGCGCTCTCGCTCTCTATCTCTCTCACTCTCACTTGCTCTCTGCTGTGCGCTAAACGTTATAGTGCGCTCTCCACATACAGATGTGGACTCCGCCTACACGTAGAGGCGGAGTCAATGCTCACTCTCTTACACACACACACACACACATACGGACTCACTCTCGCACACAGACTGAACACAAAGCGGCTACAATGTTGTATTTGGAAGCTGGTCGCAAAAGAAACAAGTTTCCAAACTGAAGAGAGGAGCAGCTGCAGACCTTGGGCGTGCGTGAGAGCGGCACAAGGACAGCTTACACACGCACACAGTGGCTGCCATTCGCTCTCGTTCTATCGCGTGAGCACATTGCTCTTCACATTCAGAGACGTTGGCAACTGTAAATGGCTAGAATTTGTAGTTGTTGCTGTCGGTGTGCTTGTTGTTGTCGTTGTTGTTGCTGCTACTGGTTTTTGCGCAGAGTCAATTTCTCGTATTTTAACTTTGTTTAAAGTGCACACGCTTACGCGCACACACACGCACACAATCTGCTCATGTGTATGTGCATTGCTGGGTGGCCACTTAAAAAGTGTTTTTACTGCGGGCCAAATATGCAAATTAGTTCGTACCGCACTGACAACTTCTTCAGCCAACAAAAGCTGAAACATGTCCATTATGTCGTCGGCTTTGCCGCCGCTCTTCATGCATGAGCTGGACTCGAAAACAGTCGCCGTCGGGAAGGGGGGCACTGCGTCGGCATAGCCCAATACAAACAAGGTACTCGTAATAATAATAAGCACTGTGAAGGCATCAATCGGCAACCAGTTACCAGTTGCCAGTAACCAGTAGCCAAAACAACAAAGCAAACTGAACAACAATGAAAACAAAACGCATAATAATAATCATAATAAGAAATGAAAGACATTTGCGGCGATACGCTGAAGATGATATGCCCTAAGTGCTGTGTCGCACAGCTAGTTATTGTATTATGCTGAACATAAGAAATTCGTATTCAAATTCTCAATTCATATAAATTGAGAGATCAATGTTTGATTTTTATCTGTTTTTGATTATACAATGAAACTTCAATTATTTAGCATTTGGTAAGAAGGTAGACAATTATTTGATTTAAATCTGAAAGCATATAAGATATGACTCGGTGAAAACCATATATATACAGTGCTGTATATATATATACAGTAGGAATTGACTGAAAGCAGAAGGCATTAAAATGTTTTTTTATTTTATTTTTTTATTTATATATATAAAAATATATATATATATATATATACATATATACTCATACAGTACCATAAAAAAAAAATAAAAAAACATTTTAATACCTTTTGCTTTCAGTCAATTCCTACTGTATAGTTGTAAAAAGGAGCTCCAAGGAATGCTGCCGTTTAGAACCAATCAACACATTAGATTTGTCTTTTTTAGACCACCAAAATTTTATTCCATGAGTTTCGTTAATCAATTTGAATAGTCAATAATCAATATTAAATAGGCTAATCCATGAACAAAAAGTTATTATTCGTTATTTTCAATAATTATTAAAAGAGCTATAATTTTAATTTGTATATAATATAATTACCCTAATTTCGACCTATGCTAACATATTATAAGTTTTTAGGTATTATGAATTTTGACTAACAAATAATGAAGATCAGATCTAATCTAAATGTTAAAACATTATCAAGTTGGTCTAGATTAGTCAAAGTTATAGTAATTATGGAATATTAAGGAAATACATGAATTACGATTAAAAATTTGTTTTCCAAGTTAGCCATAATAGAAACGACGGGAAAGTGTCCAAAAAGTGAAATATTGATCTGTGTATAATATACTAGAACATACACAACAAGTTTGGGCTCTCTAGCTGGCGTATTCTTTTAAATATGTTTAAGAAATAATGGTATAAAACCCATAATTATCGATGTTGAGAAAGTATGGGACCATCGAAGAAAGTTATACAATTTTAAATTCACGTTACATCTGTTGCAAACTTGACTTCAAAATTAATCAGTACCCAAAAGTCTATAGGGTATTTCAGGCTTAATATCAGCGCTGACGCCATACATGCCTACATAAATACACATATTTGTACTATATCAACTTGATCATGAGCTGAGTTAGATGTCAATGCAAGTTGGTCTGCAGTCGTTGCCCAAGATCGCAGTCTAGTACAAACAGTTAGCCGTTAGCTTGGCTCGACTGCAAAGTGCTTCTGGCGAACAACTACAACAACAGCAGCAACAGACGAGGAAAGTTGTAGATTGACTTTGGGGATCTCATTGCAACTTTACTTGCCTTTGCCCCTGGCTGTTGGCCATGTTTCTTTTGATGCTTTTGATGCCTCCGCCCGGACGGACGGATGCGACGCAGTCGACTCGAGTGCTCAAGTGAGCAGCAGCCCAGAAGCCAGTTGAACTGCTTCTGATTTCAGTCCGGAGACAGTGACAGTTGCTGTCAGAGGGCAGTGGGCAGGTGGCTGGAGGAGAGGGGGGAGAGGGGAGGGTGCCTGCCTGCCGGCCGAGCGGACTTGAGGCACTTACAGACGATTGAGAGACAAAAGAAAAGTGCCTTAAAATGTTGACAAATATTTGCCGTGCATTGGCCGCAAAATTATTTGATCAAGACCACCGAAAATTAAAAACACACATATGTATATATATGCACATGTTTGTATACAAAGATCTTTTTTGTGTGCCCACTGTAGGTAGAGAGATCAAAAAGTGTACAAAATTAAAAATGAAACTTGAAGACACGCGGCTAATGAGATTTCCTTGCGTCATTGCCTCATTCATTCATTCCGATTGCGATTTGTTTGTTTTATGTTTTTTTTCTTTCCTTCTATTTTGTTGTTTAAATACCCTGTGCCCATTGAAAATGGTTGAAGTGGAGGTATATTGCAGTTGTATGTATGTAACAGTTCGATGGAGGCATATACAATCACATAAAGTATATATTTTTTAGCCAACAGCAAGATCGATTTGTTCGTTTGTCATTTTGTCTGTCCGACCGTATATATTATCTCTGAGGCTAGTGGAAATTTTAAAATCCTAATAATATTTTCTATTGTTTTTATTTAAATAATTTTTAATATTTAATAATAAAATTTATCCCATCTAATATTTTTTTTTTTTTTTTTGTTATTGTTAACGATATCAAAAGAAAACGACTTTCAAAAGTAGTCGCTGATCGAATTTATTTTTAATTATTGACAACTTCTCGGGCTTCTGTTTAATCATATCGTGCGGCTAGGTTCATTATATATATTACATATATTACACTTTTCCGCTACCTGTACTTCAAAACTAAAAAGTTATAAAGGTTACCATTGATGTTTGTTTGTGTTACTTTGTTATTTAAAAATGAATTTAATACAGTGTTGAAATAGAAGAAAACTTCCAACTTGTGTGTATTTCTGTACATACACTTAGAAGAACAAAGGAATTAGTGCAAAACTCTTAGTTTTTTCTCTCAGTGTACCTTTATAGAAGGTGGTCTGGGTGTATATAGTATGTTACGACAGTTCGAGCCTGGGTACAAGCAACAGGGTAGCGGCTAGTCAGATATGTTTATTGTTGTTCCCGCTACTGTTGTTGTTGTAATTGTTGTTGTTGCTGCAGTTGTTGTGCGTTGCGCTGTTGAACTTGTATTTTATATTTTGGTGTCTTGTGCCGCATCCAAAGACAATATTTGAGCAATCATCGAAGAGGGCACAGCGAACATTGTCTCTATTTTGAAAGTTCTTTCGTGGGTACAGCCACCCAGAGCGCAGAACCGGCCACAGAGCACAGCTCCCAGTGCCCCTTGCTCCCTGTCCCACCCCCTTTGAGCTGAAAAACGCTTTCCATTTGGAACTGTCAGCGGCAGGCGTTGAACAAAGCGACGAGGCAGCCACTCCAAGTGGACAGGGGCGAGAAAAAAGTTAATTTAATTTCAAGTGTGTGCAACAATTGTCGGTCTGCGTTTATCCTTTTTGTGGCACAACCCTCGCCGTTGCCGGTGCCGCCACAGCCGAAGCCTGATCTGGATCGCCTCTATTGTATATTGTATGTTTTTCACTTTGGCTTTTGCATATTGTTTTACAAAGACAATTTGCTTGCTTTTAGTTGCAGACTGTGAACAAATCTTCGACTTATCTTTGACATAAAGAAAATCTCATTAAATAACTTCCGGCGCTTTCTCAAGTCCTTGAAGGTTTTTCGGTCCTGCTGCCAGCATGGCCACTCGGCTTCGCTACAAGCTGAAACTTTGAACTTCTTACCATGTACTGAGCATATTTGCTCTGTGTGTTCGCCGAGCCATGAAATTACATTTTCTGATATACGAATCGTAGGGAGGCGGGAGGGCGCTGGGGGCAGGTATTGGGCGGAAGCCATTTTCTTGTCTTCCACGTGGCACATTGAATTCGAGGAAACGTGAAATTTTTGCTAAAACTTCACAGAAACTTTGTGTGTTTTGGGTTTGGCCAAATTTTGCCATCAGTTAACAGAGTTCTTAGCCAAGTTGTTAGAATTTTGCTGGTGTCATATGCAGATCTGATGTGATACGAAAAACGGAACAAATAACATATTTGTAATTGTAATCGAATTATTTGCACAAAGACTATGCTCTATATAGTATCAATATCCTGTGTCATTTGACACACGCCAAAAGCATTCCTTGGAAATTGGCACTACAGTGAGCGCAAAAAATAATCAAACACCAGCCGGAAGCTCCGATTTCAAACAATTGCCGTGACACACAAATGGCACACACACACACACGCTCACACGCTCACACATTTTTATACAATATTGCCAAATTCCGGCTGCAAATCATTTGACACCCTTCACGTAAACGGGGCCCGTTTAAAGGCTCGTTAGCTGGGCGGAACACGGAGATTATGATGCCTGCGCCCGTAATTTGAGCTGGCCACAGTTTGCCCAAAACAAGGTCACAGATCCTTGAGCTACAGCTCCTGGCTGACTTTGGATGTGACATGCCTGAGCTCGTTTTTTGTTTGTTAATTCATATAATAACATAATGTATAATTTTTGTAATAACAATAAGGCATATGAAGAGACAACGCCCTTTAGCTGAGCTCTGCGTACACTGAAAAAATAGAGTGAGGTGCAAATTTGTGTGTAAAAAAATATGTCGCTATTATTATGAGTAAAGTATTTAGATTTGATTGCAAAAATTTGTATTATGCTTGGAAAAAAATCGAAAAATAAAATAAACTTCAAAAAATAAAAATCCCATCATACACAAATTATATTAAATATAATGTTGTAATGCAAACTGTTCTATGATCCGAATAAACATAAAAAATACCTACAATACAATTTTTCATAAGAATTTGTATATTATATATATTTGTATTCAGGTACATACAAATATAATTTACTTTAAAAATATAATATATTTTAATTATATAAATTTCTATAATCAAATGGTCAATTGGAAAATGGTTTGGTTTGGGATTCGATTCGACTAAATTTCCAAAGGCTATAGCAGCCAGTGACATTAAAATTGGTTCATAATTGTTTCTCACTCTATTCTATACTATTTAATGTATAATAACAATAGTAAACAATTATATTCTTATATATTCTTATCTTATCTTCTAATGTGTAAAATAAATATCCAAAGCGCCAAATATGATTCAAATTTTCATTTTCTTCAATTTGAAATATACTTTTTTTGAGTACACTCACAGCCATTGTTTTGGGCACAAACACTGTTTCCGATTTCGAAGAGCTACCCCCAACTATAAAGCTGCTCTCAACCCGCCCAGCCATGTTATCTAACCCTCGATTATGCAGCAAAACAAAAAACTGAAAAAACGCCCCTTTGACAGCTCGTTGAGGTAACTGTTATTAGTTGAATCCGCACATATGCCAGCGACAGGGCGCGTGGTTCCCAGCCAAATACCGGGTTTAAATATATATATGCCTCTCTCTCCCCCTTTCTCTCTCTCGAGTTATGGTAATGACAACTCTTAAAAAGGCCGCGGGCCGTATTTATGTAGTTTTTATTTTTGGACGCTGCCAGCTGTGAATTTTATTTGATTTAATTAAAAAACTGCGTCTATGGCTTTACATAATGGCTGACAATTTGACAGCCATTTGTGACCGGCGAAAGTGCGTCCTGTTTGTAGTTTAGTTCACGTGGGTTGACATGATTAGTGGCCGATTTGTGATGCTTGAGAGTAAGGCGGCTGAGGGTGGAGTAAAAGCGCCTGTTGGGCTGTTGAGACAAAAGGGCAGGTGTGAAAATAGTTTGTAATTTATAGTAGTAATTTAAATTTATTTGGGTTACATTTTTTATTCCTAATTTTTGTTTTTCTTTTATGTTATTTTTATACGCGTTCACAAGTGAAAAGAGTATATTGGGTTTGTGCAATGTCCGCCTTGCTGTCTGTATGAACTCAGTTTTTTCGCCGCTTTTGAATCTAGAGACTTGAATCTTGGAATATATACTCGTGTATACCCGCGTCAGACGAAGATTTTGTGACACTGAGAGGCTGGCAAATCGGCCACGCCCACTACTTACTTGATTTTGTTGATGAAAGCTAAAGCATTTTTTAAGCAGATGTTTTATATATTAAAATAAACGTTTTTTTATTGTTGTTAACTTTCTTTCTAGTTAATGTTTGAATATTTAGCCGGTCGGAGTCTAAATATTTGATGAACAAATCATTTACTTCTTTAATATATATATTATATTTATTTCTATTAGTTTATTTAGTTTAAACCATATTTTAAAGTAACTCCCTAAACAGAAATAAAAATACTATATGTAAAATCGAAGTATCTCTTAAAGCAGTATATGTATTTGAATAAAGGAAATAATATCATAAGCATCAAATCTCAATATTTAATATCACTCATATAGAACTTAAATATTTCTGCTAACCTGAAATATTTACCATTTATGTGAAATCTACTTCTAAAGTAGCGGTTTATGTAAAGCCCAAATATATTTACTTCTTAAGCAGATAAATTTAAATTTAAATAGACCCGCCACAGGCTGCACTGCCAAACAGCAATTTATCGATAATCCAAAGAGTACACAATAAATACCAGAAAATATACGAATAAGCAAAGTGACCAGCTGCTAACTGTTATGTTAACAGTAGACGTATTGCCTTAACAGCTGTTAGACATGCAAAAGACGTTTTTATTTAAAAAAAATCAAAAGTTATGTGAACCTGAATTTAGAGTATTTATTAAACGTTAAATAAGGCTTCGTGTCAAATAATAGGAATATAAAAATACATTTATTGCATAATCGCAGGCCAGGCCGCTTGGAAATATACTGGCGCAGCAAATTTTCATAAACTGTATGCTAATTTATATGACGTTGCACAATATTTGTTTATAACAATCAATTCTTAAATAACTAGAAACGCACTATATAGTGTGTGCATACAGATGAGCTCCATTGTTGATCATTTGCCGGTGGACGAGGCATAGCACGCATTGCACACCCGGACCGGCCGGCCCGGCTGACCCTGGGCGTTAAGCAGCGGAAGGGTGTGCTCCGAGCAGGCCTTGCAGAAGATCTCGCCGCAGCTGCGACAGTGGTGCTTGCGGCGCGTCAAATTGAACTCACGCGTGCAGGCGGTGCACTGGGTGGTTATGGAATCGGGCGCCCAAATGCCCGGACTGCTGACCGACTCCGGCATCGCCTGCAGCGACTGCGAGGAGCCGGAGAGCAGTTGCTGGTGCCGGCGCTCGTTGTCCTGGAACTCGGCTATCTTCAGCTTGCTCTCGCTCAGCTGTATGCCCAGCTCCTCGAGCGTCGTCTGCGCCTCCGTCCACTGGGTGCGCACCTTTTCCAGATCCACCCGCAACTTGTCGCACCTCTGCCTCTCCTCGTTCAGCTCCTTGACGCCCGTCTGCAGCGCTGCGATCTTCTCCTTCAGCTTCTGCTCCTTCTCCTGCAGGGACACGCGCCATTCCCGCTCAATGCGCGTCTCCGCCTCTGCCCGAGCGGCACGCTCCTCGCTCGCGCTCACTTGCGTGGACAGCGTTTGTGATGTGTTCTTCAAAATCTCGCCCAAGTTGCTCTTATCATTAGTCCATCTGTGGAAGGGGATAGAGTGTTTTTTATTAGAGGGCGTTGTAAAATATTTTTGAGTATTTTTTATATTATCAACTTTTTTCTACCTCCTATCGCATATATAGTTTGCTGATCGTTTCTAAAATGCTAAAATACTGAGAAACTGTTACATGAACGATTTTGTAATTCTTAATTATGGCCTAAACTATTTTAGGCCATTCTGTGCTATATAAAAAATGCTGGTCTAAGAAAATTAATATTAATGTATTTAAAATCAATCTAGACTGTCTGAAGTTCCTTTGAAACAAGTATAAACTTTGCAGGCGAAGGCAATCGACTTTGAAATACTCTTTTTACGAAATTATAAAAGCTAGGAAAGCTAAGAAATCTGGGAATTGTTAATCTATCATGGAGACAAACTTATCACTTTTGCTGGGCGTAGCCAAAAATGTCAACACTTTTAACTCGTTTACTCGACGTGTATTATACACGTACGTTTAATCTGAAATTTGGGAACTTGAGCGTCAAAAGCGTTGAAAAATTGCGTTCATATGGTAGAACGCCATATGAACAATGCAAGAAACCAAAACACTATTTTTCCCTTTGGGAACAGTGTAAACTATTTCATAAAAGATTTCATTTTTAAAAGAATTAAAAGTGAAATGTAATGCAAGACACATAATCTAAAATTATAGATCAGTTTTATACTGAGTTATAAAAAAGGTTTTGGATAGCTACAAATCAGTAAAATTGCTATTGCTACATCAAATGACTTGTCGAATAGTTCCCAAGTCTGAAAAACTATTAAAATATACTTTTGAACACACAAACATAGCTGAATAAATTGAAACGATCGTTTCCTAACTCCTGTAAAATGTTTACTCGAAAAATCTCTATTCAGCTAACCGAACTGATCTCGAACAACCCACAATATAATTCAGCTCGAACGTTTGTTTCAAATGTGCTCTTACTTTTTCTCTAATTGTTCAATTGTGCTGGCCATATCTTCCTTTTGGCACTCTAATTTGCTCATGAGCTCCGTTTTGTGGTTCAGCGAGGTATTGCAATCCTGTCGAAAAAAATATAAAATACGAAAGGGTTTTGTACGACATCTTAAATGAACATAACTTCATGGAGTTAGTTGGAAATGAAAGACTAGAGTTAAGATAAGTTTTATTTCTTTGGTTTAGTTTGAGAGTTATTTATATGTATTAGTATGTGTGTGTGTGGGTGTGTGTGTATATGTAGTCCCTTTAACATGTATACATACATAAATACATATTTATATAATTACATTGTTATTTGACTAGTTTCAATATATATATATATATATATATATATATATGATATATAAAGCAAGTTGAGAGTACATATGCGTTTCGAGTAGTATATAATATAATATAATATAATAAATCAGCTCTATACATCTTGATGTATTGGGGAATACTTTATATTTTGGGAAGGGGAATTCAGCTAACAGCTTATAATTTTTGAGAATCTTCAACAATTTGTTATAGCCTTTTTTGTCTAGAGCTACACGAGTACTATATATAATATATATTTCTATATATTTCTATAACACATGACTATGGTACTTATAGGTAGTACTGAAGGCAACGTACATTTAATATCCGATCTAAAACATAGACATATTGTTAAGCAGTTGCACTTTGAGTTACAGTTAGGTTAACAGCTGGACAGGTGACCTCTCGAGGCAACCATTTTGTAGTACTTTTAGGGTTTTAGGTGCTCAATGGTTCACCTGCATAGCTTAAATAATATCAGCGATCGCTCGGTAATGAGAACTTCTGGGAATCTTTAAATTAGATCTTTAAAAATAGGTATGCGCATTTCTAATGCTTTTTTGAAATTAAAATATTTAATTTAAATTTCTTGTACTTATAATATTATATTTTATAATATATTTGATTTTATTTATTAAATTGGCCTTTAGAAATGATTTGCTAGAAAGTTTTCAAATATAGTTCGAATTTCAACCGAAAACCTTTGTGTTCTTTATAATTGACAGAATTTAATCTGGACCTGGACCCCGGTTAGTCCATAAAAAATAAAATTAAAATTCTGTACAACAACAGAGAGGAATTATTAAATTCAAAATTTAGTTAAGCTATTTTTGTATATATTATAATAAATTACTGGATTCATTAATTTGCAATTTCTTTGGAAAATTATAATATTTTGCAAATTGAAATCATTTCTGGAACCGCAGCGTGCCTTTTTGCGAGCGCTCACTGTATTATGAACTTAAGTAAATGCCTTCTTAACAATTAAATAGAACTAAAGCTATATATTTTTTCTTTTTCTGCTTCTTCTTTAGGCGTCGCCGTCTCCTGTCGCCTCCTGCTCCCGGCACAGAGCGTAGTCGCTGCGTGAACCGTCGCCGCCCCCTTTGAAATGCTGCGTGACGGCGGCCGCTGCCTCGGCCAGCTCATCGTTCAGGGATTTGGCAGATGTGGGCGTCTTCGTGGTTGCCTCATCGGGCTGCAACTGCAACTGAGGAGCGGCCGGTGCGGCGCTCGCCGGCGACTTGCGATAGTTGTTGGGATTGAACGGCGGTATGCCCTCCATCTTCAGATGCAGCCGCTTCATGGGCGGGCCAGAGTCCTGCTTGTGCTTCTTGGTGAGTGCCTCGAACTTCTGCAGATTCTGCTGGCGTCGCGTGTTGGGCGAACGATCCCCGCCGCCGCCGCCGTAGCTGGCGCTCACCTGCTGCTGCTCGACGAGCTTGGACTCGTATTTCTTTTCTAGCGATTGTAAAATGTTACCAATTTGTGAGGCTTTCGTTTGCAAACGAGAGACCATCTCGCCCTTCTGTGTGAGTTCATCTTCACATTCCTAATTGAATTTCAAACGGGGGAGTAGGGGCTTGTTATCTGTTTTCTTTTTTCAATTTTATAGTTTCATTCAAGAGCCATATTACGTTTTGCGGGGAAATGAATTTTGAGTATTAAGTATTTTAAAACTAAAAAAATTAAAATAAACCAATGACTAGCGACCAAATGAGTTAGTTGATGAATGTGAGATGAGTTGTAACTGAGTGTGTCCTGGTGAATGTAGAGATGGGCGCGGCATGGATTGAAGGATACCCAGCCCGGCTAGCAGTCAAGCTATCCCCTGCCATTTCAAAATATTCTAGGGTATTCCCGCAAAACATGAAGATTTTTGTAGCTCCCTTTGGAAATTCTCAATCTCCTTTAAATCATCCTTACCCCATCTAGCTTTCCTTTCATATATCGTTTGTTATTTGATAAATATGTGTGTTTATTTCGTACGAACTACAAATTTTTCGACCTATTTTGAAAATTTTCCGAGGGATCCTACTATGCTTAAACTTGTTATATATTTGTTATGTTTCTATCCCTATCTCTAGTCGTTGGCCTAAATTCGTCGTTTTTTCGAATCTCCCCACAAATTTAGTTGGTTTCTCGACGAATTCCTATCACGCACTTATATCTGTTAGGATGTTTTATTAGGTATGTTTCTCGTAGGATGTATAAATATGTAGGTTGGGTAATGACCTCCTCTGACCATCAAACCAACCTACACACTTTCGCAAATCTTTTGAGTTAAACCTATATTTTGCACATTCCTAAGTTTTATCCCCGGGTTCCCATACCGCGTCCATCTCTAGTTGTGTGGGCAAGGATGTCGTGGCCATACGCACCTGCAGCTTACGATACATCTCCAGATTGATTTGCTTAATGTCGTCCAGCTGACGGCGCAGCGAGACAATTGTGTCCTGCTTCTCGTGTATGTCCTTCTCCAACAGTTTCATGGCCATATCGGACTCAGCCTTGAGCGAGACCTGCAGCCTGAGCTCCTTGTCCAGCTCGGCGCTGCGCTTGCGCTCCTCCGCCAGCTCGGTGCTCAAGCCGTCTGTCTTGTCCTTGTCTTTGTCCTTCTCAGTGCCGCTGCCCGTGGAGCTGTTGTCCGAGTGACTCTGGGCCGTTTGTTGGCTGGCGGACTGGCGCATGGCCTGGTTCTCGGCCTGCAGGGCGAGCAGACTGTTGCGCGCTATGGCCAGATCCTCCTTCATCAGCGCATTGGTGGTGGTCAGCGATTCGACCTTGGCCTGCAGGTTGCCCACAGTGGCGCTGTGGAAAGATTGAAGCTTGAATCACTTCGTCAGCTGGGTTTACACGCTGTGCACGCACTTGAGATGCCGATTGAGCTCCTCGATATAGTTCTTCTGATCCAGCACGGCGATCATGTTGCCCTGGCCAGTGGCATCCAGTTGGACAGGCGGCGCACTCGACTCCTCGTTGGACTCAGCATTGCGCGAGCTGCTGCGCAAATAAAGCGAAAAGTCGATGACGCCCTGCTGGGAGTCCAGATCCTCCTCCTTGACGCACAGATTGCAATCGATGACATTGAGCCCCACCAGGATGCCCATTATGACAACAATCTAAAAGGGTTGGTTTTCTGGGTTAAAGAACGCCGAGGGGTTCGGAAATGCTAGCGGCACAGACCTCATCGCTCATCATCAGAGCATGCGGCTCGTAGTAGTCGTACAGTGAATCCTCGCGATGCTCGATCAGCGCCTGCAGGTAATCGGATAGCTTCTTCTGCATCAGGGCGATGCGCAGCCAGGCGCGTGCGCGACCTATGTGCGTGCGGACCGTGGGCAGGTCGCGTACGCTGGCCGTAATGTCCTGCGCCTCGGGACAATAGGTCTCGACGCTCTGCAGCAGATCCCAGAGCTCCTTGCGCGGCCCCAACAGACCCTTCTTGGGCCGCAGGCCATGCCCCAGCACATGCTCAATAACAATGAAAAAGTGCTGCAACGGCAGATGATCCGAGTCGAGCATGCGGCCATAGCGCAGCGATTGCTCCAGCAGCTCCTTGACGACCAGCTTGCAAATGTTGACCAAATTGCTGCGCTCGATCTCGGCGGTGTCGCGTGCTGCAATGGGGAATGGTGTCCGGGATGGGGTTTTAGTGTGACTCTGGCAAGGATTGCGCGTGAGCTGCTATTTCGAAATTCTTGCTCTGGGTGCCTTGGCACTTAGTTTCAAATAATAAACAATGAGAGTACTCAATAAAAACTATTATGAACATTTGTGTGCTGTTCTCGTTGCTGTTTCTCCTGGCGCCCGGCGGTTGTCCCATCTACAGCATTGATCTGTCCACGTTGGAGGTGCCCAATGATTTTCAGAACGAGCTGACGCTCCAATCGATGCTCAGCTCTGAGCTGCATCAGTATAGAAATAAGCTAAATTCAGATGCCAAAGATAATGGCGAGTCGTCGCCACTCAATCTGGACGAGCAGGAGAAGGGGCGGGGCCAGGACGATCCGTTCGATCGAAATGAGCTGTTGCGCAGCATTGAGGATCGCATTAAGGCCACGTATTATGCGGCCGCCTCGCCGGATGAATTCGAAGCGGAATCGGATGTGGAAATTGAGGAGCCGGCATCGCTGCCGCATCCGGCCGAATACTGTCTCTCCGATGGAAAGGAACTCTTCTTGGGCAGCAATCTCTTTGGCAGCTATCCCAAGCACTGTTTCTCCACGGAGGAGATTGCGCTGATGTCGGCGCGCCAGGACTTTGAGCTGCTGGTGCCCAAGTTCTTTCCGCGCAGCCTGCTGCACGACAACGTCGTCTACATGCTGATGAAGTACTTCAATAGCGTCAACCAGGTGCTCAAGCGCATGTCCGACCTGGAGACGCGTCGCATTCTGCAGCGCGCCTTCTACGATGCCCTGGGCGGATATCTAAGGTACTATCTGGTGCCGGTGGCACAGGTCTCCTACTATGCCGGACGCCTCAAACTGTGCACGGTGCAGCGGCTGGTCGAGCTCTACCGCCAGTGTCAGCTGGTGCTGAACACGAATGGCAATGCCTGGAAAGTGCCCGAACAGGACATCCTGGCACGGCTGAGGAACGTGCACATCATGCCCGTTCAGCTGAACGACTCGCAGAGCACCGAGAACGATGCCTCCAGCTGCGCCTTGCTGGATCACAACTGTGCGAATGGCGATGCAGAGAGTGAGCTGATGATTGTGCCCCTGCCGCATCTCGAGCTGGAGGATGGCTTCGGGTTTCTGAGCAACATCTTTCTGCCGTTCAAGCATCGACGCGTCTTCAATCTGCGCTCGCCGGACGCCGCCTTCATACTGGTCAAGTTCTTCACGACGCTGAGCAATTGCTATCGATTCCAAGGCATGAGCCAGCGGGCCTACAATCAGAAGCTGCGCATCTGGATTCGGGAGAACCTGCAGCTGCACTACCGGGACGAGATGTTCTATCCGGGCCTGGGCGGTGTCCTGCAAATCTACGAGTCTCTGACGGGGTTCACAAGAGATGCTCAGCACTCCGCCAACCAGGCCCAGAAACAACCGGAGCCAGTGCTGAGCGATGTGGACGCCGTCGACTACGACCTGGCGCCAGACGAAAAGAAGAACGACGAGAAGAGTGACAAGTCGGATGGGCGCAACAAGAACAAAAACAAAAGCGGCAAGAATACCAAAAAGCAAAGGAACAAGGAAAGCTCGGCTGGGCACACGACGAGCCGCTTGACGCGCCAGGAAGGCAGCCAAGGCGATGTTGAAAGCGATACCGCCACACAGCCCAACGAGGAGGAGGAGGGCAGGCTGCAGGTGAACAGCAACGGGGAGGATTGCGTCGACTGCGAAGACGAAAGCTATGTGGCCTATGCGGCGGCCATTCTGGCGCTGCTTCTCGTTCTGCTGCTGGTGGTTATCTGCTGTTGCCTGCAAAAAGGTCGCGGGGTTGAGAAATCTCAAAGTAACACAAGACCTACGAGGCCAGTGCAGCATACAGGTGAGGAGTTGAAATCAACTCCACCTGCAGGAGATCCGGAGGAACCGCCCGATAAAAAGAACGACGACAGGAGCTGCTGGAGCACCCTGTTTAAGAGCCGCAAAAAGGCTAGACGAAACCTTAATAATACAGTGCATCCCCCCAACGCCCTCAATATGCCGCATAAGTATGGCCTTAAACTGAGTCCCGGAATGAGCATGATGGGCAGTCATCGGGACGAGCACTTCAAGGGCTCCATGGGCTCTAATGATATGGATAGGCTGCGCAAAAAGGATGGTAAGTCCAATGGGATCCAATAGTCTCACTCTCAAGAAACGTAACCTTCCTTAAAGAAATATAATTTCACTCTCAAGGACCTTTAGAAAACTTAACCTCACTATGAGGAGCATAAGCTCACTTTACTCAAAGAAAATAACTTCACTATTAACAAACTTTTGAGGAAATTTACCTCACTTTTAACCATCTTAGCTTATTTTTAAAAGACATGACCTTATTCATGAGATTATCTCAACTTTTAGGATCACTACATTTAGTTCTAAGATTGGCTGATTATGTCCTGTATAGAACTTATCTATTCTCTAATCTATAGTTAATGCACAACTTTGACTAACAGTTTTATTAATGATTTAAAAAATTACTCTATCCGGCGTAAGTCTGGCAGAGTACTATTAAGTCAGGAGATTTTCATATTCTTAGGTCGATAACCTCACTTTACTCTTAAAGAAAATAACTTCACTGTTAACAAACATAACCTCATTTTCCAGAAACAATCTCAGTTTTGAAGAAATTTACCTCACTTTTAACCATATTACCTTTATTTTTAAAGAACATGACCTCACTGAGAGAGTTCTATAAAGTCAGAAGATTTTCCATTTGCCTTAGGAACAGAGTACAAATCAACAAGAAATGAATACTAAATTCTATTATTAATCAGTCTCAGCTAGGGACAGGTCGTATGCAGACGATTCCTTTACATCGACTTCATCGTTGGGCTATCAATTTCCAAGAAAATTCATACCCATACGGGTGATGCATGAAAAACGCGATGACTACTATGTCAAAGCAGAGAAAAAACGTCCGAAGGCCGTCAGCAAAAAGTCGAGCAGTCAATGGCAGCGTGAGCGAGATCAAAAAACTCAAGACCCCAAAGAAGCGCAGCGCGAAGAAAGGCCGCGGCAAAGGGAACGGGAACTCAATGCTAAACTGATTACAACAGACGAGCGTAAGAAGATGTTTAGTAAGGGGAGATATAGAAGACAAGAAGGCGGGCTGGCCTACAGCCAAGAGAGGGAGAGGGAGAGGGAAAGGGAAAGGGAGGTAAGTGTAGAGCATAAAACTTCAAGCACTACCAACTCAAGCCAATTCGAGCACAGACAAGGCCCAGAGAGAGCGACACGAATCAAAGTAGCGATAACAGAAGAAAGGAGTCCTCACATGAAAAAGAACTGGGTAGAGAAGGGGAAAGTTCCGGTGTGTAGCAGGAAAGCTATTTCAACTTAAGTCTTACTTAAGTCGAACTTTGCTTGCAGCATTTTAAACCTAATCCCACAATTACAGGGCACATCAACTTTGGAATGGAGGAAACTTTTCCGGTAAACATAAAACCGGAAACACAGTGCGAAAATTCGGAAGTTATATGCCCGCTATTATCTTCATCAACTCATTCAATTGGCGTCTGTGAGGTGCGTCTAGGAAGTTGTTTTTGTTATAGTCAAAGGGTTTTAGCAATTTCCAATTTCAGCAGTCGTCCAGATGCACAGGCAGTTGGGAGACCACCTACGATGATGACAGCAAGTGAAGAGCCCTTGCCTGTCGCCTTAGTTTCCTTTTTTGCAATTTTTTCTTTTTACAAATATATTTACTTAATAAAGTTCAATGTACGTTCGAGTCGACGGCCTGGCACAAGTAGTTGCAAGCAGATCTGAGATTGCGATAAACCCAATCGAGACAAGACGCAGGCGAGACAAAGCAAGTGCAAAACAAAGAGTGTAATAATGCAATAACATGCAAAATTAAAATTATCTAGTACTACGCTTATGCTAGGCCAAATTTATGGGCTTTTGTTCGTGATTTTGCATCAAAATACAATACAGTAATCGCTTCGAAGTTGGAACTTTCATTAATTACGAAGGCAATATTCATTTTATAATTTCAAAATTCACAATTCATGCATAATTTAAATTTTTAGAATTTCGGCATTAAAAGCCATATTAAATTGGCATAATGAAATCTATAGATTTAAAAAAAATATAATTTTCTGTTTTGCTATTTGATAGAATCGAGTTCTGGAAAAATCTTTTCATTGTTTGTAAATTTAAATCACTTCGGGATGCGAATAGTTTATCTAACGAATAACCGCTGTAGTAGAAGAGAAGAAATTTCCTGAATTCTATTAAAATTGAGATTATTGTTTATATATAGTTGATATAATGCTAAGATCGCTTGCTTGAACATTTCAAAAAGAACAGAAATTTTCTAGAGTATTTAATGAAATATAAAAGTGCAGCCAATTTAAGCAAAAATTGTTTAATGATTCTTTCACAAAATGATGCGCAGCCAATTTAACAAGCTCTTTATAGTAATTGATCGCTTCTGAAAATACTTTATATAATATTAATGGGCAGCCAACTTAACAAGCTCATCAAAAAAAGCTTACCAAACAGACTAATGAAGCCCCATAGCTTGAGCATATATTTTATATAAATTTAAAACACAGCTAACTTATAAAGCGTATTAAACTGACTGTTATCAGACTGATTGATTGAAAATTAAAGTCATAGCCAACTTAATAAGCTCACAATATTCAAAATTGTAGCCAGATCAGTAGAAAATTTGTAATGTATAGTTCAAGCGAAGACAAATTAACAAGCGTATTAAACTGACTTGATGTCAGCCCAGATATTTCCTTAAATGTTAAGTCGTAGCCAACTGAACAGCATAAATATTGTGGCCAGATCGCCTTAACGTGTTTTCATAGCATAAACGTAGTAGAGCTACAACAGCAGATGCGAGTACTCAACATTTGCTTAACATGTGCATAACATAAACAGAACATAACAGCAACAACTACAGAGAACGTAACGTAAGAGAAGTATATAACGCTTGCAAATGAAGAGAGAGAGAGAGACGGCTTGAAGCAACCTACAGAGATGCGACCACTCAGCTAAAGTGCCACCGATGAGGCCCACATTTTTGTGCTGCTGATGCGGTGCCGTTAGTGCATTTGAGCCGACGACGTCGCAGAGACGCCGACCGATTAGATTTTCAATTGCCATAATACCGTTATCCTCGAATGTGCCGCCGCCGCTGGTTGTGGACAGGCCCGAGTAGCGTTTGCTGTTGCGCTGTCCGAACTGATGATTTGTGTGCGTGCGCTGCTGCACGTGACCCACGCCGGGGGCGCCACTGGCAGCACTTGCAGCAGCACCGGCTGCCGTATTTATCAGCGCTGCGCCGCCGCCCACCGTCTTCTGTCCGTTGGCCACATCGATGTCCTGCAGCTCCTTGAGGCACAGCCATTCGCCGTCAACGGAGACGCGAAAGTTGCACAGATAAATCGTGTCCTGAACGCCGCCAGCCAGCTCCTCGCTGGTATTGGCGTGCGCTGCCTTTGGCAAGGTAATTGTGCTGCTGTTGTTGTTGTACGGCTGTGGCGGCAGGGGTGCAGCGATTGCGGGAGGTGCGGCTGCGGGTGCGGGTGCAGCAACTGGAGCTGCGACTGCAACAGCGGGCGCGGCCGTCTGTTGGGGTGGATTCGGACCCTTTGTGCTTGCGCTTTGCACTGCCTGCGACAGACTTTGCGCCAGTTGTTGTTGTTGCTGCTGTTGATGACGCAGCTGCCTTTGTGGACTTTGTGGCAACTTGCTGTTGTGGCGGCTTTTTGGCCGCAGCGCCCGTTGCTGTTGTTGGTGTCTTAACGACGCTTCGTAGCGGTCGGGAGCTGCTGGCCGTCATTGGCTTGGCACGGCTGGCCATGTTGCTGCTGGCACCTACGCTGCTGTTGTTGTTATTGTTGTTGTTGTTGCTTTGATTAACTTTTGGCTTCTTCGCATCCTCGACCAGGCCACGCATGGTGTCTCACTTTACTTTGTGAGAGGCATAAAAATAGATAGCCAAAAATGAGCGCATTGAACGTTTTCAGAAAGGTGTATTTGGGGAGGGGAAGGAGGACGCAACATACGTGAAAAGAACGCTGAGTTCGCAATGCGGTTTTGCAGCTGCCTTTGAAGCACACTTGTTTTTTTTAAGCAACACTTTAAAACTATATAATTTTATATTTAAATTGTAGAAATAATAACAATAATGATTTGTAAATTGAACTTTTAAACGCTGCGCTTAGTTATCCTGCGTTGTTGCGTTGACTAAGACTGACGCAAAAGCTTCTATTGATTTGTCAAGCGCGCTGCGGCAGCGCAGCTTTATGAGAGCTTTCGTTAGGGTGGCTCAAGAGTAAACGTTGGATACAATTTAAAGCTTCGCCGCAAACAAAAATTATTGCTGGTTCGTAGCTATGCCTCGCCGTAAGGTTCTAATCGTGGGCCTGGTTTTGCACATCAATCACTTTTTTCAATTAAAAGAAATTTATTATATCTTTATATATTATATTTTTTAATTTATTATTATTATATTATCGTTTTGTTATTTTTTTTGCCTGAGGCTATATCAATATTATGGGACTCAAATTTGTCGTTTTATTGTAATTAAAGTAAACCACGTTAAAAGAGAAAATGGTTTAGTAGTTCGGTTTAAAAATATTTCAGTTCAAACAGTTCGATCCAAGGTACATTTTGTTCAAAACTGATTTGCTATAGAAATGTTTTTTTACCTGCAAATATTCGTTCTTCTAAAATTAAACCAAGCCCTTTTAAAAGAGAAAGTGGTTCGGCTTAGGCTTAGGTTCCTTTGAATTAATGGTTAACTGGTACTAAACCAAGGTTCAGCTTATAATTATATAATACTTGAACTCCGTGGTAGAACCAGTTCGGTTCAAAACCGGTTGGTAGCCCTGGTTTAAGCACCGTATGTTATCAGCGGAAACGTAATAATAATGTGTGTCAGTATTTCAGGAAGGCGGCACTCACCAGGCTTTTTGCGCTTTACTTGGGCACTGTCAATTGGCGACTGCGAGACTGTTGCCACAGTTTGTGGCAACTCGGGGTAGGTGGTGGTGCCGTCGATCACCTCTGAGGCGGCGGCTGCGGCAGCCGCATTCGAGAATTGCGTTGAAATGTGATTGAAAATGTGGGAGGATAGACTTTCGGTGCGTCGGAATGTGTCACGGAGGCGATGCAACGACGAACTGGACGCAGGCGTTGCCGCTGACGTTGGCGATGTGGGCGACGTTGACGTCGTTGAGTCGTCGCTTTTGTCATGGCGTACTAGCAAATCGTCCGTACTCATTACACTACGCACCAATACACGTACACCACAGCAAATACACAATGCTCGTCAACAAACACTGCACGAAATAATTTTACTTAAACGCATAAAATGCATACACAAGACAAAAAACATAAACAAAGCGCGACAGCAAATATGAAAAACAACTGAAACAGCTGTTGCATGCGACGAATGCACAGTGTGACCGTAACATGGCAACTATCGCAGTGTTAGCGTGTTATCGATAGCTCGTGCTTGTGCTGCAACCAGCTGTGCTAGGGCTGTGCAGCCATGTTTGTTTTTCGCACGGCCCAAAACAAAACAAAAAGTACGTATATTACGCGTACCTGTTTCATTTCAGCTGTAACAGCCCGCGGCACAGCAACAAGACTTGATAAAAATTCTCGAAAGCTTCGAACTGGGTTACAATCTCCCAATAAATTTAATAAAAAGTGTAACACAAAACCAACTTTACGTTTGTAAGCATCTCGAATAAACATCCCGTTACTCAGTCTCAGTGTAGATTAGTGGCCGGGCATAAAAACCGTCAACGAAATTGATCGATACTGCGCATTAAGCATATTTTTGCATATTTGCCTAGAAAGAACAGCAGCAAAGAAGAAGTAACGGAGCCTGTGATCAAAACTTCAACTAAATTTCCCTATCCAAATGTAATGCAGAAAAAGACAAACGCTGCGGCAATATAAACAAAAGAACGGTAAGGCGGAAGCGTAACTAACCTACACCCACAAACAATAAATATATATATGTGTATGTGTGTGTATATGTGTGTTTCTTCAAATTGTGATACGACGTCAGAAACAGCGGCCATATTTGCTACATTTTTTTTTTTTTTGCAAACCGCACTAAAGTTATTATTGGGAATCTGTGCACCACTCGAGTCTGGCCATTTAGCTCGCTTGTTGACCATAATCAAAGCGATAAGACGCTAGACAGAAACGACAACAATAACAACTGCTGAGCTGTTATAAACTGGTTTTTTCGACCACTGCGCCACAATTGCGCTGTTATGACACGTCTTAGAAGTCAGCTGTATGGTTTAAAAAAGTTGTCAACAATATCGAAAACATTTTTCAATTTCACAATCCTTTGTTGCTATAAGTGCATAGGTGTTTGTGTGCACATATGTACGTATATGTATGCATAAGCGCACAAACGACGCCATGTTCCCACATTGGCTCTCACTGACGCCAACTCTCACTCTCTCTCGCTGGCACGCTCACCCACGCTGCCTGCACAGCTGATTTACTCACGCGGCCATGCTCTTATCATAACGTCACTGTAGGCTGCTGTTGCGGTTATGTGTGTGTATAATGATCAAGGCTTATTAGCACAGTTTATTCCCATTTTTACATGTGTGTTAATTTTTAGCACAGTATAACAATTTGTGTCTGGGCTATTTCTTGCAGTTAGTTACAAGATTAAACACACTTTTTAATTATAACAAGTCACTCTCGCTACCTATCTCGTTCTGTCGCGTGCTCTTCACATGTCTCCCTCTCGCTCTCTATCTAGTATTTACAAGTATAGTGCAGCGCGCAAAATAATCTGCGCCATTAAAAATCAAGTAAAGAACAATACAAATTGATAAATTGACGCTCTGAAATGATTGAATCATGTGTGCGATTGTGTGAGTGAGAGGCCGTGCTCTGTTTGCTGGATCGGTATTGCAATGCTGCGTAAACTTGCAGATGATGGGGCATTCAGTCGCATACTAAAGGCCAGCGCAACGCAAAGCTGCCGCCAGAACGAGCCAAGTGTTTGGCGCGATAAGACGCGCGACTTTCATAAAAGAAAACGAAAAGAATAAAACACAAAAAGTTGCGAGCATAAATTTCCGCATTAGCCGCAAGTCAAGTGAGTGCCAGAGCGTATTGTATTGTGTTTTAGTTGGAAGATAAACAAATACAAATACAGCTACAAATATAACAACAACTACACGGATGCCACAAATCAAGTTCAAAGCACCGGCAACCGCAGTTGGCGTCGCGGCACTTGTCAATTTCGAGAGGGCACAAAAATCGCGCTATGTCAGGCTTTTGTCCTCCATATCTGTATACATACGTACATTTGTGCATATGTATGTATCTATGTGTGCGTGTGTGTGTCAGTGTCAATTTCTATAATTGAAATGTGTTGTTGTTCCTTACGGGTAATGTGGTCGAATATAAAGTCTTCGCTCTGATATCAAAAACTGTACTCCCATCTATTTCGTATTTCGTTTTGATTTACTCTTTTGTGCCCCCAGGCAACAAATAACACAAAAACAAATATAACTGAGTATTCAGAATACTGGTCTTAACCATGTTCACCTTGTTCTTCAGGTTGGCCTGTTTAAACAAGTGGCTCGCCGGCTTCTAAGCATACATAGATATGTATTCGAATGTGTTAGAGCTCTCTTAAATTAAATAAGCACTGGGATTTCATGTTTTGCTTGCCTATTTTATTTAAGTTCTTATATTTAATCTTTTACCAGCGGGCTTAGTGGATGTTTAAAGAGGATACAGCTTATAACAAAAACAGGATTCGGCTATTGCACATATATATATATATATATATACGTTTGCATGAGTGTGCGTTTATTTAAATGTACCACTGTTTAACTGATTTGTTTATATATACTTTATTTGATTGGATATGTGTATTTAAATGCTGTACCACTGTAGAACAAACAAACGTCTACATCAGGTTTTACATTTCTTTATGTAGATATAACCGAGGTAGTTTCTATAGCAGCTAGTAGCGATCGGGTGCTGCTGATAACGGCTCCCTACCGCAACTGATAGTTTAACATTCAAAACCGATTGCATTTATTTACTAACAAACAAAGCGCGTCTGCACTGATTAGCAACGTAATCGGAAAGAGGGAAAGAAACCTATTAGATGAGTTGTTAACTTGGTTGGTGCTCGAGTTTTGATAAGCAAAAACCGCAGTCAGCTGTTAATTCTGTGTCATTGATAAGGAGGGGGGTCGGGACTGTTGCCAGTCCCTGACTGTTGGCAGTTGCTGGCGTTAATAGAAACCGTTTAAATGCATTTGCTGTGCCAATATTCGGCATTAGTCAACGTATACGTGATATTTTTCATTATACTCGCTCACGAAGTGAATAGAGTATATTGGGTTCATACAATGTCCGTCGGGCTGTCCGTTCCTCTGTCCGTATTAACATAATTCTTTTCGACGCTATTGAAGCTGGAGACGTTTTCTTATATTTATTTAGAATTCCAATTTTATATTTTTAATCGATTGTGGTTGTCACAATTGGTATAAAAAAAAACATATTCTGAGGGCACACGTTTTTTTTGTCAAAACTCATGCCAAAATTGTCCCATATTTCAAACTTCCATAACTTTATCAGAACTAAAACAATTTTTATGTTTGGTGCCATAATGGTCATGGTTTGTCCTTTATATTGAGTTACAAATAAAGTTGTAATACTGTGAACGAGTATTGCGCTGCCGGTGACACCCGACTACAACGTTCTTACATGCTTTCATTTAAAGCCAGTTAAACAAGTCTACGCCGGGTGATCAATCACAATTGTGGGGGAAGCGCAAGTCCGTTGCTCACGTTTCTCTAGAATTTATCCTTAGTTGACATACCGCTGACACGTTTAGGTGGGGGGCTAAAGGATTTTGTGGATTTTCTTTGGAAGCACACATAAGTATCTATATCGTGCCTATATCTGTAACACACTCGTATTGCCATTTAGCGGCGTCTATTTATATGTATCTTATCGCTGACGAAAACTGAACAGTTTAAGCTGCAATGTGCCCATCAAGTATCAGAAAACGGAAAAAAACTAAATAGAAAAGTTCGTGGTGACGAAGATTAAATACCCTTGCAGTCATATGGAGCTCAATTCGTAACAGATCGTTGCTTTAAAAAGCTATGTTATAAAGTAGTTCCGTGTAGGGAATATTTTGGAAATTTTCCTAGTATTAGAAAGCTTATAATTGGCCAATTTGGGTGCAATATTTTAAAGACAATTTTTTTTACCTGTAAACAATAATTTTTTTTAATAGTTTGCAGATATTTTAGAAACAAAGTGACTTAATTACCAAATTTGGACACATTTTTTTTGCACATTTGGTGACCAAATTCAAATACCCTCGGCAAGAGTATAAAATGACTGAAACGAACTCCAACTCAAAGTGGGTCGTAAATCACAGGTGTACGGCCCAGCTGCGTCTCCCGAGTTCTTCGGTTTTCACAAGAACCCGCCGTCAAACATTTTCCAACGTTCAGTCTCCTTCTGGTCGCCAACGGCAACGGATTCCGATTCTAATTCTGTTTCGAATGTGTTTTAACACACTTTCCTCAAAGTGAGCTCGATTATGATCGTGTGTGTTTGCTTGTGTGAATTTGTGCTAATTTGCACTGTTTTGTAGCTCGTCTTCCTTGAGCCGAACGTGTTTTTTTGCCATTGGGGCATCGCATTACATATATACATATATAAATATTATATATATGTATATACATAAAAATATGTGCGTCTCGTTAAAAAAGATATGAAAAATACAGCGAAATCTAAAATGTGACTCAAAGTTATAATTTCATAATCTATTGTTTTATTCTATTAAAAGAATTCATATTTATATTTAGTCATAATGAGGTAGATGCGCATAAGTGCAGTAAAAGTGATTTTTTGAAAAATGAGGGGAAGTACACACTTAGGGTTTTATTTGCGGTTCTTTCTTAAGATATTGATACAAACATATGTATATGCACAAGGAGGTACTTTACTTTCTTATGAGAAAAACA
Source organism: Drosophila robusta (assembly GCA_035043565.1). Lineage (NCBI taxonomy): Eukaryota > Metazoa > Arthropoda > Insecta > Diptera > Drosophilidae > Drosophila > Drosophila robusta. The sequence continues at coordinate 5,889,402 of JAWNMW010000235.1, forward strand.
AAGAAAATTAATAATAACTAAAAAAAACTTATACAAACAAATGAGAAGGCTCTAGTCGGGGGCGCCCGCTAGAAAATACCCTGAACCCTGTGCGAACATTATAATTAGGGAATAAAAACAGGGACAAATTGAATGCTTCAAAGCCAAAGACTTAAAAATATTTATATTGGCTTTGAGTTGTCTATTTTAAATGGATTTTTTGTTTGCATTTTTATTCTTAAGTTGCTGTTTAAATCAACAAACTAAATTCAAGAAATTGATGATTAACTAACATTAAACGCACTTTCACAAAAATTTGTTTACTGTGTTAAACAGCTATTACTACGTTACGTTAGGTTAAATTAACATGGTCATTATTACCTTATCTTTTTTATTTAAATGAATTCATGATTAATATTATTATAAATCTTTGTTAAAAGGAATATATTTAAGCATCGAACAATTAAAAGATATATCATTGATGTGAATATTAAGAAAGGAGTAAGAGATACACAACTCCAAGAAATAGGGAAGCCATAAAACAACATTTTTAAGACAACATCTTTTTATTGTTTTCTGTGAAATTACTTTTCTGGTTTTAAATACTTTTGAGAACAGAATTATTTATTAGATTTGCTTGTTTAGAATGAAGGGTTTCTCTTTCAGAAATTAAAATTTTGTTCCTTCAGAGAAAAGTTCTAAAACGAGAATTCGAAACAGGCGAATCCCTGCGAAGCTAGCGAAATCTCTAATAAGCCGCCCGACTTAGGCGAACTGTCACATTTTACACGGCTATCTAGTCATATTTAAGCTGTGATACTTGAGTTTTACACTAGCCTGCTTATCGATGTGCTGCTCTATCGGCTGTTGCCCGATGTGACGTCCATTGTCTGGTTTCTTAGGGGGATTTGTACATCAATCTTATATCAGTTGAAGCAACGGCGCAGCGCGGTTGCTAGGCGACTCGGCTGGGAAATTTGTTGTTGACTGACTCAACTTGACATAAGCTCCTATCATAATAATACTTGAATAAATTCTCTTGTGATTACCAAAATCGAAAACCAAAAAAAAAAAAACAAAATAACATGTTTATATAATACTCTAAGGATTTTCATAATTTGTTTGTTGTGCTTTGCAGTTAACACGAAAGACAATTACATTAAGCTCAAGCGTTGCAGTTGGCTGACATGACCAGGCGTTGACTGACCCAAAGCCAAATACCAAAGACAGCAATTACCCTCTAAGTGAGAAGGAGATCACACCCAAGCGGAGAAAGTGACAAATTAGAAATTAGGTTCAAAATGAATGCCAGCAGCGGCTTCTTCGAAGAGCACTTCGGACTGATCTACGCAAATCTGATGAATCAATATGTGCCCGAATATATCAAAAGCATGGAGTACACACCGTGGGTATTCTCACTGCTCGGCTCCGTAGTGATTGGCCTCAGCGGCATCTTTCCGCTGCTCATAATACCCACAGACGAAAAACTTGCCAAAGAGGGCTACAAAGATCGTAAGTCTCTGACTCGAACTATATCTATCTGGAATTTAATTTTAAAATATATATCTGTTACAGCCGCTGAGTCCAAATTTTTGCGCGTGCTGCTCAGTTTTGCTGTGGGCGGACTTCTGGGTGATGTTTTCTTACATTTACTGCCAGAGGCCTGGGAGGGCGATAATCAAAGTGAGTATTTTTCATTGTTCTTAATGTCACGACAATTTCATGACATACAAAATATCCCCTATTCCAGGCGCCGACAGTCATCCATCGTTGCGCTCCGGCTTGTGGGTGCTTTCTGGAATACTCATATTTACCATTGTGGAGAAAATCTTCTCAGGCTATACCAGCGCCGACGAGGAAAATCCACAGCCCAAATGCGTGGAGATAGCCAACTGTCTGCTGCGTCGCCATGGTGGCAAGCTGCCCGAGGGCGAGTCGGCGGACAGTTGCGGCGGTGCCTGCGACATTGAGGATGTGGACAAGGTGTGCTTTTTGCGCGAACGCGAACAAAAGTCTAAGGAGCACAAGGAGCAGCCGAAGAAGGTGGCCGGCTATTTGAATCTGCTGGCCAATTCCATAGACAATTTCACACACGGCCTGGCGGTTGCGGGCTCATTCCTGGTGTCCTTCAGGCACGGCGTCTTGGCCACCTTTGCCATTCTGCGTGAGTGTGCGCCAGGGTAGCTTAACTGACGTAGATTTTTTACTAAGTTTATTTTTTGCAGTGCATGAAATTCCACACGAAGTGGGCGACTTTGCCATATTGCTGCGCTCCGGCTTTAGTCGCTGGGATGCGGCGCGCGCTCAGCTGCTGACGGCTGGCGCTGGCCTGTTGGGTGCACTGGTGGCCATTGGCGGCTCAGGCGTTACATCAGCCATGGGTGAGCAGAACAAAATGGCAATTTTAAACCCTTAGTTTAACTTATGCTAATTACAGAGGCGCGCACATCTTGGATCATGCCGTTTACCGCTGGCGGTTTCCTGCACATTTCGCTGGTCACAGTATTACCAGATCTCTTGAAGGAGGACGAGCGCAAGGAGTCTGTCAAACAGCTGTTGGCGCTGGTCTTTGGCATTGCCCTGATGGCCCTCATGACGATGCTCTTCGAACACTGAGCACAGCAGCAACAACAATTAGACGTTGCTTTCAAAATTATTTTAGTTTTTCGGCCACTGCAAAAATCCAAAATTGTTATTGGCACATGTACAAATTGCTAGAAACTTGTTGTAATTGTCTTCTACACTGTGCATTACGACATTATGACGCTCTATTTGTGTTATGTAATTATAGCCAACTAATACGAATGATATTTGAACCATTGTTATTAATTACGTATAAATATATTTTGTACCATACTGCATGAAGTCATGTTTGCATAGAAACGAGTGAAAATATAAATATACATTATAAATATATTTCTTATTTAAGCATGAAATGAAAATTCTTTCAATTCTACTGATTTCTTGGTCAAAAATAGGCCAAACCATGAACAAAAATCAATACCTCATATCAAAGCAATAGATAAAAATTTAGACGAATTTATGTGGACAATATAAACTAAATTAGGGTACAATTTAAACAAGAATTGTGGGCCACTGATAAACACCTAATAAAAATATCAATTCTAGATTTAAATCGGTTCGTGTTGCCTCTAATAACTGTAGTTTCAAAAGGAATTCAGGCGAAAAGCATTTAATAGAACTCAAATATATCTAGATACCTATGTTGCCTATAGTTGTTATATACAGAATAAGTGGTTTGAAGGAAAAGCAAATAAGTTATCCCACATTAAAAACATACTCAAATTTCAACAAAAATTATGACTTAATTCATATTCTGAAGAACCCAATTACAATCAGTGATTATAAGCCCCATTAACACGCATACAGTGGACATATCTACTCAATATCATTTTCTATTCCACTTTTGTTTTTTTAATACGAATACAAGTTCAATTATAAACAACTATTTTACATAGTTATATGCAGAGTCAATTCTCACATCATCGATACGAGTAAAATGTGTAAATATTGTTCTTATAAAAAAACAAGCCGTTTTATTTGTTTTCTGTTTGCAAATCAGTTGTTGTTTTGCATTCTTATCTAGTGCCTTTATTTCTTAGACTTGATCTTCTTAAGGTAGAATTCCAATTCCTTGCCTTCCAGAATGTAACCATCGGAGCGACCGCACTGGCCAGGTCGGGAGGAAATGCAAGCTGTGCGGAGAAAGGGAGAATATTTCATTAATATACCAAACAAGAATATTTAAATAATTTAAGTTAAGCAGATATCTCAGAGTAACTATGACAAGCCTAATTCACGCCCAACAGGCTTGCATCGCACTTAAAACAAGATTGATGCAATAAAATTAGTTGGATCGCTAGGGTTTTTACATCATCGAAGGCTGCTCAATAGGGAATCTACTGTTATATAACTGAAATACATACCCAAGATGCGACCGGAGGTGAACTGATCCTCCAGAGCCTGCTCGACCTTGCCGTACTTTTGGCGCTCGAGGTACTTCTTCATGACCTTGTCGCTGCGCTTCTTGGTCAGCACATCGTTCTCATCCTCCTTCTGTGCGTGCTTTGGGTTACGCTTGCGTCCCAGGGGCAGCACATAGTGTGATTCGTACCATTGACGGAACGGCGTCGCATCGATGACTACAATGCTGTTCTTCACCAGCGTCTTGGTGCGCACCAGCTCGTTGTTGGATGCATTGTAGACGACATCGGCGATACGCGTCTTGCGTGCGACGCCCTCAGAGGCCCAGGCGAAATTGCCTGTCTCCAAGCGCAGAGCGCGCAATTTGGTGTTTCCACCACGGGTGCGCACAGAGTGCACGCGGGCACCGCCAAGCTGCAAAAAGTTGCCAGACATTAGCAAATGGTGAGTACAAAAACCAAATATCATGTGCTTAGCATTATTATGGATAATCAGTAGTCCGAACATAATGCTTTTTAATCATCAAAGATAATTGCCCACGAACAAGTCGAGTGCGATTGCAGTTGACACGCGTTAACATCATTTTGAGTAGTTAAATGAAAAACAACAATGGCGGCAGCAGGCGCGGGGTCGAAAAGGTAACGCACACTTACCTTGGTATTGGCAGCGGGACGGCCCAACTCGAACTTGCGCTTCTTGCGGAGCGACTTGCGCTTGCCACCAGTGGAGCGACGCTTGTGTGCACTATCACGGCTAATACCTTGAATTATGCAAAAGAAAAACACACATCAACATTAAATCTCCAAATTCTTAGCCAACTTAAATATCAAGAAAATCGAACATACAGCACGCGGTGCTGCTTGTTGCTCTACTTTAAATTGCACAAATATTAGCTAAATTTCATATTTTTCATACATTATGCACATGCATTGTTAGCAACTAAGCATGCTGCGCTCTTTTATGTTATTTTTATGCATTTCACAGTCGATATGCTTGATATTTTAACACAATTTGCACTAGCCGACGACTCACCCATGTTCGAGTAAAAAGCGAGAAAGAAAGGAAAAGACACGCACAACCTCGTGTCAAAAATTTTTAGGTTATCGACTGACAGCGATGGGTAGCACTTTTACAGCGTTGCATTTGGTCACAAATGCTGTCCACTTTATATGTTCAATAATAAGTGCATATATCTGTGTTATCGATAGAATGCTGTGTACGCAACTCTTTGAAAGTTCCAGCGTAGTGTGGCTCGGCAGTTTGACAGTTGTTCGATATTTAGTTGCAAGCGATTAATCGATGAACTTCTGACATCCCTACTGTACATGAACTAGAAAAATTTAACCCAAGCCAACTCGGAACAGCAAATTTGTTGATTTTGCGCGTGAATAGGGAACAAATCAAAACAAACAACAGTTCAAATGTAATCATGGTTGGCCGCAATGCCAAAGCGCTGTCGCATTTTCACCGCCTCACCGAGTACATTGTGCAATGCAAACACTGCGATAAGACACTTTCATCCAAACACACATCCTCCAATTTGACGCGCCACTTGATAAGGAACCACAAGCTGTTGGCGCGCGCGATATTTGCCGGTGACGAGGGCAAAATGCTGGCCGAGCTGAGGGAAGAGCTGAACGCACCGGATCCCGAGCCAGACGTGCACATGGAAGCCAATCTGGGCGAGCGGGAAACGAAAACGGCAGTGCGGACCATCATTGACAACCAGCATCAGGCGCGCCAGGAGCAACATCATGCCGAACGCAACAAGGTGATCGGCAAGAACAATAAGCTGTGGGCGCACTTTGTGCGCATATCGGAGTTTATGGCGAAGTGCAAGCACTGTAGTAAAACGTTGTCCTCAAAGCACTCGTCGTCCAATCTGATGCGGCACATCATCAGGCGACACCACAATCTGTCCAAGAACCTAAGCTACTCTCAGCACAGCTTGATATCGCCCAAAAAGGAGATCATGCAGGCGGAGGATCGCAGGCAAGTGGATCCGCTGGAGAAGGTGGACTTTGACGATGTGGACAGCATCATTGAGAAGGTCACCGATCACATGGACGATGAGGTAGGCAATAAGCAACATGCAACAATGCTCGAATTTGCGCTCCAGATGCATTTTGAATCAAGTTTTATTCGGTTTCGCTGCAGGGACCCTTCTATGAATACGTCGTGGATAATTCGGACGTGATGGTATCCCGAAATTGTGATGACGACCCATCGAATATGGCCCACTCCCTGGAACATCCGAACGATACACACTCGTTGGGTGAGCCGACCACCCAGCTGGACGAGAAGCTCAAAGCGGAGACAATATATTACAATGAAATGGCCGAACTGGCCAGAGCCAAGCGGCGGCTAATCGATCTGCAAACCAAGAAGCTTTTACTTGACATGAACGTTGTCGACAGCAACTAGAGCCGCACATAATTTGTTATTTATGATTAAAACAATAATGCTAATGATACATGGTCTATGTAACAACTTGAATTAAAATTACATTACACTTAAAGACTAACCGAAATTTACTTAGACTGCAAAAGAAATGAGGAAAGGATTGGGATTTGCGGATTAGCTGACTGTATGCTGTTGTGGCTCCCCTCCGGCTTTGAGCTTTTCAATTTCCAGACGCTCCTTGCGCACCTGTTGCGCCACTAGAAACTTTTGCATGCGATAGAAGCCGGCCTTCTCGTTGAAATAAATGGCCTGCTGACGCAACAGATCCTCCTTTAGCTCGCGCATTAGCGGTGTATCATCCGCCTGTATGGTGGTCGTCACCAGCTGGGCATCTGTGCTGTCGTTGCTATAATCAGAGACAACATTTTCGTCCGACTGTGCGGGCATTGAATTTGCTAAGTTCTCGTATTCCTTTAAATGAGTCCCAACCTCTTCGACATCGTGCATACCCTCCTCGATTTCGATGATGTCATCGTAGAGCGCGTCCTCCGATACGGTATTTGCCATATCAACGTGCTCGTCACCGTCTCCAGGGGCAGTTGCAATATTGCCATCTTCAGCGACAACCTCCGTGTAGAGAGCAGTAAACTCCTCGTCCTCCTCCTCCGTAGCAGCGAAATCCTAAACAAGGTCAATTAATATACAGCACATATATGTTTACAGAAAGTATACCTCTGCTGGTTCGTCGCGCATGGCTGCGCTGTGAACTTTGATCATGTGCTTGCTGATGGTCTCCTCTAGAGCATCGTTGTGCTCAAAGTGCCCCTCGCACATTTGGCACTTCCACACGGTCGGATCGCTGGTGGGTTCGCAGAAAGCGAAAAACGAACTGTCATCCGTCTCCGCTTTGGAAGGCCCGCACGGCTCCTGGCCCGTCAACACGATGTTGTGCATGCGATGCAAATGGCGCTGAAGATTGCTCGTTCCTTGATACGACAAATTCTTTAGGCAGACTCGACAGCGCACCGTATCATCGGATATGCGCGTGATGAATCTCCAGACGACGCTGCCGTTTACGGTGCTGCGGCGATAGGCGCGCAGCATTGGATGCTCGTTCGTGCTGGACGTGGCCGCCTCGAGTACCTTCTGGGGCGGCTCGATTTTTACCGGGGTCGTCTCGTCCATAATCTCGTGTCGACGCTGCAGGTGCGTGATGACATTGGCCGTGCCATGGAACTGCATGCGCCGATTGCACAACTTACAGAGCACCGTATTGTTAGTCAGCTTCTCACAGTAGTTCCACACGTAGCTGGAGCCCTTGCGCTCCTTTTTCAAGCTCGGCTCGATGCCCCAGCGCACGTTGCGTGGCATTTGCTTGGCCTGGAATACGTGCAGGGTAAAATAAGATTAGAATTTATGGTAGCATCTTGAATATACCTACCACCTCTTCCAGTTTCTCGGCATGCATGCGCCGCAGATGCTTTGTTATGTTCGATGTGTTGCCGCCACCGAAATACAAGACTTTCTTGCATATGTGGCACAGGGCGCGTTTCTCATCCAGCTTGGTGCAAAAATTCCAAACGAAACTGCGATTGGGACGACCTTTCTTCACTGCATCCTCCTGCTGCTGTTGCTGTTATGTACAACAAATTAATATACTATAAACTATATGCATTATTATGGTCGCTTACCACCTCCGTGATGGCGTGAGATGTCTGCAAGTGCCTGCTTAAATTGATAGTCTTGTTGCCAAAGGTTTCGCTGCATATCTTGCATCTGTATATCTCCGAATGGTCGGGCACTGGGGTAAAGTATCTCCAGACATAGCTGCGACGCTTGTGCGTTTGCAGGGGTATTGTGTTTTGGTTCTCCATTGGTTCCTTCATCTCTTGGTCGCTGTCCTCGGACATCTTGCCTAGTTTTTACCGTTTTCACTTGGAATTACTATTTAAGTTTTCCCTCGTTAGTAAACTAGTGAATTAAAATTGGCTTGTTTTTCAACAAGGTTCGATAATGTGTCGATAGTTAGTTCGCAGCCAAACTAATTCGGTTCTGATTCACAGGTAGTTCAATCCAGCTGTCAAGCGGGTAGGGTTACCCCATTGTTATCGTAACACTTGCCTATCGATAATATAAATTTCACATCTCTAGCAAAACCGACGCATTTTTCCCAGTCGCATTGTTGTAAAAATTCTCAAACAAAATGGCAAGTTTTTCGCCGAACCAATTGCGCCAATGCGCACGGTTCACGGGGACGGCCTGCACACCCGAAAAGGAACAAAAACTGCGCGAGCAAATCCACAGCGAATTGGCAAAAATCAAATACTGCAGCAATCCCACGTATGCGTGCAGTCTGATGCGCCTCGATGGCCACGAGTTTTGCATTCGGCACATTCTGCGCGATCCGCGCGCCAATTACCGCCAGTGCACACACGTTTATGCCAATGGGCGCAAGTGCGCCAATGCGGTGCCCAAGCTGGACACCAAGAAGGAGCAGATCTCGACGACGTTGTGCTTCGAGCACAACCGCCAGACGCAGCTGCAGAAGACACATCACTCCGTGGGTCGTCTGCGCAGCCGCGTCGAAACAAATGAGACGCTGCTCAACAGCCTGTCGCATCACGTGAATGTGGAGGACATTAAGCCGGAGCCGCCCAAACCCGAGCCGGACGATGACGAAATCGATGTCGTGTCACCACATGTGACACCCTTTGGTGAGTGGGGGTATCTCCTGTATCTATAGCTCGGTTTTTATCTAAATTTCCCTTGTAGTCAATCAGGATCACACCAATTCCATAACACAAGTGGTGGCCAGTGTACGCAAGCGTCGTCGCATACTAGACTACGCATCGGACAGCTCCAGCAATGACGACGATCCTCCGTGCTTGCGGAATACAGCAAAGGATTTGGAGTTTTACGAATCCGACTATGAGAGCGTTGATTCGGAGGAGGATGATCCGCTCAAGTGAGCTTCAAATACTTGTCCTTGTTAATATTTATCTAATTCCCTCCAATTACCAGGCACGCCGGCGTATATACGCGTGCGGAGGCAGTGCGTCTGTCTGAAATAAAGCTTATCAAGCTGCAGGGCTTATATCGCGAGCAGATAACACACTTGCAGCACGTCCTGAAGCAGCGACGCCGCAGTTATTTGCAGGACATACGCCGCGAGCGCGAAACCTACTGTAATTAATTGTATTTTGAGGTGTTAGATTTTATATGACTCTCACTTGCCGCATTGCAGGTAGCATTCATGACCAGCTCAAGGAAACGCCGCACGAGCGCAAATTGTACGATCAGCTCAAGGCGCTAAATGGCTATCATCGCCGGCAGGGCGTGGAAGCGGTGCTCTATAAAAAGATGAAAGAAAAGCGCGCACGCGACATTCTGCTCACAACAAAGGCCGTCAGTCAGGCCAAGTGTGTTTTCACTGAGGGCGGCGTCAAGTGTGGCGAACGGACGTTGCCCTGTTGCAAGCACTGTCGTAAGCACATACTCGAAGATAAGCGCCAGGTGCTGTATCGTGCCTGTGGCGTGGAGCGCAGTGGTGTCGTGTGCCAAGAACCCGTCGCTAGCATACTCGAGGATTCCACTTGTGTGCTGCATTTGAACGTGGCCCCGGCCAAGCGCCAATATATACAAAAGGTGCGTTAACTAGAGGCTGAGCCTAACTACTACCAATACAAATACCAATACCAATACTACCACTAGCACTAGCATTAGCACTAAACTAAGCTTTGTGTACAATCTGGGGCGCATACATATTTGTGTACATACTAATTGCATATACATACATTTACATCTACTCATAAAACTAAACGTAATTGTTTGCGATCGATTGTTATCGATCTGAACGCAGCACACAGACACAACTCAATTAGCTACTACAACATACATATGTATACTATATACCATATAATAGTATTAGCTAGACATACACGCATATATATATATACACATATATATATATATGTATATATGTAAGTATTTCGTAGCGATTAATGAACAAGCTTGTGTGATCAATCATTTTTTTGAATAAAATACCGACCTCTCATCCCCCCTCCCCATCCATAGTTTTATGAAGTGCCGAGTACACCGTCAATTGAAAGTATATTTGCAACTGGCGGCAGTGTGGATACTTTTGTCGGTGACGGTGAACAGATTGATGAGTTCATTGAGTCCGGGCCAAACAGTGATCTATTGGATTTAGCAAGCGGTATTTTTGATTTCGATCACGATACAGCCGAAGATCTGGCCAATTCAATTGACCAGAACTATGCCATGTTACTCGATATGGACTGTAGTGAGCTGGGGCTGGGGCTCGAAGATCCTTATGTGGCCGATCGTAGTATTCTTTTTGAAAATCAAGATAAAATTTCCAATCCAGATGAAGCAACTTCAAACGATGCAATTTCCAATGATATCTCCAATCCAAATGCAATGCAAAACGATCCGAATTTTGATTTTAATGAAGCCGAGGGTGATATGTTGAACATTCTCGAGGGCATCGAACAGCTGCCCTGGTTCGATGCACTGCTCAACTAATTGAAATCATTAACTGCATGTACATTTCTAACATTTCTCATATGCACATCTTCAATTTCCTAACAATCGTACTAATGCGAGCCAAATCTCATCCACAGAAATGTGAATCTGAGACCGAGGACGACGAACCGTCTTCTATGACCATTAAACAAGAGATCAAGCAAGAGGAGCTAGAGGCAAGCAATTCTCTTAATATAACCACAGCACATGGCGAGCAAAATCCAAAGGATAAATCTAAGAATAAAAACCGCTGCAATGTGTAGAATGGGGGCATAGCATACATAATAGTCGAATTGGGCCACTTTTAATGTTTAGTTGAGTCACGATGAATGTTTATGCAATTAGTTTAAAAACGCTTAATGTTTTATGAAGTATATTTACGAGTTTAATTGTTAGTTAATAAGTGCACTTTCAATTTGTATTTAACGTTTACTGTTGCAATAAGCTATTTTAAATGTTGATGGGCGTTTCAATATAATCGATACACATCTCTGGTTTACAGAGTGGCTTATCGGCCCCAGTACAGTTCAAATTAAAGAGTTAGTTCTGTTGAATAAACGAATTTTTCAATTACTTATCACTTTATAAATTGATAAATAATTTTTTTATATTACTTATAAATTAATTAAATAAACATATTGATACGTATTAGAAGATAATGGGACTATAAGGAGCAAAACGGGCGATGAACTAAAATCAGTCACATAGTTCATTCGTTCAGTTAAGTGGTTCAATTGAACTTATTCAAAGCGATTCCAAACAACTCTAATACACAAAGGCACTGCACTGGCTGCACGAAATGTTTCCTATAATGTTAGTTTATTAAATAAAACTACGTCGCCTAAGAGTTGGTCAATTGAAAATCAGATTCCACATAAAATGAGGCGTCACTTGAAGCTGGGCATTAAACAGGTACGCGAACAAATTTTATTTCAAAACTGGAATTATACGCTGCAAATTTTAGCTAACCGCCGGCTACATCAATGGCCAACTGAGCCCGCTTTCCGTGGCGGAGCAGGCGCTGGCGGATGCTACCAATTTGAAGAGATTGAATGCGTTGGTTTATGTTGCACATGAGCTGACGCTGCAGCAGGCGCGTGAGTCGGCGCAACGCTATGCGGAACAGCGTTCGGTGGGCAGCCTGGACGGCGTTACCATAGCTATTAAGGATAATTTCTGTACCCGCAACGTGCCCACTACATGCGCCTCGAGGTAGATGGTTGTCTTAAAGTATTGTTAATTGTAGAAATAATTTGTTACACATCCTTGCAGTATGTTGAAAGACTTTGTGCCGCCCTACGATGCGACTGTCTGCGCCCGTTTGCGTCAAGCCGGCGCCGTTTTGTTGGGCAAGACGAACATGGATCAGTTTGCCATGGGCGCCGGCACAGTGGACTCCATTTACGGGCCAACAAAGAACATATGGAGCGAGCACTTGACCGAGGACAAGTGGAGAATAGCGGGCGGTAGCTCTGGAGGCTCCGCAGCAGCTGTTGCCGCTGGTTTGTGTTATGCGTAAGTATTTTCACTTTTGTTTACATTCTCTCTCTAACCTAAAACCAGTCTCAACAATAGAAAAACTCGTGCATATTTTGCGTAATGCACTTAAAGGAAAGATTACCAAATATAGTCGTGTCGCATTATGTTCCTTTATTTACGAACTGGCTGCACCAAGCGTCTCAGCTGTGACCATCAGCTTTTTTCGTTACATAACATTCGCTTACAAAACAAACTAAGGGATAGTGCACTAAATGTTTAAATTATAATTTCCGTTTCGCCGAGATCCTCGTCCGATGGCAGCGTAATGCTAGCTGGGTCCACATAATCCGGGCTGACCAGATCGAGGCCTGCCTGTTCGCGGCGTCGCAGCTCCAAGAAGCCCTCGCGCTGTGCCCAGCTGCGCAATTGCGAATCGGGCAGATATGACCAGTAGAAAGTGCCCCAAACCAGGCACAGTGTGACGGCAAAGAAGAATGTCGATTTTGTGGCCTTGCGGTCCTCCGCTTCGGTCTTGTAGTCAAAGCCGTAGCTCATCCAGTTCTTAGGACTGGGATTGGCAAAGTCTTCGGTTGTAACGCTGGCTGGCGCGGCGACCGTCTCGTCTTTCTTGGGCGACGTCTTGATGCTGCGGCACAGTCGCAGCGAGGCTGCCTGGTTGAGCGCCGCGGAGCGCTGCAGCGCCAGGGCGCGGCTGGTAAGGCGAAAGAGTGCAGACATCGCTTCGGCACGCTAAAATATTCACAGTTTCTCGTAAATGTTTTAGTTTTGCGTTCGCCTAGCGCACAGTGTGACCGTTTCACAGCTCTGTCAGCTGTGCTGGTATCAAACATTAAAATCAGGTGATATATCGATAACTTAATTCAAATGAGATGAGAACTTATCGATGTTCAATTCAATGTTCAAATTAATAGATATTTTAGTTCCCTTACCTCTTTTAAATTTTTCTACAGGGACCCTGAAAAAACCTAATACAATTTTTTAATCACCAACTTTTACACGAACTATAGATAACCACTTCAATTCCATTATAATATACAAACTTAATATTATAAATGTCAACTAATAAATAAATACAAAATAAATAAATAAATACAATTAATTGGTATTACAAATTGCTATAAATTATTATAATTGCTATTTTCATTACAGTGCAATTGGATCCGATACGGGCGGCTCTACGCGCAATCCCGCCTCCTACTGCGGCGTGGTGGGTCTGAAGCCCACCTATGGCCTTTGCTCGCGCCATGGCTTAATACCGCTGGTTAACTCCATGGATGTGCCGGGCATATTAACGCGTTCGGTTAGCGACTGCGTGGAGGTGCTCAATGCAATAGCCGGGCCGGATGCACTGGACTCCACTACCATACGACAGCCATACAAGAAGCTACAACTGCCGGAAGTTGATCAAATTGATTTGCGTTCAGTGCGCATTGGGATACCAAGAGAATATCATTGCGACGGCCTCTCCAGCGAAGTGCTGGAAACGTGGACGAAGGTGGCCGACCTCCTAGAGTGCGCAGGTGCCACAGTCAAGCAGGTGTCCTTGCCGCACACAGAGGCCAGCATCTTCGTCTACACCATTCTGAATCAGTGCGAGGTGGCCAGCAATATGGCGCGCTATGATGGCATCGAGTATGGACACCGTGCCGTGGATGAGCGCAGCACGGAACAGCTCTATGCACAATCTCGTGCCGAGGGCTTCAATCAGGTGGTCAAAACGCGCATATTGACGGGTAACTTTTTGCTGTTGCGCAAGAACTACAACCATTACTTTGAGAAGGCGCTGCGTGTGCGTCGTCTGATTTCCGAAGACTTTGTCAAGGTGTTTGAGGCGCCGGCAGCGGCGGAGAAGGTAGACCTACTGTTAACACCCACTACGCTAAGTGATGCGCCGCTCTACAAGGACTTTGCCGCACTGAGCAATCGTGATCAGTGCGCCGTGCAGGACTTTTGTACACAGCCCGCCAACATGGCAGGTATTCCGGCTGTCTCGATACCCGTGCGCTTGTCCAAAGCCGGCCTACCGCTTAGTCTACAGCTCATGGGGAACAGCCTCAACGAGCAGCTGCTGCTCACGGTGGCACGCTGGATAGAGGCCCAGGTTGATTTTGATTGTTTGGAGAGTTTGCAGCGGCATGCCGCAAGATTGTAAAATTAATCAGAAAATACAAAGTTTCATTTTGACCATTGTATTTATGTTACAAATTTCTTTAATATATTAAGTTAAAAAAAACCGTCTTGACGCACTAAAAGTTTAAGCTTTATTAGCACCTAATTCAAAGTGTAAATTTCGCCATTTTTTTGTTTAGCATTTAGCTAAACTGGTTTATTATGAAGAAAAATATAGTTAGCTTGGGCTTCAATAATGATTTATTCAATTTTCAAATTAATCAAAAATACAAGGTTCAGAATTGGATAAATTCTTTGAAGATCAGAAAGAAATTAAGTAAGTTGTTCCAAGGTATAACATTTCAAAGAAGTGAGTTGGCGCGCCAAAAGCTCAAGCTAACGATAGTGTCCAATTCGATACTTGACATAAATTAAGTCTATCGATAGTTAACCAGCTTTGTTCGGTGGTCTGGCAACGCTGCGGCTATGACTAGCGAAAGTAAATGTGCCGATTTAAAACAAATTCAGCGTTTTACACAACGCGGCGTTCGGAAATGCGCCAGTTGTGGCGCCATCAATGGCAGCCGTGCGCTCCTCTGTCGCAATCCCACCTGCCCGCAGAACAAGAACGTGCTGGACGGCGTGCAGCTTGTCAGCCGGCGCGCCGGCTGCGCCGTCTATTCGGTGCGCACGAAAGAACGGGATCCGGAGGCTCAGCCGCGCAATTTTGTGTGCATTGAGGATGTGACGCTGTCGCTGCAGCCAAATGCAGCTGTAGTCTCCAGCAAGGCCGTGTGCTATGTGGATGCGTGCAAGGCCGACACGAATTGCCGCCACATCAAAGCCTGTCGTAGGAGCAGCGATCAGATGCCGCAGGCGCAGGTGTACACGGTGTCGCGGGAAGTGCTCTGGAATCTGAACATTAGCCTGGAGCAGAAGCAGCAGCTCTGGCAGCTGTACAAGTCGGCCGAAGAGCAGGACCAGCTGCCGGCGGTGCAGCGCCTGAATGCCAACACCTTTGTGGTCAAGTGCCAGCGTTCGATTTCCTTTCCAGCCGCGCGTCTGCATGTGACGGCACTTGCCGATGGCCTGTCCACCAAGAAGGGCATGTTTGCGTGTGCCTGCCGCAAGCTTAAGATCATTGTGGAGCCCGACAATTCGCTGGTCATGCAGGATGAAATCTGTGATCATTTGCTGCTCGTGCTGGCGGGCATATTAAGTTCACCGCAGGGCAAAACGATCTATGGCAACTTTACGAAGAGCCTGCAATTATTCTGGATGCCCGACAAGCTGGAGACGCCTCTGGGCGAAGCCACCCACGACGATCTGCGCCTGAGCCTAAGCATTAACCTTGGCGGCGATGTTGAGCAGCCGGAGAACATTTACATCTTTGACGATGAATTCTGCGTGGCAGACACGGACGTAAGTCTGTTGTACTTGTATAGCTCATTCAATTAATCGTATATGTATATACACAGCAGTTGCTGCCCCTGCCGGAGGATCTCTCCGATATCATTTACGATGTGGATACCACGCCTGCCGCGCACAGCGCCAGCAGCAGTGCTATGTGTCGCTGCCCCAACGATGCACAGCTCTTCTCCAACTATGATATATACGCTGAGCAGCAGCAGAATCAACATGTGGAGCTAACCGACTGCAATATTGAGCTAATGGATCAGTATCAGCTGACTGATCAGATTGATTTGTGCAGTGAGGATATTGAGCTGCCGGTGGTCACCGAGCCCTACAATATTCTGGCGCCTCAACCAATCTTTACAAAGGCGCCGTCAGCAGCCACCAACCAGCTACACGCCTTTGAGCTGCCCACGATTGCGGTGGTTAAGAAGTCTACCATCAAAGCCTCTGAAATTGTGGATGAAGTCAAGGCGCGCAAGCAGCCGCCGCTGCCAGCGAAGCGTGCTCTAATTGTGAATGAGCCCACGTCCACAGCTGCGGGTGAACCGGTGGGCATCGCCGTGGAGCCAGCGCTGGCCTATGCAGCCTGGCTGGACTATGTGATAGAGCTGCTCAACGACTCCATTGAACCGGAGCCGGCGCCTCTACCGGGCTTAACCACGCGGCATCTGTTGCAAAGCTTTCATGTGCACAAGGTGAGACGATCTTGGCAGCGGGTGTTATAAATTTGACACCAACTCCTAAAAACCTTATATACCTATATATATTGATCAGTATAAAAAACCGAGAATATATGGTTAGGTCCCTCTGGCTATCTTGTTAAAATTTTACATAGCTTCGATTTTTGCGGTAGTCATCACAGAGTCGGAGTCAATCGAATATGACAGCTATATCATATAGCTGAAATACGTTATTCACAATGCCCCCAAAATTAAAGCGAAGTTTACGTAATGATGAAATAATTTATCATATACCTTCCATACCACATATAAGATAAACCTTTTTAATTTTGTAGATATCTTTTTGTACATATAGATTTAGAATCGCCAACTTTTATTTTTAATCGATTGCGGGTACTCAAGTTAGTATAAATCGCAACATTAAAAGTGATTCTGAGGGGGTCGATTTTTCTGTCAAAAATCATGCCAAAATTGACAAAAATTTAGACATGTAAAGTTCCCAAAACCATACTTGATAGATTTTAAAGTCTCATAACTTTGTCAAAAATTAACGGATTTTCACGATGTTTACAATTTTCTCCATGGATTAACCTCTAGATTGATTCTGCATTTAAATTTAATTCGTATTTTAAAATATTTTTTTTTCGATTTTTTTTCGAAAAATATCCTTTACTCCCCCCTTACTTATTTTGAAAAAAATTTTTTTTTTGATTTAGAATCGCTAACTTTTATTTTTAATCGATTGCGGGTACTCAAATTAGTATAAATCGCAATATTAAAAGTGATTCTGAGGGGGTCGATTTTTCTGTCAAAAATCATGCGAAAATTGACAAAATTTAGACATGTAAAGTTCCCAAAACCATGCTTGATAGATTTTAAAGTCTCATAACTTTGTCAAAAATTAACGGATTTTCACGATGTTTACCATTTTCTCCATGGATTAACCTCTAGATTGATTCTGCATTTAAATTTAATTCGTATTTGAAAATAATTTTTTTCGATTTTTTTTCGAAAAATTGGAAAAAATTTTTATTGTACTCGTTCACGAAGTGAAAAGCGTATATTGGTTTTGTGCAATGTCCGTCATGCTGTCAGTCTGTCTGTCGTGATGGACGCCATTTTTCGGCGCTATTAAAGATATAGACTTGAAATTTTGGCTATATACTTGTAGTTATCTGCTTCAGACAAAGTGTTAAGATTTGTGTGCCACGCCCACTGGGAGACTGGCAACTCGATAACATGCCGATACACCTCAAATCGCAAATCGATTAAAATTTGGTATGTAGATTGGTGACCTCCCCAAAAGATTATGACCTTGAACTCCACTAGCCACTCCGACCAAAAATGTTGGCGACGCCCACCCCCGCCCCTACGAATTATAAAAATTCTATATTTTTCCAAAATAACTTCTGTGTACTGTGAACGAGCAGTCGGTTACGTCCAAGTGCATCGTTCTGACTTGTTGATTCTATTTATCTGCATATGTCTAATAGATTATATTGATTTCTTCTAGGAAACATTCTCTCACTTTAGCAAGAGTTTTAGTGCTGGCATTAAGCGTCGCCCGCTGCATCAAGTTGAAGTAATTGAAGCCGGCAAGCACAAAGGTCTGACCAAGTATGTCTGGCATTTTAGCGCCTCACACACTGTAAAGCGCATCTTTAGCACTCGCAATGTGTGTATATATAGTTTATAAGTATGCTTGAGCAGAGAACTAATAATTATGTCTTGACACAGCTCAGCGTGCAGCTGGAACGCTGCTTTGAACGCCAGGCAGATGGAGAGTACGTGCCTTATGTGCGGCAGGCGCATACTCAAGCATCCACGCAGACGAAACAGCGTTTGGTGCACACAAAACTGAGTCTCTATGTGGTTAAAGTGCTCTTCGATATGGAGCAAAAGGTTGTATAAATAAGTAAACGTTTAAAGTAGTTACTAATTTATTGTATTTGCTTGCAGATTAAAAGTGGTTTATATATATCCTGGATACCCGATGTGCTGGCACGCAGCGGTTTTGGCCTGATGGATGTGGAATTTACGCTGCAAACGCAAGCGCCGCTTTAAATGTGAGTACTTAACTAGTTGATTAATTAACATTTCAAATTTAAGTCAGATGTACTTTATTTTTATTCGCATTCGTTTTAGATTTATAAGTTTTTTGTTTTGTTTGCATCCATTTCAACTTTTCATTAGCTTATCCTTAACTTAGGTGTACATACATAAATTTATTTTTCAATTTTTGTTGTATACCGAGATACTTTTTCTTTTCGCTTTCGACGTGGCGCTTTCCTATCTTGAAGCGTTCAACTTGTTTGCTATTTTCTGCACTTTCTTTACTCCATTGGCTGTTCTACTTTGCTTTGCGTTTGTTTTATTTCTGTTTGCCGCTACTCTGTAATTCCCTTTAAAAACTATGGGATGCTTTCCTTTTTCCTCTGCGTTGTATCCCTTCGCTTTATGCTTAGCTCTAAAATCGTGGGTTATGCTTACTTATGTTTTCACTACATTTCAGCTTTCTTACTAAACTGTTTTATATATTGTTTTTTTTTGTTGAGTTTTTTGCTTTGTTTTTCGTTTTTTTACGCTTAAGTTTGACATTCATCACATTTATAAATTGCATAACACCGTCAATTAGATAATATTTATATTAATATATGATTTGTGAAGGTAGTTAGTCTTGGAAAGGTTTCCTTGCTCGAGAAGTGTGTGCAGTGTTTTTTAGTTTTGTTTTAAATATTTTTGTTTTTTTTATTTTTTTGGATCTTGTATTCTTCACATTGGCTGTCATATTCCTCGCCAGTTTTTTTTGTCAAGGTTGTTTTTGGCTGTCATTTACAAATATTCTCATTCATTCATTAAATATTTTATTTAATTCTTTTTTTTAATAGTACATACATTATGTATAGCTAACAACTACTTTGTGTTTTATAGTTAAAATGCTTTAGTTATCGTTCGGTTTGAAAATAATATGGCTTTTTATATTACAGATGAAGCATTCTAGTTTTGCCTTTAGTATGAGAATTTACAAGCCTGCTAGTTATACATATACATATATAAATCGTTACCTTAATCACTTATAATTTTAAAGTGCCTAGAGTTGTGTATGCTCAATAACAAACATAATTTCAAAATTGGTCGTTAGGTTGAATTTCTTAGATTTTTTTTTTGGTTTGTTTTAAATATAAAAATGCAGCTTGTTTTGGGAGAAATTATAGGATAGAGTTGAATTTCCTTAGTTAAAATTAAGTTGATATCCATTATCAAACACTTTCAGATGGATAACTCCCCTTGGTTTCTGAACTGAAATTAAAATTTTTGGTATACTTGAAATAGAAAACCATCTGAATGAAATAAGCTTTAGAGTTTAGATACAATAATACATATACATAATCAGTATACCTGCTTAAGATAAAGTGTACAAAAAACCAGTCTTTAAAACATGTTGTTTTTGTTTTTCTTTTTTTTTTATCAGTAAATACATTCATATACATTCACATACAAATGCCTACTGTTTAATCTTGAGCCGATGTTGAACAGGGCGCAAAACTGACTCTAAGCATAAATGTGGAAATTGTTCAGAACCCAATTGATTACGGATAACTGATTACTGATTATACATACATACATTCATATATAATTATATATATATATTCTAGCACCCTGCTCTACTGCAATTAATATTAGGTATATCTATATACGAAAAACTTGTACATGCACAATCCATTAATTCTCTATTACTCTATGTTAATACGCATATATAGCCATGGCAATTCAAGAGTGCAATTAGTTTTAAAACTGTACAAGATGGAATCGGGTATTGGCAATCGAAACACCCTGTGCATTTCATCAAGCTTCTTTTTAAATCTCATTTCTGGAGCCTTTTTTTCGCTCACATAACAAATGTATTTTATTTTTTGCTATTCCAAAAATGAGAAAAACAATTTTCAATATTTTTTCAGTTTTTTTACGTTTTTTCCACATAAATTTGTATATTTTAGTAATACTTTTCCTGCGATACGCTTTACAAATAATTAGTTCTTAAATACTAAACGCTAAGCAGTTTTTTCTTTCGTATTGTTTTCTTCTTGTTTTATTTTTTACAATATTTATAGCAACGAGAGCCAGTTAGAAGCTCGCCTTAAGTTTAGTTATTTTTCTCATTCTTTCATGCGATTCTACATATAGTAGTGTATATATATTTACAGTTGTGATGTGCCTGTGTGTGATTCAATTTCTTCTTTAGGATTTACAGTGATGTGGTGCTGTGGTGCTTGATTAAATTTGAGAAAATATTTTTGTTGTATGTGCTTTGGAAAATACATACGTATATGTATATATTAAGTATACGCAGTTTGTCTTAAATATGTTCATTTTCTTTTCTATTAAATTCGCATAATTTTACTTTTTTTTGCATTTAAAGATTCAACATTTTAATCGTTGTAAAAAGTGAGCAGAAAACAGTATCAATAACAGATTGTAGGACGGACATTGAATCAATTTAGCAAACAATATGACAATATTTAACGTTATATAGTTAAAAACCTGACTTTAACTAAGTATTAGAGCATGGCACAAAACGTACAACAAACTTTTTATTTACTGCTTGCATCTACGAAAAAACGAAAACTTAAATTAAATGTAACAAAATGTAGGGCAAATTGTGATTAATTTTTTGTGATTTCCATCTTTTTTTTGTTTGGGAACTATGCTTGCATTTTGTGCGTTTAGCTACGTTTAAACATTATTATTTAATATATTTATGCATACATATATTTTTAATCATGTGCCTTGTTTCTAGTTTGCTAGTTGCTTATTTGTTGACTATTTTTTTGTTGCTTTTTGTTTTCACTTGTGACTACTTTAAACGTAAATTAATAGTTAAATATTAAATATTAATAATTATGTTGGGTATTTATTTATAAACAGCTTGCCCAGGCAGTCAGCCGTTCCGAGAGTTGTTCTAAAAACTCAATTAAATAGAATAACTCAATAAAAGTAAAAGTAAAAATAAAATCGTTTATAGCAAATAAATAAATGGTAAATTAATAGTTATAATGAATTTAAGGACGCGCTCAATAAAAACTATGCAAATGTATACAATAAATATAATTAGTTTTAATTATTTTTAATTTTATATTAATATTAATATATATTATACTTATATCATATTTTAGCATTTATAAAATGATTTTTAGCCTACAATATCTAAGTTTTGAGCATCTGTGACTGCTGCGTTAAGTGGTTGTTGCAGATTAATGTTGTTGTTGTTGTTGCACAAAGTGGTTGTTGTTGTCGCGGGATTGAGACATTCGTCAATATTTGTGGGCAGCAAGCAGTTGGCATTATCCGGTTGTTGTTGTTGTTGTTGATGCGTGTTGTATTGTTGTTGCAGTTGCGTTTGTTGTTGCATCAGCGCGAGCATTTGTTGTTGTTGATGTTGTTGTTGGGCCAGTTCATCACAAGTAAGAGCAACAATTGGCGGCACATCAGCAGCATTATTAGTAACAGTGGTAAAATTAGCATTAGTATGGGTTAGATCAGTTGTAGGTGTTGGTGTTGTTGGTGGTGTTGTTGTTGCAGTTGCAGTTGCAGTTGCAGTTGCTGCTGTTGTTGGTGTGATGGGTGTTGGGACTGTTGTTGTTGTTGTTGTTTGGTGGGGCTTGTCGTTGCTGGGTGTGGGTGTGATGGATGATGGAGCAACTGTGGGTGGCAATAATGATGAGATGGGTAATAAGGTAGAATTAGTATTTGTTGTTGTTGCAGTTGTTGTGGTTTCAGTTGCTTGTTCATTTGTTGTTTCTGTTTGATGACTATGACTAATGAGGTTTGGCTGTGTTTGCTGCTGCTGCTGCTGTAGCTGTAGCTGTTGCTGTTGTGCTTCATGTTGCATTTGCAGCTGCAGCAGATGTTGCTGCTGCTGTGCCAGCAGCAGCTGTTGTTGCTGTTGTTGTTGGTGTATAATATTACCATTGCTGCATATTTTGCTATAGAGATCCGGCGTGGCCGTTGTCACATCCTCGAATTCCGTGCGCAGTGCCGTGCGCTTGAGTAAACTCAGATTGCCAGGCAAATAGGACAGAATATTATAGATGAGACGAATGTCCTCGCTGGAGGTCCACACCCCAGGACGCTTATTATGATACAGCTTGGCATACTGATACACATTCGCCGTATTGCAGTACTCCATCTCAATGGACAGCGAGGAGATCGCGCTGAAGGTGCAGGCCTGTGCTCCTCCGTATCTGGAGAGGATGGGCAAGGAGTTTAGTGTTTAGACCCTGGCTGGGCAAAGTTTGTGGCTCACCTGTCCACCACGACGATGGGTCCATTGCGATAGTCATTGCAGCGCTCGTGCACATCCACAATGAAGTCATAGATGCTATTCGGATTGGACAGCTCCGGCCAGCTGGGGCAGTGCAGCATCTTTACGCTCAGCTCGTAGTCGTCCTGTATGGATTGTATAACAAAATCGCGACTTACATAGTCGCTCTTGTTCGTCTTGTTTAGGAATTTGACGCGATAATAATCGCTCTCGATGGGCGTGGCCTCGTCCGGCCAGAACTGTGCAAAGTTCTGTAAGAAGAGACAATTTGGAGAATGTTGTTTGGTGGTTCTTTCGGGTGCCTTTTTGTTGTCACTCACAATATCATCCAGCGATGAGAGCAGCACAATTGTCTGCGCATTGTGATCCCAGACCATTTGCCAGAAATCCTTGATGGTATGCGTCATCGGATGCTGAGTGACAATAAAGTCGCGCAACCGGCGAAAACCGTGCAGCCAGGATGCATTGATATAATCGCTGCCATCCTCGCCCGGCTTGGGCGTCAAATGCACACGGCTGCCCTCGATCGGAAAAATGGCGCCGCGATTCTTGATCGAGTTCACCTGCTTCATGGCCGAGGCGATGTGTATGTCCTTCGTCTGGAATTGGATGATGTTCTTGTACTGCTGCTCCAAGTAGGGTGTGCAGTTCTTTAGCTCCTCGATTTGCTCCGCCGGCAGATTGGTCTC
The DNA here is from genome assembly GCA_035043565.1 of Drosophila robusta. Taxonomy (NCBI): domain Eukaryota; kingdom Metazoa; phylum Arthropoda; class Insecta; order Diptera; family Drosophilidae; genus Drosophila; species Drosophila robusta. The sequence goes on from JAWNMW010000235.1 coordinate 5,912,990, forward strand.
CCCAGAGGCTATGGCCTCGACCAAAGCGTCGTGCAGGAATATATATTGCTCCTCGGTCTGCACGAGGAAGTTGCGCTGGGCGCGTATGTGACGCAGAAAGCCAAAGACGTTGACAATGGACTTTTGCTGGATCTGCTTGAGCATGGCGTCCAGGACGATGTAGGTGCCAGTGCGACCGACGCCAGCGCTGCAAGAGAACGGGAAAGAAGATAAATTAATAGTTCAATAATATCGAAGCTCGAGAGCTCACCTGCAGTGCACGACAATGGGACCCGCCTCGGCGGGATTGGCAGCCGAGGATTTCTTGATGAAATTCAACACGGGCAACGGATGGTCCGGTGTGCCATGATCCGGCCAGTTGGTGTAGTGATATTGATAGACCAGTTTCTCCAGATTGCACTGCTTCTTCTTCTTCAACTGCGTGCGAAAGGAAGTTGCATAAAATGGCCCCTTCTTATGTTTGGCCAATGAAGCTACCCACCTTGAGATGCTTGATTTGCAGCGTGCGCACCGTGTAGGTGGACATGACCTCCTCCTCGACCAGCTTGACCTGTATGACGCCGTAGGTCTCAACGCCATCCTTGGGCCAGTACATGTCACACTTGCGTCTGCCGCGCTCCACCAGATTGGTGATCATCACAATGATGGCCACGCGCTGCTCCCAGATCATGCGCCAGAAGCAATCGAAGGTATCGGGCAGCGGGCCCTGGGTGCCAATGAAAGCATGTGCCTTCTGATAGCCGTCGATAAAGTTGGCATTGATGTAGTCCAGGTTCTTCTTCTGGCCGGGCGTGGGATGCAAGTGGACGCGGCTGTGATCGTCTGAAGGAAAGCAAAAATAGTTGAACTTTACTCTGTCTAATACCCTGTTAATTGCCCACTTACAGGCAGTTATGTTCAGATAGCGATTCTTGCGTTTGTTCTCCGGATGCTGCGAGTGCTCGCAGGCCAAATCGTCGCTGATGCACTCGTTCTGTATGGCCTCGTACTCCCGACTGAAACCAATATCCCCGTCTGCGTGCAGCGATGCGACGTGCTTGGCGAACTCGTTGACTGGCACCGCGGCGCGTATCTCATCGCCGATCTTAACGGGCACCTCCCAGTCCACCTGGGGCGCGTTCGGATGATGCGGCGGATCGTCCAGGTAGTAGTAGGCGGCATGGAAGCACTTTCTGCTGAAATTAGTGCAACAACAGAGTCGTGTGTTAACTAAATTTCATTTTTTTAATGTATGAATATAGTATAGTTTGCGGGTTCTTTAGAGATTTGTCATTTTATCGGAAAGAGATTGGTCATAGCTGCTTTATTATATTGCAGAGTTTTTATTTTAATATATTAAGTAAGATCTATATTTAAAAAATAATTTATAATATATAATATATAAAATTATATCAAGCTATTATTTGCAGTTTTTTATAATTGAGAAAGACTTTTTCAATCTTATATATTTAATTTACTCTTTAATTTCAAAGACTACTGCAAGATTTTCAAAGACTATATTTATATATTGTTTTTTCATTATATATTATCTATATTACTTTATTTTTATTTACGTATATCTCATACATTTTTTATATGATGAATTAATTAATCAATCGGGCAAAGGGTTTTAATCTTTATATCTTTGCCATCTAACCCGAAGACAGCTGTTCTTGTTCCATATAAAAGTTGAGTGAATTGCACAAACATCTAACCATGTTTCAAGCTGTACACTTAAATTAAAAGAAACAATTTTATTTTATTATTGATGCATCTCACTGGAGAGAACTCCAGATGCTGGCAGAGAATCGTCAAGTGTCGGACAGGAGCACAAAAGCGTACTTAACGTGTATTCGGAATTAGTTGAAATAGTCAGAAATTGTGGAAATTATGAAACAGCAGGTGTCAGGTGGGCGCAAAGGGCAGGGGTAGGTATTCAATGTGCAACGTGCTTTTAACAAAAACCAAAATGCATAAATAATAAGCTGTTCCAGAATAGAGGAGAGATGCAGATGGAGAAAGGGAGAGAGTAAAGAAGAGTAAAGGAATAGCCGCCAGTACATTGAAGGACATTCGTCAAGTGCTGAACTGGGTGGTTGGTCAACATTAACGGTATTTAGTTCCAGCCAGGCAGAAACAAGCAATTTTTTGTATTTTTTATTTTTCTATATATTTTCCTTCTTTTTTTTTTTTGAATAGCTGCTGCCTTTGGCATTTTGTATTTTATGCAAATATTTCAGCAAGAAGCTCGCACAACATCTGAGTGACAATGATGAGCACGGGTGGGGAGGGGGTGGCGTCATTCAACAACATTTTGTATGGCAACTGCAGTAGCTTACAAATTGAGGTTAAGTTTTTTAATTGGCTTACGCGATTACAAGGAGCAAAAACTTTTGAGCCCAACTTGCATTTAGTGTGCTGCAAAATGAGAGCTTTAACTGTACAGAGGTATTATATATTTATATAGGCTTATAGTGAAACTAGGCAAACTTTACTTGTGTTGTTGGCCACTACAAATGCTTTTAAGGCTTGAGCGAGTTGAGTTTCGAGTTTTGTGCACAGTGTTTTATGCAATCTGCGGACTGGGTAATCGGAATATTGTCAGCCGACCATGAGGCAAGCGGAAAGTGTCTTTGCTTTAGTCTTATCTCAGCCAGCTGATAACGGATTGCAAATCAGATGTGCAAACAATGATTGATGGCTAGTGTAATATATACAATGCCAGGGTCATGGGAGAAAAACCCAAATAAATTACTTTCACTTTTTCTATACCGTGCATCAGCCTACAAAATTAACTACCATCATTAGGTGCTTAAAATTTTATAACGATGACATTTCACTATAAACACAAAAGTTGTTTAAGAATACATTTTTCGATAGAGTGGAGCTAAGGCTGAGAAGAAGCACAGCCGCTGCATAAATATGTCTTTTATGTATGTTTATATACTCTATATGCAGATAACAGATACCCTTTAGCCAGTACATTATTTATCATGTATAATATATATCCTATAATTATAGACACATAGACATATATCTTAATAAATATTAAGTACAATATAGTAAAAATAATTCTATATTACAGTAGGGCTTGGATTTTTCCAGGTTATCGTAAAGCCGCGTAGAGCATTGTTTTCGTCAGGTAATACCCCTGGGATACATATCGTTCATGTCATAAGTAAAATACATGTCTAAATATGCATAAAAGTGTCATTTGTTTAAATCCCAAAGTATTTCCATAAACTTTTTTGTATACACAAACATAAACATTAAATGGGCAACACAGCAAGTTTTCCCAAATGCGTTGAATAAGAAATGCAAATGCTTCCGTTGATGTTTTCTTTTGACAAAATGACATTTCATCTGGGGGTATCCAATAACTTTATCACTTTGCGTTCGCTTATCAACAACAGCAACAATAACATCAACAACAACAACAACAACAATGATTGTAGCAGCAACAACAATAACAGCAATCAGCAGACGCTCAACCCATAGAAAGCATTTAAAGATGCGAAATAACAACGACAACTTTTAGGTTTATTTCGTTTTTCTAGGCATAACTTAAGTAAATACATATATATGTATATATATATTTATTTGTATATATTCTATTTGTGTGTGAGTTTTGTTATTCAATGCCGCCGCCTGTTGCTGTTGTTATTGTTGTTTATAGCTCGGTATTACGCACCAAATATTTATTATACAAAAAATACATTTATTATAACCGTAGTCACGATGTCTGTAAATCATAAAAACAAGTCATTTACGAGCCTACAAAGTAAGTGCATGTATGTGCGTACACATATGTTTACATATGCACACATATATTATGCATATATAATACTCATTTTAATTGCTCGTTAAATCGTACAGGTTTTTTCAGAAAAAAAAACTGTTACATTTTTTTGTTTGTTTACTTTTTAGATAATAAACAAGCTCTAAAAACTTATTTGAAGGCTTTGATATATACTTGATAATTATAGGGCTGCAATTGCTGTTATATAAATATTTAATGATTTTTAGATATGTATATAATTTTTTTTGTTTCACATGGGATTTGAGCCCGGAACCTTTGTTTTTTATTGAGTTTGTTGCTTCAGGCACGTAGGCCCTTATTTTTTGTAGCTTGGGTTTTGTGTTAGTGTATTTTATGCGTCGGCTTTGCTAAATTTCTTTCGCGTGTTTTCTTTGTCAACTTCCGTTTTGTTTATTTATTTCTTATGCTTTTGGCAGCATTTCTGCTGCTGTTGTTGTTGTGCTCATTTGCTATGCATTCTTGTTGATTGTTTTTGTCATAAAGTTGATCGGCAGATTCTCAGTGGGTGGCACCCCCACCTCCAACCCCTCTGCTGTACACGTGAGTGGGACGCTTAATGTGCCCATTTGCTGCTGGTGGCCCACTTGGGTGTTTGGATAGCAACGAAAAACTTACGTAAACCAATTTCCACGTTGCGATTTGCGGCGAACAAGCGGCGTCGCAGTCGCAGTCGCAGTTGCCGTCGTCGTCGCCGTCAGCGGCGTTGAACTGCTGCGTCGCTTTTCCCCGCCAGCTGCTGACATGTTTGTTTATAACAGATGATCTCTTGACTAAGACGCGGGGTGTGGGGGAGCGGGGCGGCAAGCACACAGAGCGTTGTTCTCTGCAGCTCAAAATTGCATTGCACTTGTTGCGCTGTCTATTGGCCTCTATTATTGTTGTTGTTGCACACGTTTTTTTTATTTACACTGGCACAAATTACGTCATATTGGCAACTGAGGGCGCAGTCGAGTCGCAGTTTGCGGCCTTAGGGGCAGCCGCTCTGTCGCCAGGCACTTGCAAAATTCAACTAGTACGCAATTGTCGCACACGCACACACGCACACAAACACACAAATAAAAGCTAGCTAGCACAACAAATAAAAAGCTATCACAAATTGACAGCTTATCGTGCTTTTTTGCTATTTTCTTTGCTTTGATAAGCAATGTTGTTGCTGCTCTCTAATTCTCTATCTGTTTCTCTCACGCGCGCATTTAATTGACCGTGTCTCGTGCGCGCCCTTTGCTCACTTGTTGATCGCGCGGTTCGATTATCAAAACACAACTAAAATCCGAATTGGCAGCCACGGCTACGTTTGCCTCGCGCTGTTAATGTTCAACCTCACATCATGTTAAGCCCAACAGTGCTCTCTCGCTCTCTTGATCTGTAAGAGAGCTTTTGCAAGCTGTCACAACAACAACAAGCAGTTGTGTGATAAGATACGCATGTTATGAAAAATGAAGCTTGCATAGGGAAATATTTTTTGTTGCTATCTCGCTTCGCTGCATACGTGCTGAAAGATTGTATTTTTATACCCATTGAAAATGGGTAAAAAGGTTATAATGGTTTGTGCGACCCCATGCGGTATACATAGATATGTTCATATTCTTGGTAAGCATTAATAGCCGAGTCGATTTAGCTATATCCGATCTTCTCTCTGTATATGATAACTTGTTTTAAGTTAATGATTAATAATTGATAATCTAGTTGTTATAATATCGAATAATTTTGTTTTTTCACTCAGTTTTTATACTCGTTCGCAAAGTGAAAAGTGTACAATTTTTTTCCGAAATGAGTAACTACTGTGTACTGTGAACGAGTATTACACAGTCGGCTACGTCCGACTGCAACGTTCTTACTTGTTTATATCATGCCTCAGAGGTTATAAGAGCTACAGCCTCCAAATTGTACACATAAAGATTAAGAATATTTCATTTTTTGGTTACCCCCGTCTAAAATAACATACATACATATATTTGGCTGTCAATAAACATCGAAATAATAAATATTTATATTTTCAGATTGGTGAACAACGGAGAGGCTACGATACACCTTTGTAAGTATGCATTTATTTAAACAAAACATAAGAACATAGATGAATATGTAACATTTTATATTCCAGGTTTCGAGATGAGTTTTAGAAGTTTTTCAAAATAACTGCGATTTTTAAGTATATTTATATATAAGTATATATAGTGTGTAACATTAACATTAAATTATTACATAAAGTTTGTTACAATTATATACGGTTTTAAGAGAAATATGTAAGAAATAATAATAAATGAAATAATAACATATAAAAAATGTAATAACAATTATATTTGAAGGAATTAAAATGAAATGTAATAAATAAACTTAAAAACTACACAAACTCTTTTTTATTAGTTTTGGGGAAATTTTAAGCTGAAGTACCAGGCGAACAAAATCGTCGGGAAGTTGACAAAAAAAACATTGAAAGTGCTAAATTCTATTGCATACTTGCAAGGTAGCAATTTTGAGCGGCTGATGTACAAGATTCCTAATGCAAATTTCATTTGAAGTACCAGGCGAACATAATCGTCGGGAAGATGACAAAAAAATAATTAAAAGTGCAAAATTCTATTGCATACTTGCAAGGTGGCAATTTTGAGCGGCTGATGTACAAGATTCCTGATGCAAATTTCATTTGAAGTACCAGGCGAACAGAATCGTCGGGAAGATGACAAAAAATAATCAAAAGTGAAAAATTCTATTGCATACTTGCAAGGTAACATTTTGAGCGGCCGTTGTTCAAGATTTCCGATCCCTTAAAAGCTATTGCATACTTGCAAGGTAACATTTTGAGCGGCCGTTGTACAAGATTCCCGATCCCTTAAAAAGCTATTGCATACTTGCAAGGTAATAATTTTGATGCTAATTTTAATCGGAGTACCAGGCAAATAGAATCGTTTATACTGCTATAACTTGGTTAAATTACGTCTGATCTTGAAAAAGCATGCCTTTCTAAGTTCCTCGAAGTCTGTTAAATCGAATAAAATTTAAAGTTTTCAATTTCAGAATCCACAGAAATTTGGAAAAACTCCTTATGATTTTTGTAAAATATGCTCAAATCTGGAATTAGAATTTTATAATGCGAGTCGATTGTTCCCATCCATACGAGTCTAAATTGGTATATCAATCAAGGCTATGAGCTTCTTTGCCCCAGATGTGTGGTATTGAAAAAAAGTATTTAGGGTATCACGTAGTCGAGTTCCGTCAACTTGATTATATTGGTGCTTTCTGTAGAAGTATCAGAAAATACTCTACCCAGTACCAAGAAGAACCCCTTGATTATATCTACTACTTGGCGCCCATATATTAAACAATTAGGCAACAAATTGTGAAACATAGATAAATCGATTAATAGATAATCGATTAATTGGCTAATTGGCACAAGCTGCACACCAGCTGCAAGCAACAATTGTGGGCAAAAAGTCTTCCCAGCTAGTCACTTAATATGCATAACGGAAAGGGAAAGAAAGTCATGTCGATGCTAAAGATATTCAAGTTAAGGATGCCAAAGTTTTATAGCTGCCGCAGGAATACAAGTAAGAATGAAACATATGTATAGAAAACAAAAGCAAAAGAAAAGGAATCGCTGCCACTGACAAACGCACACTGGGAAATTGATAAAGAGAAATCGTATGTGCATGTATATGTATCCATTCAGTTTGGTTTTTTGTTTTTGGCGCACAAGGGTTTTTACCCATAAAGACCTCAGCTTAACTTGCCTTACCCCCATTATTGACCCCAAGACAAGACCAGCTCCAACCCTAAGCCCAACTCCCCACGAGTCCTTCCTCTTCTACGCATGCACGTGTTTCTAATTTTTCTGCCGATGCCGGGGCAACAACAATGGGCAAAAGTTGCGCATACGAAGCCAAAACAATTTCATGCCAACGGTAGTTGTCGTTTTTATTTCTTTTTTTCGGGGCCAAGGCAAAACTTGGCGGAAAAACTCTCTGACACAAGTCCCCGGCTACCGCCTTTTCCGCGCACCCATGAGCCATAGGCAAATAAAGCCATTGCCGCAAAACAATGTTGCCAAACTGCATAAAATATGAAACTAACAACAACAACAAAGAGATACATATACATACATGTATTTGCGAGCAGAGTAGCAAACACAAAGTTTTCCCATTTTTGTTGCTTTCCATTTTTTTATATTCGGCGTCAAAATGTAAATAAAAATTGTTGTTATCGTTGACATATTTTTGTATTGTTACCAACAAATTGTTCCAATAAAAATTCCTTGAGTATTTTTTTATTGCATTTTTTTTGTGTGGCATCAGCAGAAAAAGTTGTGGCAACAAAAGTTAGGGTAGAACTATTGAAGTAAGTATTTCATACAAGCAATTGAGTTGAGCTCTAAAAATAGTTGAAATAAGAAGCATTGACATGCGAGCGGGGAAAGTGGAAAGCGGGAATAAAGTTGTGTAAATATGAAAGATTGAAAAAATGTACAAGATTCCAATAGTCCAAGAATTGTTTTTAAATTAACAAAAAAAATATGTTTTGATTCTTGATCAAGACAGTTTCTTTTTTGTAGTTAGTTTCGCATGAGGCCTAGGAGGAAACCGCTGTGTAAAGATTCAAGATAAACATAAATGTCAATAATCCATACATTTTTGTAGGTCTTTTAAAACGTTTTTTGTAGCTAGTTTGTAACCTTTATTTCCTCTTAGTAAAAGTCTCTTCCTTTTCAGCTGACCACAAGAATAGCCGCTTTGAAGCTAACCTTAAGCTATATCGAACCCAAACCAAATTACCTATTTTAACTCACGCCTAACCTGAACCCTTTTTTATGCATTGTAAATGCCCATTAACTTAGCTTGGATCTTTTATTTGTTCACATTGAAAGGGAAATTGTGGAAATTTGTTTTGTTTTGTTTGTTAAATAAAATATAATTTTTTCCGCTCTAAAACGCTGGCAACTTGAAAAATGGTTTGCCTTTAGAAAGTGCCTGAGCCCCCTTCCCAAGCAACCCCCCAAACTTTACAATTTCTTGCGTCCTTAACTTTCCAGAGTATTTGTAAAAAATAAATAAAATGGCATTAATTTGTTAGAAAACACAAGTGGGCGGGTCAGGGGTTGGGGGCTTGCGAAATGCGAGCGGCAACTTTTATTTGACATATTCGCGGGAGCATGAAAAATGGCATAGCGCAAAAAAAAAAATATAAATAAAATGAAACAAGTAAAAATTTTTCATTGAAGTTAAAAATGCTTCGCATTTTCTTTATGGCGTTTGACAAGCGGGCGGGGTTGTGTGGCAACGGTGTGAGTGTGGGGCGCTGGGGGTGTGGGAGTGGTTTAGCAATACGGCCGCCTGGGGGCCTTTGTTTCTCTGAAAATTGGGTAACGCTGGCAACGGGTTAACCGTCATCCACTCTCACATTTAATAAAGACTTTAAGTAACTTAAAACTGTTTGCTTGTCTTTCGTTTGTTGCCGTTCTTGTCGTTTCGTTTCGTTCCGTTTGAGGTGTCCGTCGGGTTTATTTTTTTTGTGATTTGAATTTTAATTAACGTTTCTAATGAATATGCGGGCGTTTTGGCACCCACAAGAGCCCTATTCCCATCCACACAGATTCTTGGAGTGGCCAGCGCGTATTCTGATTCCCGGTTTCTGCATATTTCCTTTTTGCTGTTTTCCTTCACATTTTCTCGACTTTAGTTTCAAAGAAAACATTGCGCTTCCTCGAATGTTGTCTGAACAGCTGCGAGAATTCTTATCTATCTTGTTTGCCTGGCGTCGAAATAAGTTCAATCGCATTTTTATGCCTATGTTGAGTGTGTTTTGATATTGACACAAAATGTGTAACCAATGGAAGCAGACGCCCCTAATCCTACAAAGTACATAGTCGGATTCGGATGGATCAGACAATAATATTATATAGCTGAATTTGAGCTGAATTCATAAGTAAATTACAAATTGTGTAAAAACGTTTAACATTTATTATTATGCAGGAATTAGTACAGCTAGAAGATTCATAAGTTCTTTAGCCGATAATTTGTTTAAAATTCATATAATAAAATTATGCTTGATTTTATAATTAAAATTCTAGATTGTTATTAAAATTTGCCTATGCATACGCGCATGTTCAATGCGTTGTTTTGCTTCATAACTAGAGCCACATATAATTCGCTTGGATTCGTTTTAGTGTTTTTCAAAAATCTAAGCAGAGCGTGCAACACATGCACCCAGTGCTTGCCACATGAGCTCTGCTAATGCCGCAGCTATGTGGCTGCTAATCCCACCAGACTGTTGGAAACTCTTTCTGCCTCAATTGAGAGACAGTTCGATGTCCCGTTGCGCTAGCTCTGCCTCATTATAATAGATATATCTGCGCGATATATATATATATATATGTATTCATATATAAGTTGTTGATTTTAGGGAAATGAAAACATTTTCAGCTTCGCACGCACCAAAATAGCGCCCGCTGTGTGGATGCAACATTTTGTGTTTTTGGCCAGCCGCCCCGGTCGACACTTTGATTTGTGGCCTCGACTATTTTTAAGCCACGCCGCGGGGGTGGGTGGGTGCCGTTATTTTAGCTGTGTGGAGTGTGGCGCGCGGCGTGTGTTGAGACAACAGACAACACTTAACAAGTCAGAACGTTGCAGTCGGCTGCAACCGACTGAGTAATACACTTTACAGAGTGTAAGAACAGAGACAACAAATTTGGAAAGGTTAAGCTGTTAAGCTATCAACCAAACTATAACTGGTTGCTAAGGCCTTTGGCTAAGACAAACACTTCATCAATACACTAGGCTGGGATTCGAATCCGGATCCTGTATGTAAAAAATTTAATAATAAACTTCAATGTTCTAAATAGTCAAAAAGTGTTTTCTAATACATAATAGAAAAATATCTTAAAGATTATTTTAAATTGAGAGCATTTTGTTTATTGAGTATAGCTCTAAAACTGTCGGATTTATGTGATATGCGCGGTCAGAAAATCGAAACACTTTATCCGAAGCGAATATTCACGGGAGTACATAAGCCAAATTTGAATTCTTAAAATAATAAGGACAACATGTACAAAACCAATATCCCCATTTTCAACATGTGAACGGTGCATAGAAACTAAGAGCTGGGCGTGGTTTTTATTATATCTATTTTTATGGGGCAGCACGCGCCAGCAGAATCGCCAGCATTGCAGCTGCACTTGTTATGCTTGGAATATCGAGGTGTGAGGGGCAAGAGTTGGGCTGGAGTTGGGATTGGTTGTAAACAAGGAGCGCCACTTACCTCCATAAGAAGAACGCCATGACAATCAGCACGATGCCAAAGCAGCTGAAAATGATGCCCACCAATACGGCCAAGTTGTAATCGTTGTGCGACTGACGCAGCAGCGGCTGTAGCTTTTCGCAATTCGGTTGCAATTGTATCTGAAAGTAGGCAAAACGGGGCAAATAGTGAAAACAGGTTAGTTGGGGGTTCGCCATGGCGTGCTTGGGGTTGTTGAGATTTATGTCTTTTGCCTGCAGCTGACGGGCAGGGAGAAACGAGTTGTGTGTGTTATGCAAATGTGTGTTTACCGAGTCGCCTGGCTGTAAGCTAAACTTCTGTGTTGTTTTTTAATAACGCCCCTGAGCTCATCCCCCGCATTGTGTGTTCTTAAAAGCCCCAAGCCAAATGGGCTGAGAAAATAATTTACATTTAGTTAAAGTGCAGTAAATATTTAACACAGGCTGAAGGAGTTATTTAAGACTCTATAAAGTTAACGCTAAAATTAAATTTTTAACGGATAGTTCTTATTATGACGATATGGCTATTCATACAGCCTTTAAGCTGAACAATTAGCAGCGAAATAAGACCATATCAAATTGATGCGGGGATTTGTGGGTTAAGAGATAGATGGGATAGTCAGACCTAGCTTTATCAGATTAGCTTTTCATACTGACCAAGCATATATGCACGATATGGGAACGAAGAAGAATGTTTTTTATTACATATTTTTTTGGAGGGCACGTGGCTTTAGACCTCTTAATTTATAATATTTAATTTTTTTTTTGTTTTAAGCAACCTTGTAGAAATATTAAATACATCTAAGTTGGACCGCCTTTACCATTTGTTGTTGCATAAATTATATATATTTTTATTAAAACAAAGTGTTTCTGTTGTTTGTGCGCTTAAGCGGAAGTGAAACTGGAAGTGGAATATGGAAGTGAATGTGAAAATACAAATGGAAATGGAAACGGAAGCGTAGCATGTAAATGTGGCCAAAAGGTGCAGCCACTTGAAATTCAAGCGAAAGCACAAATGTAGCAATGAATTATATGAAAATATGCAGAAGAAAACCAACATGGCGAAAAAGGCGAAAAAAGGAGAGAAAAAAAATTAATACTAACATACATATAGATTGCACAAGTTATGAGGGCGTGACAATGCTACACAGCCCCCTCCACACCCCATCCCCCGATGGCCAACGAGGTCAGCTAAATTGCCATATTTTGTCACGGCTGCAAAACATGTTTTATGCATGCAGCAAAGTTTAAGCTGTGTGAGTATGTGTGTCTGTGTGAGTGTGGGTAAAATGTCATAAAGGATGTTGTTATGACAAGTTGAATGCATTGTGACAGAGTTTAAAAGTCAATAAACTGGCGAGCGTAAACAGCAAAATGGTTGTCTATTGATGGGCGTGGCAGATTATGCCTGACAAATTGCCATTAAATATGCATAAATGCTTATTACGCATACGAACCGTAGTACCGCGCCCACCCCAACCTCTACAGCTGCAGGCCAAAAAGAAAATTGATATGCCACAAAATGTATGTCCTTTTATGTGGCAGATATATAGTATATACATTTCTGGCATTTGCTTACGACGTGGCCTACAAACTGCCAAATATGCAATAAACTTTTTAGCCAAAAGCAGCCAAAATATGCTGCAGGCAGACAGCACAGACAGACAGCTGGACAGACATATGCATGGCTGTAATCAGATATGGCAACGCCGTGCCCATTTTGTAATATTACAGCCAAGTTTACGGCATGCCACGCCCAATGCCAGGTTGGCTTTAACATGGCGCTTGCATTTTTGCTGGCATTTTTGATTTGCCCTAATCTGGCAGGTGTGTGTGTGTTATGTTTATACGCTACTTACAATTCTTGAATCCGAATATTTGCCCAACACAATTTTCTTGGGATTTATGACGCTGAATGTGGCCGCTGCCACTTTGACTTCGTAGTAGGAGTTTGTTGTCAGATTTTGTAGTATCATCTGCATAAAATAGAAGCCGAGAAGAAATTGTTATAAATATTTATATACATATGAAATATTCAAATTTGCGTTATTATACTTAAAGAAGTCATCAAGAACTCTACACTTAAATCAAGTTTAAGCGTTCTTTCTTAACTTCATTCATAGAAAAACGAGATTAATTAAATACAACTTAAAGTAAAAATTCAACCAAATATTAAAACTCTTTTGCGGCTGTTCTTCTTTTTATGTTCTCAAAAAAAAATATATATATATATTTATTTAACATTATATTTATTTGTCATATTTGTCATTTATCTAAAAATTATTACAGGCTTTGTTTTTTGTTTGCTTGCCGAAAAATATTTCAATTACGAAAATAGTTTTTTAGCGTGAACAACGCAACATGAAGAGAATAAGCTCATATTACAAATAGCAATAGCAAAAGTAACAGAAACAACAATAAAAAACATAAATAAAAAACAAAAACCTCGCTGCGTATGAAAAATAAAAAAATTTGAAAAAAAAACAAAAAAGTCAGTACTTTGTGCGAGCATAATAAAATTTTATTGTTGCGATATTTTTTGGCCAACTTGTTTCTCTGTGGCGCTGTATTTATTTATTTTGTTTCGCTTTCTATCTATGGCGCTAAATAAAAACCAGGCAACCTCCAGACAAAAGGCAACATAACAGAAAAAACCCCGAAAACAGCATAAATTTAATTTATTTGCAACGAAAACACGTACAGGTGTGTCAGCTGTGTATGTGTGTGTATGAGTGTGTGTCCGTGGACTTTTTTACCCAAGAATTTATGTTGCACAAAGACAAAGCCATAGCCATAGCCCTGGCCCATGTGGGCGTGCCTGCAGATAAACATTTGTAAAATATTTACATGTATCGCCTTCTTCAGAGCCATTGGCCTTTTAGTGGCCACCTTTTTACAAGGTTTGTCTGTATTACCCTAGATAATAATGCATACATTACGGGATTTTATCATGTTAACTGTTTTACATAAGAATAACTAATTGCAGTGTTCAAAATCATGAATTATTCAGTACACAGAGAATTCACTTTTCGAACTTTTGTCGAAATTTTCGGATTTTTATTTAGGTGTCACCTTACTAATTTTGGGATATTTCTTTTTTGTAACTTACAATCCCGAATAGTTATTTATGTATTGTAAAAAAATAGATATAAAGTGACATTAAAAGACTTTCAGAGGGACTGCGTTTTCTGCCCAAAATCTGGCCAAAAATTACGAAAATTTTTACTTTTAAAGATTCCAACCCAGACTTTAAACTTGTATGAATTAGTTAAAAAGAACCCAATTTTAATGTCGTATGGCTTTTGATTAGTGGCTGACGTCTTTTATTAATTAATACTATGTAACCCCTGCCCTAAAAACCTATGCATTGTGCTGCCCAACGCAATTTCAATTTCAAACATGAAATAATCTAGGGCATCTCACGGTCGGGCAGTTCGTTGCTTTTGTGCAATTTTCTCTGGTTATTTATGCTGTTTGTAGCATAAAAATGCAATTATTGTTGGCATTTTTTGGCAAATTCTCTCTAGTATTGCCCGTGCGGGGCGTTATCTAGTTCGCTGCCGTAGAACATTTATCAAAGCACACTTTTAGGCAAAAAATCCAAAAGGGAAATATCAAAAATATCAACGCAAAGTTGCCAACAATCAACATTTTGTTAGCGCGCACGCCAAAAACAAAAAAGGTATAAAACATACACTGGACAAAAAAGTAAAATAAAGGCTGAAAGCACACAGAACTCGCACAACAACAATTTCGCAGACAATGAAAGGTGTGTCGCCTCCCTCCATTTTGCCCATTTTTACAACATGGCCGACAAAATGGCGGCCAGCAGTAAAAATAAAATAGCAAAAAAGAAGGAACCTGAGGAATATATGACAAATTGGCGCTAGCTCGAGCCCGGCCTCTTTGAGAGCCAGCCACAAAAACAATGGGTCCGGGTCAGGGGTCGCATGCTTACCGCCGTTTCCAGCTCCTTGGCAGATGCATTGATGCGTATATCACGGTGCGTATCCTGGCCGGCCAGTCGTGTTTTGATGATGTAAAAGTCGATGGTATTGTAGAACTCGTAGGGCCGCTTCCAGCGTATCGTAATCGACTCCTGCGAATGACACGTCAGATTTACAATCGCCGGGGCACTGGGTCCGCCCACATCTGTCCGCTGGGCAATCTGATCGGACGGTTCGCCCTCGTTCTTTGTTGTGAACGCTTTGACAATGACGCGATAGTCGGTAAAGGGTTCTGCAAACACACAAAAAACAGCAAGCAAATAAAACAATGAGTTTGCGATGACTTTGATGTTTTATTATTGTATATAAATTCATTTTAATCTTTTGTGTGCCGGACCCGTTTCTTTAAATATAAATTCCTAGCATATTTTTCAACAGCTGCGAATTGAGCTGGACTTTTTATAATGCAATTATTGTGAATTCAGTTACCATGATAATAAAGTTCATACCTCAAATTGACTAACAATATAAATACAAACCATTGAGAGAATTTTAAAGAAATGCTGAGAAAAGAGCATGATGTGAGATTGTCAATACAGACAATCTGCTCACTTTTTTGGAGTTATACTTTGCTGTTACTTGGTTATTTAAATAAATAATGACCCCTAGGCCGGCAATTATTTATTATTATTAATATTACTAAAAAAAATACACTAAAACCTATTGTTAGTTTGATGAAAAGGTTTATTTGTAATAAATAATAAATAAGTTGTACTGAATGGGATTTTATTAAAATGTTTGCAGTATAAAAGGTTTTAATTCTAAAGGGGCTTTAATGCAGATATAAATCGGTAAAGGTAACGAGTGTGTTTCCTCAATATCTCTCTTAATCCCTTTATAATTATTGTTTACTATTGCATTATTTATATTGCCCATTACATTATTATGAAATAGTTAATATAGATGCCAATTAATATATATTGTTATATATGTGGGAGAGTTTCAAAAGCAATATTCTTTATTTAATTTAGGATTTTGTTAACTTTTTGTTTGGCAAGACAAAAAATAACTTTACAAAACTGTTTACTGCCTAATTTTTTGCAAGCCTTTTATTAAACATGTTGATGGTCTATTACGCATACAACTTCAACCGCAAATGTCAACTGCGTAAGTACACGGCTGAAAAAAATATTGTTTAAGCCTTACAGGTCTTAATACCCTTACAATGCGGCTGTTGACCTTTCTCTTTATGGTCATTATAAAGCGTGTCACCGCATGTCACAATATGAAAACGGTGTTCTCTGTGCCGCAGATGACAGCGATGCGAGTTGGGATATAATTAAATTTGAGTTAAAACGAGAAAATGTCACAGCAGCAGTCGCAGCAACAACAGCTATTGATTATGATAAGCAGCCAACCATTCACAAAGTGTCGTGCGTTAATAACTGCTGCACCAACAACAGCAACAACAACAACAGCGGTGACTCTATAATTGATTTAATATGCAGCGACAAAATGAAAAATTGTTCATCACGCTGCCACGCGCCACATTATTTAATGTGGGGCGACACACAAAGTGTGCGGCAACAGCCGAATTTTAATCAAAATTAAATTTCAAATTTTAAATTATAAATAGTTAAATGAAATGTTGCCTCGCCTGGCAGCTGCCAAAAAAAGGCAACCAAACCTGACAAAGAACGCATACTGTGTGCAACATTGGGCAAGTCTTTTTTGGCAAATTGTTGCAAGCAACAGAAGCTGCTGGTTGCAACAGCAGCAGCAGCAGCAGTAACAACAACAACAGCAACTGCAGCTCATTCCTGGCGCACCTGACGCGCGTAATTAATTAAACAATGTGGGCGCCTCCAGCTTCAGCAGCCACATGGCGTATGAGCAACATGGAATGCGGCGCGTTCTTATGTTGCAAGTTAATTGCATGGCCTGCTGCAGGCCACCCGCTCTCCCTCTCTCTCTCTCTCTCATTATCTGAGTTCTGTGGAAACTATGCAACAATTTTCGGTGCCTGGCTAATAATGTTGTTGTTGTTGTTGCCACACAGCCTAAAAGTATACAATGACAAAGGGGTTGCAGGGGGGTGGGGGCAACGTTCCACAGCGCGTGCTTCCCTTAATGAAACAACCATCAAATTTCGCGACTAGCAAATAATTTGTTTGGTTAGCTCAGAGTTTAGGGCTTAAGAGTTTCGGAGTGTGAGGGGTTTGCGCCATTCTGTAGTTGGCTCAGACGCGGGCTCCGAGCCAGGTTCTGGGGCTCATAATTACAGGCGTCAAAGTTGTTAACAACAAAACAAAAAGTGGCCAGCGTGAAAGCACTTCAAACTATTTAATTACAAAGCAGCGGACAAACAATTGACTTGAGCTACAATTACAGCTAATGAAGGAGTGGGTTAAGGGCCCGAACGGTGACTGCGGTAGAGGGGAGGGGGTGCAAAGTATCTAAGAACAAGGAGTGCGGCGCGTGGGCATCAAAGTTGGCCACATTGTTGACAGCTTGACTGGTGCCTTTGCCATTCGCCAGGTATTGACAGTTTGCCTGATGGGAGACGGGTTTGATGCCCGCCATAAAAAGCAATTAAAATGGCGTTTTAAGTGTTGTTTGCCTTTTGGGCATGACTGTACTCTCAATGAGCTGCGGTTACGGGCAGCTTAAGGGTCTTTAATAAACCATTTGAGCGTGGCCGGACAAATTGGTGCGCAATTGAGAAAATATTGAAATAGCCAAGGAACTTGGGCAAAATTTAATAAATGGATTGAGCGTAGGAGGAGAGATGGAAGGATTAAAAGATTAAATATATGACAATATATATATGGATTAAATTTGATGGTAATTTTTGCGAAAGGAAGATTCTTTAAGATTGAGAACATTTTGTTTTTATTTAAATGTAAATGATTAAAGGAAGTTAGTTATGAAATTGGGATACAAGGATTATATGGTCAAATAGATGTCAGATCAAATGGTTAGGCAATTGTATAGGAGCCGTAAAATCTTATTTTTAGAAATTTTATAAAATATTTATTTGAAATTAGAAGCATTTTTGGAAAAAATATGGGAGGAATTTGGTTTTTTTATAAGGTTAAGAAGCTAAACAAATCACACTTGAATCTCGAGATTTAGGTTTTTTTCAGCATCCATTTAACGCGGAAATTTGATAATTACTGCAGCTCTAATTTCTGTCAGTCTGTCTGTCAGTGCTATCCCAATCTACTTATATTTCATGACCCACTTCACCGTTTAAGTAAGACACGTACCCATAATTTCCCCTATTAAGACTTAAAATATTTTTTTCTCTCAGTACTTACTTAAACTTTGCAGCTCGAAGTGTATTAGGGTTTCGACCGAGTTGCGTGAGTTTTTAACAATCTCAACGCCTGTTTGATTGTCGTGAATGTGAAAGACATGATAGCCGGCAATGGCGCCATTTTGATTCTTTGGCGGATGCCATGACATCGTGATGCTATTCGCGGAGACATCCAAAACGGTGAGATTCTGAGGCTTGCTTGGCACTGCAAAAGAAAGGGGGAGAGAGAACATGAAAAAGTTGTTAAGTTAAATACTTATATATATAAATGTACTCAAATGCAAAGTTGGTAAAAGTAGCTTTTGCCTTGGCGTACTTTAAGAACTTGAGGACACACAGGCAGGCTGAGCATCCTTAAGGTTGACAACCATAGACAACTTTTCGTAGCATACTTTGCGGAGGCGGACGCATAATGACAGCAGAGAAGAGCAGCAGCCGGAAGTTGTTGCTCAGCAGAGACCAAAGATATATGTACATATAAATAATTTATTAAACAACAAATAAAACTCGCAAAACGGAAAAAAAGAAAGGAAAAAACAGCATAAGAGAGCAATGGGAAAGTCAAATAAATTGAAATGAATATTTTGCAAGCAGATGAAACAATTTATATTCAAATGCCACTCACATGAGTGTGCATGTGTGTGTGGGTGTGTGCTGGTAAGGAGCTACAAAAAAATTATATATTCAATTACGACAAAGGGGATAGGGGCGCTGGGTGGGGGTGTGATGCTAGTAGAGCAAATAACTGGCACAAGCCAAGCGCAACGTAATCGAAGCGCATAAAGAAACGGAAATGCGATTGCGAGCAATTTATTATGGCTGCAATTGTAAACGTCCCCCCTCCCCCCTCTATTTCTCTAAGATACACAAACACACACACACTCATGTGTTCGCTTATAATCCAGGCAAAGCAAAGGATGCAGAGCTGCAGCAATAATTTCATTTGGCAGGGCCAAAGGACAACAGTCGACCATGTGTGACGCCCCAAAGGAAGTCAGAGGGAGGAAGTCAGGGGTTAGGTGCTGGTATGTAAGTGGCAAAAAGCACTAAATGGTAATTTATTTTACTAATACAACAAAAGCGAATGGTTATAAAAGGGCAAAGGCAAAAACGCTTTGCGTTTGGCAGCAATCAAAAGAACAAATGAGTGACCCGAGGGCGGTCCGAGCACTTGACCTGCCACCGGGCTATGCTCTGCTATGCAAATGCGATAAAGCTTAACAAAACACAATACAAGGCAACACAAGGCAAGCCAAGACACACACAGAGAGTGTGGCACTCACACACACACACACACACATGACTGTGTGCAAAATAAACAGTCGCTGTCAATGTGCAGAAATTTATACAATTCAATAAATGGCATTTCTCTCTGTCTTTTTTTATATGCTCCACTTTGCCTGTGCTGCTTCCTTTGCAATTGAAAACGGAAATGGAAATGGGAAATGGACAGAGCTGCCGCTGCTGCTGCTGCAGCTGATAGTGGGGCAAAGGGAAAAGCCAATTTATAGACTCGACTCGCAGCGCATGAAAGCGAATGCTGCTGCGAGAAACCTCGTTGGCAAATTGTAGGCCCCGTGCGCGTGGCATTAAAATCAATTAAGCAACAAAGTGCTGCATACACTCAGGCGCCAAAGGATAAATGTCGTCGAGGTGCAGCTTGTTCAAAGGGGCGGGCCAGGCAGCAAGGGGCGCATGGGTGGGTCACAAAAGTTAATAGCATTGACAGATGCTAGAGACAGCACAGGCTGTACATTTTCTTTGTGCACTATCTTAATCTTGTTGGCTCACTCTATCGTCTGCTCTCTCTCTCTCTCTCTCACTCCTCGACTCGCTCAGGCCTTAAGTGCTCCTGATTGGTTTTTGCCATGTCGTTAACATTCATGTGAAGCCGCTTTGTTTGCCGTTAGTTAGCCGTAAATTGATTTCCATGCGCCGCCTCACTTTTGCCTGCCCTGCCCCAACTTGATTCCTGTCCCCCGTCTCCTATCAATTACCACATTCTAACTGATTTATGCGCAACTAATCGAACAGCCAACTATTTTTATACTTGCGCTCTTATTAAATTACGATTTGATTGCTGGCATATGCTTTAGTTAGAGCTAAATTGAAGGCGGGCTAATTAAATTTCTTGATTATTAATAAACATATTCCGACTCACAGTATGAGTAAATTAAGCCAAAATAGAGTACTCGGATTATGCCAGTGGGCTTGCCTAAAGATTAGTCCCAATAGACTCTTGATATGACCGCAAATGAATTAGTTATGAGTTCAGAGAAGGAATTAAAAGACTCATTTTTAGGTCGTAATATGGGAGAATACTCAATAAAAAAAATATAATTAGATTAATCTAGGGGAAAATCGGTCTGTCGAGCTCTAAAAATATACAAAAGTTTGTCAAACCAATTTCAATTATCAAGTTATTGACCCAATTGATATTAATTATAATTCAGTTTCTTAGAATAGTAATAAATCAATATGCTATATTCAGCTATAAGCTATAAGCAGCTAGTGCAATAGCCTTTTATGTCCTTAACTATATTTATAACTACTGGCGAATTAATTCGTACTGCAATAAAATTAAACTCAGTTTCTATATAAGAGACATATTTATCCCATATTTCATATACAGAACCCTTATATCATTTACCTTTACCACATTTTCCATCTTTGTTGGCTATGGCTTTGAACTATTTCGGCATCGTTTTAAGACCCTTGCGAATCGGTTCACTTACTTAAAATGCTGTTAGACATGAACGCACAGTCGTTGCTGGCCCTTCCTGTCGAGTTTGGTGCAACGAGGGCAGAGCTACAAATTAAAAGAAAACAATAGAGGGGCGCACTATGAGCTGCCCGGCGCCAAGCGGAAGAAGCCAAGTGTGAAAAAGCAAAAGAAAAGCTGTGCAAAAAAATGAAGGAAAAAGCAGGAGAGGTGGAAAAAAATTGTGAAAAACAAAACTCAAAGCTGCGCGTGATTATTTTCACAAAGCAGAGGCAAAAGCAGGAAGCAAAATCTTTTTTTAAAAGAGTAGCGCCCGAAAACCAATATAGACGACGTGCTTAAGTTGTTAAGAAAGGCAAACAAAGGCACTGCCAAGAGGTGGGTGGAGGGTGAGATTGGTGCTGAGATGCCGAAGGGACTGTAAGGTGCGCGGTGTTGTGTGTGTGTGTGTGAGTGTAAAGCAAATAGCATTAAGTTGTCTGAGCCTCAAAAAAAAAAACTACGCTGAAAATAAAGTCAAGAGAAAATAAAAATGATTTGAAGCAAAGTGAAACTTGAATACCCTACAACACGATACTTAGAAGGTAAAACATGTATACAAAAAATGAGATATTCAAATATTGCTTGCTGTTAGAAATTGTAAGCTAATCAAATTTATTGTAACAAACAAGCTCAGTGCATCGTCAGGGTTTACTTTAACAGGGTATACAAATAAAACAAGTCTCTTGCTATTGTTACTCGTGAGCCTTATTTAGTTGTTGTCCTTCAGGCGGTGTTTATTGTTGTTTTCGCTGAAGTTTACGAGCTGCTTTCGGATTTGGCCAGACGTAAAAACTAAACAAAAGAAGACGTGCAAAGCGTAAATAGAGACAGCCCAAGAGGCGGGGGCAGAGGGAGAGAAAGGGAGTAGGAGGTGGGTGCTGTCACAGACACAGAGGCAAACAAACAATTAAGATCGTGTAGCTGTGTTAAAAGCCACACACACACACACACACACCTGCACACACCCCCAGCTTCACATGCAATTTGACATGTGAACGCGACGCGGTTGGCTGCCTTTCAATGGCGCATCAAAGGCTCCAGCGTTTCAGAGCCTCGCATAAAGGCGCAAAAATTATGCGAAAAAAGACAAAATAAAAAAAAAACAAATGAAAAAGTTTGTTGCACGAAAGAAAGCAACAATGAGAGGCGTGGCAGCACTAAGCGCTGCTCATGTGACAGTCATTTAGCGCTTTGAGGCGCGTTCGCCCAGGTTCATGTTAAAGTTAGCAGGCACTTTAAAGTTTCAGTCTGTTCTGCTTTAAAATTCTGTATATATATGGCAATATTCTAGAGGGAGTTTAACTATTATTTAACTGCATAAATGTGCTAAATCAAATGCTATATTTGCATGGCAAAATTTACCAGGCTGTTGATGTAGGTGGTAAATACAAGTGTTGCTCTGTCAACTGGTAATTAAATGATATATTGATTCAACAATAAAAAAGAATTTCTTCCACACACAATTTAAACATTTTGTTTAAATTTCAAAACATAATTTAACGCCAAGTCAACTGTTATGAACTTCGACAACAATATAAATAAACTCGCTTCAATCCGTTTAGAGACTCAAGTGTCAATCTTAATGCTCAAAATAATATAAATTCTGGGCAATAGAATTAATGTGCTTTATTTAGTTGCTGAATGGAAAGTTCATGTCTTGGGAAATTATGCAGGAAATACCCGGAAGCGTCAAATGCCTTTCATTTATTAATCACTGCGACATTTGCATTTAACGCAAATTATTGCCGTTGTGTTGTTTAATGTAGTCAGAACAGAATTTGCTATGCCTTTCACCTATTATTCAAGTTGATGTGCCATCTATAAAGCACACACAGACACGAATACAGATACATGTTTAACATTTGCCTTACAAATAAACCCTTTTATAATGTTGAACTCGTGTCTGGGGCCATTTGCCGGGCACATGTCATTTGCTTGGCTCGTAACTGTAGACGAGTCTTGACTGGTCCGACAATGGACACAAATTTGCGAACTTTGAGCTGCTTGACATGTGTCCGTTTTGGTCATTAGCTAAGCACATAACAAAGGATCGGCAGGATAAATGGTTTGTCAGCCAATTGGTTGAAGCCAGAGGATATTTTTCAGCTGACAATAGAGTTGGCATTAGAAGGGGGACTCTTAAAATTAAGGTAACATTTTATATTTGCGTGAAAGCGTGGGACACTGTTGTGAAATGTTGGCTATTTATAAAATGAAATGCTGTAAAATCAAAAGCACACATTTAGCAATATTTTTGATCAGCTTTAAATTAGATTTCGTTTTGGTTGTACAAGTAAAAAGTGGACAATAGTTTCTATTTTGAGCTTCGAACTCAGTTTTTATTAATATCGGATTAACTTTAGCTTTGCAAGTTGCTTAATAAGCTGTAGGTTCCATAAGTTAAACAGTTTTCATACATCGCTTTACAACACTGTGCCTACTCTTTTTGTAGCTGCTAACACTGAAAATGTAGCTTTGTATTTTATTGCAGTAAAATGTACTTTAAATAACTCATTTGTGGCGTACCAATCTATTATATTAAGAATGACTTTGTCAAGTTTTTCTTTATAAAGCTGTTCAGCTGCCTTTGTGCCTCACATTTTTTAGATAATTAAGTGTGTACCACGGCCGGGGGCACAAACAATTGCGCGATAAATTCAGCGGCGCCGGCTTCTGCCCATCTAGGAAAGGTTATCGACAGGAAGCTGCACATGGCCGAACCATGCTGCATGTGGCAGCCAGAGCCTTCCGGTTCGGTTGGCCAGGAGGGGAGGGGTGCGTTGAGCGATGCTTGAGACGCGGAAACTGCTTTGGGAGGCGGCACACAGACAGACGTATCGGCCGCCAGGAGTCGGCCACAAAAGAAGGCATCAATGTCACGTTCAGCATGTCGAGTTGCAGCGCTAACAAGGTGTTTATGACGACGACCAGAGCACACACAACACACAACACAACACACGCACACACATACGCCCAGGCCGGGCAGACAAAAGGCGTCCGCCTACGAGCGACATTCAAGTGAAAAAAAAGGCAGCCGACAGATGATCTGGGGGCTGGGGTTTGGGGGGTGGAGCTGTGACTGATGCTCTTGTTAGGCGTTCAGGGTTGTTGTACTGTTGCTGTTGTTCTTGTTGTTGTTGTCTGGCGCACAAATGTACATGTTGAAGTGCAGTTAGGCGGAAGTTGTCGTCCCGGCAACCAGTTTTTTATTTTTTAAACACTTTTTTTTTTTTTTTGGGTGCCCCAAAAGCGATTTGGACTTGGAAGCAAAAAAAGGTTTATCTGTTGATATGCAGATGGTTTTCTATTGTTTGCAAGCATATCAAAAGCAGGCAAGCTGAAGTTTCATAATTTAACACACAACAATGCAGGCGATAAATAGGCAACAATTTGTATACCCTGTCCTTGAAAGCAGATGGAGTATACTGGTGGGCATTACTGTGCCTTTGTCTGGCGACTTCTCTAAGCTAGCTTTGAAATTTCGATTATAATTCGTAATTAGTACAACATTTAAAACTGTTAATTTCAAATACTTTCTGTGTTAATAAACTAAAAACTAAATTATGGGAAGAGAATTAACCTAAGCAAATACAGTTGTAGTTTTCCTCTGATTCCATTGGATATGTTTAAGTGGATATAGAGGCTTAATACATAAGTTAACTACTAAACTGTTTGATTCAATGAAAGATGATTGATTTTTATTCTTTTTGAATTAAGTTTTGCAATTTTGTTTCTGGTTTCATACCAAATGGTAATAATTATACTATTAACAGAGTATCTCGCAGTCGTGCAATGCAATATATTCATGTGCTTGGGGCATGGAAAGCGCAGCAGCACACAAGTGAGTGCGTGTGGGAGAGAGAAGGAGAGAGAGAGACAGACGGAGAGAGAGGAAAAGAGTGAGGGATAGATTGAGCGATAGTTAAGCAGAGTCAAGGCACAGACAATGACCTGACTTATCAGCTGCAGTCACGCCGACGCCGACGCCGACGACGACGCCTTGAGCACGTGCCTGTTGGGTATGCAACGCTTTTTTGCACGCACTATCATAGGCCATGCAGAGCGTGTATGTTCGCTTTGAGAGTGTGCGTTTGGCCATGTCGCAAATTAAAATCAAGACAGCAGCTAGCAAAATGATTGATGGCTGTTTTTGCCAAACGGCTGCTAGGCAGAGTTCAGCAGGAGCAGAGAGAAGGAGCAGCAAAGGAAGAAGTAGAAGAACAAAAAGCTGAAGCTAAAGAAGTTCAATGATTTATGCTTTTTCTTAGTTTTGTGCTTGAAATTTTATGTTGGGTTACTAAATGATTGTTTTCTTCAGCTTCTTCCACCACTATTTTGCACTTTTAATGTATTTTTTGACAAGTCATGTTCATAACTCAGTGTCCTGTAAAATTTTCTACAAGTGACGCCCACAGACAAACGAACACAAACAACAAACACACACACACATATATATATATATATATATATATATACATATACATATATACACTGAAAGTTTTGCAGCAAAGTTGAAGTGCAAAGTTTGCTTTGGCCGCCTTTTTAGTTATTTTGCGCTTACACTCGGACTTTGTTGTGCGGGTGCGTGGGTGTGTATTTGTGTGTGTGTTTATTTTTGTTTATTTCTTGCAAGGCAAATCATTTGTCAAAAAACGCTGCAAAACTTTGGCTAGCTGGCTTGCTGTTGACAAGCCAAAAGTTACGTCAATTTGTATTAGCCAAGTTTATGCCTGGACAAGAAAATTCAAGTGGCCAAAACTGTGATTTGAGCCGGCGCTCGATGATATACCAAAAATATATAACTTAAAATCTATTTACCAGCTGAACTGGGTGTGGGGAGTGCTTCTATTTAAGCAGCTTTAAAAAATATTTTTTCTATATATTTAGCTTTAGGCCAACTTAAGTTAAATAAAAGCTCCTTAGTTATAAGTTGGAACTTTACCTATGACAGCTACACATGGCACCTCGCCGAGAATTAATTATCTTAATTCTGCCCCAAAGTGTTGGGCGTTGTGAAAACTTTTGTCAACTGTTGTTTGTCATTATGCCGTCAACAGGCTGTATCTGACAGATACTTTTATGCATTTAATTGCAAACGGAGTGGGGATTCCACCACGAGGCGCTGCATGTTGCCAGTTGCCAGTTGCAAGTTGCCGGCTCCAAGTTGCGACCAAACCAATTTCAATTTCATGCCACTCGGTGCCGCTCAAGTGCCACTGCGCGTTGCGGGCGACAGATAGCTCTGCGAAGGAGCGGTTTGAGTGGGAAGGGAGGGGCATGGAGGGGCCCGTCCGTAGACGGGCACTTGATGAGCTGCACTTTTCAGCTGTACCCGAAATTGTGACGGCAACTCCCCGCTCCCGCTTCGGCGGCGTCTTGAAATGAATTAACACAAAAATTAACTCAACACCAGCACAGCAAGGCTGAAGCGAGTTGGGGGAAGGCTGTTGGGAGCGGGTGTACGGCAATGTGCTACACAAAAGTTGTGAAAAACAATTAATTAAACTAATGACTTGATAGAAATGCAAGGGGCACAGCTAACGGGGCAGGGTAAATGAATTGTGAAAAGCTGATTTTGCTTTGCGTTATTTTTTTCTACTTTTTGTATTTTAACTATTTCCTTGTTTAGGAATGGGGAACTACACTCCCCCGTACCTAATCAGTGATTTTTGTTACTGAACATACGATTTTATTATGTATTGCAGAGAATTGCAGAGTAGAAAATACTCCAGAGCATTCTTTACATTTGTGCTTCTGTCATAAATGTTGAAAATGTCAAAATGTTCGCGAAAAAAATTCTTATGAATATACTGTGCGCAGAATATATCTGAGTCTATCAATCTCTAATATTAAGAAATGAGAGTATATTGCAAATAGCTTTTATAAATATTCACAATACTGGATAACTTTTAATCGAGTTACTTCAACCAAAGTTAAGATTTTTTTAAATTCGTTTCATTTTGTGTACATTTCATTTGGTTTTATTATGTGTTATTTAATTAAAATGAGTTATTCATTAAACCAACTGTCAATTGACTGCTCTGTAGGACTGTAACACAGCTTAAAATTATCTAGAAATTTTCTAGAAATACCATTAGGCATTTTGTTATTCAACCTTGTAGCTAGATAATTCTTTATTTTTGCTATACATATATATGGCGCTCAACTGAATAACAAATGAATTGGTTTGACTGCAATAATAATTAGCGCTCCGAGTACTTTTTCAGCCAACTGCTCAATTTGCTTACTGCGTCGTCTTCGATGTTGTTGTTGTTGTTGTTGTTGTTGCTTTCTGTCTGTCTGTCTGCCTGTCAAGTAATTTGAATAAAATTCTCTGTAAAATTTCATGCCTGCATTTAGAAATGACATATCAAACCCAATGAACAACAAGTGATTGCGTTCTAAAGGTAATAAAGGTGCTTGTAAATATATATTTAATTCAAGACTCATGGAAAAAGTTACCCATAAAAATTAATTAAAATATTAATTATTCATATAGTGGTTTTTTAATCCCCTTCTAACTCAGCAATTCATTATTTATCTGCAAGGCAAGTTCGTTAGCTAAGTGGCCAAGTCATTAGAGCTGGTGAAAGAGGAGCTCCCAGTTTCAAATCCCAGACTGGCTTATTGAAGATTTGAATGTCTTAGTCGAGGGCCACTAGCTAGGTTATTAGCATGTAACTGTAATCTATATATATAATTATGTACTACTATACGGTAGAAGAGTTGCCTAAGTGACAAAGCCATTTGGGCGTGGTGGTGTTTTAGCTGTAATTAACAATACAAATAATAATAAATATATGCAAGTAACAATAATAATAAAAATATTTACTTGTTAACTACTAGTTTGTTATTTTATTAGAATTAAGATACATTCAAACAATTATGTAGTTATAAGAAAGAAAGAAATAATAATACATTATTATTTCAATTGAACACGCATTCATGGCAGTACTATTATTTTTATGTAAAAATTAAAATTAATATATTAATATTATAAAAACCAAATATGGGTGGTTATAATATATTAAAAATGTTTGAGTTTTTATTGATTCGAGAGAATATTTCTTTTTCTGCACAATAGTTTCTTAAGCCCATTGCCATGCCCCTTAATTGAATTAAACATTACTTTTATTCAAGTTCAGGGTCAGTTTTGCCACTTTGGACAAGTGAGTTGGGTCATGAAATATATTGTTGGATCAATCCTTGAATTGAGTGCCTTGCTCTGCCCTAAATTCCCATTTGGAGTTATTTATTTTGATTTGCATTTGGACGCAAGTGCTGGAACCAAATGCCAAAACTAAATGCATTTTAATTGAAGTTTTGCGTGTGGCCAGCAAATCAGGTGGCAAGCAACAGTGGCAGCCTTATATGGCGCCACGCCCAGTCGTCCCTGCAATTTGCCAGCTGTCAGCCGGTTGCTCTCAATATATATATTATATATATATATATTGTGCAGACTAGCAAAATGCTGGCCAGCACGCAACCATGCAAATTGCACATACGCCGCGTGGGTCCTAACTCCATCTTCTGCTTCGACGGGGTGGGTGGGTGGTGTTACTATAAAATGCAAGACAACAAGGCTAGCTTGTCAGCGGCTTGAATTTAAAGCCGGGCTATAAAGATAGCGCGCGGTTAGAGCTTAACAATAAATACCAAATAATTGTGGGCCATAAAAGTTAAGTTGTTAATTGCTCTGTTTGCTTTCAGCCCCTTCGCCGGGCAGAGCCGGGCATCGCGTGTGGCGTTGATTTCAATGAAAGCTTTGACGAGCTGCCAACCGCTTGTTGTTGTTGTTATTTTGTTGTTGTGGGTGTCAATTCTCGGGCATATTTCATTAAACGTGGCCCAAAAAACTTGGCCCGCAAAAACAATGTTAAATAATTCATTCGCCAAAGCTGAAAGTTTTTGCGTGAGAATTTGGCCATATTACACGTTAACACAGCGCTGTTGGGGGAGCTGTGGGGCGGTGATTGAGGAGGGCTATAGGCCGACATAGCTGCGTGTTAAGGCGGAAATGAAAAGTCTGTTAATTGCCTTGAAGTATGCAAAGTATTGCCACAGTAGTTGTTGTTCTCGCTGTTATTCTATCTATCGATAATAACTGAGCAACTGCCTGATTGTCGACTATCTTTACCCCGTTTGCCTACCCCCCGTTTATTGCCAAGTTTTTCTGCAAAACTTTTGCAGTGCCAATGAACTCGTCGTCGCCCGAAGCGAACCCGCTATAATGGAAAAGCCTTGTACAGTACGCACCCATCGAATGCAATTTAAAATTCTCTAATGAGTTATTGGGCAGCTGTTTTGGCGTTCAAACAAAAACGAGACTCAACTTGAGTAAAGTGCTTTGGGCTGTTGGGCGCATTGAATGCTTTTTAAGTCTTGCAAAATGCCTAATTAAATAAAGTGGGGGTTATTAATAACGAATTAACAATTGAGATGAAATGCGAAACAAAGCGGGCAGCAGCGGAATTGATTAAACCCCTTCTCACCCATCAGCATAGTTTCTGTGTAAGTATATTTTCTTCTATAAAAGGATTGCATTAAATTTCTTTAAGAAAATTATGTTTTTTAAATTTTACTATTAAGTAACATGACACCAAATAAATAACCAAAAAAATAATTTAAAATAATGCGTATATATAAAAAGAGAATCAATCAGGAGCAAACCATGACCAAAATATCATCAAACATGAAAATAGGTTTAGTTTTGACATACTTCTGGGATTAGATAGTATCATTCAAAATTATTTTTTAAATTTATGAATAATATTGGATTTTACTTTTTTAGAACCTTTCGTAATTTTCTTGTTGGTAAATTTTTGTAACACATAACTTGATAATATTATTACGTATATTTGCGTTTTAGGTCAATGGACATCATCAATGTTTAGTGCCTATATTGTTAAATAATTTGTTGTTGATTCAACCTTTCATTTGAGTGCAATATAAGTTGACGTAGTTAGTGATCTCATTATCTCATTAAATGTGATAAGCAATCAGCCCACAGTGACGGAATGAGTCAACAGACTGTTGTAAACAGTTCAGATTCGAACGTTCTGATCTGGGATCAGTTCTCGCTTGAGTCATATTCACATCGGCGTAAATGGAAAATTGTTGTTAAAATAGATATTGCAACTAATTACCATAACTGTCATCGACGGCGGCGTAGGGGGGCGTGGCATCGCCACTCAGGCCAGTTGAGTCCATGGTGTCCCCGGCAACGGCAACGGCATTGGCAAAGGCCAACGTGGTGGCTGGAATGGCCGGCGGCTGATCCTGCTGCTCTATGGAAGTGGGCGCCGTGGCCTGCGGGGCGGTGGGGCTGTGCGTGGCTAATTTAAATTCAGTCTCAAGTGTTTCCCAGCCGGAGCCGGCAGCTGCCTCCGCATTGACTAGATCCACGATATCGCGCTGCGAGCTGCTGCTCTCCGGTGGCAGCTCTGTGGTGTGGGTGGTGCGGGTGGTGCCACTGCTGCTGGCTGCCACAGTGAATGCCGCGGGCGTGGCTGTGCTGGGCAGCGCTGTTGCACAGTGCTGCTGGACAATGCCGCTGAAGAGCAACAGCTGCAACAGGGCGCGCAGTGCCAGAGGCAGCTGCAGTGGGCGTGGCATTGCTCGGGCTTTAGCTACAAGTTGTGCCGGGACTCAATTTCGCAATTCGCTTTTTTGTGCGTTTAATTCGTTTTGGGTTCGATTTGTCCCACTGTGCGCCTCACGTATGGCAGCAGTCACGGCTTGTGTTATTGTTGTTGCAACTGCTGTTTGTTGTTTTTGTTTTCTTTCGTTACAACATTTTGTGCAAATTTTGCTTTTGTTTTGTTCAGTTTTGTGCGTACTTCGTTTTATTTTTATTTATTTAATTTATTTATAGCTAAAGTTTTTTATTTGCTTAAATGATTTCCATTTTTGAACTTCAGAGAATATTGTAAAAACAAATAAATAAACACTGACTCAATGTTGTCGTTGGTTGTTGTTGGTTGTTGCATTGTTTTTTGCTAGTTTTGTTGTTGTTTGTAGCTTGTAAAACTTTTTTGTGATACGAACAAAACCAAAAACAAAAATAAAAACCTTAAAAAAATAAAACAAAATCCACTCGCTGCTGTCACTTTTTATGATAATTTATTGCATTTTTTTCCGTTTCGATTCTGGTGTTGTTGTTGTGTTCTCTTTCGGTCGCCCTTTGTTTTGTGGCGCTTTCTTTTGCACTCTACCGCGCAGAGTTCATCGCGGTTCAAGCTTCAAAACATAGGGGCGTGGCTCTGCAGCTGCATAAAAGTGCACTGCACACTCCCCTCTGCCCCTCTAACTCATGTGTAACCGTGTAAATAAAAATTATAAATGTGCCCATATAAAAAATGCAAAAAAATATATATTCTTATGAAGAGCTTGCAATAAATTGACGAGCCCAAGCGTCTCCCCCGTTGACATGTGTGCAACAGCTGGCCGCTGCATGCTTCATGCCTCATTCCGCAGCACAAAAACTGCAAAGCTCAGTGGTTTGAAGAACTGTGGTCTATAGGCGACACAAGTGTGCGCTTCACAGGAGTCTGGGAATTTTGAGTGCTATTAAAGATACTAAATAGGTGGGATAGTGGATTTTCCCTTCATTTGAAAGTGAAAAGAAATACGTAATTTTCGTCAATTCCACATGCAAGCGTGAACAATTGGTGAATAAGTGGACTTTTTTTGTTGACTTTTATTTATATTGAAAATTCACGCTCGGCGGCGGAAAATGAGTGAATGCTAAGTAAATTAAATTTTGTCAGAGAATTCAAGGTCCAACCAAAACAGCGACTATATTAATATATATATATATATATATATATATATATATATATATTTTTAACTTGTGAAGCAGAGACAAATATGCTAAAAGTAGGCTTAAAAGTTGAATACCGTTAGCTGTCTATCGGGCTGCCAATTCAACTGGCTAATTAGCCAACTACGAATAGGCTATACCAACAACTGTCAATCACGCATCAAGCGAACTGCAGCAACTAATATGCCCAAGTTTAACAGCAGCGCAAGCAACAAGAGCACTGATTATGGCCAGGCAGAGGGCAGCAGTGGAGTGGATAGGGAATGTGGGGGGCTGGTTGGCTGTATAAAGTGCAAATTACAGTGCGCTCGTGCTGATTCATTGAGAGCTGCTCTGGCACGCCATGTGCTTGGGGTAAAGTGTTGCTCGTGACTGTTGAGCAGCCGGTGCTAATTAGCAGCTCATCAAACTGCAGCCACATGCAAAAAACACAATAAATAGAAGAAGGAAGGAAAAAAGTAACCCAACGATCGCAGAAAGCGACTGGTTACTCGTAACTATAATAATAACAATAAAAAAGAATATTAGAATAAGAAAATTGTGGCACATAAAAGACGAGCAAAATGAGAGCGTATTAAAAGAGATGAGATACATACTTATATATAAATATGCCTGTGCAGCTAGTAGGTAGGCCATAAAAACGATATTGGAAAACGAGTTGACAACAACGGAACGCAGCGCTCAGAAAATTGGTCAATCAAACGACAATTGTTGGCCATTTATGAGAGGGCGGGGCGGGGGCGGGAGCGAAGTCGATAAGTAGGCAAGTCTCATAAAAAAACATGTAAGTGTTCTAGTCTAGGGTTTGCTGCACTTGGAGATACTCTGTGACTAATACTTAAATGTTTTTAAAACAAATTTGTATCTGTATATACAAGACATGCTTGAAAAATTGGAGCTAAAACTCTAAATTTAGCGATTTAAAAAAGGGCAAATAATCAAAAAGATGGAACATAAACAAGTTCAGCGATTCATAAACAGGAATCAGATTTTATTCTCTCTCAGATTGACAATCTTCATCGACCTATGATCAGCAGTATATATAGTTAAGGGAATCGAATATGCCTGCTTCAGTCTATATAATACATTTGCACAACTTCATTATACATATTATCAATACGCACAGGATACCCTCTATGTTTATTATATAAAAGCAATAGTACCCAAATACTGATGGGGCTTCGGCCTCCGTCAATATTTAATAAACACAACCCAAGGGGTCGGTGACTTTTCAGGAGCCCATTTGGACAATTTGATTAGCAGACTCTGTGAGTGGCCACTGTGACATGTGCCGTCGCATGGCGATTGCAAATGTAATTGAAAAATTGCCCACTGTTCGCTGTCAAGTGCAGCAAACGGAATAGACGCAAACACACATCTAACTATATATATACATATATGTGTACATGTATGTTTGTACGTGACCCACAAATATAAGGCAGACACACACACGCACATACACGCACAGACACGCATTTCAAATCGTGACGACTTTTTTATGGTCGTTGGCCGTTTGCCGAGATAAGCTCCATTATGCTTGTCATATACATAAATAATAATAAGCGACCTTTCTGCATGTGCGTATGTGATTGATAAAAGTATACATGCTATCATTTTGCCAGGTAACAAAATTTATAGCTGCCCCTTTGGCACTGTTTGTAAACGGAAGTGGAAGCTACTTGAACCCAAACATCTACAGTAGGGCAAACGAGCCTAAGCCGATTTCCTATTGCATATTCTATACGAAAAATAACGAAAACTTTAGAGAGGCAGCTCAGAGACTGAAAGATATATGTGGGCGGACTCTGTCAGCATGTGAAAGTGTGTTAAAGTGTCTCAAGTGTCAATAAAAATCATCTAATTGGGCACTCAAGAGACTGAGACGATATGACAGCTAGTTGAGCATATATTACAGGGTTAAATGGAATCAATAGTTGTCTAAAAGTGCCGAAGAATAAATACTCTTCCAAATAACTCTCGTACCAAAAAAAGGCATGTATACCGAATTTCGTTAAGATATCTCCAAAACCGACTGAGTTCCTATAGACAGGTAGATCAGTGGCCAATGCTGTCTGTGGGCTAGACCTAATGTATTTTCAATGGCATGCCCCGTTTGCTAAGCACCCATTCGAGGGCTCTAATAAGCGTGAGACTGTTTGATAACCCACATATTACCGCACTTAGCCACTTTCCAAAAATCCAAATCAAATACACACATACACACACGCTTCCAATGCATACAGCACATGGGAATGTTTATTTATTTGTGTTGTTTTTATTGTGTTTTTTTTGTATTCTCTCGCACCCTCTATTGAAGCCAGCGGTTTTTATGAATGGCCCACATTGTCGGCTCGAGGCAAACAATATTGCATATAGTAAATAAGGTATATATTTCACAAAATTGCTTGTTTGTTGTTTTTAGCGACTCGTCGAATTTTTGTTAATTTGAAAGGAAAATAAACGGAGAAAAGCACCTCAACTGGCACACAGGCAGAGTTCCATGGCTAAGGTCAGTGCACTGGGGGAATATGCGAAGATGCGCATGCACATGGGGCGAGCCCAGGACGCAGGATATGCGAAAAATCAATAGAGCCGGGCTGGGCACAACGCGCACGTGGTGCCTAGACTGCTGCAAGTGCGAGACACCAAAAACGTATCAGAACGAACGGGCACACAGAGTATCTTTTGTCCATTGTTGACTGAAATTGTGTCACTTAACTGTGCCCAACGAACTCATCATAATATAAGTGGTTCTATTTGTATTCGCGTTCTTTTGCTAAATATGCTAAATTATGGCGTCGTTGTAAAAGAGAGCTAAAGACAGGGGGCAGAAGGAGAGAGCGAGACACAAACTAAAGCTGGGCTTCTTGTATGTTATAGAAAACATACGGCGCGGCAGAATGTCAACAAAACTCAGCGAGTTTGAACCCTGGCTCTCTGTGACTCCTCTCTTTCTCTCTCTCTCTCTCTCCCTCCTTCACTATTACATGCGACGCTCTCATTGCGTGCTGCGCTCTCACGACTCGTTTTGAGCGAATTTGCCTGGCCTTTGGGTTGCGTTCTGCTTTTTTATTGATTTCTTGAAAGGTACACAAAATGCGAATAACAACAACAACAACAAAAGCAACGCAACGAACAAAGGCAACAACAACAACAACAAGATTAATGGGCGCACTATTGGGCACTTTATTTTTTTTAAATTTCTTAATTTATATATACATATGTATATATATATATATACATATATTTATTCACACACACTTTTATTGTCATATTTTGTGCCACTGAGTTGTAAATTCGTGTACGTTTTTAGCTGTGGCACATATTTGAAAGCACAAATGTATATCATATATGTACATATGTTCCTTATTGTTTTGGCTTTGTAGTATTCAGAATTCCATAGTTCACATATAAATACACAGACATTTGATTAATCAGTTCATAATTGTCAATGTGCTTTATATTCCTTTTGTGTCCACAATTTGTTCGCAGTTGCCGAAAAAAAGGCGGCTGCTGCGCAAAGAATTTTTCAGGAGTACTCCACGAAATTTTCACATATATATTTTACATTTGTATTTACATTTGCCTTACACTAAGCAACTGGGTTTAGTTTTGTATTAATTTGTTGCAGTAGTCAGCAAAATGGGTTTGCTTTGTGCGCGTTTCATTGAGAATTTTATTGAATTTTTTAAAATATTAATTTTTGCCTCTTTTTGCATGGGCCACAATCAGAAAAACTACAGCACAACGAGACGGCGGCCACAGCGACGGCGACTATGATGACAGAGACAGAGACAAACACACACGGGCGACTGCTTCAACTGTCAGATACATTCGCCGCCCGTTGACTTGGGTGAATTCGCCGCGGTGCGGCATATGCGGCAGCTGCTATTGCTACTGCTGCTGCTGCTGTGAACAAGAGAGCGAGAGCGAGCGCGACTCTGTTTGTACGTGTGTGTGCGAACGACTCGCCAACTAAACAAAATGCGAGTGCAAAAGGGAAATTATGTCGTTGGGGAATTTTAATTTGGGCGCGCGTTTAAACTTTGGGAAATTTGTGCCCCTTGATATCGATAGCAACTAATATTCATTTATTTGTGTGATAAAGAAACTGCTAATGTTGCACTAATACTTAATTAATTTATTTGTTGATTACTTATTAACTGGCCATTAATAAGCTGTGTCAGCGATAAGCAATGTACGTAATAAGTTGATATCACGGGAGACACTGATAAAGCTTATCAGTCGATATGGTACTTCAACAAATTCCATTAAGTGAAGAAAAATAGTAGGGTGCTCGACTAGGAAATACTCTGTACTTTATGCAAACGTAGGTCATATATAAGTTGAGGAGCCACTTTTATAAAATTTATTTTAAAATATTGTTTTTCTAAATTTACTTTTCTTAAAAAAATTCATTATACCAACATGGTTTATAGCCTGCATTTTACATTTTCCTGTTATTTAGTCTGCTTTAAATGCTTAAAAGTCACTTATCATCATTTCTGGCAACCTCAGCTCGTTTATGTGAACAATAACCAAAGGGCTGCCTAACTGTCTGCTTATTGCCCATTTGGTTTGCCTTTCAAAACTTCATTGTCATTTCTGTGAGTATATGTGTGTGTGTGTGCGTATAACACAACCTGCCACAATTCTCGACCATTTAGTAAGCCCCACCACAAAAGATACATCATTAGGCATTATGTTAAAATTACCTGCCTATGCATAAAACCACTTGAAAACTCATTACAAAAGCGCCAGAACAACGCTTACATAACACACTCACACACACACACGTACACACATATACATTTCGAGTGTGGGCAAAAGGTGGCTCAGACTGTTAAAACAGTTTGCACCATTGGCCACAAAAGTAGGCGCTGCAAAAGTTGCCACAAGGGCGTTAAAGCACTTAGATTTATGTCGCCCGATACACACGCACACACACACAAACACACATACACGTACATTATCATCCACTCACAAACTCGCACACACACACACTCACACAACATAGTCACGACTTTGACTCGTTTTATGCATTTAATAAAAACTTTCACTTCAGCTTTTCGCATTTTCCGTCGCGCATTTCCCTCTCGCTTTGCGCTGCATGAAAAACTTTTGCGCCTGCATTGAAGCCAAGTACTTAAAAAGCAATTTCCATACGGGCCGCAGCATAAAAAAGGGCTGCTGCGTGCCACGGCCACGCCCAAATATTAATGAAATGATTCGAGTGGAGTTATGCTTATGCTCGAATCTACTTAATTTTTTATTCCAGATTTTCATTTTCATTTTGGTTTTTTTTTGTTTTTTATATTTTTATTTGCTTATATTTTTGTGGCTTATTAAAAAGTTGAAAGCTGTTTTGAGGTGTTGTGGCCGCTGCCCGTGGCCTATTTGTTGTGTGTGTATGGGTGTGTGTGTGTGTGGGTTGGGGGCAAGTATGAAAAAATCATAAAACCCATCAAAATAATGTTAATTCATTAAGTGGCCGTAACTTGCTCGGGCGCCCAAGTGTAGGCTATAAAAATTTAACGCACAAAAAGCAACCGCAATAGCAGCAGCAGCTCCAGGAGCAGGGGCTTCAGGGAGGTGGAGGAGAGCTACATCATCGAAAGGATCTTAAGGAGCCGTTAAGCTGGCAGTTGGCAGAACTGTTGGCGCCTTAGGTTAACTTTAGCTTTTGCCGAGAAAATGAATGATTTTTATTTAGATTTTATGGGTTCTTGTAGCGCGGTGTGCGGAGGGGGTGGGAGGTGATGAGGGGGGATGGGGCTGGTAATTAGAGCCAGGTTTATGCCCTGCCAGGCAGGTGTATATCATGCCGCAGCAGCAAGAGCAACAACAATGCTTAACAATAAACTCGAAAATTATGTGAATGAGTTTCTTAACTTATTTTCGACTGTGCAACTGTGTGGCGAAGGAACGAAAATATATATAAAAAAAAGTTGCCCCAGTCGGTTTAGGCTCTCAAGATTTATATCTGGCACATGGCAGGCAGGCAGGTGGCAGGACGAGGGGCAGGGGGCAGGGGGGTAGTCAAGCAGGCAGTCAGACCGCCAACGAGTAAAACAAACAAAAAGCGAAACGAAACGAAACAAACAAGCAAAGTTAAATGAACAACTTTTGTGCATTATTTATCTGCAAAGTGAAAACATGAGCACTAAGAACAAATACGATCATTATAGCTCAAAAGTGATGACTATGCAATGCCCTAGAATCGTTTAAAGCTGCTTATCAGCAAAGAACCTTAGCAAGAGAGTAAAGTTGGAAAGAGCTTAAATAATGTTTGTTTTTACGCCAGCTGTGTTTAAAGAGGAAATAAAAGTTTGGCTTCAATTGTTCACAATAAAATTTTACTTCTTAGTCGAAAATTAGAATTTGAAAGGTAATTCAAATTAAGTATGTATAAAAACATTTTACAGTAAATGAGAGTTGCTAACCCTAAGAAAAAGAAGTTGAAAACCATCTTTCACATTTTGCTCAAAGATCACACACGCAGAGAACGTAGCAATATGCCCGCTCTTAGCCACCTGCGTACAGGGTATTGCGCAATCATAACCGCAATACTGTGGCATAATGCCAGCCCAGACGTAGCCAACAGCCTGCCAGCAGCAGATGAAACCACGCTGCCACTTGGCCGTGTGTGTGTATTTGGTAGCCACTCATTTAATATTTTATGACTTATCTCTTTTCTATTAAGATATTTTAATGCACAAGCGAAAAATGTGAAGAGCAAACCACAGGACATAGCTCAGCCTCAGTTTCAGCCTTAGCCCATAAAATCTAATAAACATAAGTCAGTGCCTGTCATGCATGTGTGTGTGTGTGCGTGTGTGTGTGTGTGTAGGTATTGTATATTGTTGTGGTTTTGGCATTTTATGAGGCGGCTCCATAAGGTCTGTGCGCCTCAACATGCTCAACGTTCTTCGCTTTTATTGATACGCTGCTCAAAATTTACAGCTTCTGAAGAGAGCCAGGGGAGCTGTGGGGAGGGCGGGAGGCTGCAGGCCCGCAGGCTGCGATTTTTAATATGCATTAAAATTAATAAGAACACGTGTCGTGTTCAGACGTCGCACTTCTCTCCAGCCAGCAAACGCTGCTGTCGTCTTCATAATTCCATTTTATCGCGCACAAATTTTTATAGCAGCGCCGCAGGCGTCGATTTTAAATAATGCCACCTCCTGCGTAGAGTCCTGCGTATAGCGTATCCTTTGCCTCGTTCGTTCGCAATAACGTGCAAGATTCGCCGTTGATTTTGGCGCCATTTTGTTGGGCTGTTAATTTTATGCTCACGAGATAAGAAATTGCGACAAAAACGCTGGAAAATTGCTGTGCAAAACGCTCGCAGGTAGGCGCCATCTCTCCTATTTATGAATACACAATTTCGCATTGTGCCCGCTGATAAATGGCGAAAATATAACGTTTCATTTTTCGAGCTCGTTTTTTCTCAGTCTTCTTTTTCTTTCGTTGCTGTTCCTAATCAGCCTAAGAGTAACATATGATGTGTGGGCTTATCAAATTGTCAGACAGTAAACACTGTGTTGAGCTGAGTCGGGTTGGAGACTATATTTGAATTGAGTTGATTGGGCTAGAGATGAGCGCGAGTGGCAATTTCCTTGCGTGACACGACAAACACAACAGTTAACAGATTTAACTATGAGAAAACACAACCCTACCTTGTTGAACAGAACTCATCTGAAAGGATTAGCACTGACGAAATCTAATCTAATCCAACGGAATTAAAAAAAAAACTTGACTGAATAAAAGTTCACCCAACAGAAAGCAAAATAATCTGAAAGAACCCATCGAAAACATATCGCAAAAACTAAAAATATCCAACAGGACTCAACTAAACCCAATAAAACCAAAAAGGACCTATCGGCACTTAACTCAAGTCAGTATATGCTTTTTATCGCCTGAGCTAAATATTTAATTTATTTAGCAATTATCATGTTTAATCTACTGTAACGCTTTGGAATAAATATTGCCTGAAGGCATTTACGGTAGTAAGGAAAGTTTAGAAAGTTTCAAATGCGTTATTGTTCTCGTTGCATGAGAAGGGTAATACGTGAAGTCCACCATGTTTAATACATTTGACAAACGCTTATTTCAAAGACAAAGACATTTTGCATTACCTAAAATGAAACCTTAGTTAAAAGCATTCGACTTACTATGATAATGTTAGCTAATTGTCTTCGATTTGCCTTGGAGTGCCTTCTTGGATTAGGAGTAAAGTTCTGTCAAATACGTTTTCCTTGTGCTTGTCCATTCAAATCGCATGACCTCGGGTCAAGTAATTGCAACGGGCTTAATAATCCGATTGCGCTGTACATGGGTCAGTAGAGACACGTCAACATATAATTTGAGGTGCAGTCGGGGCCCGGAGCAAACATACAGATGTATTTGGGGGCTGGAGGCTACCTGATCTGGGTGGGCTTCAATAATATTTCATTTAACCGAGGCCTGAAGGCAGCTCTTTGGTCAGTGCCATGTTTGTGCAGTTAGGCTTTTAGCCGCCTTTGACGAGCCAATAACCAACGCTGGCTTTCACTTGTCCCTTAATTGAAACTCACAAATGTTGTGTACTTTGTCAGCTGCCAAGTGCCGTTCACAGTTAGTTGGGTCGATTGCGATAGGGCTAATACATCTGTTAACCGGAGCAACAGTACCGGCAGCATTCAATGATAAACGGTGTTCTAGGGTATTACAATTCCTTTGTACAAAATTAAAATGAAAATACAATTACTTCTTTTTGCAGCAGGTAAAACTTAAATCAATACAGACCGGATCGGACTAATATATCACACAGCTGCATATTTTAAATTATTAGTAGATATTTGATGTGTACTTTGACAAACTGTTTGTTTTTGTAGATATCAAATGAAAACAAATAATAAAACATGTATAATATATAATATTTATATGATAGTAAAATATATTATATAGGTACCATAGGGACAATCAGCTAAAAATAAAAATATGTTCAATAATTATATCGATTGCACTTGTGTAATATATTATTTTCAAATTCGCAAGAAAATCGATTATTATATCATATGGCTAAACGTACAATCAACTAGAAACATAGCTTAAGTTTAAGACTCCATTTTAAACACGAAATTAACTGAATTTAATTTATTTACTTGCCATTTGAAAAGTCCTCTCAACTATTTCAAAAGATTTTTCTCACTATCAGAGTACGCAATCGTATACTTAGCTGTCAAAGCTTTCATTTGAATTAATATGTCCACGAGGGTATTACATTTACCGCGTACCGCAGATAGTTCGCCTTTTCTGTTGCTCTTAGTAAATGCGGCTATAATAAAATTTCGCTTTTCTGTTAATCCCCTGGCGAAATTTGCGGTCCGTTGATCAAAAACAAAATTAGTTGCATTACATCAACAGCAGCAGCAATAGCGGCGGCAGCAGCGGCAACAACAATGGCCAACAACAACATCTGCAATAAAAGCAGCGTCAGCGGAAATCCCTTTTCCCAGCTGCCCCCTGCTAACAGCGACAGGCGACGGTTGGAAACTCTGAACAAACATTACTCATACGCACCGTGACCGCACAAAAAAAAATTAAATAAAAAACTGGAGAGGTAGCCACGAGTCACAGGTGGGCGTAATACAATTGCCACGCCCCACTGCAGCTCTACTACATATAAGGTCGTGATATTTACACCCTGAACGCTGCTGTTTAACCAGCGAACAATAAAACGAAATTGAATTTTGCGCTTTTAACGGCAAAAACACACAAAGGCTATAACGATGGGGGTGCTCAGGTAATAGGGAAGAGAGGGGTATGGAATTCAGGTGTGGGTATCACACACATACGCGCACACGTACACACACATTTAATTCAGTTTTTAGCCTTTTGCGCTTGCAGCTGGCAGCCTTATTGCCACTCGCAGCAACAGCAGCAGTAACAACAACAACAATAGTGGCTACAACAACATTAAGCCAATTATATGCTGCACTTTTGACATTAAATTCGATTCAATTTATTTGCGCGTCCTTTTGGCCAGTGGCTGCAGCAGCAACGGCTGCGATTTTGAAGTCAACCTTGTTGTTGCTGCTGTTGTTGTTGCTGCTGCTGCTTGCTGTTATTGTTGGTTGCTGCTGGTTGACAGCCGGGTTATTGTTTTTGACGAGGAATTTAATTTCATGCTCGCAGTAACAAACACCCACACAAACACAAAAATTCCTGTTGCCGTCGTCTCTTTGCCAGGCAACACAAAGTTGAGCAAATTATGTGTTAAGTGCAACCAAAAAAGGTAAAAAAAAATAGTACAACAAATTATATAAATTTAAATTACATCAATTTGGATTTTCAAAGCGAACAATTTTTAAGCATATTTATGAAATGAGGCAACCGCAGGAAAGCAATACATTTTGAATTGAATTTTCTTTAATTTGTGTTTCTTTGAGCCAATTAAGAAATGGCAAGCATACAAAATTAATTTTCAATTACGCACAACAATTTATATTTTAATTGTATATGTGGAAGAGTTTAATCGGTAAATACTTTAAGCCTAGATCTGAACTTTTGCTTAAAATCAGCTTCAGAAAATGTTTTTTTAAAAGTGTTGGATAATGCCAAAACTGAGTGAAATATAACTTTTACTTTATGCTTTCTTTTTATACCCTGAACCCATTGAAAATGGGTAAATCAGGGTATGATGGTTTTGTGTAAGTGTATGTGACAGGCAGAAGGAACGACCTCATATATCTATATTCAATATATTCTTGATCAGCATCTCTAGTCGAGTCGATCTGTCTGTATAATCGCGTCGATTTCGGAGACTACAGAAGTTAGAAAGCTAAACTGGGACTTGTTAAGTTTGTGTATACCATACGCACATCAAGTTTATTTCAAATCACCGATAACTCATCGCGTTTTCTTATAATCGATATTTATCGGTTTTTTGACTATGTTTTTTGAGCATATCTTAGAAACCATAAGAGCTAGAGCAACCAGATCTGGTTCAAAATATTCGATTAAAGCATGCGCAGGTAAAGAATA
Organism: Drosophila robusta; assembly: GCA_035043565.1. Lineage (NCBI taxonomy): Eukaryota > Metazoa > Arthropoda > Insecta > Diptera > Drosophilidae > Drosophila > Drosophila robusta. The sequence continues at coordinate 5,955,919 of JAWNMW010000235.1, forward strand.
TTATATATATATAATTCGGATTTTGGATACCTCCCCCTTTCGTCCCATATATGCAAAACTGTAAAACAAACGCATTTCAAATACTACGGACTTGGGCTCTGCTTTGTAGATAGACTTCAATGCTCTTGTTGAGCCCTGAAAATTTCATTAAGATCAGTTTATGAAGTTATTCACGAATTTAGTTTCCATAGTGGGGGCCAAGTGCAGCAGCTGTGCACAGCGTGCAGCTTGTGTTTACATAGCTGTGTGTGTGTGTGTGAATCTATACTATATAGACTATAAAGTCTATATATACCAGATTATTATTAAAAACTTTTCGTTAAAAAAAACTTAAATCGGGTTTTCAACTTTTATAAAGCTCATGACCTGAGAAAATATGACACAAAAAAAAACGCTAACTAGCTAAAGAATATTAATTTTTTTTTATAAATATTACTGAAGTATTTTCCATTTTTGAAGAAAAGATACTGTTACTTTACTTAAAAGAATTACTTTACTATAAAAGTATTGAACTTAAATGTTCTTTTAGTATTGGATAACACTAGAACAGTGTGGAATAGAGCACCCATTTGTTAATTTATACAAAAGCTTTCCTGCTACTTTCTTTGTTTCAATTATTATACAACTACATAATTGCAAATGTTGTATAACTCTTAATAATGTTTTGTAGCCCAAAGCGCTTTTAATTGTTTTTGTCCTTCGCCTGTTGCTGGCTATTGCTATCGAGGTTTTTTTATGATCAACATATCCATTTTGTGTATATATGCGTTGGCCAACAAACAACTGCACCAACTGCAACAATAGCAACTGCACAATTTATGTTTTCTATTATGCAAACCAACTGTCTGCACATTTTCATATGTCACTCTCATTGCTGTTACCAATCCCATACCGAATTCTGGTTCCATTCCCATTGTTATGGTTGTTGTTGTCGTTGACTTAATGGCAGACGACATTGTGAACATAATGCTGACATAATAATATTTTTGTTGCTGCCATGATCTGCATGACAACACAGTGCCCCTCACACACTCCCTCCAGCTGCGCACTAGAAAATGACTCGCAGCTGACTGACTGAATGAGTGTCTGAGGCACTGTTGGAAGCTGCCGACTGCCAACTGCCGCCTTGCCATTTGTCTGGGTCATTACTCACAGTGGCAATCTGCACCCTTTGGCATACCCCCCACCCCATACACTCACCCACGCACACACAGTTTGTGCATTTGCAATTTGCTGCAGCTTCAATAAATTCTATAGAAAATGCATTTTTATTGAAAAATATTTTCTGCTCTTTTAGTGTTGAATAACACCAAATCAGCAGATGAAGCAGATGGAAATGTAAGCGAAAAAGTCGGAAAAGTAATGTACACACACACACACACAGTTTACTGCGCTTTTAATTAGAATTTTAAATTTGTGCAAATTTCTCTCTCAGCTTTTTGGCGTTTTTTTGCTTTGTGTTGCCTTGTTTTAGAGCTGAAGGTGCACGTAGCTGGGGTTTTTTTCGCATCAATATCCTGCAGCAGTCTTCTGTTAACATTAAATGCTTCACACTTCAGGTAAAGGAAGAAGAGGCGGGCTCTTGATTTATGAAATGTGCACATTTAAATTCAACCACAAATTGAAATTAAATTTCTAGCGCTTGTCATGGGCAAAGAAGGGCGAGGATTGTGTTGAAGGTTTATCAAGGGGTATTTAAGCGGTTTTAAAATAGGTTAAAGCGAACATGCAACTCATGTTGAGCGGCAATTAAAGTTATATTTTAATTGTGAAGTTTTTATTTAAGGAATAATTTTTATACTCGTTCACGAAGTGAAACTAGAATTTTATCTTTTATCTCCCACACTTTGAGAGCTAGAGTCGCCAAATTTGACAGACAGTGTTTGGGTGACCTCCTCTTAAAATCGACCCAAAAAATGTTGGCCACGCCCACCCCCGCGCCTACGAAGTATAAAAATTATAAATTTTCCCAAAATATCGAACAAGTATTATGCAGTCCGACTGCAATATTCTTACTTGTTTTTATTTAAATTTCCAAAAATGTAGTCTTTATTTTCAATTCTTCTTTGTGCTGGATTCGTAAACGTTAATGTGATTATGTTTATGTTAGATTAATAGATTTTCTTTCTCTAAACGAGAAAGTTTATTATGAAATTTTTTAAAAATTTGAAAATGAAAATTTAATTCTGTCATATGCTTCAATTCTGTTAATAAAAAAGGATTTTAGTTGGTTTTGTTATTTTTATCCCAATTCCTTTACATGTATATTTTGCTATAGTTATTAAATCTTTCAGAGCTCCGAAACGGCTGCTGCAAATGCAATTTATGTATATTGAGCTTTTAAGACTGGTCCTTAAATCTAGTCCCGATTGGTATTTAATATGGTTAAGGTCCAGTAATAAACAAAAGTATGCGTAACAATCTATAGAATTTTTTTTTTGCTTGCCAAGCACAAGATTAGAAAATATGCACGGAACGGGGTGGTGACCAAAGAGTGAGGGGAAGTGTCGAAGGCAAGCTAAAACCAAAGGCTAAATTCAAATGTACGCCTTCAGAAGCCCACAGACAACAGCAAAAGTCGTTGCCAGCCAGAATAGTGGACAAGTGTTGAGCTCATTTTGTGTGTGTGTGTGGGTATGGCAAAGAAGGAGAGCGTAGAGAGAGAGAAGCTGTGTGTGTGCGTGCCTGTGTGTGATGATATGCTTGTGATTGGAGCACGAAACCGAGACGTATGATGATGTTGATGACGACAACGACGACGACAACAACAACCCACACACACACACACAAAGACAGACACACTCACCAGCCGAGGGTTGAGCGTTGGGTTAAGAGCTGTGGGGAGTGTCATAAACAACAGACAAGTTGCACATGCACTGGAGCATAACTACCCGTTACAGCACGATGCGAAAAATGTACAGATACATATATGTATATAACTGTGTGTGCGCGTGTGTGTCAGCCATGGGCAAAGCGAAAAAGTCAGCCATGGAGAGGAGTGGAGAGCGGCTTGGAGCCAACCAGTCTGTGCATATTTTAACTCCCACAGGAAAAATTTCACAAGACAGTTTAGGAGCTATGACGTACATGTAGGGGCGGCGAGCGGGGGCGACGGGTGGGCTGGATTGGCAGCGTAACCAACAACTGTGACCAAACAATGTTGAAGCTTTGATGAACCTTAAAGGACAACAACAACAGCAACAGGAACATCAACTACAGCAACAACAAATGGCAAATATGACAAAATACTGCAGAAAAGCCCGAGTGCATGGCAAAGTGTTTCTAGCTCTGGTGCAGCAGGCGGCGATGGCAGCGGCGGGGCAACGGGGCGTATGAGTGTTAAAAATTGTGCACTATGGATGAATTGAAGTTCCAATGGGCTCATGCCTCAAAGTGTGTGCGTGTGTGTGTGGGTGTGTATGGAAGAATGTGTAGACTCGTCACTTCAAGCAAATGGAGATGAATGCGACGTCTGTGCTGCTGGGAACACAGCTGAGCGAGAGAGGGGTCGAGATGGGTGGAAAGCGAATATACATTGGCATATTTTATGCATGCTTTTACCACAAAAGACACACACGCACACCCAGATTGCCCAGGTATTTCGTTTGTGCCCCAGGAGCAATCAGCAAACTTTACAGCTATGCGGTTGTATCCGGTTTTGCATTTGGCCATTGCCAAATTGAAGCGTTGCCCATTTGGTTGAACATTTCTGCCAATTTTTCAATTAATTGTTTCAAGCATTTGTTGCTTTTGGTGACCAACTAATGGCGAATCCAACAACAACAGCAACTAACAAGTTCTCCCAGTTCATTGCATCATTGTTTCATGCCAACCACAACTAATATCCGTTTAAGGTCTTTATGGTTTTGCCGGCTCAAGCACAGCCTTTTGGTAATTTGACAGTTTTTGGGCACCTCAAATGCAATCAGCATTAAATTATTCACAATTCAATTTAAATATATCAACAATTTTTGTTTAATTGACAAATTTCATTTCGTTTCAAAAATATTGATTTATATCTTTTTCTCTAAAAGCAAACACAACAAAGTGTAAAAGTGTAGAGGGCGAGTGCTCGACTAGGAGATGCCCTGCTAGAGGGCAATTATGGAGATACTTTATAGCTATATACTTATAAGTTTATGATGAATATATTTGTAAAGGGTAACTCCGTCAAATAAACAACAATGAGGTTCGAATCTCAGCTCAGGGTAGCTAGTGTTATTTTAAATATATGTTGATAGTTTGATTATAAATAATATACTCTACAATTTAAGTAAATATATAATTTACAAACACATAAGCTTTAAGTGTCACTGTTCCTTGGTTCTACAGTCTATAATAAATATTTGAATAATATTATAACAAAAGTCAAGAGCTTTTCATGAAAAAATCGTACTTATAATAATATAATATTATATTAATAATATTATATTATATCGTAAAATAGAGTAAATTTAAAATAAATTAGATACATTTAAAGTAAAACTAGCACCCGACATTACATACCAAATATGGTGTCTCTAGCTCAAAAAACAAATGTAACTAAATTAACTCAACTGTTAATGGTGATCAATAATATTTATATGATTTATAATTAAAATGCCAATTATATGTACTTGATTTTATAATTTATAGATGCTCAAAAATCCCACTCATTAAACTATATTAACACATGTTTATTATACCCCATTTAATTTATATTTGCCCACAGTTAACAGGGTATTTATACAAAATATACTATTGTTGGGCTCGTGCTGTGACAGCGTCCGTCAGAAATATGCATCAATATGTAAATGGCATGCTCGCAAAAAGTATGCAACCAATTTTTGATTTTGTCTTCAGTTGCATATTGTTAAATTGTTGAACGGCTTTTGGCATTTAGATTTATGTCCGGGCTTTGGCCCGTTCTGCATACCAAGTAGGCGTAACCAGTGAACATGCTGGTCAGAAAAGTTGGCTATCGCAGTAATTGATTAATTAAATCTCTGACTAGATAAAGAGCCAACGAGTTCAGGACAGAAAGAGATAGCGCGTTTCACAATTGCAGACAAAGTTGAGGAAAAGTTGTCACACAAAATAAAAGACAAAAGAAAAGTTTTTTATAGCAAACAAATTTTTATTTTTTTTTTTATTTTTGTGAAATTTTTGTTTTTATGCTTTTTGCATATTCTTGTTCGAGTTTGACATACGAGTTGAATTCTCATGTTGCTCACTTGTCAAGCTGTCAATTGGCACAAGACTGTCATGACACACACACACACACACTCTCAGAGCAGAGTGAGAGAGGCAGAGTGTGTGAGAGGGAGAGAGCACGGCAGCAGTCATCTGCTTGGATATGTCATTACATATATGGGCACTTGAAAAGTTTCGAATGAAATGTGCGCAGCTTGAAGGCAACCTTAAAAGGCTGCCAGCTCCCTGCCATGCCCCTCGGCTGCTACCTTGTTTGCGTGCTCTCTCACACACTCTTGACTGCTTGGCACGTTAACTGTAATCAGATTAATAACGGTAAACACTTGTAAAGGTATGCGTACGAACACTTTTGGCTTCGGTTAGTTGATTGAAAAACTGCAGCTGCAGCATTTCCTGCGAACAACCAGAAGCACACACACACACAAACAAACGAACACCCTTTCCCAATGCGCATTCTCAGCCAGGTAGATTAAATTTCGTTCTGAAGTTGAATTATTGACAACGGAAATTGATGTCATTGACTCGTTGCAACTGCGACAGTCAGTGCCACTGCCACTGCCACACATGCTGCGACATGAGTTGAGTTCAGCTGATTGTGATTAGTCGTTTGTGCAACTGCAAAGTTGCCGCACAGCTTGATTGATTTATGTGAGTGTATATGTGTGTGCGTGTGTGTACAGCATTGGAGATTGGCACGCAATTGCTTTATGGCCATGCCAGAATTGAACCTGAAACGGAATCAAAGTTAAAATCAGCAACAGCAACAGCGTCGATTCTTATTTGGCTTGCTGCACAGGTGGATCTCTTGTTGGCAGTTAAATGAGCCGAAAGATGAAAACAAAAAGATGGCCGTCTCACAATGGGAAGCTCTACAGATGCTTGCGTAAGTGTGAGAAAATGTAAGACAGTATATATGTACATATATAAAAGGAATATTAAATAAATATTTTATGTTCTTTAAATGTGAATGTATAATAGTTAAATAGTTGAGTTGGAGCTAATTAATCATATGCATTTGCTAAACTCTCATTATGAATACGTCGAACACGGATTTAGAAAATGTAAACAGACAGAATTTTATTTACATATGCCTCATCTCTTGTCATAATAAATTGAATTGAATTCATTTCCGAAATACACTTTTGTTAATAAAAACAAAAATGTATAAATATATATAAAATAAAGATGCTTGATCGAAGTCAATTGGTCCATTTGTATAAATTCATTATTCATTAAAAAATATCTGTGCAATGTTTTATCATGTGAACCGATGCATTCAAAATGTAATGCATATGCGTTTGAATGCATTCAAAATAATTGTTGATTTAGTTAAAATATATATGCGTATACATATATTTGTGAAATCGCAAGCCAAAACCACAGCCTAAGCGGCGTACAACGGGGCGTATGCGTGTTGTTGATTTAATGTCTTCCCATCCGCACAGGGGAAAATTTACATGTGCATGGGTGTGTGTTTGGTGTTGTGATTGCTGTCAGTTTAATGATATTTCGGCCGTGGTTTGAGTCAATTGGTAATTTTAATTAAGCGCTAATATTTTAATTTATTAGTATTATGTTGATGTTGCCAGCTCATCGCACGCGCTCTGTGTGTCTGCTTTTTATGTGACAGGCGACGCGGCGTATGAGTGATGTCGCATTAGCCTGTCAAGCTATGCAGTCAATCAACGGATACACATTGTGCATCATACCTCCACCTACCCCCATCACCTCAATAGCCCTCTGGACCAATTTTAATATGCAGCTATTTAATTTTATGAATTATTGATGCATATTTAGCTGAAATGGCGTAACTTTGCACACGTTTGTCTGTGTGTGTGTGAAAGTGACAGTGTGTGTTTGTGTGCAGGCAATTAGGCCAAGGGGCATTTTTATATATTGCATTGAACAGTATATTATATAGTTGTCGGCCTGCTCTCCAGTTGTTTGCGGTTGATTTATGCGGTCGCTCAACTCGGGATTAGTTGTATTTACACACAGTTGTGTGTGTACTCTGTGTGTGTGTGCTTGTACTGCTACCGCAGTTCATTTTAATTAATAATTTCTTTTTGTTGTAACTCCCATGCCATATATGCGTAAATTGACTGCTTGACTTACCTGTAATCAAATAGAATAAGAAAAATTCTGATTTAGTTCAATTGTTAAAAAATATTAATCAACTTATTTCTATAGTGGAAAAGTTAAGCCATTTATTTAAATTAATCGTGTGGATGCTCCATCTTAATAAGCTTTATAATTTATTGCTGGAGTTCAGAGAAATAAGTACTATAGCTCAAACCTCTTGGATGTTAGTCAAAATAGAGTGATAAATAATAAAGTTCGGTGCACACTCAACCATAAAATATAGGTCAGGTATAAAATTCAAATTGAATGATAAATGATAAACGGAGTGTTGTAAAACTCTGCAAAAAAATCGAAAACTGTCTTGAATTTTAAGAAATCAAAAAAAATATACAAAAATACATTTTAAATTGATGGTAAAGTAATTATAAAAGACTTTGTTGAATAATGTTAAAATTTAAAATGTATCGTATAAAATAAATTAAAACATAATAATGAAATAAATGTCAATAAAACAATTCCTGTTTCAGGGTTAAGTATTGTAAGATGTCTGATCATTTAACATAACATAACATAATTGGTTCGCAATAAGTTATCACACAAGGTTAGTAATGTAAAGTTCAGAGAAGGTAGAAGGTGTGGCAACCCCTTATTCATATTCCATATATGAAAGCAACTGATATTTTGGCTTTATTAAATTTTTACGTTTTAACATTATGAATTGGTATATTTATATATATACTGAGCAACATAAAGGGAAATAAAAAGCGCGTGACCTCTAAAAAAAAATTCGGAAATTTGAAATTAAATTTTCGATTTCAATCAGCGTCAGCTTGGGCGTCTCTGGCGAATACTGCACAAGAGTGTCCCTTTTTATCCCTATGTGTGAAATTTAATATTTGTGTAGCCAGTTATATATACACACACACACACACACACACACACACACACACACACGCGGTGACTACAACAGCAATGTGCGTTGAGTAAATAAGCAAGGCAAAGGCAAAAAAGGATCCGAAGGAAAGTTGAGCGCAAAGTCTTGGCGGCTTAGCGGCAAAATCAATGACACAATAAATATTTGTGCAGCGCTTAAGCGTCGAGTGTTTAAGGCTGTGCGCAACAAGAGGACTATGGCCTGTTATATAGATAGATAGCCGGATATATAGAGGGCATATACATAGATACATACACACATGTATGTCTATATAGCCTACTGACTCGTTTTGCAGCTTCTGCAGCCGCTTTAAACGGAGTCAGACTGTAAGTTTAAGTGCCAACAACTGCTACTAAGCTCACACACACGTGATGTATATGTGTGGGTGTGTGTGCTTATGTGTCAGGCTATAAGCTATCTTGGATATGGCGCGCTCGCTTATTTGAAGTTTATTTCTTCTTTAGTCTGCATTTTTATTCGCCAAAGTTTTCTCTTTTTCTCTTGTTTTTTGGCTGTCTTGCAAAATTTAAGTGTGCCATGACATAGGTATCAGCTTCGTGAGTGTGTGTGTGTGTGTCAGTAGCGCGCATGTTTATTGCACTTTAGGGAATATCACTCCTGACCCAACCCAACCCCCAAGTCAAACCCCAAACCCGATTCGACTCGGTTTGCTTGTGTATGGCAAAACGTCGCTTAATGTGGCAGAAAAATGTGTAAATTACGTCGAAGCCAGCACTCCCTGTGTGTGTGCGACTGTGCCAGTGTGTGTGTCGGAAGTAAATTGAAAAATGTAGCGCATTGTAAAAAGGAGAAAAGTGTGGCAAATTAAATAAAAATGGCAAAAGCGAGAGAAACGAGTATATCTATATAAATGTGTGCCAAACATTCCGGTTTTGTATTTGGCTTTAACTCGAGGATTTCGTTTTGATCTACGTTTATTTCCTAGAAGCATTAGGAATTTACATTCCATTAAATTTCGACTTGTAGAATTTCCGAGTCCATAGTAAATCCACTGTCAACTATTTAAACACCAATACTGTACTAAAACTGAGCTGATATTCATGTTTGATGGCATTCTTTTCATGATTTCTTATAAGAAATTGATTTTGCATTGGAATATATTTAATTTTGAAAAAACTATTTTTTGTCGAAATTATTGAATTTTTTCCATTTTATAAATTTTGTTCTTTACAATTTAAGTTCTCAATAATTTATTTTAAATTAATTTAAAATATATTATCACGACAAAAATAGCAACAAATTTCGACTTGCAAAGTTCCCAGATCCATAATAAATATTCTTTTCAGATTTTTAACAGCCCCAACTTTGTCAAAAGTCATCCAACTTTGATATTTGATACCATGTTGGTGATATAGAATCACATGCAGCTACCAATCTGAGTGTTGTTGCTCTATACTATTTCTTCTCTTCAGAAAACATTTAAAAATTGTCCTCAACCTATGAAAATGATGGGTGTGTGGGAGTAAATTTATGTGTGGCAGATACTTTGTACCAATTGTGGGGTAAACAATGAATTGTTGTGCCAAAGATTTGATGGCAACATAAAAATCATTGCATTGTTGCAACTGTTGCAATCGAATGAGCACAGTGGGTGCAAGCTGAGGAACAACAACAAGATGGAATATAACAAATCAGTGCCAAAAAATTTCAAGTAATAACTCAAAGGTCGTCTCATTGTATTCACATTTTATTACTCATTTTTTTATTGCTCATCATGCGCAGTGCGGTTGGGTCTGGGCAGCGTGTATATATATTTGTTATCTGTTTTTATGTGCTTCCTGGATTTTTTGGGGGTATTTGTTTTTGCAAATCCGCCCACAAATCGCCGCATAGTAGTTTTTCAGTGTTATTTTTTGTTCAGCGGAAGGCACAAATATCATGCGCGAAAAATCAGAATGTTGTTTATGTGATTTATGCGCTATTGCATGGAAGCATGGGGGGAGGGGGGGGGGGGGGGGGTTGACAAAGGCGTTGGCCCACGGACTGGTTGGTGGGGTAGGAGGTGTCAGTGCCTGTCAGTGGCCCCTTCGGTGGTTGCATATAAAACACGAGATATAAAACATGTGCAAAGCGCTTGAGCCAAATGAAATGCGCATAAAACTCAAAACAGGCAACGTGATGGAGTAGCCACAGGGGGCGTGGCAGCAGGTGGTGCACGCTTGCTGAGTGCACTCGTAGCCCACTAACAAACCAGCGTTGAACGCGTCCTGGGGCGTATTACAAACACTCTCATAAATAAACACACAATTGAGGAGGCATTGGAAAATCGAAAATCTGAAATGCGAAATGGAAAAATGGAAGAATGGAAGAATGTGGCAAATGCTGTTGCTGCTAGTATTTTGCAAACAGCTTCGACAAAAAATTTAACTCCCGTGCAAGTGGATCCACTCGACGTTTATATTTTAATTACAAGTTTTTATTTTTTCGCCTCAACTTTCTGTCAATCAATGGCAGGCTAAAAGTTTTTCAATTTTGCACCAACAAATAGCTAACAATGGCTTTTTATATACATATATATGTATATATATATGTATATATATATATGTATATAGACTATAGTATGGCCGATTCAATCAATATGGCACACAATTGCTCCATTCACACGCCCATTTGGCAGTATGCGCAGGCTGGTCTTTTACACTCTGCCAGATTCCCCGCCTTTCTTCGGCGCCTCTGGCCCGGTCCCAGTCCAGTTGCGTCCAGCACCGTCCAGTTCAGTCTCAGTTGAGTTCAGTTCGGTTCAGTTCAGTTCAGTTTGGCAAACTTTTGCTAACAAAAAATTAATTTAAAAACTTATTTCAATATCAAAGTGTGCCCAAAGCCGAGGAAAAAAACCGGCGCCCACGACGTAAGCGCTACAAAGCGTATAACATTTTAATAAGATTAAAATGAAAATGTCGTAACAGTTTTTCCTTTTCACTTTGCTCTTTGCCGAGCAACAGATAAAAAAAAAAGAAATGGAAAAGCAGTGAACTCTGTGCGAAAATCGCCGCCAATAGGCGTGAGCTATTTTTGTTAACTTCATTATTATTTTCTTTTTATTGGATAATTTGTCTGCATTTCTGATAGTCTCAAAAAGAAATTTCTTAAGCGCCCAAATCAAAGCAAAAATTAATTTGAGAACAGCCAAGTTTTTATATACCCCATAATAAATTGTATTTTATTTATATTTTATTGAGAATGTATATATTTTCTTACTAATATCATAAATATAATTATTTTAATGCTCTACAGCAGAAAGGATGAACCCCAAAGACGAACTCTGGCAAAATTGTGAAAATTTTACACATACAAATTGAAACTTAAGCCTTAGCTAATTAAAACGTTTTTGTTAAAAAGGAAAAATAGTGAGGTGCTTAAATCCAAACAACATAGAACTAATAATTGTATGTATGTATATGCATATGTATATATATATGTATCAATCTATAAACGCATAACCACATATACTATTATTATAAGAAACAGTCTATGTAGAAACATTTCAAACACATTCATATTCCTAAACCTAAACACTGCTTAAGCTCGTGTTTTCCAGGAATAATTACTTTAAATACAGTAATTTGCCTTTTCCAGGTATCAATCATAAAATTATTATTTGTATGCACCTAAAAGTTCTACGAAATATTACTCATATGCCGCTTAGGCGCAACGAAATCGGATTTACGCACAAATGAGGTAAGTTTGCGCACAACAAATATTGAAAGTGTGTCATTTACACACAATCGAATATTCCATTTAATTTGACCGTTTTGACCTGAAGCTATTATTATACTTGAAAAGGTGAGCTTAAATTGTGTAATACAATATTATATAGTGGGATTTCTGACAAAGCTTAGGCAGTAAATATCATGCAGGTTGCCATATATAAATTTCTCTGCCAAGCTGTCGCAAGAGTTATTTTCTTGAATTAGCGGTATAACAAAAATATATGTAACCACTCATATACCGTCATTTACGGTTGCTTGTCTACACGCACACAGCAGTACTCATATGTGATTAACACCTTTTCAAAGAAAATGAATTTCGATACCCATAAAAATTAATCACACATTGATGAGATTAATTAAATGTCCAGACAAAAAGCGTGTAATGCCCACTAAGTACAAGACACGAAAAGCGCAAAATGAATGAGAGCAAAAAGCAAAAGCAATAAAAATAAGAAGCACATAAAAAGACAAAGAAAAATGCTGAAGAAAATGGACTTCAAGACAATTATTTACAATGCGTTGAGTGCGAGCTCACAAAAAGACAAAACAAGCGCACAACAAGAAAGAAGTGGGCAAGTGTGTATGTGTGTGTGTGTGTGTGAGTGTGTGTATGTGTATCTTGAGCCAATAACACTAATTCTCAAGCAAGCAGAGCAACACGCGGACGCTGAAAAATTGCAACAGCAGCGTCGAGCTGATCTACACCCATCTAAAACCCCCTTTAAAAGCAGAGGCGGCGACGGGTTTTTCTATTTTTTTTGGGTGATTGCTTCAGAGTATACCACATTGCAGCAAAGTATTGCGACACACAATTGCAAGGGGGTTGAGGAGGGCGGTGGGCGTGGCATATAAAAAGTAAGCAAGCAGCGCAAAAAAAATGGCCAGAAATCATTCAACGTGGGGGCAACATAAAAGCTGAGCGCTTGGGTGGAACCACGACCCAATGCCACCTCGCAACACTGACTGCACATTAGTAGCAGTTGCAGCTGCAGTTGCTGGTGCTGTTGCTGCACTCGCGTGCACAATTTTGGCATAATACAACAAAATTGATTTGAAACATGCATCATTATCAACATCGTCGTCAGTGGCAGCCCCAACGACACCTCCCCCAAAATGTCTTCAACCACTTACTTAATGCTGCTGTTGCTGCTGCTGTTGCTGCTGCTGCACTTGATGCAAGTCTTGCAACACTTGTGTCATTCAATTCAATGGCGCTCATTCATTCAACGTTTTGCAACTCATATGAAACAGCTATTGAAGCATCATTAGCTGCAAGCTTTTAGTACGGTTTCAGATCCCCCTGTTCCCCCTGTCCCACTCTCACCCTTACGTCGACCCTTTAACTGCTACCTGACAACGTTGCGTATGAGTAATGTATGCATGTCATTTACATTGATTTGTGATGCATTTCAGTGTGACAGAGATGCATAGAAAGAGTATAAAAGATAGTGGGAGAGAGAGGGGGCAATATAAAAGTGAGAGAGCTCCTACTTCACACAGCGACTTTGCTTTAATGCCGTCTTTAAGCTGCTTTAGATCCCTTGAAATGCTAAGCTCTCGACGAATGGTTCAGCTGTTACCTTTTTCATAGCTTATTATTTGGGTTTATCAATGCTACTGCATGGGTATTATCCTAGGAAAATTTTGAGAACCAAAAAGAAGGATTTATTTGGCAACGGGAAACAGATTTGTGCATGCACAAGCTACTTTTTTATGTGATCCAAAGTCACGGGATCTTAGTGCCAATCAAGAAATTTGTATACAAATACAGTGAACGCGTAATATTAGCATTCTCGTCATTGAGACATTAGTAAGAATAACGAAAAACAGAAACAGAATAAATTCACAAAATTTAATTGCTATTTTTTAAATTGATAAAATAATATAATAAATTCGAAGGTTGACAGAACAAAAAGGCAGCTTAAAAATATATTTCATAATACTAATATTTGATAAACTCAATAAACAATATAGTTGGCACTAATATAATTATTAAAATTATTGTCGCTTTAATTATAATTATTTATTTTTTATATTTTTATATTTCTATGGCTACTATGGCTTTTGGTTATATAGTGCTACATTTATAAGATGGGTAGGGATGCAAATAAGTTCGACGACTTATTTACAAAACTGTATAATAAAATTTAATAATTTATAATATAATAAAATAAAAAACGAATCGTATAGTTTCGCTTAACGCTCAAGCAACTATCCCCAATTTCTATCAACACTTTCGAGGGTTGTCTAATGTTGTTAATTTGTTTATGCCCCGCAAACATTACTCATACGGCCCCGCAGACGTGTCAGTTGGACAGGCGGCAAGGAAGAAGAAACCCACAGCAAAAAGTGGTTCGAAACATACTCGTATTCAATAAAGCACCGTACAGCAGCTGCAGAAGTATGCAAACTTGAAGGAGCCAAAGGACAAAATCGGACTCAAATGCGTTGTCATATGTTGGGTCTGTTACAGTTGATACTGTTGTTGTTGTTGTAACATTATCACGTACGCTAATGCGACAAAAGCGCAACGACGAGCAAAATGTTCTGAGAATTTACTTAGCTATTGGCTGCTTTTTTTGCTTCGACAGGCACTGCCTTACAAAGTGTGCGTGTGTGTGTGTGTTGGTATCGGTGTGTGTATGAGTATGTAAATTTTTACAGGGGTCCTGCTCCCGGCTGTGGCCCTGGTTTATTTGCATTCCGTGTGCCACATCCGCTGCCGTTTCCTGGCGTTTCTTTAAGCGCAAAATACTTTTCCGCTGCTCCGTGCACAAAGGTTGCCGGGTGGGCAAAATGCTGAAAATAATATTTGGCGCGCGTGCCTTTTGGCCGCGGCACACGCGGCTTATACGTGTTTCGCTTTTTTTCTCGCTCTTGTCGTACAGCTCAAACATTGGCAAAACAGAGGCCCGGCCATCTAAACCGCAACTGTGCATTGCAGTACTCCACCAGCCCAGGTGCGGGGCGTGGCAGGCGTCACTGCGGCTGCGGCGATTGCGGCAGGCGCCTGTCAAATACATGCAGTCGAAATCGCAGTCGAAGCTAACGTCGGCGTTCGCGTCGAGTGATGTGTTTATACATTTCGCGAAATGACAGAAATTGAATAAAATTTATGCGCGCGACGCGACGCCCGCACCGTGTCAACCTGGGTCTGCCCGCTGGCGGCACACGTGGACGCGAAACCGCACAGGAAACCAAAGAGAAGAGCGAAAATTTACGTAGATGGCAGTGGAGCATTTCCCATGACAGGATTCGAGGTCAGGTTGGAGCGGTGCAGGGAAATGGGGCAGGGTGGTGGAGACTGCCGGTTGGCACAATTCGCGTATGAAATATGTGCGAAGGTCATTCAATGTTGCACCGCTTAAATGTGGCATTTTGATGCCGAACAAACTGCGTGCAACTCTTGAAAAATACTTCAAGTTAAACAAAAATTTTTTTTTAAAGAGAACAAGACATATTCAGATAATTTTTATATTAATATAACTAATTAAAAAATACTTTAAATAAAAGATCCATTTATGGCTGACAGGGAATAAAAAATAAAAGGCACGTAAAAGAAAACCAACTAGATGGTGAAAAAGGCGATAATTTTGGGACCATTTTAGACAACAGCAAACTTTAGATTTAGAATAGACTGAAAAATAAAACAAGATGGAAATAATAAAATTGACGATTGGAAGAGAATACTTAAAACTGGTAGTCGTTAAAACGGGCGATATGAACTTTCTCTGATTTATTTATCTTATGTTTAAAAGTTATCATTAAAACACAAATGGAATTTAATACAAAATTATTAATAAATTAGTGTAAAATGAAGTCGGAATTTGGTAAAATTCAAATGCTTTTCCCTCTATTTCATTCATATTCAATACTTCACTCTTTATTCTCTTTGTCAACCATTCACTTACAAAGCTGTCAACTGTTGAGCGTTTCGTGGACTCCCTTCTCCCCTGCCACTGCAAATATTAAATTGACAATCCATCAATTTGCAATATCTCAATAGATCCATTATCCATTACCCTCTAGACCATGCAGCTCTGCAGTAACTTAGGACCGTATATTAAAGCTTCAAGTGGCAGCAGTTTCAATTTGCAGCAGCTTCATGTCGTGGGTGTTGCCGGCACATCAAGTGCTGCTGCTGCACGCCAGCCGCGTCTTTTGGCCGCACAATGCACAATTTTTATGGCCCCGTTGCTGGTTTATTGTTGCTTCAAAATATGCATTTTGCGTTGGCCTTTAATTTTTATTATTATTATTTATTTTTTTATTATATTTTTTATGACAAACTTTTTTTTGAAAAGCAATGCATTTTAGCTGAACGAGGATAACGAGAACAAAAGGCGTTGCTTGCTTCTCGTCCTCGTCGTCGTCATGGCTGCTGGCTGTGAGCTGTGACACGGTACGGCGACCATGTCATATAGCTTCACTTGTTTGCTGTTGTTGTTGTAGCTGCCACTTTTGCTGCTGTTGCTGCTGCTGCTGCTGACCTCATGCCGCAGCTGGCAGTCACTAAGCTCAGCGCTGCTTTTGAATATTGTTCCAGTTGCCAGTCGCTGCCGGCGACCGCATGCCACAAACGCTTAAATCAAATTAACGCATCTTGACTGCAACAACAGCAACAACAACGGGGAGAGCAACAACAATAGTTGCTGCAACAACACGTTGACAAAAGCCAAAACTTGTGGTATTTCTGGCGGGGCGTGGCCAGTTTATGTTTTCACAATGCGACGTTTAAACGAAAGATGACAATGACAGTGACTGGTACCCCCTCGACCCAACGGCGTTCTATTATTTTCCTTCTACTTTTCATAAAGCGTAGCCAAGCCACGGCTAAGCAGTTGCCGCTATTTGTAATTAAATGGCCAACTTATCAAAGTTGGCCAACTCGCAGGGTTAGAGACTTTAGGGGCAAGGCAAGTTAAACCCTAATACAACAAGGCGGAAATAAATTTAAATTTAACTTTCAATTAGTGCCAGAGATTGCTTTTAGAATATTTAGTCATATGCCTTAAAGTTGACCAAGAGCAGCTGCCAGTTGGCCATTATCCTGGCCAGGACACTGTACAGTGCCAATGAACGGCAACATGTGTCGCTGTGTGGCAGCTGTAAAGCGAAAAGGGAATCAAACTCGGCACGGGGAACGGGGCGCACGAGAGGGAACGGAACCTGCCATGTTGTGTTGAGGATATAGCTAAACAGGATTTCCAGGCTACAAGGCATTTAACAAAATGTTGCAAAAGAAATGCTAACAACAACAACTAAATAAATGCGACCGACGGCAGCTCTCAGCAGACGTCTCAGCTTGCACAGTGGTTGCAAATATGGTTATTATGCTATTGAACATGGTTAGATTGAGATTCGTGGAACAGAGGATGACTTTCGCAAGTTTGGAACGTAGATATTAACGAAGATATTAATGGTAAAGATAAAAAATTTAAGTTGATTGTGATATCTTAGATCAGTTACAGAAAAGCATATATATTTAGCAGTTTGGTGTCCTTTTATGTTCTTATGTTAATAGACTTTCTTAAATGCGTTTTACATTTTGTATTACATGTAAACTCTAGGATCTTTATTAATTCGATGTTTGTTTATTTTTTTAGATTAAAAATTTATTCTCTAACTTAACTAACTTCTTCTCATACTTTCCCAAATCCACAGTTTTAAAAGACAATATATATATATTTTAAATTTCTATATTTAATTTAATGGGAGGTTCCGTTAAGCACAAACACAAATTAGACGGAAGTAGCCTTCTTTTTGAACTATTGGCTTGAATAGACCTAAATCAAATATTTTGAAATGTAGCGCTAATGGCTTTGAGCCACTGTAACATAAGGCAAATGCAATTCGCAAAGCTAGCGACTGGTGGGCGTGTCATCGGGGCAGTTGTAGTTGTAATAACAGCAGCAGCAGGAGCAGCAGCACATTTCAAATGCAAATGTGTTTGTGGTGTAAATGCAGTTTTACAAAATATTATATAAGCGATAGAGGGCCAAGGGATTCGGGGGAGGGGGGTGTGGCATACAAGGCTCGACATGTCTACACAATGTGCATAAAATTTGCAGGATTTACATTTTAAAAACGCACAAAAAGCAGCAGACGGGCAATAGGGGGCAAGGCGGAGCACGGGGCAGGGTAGGGATGCGAGCTGCTGCCGTTGTTGTTGTAGCTGCTGCTGATTTGGCCAAATGCGGTTTTAACGCTTTACGACTACGACGACGGCGTCTGCGCGAAGACATTGCCAAGCAATGCAATTTGGCTAAGTGCGTTTGGCCGGGCGGGGGGCGGCATAACGAAGGCAGAGCGGTGTGGAGAGGGGTTGTGCTGTAAATGAAAATTAATGCATGTGTGACAGTGTTTGTGTGTGTATATGTTCATGCCTATGTGTGTGTGTATGTGTTAACTGTGGGCAATCAGTGCAAAGCGCTTGCCGGCTTAGGCCTAGGCCAAAATATGTTGCCTACTTTGCAGCGCCGCTTGCATAACTTTAGCTGGCAACCTCGACGAACGGCAAATGGGCAACTCGGCAACTCTGGCCGCTCTGGCAACTGGCAGTTGGCACTTGGCACATGTCTGCATAAATCTACGGCTGTCCGGGCCTCGTTTTATAACGAGCTTTAGGCATTTAGATAAATTTCAAAGCTGATTTGCTAAAGCAACGAGTCAGAGTAGGGTGAGGTGGATCGGTGGGGGTGGGCAAGGATTGCGGCACGCCCATTTAGCGTTAAATGTGCAGAGTTTTGTCTGGGGCCAGCAAAACTAACCACATGAAAGTCGCTTTTAGTAACAAATACACACAAATGCACATGTGCAACATGACAAGCTGAAGTTGAGTGGTAGAGAGGGGGAGAAAGGGAGAGAGAGAGAGAGCAACCCGCAGGAGACACACACACATACGGCTGCCCGCAGGAGACACACACACACATGCAAACACTAGAGCCACGCCTGAGCCACAGTCAGCTGGGCAGAACCTTAACCAAGTTAGGGAGATGACTAGGGGCAAGGGATAAGGGACAGACAAAAAACCAAAGGAGGCAGTTGCGGAGACCGTGGGGGGTAGGCGGGGCACTGTGACCAAGAGCAAGAAGTGTAAAGAATCCCACTGACAATGTACAAAGTGCAAAACTAATTTTACAGAGTGTAGCCTTGCAGCAGCAGCAACAACCACAGCAGCAGTAGCAGTAGCGCCAGACGAATGCGCAACAGCCCAAACAGTCAGTCAGACGCAGTTCAGTGTTTGCAACATGTTGTACGTCTGTGCATTGCACATGCCCCGCAGCTGTAACTGCTTGCAACAAGCTTAAAGTGAAATCTATCATACGCCATGTTGTTGCCACACACGCTGTGCGACACTTTGGCAATCGCATGTGCAGCTCCGATTGAAGTTAGAAGCCTTGAATTTTGGCCTGAGTGGGAATTCGAATTGGAAGCGTGACGTGACAAGGAAAATACTTAAATATCAATATACATGTCCATGTCAAGGAAATGTTTCACATTTCGCTTGCCACCTAATTTACACCTACAGGCGTGGATTTATTATAATTGGTAATATTGATTTTTTGTCATCTCCTATTTTCATCAATTATATTAAATATAAAAATAATTCAATTCAAATATGTATTGTATATAAGGAAATTGTAGATTATTGTGGATTGTCGGTTAATTTTTTAAAACTTAATAAAATTTCTTTATTTTGGATAAAGTAGGAAATTTGTGTCAAATCTTTGTTCGTGCAAATCTGGACTTTTGGCCGTGTCACGCGCCCATCTCTGTTTGTCAACAATTGCATTTGTCCAACTGGGCCTTCTGTGAGACACAAGACTGTGGCGAATATAATTTGCTAACTGGTAGTTTGCGTCTCGGGCAGAGTCTGTTGACATTCCACTTCAACTTTAAGCTGATTTCCATGTGTGTGTCTTTTCGACTGACACTTTTTGACAAGGATATGAACTTTGTTTTAATAGTTGGCAGTTGATTGGCTTTAATTGAATTGTTTGCGCTTTGCTTGTTGCCTAATTGCTTAGATTTATTGTGTTCGATTTAAGCCGATTACAGCACAACCACAATTTGTTAAAAGCTTCTGCCTCTGCCTCTGCCTCGCTCTTGTGGCCGGACAGGTGTTTGCTCAATTATGTTAATCGCCAGCAGTAACTATATAAAATACATGCAGTACTCTATCAAAACCCCCAAAGCCTAAATACAATCAAAAGTACAATGGCCCCTGCAGACATATCACAGCTCACACACTCCAACACTCACACACGCTCACAGAGATGTCGGCCTTATCCTTATCGAAAGCACTTCTGGTGCTGCCCAAACCCATCAATGAGTGTCCCCAAAAAAAGCAAATACTGAAAGCCAAGTAAAAACTTTGAAAAAATGTAATCAAGCACGTAACTTGCACAAATTTTCTGCACTTTTGCCAAGCCAAAAAAAAGGGCAAAAACCCGCAGGCCATACACGGCAAACACACATACGGAGACAAAAAAGAGGGTCCGCATAGGATAGGATACGCACGAAAGGACACCCCAAACACACAGACACACACACTCACACCCACACACACATGGTGGCAGCTAGTCGAGTTGGCCTCAAAAGATTTACCAAGTGTGTTTGATGCTGCCCAAAACTCCAATCCTTTTCACTATGAACTTTACTCTTTTGACACCCTGTAAGCATAAAATGGCTTAGAAAAAAGGCGGATTTAATTCAAGTTGCTTTATGGTACACGCAGTAGAGGGCAGCACTTCCAGGTCATTAAGGTGTATAGTTCATCATTTAAATTCTTCATCAGCAACAACAAACGAGTCGCTGTGGCTTCACCTAACTATTTATCTGTTCGTTGTCTATTCGATCTCAGAAATTGTAGAGCTAGGAATATGAAATTTGATATGTAGATAATTTTTAATAACGATAAAGAATTGACATTACGTTTAAATTGAATTTCATTTATTTTTTAGCTAATTAAAAATCATCTTAAAATTACTATTACATGAAATTCAAATGTAGCTAATTTAGTTAAATTTTGTCCATTATATGAATATATATATTAGAACATTCTCGGTTCTTGAAATTTATTGTCTAGCAATGAAATATATCTATATATAAGAAAAACAACTCTTTAACACAGGGTATGCCCATGTTTATCACTCTCCCCTCGCACATTCCTGCTTGTTCTCTTCACTGCGCGACACAGCAAAGTCAAAAGACAAGTTAAAGACTTTAAAATCCGCCTTCGATAAAGTGATTGAGCGTGTTTTGCAAGCCTGGGGAGAATTTCTACAAAAAAAGGTAAAAAGTTTAATAGGAAGCGTCAGACAGGTGGATGAGCTACTTCCAGCTTTGTCCGCCCCTCCCTCTCGCTGCACCGCATGGCTGGATTCACTCACGTTGCGGCTCAAAAGGCGCCGACGAAATCAAATGAAACTGATCCCAGGGAAAGAAAAAAACAAAAAAAGAAACAGAGGAAATCGAAGGAAATCTAAGCAAGAGGCAAATGCCAGGCGCATTGCCAAAATGCGCAGACATGATATGAAATTATTTGTCAACGCCATTTTCAACAACTTTTCCAACATTTCATTTCGTTTTCATTTTTGGCATACGACGCGTTTTCTTTTTCGGTTTTGCGGTCGCTGCAGGGTAGTGCGGCAAAGGGGGCTGTGCGGGTGGATCGGGGGCGGGGGGTTTACTTTGCATTTGGTATTTCAGTTTCAGTTTCAACTCTCGGAGTTGCTTTATTTTCAACTATGGAATTGCATGCCAAGCGGCGCAAACATGCAATGACAGCCATCGAACTGCAGCGCAAAACTTGTGATTGCTTTCAAATGTTTTATTAGCTTACTTTTTGGAGGGGATGTCGAGGGGGTAGGGGAGCACAACAATAACTATGTTTGTGGCACTGCGGTGCGCTGGTTCTCTGTGTGAGTGTGTGTGTCTGTCAGATATGTGGCAGTATTATGGCAAAAGATGCGGCATTTCTGGTAAAGCTCTGTGTGTGGCCACAGTGCATTTGCAGTTGTAAATCCATTTGCATATAAGTAATAAGTCGATATATATATTTAAGAGCATTATTTTAAAGTAAAACGTGTGCTTACTGTTAGTAAAGTAGCTCTTAATATGCTTAGAAAAGATTGATTTCATACTGGTTGCCAAATGCACAAGGCACATGCTTTGATTTCCTATGGTTTCTATGCACTATACATATCAAATGTGAGTCTCCTTGCATTGTCTTTGTATCATAGTTATTATTATATATTTTAAGAATAATTGTCTACCTTTAGGAGGCGTATAAAATATTAATATGATTTTCATATCTTGCAAATCTAAAAAGCTTATAATACAAAAACTGATTTTATGAGCAATGTTCCTGTGTAATATACTTGTAAAACAGCTTATATTTCATATTTTGTGTTCGTGTTCGGACCATATTGTCGAGTGTCAAATACACATATGGACACAAAATGTGCTTTAAATATTACATAAATACATGAGAATAGTTTATATATATCCAGATAGACAGGCGCACACTCAAAATTAAAACGAACTCTGCAAGGATCTAAAAATTGATCTACCTATTTATATGAAATATATAAATATATAGAAAATAATTTCAATGTTTTATTTATAATAATATATTTATAATTTAAATGATAAATGATGATAATTAATAATTGAAAATAATTTTTATATTGATAGTATAATTGATAATAAATTTGGACTTAAGAAAGAATTGAAATGATGGGGTGCAACTATATTTACTATCTACTATAGTCAATACTGTGGTCTACTACTACTGTACTGTAGTCAATACTTTCAACTCAAACTCTCGTTTGCGTTTCCTAATGGATGTATAATTGCACCTTTGTTAAGCCTGTGCTGCAGTGCAGTAGATTTGTTGTATCTGTCGAATATCATTTCAGCCTGGTTTTCGTACGTATTTGGCCAAGGGCGTTGTTAGCTGAATGGCCAATTACATTGATTCTGATGTTGGCACATTTTACTTTCGTGTACGAAATTCAATTAGGCAGCAGGCGAAATCAATACACCTGAGTCATGAATCTATTTGCTGCAGCCAACCTCCCCCTCCCTAGCTCTACACCCCCTTCGACCAGTCGGATTTAGCTGTAGCCCGCAGGCAGCGCTGCCAGGATTTAATTTTCGTTGCCGCTCATTAATTTCGTCTATTTAAAAGAAGTTTCTATCGCACTTTTTTTCGTTATGTGTGTGTTTTCTCTCTCTCTCTCTCTCTCTATATATATATTTTTTGGCAAGCAAGTTTTTTAAGTGGTTTGCGGTTTATCATTTTCGGTTTGCAACTGGGGAAATGAAATGCAGCAGGTCAGCAGCTGCCTTGGCGCTGTTTGGAGTTGAGTTCTGGAGCTCTACGTGGCGTGGCGGCTGCTTCAAACAAAACTGTGCGCAAACAGGAAATAACGGTAACGCTGCTTCATTTCCGCTTTTATTAAAACATACTTTTCCCGTTGTATCTCATCCGTTTCGTCTTCTTGCTGGCGCTGCCACTGCCGCTGCCGATGTTTCTGAGGCCATCTTTTTATCAGGCAGCGTCCTCGTTGTCCTTGCTGTTTGTTGCTGTGCCTGTGCAGCTGCTCTTACTTCACGTTGTTGCTGTTCTTGCTTTTGTTGTTTCGTCACTTCCGCTAGCCGCCCGCAGTTTTTCACTGCTAAAACTTGTTCGCTGTTTGCTGCTGCCACTGATGTTTTTTTCGCGCAGTTTTGCGGCTTGCGCTTTAAAAGCAGGCAGCGGATGTTGAGCCACCTTTTTGGCCGTTCATGCAAACAGCGCTCGTGCCGCCCGCAGCCCCTCCTCTCTTCTATGCCACAACTAGTTGAAAGTAGCCAAAGGTAATTAATTTTGCTGCTGTAAGTTTTATTCGTGGAGCACGAGGAGCACCAGGCGCTTGAGGAGTTTGAGGACTCCTTGCCAAGGCAAATAACAGGCGACGGCCATCAAACCGCGAAACTCAGCTCAGCTCAATTCAGGTCTCGGTTTTCGTTTAGTTTAAAGCAGGTGAGCCAGGTGACGTGGCGTTGCCTTTGACAGCCCACAGTGCAAATGGATTTGCCATTTTCCATTTGCCGTCTTCCATTTACTTTGCTCCTCATTTAGAATGAGTGGCCGCAATTTCATTTTTTGTATATGCTGTGTTTTATATTCGCTCACGAAGCGAAATGAGTATATTGGGTTTGTGCAATGCCCGGCTTGCTCTCCTAGAGACCTGAAACTTGGAATATGTACTCGAGTATATCTGCGTCAATTTCATTTAATCTTTATATCTCCCTCAGTTCTAAAGCTAGATTCATCACATTTTGCAGACAGATTACTAATGACCTCCTCTACAAATCGTGATTTTGGCAGGTAAATCGTGGAAATTCATTTCGCCCACAATTCAAAAAGTCACTATAATTTGTATACAGTTTTCTGATAACCGCCTTTTAATATTGAGCCGAAAATTTCCAATACGTACGCTCTTGTCTTCCACAATATATAAAAATTTATATTTTTCAAAATAACAATAATAATTAAGGCCAGTTTCGACTGTTTATTGTGAGTATTGCGAAGTCGGCTACACCCGACTGCAACGTTCCTACAGCAGCTACTGCAAACATTTTCCATTTTTCGCTGCAATTTTCCATTTTCTTGTCATGCTGCAATGTGTCTATTAATTCTGTGTGCCACGCCTCATTGGGCGTTGACAAGCAACTCTGACAAATGACTAGCAGAAAATTCGCTTTTCGCTTTGAACAGCAAACAAGGCGCCTAATGAAGCATTTCAATTGGTTGCCTTGATTTCGGGAGTGGGCGTTGAGGAGGAGTGTTTGCTGCATATGGCCTTGAACTTTCATTGGAAAAAGTATTACGATATGGCACAAGATTTTACAGTATGGAGTGTGGAGGATAAAAATATTAGGCAAGTCAAATTGAAACAAAGAAGAAGAGCAATAATTTGATATTCTTATATATATAAATTGCTTTACACCAAATAGTTCAAAAATATTTCTAATAAAAAAAACATTGCTTCTTGCTGATATATCTCATTATTTTGGTATTTTATTATTATTTAGTATGTTTATATAGTATTAAAAAACATATATACCTAAAAAAATCTCAAGAACATATAAGTCACCTCAAAACAAGATAATTTCTTATTTAACCACAACAAAAAAAAACTAAACTTTTCCACAACAAAAATCACATATTTAAAGAGGTCTCTGAACCGTTGATAAAATCTTGTGCACAACACGAGACCTATTATACATTTGTCAGCTTATCTGTGTGCCAAAACTCGTATCTCCTTCGCAACAGTAACAGATGGAAGAGCAACAAAACAGAAGTCAGGACATTGGGTCAGCAACTGTTGTCTAACACCTGACACCCTCATGCACCTGCGGCGTCTGACCCTTCGTATGACCTAAACACGGGATAAGACAGTAAAAGCGAAAAATCCTTAGGCCATGTCTGAAACGTAAATGTAACTGTCTTCTTGCTTGAAACATGACGCGTTAAAGTCAAAAGTTGGGGCTATAGCAACAAGAGCAACAACAATGTTGAGAGCCATCAAGTGCTACAATGTAAGACGTGGCCAAAAGTAAAACTACGCAAGTGAAATGAAAATGAAACGAAGTTATCATGGCTCAAGGCACACGGCTATTATGCCAGTGCTGCTGCCACGCCAGGATAAGCGTTTGGGGCGTGCCACAAAGGACCATGCCCACAACTGCAGCCGGGCCTGCCCGTGGCCGCCACAAAGCGCATGCCAAAGGTCCAAAATGAAATTCTAGTGCGTGCCGGCTAAAGTGCAAGGCGATCCAAAGCCGAACCGGAGCCACAGTCAGAGCCAAAGCCGGAGTCATAGCCATAGTCGTTGTTGGAGCCAAAGCCGTAGCCGGGTCAATGTCAAAAGTTAAAACGCAGCAGCAAATGTAAAAGGCAAGTGGCAAAATTTTAATCAAAGGCCGAGAGGCCCGCCGAGCTCAGCTCGAGTCAAAGTGCAGGACGCAGGATTTAACAGACGGCAATAACAAAAATAACAATAAAAAAGCAGCAGCAGCAGCAGCAACAAAAGCAACAACAACCACACAAACTAAAGGAATATCGCATTACAGGGAAACAAGTGAAGCCTTTGGAATTGGTTTGGAATCGCCTCTGCCACGTGTCCTTTTTTTTTAATGCCCTCTCGAAGAGTATTCTTACAATGCCAAGAACTGTGTAACGACCCATTAAGTGTAGACACTCTGGATAAAGCAGATCTGATAAAATTAACTGTTCACCTCTCTTCGTTTTAAAGATTTGATGATGTTGATTTTTTTAAGTTTGACAGGTGAATATTGAGATCATAAGTTATAACAAAATTGGCTGAATACTGGGTAATTGATAAAAAAATATTTAATTTTATAGCCATATTCGCACAGTTTAACATACGACGTACCTTAAACAATGTGTATATATGTGCATATATTATTTTAATTTATATTTGTTATATTTATGACAAAAATGTATATTGTGTATTTATTATTTTTATACATATAATTACTTTCCAAATAACATATGTGATTATATTATACATGTTAATTTATTAGTGATAGAATCCAATCGAGTTTTGTTATGAAAAACATAGCTTTGCCAAACCAAATATAAACATATGAATGTAGAATATAGTTATAAAATGGCATAATCTATATCAGCAACTATTTTCTAAGCATCTCTTAGGAGCTTTTAAATTAAATGTTTAGCAACGCTTAACCATAGGTTAAGATGCTTTTCAAGATTATATTTATATATGCCCCTGCATAGCTTATATTGTTAGATACGTTTCCTAGGGTATTAAATCTGCAGCCTAGCTGTTTGTGCTTTGCTTTTGTATTTTTCGCTTGTCACAGCGCGACGGGACAGTTAACGGCATTATCACTTGCCCAAGTCGTCGACTCCTTCAGTCAAGGGAGGCGGGAGACGTCGAGAATGTTTATTGCAGGGCCTGCTTGCTAAGCTGCATTGCAAGGCTTCATAATGTTCACCGCATGCGGCTAGGCGGGGCGCCACGCACACTCCCACACACACACACGCACACACAGCATGAAAGCAAGAAGGTAGCAGACAGGCTGGCATTGGGTTTCGACCAGCAGAAAATGAAAATGAAATTCATGAAATATGACTTGAGTTTTGTGCGTGTGTGTCGGCGTGTGTGTATAGCTGCTAACTGCTAATTAATCAAGTCTGTCAAAGGCATTGCCAACATGTTGCCAAGCTCATCAAGGCAAGCCGCATTCACATTCACATCCTTATTCACATCCTTATTCACATCTACATCCCGAGCCGCATCCTGCACAGCTGTTTAAACTTGTCGACTAAGCCGCTGCAAATCCCCTGAAAGCCGTGACTGTCTGCACCTGGCAGGCCCCCAAAAACGTAGAATAAATGTAGGAAAAAAGATAAAATGTATATAGAAGAAGAAGAAGAAAAAAATGTGAAATGAAATGAAATTACAAAATTATGCCAGCTGCGAACATTTTGCAGTGAACCTTGCAGCAGGAAGCCCAAGTCAAAGGCGCTTATGAAAATGTACCCAAAAACAGAAAAGAAAAGAAGAAGCGACTTTTGCCGAAAGCAAACAAATCTGCTGCCAGGGTGGCAGGTGAGCAGCTACTATATATATCATCTAACCTGCTCTCTCATACAATGATCTCTTCGGATTTCTGTTTTTATAATTTCACATGTTTACTTTTGCTCGGTAAAGTCGTAAGAAATTTGATGAAAGAAATATTCGTCTTATATCTACTCATTATTCAGTGCTCAGATACCTTTAGCCCCTGCTCGGGCTAACCTCAGCCGATGCTGAGCGGATTTGCCACAGAATTATATGCTAATTATGCGTTAAGCATTCAACTTTCTTTAAGACTTTTCACTCAAAGAGTTGCCAGTTGCGAGTTGGGCCAAGTAAACAGCTTAGCGTCGACTTCACGAAATTAAAACCAGGCAAAAAGTAATCAAATCCAAAAGGGGGCGAATTATTAGGTAATCTTGTGAGTTGCCGAAGATCGAATACTCTTTATGAGAAATTCATGTTGCTTGAATATCAAATATGACTATTTAGGTATCTGTATAAAATTATAGTTTTTAATCGATGGGAATTGAAAGAAAAATGTAGATCATACAAATATCATATCCGACTTCGAGACACGTAGACATGCAGAAGGGAAAGATAAAACTTTGTCAAGTTTTTTATAGAGGGCATTTAAAATAGTTTGCATAACTTTATGTTGGCACGAGCGTTGATAACATTCAATTAAATATATACACTATATATGTTTCAGATATATGGCTCACACTACAGATTTCGTGACAATATATAGGCTCTGTATAGTGTATAAACTCTAGGTGCTTCGTCCTTTTCTCATAACATATTATGTACGATGTGTTTATCTGATTCGTGAAGATATATATATGATTCACATCAAATTAAAATATTTGCTGCAAATATTGTCATTGTACATTGTCTATGAGGCAGATACACTTTATGTTTACATATATCAGTAACAGCTCAGGTATGTTTTGCTGATATTTTAAATCCGATTCAAAACGTTACACATTTCATAACTAAATTAAAATACCCCGCGAAAGCGCTGTCAAAAAATTGCACGCTGATTATTATTTACGTTCTCTGTGGCCCACTGGCCGGCGTCTGCAGTCGGTGGACTTCCGTTATTGGCGGCGTCTGTGCGCCACAGACTGAAACGGCAACGGAAATCCACGTTAGAACGCGCCAACAAAACAAAATCTCTAAAAAAAATTGTACGTGGAAATGGAAATTGGGCTGGAGATGGCGGTGAAGAAGGGGGAGTTGAATCTGTAGCTGTAGCTGGAGATGGCAACGTGGCGCATAAAAGACATGCCTGAACAGTTCTTGCCTCGATTTGTTGTGCTGAGTACGCAGCATATGGCAAAAGTTTAAGTAAGCAATTTTTATTTATACTCGATTCCAATACAGTTCTAACACACACACACACACACACACTGGTGCAGACTTTGTGTGCAGCTGCAACTGCTGAAAGAAATATGAGAAATTGTAGCATATTTTTGCCTCTGTTTGGTCTAACTCAACTTTTATTTGTTTGCCTCATTGCATGCCACAGACATTTTGCGGTCGAGCGGAGTCAAAGCCTCAGCTCTATTCTCCGTTTAAGTTGAGAAAATTCGTGAGGGAGCGAGAGAGACAGAGAGAGAGAGAGAGAGAGAGAGAGTGAGAGAGAGAGAGAGAGATAGAGAGGGAGAGAGAGAGAGACAGGGAATGAGCAGCAAATACTGGCAACTCAAGTGCAGTTGGTAATTATCCGACTATCATATACTCTATTTTCAGTGAGAATATAGTTCAAAGGAGTTATATCCCATAGGGCACAGGTAAAATAAATATTTGATTCCAAGATCATAAATAATTCTTGAAATATATATTGCGCTTATGTGAAATAAGAGTAAATCCCATATACTCTATCAACCCCTTTCTGGGCACAGGGCAACACAAAACTGCTCACAAAAGCGAATTCTGTTTATTGTTGCACGTTTTCTGCTTCATTTTGCTTTTGTAGTTATTGTGCAATATATTGGCCGGAATATATATGAACAGAATGTATATCATGTGGCTTGGTCACTTTCTGGTCACTTGGCATTTCAATAAGCAGTCGCATTTTGCATATGTGCGAAATAGTTGCGAAAACCAAACTTGCAACAACAAAAAAATGTTGCAAAGCAGATAATTCAAATATCAAAAATGCCAATAAACTTGTGCAATTGAATTCTAAATAAGAAGTCGCATTTTATATTTTGTGCATTCCATGCTTTGTTATCTACACATACACTTGGAGAAAATGCGTTGATGTAAATTGAAATAAATTGAATACGTGGAACATTTCTTATCTGAATTTAAATTTTATAGCATTAAGGATAATATAATCTTTAATGTGCCCAAAACTTTAAACTGCCAATCTTAATATATCAGAAATTTTAAAATAAGGATCTAGATTATAAGCTTGCAAGACACACAAAGTTGTTTTTCTGCGTGTAAAAGCTGCAAACTTTCATAAAATTGTTGTTCTTTTTGTGTAATGTATAATAATCTTTGACAAAATTCTTGCTAACTTATTGCAGATATTAAAAGGGAAGTTTTCAGTTTAAATAGAACACTCACCTCCTTCATCGGTCATCACCAATATGGTTGTCTCCGGGCCGAGGCCCTCCGGGTTGAACACCTGCACGGTGACCTTGTATTGCGTATAGGTTTGCAGATTTTGAATCTCATGACTCTGCAAGCAAATAAAACCCAAGATATTTAATAAATTAATCGGATAGAAAGCTTGCACTTAATATGCGTAGCTCTTGCACTATGAATAAAATGCACTGAGGGTGGAGAAATGAAATAAGTTGGTCTTTTAAGTTGGTTCTCCTTCCTTTCCTCCCACTGCGTCAGCTGCTTGCTTCAAGCGGAAATTGCGCATTGCATACTTTTGTGCGTCGCTTGGCAAATACATGTGCCTGTATATGTGCATTTGTATGCACAAAAAATTGCAGCCTTTAAAAATGTATTTGCAGCTGCAGCGCGGAACTCAAAAAAAAAGAGGAAATTGAGGCAACCTTAATTGTACAAACCAATACTTATATGTATATATTTGTATGTATAAATATTTACATATGTACAATACTTGGGTGCCTGAGGCAGTCATGGAAGGATGCGCCGCTGCCCATCTGCCCAAGCGAAGCCCGGCAAAAACTACTTATGTGGCAGCATATCCTGGCGGGTGCGGCTTATTAAAATTTTACGTAAGGTCAAAAGCAGTGCGAAACCATAAAACAAGCCGCTGGCTTTGAGCAGCTCACACATACACACACACAGTCTCGCATGCAGACACGTTGTGGTTAAGCCCAAAATGGCTGCCTGCTACAACAAACACAATTTATGTTGCATACATTAGAGCGTCTGTTGTTGCTGCTGCTGCTGTTGGACTGGACCGCAAAGCGGTTGGTTGCCTGAAATGGCTCAGCACTTGCGTCTGTATGTGTGTGTGTATGTGCCTAGAAACGGATTGACTGCCATGCCAAAAGCTTAAGTGGCTGCCAGGCGCCAGACTTGGCCAACAAGCGCTTTGATTTAACAACCAACAAACGCACATCTTTTTCCAGCTCATTGTGTGTGTGAGTGTGTTGGTGTGTGCATAGGCTAGATTTTAGTTGCTTTCACTCTAGGCTAATGCCGCCATATAATTTCATTTATTGTAGTCGCCAGTCGAGTGGCCCAGTAAATGGGGCCCGAAATTTACAACTGCTGGCATTTTTATGTGGCCACCGCCAAAATAGTTAATTGATATAATGTAATTGATAAAGCTGAGTGTGTGTGTGTGTGTGTGTGTGTGCTTAGCTAAAAGCAGGATAAATTGCCAGGCAAGAGAAAGAGGCTGGCTGCAACCGACTGCACAATACTCTGTTTGCAGGGTGAAAAGAGCTGAAAGCTGCTCGTAGAATGCGTTATTGCTTGTGTTTGCTTATGACTGTAAAACTGTAATAAATGGATCAATGGTATTGAGGGCGTAACGGAAATATTTGTAAAAATATCTCTTGAGCAGAGCATTAGCTACTTATGCTCTATGTCATAATGTTTTTGACTATAGCTCACAGAATGCAAAATATATAGATTTAAATGATTTTTCCGTTTGACCTGCAAACATAGCACTCAACCAATATGCCATTTTCATATTTTTCTAACAGAGTATACAAGCCAAAAGTAGTCACGCAGATTCGATCTGAGCTGTGACGTAAAGCTGGTAATTAGTGTATTGCCCAACACTGGCTCATCATTAAAACTTTTGCCCCGTGGCGCACGTATATAAATCCTATGTGTGCTAAGCGTTTCCTAGCAGCTAGTCAAAAAGGTGTAAAGCGAAACTCAAACAATAATTAACAACAACAACAACAACAACAGTAACACGAAGAACAAGAACTGTGTGCTAGAAATTTGTTGCTTGCCACATGCCACATCTCCATAGCCTTTGAGCTGCGCGAAAAATGCTATCAGCACCGCCGACTGGCGAGTGGCGCAAAGTTTACACGTTTTAGTTTTCACTCGGCGGCTTTTGTGTGAAATTCGTACGGCGTAAAACGAGCAAAATTTATGCTTTACGGCGCAGAAATTTTAATTAGAAAATTGGCAAATTTCGGAACAGCAAAAGCAACGCAGAGCAGCCGCAGATAGTCCTGCCCCGAGGTCTCGAGGCTCTTTCACACGTGACAGCTCAATGCAGCCAAGGCTTGGCACCAAGGGCTCCGGGTCCGGGGTTCCGGGCGGGTTGACAGCTTACGGCACTTCTCGCTGCGATATGGGAATAGCAGAAAGCCATGCCCCCGAGTTTAGCAGGACTTACAAAAAGAGAAAAAAAAAACGGCACAAGAATGAAGTCGCACGTTTCTGCCTGCAAGGATAATATTTCAACGTTTCGCAGCTGACATGCAAAAAGAGTGAAAGAGCGCAAAGCTCCGGTTTCGGCTCCGGTTCCAGTTCCACTTGCAGCTGCAGCTCTGTTTAGCCAGCGGGTCCATCGTCTAGATAACTGCAAAATATGCACTCAAGCACAAAAGCGTGCCATGTCCCTATCAGCGGAACCTCGAACTCCGCACAAGCCCAAAAGCGCCCTCTATCCAACACCAACCCTGGCATAGTTTTGGCATTTTAGGCAACTACGTCGCGTCGAGTGTCGTACGTGAGCATTATCGCTAATAATTTTTGCATATTTTCAGCCACCTCCCATCCGTTCCCACTTGGAGCCCTCTATTATCCCATTGGTTTTGCATTGAAAATAGTGAAAATTTAAAAATGCATGCCATGCATCGCATATTATTGGCTTAAATGGCATAGAGGGGAGGGGTGGGGATTTTGACTTTAAATTCTATTGAGCCACGTGCTTAAAGCGGAAATTAGTTACAGCTTTAAGCTCCATTATTAAACGCGTATTAGTTCATTTTAATATTTAAAATACAATATACCAACGAAAGGGAATTTACAAAAATTAAATAAAATGTTTGTGCATACCTATGGTATGCGCAGAGCAGGCAGAGCGGTGTATATGTATTATATTATAGGCTATAAGGCGTATAAAGCTATTCGTGGGACTATGACTGTTATTGTCTATTACGAAAATATATGTCTTTTATATACAAAGAATCAATAGCTTCTTTTTTGCTATTTAACAAAATATATTTAATATGACAGTCAACATAAATTTTTAATACTCTTTGAAAAATGAAAAAAAAATGGTAAAACACGAAACTAAATTTCGTAACTGTAACGATTCATGTCTTTGAGGTCGCTGAGCTCAAATGGGGAGTATAAGACCCAGTGCGGCATATTAGTGACTAAATGCGCTTCGACTACTGATACTATTAAAATATTTATGTATTTAATTTATAAAGCCGAAGGCTTTATCTCCCTCCGCTCATTACACACACACATTTCCGGCACTTCATGATATCCTTTTTTCACACCCATTCCCAGGGGGTGCCGTAAAAAGGGCTCGTAAATTGAAAAATCTGTGCATTAAACATTGAAAATTCAACCCCATTTAGGACATTTGCTAATTTCCTCGTGTATGTTCGAGTAGTTGTGATTTCTTTGCGATTCGATACTTTGGCACGTTGGAGCAGCCCCAACCCGGGAGGGAAGTAGTTTCATAAATTCCAAATTCCTTTTGGACCCATAGAAGTTGCTTTTAGCCTGCGGTTAGGTTAAAGGTATTCCCGTGTGGCATGTTTGGCAGCACGTGCCGCAAACGGCTACCCGCATGTATTAATGTCTCAAACATTGCTACACTTCATTAGTGCCGTCGCGTGTGGTGGCGTTCGAAAGATAGAAATGCCACACACCCAATACACACACACACACTCACCCACATAAATGCTGGCCCCGCTTTCCACTAATCGCTAACAAATTGCTTGTGATAGCGACCACTACGTAGAAGATGCGCCAACGTTAAATGTGCCTCTTGTAGCAACAACAGCTGTCCCCTTGTAAGTATTTGCCGCATGTGTGGCCGGGGGGCGTGCCTGTGAGAAAAACACCTTTTGTCGGCAGGTGTAAATTACTTTTTAATACATCGCAACGCTCCGCATGAAAGACCCCCCGTCGAATGACAACATGGCTGAAAACATGGCGCACACTTTGGGCCCAATTGAAAAACGGTATTTTGTGAAGATGGTAACAGACAGACGGTGG
Organism: Drosophila robusta; assembly: GCA_035043565.1. Classification (NCBI taxonomy): domain Eukaryota; kingdom Metazoa; phylum Arthropoda; class Insecta; order Diptera; family Drosophilidae; genus Drosophila; species Drosophila robusta. The sequence goes on from JAWNMW010000235.1 coordinate 5,990,130, forward strand.
CACGAACCCAAAATGGAAATCAATGTGGCACGTTAGCTGGCATTTTCAATGTGCAAAGGTGTCAGAAATTGTGGAAATTCAATTATCGTATAGGGGCAGAGGGGCTGTTGCTTACCTCTACGGTATTATCGCGTATATAGATTTCCTTGGTATCATTTGGATTGCGATCGCGCGGACGATATGTAATGCGATAGCCGAGAAATTCCCCTAGTATGGTATCCGGCGCCGGTGGCTTCCACGAGATGTAAACCGAGCTGGAGGACGTGTTGTGCGCCGTTGTGGGTATCGGTTTGCCCGTGGGCGCTGCAAAGAAAATAACCACAGGAAAATAAGCGAAAAAGAAATTCAAATCAAAATCTAAACTCGAATTCAAATTCAAATCTAAGTCATGGGCTGGAGCTGGCGTTAGCGAACCCTTGAGCCAAACTTTTTGCTACTGCCAAAAAGTTGGCGCAAACTCAAAAATTTCAAATTAAAAATGCCACACGGCAAAGTTTTTTTTTCTTCTCGTTTTGGAGGCGCGTTCGCGTTCGCGCGGCGCATTGTCTGTGGCATTGTCAAGTTGTCACTGTCACGCAACATAAGTTGCCAGTGCCAGCACCCCCCGGTCACCCCGCGCTTAGACCGGCCTGTCGCCTAAGCCGTGGCCCATAAGAACTGCCGTGCCCCGTGGGTTCGCTCTGTCGCATCAAGTTAAATGGTGCGTGCGTCTCGGCTGCCTGATGGGCAGGTGAGCTGTTCAGCCAGATCTAGAATTGGAGCTGGAGTCTGAGTTGGGCAGTTGGACAAGTTGCTCTGGCAGTTTGTCACCTGGCCATGCTGCATATAAATAAATTAAAAGACATTTTCCATTTGACTTTCCGCACAGCGCGAAACAGCTGTAAATTGAAAACTTTGGCTAAATGTTGCAATGCTACCGGCTTAATTTATACAAATTGGCCAGAGCCGCTGTTATTCGAGGCGGCTTCTAATGAGCTCCAAGCCGCAGACTATTGACTAATTTGCAACCGCAAATGTGTTGCAACCACACTGTCGCAGCAGCTGCTTGCCTCGCATTCTAATATTGTGTGGCATAAATGGAATTTCACGCCCCAAGCTTACAGTGGAAGTTGGGGGCAGGGCGCCTTCTAAGACAAATGTGTTGCTAATAGCTTGTCGCTGTCGCCATTGTGCGATATATGGCCAAAAGTGAAACAAAGAGAAGGGTCTAAGGGGGGCGCGGGGTGTTCTTGGGCGTGACAACTGTTAGGTAGTTGTTGCGGCTGCTTTTGCCGTGATTAATGTGCGTGGCACACTGCGAAGCCTATGAAAAAGTTGGCTGACTTTTATGCCCTTGCAAAGGGTAATCTAAATACGTCACATGTTGTGCAACGCATAGAAGAAACATTTTTGACTTTAAAAGTTATATAAATAGTTGCTCAGCAACAGGCAAGTCTATATTTCATTTAAAACTAGACCTTTAATTTTGTAGATGTCTAAATAAAACTTGACAAAGAAGTGTATTTTTGTATATGTCTCAGTTTAAGCTAAGTAATTACTAGGTTTCGAAGACATTCGCTAAGTCTTACTATTTTCAAACTGTCGTATCATACAGCTCCCTTAGGAATAAACGGACAACAATTAAGTTTTTATTTGAATAATATTCAGCTAATTTAAAAATTCCTAATATGTTGAAAAATAAATTTTGTGTGTAGAACATTTTTGTCATTTAAAATATTCTAACAAAACACGGTACTTATGCGCTTCACTTAAGAAACATCCTGCGATTAACATCGGTCTGCTATATATAGCTTCCCCATAGCCTATAAAATGTAAGCGTATTCAATCTTAGCTATTCCAGTGATATCTACTCTGTTGAGTTTCAGTTTTGCCTAAAAGTAGGCAACAATTAATCACAGCGCGTGGGCAGCCGCAAGCAGCAGGTGGCACACACACATGCACACGCTCACGCAGCAAGCAACACATGCACAACTGCATCAAAGCAAGCAATGAGTGTGACTGTTTGCCTGCCTGTGTGTGTATAATTTCGATACGCCACGCAGTCTTTGTATAGCTGTCAATATTTGTCAATTTGCGGCTTTTCAATTGGGTTTGCAATTTTTGCAGCAGCAATTGCCACGCCCCAACTAAATTGCAGTTTAATGCGCATTTGGGGCACGCGCAGACACTAAAGCGTTAAAATAATTAAATGCATATAAGGCAGGCTTAAAGGGAGGCCCTTTTATGAGGTCACAACATTTCATGGTCGGTACTTAAAGCAGGTGCGCCAAGTCATGGACCGTGGCGTAAAATTCAAATGAAAAATTAATGCGATTGTAAAAAGTGTCATGTCAGCTGTCTGGTAATTTATGTGAGTCACTGTCAGCCTACCTCATAAAACGGGCAACTACCAGGATATGGTCACATTTAAGGATCCGTCTGTGTGTTTGTGTGTGTGCATACTCACCCTCACGCAGTGTCACAATGTAGTAGGATTCCTTGGAGGGAGGGCTGACACCCAGCTTGTTAACGGCCAACAGGCGAAAACTGTAAACGGTGAAAGGTGTCAGGCCGGTAACCTGATATGATGTCGCATTCGTTCTTGTATAGATGCGAGCCACTTGATCCCAAATACCATCCTCGCCCTCGCTGCAAAAAACCAGAGAGAGAAGAAACAAAACATAGTTCAATCGTTTACTCTTTATATACATATTTAAATCATTTAATTTATTTAAACCTTATCGGTTCTAAATAAATTATTGCCCAAATTTATTAATCTTTATTACATTTGGTTCAATTGACACCTGCAAATGGAATACAACATTTTTTTTACCATTTATCCCAAATACATTTTTAAGAGCCCATCATCGTGGGGATTAACATAAAACATAGGCTACAAATGCATTATGAAAATAAAGGGGCGTGGCCGGTGTGGGCAAGACTGCAGATAAAATGCGAGTGTTTGCCATAGATAATAAAATATTTATGCGCTTTTTACCACACACACTAACACTTAAACACACACAAAAATGCTAGAAAAAAAATGTATGAGCTTTTTATTTTTATACCCTAACAATGGCTATTTTTATATTGTAATACAAACGTAACGCTTAAAGAGCGATATTTTTGCACATATATGGTACATACATATTTCCGATCAGATGATTAAGCTGAGCTTGTATATTTTAAAACACCTATATTAAGAATAAATTAGAATATATTAGAACAAAACTAAAAAAAATTTTTGATTATTTATGAATAGCAGTAGCAACAGAACGTTGGTGAAAAGCTTCTCCTTTTTGTTTTTTCTTCTTCTTCTTATTTTGTTTTAGCTACAATTTATTTATGCTTATATTTATAAATATTTTTTTAGAATGAACTGGAGGAAATTTGAGTTGTTGCATTTTTCGTAATCAAATTTTTCGTATTTCTTTTTTGTATGGCGGAGACGCTTGAATCAAAACAACAAAATTCTAAATTACTTTAAGAGCCTTTAAGTAATATACAAATGTATATATAAAATATATTTACAAAGCTCTTGTTTAAAGGCAGAAACAAAAAACCTAATTATTTTCCGTATTATATCGCTCTCATTAATTTTATTTATTTATTTGAATTTATTATCCTATTTCGCTTAGCCGCCATAAAAGCACATTTATTAAATACGTTTGCTAGGGTATTAAAATTGGTAGGTGGCAGCCCAAAAATAACGGTTTCTTTTTGTTTTTCGCTTTTTTATTTTTGTTGGCTCTGTTGTGTCGCATAAATTTGTAACAGGGGCCGCACAATGAGCATTTTTCATGACCAATATCAAAGTGCAGTAAATTTTGTTTAAAGTTGCCAAAAATTCAGCAGCTTTTTTCTACCGAACTGCATAAATTTCACGCATGCCATGCAGGATGTGCGAGTGTGTGTGAGCGTGTTCACATTATGTTATTAGGGCTTATGCACGGCGGCAGCTGCATGGGTTGAAGGAAACGCGGCTTTTATGTATGATTAAAAATGCATTAAATATGAGATGCGACCAAAAGTGAGAAGCACAAAGAAAAAAGTATTTGGCTACCAATAAAAAAGAAAATGGGGCGAAAACATATTTTGTAAGTTGCGTGAAAAAGCATTAAAATTAATAAATGCGTGCGGCCAGCTACACTCGCACAACAAGCATGTGTACGTGTGTGTGTGTGTGTGTGTGGGTAACACATGTGACTGTATTGTCAATGGGCATTTTGTAAAAAATGAATACAAGCTGCTGCTCAGTCGGTGCGGCGGGATGGAGAAGTGACGGAGTGACTGTGCACATACACGTACACTGGCAAAAAAGTCTTGGCGACTTCATGAAAAATGGGGGCAGCAACTTGTGAAAAATGTGGTGCGCCTAAAAAAACAGCTCGACAACAATAACAACAACAGGCGAAATAACCGCAACGGCAAATAAATTTGCGGCTGTTTTCAGCCGCACAACAAGGCTCCAAGTATGTGTGTGGATGTGTGTGTGTGTTTTGCGTGAATTTGAATCGGTATAAAATACACACACAATCGTTTTTGTAAGCCGCTTACAATTTTTTGCCGCTTTTAGCATATGGCTTATGTGTTTTATGGGTGTGTGTGTGTGTATGTGTATGGGGATGTGTGTGATTTGCATGGCCAGGGCTAAAGTTCACGCACGACTTGTTTAAAGAGGCAAAAATTTTGTATTTTGTGGCTGAGCAACTACATGAAATATGCACAATGAACTGCATAGTTAATGAGCCTATTCAGTGGAGCGGGGGAATGCTGGCCCTGCAGGGGGCACCAAAATTAAATGCTAAAATATTCCATTTAATTTCAAAACATCTCATTATATAATGCATATTTCTAATGAGCTCACAATTGGCAGTATTTTTTTTTGCATTTTTTGTGTTTAGCTGGTAAACAAATGTAAATCGAACAAATCGAATCGATTGAAAATAATTATAATTATAATTCTACAGCTATTAAAAATATGCATTTATTGTGTACAATTAAGTATAGCTCAATAAAGAGCAACTATCATCCACAAATTGTTGTATGATTTTATTATTTTTTCATCATTCATTATTCAATTACAATTTGCCAATATTTAAAAGAGAGAGAAAAAATAAAAGCATAAAAAAAATTTTCACTGTTGTGTTTAATTAATTAATATTTAAGCAAGCAGAAAAAAATGTGCTAAAATAACATGAAGTTGACTTTTTTAGTGCAAGAATCTCTCGGTGCTTATTTTCATCCACATAAATCAGCGGAGAGCACTTAAAATTATGATTGAATTTCCCACTTTAGTTTTGTATTTTATTTTATGTGAAGTCTTTTTGTAAATATGTATTGCTGTGTGTGCATTTGTCAGTAAATGTGTATGTGTGTGTTTGTGTACAACATCAAAATCAACAAGCGAGATATGTATGGTCGAAAGAGATACCCTGTAGTTAGACCTGAACCAGTTTTGATTGCACAACTTCTGTATTTATTATTTAAATGTTAAAACATTTTACGTGGAGGTATGTAAAAATCTACCAATAATTATGAATTTATCCAAATCAATTATTTTCTCCACACTTTAAAAAAAACTTTCTACGTATGTTACAGAAAAAAAACTAAATACTTGTTATCCTTACCCTTAAATGGTCAAAGTTATGGCTTCAGATTTTAGTAAGAAAATGGAAAGTTATTAATAGTTCTTGGGTATATATTCAGTGTCTCTAGCTTCTAAATATCTGGACATATGGATATATTAGGTCAAATTTGTATCGCTGCTAAAGATTTATCGATACCAATTGATTAGTCAAAAACATCAACTACTGCCTTACACTTAAGTATACCCAGTTTAAAACAATTTTTATGTGTTTACATATACAGGGTATAAAAATCAACACAAATTGATAAACACATTTTACACAGCTGTAAACAGCACTCAAACAGTTGCGAATACAAACCATCAATTCGATATATAAGTTTGGCCTCAAACACAATAACCACACACATTTGTGCTTGTGTGTGTATGGGAGTGTGTTAATACAGTTTATGGCTCGCATTAACGTACAGCCACTTGTTTTGTTGCACACAGGCGCCCCTCGCACAACATACCTCAGCTCTTTTCAACTTATTTCAATTGCACTGGCATTCGCAGGGTGGATTTGCGAGACGAGATTTCCAGCTTGAAGCATTTCGTTGTCATCGTCTTTCAATTTACAGAGCGGCGCCCACTCAAAGATATATTCCACATAAAATACACACACAGGCCTCATGCACATGCAGTGGGTATGCATATGCGCAAATAAACCGAATCAAGCGAAAATGTAAATAAGAGGCGTGCTGTGTGGGGCAGCAACTGCAACGCGAACAACACGAACAACGACACGGACAACAACAACAACTCAACCTACACTTCACATCACTTCACATCGATGGGAGAATTTACATAAAATGCAGTCAGCGCTGCAGTCGCACTCAGCGTCAGCGTCAGCTCTGGCGGCGTTTGCTTCATTTTGTGCCTGCCCAAAAAAGTATGCTACATATATGCAACTGCATATAGAGATGTGTGTATGGGCTGGGCAGGCACTCGCGCGTGTTGTACTCTGTGCGTTTGTGTGTGTGGTTATTTCTTATTTTGCATAAATGCACCACAGGCTTTGCTTGCTTTTCAGTTGCCTGTCATCGATTGCCGGGCGCCAGTGTCTTGTGCACCCAAACACGCCGCCTCGCTGCTGTGGCCCTCGCTGCCACTGCACCCGCTGCTGCGACTGCTGCTGCTGATGATGGGAATTTATTGAAAAAGTTTCGCTTTTCAGTATTTTTTCCGCATGCTCGTTGCTGGCCTTTGTATTGCACTCGCGGCAATCGTTTTTATTTCATGCCGCGCATTGAGTTCAAGTTATTCGGAAAATAGCCGCTGCAAGAACGCCTTCTCGAGCGTGTGCGTGAGTGTGTGTGTGCGTGCATTCTTTTCTATTTAAATGGAGCACAAGTGAAGTGCGTATCCTTGCACAGGCGTTTGTATATGTGCGCATATCACAGTCATCGCTTCACATATTAATTAAAGGCCTCGCAACGCCAAAAGGGGAGGAGATTTATCACCGAGCGGCAAGCGGAAAGCAATAAACGCATGATTTTAATTGATTGCATGCGTTTTCAATGGCCAGGCAGCGGGCAAGACAGGGCAAGACTTGTGCATCAGTTGCCCACTGAACCCGCGTTTCCGGGGGCGTGGTACAGCGATTAGTGAGGCACAACTAGATAATGATAAAGATGATTACATATATATGTATATATATACACTGGCAGTAGACCTTGTAGCGCACTAAATCAGAATAGTTATAGCTCAGACATTCACACACAAACACATACACTCATTCACACACCACACACACACACACACACACACACACACACACACACACACACACACACACACTCAAAGACAGAAATCTGCGTCGACTTAAAGGCTTCGACCTATAGCTGTGAGTGCTGTACTTACCGAGTTTCAATAATGAAATGCGTCACCGGCGCATTCCGTGGATGTTGGGAGTGCGCCCAGGATAAGTTCACGGAGCGTGATGTGAAACTTATTAACAAAGGACGCTCCGGTGGATCGGGCACATCTGCACGGCAGGAGAAAAAGAAAACGAGAAAAAAACACATGAGAAAAACTGGCAGCTATCAGTGAAATGCAAATGGAAATCATGACAAGAAAGAGAACGTGTGGGTGTTTGTGTGTGTGTGTGTGTGTGGTGAGAAAATCGAAAATGTGTGCACACGCACACACAACCCATCACACACACACATAACTGCAAATGAAATCACCAAAATGGAAGGAAACCGGATAAATCATTAATGTTGTTATGGTTTTCATTAAATGGGGAATGCCAAACCAAAAGAAAAAGAAGATGAGAATAAGACAAAGTGGAAAAAATAAATGTATGAAAATTAACAAGAAGAAAATGTGGTATGCGGCTGACTAAAGCAAACATAAATACTCTTGTTGCTTAACTAACTTAATTGAGATAAAAGCTGGGTTCGAAATGGAACATGAATATAAGTAAACGTAAATCAATTTTTATTGCCATATTAAATCTCAAGATATATTTTATAACTGTGTTTGAAATTTATTCAGTCTATTGTATGTAGTGTTTACCTTAGCCGAAGGCTTTACAGTTTATATGTAGATCCTATTTAATATTCTAATTTTCCTTGAAATATTTTAACTAGATTTGGTGTGAATCGATTTTGGATTTTATAATAATTTGATGACGTACTCATTTGTTTAATACAAATAAAATAGTATAGAAACTATCTATTTTATAGATTTCCATAGTTTAAAGTTTATCTTATAACCTATATTAAGTTTTTGTTTTTCAATATTTTATCCCCAACTTACCTTGTACCAATAGATCCACAATGGCCTCAGGTATATGGCGATCATTGACGAGGCAAATGTACTCCGTGGTGTCGCTGGCCAGCGCCGGGGCGAATTGTAAGCCAAAATTATCAGATAGAAGTTGTATCTGTAAATGGAAAGAAAACCGAAATAAATAAAATAAATGAATCAAGACAAACTAATTGAATTGAGGTTAATTATATTCTTTTAAGCTCGAGCCTGAAATACCTATCAAAAGTATACGTTACCTGGGTGCATACACTATTTTAGGGGATTGCCATCAGTTAGCATAACAAACAAATTTGTCTCAATCGTGTGCAAAACAAGTGAAGGCAAAGTAGAACAAGCACCTAGCGGGAGAGGGAACGAAGAAGGAAAGGGAGGGTCGATTGGGGTACTCACACAGACCAGAAGGGGGCCTAACGAAAACGAAAACAAAAGCAAAAGGCAAAACAAACGGACATGGATACGTTGACAGTGCCTGACAACAATGTGGACAACACGAGTTTCTACTTTAGGCTCCACAAAACTTTTTAATACAAAGGACAAATAAGTTAGCAGAAGCAAGTTTGCTGCATGACCACGCCCCTCTCAACTATCACCAACCCCCTCCACCGCTCTCTGCTGCAGCAGCCCCACACCTATCGGATGGCCTGTTGTTTGCATGGCCAGCACTTAAAATGGAACAAAACATTGGACTAACATTTGACTCGGGCGACAATTTGTTGTCGTATACGATAACTTTTCAATGCATATGGACAATTGTTGTTTTTCCTGTTGTTGTTGTTGCTTTGCTCATAATTGATCCTGGGCAAATTGAGTTTTGTGAGGGCAATGCACGCAAATAACTTTAAGTTTGAGTTTGACTCGGTTGAATGCAAAAATATTTATAAATGCAGGACATTTAAAATGCTTGCAGGCTGTTGAAGGCGCCCAGGATACGACAGGACATGCAGCAAGCCACTCGATCCTATACGGTATAATTTGTTGGAAACCTATTAAGGATTTTATGCTTGAAACGGTCTGAAGTCTCTACGCTTGCATTGTATCATGTTAAAATAGGCTTGCTGGGCACGTGTTGAGAATGAAGACTTTTAGAAATACTCTGTGAAATTTCAATTGCAGCTCAGAAGGTTTTTGCACACCCCTTATTCAAGTTTCTGTGGTCTAGCCGGACATGTTATGCGATTGTCTTATCGTAAGCAAGTGTGTGTGTGTTTTGCCACAAAATTGAAAGCACAATCGTCTGGCTCTTTTTTGGCTACAGTTTTGTGGCATAAAATTGTTGGACGATTGGATTTGATTATTAAGCAATAACCAAGAGCTGCTGGCCGCAAAACAATTTTCCAATTTTTCCACAACAGAATTTCAATTTACAGTGCAATCTGCAGTCGTGCAGCAAATTCCAACTAAATTTTAATTGCAAGCAACAACTTCGGGTAAAGTTATTTACACATATGTATATGCATTAAATCTGTGTGCCTGACAGGTCCTATGATATACATAGACAAGTGTGTACGGGAAAAAATCAGTCAAAGGATTCGTTCACTAACTGAAAACTTGAGCTGGAAAAAACGGCAAAATAGTCAGGCGACAGGAACATGAATCACTTTCTTCGTCTACTTCTTATTTTTGTAGCCACAACCATAAAACAAAAGTTAATAGCTGCTTAAAAGTAGGTGTGTGTGAGTGTAGAGAGTGTGTGTGATGTCAGTTGTAATAAAATGAAGCAGCTACAAGGACGGGACGAAAAACTTTTAATACACATAATAGCCAAGCATAAAGCACACAACGTACAGTGGAGCAATTGACCCAGAAAGCTGGGACTCAAAAAAGTAAGTTTTTAATTTTATGTCATTTCCAATTAAGTTAAATATAAATCAAAAGTTATTTTCCATCTCCAAAAGTTAAAAATTATTTTTTTTTTAAATGTTTACTAATAAAGCAATAAACATTTAAAAACTAAAAATATAAAAAACAAAATGTGATATGCTGTTATTAAATTTCATTTTATAGTTCCTGAAACTGTTATGCCAAAAATCTGAAACATTGCCCTTAATAGCTTAGATTCTTGCCCAAATATTGTCAGACGAACCTTTCTCTGTCCTTAATATGCATTTCTCCATTTCACGAAAGGAAATTTGATTTAAAAGTTATTTCACTCTTTTGCGAGTATGTGTGCGCCACTGTGCAGCACAGCCGTCGCACATTGAGCAATGGCAAAGGCCAAATTGCCCAAGAAATATGAACGAGTACGCTGCTGCGGACCAGGTAAACTCTGCTTAGCTTGGCGCCAACTTTGGCTTGGCTGCAGCTCAAGTGTCCCAGTTTGCCATTTAACACGGCGGGGCAACGGGCGACGGGTGGCTGCTGCTGTGCCCTGCCTAGTCCCAGGCCAACGTTCTGGCTGCAGCTGAAACTTCTTCATTCTTCATTTTGTTTGCCCCGCCTCGGTGGGCCCCCGGAGTGCGTTTAAGGCGGCAGCTGGCGCTGCTGCTTCTTTTACTGCTGCTGCTGCTGCTGGTGCAGCTGCTTTGCAGCCACTTAAACTATTTTTGCGCCTCGTCGTTTTTATTTTAGTACAACTATCAAACATTAAAAATATATTGGCTCCACTGTCTGCAGAGCAGCGAACTCCCACTGATGGCCACTTAGTTCTCCTGACTTTTGCTGCACTTCCTTTGTTCGCCTCTGTCGCTGGCAAAGCTTAAACAGCCGCCTTGAAACTAACTGGCTATCAATTATCTTAACAACTACGGTTTTTTGTCTGCCTCGCAAAACTAGCAACGAGCAGCGAGCTACCAAAAATATTTAATGGCCAAACTCAAGTGGCTCTGGTTCGGGCCATCAAGTGCCGGAATATGGCAAATGGGTAATGAATTCTAATATGACGCCAAGTCGAGCTGCAATTTGAGTTATAACTGTGCTCTAGAGATTTTTTACTGTTGGCATCTGATAACTGCTCAAAATAAGATTAATCGAGTTCACAACAAGAAATGGTTTCATCTTTAAAGGGATAAGTTTCCAAACGAAAGTTATTTAAAAATGAAATTAATGATAAATTTAGAATCAAGAGGAAAACAACATCAAATCGATTATGTTTTGGTAAAGTAATAGAAGTTTGAAGTGTGGCATGGGTATTTACTATAAATCAAACAAATTCACAAGTGAAAAATTGTTATTTTTATTAACAAAAATTTTACCCCTTCAAAATCAATTTATATATTGCATTTTTAACAATTTTGACACCTGTAATCGATTGAAATGTGATAGAAATTCCAAAAATTTGAAACAATTTTTTTCAAAATAAATTATATTTAAATTCAGAACTAATCTGACGACCAAAATATGACCAATATGATATGAAACTTGAAAATCGCTTCATGACTGATAATGTCATGAAAGTTAAAAATCTGGTTAAGTGCAAGGAATTCACCAATTTAAGAATTTCAAAATAATTTAACATATTAAGATATTTTTATTCGTTCTCACCCTAGGACTATGCAGCAGCGGTATGCGATTAGCAAACTGTGCGATTGTCGTCGATGCTGTCTTCCAGACCAGTGTGTCCACTAGCGAGTGTTCCGTGACGCCCGGACAGGGTATGGTCACGTTCTTGCCAGCCTCGGCATTTACCTTGACGTAGTCCAGATTCGTAACGTCTGCAAAAGGTGCAATAAGAAGAGGAGTATTAGACAAAAGAAGGGCCAAAAGAAAAGGGACTTAAGCCAAAATTGCTGAAAATGTTGGTAAAAGGTCTGGCAGGCATTTTAATTACATAACATGTTTTGGCTGAGACCACAAAGCGTTGAATGCAATTGCATGACGCTGCCCCCTGGACAGGTGCATGTTGCAAGCAGCTCCCAATGTATGTATGCTCACACACACACACACACACGTTTACACTTTGATCCTTTTGTGTAATATTTGTTTAGGAAATTGCCAAAATGCATTCGGCCGGCTTCCAGTTTTAGAATTCAGAATTCGGCCACAGGTACAGGTTAAGACCAGAAACTTGCCAGAGACTAAAGCCGAGCTTCAATTAAAATTATAAAAACAACAAATCGATTATGGCCAGAGCCCTGTGTAGTCCCTTCAGCCGGCATCAAGTCTACGGTTGCTGCATAAATTTGTGAGCGTTCAAGTGTGCATAATAAGCATTAGGCATGACGCAAATGTCCGGACGGGTCTGAGCTGCACCGAAGCGGTAACAGGACGAAAGGGATGTTGTCCTACGTTTGCCAATGAATTGAAAAATCATGCAGAAAAACAATTGCCACAGGCCATGCAACTGGTTGCAACAGCAGCAGCAACAACAATTACAACAACGGCATCAAACTCGTTCGCATTGAGCTTCCATGCAATTTGCGTCTGGCGTGCCCAGCTCCCTCCCGGCAGCCCTGGAAACACATTTCAACAACTTTGTGCCACCCGACCATGGCTATGACTTGATTTTGGGCAAGTGGGCGTGGCAGTGGCTTAGTGGTTGCATTGCATTGCTGCCATTGTCCACCAGGCGCTGCTGCAACTGCAGCTGCTGCCGTTCCCGTCTCGGAACGCAGCCATTTGGGCCAATCGACATTTGGGCCAAGCGCTGCAAAGTATGCTACACAAATTTGTTCATCACAGAGCAGTGCGGCAAATGGACTGTATTTAGCATTAACTAACAGCCTGGTTTTAAATTGTGTTGAGTTTTGCCCAATGCTGAATCAATGCAAAATTGTTTTGATTGGACTGTAGTCTACTACTAGATAGATAAAGATAGATAGAACTCTGGAGTTTGTGTGTCGAGCGCTGAATAGGCCGTAACAGTATGTTTCTTTTACACTCGAAGAAAAACTAACTTTGTACTTGTAATATATAAATCTTAAAAGTGTTTATGTTTTTGCACTGCAAAAATTGTAGTTGTAAATATAAATTTCTAAATTTCTTTACAACAACACTTTTATATTAAAAAGGTAACAAGCTAAATGTAGTTGAAATTTATAGAAATGAATTAGAAAGGCTTCTCAGAGTGGACTGAATGGAACTAAAATTTTCATAGGAATTAGAGATGTCGAGTTTTCTATAGAATTTGTGAAAATTGACCAAAGTGTATTAAATTGAAGTACTACAAGTTTAAATCGAACGCTGATAAATATGATATAAAAATTAATAAGGGAACACGAATACGTACTGCATGCATATACCCACTGGGTAATTCAAGTGTAACTTTATTTTGTGTGCAATGCAATTTCATAAACATAACAATAAGCCAAGAGTTGTGCTATGTATGCCCATAAGAATGACAACTCTGGCGCATGTTTTTTTTTTTTTTAAGCCCACTCGAGGCCAACGGCAAGCGCGTTTAATTAGTCGACTTTTGTGCAGCGGCAACTGGGGAGCAGCTCGACCGTTGGGCCTCTACGCATATTTTGCATATTATAAGCTGACCAGAACCCTTTTCGTGCCCCTACGTGCCCTAACCCCCTACACAGCAACGACCATTGCGTGTGGGCAACTAATGCTGCCGGCTGTCAGCGCTGCTGCAGCTTCTGCTCCTGCTGTCTCTGCTTTGTGTGCTCCCTGGTTGGTGGTCAGTTTTGTGTAATTTATGGCTTTTGGCGCCACGTTGCACCACACTGTTGGACGGTGCCGCTGCAGCTGCCAGAGAGTTTTGCATACTTATTATGCCAGTCGCATGCTGATGAAGGGGAGCGGCACACACCCAAATTTGGCTCAGAGGGGAGGGAAACAGTGTGGGGTGTTTAATTTCCTGATCATTTTCGATGCAAAATCGCGACGCCGGCTGGCATGCCTGACCTGACCACAGCAGCACCCCGCACCACCACGCACCATCATGCACGACCCTGCACCACCCACGGCCAGCGCCTGCTTCGCATAATGTCAACCGTGACGCAGGAAACAATTGCGCACAATTTATGCGCGAGTGCGAAATATTGCAAATGTGTGTGTACCACTGGACATATTGAACGGCTTGGCTATCACATCGATAGATACAAAGTTTCCACAGCCGTTAGCCAATTAAAAAACCAGCCCAAAATTATGCAGCCAAGCAGACGAGTGCTGCGTAAATAAATTATAATTACGAGTACTTATTTGGCCGTCTGCATGAGCACCCAAGGGACTCACCGGACGCGCCGGCCGTCTGGATTAGAGATGAGCGCGTGACGTGAGAATAATCACGGTTGTCTGGAAAAGGGGGATTTCGTTTAAAAGATTTAAAATGTAAAACATGATATACATATACCCACGGTTTTCTTAAATATCGTATAGTTTTCATTGTTATAATGGTTTTTCGCCCATATTTATTTATTACCAGTTTAATGTGCATTTAAGGAAGCACGACTTTACTACCTGGGGAGAGGCGGAAGGAGGAAAAGTCATCACTTAATTTATACATTAAACTTGAAAAATTAGTTTAAAATCAGTTGGATATAAAATATCATAAAAATTTAAAAATTTTCCACCTCTAAAGATGGAATTGCTTCCAATTTCCCACTTTTCCCACTCACATAACGACACGTGCGCATCTCTAGCCAGAACTGTGGACTCGAGACTCTGGAAATTAGCCAGCGACAAATGGGCCAAGCCGGTGGCCAAGCAACCCCCCAAGGGAACAGCAGCCAGTGCACTTGGCCTGTGGCACACTTGAGTGGGCTTTCGGGCAAAATGCTAATAATCAAATTGAATGCAACCCTCAAAAGCAAGACAGTCGAAGCGGCAACAATTAATTTTATTTATGTTGATTCTAATCAACGAAAAATAATAATTTCACTCGACTGACAATTGCCTCTTGCGGCGTCTGCTGCCATGGCAATTTAACCGTCCATCTGTCTGCTTGTCTGACTGTCTGTTTATCTGTCTGTCTGTCTGTCTGCGTCTGCACTTGTTGTTAGTTGTATTAAAATTGAATTCATGCACCGTTGCGTCCATTGCATCGTGTTCGAGTTCAAATCATTACCGTTATTAGCGCATTTAGACGTGTCCGATTGGCCAACAGCGCTCCTGGCCAAGTCAATGGCCAGCAACAACAACAGCTCTTGGCTCGCATTTACTAGCCAAGCATAACCAAAGCAAATGGAGCTGCTCTGCACGGCTAAGCCCAGCAATGGCCCTCCAGAGAATCCTATTGCAAGTGCCATTAAAAGCGTGTCAGCACAGCCAGGAGGGGGTGACGCGGTGAGCGGGTCGGGGAGCGTGGCAGGGTGACTCCAGTTGCTGGCAACTGCAGTTAGTTGTGGGTCAGCAGCGCCAGTCAACGTTAGTGTTATGCATGCTGCCGGAGTTCAACTGGTGTGTTGCTCTTGCGGTTCTCGAGCACTTGCAATTAGCTCCTGCTGCTGCTGATTATATCTGACAATTTAAATACACTACACGCACGCTGTGAGCATTATCATTTTGTAGCGCATTGGGGTGTGATAAAAGTAGAGAAAGTGTATATACTCAATTGGCATAGTCGATCTGTTTGACTCAGTCTAAGCCTCATGTTGAACAGGAACTGTAAGAGGGGTATCATTACTATAATAGATACTATTATAAGTAGTAAAGGATATTTTTATACTGATATAAACCCACTGAGATGTGAAATTTAATGCTAATTGAGTTGTTAAATCAACACACTCTTTTGGTTTCATAAATATTTTATGCAAATAAGAAACATTTTTTTGAGGTACTGTGAAGTTCTATATTTCAGTGTAGAACTTCCAGATATTTAAATAGTCTAGAAACTCAAATTATCTTTTACTTTTTTAGTTGCTTTGAACTCCTTTTCATCAGTATCTTAAATGGTAAATCTATATTAAGTAAAAAGAAGATTTTCAATTTTTTAAGAACAGAAAAAATCTTATAACATTTTATTTCATAAAGAAATGGGGCGATTACTATATTTGTATGGCTAGACGAGATTATCTAAGACTTTATAAAACGGTTCTACATGTACCTTATTGAAGAAAATAATATGTACATGCTAGGGGATTATTATAATTGAAATGAAAAATATTTGTAATATGACATGATTCCAAGGAAACTTTTCAAGAGCAAAAAAAAAACCCTTCAATTAATATCTCGACGTGGCTTGTCAATCATCGGGGTTCATATGGCTTTGCCATGGGCTTTTGGCTCTACTTTAAGCTGCTTTATTAGAACCTCATCCATTGCAACAAGTGAAAAACGTTATGATTCCACTGCCAGTAGCGGATATTCAGTGCTCGGCAGCCAAAAATGCGAAAACACGAAATTGACATTGACTGCCTGGCAGCAGGTTGGCAGCGGCGCTTTGTTCGAGACAGCCATTTGGAGGTTTTTAATCCTGCTGCCTGTGCAGACTGCCCTTTGGCCAACAACTGGCTGCCAATCGCCTTGCAAAAGGCTTTTGCTTGTTGCGACCCGTTTTAGCCGTCATGTATTCAATTGCTGCGCATTTGCTGTTAATTCCAACTCAACTCCAACTACCGCCATCCAGCTGCTGTTCAGCTGCAGTCCATTTCAGTTGCCCTTTCAACTGCATTTTCCACAAAGGACCAACAAGTTGCGCGGCATGCAATTTGGTAAGCGGCCATTTAGAAATCATTGCCATGCAATTTTGCGTCAACGTGAAGCGCCTTAAAGCCATGGCAACGGCAGTAGCCGCACTAAAATGCAATTCCCCTCATCTCTTTTTTGCGTAGTTTTGGAAATGGTTTTTGAAATTGGCTTTGAGTGCCTGCCCTGTCCTGCATTTTACAACTGAATTCGCTGGCATTGCTTACATAGCTCCGTGGCCACTTCTTGCCACTTGCAACTGTTGCCACAGCGCGCGGCTCACACTTAAATGCATTTCATCATTTAATGCTTGCTACTGCGGCAATTGCATTAACCACATGCCTTTTTGGGCCCGCTTCTGCCTTACGCATTTATTTCGGCCTCGAACTCAAGTGCTTGAATAATTATCCAAATAAAACTGAAGCTGTTCGTCGCTCGCAGAGATTGCCTGGGGCTTTTATTATTTACTTTCATTTTTTTTAAATTTTTTCATTTTTCCTGTATATTTACTTGCGCTTGCTTGAGGCACGTGCCAAGGACAGCTGCCTGCCTCAAAAGGGATGCGTGTGTGCCGCACACCAGCCTGGCTGTCTGATTGACTGTCTGGCTAAATGAATGGCTGACTGGCTCGCTGATTGAATAGACAGTCTGTCATCTCTGGTGGTGGCTGCTCGATGCCCCACATAAATAAATGCTTAAACACCGAGCCACAGACCCTCGGACCCAGGGCCCTTGTCAAGGGCAGCTTGGCCCGTTCACATGACGACAAGATATCCCTTTTTTATGCCTGAGCGCTGCGAATAATGAAATTATAATAAATACTCGCATACACACGGAAAGACAAGTAAATTCACGCTTGTGTAGCTGTGTAAAGCTACACTACAAGATACCCTGTCATTTAATTAATAAAAATTTATCAACAAATATTTTTAACACTTTTGCTAATTTTATTTTTTAATTTTTTCAGCTGCAAAGTTATGGAAAAAGTCATATGAAAAGAATATTTCATCTGCATTTAATTAAAGCATGCCACGTATTTAATCTCTGATTTCAATGAGCTCATAAAGTTGCATAAACTAACATACTATATATAATACAACTTCCAGATCTGTTGGCTGTTCGACACCTTTGACAAAACCTGTGCTCGGTAATACCCCGTTTATCCATTTCATGTATAAGTTCAGATAAATGCTGACAAGTGGCATGTGGCAATGATGTGTGTGGGTGCGTGTGTGTTTGTGTGTAGGCATGATTGAGCCACGTCGTGCAGGTGGGCCATGCCGACAATTTGGCATCAAGTGTTTTGCTTATGAAAATGTCTTATGGCAGGCAAAAATAAAACGAGAACCGACCCATCAAGGATCAGTCAATAATGCTGACATCATATTGAAGGCAAGCTGACGGCCCTGTCAGTTCTAAATTTTGCGTGGGTGTGCGTGTGTGAGTGCGTGTAGCTGGCTTTGTTGTATGTGTTTTTCAATTTCGTTTAACATCAACAAGTTGAGCTGAATGAGTGCATGTGGGGTGGCCTGTGGTGTGCGAGGCTGTGGGCTTGGTAATTGTTTGGCGGACAGCATTAGGTGCTTCCAACTCATTACACAAATGCGGCTTTAAGCATGTAAATAATATGCATATAAATAAAAAGCATTAAGGCACAAATTAATAGACAGGTGTGCGCGACACTCATATACCTGTATAATGTGTATATATACATATGTATATAATATATAAATAAAAACACCCAACACGACGCAATTTCCTTTGAAAACGTGCAAAAATTGTCACTCGTGCCCGGAATTGCTGCACAGTGGCCAGAAAACTATGTGTATTGCATTGTAAGTGACAAAATAATTATAAATGTCAAAAGTTTAGAAAATCCTTTTTAAAATATTGACTTACGCAAATATTTATAAATGTTTTAATTTAAATTTTTGTCAAGAGCATTTTTAGAAGCAAATGGATTGGAATCCTGCGGCAATATATTCAATTTAAAAATGTATTTATCCAATTTATTGTTGAGTTGAACAAATACAATAAATTATACAAGTAAATGTGCTTTTGTTCTCATGCCTCAAATATTTTAATATTATATATTTTTCAATCCTTTTGAATTGACATAATTTCTTTTCATCCTTCGCTTTGATTCAAATGCTTTTTGCACTCATTATACTAGCCTCTGGCATATTTGCCTCTAGACCACATGGACACACTGGCACAGTGTTTTTGCTTTGAAAGTCTGCAAATTGGCACAGAATTGCTACATCTAAAGCCCCTCTACCCCTCCCACCTCCCCGCCACTGCGCCACATGAATATAAAACGTTGCACATTTAAGTGGGGATGTGGGGAAGTGGGGCTAGCGGCGGTGCCAGGTGAAAAGTGAAAGGCTCCAAATGTTGTTGCTACTTTTTCAGGCAGCATTTTAGCGAGTTTTTGCTGTTGAATATCGGTTCGAGTGTATCTATGTGCGCCGCGAGTGTGTGTGTGTGTGTGTGTGTGAGTATCTCGTTGTCGCCCTTGTCATGGATGGCGCTTGGCGTAATTAAAGCTAAATAGCCGGCATAATGAGCAAGTAATTAGCGATGCTTTCGCGAACAGTTTGCCACGTCCTCTGACCCGGTTCCCGCTGGCCCAAACCCCTACACCCTGCAGCCATTACGCGGCTGCCAGGCAAATGCTTATAGCTCAATGTTAGAGTATGCCATGATCTTCGAGATTGTATAATTTGCATAGTTCTTTGATGCATACGAAATGACATCGAAACTGATTTCTGATTTTAGCATTGCATTGATTTTTGTCACAGCAGTTGGATTACGTAAATTTATGTACTTCAATTAAACTTGATTATAATATCTCTCTTCTATATTTTAATGATACACCTTTTTGATTTTTGTTGCCTGAATACTTTTTACACTAATTAAATGTTAATCTTTTCTTTATTGATAAAAAAATATAAATTATTTGCAAAATAAACTCGAAAAATGAATTAAAAAGTGAAATCTGCCTTTCGCTCATCATCATCAATTTTAAATTAATTACATTTGCATTTTAATTCCTAGATTGGTTTTTGGCACACATTTAGCTGGCGGTAAACATATAGTTTACCCACATTACGAGCCCAGTCGAAGCGCAATCTGTTTGCCTGTTGGCCCCGTTGCCCTGGCAAACAACGGGCTCGACGCCGCCGTAAAGCAAATTCAAATAGTAGAGTAAGTTTCTTTCTCATTAGGCGTCATGTTTGCACACGAACACACACATACGCACATAAAGAAACACACATACACATGGAGCAAAATGCAGTATTTTGTGCTTAAATCAAGTAGAAAGTTTAAATTTCTTTAGTGAAATCATTTTTAAAGAAATAAATTTTAAAGAATAAAACCTAAATACCGTACTTAATCGAAAATATGTGGTATTTGCTTTGAGAACGTTTTACATTCATTTTAAGTAAATATATTCTTGTAATAAATAGATTTTTACCTAAACCGAGTCTTTTGTGTATATTTTAGAACACATAATTTACTCGATATAATACGAAGCAAATGCTAGAAATGATAATACGGGAATATCAAAATTGTTAATTTTTTCTCTGAGTGTACGCACAGTCAGCCGCACGGGCGAAGCAATTTTGACACCAGCAGCTGAAGCTGCTTAATGAGTCCAAAGCCGAGTCCCGCAACTTTTAGCTACGCATTGGAGACCAACAAAATGGGTACATAGAGGGGAGGGGCTAATATTTGGGCTAATGTCGGTAGACAAGTGCTGCGATGGGTTAGAGTTGAAGCGGGAGGGAAAAAGGGGGAGGGGGAGCTGTGTTAATAGCTGCGTTGTTTTTGTGTAATTTGCTTAAAAGCTGACGTGGTAAATAAAATATATAAATAAGCCTTATGGTGGACGACAGCAACACCAACAGCAATAACAATAACAACCAATGACAACAACAATAAAAATGTTCATGTTTTAATTAATCATTGCCTGGCTAAACAAAAATCAGGAGTGGGAGGCGGTGGGGCGTGGCAGGGCGCCAAATCGAGTACAGAAATACGTTTTCGGGTAAACAACAAACGACAGCAATGTGAACAACAACAATGTCTAGATAAATATGTCAACAACCACCCCAGCCCGGCCCCCTTTGTGCTATGACAGTCACCCCCGCCTCCCTCCCCTAACCCCGCCGCATTGGCATTGGACAGCGCCAACAGAGCTCGCACAAATATTTGCTGCTGGGATAATCAAATTTACATTTCACTGAAGTAGAAAACGAAGCGTAGCGGAGCAGCCCTTAGAATATAACAAAAACCGGAGTCCAACTCATCCACTCAACCGCTCAACCACTCGACTTGATGCAGCACCACCAGCGGCGCTTTAATTACGTCACGAATGCCACACATTACTGAAACAAGTGCAGCTGCTCAACGCAACTCAACTCAACTGTCAGCTGCACCTGTGGCAGCAACAAGCGCATTTGCCCACTGGCATACACTTACACTCATGTGTTGTGTGTAAACACGGAAAATGACTTAGCCGCAGCTTCAAGTGAATGTCCTCAATTTTCTTTTTTTATGTACTTTTCCCATTTACCGCTCAGGTGTTGCCACTGCGGGGCAGCTGCAATTTTCCTCTGTTGCAATTTGGATGTGAAATATATAGCCCTGACCATACCCAGGTGTGCCCGTATTTAAGCAATTATGGCTCAAAATTTCGCGATGTTAAGAACACTGGCACTTATAAATTATATTTTTTAAACATTTTATGCTGGACTAACAAACTGATTTTGTTGCAACAAAAGAAATATTATCAAGCACATTTTTAGTAAATGATCAATATATTTAATTATTGCCATATATATTTAATGGGTTTTTTTTAAATTTTTACTGCTATTGCAGTCATATATATATAATATATAGTATATATATACATATATATGTATTTATGTATATATGTAAATACAAATTTATTCAAAAGAATTTTCTTATTAAAGCTCTACTCTTTAAATTCGCCAGTCCTAGGGCAATGTCTTTCGCAAAGATCTCGCACAGAAAATCTAACGAGATATTAACATGGCTAAATAGTCAGACCTTGTCAGAGTTTTCACGCCCGCAACCGCTCGTCGCATGTTTTAGGCCTTTGGGCCAACAACAAATGACATGACATTTGGGAATTTATCTTGCAAAAATACTTGCCGCAAAGGAACGCGGCATCCAATAAATTAGGCGATACAATGTGAGCAAGAGATGCGAGGGGTAAGTGGTGGAGTCGCACTATAAGCGTAGATTGGCTGCCCCGCCCACAGGCGCAGCAATTTGCCTCGAATTGAGCTGAAGGGAACAGTGGAAAGCGAAGACGAATCAGGGAAGAGGAGGGGCGACAAGTTGAACTGTAAACAAACGCGACAATTTATCTTACTTTCATTTAATTGTCAACGGGCAAATTGCTTACAAAACGAAGCCAAAGCCAAAATTGGAGCTGCCAAAGTTATCTATACACATACACATACACACACACGCATATGTGTGACAGACAAAGATAATCAACATTAAATTAGCGCTAACAAATTGACACAAAGTAAAAATGTTTGTATTTGCTTTTTGGCTAAAGTTTCATTTGTCGCTTTTCGTCGGTTTTCCGCAACGCAAAAAATTGCCACGCCACGAATTGTTCAAATGAAAATGAAAACGCTCCGTATTTATTTTTGCCACAACTGGCCGCAGATATTTCAGCGTTATTTAAATACCATTTTGTACTGCGTTGTCATCAGCCAAAAAGTATGCAACGCTTACGTGTAGGATGATAAATGCAGCTGCCACAACGTTGCACTATGGGCTAGATTTGAACATTTATTTTGTTGAGTTATGAGTTGACAAAAATATCAAGTATTTGGATCTTTTCGTTGTAATTTTTCAAATTTTACAAATACAGTTTTTTCAATAAGAATATAATATAACAATACAATATAAAGTTAAATAATTTAATATAAAACCCGAGCGTAAGGTCCTGGCTGCTAAGCAATATAAACAAATAAATAAAAAAAATAAAATAAACGTAAAAAATATACGTAATTTCTTATTATTCTAAAAACTTTTATTTAAGTACGAGCCATAGATATATTTAATTTTATTTTTAAGTTTTGTATATTTTGAAGTTAAGTTTCCAGCAAACACCTGAGCTTTGTCTAACAGCTTTTAATTTAACAGCGCTTATTAATGTTAAGCCCAAAAGTTATTTAAAACCATATGCATGATAAGCACGTTATTTCAAAGCACTTTGTTTAACGCAAAATTATGTTACTTTTGCCCACAGTGCTCTTGCTTTCATTCATACATTCTGTTGGTGTTTTGCGTGTTTTGTTGGTGTTGGTGACGTCGTGCTTATCACAAAGTGGGTCAGCCGCTCACTGACACAGTGACACTTAAGTGCGCGCACACACACATCCACATGCACACAGCGAGACAGTAGCAGCTAAAAGTATGCAGCTGATGTAGCGTTGTGTTTGATACACTCAAGCGTCGACAGACGCACTCAACGACACAACAGCAGCAGCAGCAGCAAATACAACAGCAACAACGCCAACAACAACACGCTGACACAGTTGACGTCTAGAGCTGTAATGCAGTCGGGCAAGCACTCAGTCAACCTCAGAGCTCGCCGCCCACCAGCCCTATGCCCCACTTCCCCACCATCCACCCCAATGTTGTCATTTGTAATTTTTTGCATCTTGTTGTTGCTGCTTTTGCAGTGTTTAGCCAACAGTTTGTGTGAGTGGCGGAAATGCCGGAGTGTGTCTCATTGTGTTTTTGGCCTGCGGCTAAGTAGTTGCAAACGTTTAAATGTCGATTGTGGCCAACAAAAACTGTTTGCACTTATCTCAACCCAAAGGTACGAAAGCATTTGCATTAATATAAGCCAAGCAGGCGCACAGTTATTGCGTAACCTGGTGCTATCTAATTTGTGCAGCTGATTTGTTGCACAACTGTTGTTGCCACACCGTGCAATGTGCATGATAAGCTACGGTCAATCTACAGCATGATTTTGTCATTAGCAGATCTTAGCCCAGTTGGCCGCCTTTGTAACGGACTTTGCGGGTCAAGTGCAACGGCACATGCCACAACAATGGTCACAGCACGACCAACTTCTTGTCGGCCCACAACAGCCCCCACAGCCCCCACACCTACCCCCCATCGCTCTTGGATAGCCGCAGTGTGCACCTGAGGCCTGAAGTCAGTAACGCACTAAGTGAAACAGCCAACACAAATAGCACACGTTTGGCCCACAAGCACCACACACACACACATACACACACACAGGCCTTGGCTGTGCAAACAATTATCCAGCGTTGCGTATACGCAACGTGTGCCCCATTGTCTAGCATTTCAGTCGCATACGCTGCCAGGCGTAACGTGGGCTATGTGTTGCTGTGACAATTGCCACAACCACTCAGCACGAGCAGCAACAACACCAACAGCACTCCCCACTCCCACTTCACAGTCATCATTTCGCTTTTGCCACAGTTTCTCTTTGCGCAGATCTCAGCTAAATTTTCTAATGCATTTTGTGCGTGTTTATTATTTTAATTACAAGCTGGCAAAACTTGAATGTCTGCTAATGCAAATTGCTGTCGTCTGCTCAGCTGTCTCTACTTATCGTATACACATACACTCTCCCTCTCTCGCTCTTTATTTACCTCACTTTCAGTCTTTTTCTCTACACCATAAAATTAACTATTAAGCGCTCGGTTTACTAATTAAAACGCATCATGACTATTTGCTTATGTGGAGCAGCAGCGGCAGCAGGAAAAGCAGCTGTAGTTCTAACTGCTGCTGCTGCTTTTCCTCTTTCTTTCTCATGACATCATGCTCTCGCATGTGTGTGTGAGTGTGTGTGCGTGTGTGCGAGTGTGTCAAACGCTTGCGTGCAACAAATGACAACACTTTTGGCTCTCGCTTCGATTTTAGCCTCGCAATGTCTCACAATGATTTTGCATTTCTCGCTGGTTTATTGCTTTATATCTAATGAAGTGGTTGCTTAGCCACGCCCACCGAGCAACGCCCACCGTTTGGCAACGATAATGACTTGGCTCATTTGTTACTGCTGCTTGCGACGCTTGTCTATAAATAAGGCGACATTATGGGATTAATTTCGATATGCATTTGTTTTCATTAGTCTAATTTCATCAAAGTGTGTGTTTGGGGGCGTGACAGCTGTCTAGCAGCATATTGTCTCAGTGTGCGTGTGTGTGCCATGATAATTATGTTTCCTTTAAGCGATTTGTCAGCTCAGTTTCCCAGCACAAAGTGCGTTGTGAGTGCAGCTATTGAATACTGGTTAGACATGAATATTGCACCCATTCTTCACGTTCATTGATTTTGGCCATAACTTATTACCATATATGTTCAACATGCAATATTTAAGCCGCTTTCCATATATGGCTTTGGTTGGCTATGGCAAGCTCGAGACATGTGCTAAACATCCTTGAAAAGGCTTTAATGCACCGAATTCTATCTTATATGTAATCCTCTAAAAGCCTCGAATGATTAAGTCCTTTTGCATTAGTTGCGCCAGAGTATGTTTGTGTGTATGTAACAGGTAGAAGAAGACTTGCACAATACCTAAACTCAAGCAACACAATAGAGAAGACTATATTTTAGGGATTAATTTAAAAATATGATACCGAAAGCGAAAAGTGAATGATGATAATGGTACTTCCTTTTGGACAAATTTTGCTCAAAAAAACGGATGAAAAAATCATTAATTCAGCAGTTAAATTAGTGGGTCATGAATATTTTAACTAATTGTGTTCATTGTGTACAACTATCGCAAATGTATCTTCCAGGCGAAACAATAGCATGAATATTGCTTATAAATCTTTCGAAAACAGATCAAAATATGAAAATAAAGAGAAAAATTAAATAAATGGAAAAAAAATTAAGAAAGAATCGCTTTCTTATCTTCCATACTGAGATTTCTAGGATGTGTGCCTATCTTTGAATACCTGTAGTCAGATAAAATAATATAAGCCGAGACTTCAGTAGTCACAGTGTACAATAAGTATATATATTCTTGAGCAGTATTAATAGCCAAGTTGAAATAGCTATGTCCGTCCGTTGGTCTTCTAATTTTAGCTATATATCACACATTTTCCAAATGTCGACAAGGGTATTTAATCTTCAGCAACAATTCTTTCACGTTTTAAGTACCTCCAACTTTGATAAATGAGTTTTGGGCCAAATGCAGCTGGCACTCGTTACTAAAGCATCATTTATAGTCAAACTCTTCGAATATAAGTAAGTGCACATTTTGTATTTAGTTTTAGCTTTTTGCGGGCAAAGTGGGCAACCAGTGTCTGCGGGCTTCAATAAGCAAACATTTTACTATAAGCCTGACTGGGCTCATCCAAAACATAATAAACATATGGACGCACTCAAAATAGCTGTGTTTGTATGTTTATTGTTGTGGGTAGGTAGTTTGGCTAACTGTTGTTATCAGCTTTCATAATAATTGCAGCTACAAATTGCCTTTATTTATTGTTTAGCTGCTGCACAGCAACGGCAACAACATCTGTTGCAACTGCAGTTATTTTAATGATGACAAGTGTTTGCATTGCCCCATGGACAGCAAGTGCAATTGGTAGTTGGGTGAGTGTGTATGTGTGCCATCGTGTGCCATCGTGTGCATGCAAATTTAAATCATAAACACACGGGACCTCAATAAACTCTGCTCATTACAGCTGCTAATAAATTGTCATAGCCATAGAGCGAATCCCTAAGCTGAAACAGCAACAACAATACACACACACAACAACAACAACAACACACATCAAATGCATGCCAAATAACATTTACAGCTCAGTTCGTTGGGTCCTTGTGGGTCATTGTTTGGCGCGCAGACGTCAGCAGTTTGTTGAACCGGTCAGCGTTGACAGCTAACCTGTGTGTGGGCGAGTGTGTGGGAGTGTGTGTGAGCCAAAAATTAATTATTAGCAAGCAAATATAGAAACAAAGCAAAGCGAGCAAAACGGAAACTACTGCGACAATTTGTCAAATGAAAAGAAGAAAAAAAACAGCAAATCGGAGAATCGGAAAAGCAGCAAAAATCAACAGCTCGCAGTCAATGTCCTTGTACTAGGTGGCATCATAAATAAAAACCCAATTAATATATCATCGTTGCAAGGCGTCAGATAGCAATGTGAAAAGTGCCAGGGCGTGGCACAGGCGCGGGCGGGTCGGAGCAGAAACGCAGAGAGACTCAAAGTAGTCAGATATGGCAATGTGTATTTAAGTGAGAGCTCTCCAGCGAAAGGAAATGAAAAATAAGCAGCAAAGTAAGCGATAGATTCAGCGCGACGGCAAATTAAAGATAAAGCCGAAGCGGCAATGATCTTTAAAAAATATAGCATACATACATATATTATACATAAATATATATATTATATTTGAAGAAAATTACATAAAGGAATTTCGAGCTCTAATAGAAGAAAGGAATAAAATAAAAAAAGTTTTTGTGAAGTTATGAAATGACAAATACGACTGTGATCATAAAAGTAAAGCTTTTCTTTAGAAGCTTAACTGTATTAATTAAGTTCATGTGTTTATTACAGCAAACTTTTAAGTATGGCTTTATTTACTGTAGAATATTTAGCCTTAGAAGCAACTATAATACAGCCACAAAAGTTATCGCGAGCCTTGACTGTATTTATAAAATATATGACTTCGGAAAACCTTATATAGCACAATAAATTTGTCGCTTTTGTTTCACTTACATCTTAACTTTCGCATAAATTGGCCACTTTGAAAACAAAAGTTGTGAAACTCACTTCGGCTCACGGCCCAGGCAAAAGGCTTTAAACGAAATAACACTAATGATAACAGCGCACGCAGCGTCAATGACAACAACAACAACAATGACATTACCCAAAGCAACAGCGACAACTGTTTGCTGCTAGTGGAAAGGCCTGTTACACATACGCCACGTTGTACGCATTATAAATGATGCGAACCTTGTCTTCCTTTCACTGTTTCTTTGCCTTTGCCTTGGCTTACCTTTTCTTTTCTTTTTTTTGTATTCTTGGTTTGGTTTTCCGAAAGCCGCCAAATGACTTTGTGGCATTAGGCATGCAGCCAGGCAGGCAGCCAAAAAACACGCACATCCGGTGCGAGCCGCGCGCCTTTGGGTACTCATATCTATACACCTGCCTGCCAGCCAGTCTGCCGCTATCTCTCACTCTCTCTGTCTCTCTGTGTCTATTATTCCCCGTCCTTCTTTGTTACTTGCCTGCCTGGCAAAGCTTCACATTAGCGTTGTGTCGCTTAAATTTAAATTTGCTTTCGCTGACATTTGCTGTGGCAACAGCCGGATGACTCGCCTTTTGGCCGCCGTTTAATCTTAACATTTCCGAGCTGTTTTATCGCTTTGCGTTTTATGTGCCCCACATGACGCCAACTGCCTAATGCCTAATGCCTTTTCGATAATAATGCTAAACATAGGCAATTTAACATATATATTTATGTAAATAATATAAATATATATTTGATAGTATGTATGAAACTGCACAGCGCAAAGCTTAAGATCTAAGCATCTCAATTTGTTTCAATACTTAACTTTTCATGTCATAAAAAATATAACACGTGGTTTAAAAAAATCACCCACAACAGTGGAAAACTTGTGTAAAAAATTAAAAAAAAAGTAAAATTTCCAATCGGCATCAAAAGACAATTTAGAAACTGTACACAAAAAACTTATAAAAAACGATTACAAGAATCCAAATATCTGATTTATAATTTTATGAAAAATATATTAATAATAAATAAATAATAAAAAATAAATAAAAAACAAGTAAGAACGTTGTAGTCGGACGAAGTCGACTGTGTAATACTCGTTCGAAGTACACAGTAGTTACTCATGTTCGAAAAAAATTTTTTTTCAAAAAACAAGGAAGGGGCTCTAGTCGGGAGTGCCCGACTAGAGGATACTCTGAAACCTGTCACATACATTTCACACCCGTAGCGTTCGTCCGCACATACACAAAAATACACACACACACAGACAAATTCACGCCGCAGGCAGTGTGTATCTCAGCCGATGCGCTTGGCCTCCACGAAGGAAACTAAATTCGATTTTTATACTAAGAGCATGATCTTAATGAAATTTTTACAACGTAATAAGATCAAATCTAGGTACAAACGAAAACCCAAGTCAGTAGTACTTGAATTCGATTGGTGTCGATTTGGTGGCTCTAGCTCATATAGTCTAGGAGATATGATACGAAAACTAAGCAAAAATTAAGTATTACAATCGATTTTTATCGATATTAGTCAAACGCCGCAAAATATCGACTAAACATGATAACTCGTATTGCGTATTGAATTACAGAATCTATAATCGTGTAGTTTGAGTCTCTACCTTTTGTAGTTTCCGAGAACGCTGTGTTCATATAGACGGACAGACGGACAGGGCTAGATCAACTCAGCTCGTCGTCCTGATCAAGAATATATAAACTTTATGGGGTCTGAAATGCTTCCATCTCCCTGTTACAGCTCCCATATGTTCCCATAACTTTGTCAAAACTGAACCGATTTTCATGTTTGATGGCATTTTATTCATGGTTTGTCCTCTAGATTGATTCCACATCTCAAATATATTCATTATTGAAAATCAATTTTTTTTGGATTTTTTGATAAAATATCATGTACTCCCCCTTACTCATTTTCGAAAAATTTTTTTTTCAAAATTTAGAAATGCAAATTTACATTTTTAATCGATTGTGGTTGTCACAATTAGTATAAAAAAAACCACTTTAAAACCGATTCTGAGGGGGCCGAATTTTTTGTCAAAAATCATGCAAAATGTTTGATACATACCAAAGTTGGTGACTCTAGCTTTAATATTGTGGGATATATTCTCGGGATATATTTGCGATCGCCATGTTATCGATTTGCCAGCCTCCCAGTGGGCGTGGCACAAAAATCTTAACGCTCTGTCTGATATGGGTATACACGTGTATATGTTCCAAGTTTCAAGTTTCTAGCTTTAATAACGACGAAAAAAATTGCATTCATACGGACAGCAAGATGGACATTGCACAAACACAATATACTCTTTTCACTTTGTGAAGGAGTATAATAAAAGCCAGGTAATACTGGAACAAGCATTTTTTTTAAATTAATAAGTATTAATTTACTCACCATACATACATTTATTGGAAACTATATATTTAGTTTTCGTTTGGTAGCCAACTAATTTGTTAAAGTTTGACCTGTTTTGTTTTTCCTGTGTGCTATCAATCGAAGCTTCATGTTGTGTTTAGGTCTTGACAGGCATTTGGCGCCTCAAGCTTTTTGTTGTCAAACTAACTTGTTTGTGTTACTTCACCAAACGCACGTGAGTTGCCTGTGGGTTTGTCGGATCCGTTTGGCAATATGCTTTGTTGCTGTTGTTAACAGACACGCACACACACATTAAAAGTTGCTAACAAATGTTTGTGTTTAATTTTTTCGGTGCGTGGCAACGAACGCAAAACAACAGCAAAAACAACATTAATAAAAAAAATAATAATAAATAATAACAAATATATGCAATAATAATGGCAATAATAACATGTTAAATGCATATGTGTATACATATATATTGTTTGGCTTTAATGGCTAATTACTCGTGCGTTTGTGCGGGCAACGCGTCGTATGCGTGTTATTGCCACTTGAATAAACGCATAATAAAACTATTTGTGCAGCAGGTTCAAGAAGGATGTTGAAGGGGGCCTTTTTAAGTAGTTGTGTATCTAAACAAATAAAGGCGTTTCAGCGCCTAAAGTAGGCGTGGCCAAGCACGGCTGCTGTTGTTGCTCCTCTAATAATTGGGTTATAAAAACAATGAGCAGCCATAATGTGCATAATAATTTTTAAACGCTAGAGAGCGCACTTTGGGGGCTAAGCAGTGAGTGTGTGTAAAGTCACACACACACACACACACACACACACATAGACATGCTTTTAGGGTTAATTAGCACAAATTTTGTGTTGCTTTTATGGCCCAATGCGAAAACAAGCGCCTGGCCAAGCGCCACGGCCAAGTGCCAGATTCACATCCAGTTCCATTTAAACTTCTCTCTCCTTTCTCCCTTGCCTTCAACTGCCTCTGTTCCGTCGACTTCATTTGCGGTCGCCTGTAGCAACAGCAGCCAATTTTCTTTTAACTGTTGTTTGGGTTTTCACTCGCCTTCTCCCGCACTCTCTCTCCCTCTCTCGCTTGCACTCCCTCAGCGCCTAGTGCTTGTTTCAGTTTTGCTTTTAACCGTTATGTGTGGCCCTTTGCCTGACCTCAATTTGTTCGCAGCATGCCCCGCGGGCGCAGTCTGCGCTTTTAATTGTTGATTTTTCGAGAGTGGCCCAAATAATAAAAATTACGGCTAAGCGGCCATAAACGACCAATGGGCTGCAGTTAGCCGGAATCGCATACCACCGCTACCGGTGCCGACATATCCTAATCCGTTCGATAGACGTCTGCAAAGTTTTTGAGACCAAAAAATATATATATATATAACAAAAAAGTACAAACAAACTTCAAGTGCCACGTGGCAGGTGGCAAAAGTTTTTGACCAGTCGACGGCTTCATAAATCACAAAAGCTCCAAACATAATTTTCGGGCGCAAAAAAGAAAATAAAATAAAATAAAATAAAGGGAAAATTTAACAAAAATTCATATTTAAATGTTAAGCTACTCGCAGCTGGCCAGCGCTGCTGTTGTTGCTGCTGCTGTTGTTATGCAAATTGTGAATGCGGCCCGCTGAATGTTTTTGCTTCAATTATGAAAATTGTTTTTCTGAATGCCATTGAAATTGTATTATTCGCGCCCAAGCAACGACATTTGCATACACCAAGAAGATTTTTATGTTACTTATTTATTATTTACTTTCCCCCTCTCTGCCTCTCCTATTCTCTTGCTCTCTTTCTTTCACGAAAAGCAAAGGCAAAGAAATCAGCAACAGCAAACGAACCGCATTGTCAGCACCTGAAACAACTCTAAATACATAAGTATATAAATGAATGCATATATAAGTGGCCATATATTTAGACATGTATTTGGGAGTGTGTTCATAAAATCACTCAATGCTAATGGTGGATTTAATTTGCTTATTCAGGAAATTACATTTTCAAGGTGTCCGCCGAGCAGCAAGCGGCTTAAAATTTTGTTTTTATGCCGCTTTTTATGCGTTTGACGAGGGGCCATTGAAAATTTTGGTTGTTGTTGGCAGGAAATATGCCACACATTGATGGGGGCAAATCGTATTCGATATATAAATGTATATACATAGGCTTATAAACTCCATCGACGTACGGCCCTGTTTATATTTGCTTTTTAGAAAACGAACTGGCATAATCATATATTTTAAGGCGGCACAGTTTATCAGATATCACATACGTTTCAACATTTTAAAATGTTTCGCAATAATATTTTAAGCAAGAATATAAAATAAACCTTATGTTATTAAGAATAAGAGAAAGATAAGAAAATTAAATTTGTTATTGTTGTTTTTAATTATCTATTTATTCTATATCTCACTATTTAATCTATATTGTATATTCTCAAATATTTCAAGAAGTTTCATTTCGTTGCAGGTAGTTTGAAAGGGAATTTAAATAACCGCAAGCCGAATATTATTATATTTGAATTATTTTATATTTGAAGCCTACATAATGTGGAAATTGAATTATAATGAGGGCATTAAAAATTCCATGCCTGGCAATCGAACTTTTTTGTGCCATGTAATTGTTTAATATGCATTTGGCAATGGGAGAACCGCAGCGCTGTATTTTGTCGGATTATCCATCGATTAACTATCGAAATGCGGCCGTGCTGATTATAGCCCCATTAGCCACTAGAAAATTCTATTTAAATTATTCTAATGCGGCCCAGTGTGCAGCTGGCTGTGCGTGTGTGTTGCAATTAATTTGTGAATTTAGCAAATGAGCATGGAAATTGTATGTAAATTTGGGAATGCCTTCGCAACGGTAGCTGTCAGGTGACAATGTTAAATGTAGTTTCGCGGCGAGGGAGGAGAGGGAGGTTATCCCAAAAATTGCACACATACACATCCTGCTAATTGCTTCATCTGCATAATTTATGCGCATTTGATGCAATTCCAATTGCATTTGAGGTGTTTGCCTGCCACTCGCCGGCGTGTGACATGGCCTACAAAAATTGGTTCGAAAATGGGCTGAAAATTATATGGAAATTATAGTCATGCCATGAATGTCGCTTAATTAAGCAAATCTAATGATCATTTTGCATAAAGAGCTATACAACTCTACACATGAACTCGCGACCGAGAAGCTAGCTTTTTGTGGGCTAAAAGCCAAAATTGAATCGTTCTCGGTTGAAACAGAAATGAGGTCATTGCAGCAGCGGGACGAGGCGCGTCGTGTTGAGTGTAGCAGCATCATTAAATGCTTCAGCGTTGAGCGATACGCCCACTCAAGAAGGAGGGGCTAGTCGCGGATCTTTAAAGCTCCGCGCGCAATTTATCAAAATGAAATGCCAAAATGACACGAAAAACAAAACACAAAAACAAAAAGAGAAAACCAAAAAAATAGAACGAAAAGTGAAAAATGTTGCTAGTCTGCTGTTGCGTCTGTTGGCCCAGAAAGGAGAGAGAGAGAGAGGGTGAGAGCGAGGGCGCGAACGCAAGAGCTACAGTCGAGTCAACTGATTGGCTACCCCGCTGCCTGCTGCTCATTGAAGTTGCCATCAGAAGTAAACAAATGTTGCATCAGACTGGTTCTTGTTGCTGCTGCCACACCCGCAGCTGCTAACAACATTAAGCTGCAGCACTTGCTGCACTTCCTTGCCAGCATTCAAGCAGCATTCTGCGAAGCTGCACTGCAATTCATTTGAAGCCACTTGACGACGTTGTGGCTGCCACTTTTTGTGCTTTATTAGCCATGCCTTAAGTTTATTTTTTTCTCTCTATATCTCTCTCTCTCTCTCTCTCTCTCTCTCTCTCTCTCTCTCTCTCTGTCTCTCTCTCTCTCTTTCTGTCGCTGCGCGTGCTTGTTAAATTATTTAGTAGCCTTGACTCGAATGTTTACAGCAACGGCTAAAAACCAATTGGCCAGCAACATTTCAACAGCATTGTGGCTGAGGCGCACCAAGTGGCGTATACGCAATGTTGGGTTAGCAGCTGCAAAAACTTACATTTTGGTCATAAACACTGCCAACTGCTGAGCCAAACAAATGTGGCAATTATTTTGTATTGAATGCCAGCTTAAAGGCTTATCTTTAACAGCCCTCAAGTGCACCTTTTTCAAACCCTCCTTCCCCCAGGCCAATTGCAATTGCATTTTTAATCAATCAAATTGCAGCATCATATGCAAATGGCAGCCATTGTCCCGGGAACTGGGTCTGGGCAACGAGTCGTATGCTTAACATTAATTAATATCAAATGCCCAAATGCTAAGCCCAAAAATAGCTGCAGAGCAGCATTTTCATTAGGGGCCCATAACAATGAAAACTGCCTTCTAATTGCAATAACTGTAGACACAACGTTGGCTTCTTGGTTCCTTGCTGCACCATTTTATATTATTCTAAAGCTCCTCCGCCGAGCTGAACACATTGAAATGGCTGCTGACGTCGACGTTGTCGGCCTCGTCTTCGTTGTTGTCGTTGCTGGAACTTGGCTCATTTTCACCCACTTGCCGCTTGCCTCTGGGTTTGTGGGTAAATTTGGTTTGCTAAATGCCATTCGCTCTCGAGATTCTCCATTTAAATGGTAAATGCAGCGGACAAGCGTTGTGAAAACTAGCTAAAAAACAAGCGAGCGAAAGCTAGGGAGTGTTTGTACAAGAATATACCTTGTACACAGGGAAATAATAAAAATATGTAATAAAATTTATTGATAAAATTTATAGATGAAAATAGGTTGACAAAATTCAAAACTTCATATTTTAGAGGACGTTGTTTTCTTTTTTTACAATAGTATTATATTTATTGAAGGAAGTTGTATAAAAAATGAAACAAAATTTATCTCAATATGCCGTATACTACACCGACACACCAAATTTTATGACTCTAACTCTTATAGTCTCTGAGTTCATTGAGGTCACACTGATGGAAAAACAGATAGATCCATTAAAATAGTTAGCTCGGAATTTCTGTGACTGCTAATAAAAATGTATGTACTGTAGTAGGACAAATACATAAACACACATACAAACATATAACAACAACTATCCAAACAGCGGGTCCCTTACCTAAGCTTAAGAAGTGTCTCGTTCTTTCTCGTTAGAACTAAGCATCTAACGAGAAAAGCTAGACGAGTACGAACAATGTCTCGCTCACACATAAACACAGACTCTTACAATTATACGTTAGTCGGTAAGCAGAAAAACGAGCGTCGAGTCTGTCTTGATCGTGTCGAAGTATAAAGAAGACGTCTTTCGGAGACTCCTTATTGATTACCATCATTTGCCATCCACAGTACTTTACAGTGTCAAAGATGAATTAAACACACATAAACCACTTTATGATACCTTTTATCACACCATTTTATGACTATAGGGTATAAAGCACAGCAAAACTAGCAAAAGCGACAACAGATTCCAGATTTTTGGACCGCAACGACATGGCAGGACAATGACTTTATAAACAGATTTTTATTTCGTTGCCTGACAGCCAGCGAAAGTTGATTTGAATTTTTACTTCTTTGGCGCCAGAGCAAAAGAATTTCCGCTGCTTTTTATATTGGAGAGACGCTATCTGAAAGTTTGCGAACTCTGTAAGTGTGTGTAGTACCATTTATTGTGCTGACTTTGGTCGTGTTTATATCTGATTTGGGCAACAGAAAATGGTGTGTCTAATCATGTGCAATTGGCACTTCTTTGCAGTTCTTTTTTTTCATTTCAGGTGAATGTTGTGTTTGGCGAATCTTACAAAAATTGTTTGAATCAATAAATATGCCACACCCATTCGAATGTTGCATATGCTGTACATCCATTGGTTCTGGGCATCTTGAAGTTGCATTTAAGTGTCGACAACTGCTGCGCAATGTGCGGATGCTATACACAGACAATGGAAATTAAAAACGCACAAAGATGTCCACAGGACATAAAGCACAAAAAATGATAGAAGAAGATGAAGAGAAGATACAGAAAGGAAAAGAATCAACAACGAGCGAGTAATCAAAGCAAAGGCCACCAGCTCGGCCTGTGCTTTAGCCTGTGCCTGTTGTTGCTATGATGAGGGCACTTTGGCAAATCGCTGTCGGTGCTGCGACTTTTTTCTCCTGATTGTTATACTCTGTATCTATTGAAAGTCAAATGGGGTAAACTAGTTTAGTGTGAATGTCTGCAGTAGGCGAAAACAATACATGAATCTGAATCTCTTCTAAAGAACTTACGAAAATAGGTAAAGTGTGGCATATTTTGATAATAAATTTTACTTTACAAAAGCATTTCAAAAGAGGCAAATATTAATTTACAGCCGTAGGATTTCTCTATTATCTTTTATTTTGATCACAGGGTATATTTGAGTACAGCATTTTCGAGCAGCTGCCAATGTCGTTATTAAGCGCAAGCAAAAGTCAAACGCGCTAGTGACAAAACTGCAAACAAGAGACCTACAAAAGACAGATACTAAGAGTTTTATTGAAATTTTCGCACATTTGCAGCAACATCTTTGATATATCTCCTCTTTCTACTGCTACTTCCACTCCCCACTCCCACTGCTTCATTCATTCGTATTAATTTGGTCAATTTCTGCTTGGCACACATGCTGAATTGAGCTGGCACGCCAAATGCCTCAAAGCACAACTCATATGCCTAGTGCGAGCCCCTCTCCCTTCTGTAGCCGTCATTTCACATACGTCTACAACCACTTAAATGGGTCAAGCGCCAATTGCCTACGAAATATGTTGCATACTTTCATGCGCAGCGAGCCTCAACTGCGCATTACGTATACGCCGTATGTGCCGACGAACACTTTAAGCTAATTAAATGCCCAAGTGTGCTACACAAATGTTGCACAGTTGCGCAGGTAGACACAATAATTAGCCGCCGTTGTATGCAACAGCTTGACTGATCAAAGCGCCTGTCCGCGCTGAGAAATATTTAATCGTTTCGGGCTGCAATTATGTACGTTGCTTTTCGAATTGCGGTCTAAAATGTTGACACAGCACAGTAGTATCAAAAAGTTGACGGCGACAGTTGCACTAAAATCAATTATGAATTGTTAATTGAAAGAGTCGCCGCCTGATTGCCAGGTAACACAATTTGATTTATGTTTATGGTGTCGACTGCTGTTGCAGCCACAGGGGTCGAGCCAAGGGGCATGCAAATTGAGTCAACCACGCCCAGTACACTCAAAAACAGCAAGCGGTAAAAAAATACCGAAAGGTTAAAAATTGAGGAAAATCTACCTGGAGTCTTGGAGAGAAGTTGTTGATTTAAAACAAAAATGTTTTCCTTATAAATATATTTAATATTTCCAAAAAAATAAACAATAAAAAATTAAGTTTTTCTGCAGTTAAAATTTTTATTATTACAATATTTGTTCTCGAATTCTGTAATATTTAGTTTTTCTTAAAATCATTTATTTTCTCTTTACTACTTGAGCTGCTTAAATTTTAATCAAAAGCTAGTTTTATTTAAAAGATATAATATTATATATTATTTATATATTTATTTTAGATGCATTTTCAAAATCTCTTTTTTTTGAGTGTATGCTTTGACCACAGTGCATGTCCTTTTAAATGAGCAGTGTACAAGCCAAGACGTTTATTTGCTCATACGCAGTCACAAGTGTGTGTGTGTGTGTGTGTGTGTGTGTGTGTGTGTGTGTAAACGAGCTGGTATATTTGTGTCTGTGTGTAAGTGTGCATGTCTGGTCACTTTGTCGTTTATTTGCCAGGCTGCATGAGAATTTTGGGGTTTTGTTAAGTTTATGCAAATGTCCTTTCAGCAATTAGCAATAAATGTTTGTATTGGCTACTGGGCCACTGCTTCAGTATTAGTGAGTGTGTGTGCCATTTGTGGCCTATTTGTGATACAAATCATGCGGTCTACATTTACTGCGGGCCACCAGCTGTTTTTGGGGCCCCAGCCTTGCGCAATGCCTTGGCCTGGTCAGCTGGCCGCCAACTGTGTTTCAGGAAGTGGCCTTAGACTGTGGATGTGATGGAAGGGGTGCTGTGTTGAATGTGTTGGGCAACCAGCAAATGTTGCGGCCAACGTGCAAATTGTGCGCTAAATTGGTTTGCCTTTTGCATTTGCATAATTTACTGCGGTCTTTTATTGTTGTTGCTGTTGTCGACAGGTTCGAGACTAATTTAAGACGCTGACGCACTCTTTTCAACTAAATTTATGATAATTCTAAACAGTTTTGCATTTATTGGCAGGTAGTGGAACACCCCTAATGCCGCCAGCTATTATGCAGCGGGTCAAGGCAGGTGGTCGACTTTTGGCTAATGCATAAATGACAAGGATTAGACAGCTTGGCACAGCAGAAGCCAGCCCAATGACTAGCAACAATAGCAACACACAAACACATAAACAGACACCGCCCCTCTCTTGTCCTTGATTGCTTGTGGTGCCATGTAGAATCGCTCAATCACACACGTGCATAAATCAAAATTAATTGGGCAATAAGCATCAGGTAGCCATAACACACACACACACACACGAAGAGACAAGTGTCAGCAGCAAGTGCATGCCACACCCCAACCCCCACTAATAATAATCCCCCGCTTTAGTGGCGGGTTAGGTGTTTTCCTATTAATTGAGTTGAGCTCGAGTGTGGCCAGCAAATCGCGGCTAGTTTGCATTTTGATTAAATTTCATGCCAAAGCCAAAGCTGACAAAAGTCAGCTAAAAGGCTAATGGCCAAATGCGACTGCAGCTGTTGGCCAAGTGTTGTATTTTTGTATTAGTCAGGTCAAGAGACAAACAATTGCTGTAATTCTTTTGTGTGCTAGCTCGTTGCGCTCAATAAATTGTTGTGCAAGATTTCAGCAGCTGCAACAACAACAAAAATAGCAACAACAATGATAGCAACAAAAAAATCGTGCATATCAATCTTTGGCTTGCAATGATCTGCGACGCAAACGAAGAGCTATTAATATTAGGCAAAAGCTGGGTCATATCTATTGATTGATGGCTGATAAGTAGCAGGTTTCCTGCGTGCGTGGGTGTGTGTGTGTGTGTGTGTGTGAGGCTCAGTCATTGCATGAAAAATGTGTTGCCTAGCACACCCTATACACCCCCACACCTAAATGCGAGGCATAATAATGCGAGTTTATCTCTGCTTGGTAACCAATTTCCAACAATTTGATTTATGTATTTTTTGTTTGTGCGTGAAAGCGAACGCGCCTTACGTCATGTTGTTGTTGTGGCTGTTTTTAGCTTCTAGTCGACAACAACATAGACATGCATGTACGCATGACTGGCTGGGGCCAAAATGCTATCATCAAGAGTCCTGATTACATTTGCAGCAGTTTCTCCAATTACAGCACAAAATGTTGCCTACTTTTTGGGGCGCGCGCGCTCCTGTAAGAAAACTCACTCATATTTGTGTATGTGTGGGTGTGTGTGTATGGGAAGCTTTGTTATGGTATCTTTTACTCATGCATATGTGAGTCTAATTAGTTCAATTTAACGGGAAATGCGGCGCCTGGCAACGTCCGGAATTGGATTTGGTAATCAGCTCTTTCGAGCGTGATCTAACCTTCAGATATCTGCGCCCGGTTGCAATCGAAGCATAATAATTGTTGATTGTGGAAATGTCAGAAATATGTTTATGATACATTTGCCATCGATATTATTGCTTCGTCACGAAATATCTGAGCCACTAGAGGCGACATTTTCAAGCACAATCAGGACACTGAACTTAGTTGATATGGCTACGAACTGTCTATAAGAACGAATTCAATGATGAGATTAACTTGGTAACACATATTGTTTTGTTACCTTAGAAAGTATATATGTTATAAATGCTTAGATCGTTCATTAATTAGATTAGAGCATTTCAATTGACAAGTTTTTTTTACAAATATTACAACTTTAATTATATTTGTATCATTTTCATCATTTTAAACTTAATTATTTTTCGCTGTTGCTCCAAATACCTTCATTTTATTTCTCCGGACTTTCAGATTAGTATTAATTTACTTTAAAATAAATAAAATTAAAAAATATAATATGTCATTAATTTGTATACCACTAGCCGCCTTACTTTCCTGTATACTACATATGTATAATGCTCAGCTTTAATTATGCTCACCGATACTAATTGAAGGCTGTAGCCAAAGCGTGTTGCATGTGGCAGTGGCACTTGCCGCTTGTCGCTGTGGGTTGCCTGGAGACAAGCGCAGGACCCAAAAGATTTGCGTTTGCCAAGAGATTTCGATTTACGCTCGAGAGATTCAATATTAAAATCGGATATAAATTGTTTTCAAACACACACACACACACACATACACTCAAACGAGCAGCATTCATAACAAGTGGTTGACATGAGGGAGATACACACACACACACACACACTTTTAGTGGCGCATATATCAGTCATGTGTGTGTATTTGTATTTAAGTATGTGTAAGCCTGTTTATTCAAATTGTATTGCATTTATTTACGCAGTTGTTGTTTGCCATTGTTGTTGGGTTGTTCGGTTCGTGCACAATTTTTAAGCACTTGTAAAATATTCATGGGCTGCCAAAAACAGTTATTTATAGACGCTAAGCCAGTCGACTGACAAATTTAAACAGTGTACAAATAATATATACAAATATATTTAAAAGCGCAGCTCAATTCCAAAGTTGGATTTTCTCTGGCTACGCACAGCTGATTAAATTAATCAAATTATTCATTAGAGCCTGCCAAATGCATAAATCACGACTGTGGCAAGTTTGCTGTGACCCATTTGCCAAGCTTAGCTGAGCCAATATGATTGATCACGTGTTTGTGTGTGTGTAGGTATGTGTGCGTATGTGTAAGAGTGAGCTGCTAGTAATTAGCACACACACACATTGACCTCTTGACATATATGCGATGCTAGTAATTGTAGCAGCCAAATGAATTGATAAATGACAGCCACTAGGTGCGAAACTCGTTCGCCTTGGGGCATATGAGTACATGTATTCAGTCGAACAGCATTCACTACATTAAAATACACGCAGAGCAAAACGCAAGCAGTTGGTGCTTGAATCAAGTATAGAGTTAGTCAACATTTTATTTCAGGAATTTTTTAAGCATCAAAATTGTAAAAAGGAATCTCAAACAAAATTAAGGAAATTTTGTAAAATTAAATATTATGATTATTTCAGGTATTTACGTTAGCCAACTATTTTTTAG
The DNA here is from genome assembly GCA_035043565.1 of Drosophila robusta. Taxonomy (NCBI): domain Eukaryota; kingdom Metazoa; phylum Arthropoda; class Insecta; order Diptera; family Drosophilidae; genus Drosophila; species Drosophila robusta. The sequence continues at coordinate 6,031,348 of JAWNMW010000235.1, forward strand.
TGCCATCAAATTCCAATCCAGATTTATTCAATCATTAATTAATTATAATTAATCATTTGGGACATTTTGTATTTTTCTGCTTTAAGGATCTCTAACGAGTATTTAAAGTATACAAAATCTTAAAATAAGTATTATGTTACTTTAAACAAGTATTTTATTTTAGGAAGAAATTATTAATTTTTCATAATTAATTCAAAAACATTCAAGAACGAAGTGTAGTAGAATTTCAACAAAAGAAAACTATAAGCTTAAACTGGAACTTAATAGGTCGCTTTTCCGAGTGCCCCAAATTTTCGCTGTAGAAATTGACGGCTCATTAAAGCTGAAGCCCCAAATAGCAGCTCTTTAAGGCCGCTAAAAGCGAGTCAATCACTTGGTTCTATTAAGTCATATGACACGGACATTAAAAGCCTCAAAGAGCGAAGTAAAGGGGGTTGCGTGGGCAACCCTTCAAGTTGCGTTTTATGGCCTGAAAAATGTATGACAAATGCGCTGCTCGTAAAAAACCAGCGTTAATCTCGACTTCCGGTTGTGCGTTTGCAACGGGCTTTTGTTTTATAGACGCGCTTATTTTTATTTGCACGCACAACGACACAAAATGGATGGTGATCAAGAGGAAAAGAGAGAAGAAATGAGTGAGCAGTCAAATTACATTCAGCTTAATTTAATTATAAAAATTGTATTATACTCACACGACGCATAATCGAATTTCATGTGCGTATGCCTTAAAAAATAAAAAGGAGGCGAGAGTATGGAAAACATAACCTGGTCATAGCTGGGTCTCAAGGACATTTACAGTAGCTTAATTGGCGGCATGTTTGCTATGTGTGCCATTGTCAGAAACCTCGAACCAAACCACTGTTTGTCTTACCTAACTGAGACTGACAGCACACAAAGGACAAAGGATACACGCAAAGACAATCACATAGAAAGAGACACAGATACCGAGAGTGAGAGCGAGTGATAGAAAACGCTGGCAAATGCCGTACGGCGTCTTGTGCATAACATGTATGTGTGTGTGTTCGTGCTCTCTCTCTCTCTCTCTCACTCGCGCTCTGCCCCTTGGTCTCCCATTCTCTTCTGGCTCAGCTTCTGGTATTTGGGTCAAAGTTTTGCTTGCATTTCTATTTACATTGCCTTGGACTTCTCGCACACATAACATAAAATTTAATTTAAAACTTTTGCTCATTCTTTGCAGCATAAATAAATGCGTATTTGAAAGGATATGCTATGCGTACAAGCCCAGCCCGGAACCCAGCACATGTGTTGCCTTCGCCCTGCCTTCCCTCTCTCCTTCGCTGCTGCTCCTTCTTCTTTTACTTCTCTTGTTTTCTGATTTATTTACAGTTTGCATTAAAACCCACTTAAATTTGCATGTCGTGTGCAGAAATGAAACTGTCTTTAGGCCATCTTCACATAAATGTCTTATAAAAAACATTTTAAGACTCTGCTGCTTCAGAGCCTTAACACTGTTATTGCAATTAGTGCAGGGCGTTTGCAAGATTTACTTAAGGGCAAATTTGATCGCGACATATTGACTGCAGATATTCAAGAAAAATTTCAAAATATATTTATAAAACAAAATCACTACAATTGAGCTACATAAATTAAAAAATTGACAGTTTGTGTTGGAATTACAATGCAAAAATCTCTTTGAAAAATTTAAAAAATTTTAAAAACAATTTCAATATATTTTCATTCACATTTTTACATTGTGAACAGACTTTTGTCCAATGGATTGGTTTCAACTACAAGGTTATATTTTATTAAAATATGCAACTAATATTTCTGATACAAATTATATATAATCATAATCATCATTATATGATGAAACGCAGATTTTAAAGGGCACAATGCTTAATTGTATTAAATAATGCAAACACGTTTAATCGAAGAGAATCGTGTTTTCGTGTAATTTTTCAAAATCACGTGCATGAACAGTGCACAAATCAACACAAAGTTTGATTTCTCAATACAAAAACTTGGCATTAAGTTATAGCTTTCGTGACACGAAGTAAACCCATCTCTTAAATGGAGTTCGAAGGTAGGCAGCTTATAAAAAACGTGTCGAACGCACTGATTCTGTGTGCACCAAAGTGTGGCAGGTTGTTGTCGCTCTTCTTTGGTCCTGTCCTGAGGTTGGCTAACGTGTTGTTGGCTTGGTTTTGCCGCCTGCCCAAGACTCCAGATCCCTTAGCTCTGACACTTGGGCCTTTGCAAAGCAATTGATTTGAGAGTTTGTGGCAGTTTTTGTTGCACGCACTGCGTGCATCAAATTGAAAGCTCAGTTCGAATAGCAACTGAGTTTTGCGGCACGGGAAGTGCTAAAAAGAATTTCAGGTTCACCTAAATGAAAGGTTGGCGTTGACAGAACGCTGAATAAATGCTCAAAACGCCCAATAAACCTCTCCACGGACAGGACCAGGGCTACGGCTAGGACTAGGCCCGGTCATTGAGAAGCCTAATAAACTAAGCGCAAGTCTTAGACAACGAGTCCAGTAATTTAGAGACGCCGGCCAAGGGCCAAGTCGAGCGGAAACGGAAATTGTCGCTGGCAACAACAAACAGCAGCAAAATTTCTTTTCTTTTGTTGTTTTTGTTGCTGTTGTTGCTGCTGGCCAGAAATTGGATTTATGTGCTTCGTTAGTAAATTGGTTGTGATAGGCGCAACGTCACGAGGCAGCAACTGTTGGGCGTGCTGCCAACTGCAGAAGGCGTTGGCATTGACAGTGCCACAGAATAGCCAAATACAATGGGCGAACGCGACAAAAATGTAGCTAAAAATAACCTGATTGCAATGCGCATAGTGAAGCCTGCAATAGCTAAATCAAGTTAAGATATCTTTTACTAAGAAAAAGTTAAGATTGTTAAGTCCCTGGCAATCTAAGATAATATTGTTTTTACACACAAAAACAATTTTTGACCGATGGCTCTAATTGACTGCTATTTAATATTGAATGTAATCGTATGTTAGAAAACTTTTGAAGACAGCAAATCATTTTGCAACCGATCGCTCATATTGATGCTATATGCGACAGAGATCCAATGTTCATAAGTTTTTGCAGATGTATTAGGATTTTTACTGAGTTTGATTACGATATCCTTTTCAGCTTATCTACCATCGTGTTTATACCATTTTCTTGTTTTGTTGGTAGCATAAGGCTAATCTAATTCTCATGATATCTTGAAAAAACAATCCATTTTTCATACGAATACTTTTTTAAGGATTGTGTTAGCTCTCATAGCTAAATGATGTAATAGTCATATTAGGAGCATAATCATGCTCCCAAGTGCCCCGTTTGGTTTTCATACTGCAACTTATTTTTCAACCAATCCTGGTTGCGAGATTAATTTGCACAGAAACAAGCGGACATGGCCATATCGACTCAGATAGATGTTCCGATCAGGAATATATATACTTTACAGACACATAACAAGTGTGTTTAGAGGATACATTGACTGTCAAGTAGTTGATGTGCTCAGCAACATAGACAATTTTGCGCACTAAGAAGCACAACGTGCCCACTGTGCTGCCCAGCGAATGGCGACGGCAACTGTGCTGCAAGCTATTTGTGCTGCCACAAACTCAACAGCGACCGCTCGTCCGGATGTTGCACAACTTTTTAAGCAGCTTGCTTTAATTTCTCCTGCTGTCACATGATCTCTCCGGACTACGGACTTCAGACTACGGTCTCCGGCTCCGGCCTGTTCGGGCGGATGCGGCGCCGCGCGCCTAAAGCCTGTGAAATGTTTTTATGCGAATTTTATTACATTTAGTTGCGCGCGAGTTGTTGTTGTTGTTGGGGAGAGGGCGTTTTTAAGCCTTGGCCCTAGCTGGGGCTGAAATTTTCATTATTGACTTTTGGCGCATAAATGTTGAAATCAGCTCGAGGCATTTCAATTTTGGCCAAGTTTGAAGTTGGTTTTTTATACACACTTATTATTTTTTTTTCTTAATTTTTGTCTTGTAAAACAGTTTTCATTTGGTGTTTATAATTTGCGTAGTAAATTGAGCGGCCAAAATTGTGACAGTCAGCCGAGAGAAGGAGAGTGTTAGAGAGAGAGAGAGAGAGGGATAACGCAGTCTGACTGAATTGCGCTATCCCAGTTGGCGGCTCAGTTGCTGCTGTAGCTGATGTTGATTAAGTGCCCCGAGGCGGCAGATTTATGTGCGGGCTCTGATCGGCGGCACAGGAAAAGGAGCAGCAGGAGCCGCAGTAGACGGAGGCAAAACAAAGCCTCGAAAGGTTGTGGCTGCCATTCAACTGCAGGGATTAATGAGCCGCTGTGTAGCCAACCACATTGGTATTTTTGAGGCCTGTTTTTGTCCATTTGACATCATGTTGTTGGCTCCTCTGCTTTTTCACAGACAACATTTGTAGTGCTTTGCATGCCAAGCGGATGGACAAAAAATTAACTCGGTGAGAATGCAGGAGGCCAGCCGCAGGCCACAGGCAGACTGCCCAGGTCCGACAGGATGTGCTTTCTGTCTATCTGTCTGCAATGCGCTGTGTGTGTGTGTGTGGGAGTCGCCACGGCCGGTGGCAAAAATTAAATTATGACAGCAAATGAACAAGCGACGATGAGCAGCAGCAGCAGTAGAAGCGACCACAGGACACGACCAGGTGCTCCGCTGAAGGATGCCGGTTCGCTGGTTGCTGAGCCGGATACGCTCAGCCGTTGTCCTGGGCTACTGTTACGCTGCCTAATAATGAAATACATGAATTTTGTAGACAATAATCGCAGCGGCTTAGCTGGGATTATAATAGGCACTCGTAGGCAGCAAGAGCAGCAGCCAGGAGCAGCCAGGATAATGAAGCAGGTGAGACCTTTTGTGGCCTGTTCTCTGTGCCGCCGCTTAGGTGGCATTTGTGGCAAAGCTTAAAGCTACCCTAGCCGTCTCTAACGGTCTTTAAGATTCAATTTCTTTGATAAAATCTAATATTTATATGTGGCTAGTCATATAAAGCTGAAAAGCTGCACATCAAAGTGGCGGCATTATCCTTGATTACGAATTGAATTTTTACACAGTTCAGGTTATATTTTTGCATATACATGAAACATATTTGGAATGGAAGTCGAAGAAAATATTATATTTTATATTATCAAGTTTATTAGTTAGCAGTCATCATGAATATCTTTACTTTACTCTTGTTTTTACACATGTTTAAATCAATATTTTAGAGTCATTAAAGCACATTAATTATATTTAGCACTCATTTTTCACATTACAATTTTTTCGCTTTTATTAAAAATGTACCAAAGATTATTCAAGAATTTTCGTGGAATATTAAAATTCATATCTTAATATTCTTCTGCATATTTTCTTTTGATGATTCGTTCAAAAAGCTTTGTTTATGTTCAATTATCTGCAATTTTGTATTCAAAGTATTCATTCTCATTGTTTTCCTCAAATCATTACTGTAGATCAAACATTGTAACAAGTTGTTAATTATTATCTTTTTCCATTTTCTAACTATTATTTCGATTTTGGTTTATCACGCACCATTTAATATAAATAATTTAATAACACATCAATTGAAGTTGTTGTTGGGCTAATATTTATATTATCATTTCCCATTGGAATGCAGTGGAAATTATAAATATTTATTGTCATAATTTTCTAATCAATTGTTGTTTATTTAACTAAACTGTGCGTGCATAGGAAAACTCTACAAAAACAAACATTAAATTCAATTAGGGCGACTAATGACCCACATGGAAAAGCAATTTATTTGCTTCAATAAAATCCAAACAATAACAACAACAGCAATAAATGCATTGAAAAAGATTTACAAGCCAGAAAATTGCAGTTTTTGCAACAAATTTCCCAAAGGACTAATTGGCAGCTTTCACAGCGGAAAATTCTATTTGACTAGATAAGCAAAAATGCAGTTTGTAGTTTGCCTCAAAATATGCGAATAAATTTCAATTATTGCTTGGTCTGAAAGATAGAAAGACAGCAACGAGATTTTAACCATTAAATCGAGCAAATAAAACTTCTCTTATCCATGTATTTTTATTTTTTTTTGTGTTTAATTGGCAGGGTTCTTGCTTTGCACTTAAATTTAATAAACAGCATATTTTTATGTAAATTAATTTGATATTCAGTTAAGTTGTGGTCAAATTTTGTTTAAATAACATTTTTCTGTGTAGAATTTGATGTTTAGTTTTCTCTTTGTATATTTCAAAGAATTGAAAAACACAAAATTTGAAGAATGTTCTATTTTCTTTTCTTACAGAACTTTTAAATTTGTTGTTTGTTGGTGTTTGTCGCTTTTTTTTATATCCACGTCTCTTGGTTGCCGGAATTATTGTTGTTGTCTGCGTATTTTTAGATTTCTATGAATTCTCTTTACAAATAATTCAATTTCTTGTTAAAAAAAAAAGAATGTTTTAGCCTTACATGTTTTTACATTTTTTTAAAATCAATACGATACGATAAAAAAAGGAATGTCTGTTTTCTCATTGAAATTAAGCACATGCATGCCCCTATTGAAGTTATCTATCAACCATGGTAACAAAATTGGACAAAATTGCTTGTTAAAACCTGTCGAATATTGAATACTCTTGCGGTAAAAAAGATGAGTCACTAAATAAGCTAGTCCAAACTTTTTAAGATGTTTTCTCAATTCAATTTTTTCAATTCTTATATTCTATTGTTGCTTCTCAAAAAGTTACACAAAATTAAAAAATAAATATTGGGGTAAAAACTTATGTTTCCGATATAGATAAATTTAAATAAAATAAAAATATTCAACATAGTTTTATTCACTTTTAAAACAAACAGCTTATCTTATTGGTAGTTTTCAAAATATGAAAACTTGTTAGTTAAACTTCTTCATAAATATGGCTTACAAACTGAAATGCCTTGAATAAAAGTCAAAGCCAATTTATGTAATTGTTTTTAGCATCTTTTGCAGCTGCTGCCGTTGCCATTGCCGCTGGCTGTGGCAAGTGGCAAGTGCAAATTTGCTGAAGGGCGCAATGAATCTAATAAAGAAATTACGAGACAGCGTTGCCGCCAAGGACAACGCCTCGCTAAAATGTAATCCCAGCTAAAAGAAGAAGCAGCCACCGCTTGTTGTTGTTGTTGTTCGTGTTGATGTCGCCAATTGTTTGGCTTTAATATAATGAGATGAATGTAAAGTACGTCTGATGGCAGCCCACAAAAAAATTGTTTGTTCTTAGACGTCGCATGAATAATTTAAACAGAAAAAAACCTTAACTGGCTGTGCGAGTGTGTGTGATGTCATGCCTTGTGGTGTGTGTGTAAATGAGTGTGAGTCGAAGCGTGCCTGTTAATAGTTACCGAGAGTCATTAAACGTTCGATTTTACCAATTTGGCGCATAATGTTTGCTCCTTCCGACCTGGTCTTAAAGACAACAAAACGTTGCCATGGACATGCATAAAAGCGTGTGAGAGGAAGGGCTGGGAGAAGAAAGAAGCAAGCTTATGTTGCCCTCTGCCATATGCGAGGTCATTTGAAGCCGCTATAAAACAAGCTTCTTTGCCAAAATTGCAAAATAGAACTTTTGTTCTACAGTAGAAAGAGCAGTAAGGTTGGGTTGCTAGTGCGAGGTTGGGAAAATGAGAGCTGTGCAGTGTAGCATTATTTTTAGCTTTGCTGCTGACTTAAGCTAAATTGACAGCTATCGAATAACTGTCTAAAATACTTGCAACTGGAAAAAAGCTTTAGATATATGAACAGAAATATAAATGTAGGCAAAAATAAATAAAAATACTAAAAATATTTAATATGAAAAAGTTTGCCAGCTTTTAACTTCAACCATTAATTTAGATTTTTACTGGAAAGGTTATACGCATATATATATATTAGTTAATATGTAAGAATTCTCATTGTCCTAGATTCCTTACAAAATTCTTATCTAAACTGAATTTTGTTAAATTTAAAATTTGATAAATAAATAAATGGTAAATTAAAACTAAATAATAATAAATAATTAGTTCGCTGCTATTGGGACTTGGCTCAAATGTTAGGATATTGCGCGGAACTGTCAAGTTTGATACAGATTAGATACATTTTAAGACAAAAACAGTCTTTTGATAAACATTTTTGTTTTCCCAAGACTTAGCGTAAGAGAGTTATTAAACCATTAATTTGAATGTATATACAAACCGACAGACAGATATGACTATATCGATACTTCTGAAACTAGTCTTTGCATTACACAAACTTCAAAAAAGATTCCTTGCCAAAAGTAAAACAAGCGTGTCTTTTAAATCCCAGCTTAGACGTTTTTCATCCTGTAGCATTCTGGATTTTCCTTTACATCCTTTGCTTTAATATCCCAATGTTTTTCCGTCAGCTTGGCGTATGTGCAATTAGTAACATAAGCGACGCCCACTTAAATCGTAGGGAATTAGGGCGTGGCTATTAAGCGCGCTATTGAGTGCAGTTGCAGCAGCATCAATTGAAACTTTTGTTGTTGCTGTCGCTTTGTTGCTGCTGTTGTAGTTGTTGCAACTTTAATTGCGCAACATTTTGGGCGAAAGTTTTTCATAAATTTTCTTGCACTTAACCAAAAACACACAACAACAACAACAAGCAGAAATCTCAAATGCAAAAGTGTGCTACTTATGGAGCATATTTTATGCGACTGCTGTTGCTGTTGCAAGTTGCTGGCAAAGTTGCAACAAAAGCAACAACAGCCGCGATCAATAAAACGAAAATTGCAGCAAAATGGCGCTCAACTGTCGCAGCAAGCGTGAAGAGCAAGGCCTGGGGGTGAGAGTGAGACATGCGGTCGGGCTGCCTATCTGCCTAGCAGAGGGCGTGGCAGGGATGGAGGGCAAACAGCGCCAGAGCGACGGCGGCACAGTGAAAACAATCGAAATTATACCAAACAAGCGCGTAAACTTTACGCTTTCACTGCTGCTGCGATAGAGTGTGTGTGCGAGTGTGTGTGCGAGTGTGTGTGCGAGTGTGTGTGTGTGTGTAAACATACGCCTGGCTGCAGTTTTATTGGTGTTGTTGCTGTAGTTGTTGTTGCGGCTGCTGCGGTGGTTGCCACTCGACAGCGTCATTTAAATTGCGCGACAAAAAGCGTCGCACAACTGGCAGCCTAATGCCAATACACACACACACACACACACATACACACACACACACAAGCACACAGATTCGACATGGCATCAAGTGAGGTGTGTGTGTGTGTGTGTGCATTTGTATTTTTTATCTGCGCTTTATTGTTGTTTCATGCTGTTGATGGCGCGCAAATTCTCTCATTTGCGTGCAACATTTTTCGTAGCATACTTTTTAGGGGCCAGCCGCAACAAAATGTGTGTCAACAAAAGTCGGCTGCTGTTGTTGTTTTTATGGTTGCTGTTGTTGTTGTTGTTGGCTTTGATCATTGTCAGAGCTGGCCCATAGAGAACACTATAGCGGGCGCCTTTTTCAAGTGCGCCCAGGCAGACAGGACTGCAATTAGCTGCCGAGGCTGTTTTGATAACAAACCCGTAGACCCCTATACGCACACCTCCCTGCCCCAACCCCTCGCAACAACCCTTTTAGACAGCATTTACACAACCCGTTTGACGTGTGTTTTTTTGGGTCGGCAAGCCGTAGTAGTTGTGTGGCTGTAATTACATGTAAATTATAACCACATGTACAAAACGTTTGCTTCATTTATTAAAATTTTTGTGTGCTTAATTGGGCCGCTATCTCTCTCTGTCCCTCTCTCACAGACACTCTCATTAAATTTGAGCTCTCGCTCATCTAATCGAAATCTTTTTTTTTGCAGCAGCAAACGTGTTTCCAAGTAACGTAATTATATTTAATTATTTTTGTAAAACATACAATCATTGACTTTAACAGGAACTGCGCAGCAGGTAGACATACATGTACATACACACCTACACATTTATGTGCTTTCGACTTGTGTATAGGGAAGTAGGGTGGGGTAGAGCTCATTAACGTTCATGACATCGAGAAGCACAAAAAAAGGAACCTTTTGTAATACTAATTAATACGAAAATAACTTGTAACCGCGCCAGCAGCGATACGACCCAAATCCAATACGACACAACTAAGTGACTTTAGATAAAAACAGGAACGCTTTTAAATACCCTATATAAATAAAGTTTGAATGAACGTTATAGATTGACTTGTATTATTATTATATATATAAATAAAATATAAATATATTTAATTTTTATTTATAAATAAAACTTTTTTATTATGTTCTCTGATAGATCTTTCAACAGACGATTAAATAAAAATCAGACAGTTGGGTCTATAATATACTAAAGCATTTTGATACCAAATTTGTTTCTAAGTTTTGAAAATAAATCCTGTAATTTTAATACTTCAGTTTTCTCCAGTTTCAATTTTCCACTTATTATGTTAATCTTAGCGAGGGATAGGGAATAAAAAGGGTATGAAAAAGAAAAATACCTCAAAAATAAATAACTGCGCATTCTACACTAAATTTTATATCCCATATCAGTTCCATGTATTAATAATTCAATGCCTGACAGTTTCATATTAATTACATTAAATATAAAGTGCGTCAGTCCATTAAGCCCCTCGCAAACTGTAGGGTATATAAGCAAGAAGAAGACGCAGAAAGTGGGTTGTCAATTTACGTCTCTTGTCGGGTTTTAAACTTGTTTTAGCCAATTTGTGAAATGTGTCCACATTGCGTTTTCATTGCATTAAAAATTCCATTAGCTGCAAATTGTGCGCATTAATTAAGCCCCAGAAGCTGATGGAATATTGGCCAACTAAAGCGACCTCAGAGTTGAGTGGCAAACCCAACCCAAAAATAAAAAAAAAGACTGAGAAATAAAGTAATAAGAAGGGAAAATTTCTTGATTTCCGCAAACTTACCGAAAATGCGTCCAGCTTCGATAGATAGCATTGTTGTTGTTAAGAGCAACACAAAGCCATAAATAATGAATTCAAGATGATTTCTCGATTTGGCCGATATGCGCAGCGTCATTTTGTGGGCGTGGTTATCCTTGTTGTTGTAGTTGTTGCAATTTGGTTTGTTACGTTCTTTTAAAGCAATTGTTTTGCGGTGGTTTACGTTACTTTCTTTGGTTTTCGGTTTTGTTTGGTTTTTAGGTTTTAGTTTTGCTTTCAGTTTTTGCCCATTGGCTATAAAATTGAATTATATTTTTGTTTACTGTTGCCAGCCGATTCGTTTTTGTTTGAGTACTTTTTATGTTTTCGTTTATTAATATTTGTTGTTTATATACCGGGATTGAACCTTAGGTAATCATTTTATTACAGCTGTAAGAAAGACATAAAATGGAAATATTTTTATTATAAACAGTTAAAGGGTTATTTAAAAAGATTCTTTGAGCTTAAATGTCTTCAAACATGGCTAAAAAAGCAAGACAATATTTGTTTTTTCAGACATCTTTAAGTCAAGTTGTTTTTTAACCTTGGTGTGTCACATTATGCAAAATTTGGGTCTCGGTCTACCGATGGAATAACATTTGGGTTAATAGATAATAAATAAATAATAAAAAATTATTCGAAAATGTTGCCAAAAGATTTTCTGAATAAACTCCATTTTTATGTTGAAATATGATTCGGTGTAGATTTAGATTCAGCTGACGATTCAGATTTAAATTGTGCTTTAGATTCCGTTGGTGGTTCAGGTTTGAATTTTAGAAAGAAAAAAAAACAAAATTGTTGCCTGGGCATCAATATATTATATACCCTATTGCCAAAAAAGAACTGCAAATGCAGTACCAAAAAGTAGTTTCCAAATGCGCCTGTCATTTTAGAGCTGCGGCTGCAAAATTAACCAAAAGATGTCAAGTTGAAGCAGCAGGGAACATAAACATAACACAGAGAGAGAGAGAGAGAGAGAGAGAGAGAGCGCCACATTCGTGTGTGTGTGTGTGTGTGTTGGGGGTATAAAAGTTATATGTGCAAAATGAATTTGGCTTTTTTATAACAAGAACTCGGCGCACTCGGAAGTCTGACAACATAAAATGAAGTGAAATCTCTGCTGGTGGTGCCCAGTGAACTAATGGTGGGTGCGGGGCGGCAGGGCTGGTGTGTGCAACTGTCGGTTGCAACAGCATAAAAGCAGCGTAGATGCGCCAACATAAAAGTGAAATTCGCCGCAGCAACAACAACAGCAACAACGACAACATTGAACCGCAGCGGAGGGTTGCACATTTAATGCGGCAACAGTTACAACATGTGGCAACAAATGGCGCTGGTTGTTGTTGTTGTTGTCGTTGCTGTTTAAGCAACTTGGCGTGTTGCCTTTTGACTATAAAAACTGCGAACTGAGCAGTAAGCGCCTTAAAGCTGCCACTTTGATGCGCCATGCCACACACAGCTGCAACAACAAACTTGGCTACAACTTGAATAACAACAACAAAAGCACATGCCACACACACTCACACACACATGACGTAAATATTGTGGTTGCTTTTAAAAACTTTTGTTTTAATGTTTGCACAGGCTACAAAACTGAAAGGTAAGTTTTTGCAGCACCTTTTAATTCGCTGCCCCCTGCCACATGCCGCCTCTACATTAGGCATGTTGGGTGCAGTTGAGGTGGCAGCGTCATTGATACTAGGACATATGCTGCTGTAACATCAACAAATTCAAACGGCACGCCATTTATTTTGAGGGTTTAAAAAGTCGAAAAATTGTACTTTAGATACAAATATTCTTTTCCAATCTCAGCATTTCTAGAGAAATTATAAAAGATTTTTGTAAAATAAACAATATTTTCTACGCATTTTCCTGCATATCCTAGAAAGCTGAGAAAAATATTTTCCATTGTTTTCATTTTACAACAGAAAATGAAATATGAAGCAAATATGGAAATAAATGAATTTTTAAAAGAAAAACAAATTGTAAGTTTTAAATAAAAAAGCATCCATAAAGGCTATTAAAAGGCAAACAAGAAGTTTCACCGTTCAAATTTTTACATTGTATTTTGCAACTCTCCGATAGGCTTTTTGTAAGGTTTTTTCTTCCGTAATCTTTTACTGCCAAGAACTTTTGGTTGTAAAAACTCGATTCAGAGCTGGTCTGTGTTTAAATTTAAGCAAGTTTTCTGGTTAAACAAATTGTTGTGCCACACGAAGCTTTATGTTTTTTATTTATTTTTGTTACTTTGTGTTTTCGTATTTGTTCTTGTTGTTGGTGTTGTTGCTGTCTGCACGAAGCTGGTAATTAAAGTTATTTTGCATATTACAAGCTCTGGATTTCATGTGTGTAAAAAACACGTTGCAATTTCTGGGTTTCAACACCAAAGAGCACACACACCTATAAATATACATACATACATATGTACATACATTCCCACATAAAAACAAAATTTTTGCAAAAAGTTTTTGTGGCTGTGCGTGTGTTTATGTCTGTTGTTTTGGACTTGGGTCTGCCACAAGCATGCTGAAATTTGTATAAAGAAGTATGATTGTGGAATCCAACTGTTTTTATACCCACACACATATTTATTTTCGGATTAAAACTGCAAAAAACAATTTGCACCGCACATTACTACAGTATACCCCATTTGTTTTTTGGGGTAGGTAAGGGTATTAACATGTTTTTTCGCTTATGCTTTTTAGTTATTTTTTTCATGCAATTTGCAGATTGTGTGTAAATCCCCCCTCACATTTATTTCCTTTGTTGAAAGTTATTAAAATGTTGTTAGTTACATGGAAATCAGACGTGCACTGGAATCAGCTATAATGCCGGGATTATACCTTTGAAGTTTAGCTTAAAACGACTTTTGAAACTGTTTGTAGGTAAATAAACAACATATATATATTTCTGGAATTGTTTTTGGGCTCTTTGACTTGGAATAGATGTGTTCTTTAAAAATGATATATATTTTAAGCAACGAAGCCTTAACAAAATAAAATACTAAGTCCGTTGAATTTTAAGAACTTTTTTTTGTTGCGGCCTTTGTTGATAGTCCTGTTCATTTTTTTTTCAGTTTTAAATGATATTCCTGTGCTCTCAAGAGTTTAAAAATGTTAACAAAAAAATTGTTTTATAAGATAAAATATATTAATATGTAATATATATAAAATCTTACAGCAAATCTTTAGATTGACTAAATGCAATTATAGATTTGACATGAAATTATTTTATTCTAAAGCTCAAAAGGCAATTATTATTTATTAAACAGAAATTCTTTTAGAGTATAAAAAATTGGTACAAAATGTTTTTTTAAACTACAAAGGAAATCTTTAATTAGGCAAGAATTTGTTTTTTTTACTTGATTTGCAAGCGATGACAATTGGTTGCATAAACCAAATTCCGGCAGGTTTTTAACTTAAGTTAAAATCGTTCTCCTATTTCTAGTTTGATTTATTTCGATTAAAGAAGAGTTTATGCATCAAATATTGTCTGTTTATAAGTCTATACTCTTTAATAAAATATATGGGACTAGAAGTTAATCAATATATACACACTATAAAAACCTGTCGTTTTACGATAAGAGGCGACACCTAATCCAAATAAAGACGCCTACCCCAAAATGGTGAAGCCGGCTAATGGCTACAGTAGCATTTACTGTTAGAGCTGCAGCTAACTGTCAAGGAAACGCCTTGCGTTAAGCACCTTAACGACTGAGGGGCCCAGACACAGACCCTATCAATTGGTTGCCAACTGCCGCTGGCGCTGACCAACTGTCGGCCACTCAACAAGTTCCCGGGGCCAACCCCCCCCCCCCCCGCATTCCCCTCACCACTCACCTTTCCCCCCGTTAAAGGCAAGCAACTACTCGACGCGCAGCCCTTTTTGGCCCGGCTAATGACCAGTTGTCGCCGTGGTAAAGCAATTAAAGTGACTGCCAACATTTCAGTTCAGCGGCTTTCAACCATTTTTTTACTTCTTCTGCTTCAACTATTTTTTTTTCGCTCACACAATTCCAAACGCCAAGGGTTGACAGCAGGTGCTCGAGAAAGGGGTTAGGAGGTGTCTTAAGCGTATAGTTCAGATGTCATTAGCCGATTTTGTAGTTATGACACAGTCCATTGACGCGAACATTATTTCGCACAGTGCACGGAGGCAGCCGAATGTTTGTTTGTGCAAGTTGCAAACTTGAACTTAAATTGCTGCAGCAAAGCGCAGGTTTCTAATGAATAGCAAGGGGAGGGGCAACGTTGGGGGCGTGTTGACTGCAAAAATATGGCACTGCATATTGTGGACACAGCAAGCAAGCGGCAAGGATATATAGTATATAGTACACAAAATGTGCGCAGGACAAGCAAAAAAAACAGCAAAAGTAAAAGCAACAGTGACAACAGCAACAGATGCAGCTGCATTTGCAGCTAGTAATTTACTGCTTCTTTACGTTGAAATAAAAAATGAATTAAGCCAGCGGAAAAGGAAAGCGTAGCAAAAGGGAAATAAGCGAAAAGTGGCGCGGAATGGGAAAAAGTCGGGGAGGGGCAAGGTAAGGTGCATAAATAAATAATGCAAAAAGAGAATAAATAGCTCTAAATAAGCATCTGATATAAATGAAATGCTTTGACATATTGTAAATGCACGTGAATAAATAGAAAAGTTTTCGTTTTGCTTTTTATTTTTATTGCTTGTCAGCTGCAAAGACTGTTAATTGGATGAAGATGAAGCAGCTGCAACATTCTGAGGATAAATATAATGCAAAAATATACTTCGCTTATTTAAAATTAAGTAAAATCAGATTTGAAGTGAGTGGGACTGAAATTGTGAGTGAGTTGGTTAGTGAATGCGTTAGCTGAATATGAATGGTAAACTTTTTATTTATTTACAAAAAAATCACAAACTCAATTTAACAACTGGAAAATCGAACTTATTTATTTTAGAACTTAGTTGACTCAATGCCTGATCAAAAATTTTAATATTTTTAAGTTGCGTTTTGATAAATGTTTATTTTTGTGTATTCGTCTGAAAAACAACAAGGCAACAAAAGTTTTCTTTTCTAAACTATCTGCAATTTCTACACATATTTGTAGCTATGTTAAATAAATACAACTCCAACTTGTCATTTGCCTTAACATTTTTCTTTGTTCAAATATTTATGTGCATTTTGCGTTGGAAAAATTGTGTGTTTTAAAAATAAAAACATTTATTACTTTTTAGAAAACTCTCTCTCTCTCTCTCTCTCTCTTTCTCTCTCACGACTCTTTGATGTTAAACTACATAATATACGTTTTAAATATTTAAATATAAATATTTTGTTAAATTCACAAACTTTAGCTTGCAAAAAAATAATGAGAAAAGCAGAAATTCCAATTTAAATCTCATCAGTTGCACAAGCACAAACCCACACATATGCAAAAGGAACATTTAAGCCTTGTTGCAACACAAGCGCGTGTCAACTACTTGCAACATAATGTTGCAGCATTTGTCTAAGGCGCTGAATGTAGCTTATAATGCCACACGTTGCACAATGAATAGCAACTTGCCACTCAAGTGCAGCTGCAGCTGCGGCTTTTCTCAAGTGTTGCCGCCTATAAAAAAGATGCGAAGAAGCAGTTTCAGATGCAGGTGTTTCCACAACTAAGCGCCAACAATTGTTGCAGCAATAAAAACAAAATATAACAACAAAAAAACAAAGAACTAAATGCAATTGTAAATTTCGAGTACTGCAACAAAGCCTGGACCCTGTTGCCACAAGATCGGCAAGTCGTTTTTGGCGCTGTCTGGATTTGTGGCATGCCACTCACATAACCCATAATGGCTGCCTAAGCGTACCGTAAACTGAGCTAAGCTCAATGCGGCCCCAAAAAGTAAACCAGCTAATTTGGTTGCACAAACAAACCGTTACCCCTCACTGCCCCCTCCCTGGCACAACTCTACCTCCGTCCGAGTCAAGTGCAGGCAACGGCCGTGCGTTGGCTTACAATGAATTTATTATTTGCTGATGTTTGCTATTTGGGGCACGTGCCGCAAATTTTAAAATACTCATAGTTGTGCGCCGGACGTGGCACACTTGAGCTAAAATATGCCACACACACAGAAGAAATGTATGTGTGTGTGTGTGTGTCTGTGTGTGTGGCATCTTGTGCTTTGCCTTCAACTTAGTTTTTTGATACCATTTTTGTGCTTCGCTGCGTTTGTTGACAAACATTTGCTTTCCTTTTTTTTCTCAGTTAGGGCAAACATCAAATGAGGCAATCGAGCAATGGGCCAATGGTCAGTGGCAAGTGCCAGCCGCAGCAACAACAACAACAACAGAAGCATGAAATCAGCGCAAATTTAGTGGCAAAGTAAATAAATTTTCTTTTAGTTCGTTTTCCCTCGCCGTCTGCTGCCATTTTGGGCCACGAAATGTCTTAAGTCGCTGGCGGCTTTTATTACGCCAAAAAAATAAAAAAATAAACAAACTTAAACGCGCCGACTGCCCCATACACTGTTTATACACTTTTAAAAGCTGAAATTAGCTCCGTTTTGAATTTTTGTCCTTAATCTTGTTGATTATTTTAGAAAATATTTTTATTTCCTTTTTAAGTACGTGGCAATAATATTTTTTTTCAGCTTTCAAGCTGTGGAAGTCAGGGATAGGTTATTTGAAAGCCTCCTTGTGGACTTGACCAAAAAATACCTTGACACTTTATGTATACCCGCTGCAAGGTATACACGGCTATATATTTCGTATATACGCACAGAAATACAACCATTGCCACAACAACCAGCATACCCCTTTAGCACTCCCGAAACAGCGCATAAAAATATGTACAGCATTTGAATGAGCCGCTGCTGCAAAAGAAGGCGAATGAAATTAAGAAAAATGGACGCAAAGGGTTCGCTTAGTGTTTGTTAAATGGCACATGAAACGTTGATCGAGGTCCCTTTTTGGACTGTGTTTGTTTGTGTGTTGGTGAGCGTGTGTGTGCGTTAATGTTAGCCATTAGCATTGGGCGCATTGGGTTCAGCAAAATGTTGGCTGAAAGTTTGGCAAAGTCGTTTTCAAAATGCCAAAACAATTTTTTGGTTAAGTAAAAGCGCCAACAGCCACTAATTAAACTAATTAATTGATGGGCGCTGGAGTGGGCGTGGTGTGCTAAGTAAATTGAAAACTGAAAACTGAAACCCGCCCGAAATGGGTCAATCGAGCGGAATGGCAAAAAATAGAAGTTAAGCGAAAACCAAAATATGCAAAATATTAGGCAATACACTGGGAGAAAAAACAGAAAACACAGTACTTAAAACTAGTGCAAATATATTCACAGTTAGCGCAAAAGTCAAAATTAAACTGGAAGAAAAATTCTTATTTCGAGAGCTCTTTTTAATGTCAAAATTTCTTAATACAGGACACTTTTATTATATTCCAAAAAGTTGCTAATACAATTTATTCTTTGAATCCCAAAGTTTGCAATGAACTTATTTTTTAATGCCAAAATGATATTGCACGACTTTTCTTTAATTTCCATAATTCTCTTTAAGCCAAAATTTCTTAGAACAATACTTGTTATTTTAGTCCCAAAATGTCTTCATACGAGATTCTTTTTTCCAAATTTCTTAATGCAAAACTCTTTTTTCATAATCCTAAAATTCTTAAAAAATGGCATAAATTCGAACCCCTTCGTACAAGAATTTAGCAGGGCATTTTTCGCTGAGTGTTCAAGTGTGGGCGCAAGGGGGCGTGGCACTTAACGCATTTGTAAGTTCGCTTTGGGCCGGGCGACGCGCTTTGCATAAGCGCAAAATTATTGAGCATTTACGGGCAAAAAATAGAAGACAATTTTTGGGCAAATGCAACACGAAAACTTGCATGCATGCCGCAGCGTCTTAAAATGTGGCATGCCGCAAGGGAAGAAGGCTTGGAGGGGGTGGGGATGTGTGGTCCTGTCCGATTTACATGCTACCCTAGAGTTGAATTATGTGCGTTGATTGTGGGTCAGTTGTAGGCACCTTTTCCTTGTTGCAATTGAATCTCTTGGATGTTTGCAGTTGGTGGCTGCCGCAAGAACGGCACAAACAAAATAAAACAACAAATTCGCATTGAGCGGCAGCTTCATAACTTTTTTTTCTTTTACGAACAAAACACTCGCGTTATTCATTTATTCACAGTGAGACACTCGCCTTGTAGCTCCGGCTTCGGCTTAGCTTTTATATTTTACTTTTTTGGGCAACGTTGCCGCCGTTGGCTATGGCATACGTTGTGAGTGGCATAGAAAATTGGCTGAAACGTTTTCAGCGTGTTGAACGCGCGCACACGCGACGCGAACGCACGAGGTCCGTCAGCGGTTGCGGACACATCCTTACGAGCGCACAACAAACACGAAACTGAAGCGCATTCGTTTTTTGCGCTAATAAATTCTTAACTCATCAACGAGCAGCAGGCAGCGAGCAGAAGGCAGCGTCAGCTTCGTGCCGACGTTGCCGAAGTACGCGCGGGGTACCCACCACGACGAAGCCGAAGCGATGTTTGCTGCAAATCGTTTGCCTTGATTTCTGTGCGACTGTTTCGCTGTGTGCTCGGTCCTGGGCGACATACAGACCGAGAGTCAGAGTGAAAGAGAGCGCGCGAGTGGCCAAGAGTCAATTCGTTTGCTTCGTTTCGCACTCCGAAACTCACCACGCACTCCGAACACAAATCAATGATAAGCCAGCGACTGATAAGAGCTTGGAGTGCTCTTTGCTCGCGACCTACGCAAACAATGTTGGGTCCAATTGGAAATGGCACAAAAGTTTATTCTAGCGAAATCAGTATGCAATTTTATTTGTATTAGAAACAAGTGTCGATATAGCTGTTAAAATTTTTTTAAATTTTATTGTCAAAAATTGGTTTTGCATAAATATTAAAATAATTGGCAATTTTAAGCAAATTTAAATAAATTTTAAATATATTTAACGTTTAGAAAATGCATTTTTGGGATGAAGGCAGACAACCTGTTGTCCTTGTCAGTTTCAGTGATTCTTAACATTATTTCAAAGCATTAACAGCATGTCGCGTTCTGTTAAATCTCATTTAAAACTAACATAACATAACTAATGTGTTTTTTGATATAGGAATCAAGTACGGTTAACACTTAACAGCATTTTAAAAGGGATTTGTTTAACAGCAAGTTAAACGGCCGCCCACAAACTGTTGCAGCTTATTACACCATGGTTGTTGTGTTTAACATAGCTGTAACTGTATATTCTTGCATACCCCTCAACTGTTACCTTTGAAAGTTTGACATGAAAACTTAACAGACAGCAAAGCTAACAGTTTATGTTATTAGCACAGCCGAAACTACCCCCAACGCACCCTCAATATACAACTTAACATAACACAGGAGGAGAATGTATACTGTTAAAAGTAAATGTGCTTAACAGCGATTCGAATTTCGAAATTTAAATGATAAAATATGCTTCTGTTATTGCTTAGCAGTCGAAGTACCCCTTCACACTGTATTGGGCAGTACTAACAGCCTGCAGATTTAGTGTTATCTTACATTTTCGAATACAGTAAAGATGTCGAAGTTCAAAGCATGTTGGGGTAGCATGTAAGCCAAAAAACAACTAAGAACTTAACATTTCTGTGGCCTGTAACTGGCGACACATACATTTCAGGCATGAAAACGCTACAGCAAAAAATGTTACATTCTAGACACCGTAAATTAAGTCATATACACTGAAAATTACCATACCTCTGCCAAAACTAAAGCGAATTTCACGTTTAATTCTGTCAGCTTCCTGTATTCTTCTCTAGATTGGTATTTCATTTAAATATATTTTATTTTGAACAAATATTTATTTGTTTAAAATTAAGAATTTACGATTTTTATTTTTAATCGATTGGGTATGTCAAACATTTAGATAGAACGCAACTTGAAAAGTTATTATAAACGTTAAAATTTTTTGTCAAAAAAAATGCCAAAATTTAAAAAAATTCAACATGTAAAGTTTTGGAATCCACAGTAAATGTTATTCGTATAAACTTTAAAAGTTTAATGTTAGTAAGTACAAAGCTTGGCCAGAAATTCATTTCCAAATGTATTTTGGAAAATATTTGGTCTAAAAAGAAAAATTGGATTTTAATGTACGCTTAACTTTTTCTTTTTTTTTGTTAAATTTCACTGACTTTTTTCCAGCAGCAGGTAACTGTTGATATAGATCTCAGCTTTCTTTACTCTAAAATACTTGCTGTTAAACGTTTTTTACAGCATAAGTTAGGACATTCTGTAAGGTTTTCCTTGCAGTCAAGTGTTAACATCATGTATGTTAGCTTAACAGTTTTCTGCTGTAGACTTGTGTGGTATATAACAGTCTACTGGGAAAAAACGAGCAGACAGAAGCTAAAAAATAAATTTAACACATGCTGTTAAGAACCTTCACATGTTAGCTCTTTTAAGACTCTACGTTAAATGATGTCCTTTAGCCAAGCAGCAATATTAACAGCAACTATTAGACATTCCTTAGTTAGTCAAACTTAACTTTAAATTGTGCCCCGCCTCCCGCGCTGGCATATGTAATTATCTGGATGGCAAACTACGACACAATTTAATTGCAATACATTTAACATAAACACCCACGAAACTGTTCTGCAGCACCCCGCGACACCCCCTTGAACCAATTGCCAATTGCGCTTGTTGCCAGTCCTCTTAATCACAGGCTTTTGTTGTAATTTATGTTGTTGTTGTTGTTGTAGCTGTAACCGCTGTCAACGCCCTTGTAGGCCAAGTCAAGTCAGTTGCCCAAAAGTCAACCCCTAAATGAAGACGGCGTCAATTATAGCAAAAATTTTAAATTGCAAAAAATTGCAATAATGGAGTGCACGGCTAGGGGTCGGGGGTAGGGGTAGATAAAAAAGGGGGTGGGGGTTTTACATCAGGCGTAACCGAAACTAATTCGCAACAAGCGCAATAAAAATTATGAACAATAGCGGAAATTAGGCATGCCACAGGGCGAGGCAGGCAGACAGCTAGAGATAGCGATATAAATGGTATAAAGACCAGATGCATTTAGGGGTGGGATGGTACAGTGAACACGGACGCGTGGACAAGAAGTCACTCGCGGCAGGATTCACTTGCGGTTGCAAGCGGCATTGACAGCGTAACGAAATGTTAACCAAAGCGTAACGAATGTGTGTTGCAAAGGGGAGGGATGGGCGGGTCGCTGGGTGGCACTGAGCAGCTCTGATTGGCGACCGGCAGTCGGCAACGGCGGCGACTGTCGCTGCCACTGCCACAATTGGGGGCACAACACTTTCTCTGCAACGCGAAATGCTGGCTGCCTGTCGGGGCCAAAGTTCAAGCACAAAGTTTAATTAGCAACTTTTTCGCTGCTGCTGCTGCTGCTGTTGTTGTGGAGCTCGCGTTGAGTGGCTGCTGCTGAAGCTGTTTGCTGCTGTTGCAGCAGTTTCCACTGATGCACCTTTTGGCTGGCGGGCACATGCACATGTTCGTGGTAAGCTGATAGCTCAATTCTGCAGCAAGTGTGTGTGCGAGTGTGTGTGTGCGTGTGTTGTGTCTCAGTGTGTGTATTGAAAAACTTGCGCTGCTGCGCTGTCGAAGCAGCAAGGATAAAGGATGCTACTGCTCTTATTGCTACACTCAGAGAAACACGCCAAGCGGATTGTTTATGAACTTAAAAAAAATGTTATTTTCATAACTCCCATAATCGTAAAATAACTGAATACGCATGTAATCTCAGAGAGAAAGCCAACATAGCTGGAAATGTATTAATTTTCCACCAAATAAACTTTTAGCCCAATTCCACTATCAACATTTTTTGCATATGTAGACTATGTTGCCTGTTTGATTTTCCATTACATATGCAATTCGCCCAAAATAATTCCTGATTTTTGCAATGATTTATTAAATTTTGATGTTATGAAAACATCATATACGAAAGTATCATCTTATAATATCTTATATCTTATAATTCTTAATATTTTAAAAAGGAAATGGGGCACCACTACGAAGTCGTATTATCTGACTTGTGGAAGACAAATTTTGTGGCGTTTAGGTCTGCATCAAGTCGTCTTCATATTCTGCAATAAACTCGTTGAACTCTTGGGTAATTAAATGTATAAATATTTAAATTTTCAATAAAAAATAAATATTCAATTTTAGAACTTGCTAGCATTTGATTTGAGCACAAGTACCTAGTACTTTCGCCGAGTGTATTGACGCTGCCGTCGACGCAGCGAATGACACTTGACAGTGATTTATGGCCGAGGTCGCTGATAACCCGGCTAAACTGGGCGGCAAGTGCAAATCTGGGTCGATGCTAGGCTAGAGAGGCAGCTCACACCCTCAACCAGAAGCTCAACCCAGTCCCCTTCCTTCAACCACCCTCTGATCGTCTCTCATTGTTGCGAATTTTGTTGAGTTTTTCTTTCGGCTTGTGCGGCATTTTCATGCCGCAAATGTTGCAATTTCTAGCCAAAACGCTCGCATGTGCAATCATTTTTTATCGCAAATCTCTCAGTCCGTCGCCCTGCTCTGAGCCCTGTTGCCGCCCCTGCCCAGCGGGGTGTTAAATTGCCGCCGCTCAGCCTCATTCGGCGCCATTAACCTTCTGTCAATTTCAATAAGGCAACTTAACAATAAGAGCGAAAAAATTATATATCGACAAAATCTGTTGCAATTGAGGCACAACAAAACGCATCAGCTCTTCTGACAGCACATTGTCAAGATGTTGCCGATAAAAAGTAAATGCCATGCATTTCTGCTAAAACTGATCTGTAATTTTTGATGCCAGCTGCAAATGTTATATGATGCCATATATATCTTGATCAAATATACTTTCAATATGCTATGTAATAAATCTACATTTATTGTTACTAAATTTTATATTCCTTACTTTTCAAAAAACGTTCAATTGATTAGTTTAATAAGTGATTATTGGGTTTATTTATTATATCTAAGTGATATAACATACTGAATTTATAAAAAAGCGAGCCTTAGTTAGTTATTATATAGATTAAAATATTTAAGCTACAGTTTTATATACAAGTATTTTATATTTGATGTGTAAGCTAAATTTACCTTCTGCTTGACTTAAAAGCTAATCTTAATGTTTTATTTTTAAAGTTACTTAAACTGCAATTAATTTTTATTAAAAAAGCTTTATATGTATGTCGCTGGTAATGCATTTTCAAAAGAATGACCCCAAATAGGATTTGATGAGGTCGCTTTTATGGTTAGCTTTTATTTTTTATGTGTGCGCGTTTGGGTTTTTTATATCACCTACGCGAGAGTTCGACGATTGTGCATGGATTGAGGATGCGGACGTTGATTCGTGTGGCAGCGCTTGTTGCCATTTCCGTTTCCGTTTCGCCGCTGTCGGCTTCATGTCTACATGTTCCGTTGTTCTGTTGTCGTGTTGTTGTTGCTGTTATTGTTGTGTTTGCCCGGCGACTGTCGTGTTGCACATAAATCGTTTAAAATAAAGTGATAATTGCATTTGTGTTTCATCTGTCAAAAGGACGTCAGAACGGTGACTCTCTGTCTCTGTGTGTATGTGTGTGTTAGTGTGTGCACAACAGCCAAATGTAACGGGCACAATGTCTGGCTAGCTGGACGCCACTTGCGCGACATTTTATGAGTGTCGCCGCCGCCATATGAATAATTGCGATAGCAGCCAATTTGAATGCCGTGCGCAACCCTGTGCCCCCATCCTCGCAAATATTCAAGGGTTGTCACTGTTGCAGCTCTGCCTGCTGTGTGTGTGTGTGTGTGTTAATTTCAGTGTCACTGTGAAGTGGATTAAAGTATTTGCGTCGACTTACACCCTAAAACGAGTGCAACCCCCAACGGGACACAGTCAATCGGCCTTGTCCAGAGCCAGAGCGGCTGCAGATGAATCATTCATACCGATTCGTACTGAGTGCCATACGCACTTTTTCTATTTTTTTTTATTTATTATTTGTACCTTCGTTACGTGCCTCATACCACTCTGGCAGCTCTCTGATTAATATGCGACGCCCCGTTGTTGCCAGCCCGCGTCTGCCTGCGTGTGGCGTGTGAAACGGCCAAGTGTTGCCACCTTAAAGCCCCTCCTCCGAGCCCCGCTCCCTGGCATACCCACTTGCAATTGAAACGTTAAGCAAATAGCATTAATATTTATATTGTTTCTGCCAAAAGGGGATAGGGGCTGCAAGTCGACGTCAATTGCGGCATCAAGTGTCGCATCCAGTTAAGGGATTGAATTTAAATGCAAATAACAAAAGTGCCGCCGCATGTGGCAAATTAGGCCGCAGTCGATGCACGATCAGGCAATCGAATTAAGTCGAGGGTGCGGGTAAATAAAAGTATCTGATTCAAAGAGCGACTGTACTGGAAGGGTATTTGCCAGGTGGGCAAGTGAGTAAGCAGCCACCCGAGTGTCTGTTCAGTTTCTTAAGTCACTTTTTGATTTATTCTAGATTTATATGAACATTTCCAAATGCACTCATAATATATTCACATGAACGACTCAAATATCGATGTGGAATTTTCAGGTTTAACAAGTAAGAACGTTGCAGTCGGACGTAGCCGACTGCGTAATACTCGTTCAATGTACGCAGTAGATACCCATTTTTGAAAAAACTTTTTCTTCAAAATTCAAAAATGGAAATTTATTTTTCTATTCCATCGTGGTTGTCACAATGAAGGGGTAAAATTTATTGTCAAAAATGTAAAAATTGACAAAAATTTTGACATGTAAAGCTCTCGGAACCATAGCTCGCATATTTCAAATGCGCATATCTTTGTCAAAGCTGAACCGATCAAGTTTGATGGCATTTTATTCATGGTTTGTCCTCTAGATTGCATCTGAATTTTAAATATACTCATTATTCAAAATATAATTATATTTTGATTATTATTTATTTATAATTTTATTATTTTTTATATTATTATTATTTATTTATTATTTTTCATATACTCCACATTATAACTGATTCTGAGGGGGTCAAATTTTTTGCCGAAAAACAGGCGTTCTTTAACTTTAGTCAGCTTGTACTTGATTTTATGACTAATATGAGCTACGTTTTTCTCTGTGTGTGCACGAAAACGGTTTTAACTGTCAGGTTACAATCCCACAACTCTGTTATGCACATAATTTATAAATTTTTCAAGAGTGCTTATATTTTATTCACCGAATGATTCACCGTTTATTTGTGAGAGCCGTTAACTGACCAATTGCACTACCAGTTTCAGGCACATTTCAGTGTCTGATCACGGAATCGACTTCCTTGGCACGCCCCCCATTTGGCCTGGGCCTATTAGAATAGAGGTTAAGCTCAAGTGAACCTTGCGTGTTGTCTAGGTCGGCAGGTGGTTAGGGGAGGGGGCAACTGGGGAACCCTTCCGTAGAACGTGTCGATTTGATGAATGGCGTTTATTAAGTAAACAATTCAAGCTATTTGCTGCCTAATTGTGGGCCATGCATCAACGTGCTGTGGCAGTTAAATGGCTTATTAATATTTAACGAGCATTTACAAAAAACACCTCAAATAAATTAAGCACAAGCGGCACAACCTGCTGTTGCTGGCCAAGTTAAGAGCCCGGCTAGAATCACATGTTGTTTAATTGCTGCCCATTTGCCTAATTTCAAGAGGAAGTCAATTTGACGGACCGCACCATAATGTGTGTGTGTGTGTCACCCCTCCCCCACTCCCCGCTTTAGGGGGCACATGGATCGGCACGCCAGCTCGTTGCATGTCCAGTTGAAGGCAACCAAAATACAAGAAAAAATCGTCCTCATTGAGCAAAACATGGGAAATAACTGCAGTTGCGCGGGCTTTTAAGTGCTCGTCAGGGGAAATGAGTTTCACTTTTGCATGCCACACGCGCGCTTTTCTTTTTCTCTCTGTCGAATGCCATGCACCAAATATGCGCTTGACATAAAAACCCTAACGATATAAGAGTAGGAATAAAAAAATAGCACTTATTATGGAAAGGAATTATTAAAATTGTTGCATTAAAAGTGTTGTTCTGTCAGCAAATGGACGTTGATATATCAGGAATAAGTAACTCTTCTGCACACAGTTTTAAATATTTTGCAATTGTCAAAATATATAAATAGCTTATAAAACTAATTTATAATTTTAAACAAATTGAGTTACATCTGTGCAATACACATTTTACTTTTAGCAAAATATAGCGGATTCCGTTCTCACAGTTTTAATAAAGAAATTGAATCTTAAAGTTATTTTATCTTTTCGCGAATTTTAATAAATATTTTTTGTGTAGAAATAAAAGAAAAAAAATTTAATATTTTTATATGAAAAGAAAAAATGTGATTCGGTTGGAGTGAACATTTTTCGTTTAACTGATTCGATTAATAACTATTACAAAAAAATTGGAAGTCCAGGTTCGAGCCGCATTCATAAATTTATCAAAAGTATTTTAAAGAAAAATTCAGATTCGGTTTCGGCAATTTTTTGCGCAACTGATTCCATATTTAAGGTTTAATTTATTGTATTGATTTTAAATAAAATAAATGTATGATTGGAACCGTTTTCGGTTTCAGTTAAACCTCAGTTTTTCGCGGCGTGTCTATTAAAAATCTTTCGCTATGTGTATTTTGCAGCAGCAGCACAAAAGTTCAACAACAACTGCTCAACACTGTTCAAATGAAAAGCGCTTGACAAACGCTTGGACAAAATGCTCTCTCATTATGCACATTATTCGGATTCGTAATTTCACTATGCGCATTATAACTCAGCGCCACTTAACTGTTGGCAAACAATTTCTGCA
Source organism: Drosophila robusta (assembly GCA_035043565.1). Lineage (NCBI taxonomy): Eukaryota > Metazoa > Arthropoda > Insecta > Diptera > Drosophilidae > Drosophila > Drosophila robusta. The sequence goes on from JAWNMW010000235.1 coordinate 6,058,967, forward strand.
GACGGGAGTGGGGAGGGGAGGGGGGGGAGGGGGCTGAGAGGAGCACACTTCAACAACGAGTAGTAGCCCAGTCCCCATACCCTGGCATAATTTCCACTTTTGGTTGGCAACTCATAAAAATTAAATAAAATATGCATTACGTTGGAAAAAAAAGTTCAACTAAAAGTGCGACAGTTGTTGTTGCTGTTGCCGCTGACAAACTCATTGAAATGCAGCCTCACATACACACAGATATATACATATGTACAAAAGAAGCAACTGTAGTTACAATAAATATATATATATGTACGTATATATAGAAGAGCATCAGCATCGTTGTTGGGCATTACAGAAATCCCGTTAAACCCACTTAATTCAATAAAACACCTTTCCACACACTTGACGCTAAAGCCGACAACAAACTATAACGTTTAGCATTAGCGTGCGAGTGTGTGTGTGTGTATGGTATGGTGTGTCATTGCTTTAGAGAGTGCGCCAAAAGCTACTTCATGGCTGCAATTTACGTTTAAAGTTCCTTAAAGTTGCTAACGACAAAAGTTATAATTGCATAACGTGCTCACGAGGTAGGCCAGAGGGATGGGTGGGGCAGTGGAGGAGAACGCAACTACAACTACACTGAGTAGTCCAAGTGTTAGTGTGCGTGCGTGTGTGTGTGTGTGCGGCGCCCAGTTGCAACATTCGCATGCGAGGCAGCATATGGCAACCGGAAATGAAACGTAAATCAAATAAGTAAGAAGCGTAAATGCGCGCAACGCACACACCCACCCCCACACACACACACGCCCACACCAACACCGCTGCCCCCAGACAAGTGTATTGTCATTAGCGACAAGGACGAGACATGGCAGCGACAACGACGAATCTGTCGCCGTGCTCTCTCAGCGCGCGCTGGCGAAATTGAAAAGTTTTATTTTTTTTCTGTATACCCTGCACCTATTACAAGTGTGTAAAACGGGGTATATTATATACATAGTACATGTATGTAACAGAGTAAAGAAGGCATCTCCGACACTCAACAGAATTCTATTAAGTCTTCTTCTATATAAATTCTTTGAGCTCACAGACAATATGAGCTGGAGACTTTATTTTTCATATATTATTATTATTGTAATTGAAGATAATGGCAATGAACAATTAACGTAACTAATTTTAAATAGCATTAAATGGCCTTCGGCTAAGACAAAGTCTAGATTTCGAACTCCAGATACACACCTAAACATTTAGACAACTCACCTACCGAAAACTTCAAAATTGTTTAGATTTACTCACATTACCACAAATACTCCTTGCATCTTCTCTATACCGATATAAATATTATTATAGAACTATAAAGGTAGAGTTTTAATACTTGAAACATAAATTCCTGTAACCCATAAGCAGATAGGATTTATTTTCATTCATTCATTCAAACGACAACTTCTCCCGTTTGGTTTTAGGCATAGGATAAAAAGTAGGTACACCAAATGTTACAAGTAGGTATATAGTAAATACAGATCAAGAATATTTTACTTTTTAAATAGATTCTCCCTACTATCGAAAACTTAAAAAATAAAAAGAAACCTCTTTAAAAAGTTCATAAAAGCACAAATTAAGGATCTCCTAGTCGGACACTGCCAACCAGAGCACTTTAGCTTGGCTTCTTTTTTTTTGGGTAAAATGCATTTTTCGTGAAAAGCGGCAAGCGGTAAGCGGCAAGTGGCAGCACTCATTGTACGAGTCGTTGGGCTCTCAAGGAAAAGCATTGAAGGAAATTGTTCATATTATAAATAAAAGCGGAAAATGTTGCGAGCAGGGCAATGACGGATGCGACACACCCAACCCACACACACACACACAACAACAACACACAAAACGCATGTCCTGCCGGTTGCCTGCCTCTTGCCAAAGTGTCAACAGCACGCGCATGGTGGGGGCGTGGCATGTCGCTAACGCCCTTCAATTCCTTTTGCCATTTTCATTACTTTTAAATGCGTTGCGCTGAATTAGAAACATTTCATTTCATTTTGCTTTTTTACAACTATTTTTTTGTCAGCTGCTGCTGCTGCCTGACTGTGAGTGCGTCTTCACTTCCGTCTGCTGCCACCCCCCACCCCTGGCCCGGCCTCTGTCCTGCCCAATTTCAGTTTTGGGCGGCGTTTCGAGAAGGTGTTAAAAATGTTTTACGTCTTAATAGCCCTTCGCCGTGGACCGGCATGGGGCGTGCGTGTATTCGATGCCTTTTACTTGTCCTCCTCATTCTATTCTCTCTCTCCCCAACCTACACCTCCACCTTCGCTTTTGGCACACGCTGCGCTGCTTTTGGCTGTTGCTTTTGCCATTCTATTTCCGGCGCTATGCAGGGTTTTTTCTTTTTTTTACAGGTCTGCTTTTTGGCCTTTACTTGGCGCTGGTGCCAGTGGGCGTTGGGTTTTCGGGCGGGACTGGGCAGAAGGGTTGATGGCATACAACAAAAATTCGTTTTAAATAATGTAGTAACGAGTTGGCATTCTTTTTGATTTGAGAATTCTTCAATTAACACTGCGGGTGTTGTGTAATTTAATTTGTTGGCAAATGGGTTTAAATTTTTAAATAAGTTTTCTATAATAACATTGAGTTAGGATGGGCAAATCGGTGAGATGATTACAAAAAAGAAATTTCTAATATAATTATTATATAAAAAGAATTAATATAAAATCGCGGGAAAAACTTTATCTTAATCTACGGCATAGTCAAAAATATTTTCTTTATATACGTACTTTTAGAAAGTCCTTTAAATTTATGTTTGAATTTTATGTTTAAATTTTGATTGATAAAGAGTATCACATATCGGACAATTTTAGCCTTTCTTTGGGGTTCACATGGTAAGATTTTCTTGTAGATTTGCGCTCAAGCATATTTTCTACAATACAATCAAAAAAATCAAGCTATTGGATTTTAAGATTAGGGTTATGCTTCAGAGGTGAACGACCATTAAAAGTAAATAGTAAATAATCGAAGTTACAAATTTTAGAGCGTAACGTGGAAGTTATCGATAATTTTATCGATACTTTTAATAGCACCAAAGTTAATGAATGTGTTAAAAACGTCAGATTGAAAAGAAAATTTTGATGGACAATAAAATTAAAAACCGCATTTTGGTTGCACTTCACAACATAATTTATTTGTTATATATTTGTTATATGTATTTTCCAGGCAAAACGACAAACTTCAAAGTCAATGTTTAATATTGTATAACAGCGCTTTTGGGACATAATATTTTAGTATCAATATGATACCAAATGAATTTCTTAACCAAAACATAAATTTAATCATTACCTCAATATATTGTTTAGTTTTGAATGTTTTGAATGCAACTCATGGATTTTTTTTTTTTGATTACCCAATTTAAGTTTTTATTTAAATGTAAATTCCATGAGCAATTGTTTGGAAAACCATTTTCACAAAAAGAGATTGAAAACTATATTGCCTACATACATATATTAGTTTTCATACAAAAACTTATTTTTAAAACTCATAGATTTAAAACCAAGAGGCAACTTTGTAAAAAATAGCAGACAAACAAATATATATAAATATAAAACAAATTATAATATAAGGGTTAAAAAAGTGAATTTCCACCAGTGATCATCCTTTAATATAAACTAGCACCAAATGCGAAATGAGGTCAAGCTAAATATAACATCAATTTCCGTTGCAATTATTTGTTCAGCTCCCACCTCCACCTCTGCACACCTTGCCCAATTTTATATAAGCTTAAATAATTCAAATTAAATGTAAAAGTATTTTCACTACAACTGCAGCGCAAAAGCTGCGCTCATTATGGCCAACAACTCACTCATTTTGGCCAGGTTTTAATTTAGTTGTGCTGGACCAACCTCCCACCACCTAATCAGTAACCCCCCTTCTGATGTCTGTTCGACAAGTTTTAGCAAAATATTTAAATAATTTATGCGTTCAGGTTTCAGCCCACGTTCAATTGATTTGCGAGCCGAATCGAAATGCACACGAATTATTTAGTCAATTGCAGCGGTCAAATCGGTGGAAATCGGAAGAGCCTTATATCAACATATATATATATATAAATATATATGTGCAAAGTAGTAGTATTTTTCACGTAGTAATTACATGATTTATTACCAACAACAACAACAACGATAACAACAACATGGACCACAGAACTCATAAACTGAATTCGCCTGCCTTTGGGGCAAAATAATAATAATATTCGGGGAACGCGCTTGACTAAATCAGATGCGATTTGTTTTAGTGGGGGTGATGCCTGAATTGTTGTCAAATTAAAATGTTGATGGTCAATAAAATGTTTTTATGCCCTCAAGGTGGATTTATAGACATTGAAAGGTAAATATACATAATGTATACATATCTGTGTGAATATATATGTGAATATGTATTATACAAAATTTGTTTAAAATTGACTTACGTTAAAATATCCGTTTATTATCGCATTCTTATATCATACAGCTCTGGTGCGAAAATCATTTTAATGATTTCAATTATTTGAATGATTTTAATTTTATCAATATTTCAATATAATGTATTAAATAGCTATATTTTAATATATACAATATTTTCAAATTACAAAAAACTTAATTAGCATCGCATTTATATTTAAATAAATGACTTGGGTTTATTGCTTAAAAAATTTAGTTGTTAAAAAATCTAATATTATATTGTTTGTATTATTACAGTTTATCGCCACATGTCTGCAGGCTTATTATTCGAAATACTCTGTAGTCATAGTTCTGCCCCTTTTTTATACTCGTTCACGAAGTGAAACTAGTATATTGGTTTTGTGCAATGTCCGTCATGCTGTATTTTTCGGCCCTATTAAAGATAGAGACTTGAAATTTTGGATATATACATGTAGTTACCGGCTTCAGACAAAGTGTTAAGATTTTTGTGCCACGCCCACTGGGAGGCGTGCAAATCGATAACATGTCGATACACCTCAAATCGCAATTAGATTAAAGCTCAATATTTCCCACAATATTAAAGTTAGAGTCACCAAATTTTTATTATGTATGTTGCTGGTGACCTCCTCCAAAAATTGCGACCTTGATATCCCGGCCACGCCCACGAGAACGCCCCCCAGCCACACCGACTTAAAAAATCGGAAATGGATCTACCTCCCACAGTTTTTGCGCAAGAGTCACCAAATGCACCAAGTCACCAAAGCAGATTAGTGGTCAGCCCCTTTAAAACGCGTACACAAATTTCCCCTCCACGCACACCCCCGCCCCCGCAAAGTGCGAAAGCCTATATATCACACAGTTTTAAAGCTAGATTCACCAAATTTTTAAGGTAGATGGCTGGTCACTCATTTTAGAGCTCGGTAAGAATATTTCCCGGCCACGCCCACTCCCACTCCCATATACAGCGAAAATTTATATCTCCCACAATTCTTAATCTAGATTCACCAAATTTGGCAGACAGTGTTTGGTGACCTCCTCCTAAGATCGAGCCAAAAAATGTTGGATACACCTACCACAGCCCCTACGAAATTTACCACAATTTCGATTTCGGGTACTCAAAATAGTATAAATCGCAACATTAAAAGTGATTCTGAGGGGGTCGATTTTTCTGTCAAAAATCATGCCAAAATTGATAAAAATTTAGACATGTAAAGTTCCCAAAACCATACTTGACATATTTTAAAATCTCATAACTTTGTCAAAAATTAACGGATTTTCACGATGTTTACCATTTTCTCCATGGATTAACCTGTAGATTGATTCTGCATTTAAATTTAATTCGTATTTAAAAAAAATTTTTTCCGATTTTTTTCGAAAAATATCCTTTACTCCCCCCTTACTTATTTTGAAAAAAAATTTTTTTTTGATTTAGAATCGCCAATTTTTATTTTTAATCGATTGCGGGTACTCAAATTAGTATAAATCGCAACATTAAAAGTGATTCTGAGGGGGTCGATTTTTCTGTCAAAAATCATGCCAAAATTGATAAAAATTTAGACATGTAAAGTTCCCAAAACCATACTTGACATATTTTAAAATCTCATAACTTTGTCAAAAATTAACGGATTTTCACGATGTTTACCATTTTCTCCATGGATTAACCTCTAGATTGATTCTGCATTTAAATTTAATTCGTATTTGAAAATAATTTTTTTTCGATTTTTTTTCGAAAAATATCCTTTACTCCCCCTTACTTATTTTGAAGAAAAAAATTTTTTTTGATTTAGAATCGCCAATTTTTATTTTTAATCGATTGCGGGTACTCAAATTAGTATAAATCGCAACATTAAAAGTGATTCTGAGGGGGTCGATTTTTCTGTCAAAAATCATGCCAAAATTGATAAAAATTTAGACATGTAAAGTTCCCAAAACCATACTTGACATATTTTAAAATCTCATAACTTTGTCAAAAATTAACGGATTTTCACGATGTTTACTATTTTCTCCATGGATTAACCTGTAGATTGATTCTGCATTTAAATTTAATTCATATTTGAAAGTAATTTTTTTCGATTTTTTTTTTAAAAATATCCTTTACTCCCCCCTTACTTATTTGGAAAAAAAATTTTTTATTTGATTTAGAATCGCCAACTTTTATTTTTAATCAATTGCGGGTACTCCAATTAGTATAAATCGCAACATTAAAAGTGATTCTGAGGGGGTCGATTTTTCTGTCAAAAATCATGCCAAAATTGATAAAAATTTAGACATGTAAAGTTCCCAAAACCATACTTGACATATTTTAAAATCTCATAACTTTGTCAAAAATTAACGGATTTTCACGATGTTTACTATTTTCTCCATGGATTAACCTAACTAGATTGATTCTGCATTTAAATTTAATTCATATTTGAAAATAATTTTTTTTCGATTTTTTTCTAAAAATATTATTAATATTTCTATTATTAAATATTTCTAAAAATCTAAAAATATTAATTAAATTTAATTCATATTTAAAAGTAATTTTTTTCGATTTTTTTTCTAAAAATATCCTTTACTCCCCCCTTACTTATTTTAAAAATTTGTTTATTATACTCGTTCACGAAGTGAAACTAGTATATTGGTCTTGTCCAATGTCCGTCATGCTGTCCGTCTGTCTGTCCGGATGAACGCAATTTTTATCGGCGTTATTGAAGATAGAGACTTGAAATTTTGGATATATACTTGTAGTTATCTGCTTCAGTCAATGTGTTAAGATTTTTGTGCCACGCCAACTGGGTGGCTGGCAAATCGATAACATGTAGATGCACCTCAAATTGCAAATCGATTAAAATTTGGTATGTAGATTGCTGGTGAACTACCCAAAAGATTATGACATTGATATCCCGGTCAAGCCAACTAGAACGCCCCCAAACCACGAATAGCCCAAGCCTTTTATCTCCCACACTTTTACAGCTAGAGTCTTCAAATTTGGCAGACATTGTTTGGGTGACCTCTTAAGATGGAGCCAAAAAATATTGGTCACGCCCACACCCGCGCCTACGATATATAAAAATTCTATATTTTTCGAAAATAGCAATAATAACTTCTTCTCTTGTACTGTGAACGAGTATTATGCAGTCGGTTACGCCCGACTGCAACGTTCTTACTTGTTTTCACTTTGGCCTTGACTTCAATGTATTTTTATTGTGTAAATGTGCATATTGCGTATACGCACCATTGCCACCAATTGCGGCGTCGGCTCAGACGCTGAATTGAATTGTAGGAAGGGAGGTGTAACTGCCAAGTCAGTGACGCTGCGACACGATTCTGTCTATCATTTTAGCCATCTATCAATTGAGATAGGCCGTCGCGCCAGAGACAGCCAACGAGGCATAGTCGTTAGACAGAAGAGGAGCCTGTGGTGAGAGGGGGTAAGGGCAATGGGGACAAACAGTCAGACAGTCAGCTAGAGCTACGTTTTGGTATCTTAATGAAGTATCGATTTCTATAGATTTCACGAAATTCTCGATTTTCGTTTTCGCTATTCGTTTGTGTATTTTTTTTCGCTTGTGACTTGCGGCAAAAATCCTGCGAGTCATGTAAATCACTTATTACATACTTCTTCTCTCTTTCTCTTTCTTTATCTTTGTGCCCTCTTGCTTTGCCTTGTTTACTGAGGCACATTTCTGCTGCCTTTGATTCGTATTTCTTTTTGCCGTTGCAAATCTCGAAGCGTAATCTGAAATTAGTTTTAAGCTCGTAACGAATTTTACTAACTAAATTGTCATAATGGCAAATAACATCGGAAATAATGACGTAACGCAAAACGAAATCAGGCAATGAACCAATCTCTAAACGCATCTAAGTGTACGTTACACCAACTCCTGCGCTCCCCGTCTTATTCCACATATCTGTTGTGGGTGGCGTATACGTGATGACTTTGCAAATGGCGTTCGGGGCAATCATATTGAAAGCTAAGCGCATAAAAAGTGTTTGCTGGTATGTGTGTGTGTGTGTTGTAACTGCTGTGATATGCGTTATTTGTATTGGCGGATGACCATAAGGGATACCACAAACTCAGCTCCGATAACACAAATGTAATTTCGTATAATTTGTTTGCTGTCCCGGATATGATTTTCTTTGGTAATTGAATAAAGCCAAAGGCATAAGCCCGAATACGAATGAGAGTGTCAAGCTTAAGATATTGTGTGTATGTGTTTATTAACTTTTGTGTAAGTGTACAGGTATTTTACCATTGGAGAATTGATAAATTAGTGAAAGAAAATATACTTGCCAAAAACTGTATACAGTTTTATATAATGTGAATTCGGTAGTGCACAAACCTGTTAAATAGATCTTGTTTGGATCATCTAGTACTCTATTCTCAGTGTAAACATTGCAAAAAAAATAGCTGAAAAGAATTTATTTTTTTAATTATTGTACCTTCAACGCAGTGACCTTCAATCGATTTTCTTTTATGTCCATGTCGGGAGCTGTGGAAAATGTAAACCTTTGCGATTTTCCACTCCCCAAGTAAGCGTAGCCAAACAAAAGAGTACAGAATATCAACATAACCTTTTTCACTTTGTGAACAGAGTCTAAAACATGCTTAGCTTGAAGGCATAACCCAAATTATTTGTCCAAAGTTCTTCTACCCCCATTTTTGTGGCCAAACTAAGCATAGCTTCTTAAGCTGCTTGAAGTTTTATCAACTTATTTGCGCACTCAAATATATGTTTTTTAAAAAAAACTCTCTCAAAAATCTCTGAAAAATATCCTTTGTAATTCATAGTTTACATTCACAAAGTTAGAAGGAAATTATAAACTCTTAACATCTGGCTAGCTTAAAACCACTTATATATTTTTTAAAAAGCTGTCCACAAAATTAAGGAATATATTAGTAAGACAAATAAAGGAAATATTTATTATGTCTATAAATCGCATTTTTCTCTCTCTTTTTGTCTCTCTCTGTCTATTTACATGTAAATTTTAAAAGTTCACTGGTTTGCAGATCAGCTAAAGATTATTGCTGCACTTTATGCACTTGAATGTGATCCTCTGTCTCTTTTTTTCTCTCTTATCTCCCTCTCGCTCTCTCTCTCTCTCTCTCTCTCTCTCTCTCTCACTCTCTCTTGAATGTCGCGTTGTCTGGCACTTAAACAAATGAACCTGTCGCCGTCGCGTTATTTATTAGTGCCTTTTCAGCCTCAAATGCTTTTTTATTAATTTGCTCTGTGGCCAATGCAGACAGGCACACACACACACACACGCACACACTGGGGAGCCGCGCGAATATGCAGCTGGGGTAAGGAGCAGGGCCAGGGCCAGGGGCAGAGACAACCGCGACCATCAGCTCTTATTCATTGGCTGCAATCTGAGGCTGAAGGCTGAAGGCTGCAACTTCACTTATTTGTCTGGCCTGAGCAGACTCCCTCTCCCAGCCCCTCCCCTCCATCCTTCTCACTCTGCGGTTCACTTTATCGTATGTTAAAGTCAGCGCACACACACCCACACACACACGCACACACCGAAATTTTTAAGTGCTTTGTAGAAAGTTTTCGCACTGGCGTTCAAGTGGCGGCGCTTTGTTTAAAATGTTCCGCCCCGCTGAGCAGTCAAAAGTGGGCGTGGCAGACTCTACACACACACACACTCACACACAATGCTAATTCGCAGCGGGTGACAAAGTAAATTATGATATTCGTTTTCCGGCTAACAGACTGCGTGCACTTCCTGCTTTTTTTGTATACCCTGCAATCGTTGCACATGGTTAAAAGGGGCATAATGTGGTAAAGGAAATGCTACAATACATTGCATATATGGTAAATCTTTTTTTGCTTTAACTAAAAATATATAAGATCTTATTCTATGAATATATTTTAACAAATAAAACTAATTTTTGATATATGCATATATTTGTTTGTTTGCTGTACATTTTATGAAGAGTGGAGCATAAACATAAAAGTCTTTTGTATAACTTGTATTTTTTATAGGGCAGTGGAGAGAATAATTTTCCAATTAGAAAAAGAGAGAATACGACCATGCACATATATATATTCGTACTTATTAGAACTCTTGGTTTTGTCTACAAGGCATCTGCTGGTCGATCAATCGCACCTCAAGCTCTTGGCCAGCAGGTTTTGGTTGTTGGCATTTCCATTTGGCCTGGTCGGTAGCTGCGACGCGTGATTTGTTGCGCGGCGTATGTCGCGCCTGCTTGCCCCAAACCCCCAATACGCCTTCCTCCCCCGCCAGCCCCTTGGCATCCCTCTGCGCTGCGCCCAGCCAGGCGGATGAGCACTTGGAAGTTTTCGGCGTATCTGTTCTTGAGCTTCTTAATGGAAAGTTTTGGGTGGTTCGGCGAAATTTACGATATGGCAAGAGGTCCGCCGCCAGTCGCCAACCGGCGTCATGTGAAGATAAGAGCAAATGAAAAGGTGGGCGGGGCCAGCAGCCAGCAGCCCCTAGTTGAATTGATTCGAGCTTTAAAGTAAATTAGTTGCAAGTTTCCGAGGCAGCTTGCAACAATGTTGGCCGCACTCGCCCCTATCAGCTGCCAGACTCTCACAATGTTTGCAGTTTTAATGCCACTTTGATGTTTGTGGGGAGTGATGTGAATTGAGGGGGGCAGTGATAACAGTGATAAATAAAGCCCAAGTAAATTAACAAGCTGTTTAACTAACTACAACAGCAACAACAACATGCAACATGAAACATGCAACACTTTTCTTCGCTCTCGACCAACTGGAAATCCGTAAAGAAAAGGGCCGCAAATTTTCGTGCAAACTTTGTTAACTATTTAAGACATAATTTAGCAAATTATTTTCTTCCACGCGGCTGGAGTGAGCGGGGGAGGGGGTCGGGCGACCCGTTTGGGCTCACAAGTAAATATTATGCAAATGAGCGCCTGGGGTCATGCCACGCCCATTACCTTAGCACAGGCAGGTTACTTGGCTCTCCAGCAGCTGCTCAGCTTATCCCTTTTAGCTGCAGCGAAAGTTTTGTCGCAGGCACGGGAGCAACAGCAGCAGCTGGTGGCGCGCATGTCCTTGCCATGGCTGTTAGTTTTTTAATCCTTGTGCAGTTATTAATTTAATCGCACAGCTGCATTTCACACACACACAGCTCGACTGTAAGAGTGTGAGAGAAAAAACTTGAAGTCAGCCCGGCGACTGCCAGTCAGCTTGACAAACGCTTGACACTTAAATCTGACGTTGGCTTTAATTAGTCCTTAGTTTGGTTGGCCTCAGGCCTCATACTTTTGCCTAAAATATTCATGTGTATTCAATCTTAAAATTATCAAATATGCAAGGACTCCATGAATTATTGGTCTCAAGCCGCAAAGGTGTAGAATAAAGAAAAATGAATGAATTACTAGCAGGTGCCCTGTAAAATGAGAAAATGCTGTACAACTTTCGTTATAAATAAAATACAAAATATTCATTAAAATATTTCCATTATCTTGTTCGCTTTTTACAGGGATAAAGGCTGCAAACTTCATTTTTTAAAACAATTGAAATTTGTTTACTTACTGATATACTTTCCAAGTTCCATACACCCACAGCATCAAAGGAGTATAAATACTAAACTTGAGAAGCTCTAAAATTCCTCCTACTGCCTCTTGTTTACATTCGCAAAACTTTGCAATGGCCTTTTTCACATAATAAAAGTGTTGCTATATAAAAAAATTCAATTTTGTAAAATTAAAATTTATAAGTAATAAAGCTGCAGCTTATTTTTAAATGCAAATGTTCTGCTTTGAAAACTTTTTTGATGCACATTTATGTATAATATAAATTAAAAATTCATATAAGTGCTAATTGATAAAACTATATCGTTTTTTTAACCCAGAGTTACAGGTATGCGCAAGTACTTCAACTTCGACATTGTGCACACAATTCTGCAACATTCCGACTGCCTTTCAAAGTTGCACAATTTTTGTAACACACACTTTATTCATAATTTTAACTGGGAATACTCTTAAACAGATAATTTCATACAAATTTGCTGCGCTGCGTTTATTTATAGGTATTTTTCTGCTCCCAGGTTGCTGCTTTAAATAAAATAAAATAAAAAAAAAAAAACAAAATGAATGAAGCTAAACAAAACCTTTGCATAAAAAAGCACATTTCAATGTTTATGGAGCATTATGCTTTAACTGATTTTCGCATTCGAATGATTTATGTTTCCCGACTGACTCATTCACTTTGCGTTCGGTTTTTTACCTGTCTTGTAAAACAAATGCCCATGGGGCGTACTCGTTTTATGCTCATTTTTCATAATTTTACATGTGATTTGAGTTGTTGCTTCTGCTTTTATTTATAAATGTATTTTCTCAAAATCGATAATGTAAAATCTTCGTAAAGTTTGCGCCCGAGACATAAAATTGTTATCAACAGGTTAACAAGCAAGTTAGCAGCTGCTGTTAACGAGTGGGCGTAGAGGTGTCTGCCTGGCTGGTTACGCCCACATTTGCTGTTCATTCATTTATAGCACGACTTTTCACATATATAAATCGATATATGTATATATATATATGTGCGTGTGTATTTTGAAAGAATTTTACAAGCTAACAAAATCATTTTATGCATCATTAACGTTTTTGTGTTTCATATGCAAATTGCCATTCGCCCCGACCCGCAGACATCCGCAACAAGAAAGTCAAAACTTAGGCCATGTGTGAGTGTGAGTGTGTGTGCGTGTGTTTGTGTGTGACCGCAGCATTAGTGAGGTTCAGTGCACAAGCGAACCCTAGACCCCTAGACACATGGCTGACTGACCTACCCCGTCCGCTGTTCAACCCACCCTCCCCCGCCTGAGCGACCACCCTCAGCGCCTTCGTCAAGCCTTGGCCACATTATTCGCACGCAATGAGCCTTGAAATTTAGTTTTCGTTTAGTTTTGGGCCACTTGATCCTTGAGAGGGTTTGCCGGGTCTTCTGCTTGGGACAGCTAATGGCAAGTTTTGCATATGATGCCACTGACAGCATTTGCATCATTTTTCATGATGCGACTGCCAACCAACCGTGCAACTTTCTGTGGCACGCTGTCCGAGTCTTTCTGTGCATGCGCCTTTCATTAAGCCAAATTAATTGCGTCAAAGGTAAGCCTGTTGCAATACACAAAGCACATTGGCAGCTACTGTGCAACTGTGCAACATGCTGAACATTTAAACAGTCATTAATTTATTGTAATTAAAATCATTTTCTGCCCTGTGTCTCTCTCTGCGCCTGTCTCTGAATCTCTCTCTTACTGACTGCCTCGTTTCGGTTTGTGGCCTCATTGATTGCTTCTTAAATTGCCGCAGCGCCTTTGTCCTTAAGCCGTGGGCGTGGCCAAGCGTCGCACAATGCCTGTCGATAATTAACATTAATGCATAATTGCATCGGACGGCGCTCGTGCAATTCATGCTTACTCTTTATTATGCAGCCCCGACAGGGATATCAGCGGCCAGGACATAAATGCTCAAGTAAGTCCTGTTTTCTTTATATGCATTCAGTTTGTACTGCAACCTCTGCTGGCTGGCATTAAAACGGCTTTAGCAAGACCATGACAAAAACCAAGCTAATCCCAGCCCAGAACGAATTAAAAATCTCAACCAAGGCTCAATGGAAGCTCTAGGAGGGATGCTTCGCATTGGTAGTTAATCAGAATTCAATAAATAAATAAATAAAAATATTAAATAAATATCTTGATATGTAAACCTCTCGGATAGCTTCCATATTTCAAAATCTCATAACTCTGTCAAAACTGAACCGATTTTCAAGATTTATGGCATTTGGGTCACGGTTTATCCTTTAGATTAAATCTGCATTTAAAATATGTCCATTAATGAAAATAGGATTTTTTGACTTTTGTGGTAAATATAATTATGTAACAATTGTAACAAATTGCAATTCATGTTAGTACAACAAAATATATTTTTCAATAAATATTATTTTTTGCGTATACTACCATAATAATATCAAAATTGATACGTTAGTAGGATAGACGGACAGCTCGGGAGCCGTGCATGGCTATATCAGCTCGGCTCTTAATACTGGTCGAGAAAACTTTGTTTTTGTGTACTTTAGTGGATACCATATAGTTTTATAGTATACCTTGAAAGCTTATTAATCCCAATCTCTCTCCCCCACTCTCGCTCTTAAACCATACTTAATGCCATTTGTTTAAATTTATTTGCAAACTCATTGAATTGAATTGCGCTGGGCAACTTTTTAATTGTATATCATTAGTAAGCGAAAGGAAGTCTAAAATGCTGAAAACAAACACACACACACACATGCAAACTTTGGGCATATGGTAAACAGCTGTTCAAGTGTGACTGTGTGTATGTGTCGGGGAGGTGTGTGGGGTGTGTGTCGTTTGGCGCCGTTGACGGTGAGGCGATAAGTGACATTTGAGTGAAAGCTTTGGCTTTGAATATTGAGGCGTGGCAGTTTGTGTCCGTGAGTGTGCGAGTGTGTGCCTATGTCTGGGCTTGTGTATTTGAGTGGAGATTGCAATGGTAAGCCAACAAATATTTATCTATGCCAGTGGCCATTTTGCCAGCGCCTGCCAATAAAATTGCCATTGCTGTCATTGTCAGCTTAACGGCAGAGTGAACATGAAACGCCAATGTGTGTGCGTGTGAGAGTGTGTGTGTGTGTTAGTCAGGGTATGCCGTTTGTCACTTGGCCTGCGACAATTGATTACATATGCACAGTGTGCGCAATTATGTCAATTAAATGAAAATTACTTTATACGAGCTGAAATACTCGACAAATCACACCACGACAAACACACACACACACGCACACAAAGTTGAGATACTTGAGCACCACACACAAATCGCAATCATATCAAGAATTAGCAGTGGCATTTAGTGAATATGTGACTTTCACACAAAGGCCCAATAACTAATTGGCCTTATTGGCTGGACATGAGAACAAAAACCGCATGACCGAAAGTAAGTGTTTCTTGAGACCTAAAAATACATACCTACATATGCACACACATGTGTTCACATATTTCCACTAAATGTGCTCAAACATAATTAGCCTGGTAATGGCAAATGAATTTATGGCCAAGTCAAAGCACAAATTCAACCAAGTAAACAACTAAGAGTCCTCTAAGCGAATGTGATCGACTAGGCAATACCCTGTAAGCAGCCTTGACCTTCAGACTTTTATTCAAAACGTAGAATATATAAACTTTACTTAAAATATGTGATCAAGTTGGATCTTACTTAACTTAAAAACGAAATTCTTATTTTAAGATCGTTTATATATAACCCCTAAATTTATAATTATAAGATCTTGGTCTATGTCTGCTCCATAACAACTTATATGCTAATAATGATGTCTATAGTCTCAAAGATATGCTTATAAAATAACAACTACATATCGATATTTATCGATTTCTTAGAAAAATTTACTTATATTCAAAATTTGGTGTATAATGCTGAAAAAAACTGTTGTTGCTATATTTATAAATCTATATTTATCGGTGTCCGGATTATGCATAAATTTGGGACAAGAATTTTTGTGCCAAACAAGTATAAATACTTCTAGAAACTCAAAAATAATATTTCAAAATCTATGCCGAAAATCGAAGTTAATCGATTGTTAAATTTGATCTTAGATACATACGCAGCAAGCCATTATACCCATTTTATCACATTTTAATGGCTACAGGGTATAATAAACGGTCGTCTGTCTAAGTGCATTCGTGTGAGAAGCACATAAATAGATACAAAGATACAATCTCAAAGATACAAATACATAGCTACTGCTAAACACAAGTTCAAGCAGCTTTTTCTGTAGCAATTAAATGTTTTAATAATTTAATCGAAATAAACATACACGATAAACACAAAAGTCAGCTAAGAAATGCCAGAATATTCGATACACACACACAAATATACATACCTCTCGTATTGCTGACTCCCCTCCCGGACCCTCCCCATGTCTTATCCTGCGCCTCCTGCCCCATTGCGCGCGTGTGTTAATGGCAAAAGCGTTTAATGTTTCCAGTCACGTAATAAATCTAAATCTCTGCCCTATGCGCTGTCACTTGCGTTTTATGATTTAATTTGTAATTTACTCGTAGTGCTGCCTCCTCCACCTTCCCCTCGTCCTTCTCATCCTTATTCTTCTGTTACTTCTCAACTGCTCCATCATCTTCAGCTTATTCTTCTTGTTTTTTGGCAGTTGACTTCTGTTGCCATTTTTGACAACGACGCCTGCGGGCATTCAACGAAACCTAGAAAAAAAAACAGAGAAAAAACAAGAAAAAAAATAAAAACAACCCAAAATATGTGGCTCGTTACGCATTTCGATTATGAAAACTGTTAATTTTTGTATGGGGAGCAGTTCTTGAAAATTACCTTTAAATTGCGCAACAGCCAGTGGCAGCAAGTTTTATTTGAGAGTTGGAAATTTAAAAAGAAAATGAAAATTGGAAGTTTAAAAATAACATACTGTACAAATATTAAATAAAGTGTCCCAAAGTCTCAATACATAAAAAACTTTGACTCCAACATTCATATTAATCTGGCTATATATAATTTTAGGCTCTACAAATTAAAATTGTTTCAATTAAAATAAAACAAAAATTACTAACAAATTTATCATTTATACTTTTGGAAATAAAAAACAATTTCTTTCTAAAAAAATCCAACTATCTAACTATCGTGGGATGTTAAATCTATTAAAATGAGTCAAAGTTTTATAAGACACAGTTCGGTTTTGCTAAGATAATTTTTATTTGAAATAAAAATTTAAGTTCGCCGTACTTAATTTATTGTATGCAATTTTGGAAATAAAGAAATTTTTCACATAAAAACAGAGAGTTTCAAAAATGTCTGCTAAAAACATTTTGTACAATAAAGTCTTAAAGATTTATTTAAGTCAGCTTCTCAAAACTGCCTCAAGAAGTCATTTAAAATCGTTGCACAAAATTCGCAGTCGATTGAAAGTCGCAGGAACTGTCAATGGCGCACCTGAAGAGCAGAAATGCTGAAAAGGAGGCAGCACCCGCTGGGTGTTGCAGTCCTTGCTACTTTGCATATTTTGGCTTATCGAGCACACAAATTGCATATGCAAAATTATTATGACGCACACACACATACACACAGGCGCACACACTTGCAACTGCAACTTCATGCGGCTCTGGCAATTCATTTTGGCTTCAAAGAGAGAGAAATTACCTTTTCGCCAGTTTATAGCCACAACCCTTTTAAGGCTGCCACGCCTACGAGTGGCAGCAACATTTAAAAGCTTGCTACTGCTACTCTTTGGTGTTGTTGTTGCTTTTCAACTGCCTTTTCACGCTTTGCAGTCTAGAAATTTTCCACATTTTTAGGCACGTTTGCTGCCACGTAACGTCTCGATGCGTTTTGTCTGGCGTCTGCCTTTCTGTATCTGTGTGTGTGTGTGCATTTTTCTAACGCCAATTGCTTTCAACACCTTTAGCACACACACATGCATTTTATACAGCCTTTTGTGTGTGCTATTTCTGACCGGAGCGTCGAAAGTGTTGGCCACGTTGATCGCCTGGCTAGAAGCTTGAAAGGTTGCGGCCATATCTTGGCCTGCCAGTTGTATAGACTGACATATTGCATTTGCCTGAATGGGCAGTCAGCTGCGATTACACACACACAAAGAGAGTGTATGCGTGTGTGTGGCAGCGTTTCCTTCCGTTGCCGCTTGCCACAAACGGAAGCCAGGCGCCCTAAACGATTTGCTTGTCTCGCATGCTGAAGTATTTTGAACTGATTGAACGGCTTTAAAATTAAGAGATCTTTGAATGGCCACTGGGCCACAGACGAGTTTTGGAGCAGGCTTTTTGAAATATTGCGCATACGCCATGGGAGCGCACAAAATGATAACGCACAGGACGAAAGGCTTTGAAAACTAGTTACTTCATTTGCTGGGTGTGCATGTGCGTGTGCGTGTGTTTGTGTGTGGCTAGTTGTGTTGTGGCCAGGGCCAGAGAACGTATGCTCCGAGTCATTTTATTAATGCCGCTGCCTTGAAATATGCAGCCAAAGAAGAAGCAGCAGCAACAGCAGCAGCTGGCCAAAGGACTTGGCATTTTATTGCATTGTCAATTTAATGGTGTGGAAATGTGGAAATGCTTTACTAAAGAGTAAAGCGAAAGCTAAAAGCAGCAGGAGCAAAAAGCTGCCAGCATACAAAACATGCACACTCAAACACTTATAACACATATGCATTGAGAGAAAAAAACCGACACTTTTCTACTCTATATCAAGTATAAATATAGCCAGCACGTTTTAAATTTATTTCAAGTAGTTGTAGTTATTAAATTGTTTATGTCTGTAACTCTAGCGAGCAGTTTGAGAAAAATAATAATAATAAAATAATTATATATGATTTCTATGGATGAAAATGTCCCCTTTTATGCGAAAAAGTTATGATATCCTGTGAAAACTTAGAAAGACAAGCTAAGAATAATATATAAATTATAAATTTGAAGAACTAAAATTATATATTAGAATTTATATTTTTATTTAGTTTTTAAATTTTTCTTCAAGTGTAGCGACGCACACACACGTACGCAGAAACAAGACAAATACAGAGCTAAGCCAAGTGCTAACTAAGGCAGTTAGAAGATGTTCAATGCTGGCAATGGCCACGCCCATGCGCCCGCAAACACATCAGTGGCTGCCCGCCTGCCTGTCCGTGGTTGTTATTGTTGTTGTTGTTGCTAGTGAAATAATCCAAACGTTTAATGCCTGCACAATATTTATTGCCATGTTTCATATTCCTAGATACTTTTTTGCAACACCAGGCCCAGGCCCAGAGTCTGCCTCCAAATCAACGTGCCCCTTGCCACAGCTACAGTCGCCGCCTGCCTGCATTGTTTAGTTTTGTACTTTCACTTGCCATTGTTGTTCTTGCTACTATGTCAAACGATTTATAAAATGCCAAGCAACAGCAGCAGCAGCAGCAGCAACTGGAGAGGCCATTGAAGTAAGCAGCCATAAAAACAACAAATGGAGATGGCAGCGGCAACGACAACGGCAACGACGAGACCGGCATTGTGCCACAGCCGTTGCAAGTACAAGAGATAAACGGAAATTATTAAAGTGCTGCCAGATTTATGAAAATGTATTTGTATTTGCCTACCCCACTCCTCCCATATCTTGCTCTTGAACTGCATTTAAAATTTGCTGTTTGGTTTTGCCTATTTATCAGAGCTCGGCCAAGGCGCAACCTGTGCAAGTGGAGCTTAGCTGTATTTTGCTTGGCTTATTGATTGGCTCAACTCGATGCTGGTCAATTGGCTGTAAAAGCAAACTGTAAGCTAATATGTGTGCAGTCCGGTTTGTGTGTGACCAAAGGTTCAAAGAAGCAGGCATAGCAAACACAATTTATAGAATTATTGACTTCTTACGCTCATAAGACTTTTAATTGAACTTATACCTACTATTTTGGAACAAAATGTGAAACGCATGTTAAAATTATATTAAATTGTAGAAAATATTTAACAACTGTTTGTTTGAAAACTAATCTCTGAGTTAAAAATAATATTAATAAAACGTGGAATAGATCCATATTTAAATGGCAGGCATTACATACATATGTCGCACTATATCATATAGCTGCAAGTATATCATATAGCTGCAATAAAAAGCATCGGTCGAAAACTGAATTTGTTTTATATAACAATCTTTTTTTAAGACATATATTTCAAGCTATGCATTTACGGGGCTAACTATGCTCCTAACATATAGCAATATTTTATGAACACTGGACCATTATATCATATAAATTGTGTTCTGATTAAAAAATCTTATTTGTTTTTACAAAAATCTTAACTCACGTCCGTTTTTTAAAAACTTTACTATAGTCTTTATATAAAGGCAATATCTTATCAACAACAATCTTATAAAACTACAAAAACACCTATATATATTTCAGTAACATATCGCACGACCTGCAAGGGTATTCAATCTTCGGTAATCTTCCCTCTAAGCTGTTTTACTTTGATTTATTTACTTAACTAATTAAAAGTTGATCGACTCTCGTTGCACTTAGTTAGTGGCTGCTGCAAAGTAATTTTATAAATCATATAAAGCAGGTACAATTCATCTACTTGGGAGTACACGACTAGCAGCTACCCAAAACGGGATACAATTTCTCAACAGCAGTAAAATGAACTGCCTTGTAAAATGTTTTCAAATACAAAAGGATTGCTAAGTAGTTTGTATATAAGAATCTCACACACCAAATTAGGTAGCTGTTACAAAAATATTCTCTGAGAAATCTAACTCAACTCGATTTTATGAATTAAAGTTCAAATATTAATAAGCCATTTCTTGCAATTTGAACTTCATACAGGGTAGGCAAATTAATTGCCTATAAAGCACGCAGTGTCAATTGTTTGCAGCGATTGTAATAAGGCCCAAACTCCCTACCTCGGCTACCGAAAATGCCAGCTCGCATTCCGGAAATAGCGATTCATTATGAATGCACGCTCGTAATTTAATCGAAGGCAATAAATTGGCATTTAAATGTAATAAAGACGTGAAAAATAATTACAATTGCTGAAATGGATGCTTTATTACGAGTATTATTATTATTATTATTGTCGCTGGCATCAGCGAATTTAATACAATTTTTTTCTGTATTATGCGCATATTTTTTGGACTTCATTTGCCCCAAGCAATTGTTGTTGTTGTTGACCAAGCGCATGACAGTTAAGTGACATTTAACGGTTAATAAGCCTGACAGATTTACAACTGTCAGCGACGTTTAAAAATAATGAACAGCACGGTCCAAATAAAAAAATATATCAAAAAATAAAAATAAAATAAAATAAAAAAAGAACTGAGAAAGGCAGGCGGAATAGCCAAGCGATTTGGCCAAATTGACTGCGTAAAGTGAATTATTAATGTCATGTGGGCCTGCTGCCCTTAAATGTAGAAGAAGTGGAAGAATAAGAGGAAGGCGAAGCAGAAGCCATCGTCGGGGATGAAGCTGTTTGCTGCCTATCGAAATGGCACTAAATGTGCGTCTATTTAGTTTCCAAGTGTTGAAAATTTACTGTGCGTATTAAATAAATGCGATTTTTCCGGCACGTAAATGCCAGCCAGCACGAAGTTAACAAAGATTCGAGCGGAATTGGCCACGTGTCGTGCTTCAGCGTGACACGAAGAAATTTGTTGCAAGAGGAGATGCTTGCGTTTTGAAACCTGTAGGTGTGCTGAGCTGAAAAGCACGAAAACATTAGTTATATTTATAGAATATAAATATATACTTTTTTAATAATTATAATCCCAACGACTCGCCTTATATTATATGAAAAAATAATATATATTTGTGGAATACATGTTCAATATGCTGTTTAATATTATAAATGAAAATAAATGATTACAATATTTTTCATAAAATAATAATATAGTGCAATTGACAATGACAAAAAATAATTTAACTATTAATAACATCTGTTATATGCACAACACTTTTATATCTATGTCCTACCATATTGCATTTTATCACGCGTCCATCTCTTGAACAAAACCAAATAGCATTCACTATGAGGAGCCTCTTATGAGGCCTAGGCGCAGGCCAAACAAAATAAACGTAAACAAAATACAACCCAAAACGAAAACTAAACCAAACAAAACGAAACACAAGACACGAATAGAGCAAAACAACATAAGACAACGCTCATAAAACATAAATTTAATTTATGTGCAATTTTAGCAAGTCGTATAAATTTTCGCAGGCGAGAGAACAAGAAACAAAAAAATGAAATGTGAAAAACAAAAAGAGAAAAGCGAAAAGGCAAAAAAAACATAAATAAATAAGAAAAATACCAAAAGCGGCAGTGGCCAGCTGGCCAAGGACTGCTCGAGTTCAGCTTGTTGAAAATGTCCTTGAAAATGCCATGTTGTAGTTGTAGTTGTTGTTGCGCTTATTTATAACCCAGCTCTCGCTAGCTGGGTTGAAAGGGTATAAAGAAAAGATATATGCTGCTTCGAAGTCCTTATTGTTGTTGCTGTTGTTGTTGGCTTATATGAGCAATTTATGCTGCTTGGCTGCTTGAATTTTAATGAATTGCTACAAATTCATTTCGGTGTCACAAAATACAAAATATAAAAAAAAATTTGCACACTGTTTGCTTTAAGGCGAGTCTAAATATTTTACTGCCTGCTTTTTGGGCGCACAGATCTTGAGCCGCAACGACAACAAATACTAATTAAATTAAAAAGCAAACAACAACAAACAGCTGCCAAGAACTTTGCCATCAACAATAATTCAAAAGGCTTCAGTTTCATTTTCATTTACTCGCAGTTGGCTCAAAAGTTTGCTTTGCCCAACACTGAAGAATGTGCAGCATGGGCTGGCACTGTGTGGGGGCAACTAGGCAACTTGTTAATAAAATAAATTAAATCTTAAGTACTGTGCACTTGCACTTGCTTTTCATAACTCAAAATTACTTAACGCAAGTTTTCTTCAACAGCCACGCCCACTTATCTCAAGCTTGAGCTGAGTGTGTGCTCTTTCAACATTATAAAGAAGGCAATTTATTTAACATTTACTTTCCAAAAATATCCAGGCGTATAATCTATAGAGTTTTAGTTCTAGTCTTAACAAGGACAATGCAATCATATAACTTTGCTCAAAAATCTCAGTGGACAAAGGGCAAGCGCACTGAAAAACCAGGCGTTTGTAGAGGGGAAATGGGTGTACCGGGGGATTGTGACAGTATTTTTTGCTTGTTATTTACTGAAAATACATGGCACACAGGCACAGACACACACACACGTCGCTACCAGGGGCAATATTGTTTTATTACCATTGTTGTTGGCATGATTTTGCCGCTTGTTGCTCGAAACACTCTTCCTCTTCTTGCTCTTGTGGCATCATCAGCTTGCTGCTGTTGACTCTGTCACGGACCAACTGCATACAAAAATTTTATAGTTTCGCAAGGATTACTATGTGACATCTGTTTCATTTTAGTTTTGTAAAATTCATTAAAATTTTTGGTAATTTAAATTTGCAAAACCTGACACCAGTAAGTTCCCTAAGCGTATTTCATCATCCCTAATTAATAAATAATTAATTAATCATATATTCCAATTGCCATTAATTTGTCGAAAATAAAGCAATTTTTATGCGTGAATTTTAAGCATCAGTTGATGATTGATTGATTGATATTGTATATAAAATTAAAACAACATTTTATACAATAGAAAAATAAAAATATTGTTTTTTTATTCCATCCAAAAATTACAATTTCTACTTATAAGGTTCCCAGTTTCCAACACTGCCAAACCGAAAAATGTTTAATGTTAAATAACATTCTTATAAAGTTTTTATTTAGATTTAATGGATTTATTTTATTTTATAAATAAAATTTATTGTTAAAATTCAATAAATGTATCTCTTATTCATTAAAAGCAACAAAAATTTGTTTTTCAGTTAACTTAATTTGATAACATTTAATTTACAAAAGTAAAAGAATAAATAGAAGTTCTAAGAAATTAAAAAAATTGGCGCATTATTGATATAGAATGTTACATCTTTTCCGAATAAATTTCGACAGTCCGGCAACACTGAGCTGTTCTATCTGAACAATTCATATCAGTTATTCTCTGTGTGAGGGCCAAACAATTATTAATCTCTTGTTTTCACATTGTAGAGGCTTTCAAGAATGAACCCCGCTCCATAAATGTATTTTTTCAATAACGAAAAACTGAGAGATAAAAACGATTTTGAATTTACTTGCAGCCGGCACCTGCTGTGACTTTTAGCTCTGGTGTTGACATTTTAATAACAACTCACACTTTATTGTTAAATATCATGGATAGACGGAGAAATTGTAAAACTCAATACGCATTTATTTGTTGTTCAATGAAAAGAAAAAAAATTTTAATTAATAGAAGACAGCCACAAAAACAATTCGTTGACAATGAACGAAGCAGGCGACAGAGCCTGACACTTGTTGACCAAATTCCTTTTATTATTTGTATTTTTTTATCAATATCATGGATCATTTCGTCAATATTTTTGGGCAAATTTTTTCTGTTCGGACTTACATATTGTCAAATTATTAAAACCTTTTAAAAATGCATGTTTAATGAAAACGTTGGGAAAAAAGGAGCCGGAAAATGAAATGAAAACGAAAATGTAAATGGCCAGTGGGCGAAAATATTTTGTGCGTAATTCCATTTTATTGAACATTTTATACCCTGTTTTTATGGGAAATTTGTTAAGGTATGTGTCACAAGCTAAAAATAAAAAGAATCCTATAAAATATTCATGTTAATATTCTATAATAATCCGGACTCAGAAACAGGGAGAGCTAAATATTTACAATTTTTAGGGTGCGAACAAGTGTGTATTTATAGGGTATTTTACAGTCGACAGCTACTTTTAAGTATAAATATATCTGTTTTTTTATCACTTTATTAATTTACTCGAAATGTGCGCTTACAGCTTAAAAACTTGGACATTAAGTGAGTACAGTGTGACGACAGACACGACACAGATTTATTTATTTAATTTATTTTTTTCATGTAAAGTTTTTGGTTTAATCGATAAATATAAAATGCCACACACTTTCATATGCAAACATAATGAATTTAAATTTCAAGCAGTACATCTCATTAAGCCGAATCTAATTAAATGCGCGTGTATGTACATCTAACCGGTGCGTAAGCACCCTTTACCCCGTATTTATCCTGCTTATCTATGCGACAGTCGCAGGCACTTTGAAAAGCACGCCTTTTGTGCATTCTTGGAATGTTTACCTAGCCGGCGGTATGTGTGTGTGTGCGAAACAAAGCAAACAAAGAAACAAAATAGATTTTCAGGATATGGCAAAAGTCCTTTGCACTTAGTCGTAAGCAGCCGCAATGTCTTCGCCGCAACGTTGTCCCGACAACGGCCAACAAAATGCTTTCAATTATTTGCCATGTCTGCAGTTAATTAACATAAATTAAAAATCAAAACCACAGGATGTCAGTTAAGTGCGGCTTGTGGCCTGGCATGGGCTCGTCTAATTATGTGTGTATGCTCTTCATAATTTTATGGGACCCTGGACACGTGTCTTGCGTTCTGCGTTTAATCGCCGCATTTTGTTGCAGCGCACGTTGCAGCCATTAAAAGGCAGTTTTAGAGCTTTACCCCAAACAGAAATTAATATTTAATATTACCAAAGAACTTTGGAAAACCAGAAACAAACAAATTCTAATGCCACTTACTGCTAGAAAATGTGTAAATAAAACAAACAGTTCGAGATAGACAATATCAAATAACCTAAAAATATTTGTATACTCTATTGCTTAACGTAATGATAGATATTTCGTATATATATATATATATTTATGGTATATATTTTAATTAATTTTTTTAAGCAATTTAAATACCCAATAATTCTTTTAAGAAAGTTAAAATATTGTGCTACTCACTTAATTTTAAAAAATATATCTTATATAACAATCGAATGTTGGTTTAGCTATATAATGTATATTTACTATCTGTGGTTGAGAGTGGCTCAGTAAAAGAAAACAAAGATTTTCACAAATATTTTGCAATTTGAATCTTCGTTAGTAACAAATTGCTATGCATTTTTAATACATTTTTATACAATCGAATGAAAAACTAATTTATTTGGAAGTTTTGTTTAAATATAAAGGAGTATCCTTCACTAAATTTTATTAACTGAGTTTTTAAGTTCTCAAACGTATAAAGTGCACAGTCCACATATCGGACTTAACTATTTAAAAGGAACTTTATATATACATTTATTTTTATAATTTTTTTAATTTTTAATTTCCAGCCCGATGCTATGACAATGCGGTAATGGATTTTTTATATTTTAATTGTATAAGTAGGTGTTTTTTTATGATTGTGCCGGCATTAAACTTTTTTTTAACTCCAACTTATTTATGTGCGTCTGTGAGTGTGCGGCTGTAGCATCAAATTAAAACACATTATGCACATAAATACTTTCACACACACACACACACACTCACACCGGTGAACAGCTTATTAAAAGTTAAGAACTTTAAATGCCGCATAATGAAATGCAATTCAGATATTTGCACTGTCACTTAACGCTTTTAATTTAATTTCATTTACGCGACAATTCAGATGAAAAGCCTTGAGGAGTTTTTTTATTTATTTATTTTTATTTTTTTTTCTTTAATTTTGTATTTACAGTCGTCGGCATAAATATTTTGACAAAAGTATGCGCTATGTTTTTTCTTTTTTCTTGAAAGAATTGTAAAATGTAACGGTTTCATTATCTACTGAAAAGTTAAGTACATTTATGCAAAAAGGAAGATGCAAAGTATTTTTTTAATTCCTTTATGCGTTTTCTTGTTTTACGCATTCTTATCTTTCGCAAGCTGATAGCAGGTGGACAAAAGTATTTTGACATTTGCTCTATTCAGTCGGTGTTAAACTACTATCGATCTTAAAGCTAAGCTACGCATCTATTAATATTGTCTACTGATTCAAAGTGCTGATAAGAACAAATTTGCTTCATAGATTTGCTTAGCTATGGGTAAAACAAATGAATTAAGCGACTTTGTCAAACATGATATGGTGTCGAAGTATAACTCTGGTATTCTCTGTAGAAAATATCAGTAAATTATACAAAGTACCTCGCCAAACTGTGTATTATCAAATTATTAACTATAAAAAAAACCACACCACACAAAACTTGGCTCGTTGTGGCAGGCCGCGTAAGACAACAGGTCAGAACGATCGTTTGATTCTAAGGAAATTTAAGAATAATCCTTTAGAAAATCCTAAAACTGTTGCCAAGGAGCTTTCTAATTACTTCAACATTAACATAAGTGAAAGGACAATTCGCAGACGATTAAAGGAAGCTGATTACGGCACTTACATAGCCAGAGTTATTCCTCAAATAACCATGAAGAAAAAAATCAAACGCCTTGAATTTGCCAAAAAATATGTAGGCAAGCCCCCATCCTTTTGGCATAGTGTTTTGTGGACTGACGAAAGTTTTTTTAATTACCACTGCTCTAAAAAAAAGTTTTCGTAAGAATGCCAAGAACAGCACATAAAAAAAGAGTCCCCGTTTGTGAGAGAGTAAGCCATGGAGGTGGAACCGTAATGTTTTGGTTTGGGAATGTGTTGCATATAATGGGGTAGGAAACTTTGTTCCCATCGATGGAACATTGAATAAAAATAAATATTTACATATTTTAAAGGATTACGCTTTCCCTTCTGGGGAAAATTTGATCGGAGAAAACTTTATATACCAGCAGGATAACGCGCCGTGCCACAAGGCGAAATTAATTACCGAATTTTTAAGTGAAGTTGGTGTTAATACGCTGGATTGGCCACCACAAAGCCCCGATTTAAATATTATAGAAAATATATGGGCTTATTTAAAGAAAAAACGATGTCCAAATCTATCAAGGACGCGTGAGGAAACAATATCAGAGGTAGAAACACTCTGGAAGGATATTTCATTGAACTATATCCGAACTTTGGTTGATTCCGTTCCCCGAAGACTGCAACAAGTTATAAGTGCTAAGGGAGCCTATATTTTTTATTAATAATAAGTAAAATTATCTAAAAACATGTGCATTCATAATTTTTTTTAATCTTAAACAATATGTAAAAATACTTATGCCACCATACATTTTCATTTCTTGAAAAATTATTTTTGTTTTTGTTATTAATATACTCATATAATATTTTTTTATATATTTTGAAAATAAATTAACTCATCGTTACACCATATTTATTTTAAATTTTTTTAGTGCTCATTTAAAAAGTTATTAACCGAAACGCATGGTAACTTCTTTGTCAAAATACTTATGCCGACGACTGTACTTTTCATACTCATAACGCGCATACGCAACGTTGTCCAAATAGCCGGCGCTTAATTACAGGCCGAACAATTGGCCCATGCCTCGACCTGTGGTCACATTTAATGACAACTCAGCAGTCATCTGGCGTAAATCAACGCACGAGTGACTCCTGCTTTATTGTTTCAATATATCCACAAGGACACTGAGCCAATCAGCTCACGATTTATTGATGGAACCCGGTTCGAGTCGGGTTGGGTCTGGCTCGGTTGGGTCTGACTGGAATATGGATTCAATCAGTGATACCGCAACCGCAAAATCAACTGCTTAACTGGCCGCTCACTTTATGCGGTGCATAATGAAAGTTGTGCAAGCGCCACAAATAGCTCTTGTTGCTGCCAGTGACTCAACTAATTATGCTAAATATTGTATTTTAGTTTGATAACAGAGACGTTTACGAAAAAAAAACGAAGAATAGTTGTCTGGGTGCCAAAGTTTTAATATCATGCATCGATAGTTTTTCAAATAGAAACGTAATTTTCAACGAACATTTTTTATCGGAATAACTCAAAAGTCAAAAAACTCAATTATTCATTCTAAAACTTACCTTTCGACAGATCGTACAGATCGTCTTTCACATTGTATTGTCTGCAACAAAAGGACGAATCTATGCAAACACTAACTTACTTTTTCTGAGGCACATTTTTCCAAACGAAACCGAACATTATATATTTTCTTTTCGGTTTCGAATTTATTTTGGCCAAAGCCTAAAAGTTATCATTTAGGAGCTTGTTGAGTTTATTTGCGTCAGTATTTCCCTTCAAATAGAGTAAAACCTTACCGAAACTGTCTAAACAGAAAGAGAACTGACATTTTTGGAATTACTGCCTTGCCTTAAGAGTTAGTTAGAAGATTGAACAATGCGGTCAACACAATTCGCTTTATCTCTTCGGCTATTAGACATATCATGTATATCATGTATGTACCATTTGGAATCTGGTCAACATGTTTGCGGTTAACGGTTGATAGCTTTTTGAATAGTATGTTGGCCAAGTGAGTTTGGTTGTGTGTGGGAAAAGTTTTGCACGAGACAAGCTGGCAAAAAGCAATGCGGCTTATATGTATATGTATATATGTATGTGGCCCATGCCAATGTTTTTCACATTTTATTTGACAACAACGAAAAGAAAAACAAAATCTATGCCCTGCCATTTGAGGGCATCGTAAAAACAAAACAAGAATCGCGCACTTCACATTGAAAAAATGGCTGGACGCAAACTGCTTAGGCAATTTTCAAGTGATGTCCTTCTCTTTTGGATGCGATAATACACATTGTGTGTCTGTGTGTGTGGATGTGTGAGTGACCACAAATACTTGACACACACACGCATCACCGCCACAGCGAACAGTCCCTGAGCAGCTGAGTTGCTCGAACCCCCGAGACTCGAACCTCCCACTCCGATTCTTGACTGCTGGACCCTGGATAAGTAACTAAAAGCAACGAAAACAAAAGCAAATGCCCATAAAAATGGACAACAGCAGCGCGCTGATAAGCTGCAAATAATTTGTATGTCATGGAGGAGAAAGACACAGAGAGAGGGATACAAAGCGAGAGAGAGCGAGCGAGCGAGTGAGAGGTATAGTGAAAGAGCGAGCAAGCTGGCATAGACAATAGCGTCAATTTCAAAGGAGCTTCAAACACAAAAACACTGCGACCAAGTGGCTCAGTGTTTCGTCGTGAGTGTGAGCGCTTATACACATGCGTACACTTTGAGAAAATAGAGGATATCAGTCGAAATTTATTGAATATCACCACGCAATTGTTATTTAAAAAACTTTTTAAAAAATTTCTGAATCAACTAAATAATTAACTCAATTAAAGAAATTTCGTAATTACATTGAAATCGTTTTACGCTTAATTCAAGTAATAAATAAGTTGTACTTCGTATTTATAATTTCCGCGTACTTTTTATATTTTTGGAATATAAACAGAAAAATTGAAACTGATTTATTCTTATTTAAAACTTATTAAGAACTAAATTTACTTCAAATTTCACCCTAAAAGTTGCATCAAGTCTATTTTTTTCTAAGTGTATATCTATGTGTGTCTGTGTGTGTGCATGGCTGTTAAGGCTTTATATTTGGCCATATCTGTAAGCTCATAACAGGCCAGAGTCTCCATTAGCATAGGCCATAGTGATGCCAACTGACAGATTGCTTGGCCAACTGCCGGGCCGACTGAAACGCCATGCCACAAAATGTTGCAGCATCTGGCCAGATCATCGCATTTGCCACATTTTCGGCACACTTATTGCGCTTTTTGCGAGGCGCATAAATCTTGCCAAAATTCAAGTAGTTTATCATGAGTGCAGCATCTACGACATTTGGTGTGGCAACACCCACACCAGCCAACCTTCCACTCCCCGCATTCTAACCCGGCAAAACCCAGCAACCCAAATCCAATTAGACAAAATTATTGTATACTGCAGAAAATACCAAATATTGCCAATTATACAGAATTTCGCAATAATTATCTTATAAGTATCACATGCTAATTATAGGCACTTATCATTGTTGTTGTTGTTGTTGTTACTGTCAGCTGTGATAATTGAATGTTTGTAAGTGCCCTGCGGCGTAAAGTAGCAAAGAGCTGTGCGTGCTCGAATAAAAGATACTCTGTACACAAACTTCGAGCACTCCCCTCTGCTAAAAACAAGTTCTCAAACATTTTCCGTACTAATTCAATTGAGATAAAATTTTTTAAATATGTATAAATGAAGAGCCTGTAAAATTTATGACTGTATTTTGGTTGTAAAATATAGGTAAAATTGACACAAAAAAAAGATAAATAAAAAGGAATTTTATTGTACTAGAAAATATTTACCATATTTCATTATCTTTATTTACAAAGATATACAAAAAGTATATATTCTTAATTTTGTATTTTATTTATTTAAAATATATCTTAAAATATTCGATTCTGAGTGGTTCTTTTACTCACAGTACTGCGTCAAAATTGTCTAAATTGTTGAGAATTTTATGTATAGATATATCTATGCGTCTCAATTTAAACATTTATGCCTAAAAATATTTATAGTTCGATACACCTCCGTCTTCCTGTAACATACCTTTTCCCCAAGCTAATTTCCCCACCCAGGCTATAAAAAATAATTTGAAATTACCCAAATGCCTTTAATATATAGCTAATAAATATACCATACACGCCAATAGCAAACATTAACTATGGTTCGTCGATATTCACATTATGAATAGATATGTGCATTTACACATATATATATATAGATACTTGGCTTAACATATCAGCGGCGATTGCATTACGTTCATCTCGCATGGTGCATGCTACAAAATGCTTGCTACATTGGCATGCGATAAGCGGCCACAAACAGTTGCTGCAACGCTGCTGCGTTTGCAATTTTGCAACCAATAAAATTTGGGCTAATGCAAACATTCGCGCGGCAAAAAACCCACTGGTAATATTTGCATACACTCGCACGCAATGCGACCGAAATGCTGAAATGAAATCGGAAACTGGCATTAACGAGTGCTGCAGTTGCTGCTGCTGTTTGTGAACCAACGCTCCCACAACCTCCCACTCCCCTCCCCCTCGACGTTTTCCCCGTCTGATCGGTTAACAGTTTTAAGCGCAAGTTATGTGCAAATTGTGTGCCATTGGCGACTGTCGACTGTCGCCGGCGAGCGACGGTTTAAATTTCAATAAAAGGAAAATCAAAATATTGTCAATGTGCTGTGGCCAGCAGCCTCGGGTCGGGGAAGGGGGAGGGGGCGGCACGTGCATGGAACTGCGCAATGCTTAATTCGAAATGGCGGAAAAACAGCTCCACACAAATAGCTGCGACACACAAAAGCGAAGAAATATGCGAATGCGAAAAGTGTTCTGCGTATGACGAATTTTACATACACTTTGTTTGCATTTATTTACATTTTTAAACACAATAAATTATTAAAACTATTACATAATTTTCCAATTTCGCTTTAGAAAAAAAATACCATATTCTTTCAATTAAATTAAAAACAAAAGAAGATATATCTTCTTATAATATATTAAGATAATATTTTCTTATCTAAATCAATTAATTTCATGTTTCAAATAGAAAAGACCAAGTTTATTATGCTTACAAATTGTTTAAGTTCAATTAGGTTTTATTAAATGCGGAATGATGTAAGTAATTTATATTAAATAGATTAAATAATGTTTCAAATTCGCGTAATCTTATGTGGTGATATTCAAGAGAACCACGTTTTCTTATCTTTATGATCACAGCCTGATAATAGCTGATCTTAAATTAGGAAAGTACCAAAACCTATTTACATATCTCTGACTTTTTTAATTTAATCTGTCAACCCAAAAGGAATCTCAATAGATATCGCGCTTTCTCACAAAATAATAATACCCCCAGCATAGCGTATACGCAGAGAGTGAAAGCAAAGAGAGCGTAAAAGACATCCAGTCACGGTATGGAAGCAAGGTCGTTGGGCAGAGGAGATAGACAGGGCCGTGGGCTACGCCGTGGTTTCAACAGCCGCACAACGCATGACATTTATGCCCGACATAATCCGCTTACACAACAGGATAACAAGATGAGCACTCGTACATTTTTAATACGCCCGAGATACAATAATTTATATGCGTGGCACGTAAGCGACCAAGGTGGCCCGTCCAGGGGCGCCGCCGCCAGCAGCAGCGTTAAACGTAAACAAAAATTGCGACTGGGGAGCATGAGGCAGGGGCTTGGGGGCTCAGCCTGCGGCAGTTGCGCGTGGCATGTGCGAGAGGGGCATGGCGGTCGAAGGGGCGTTACTTAAGCAACGCTATAAAATGCATAAGAAGGACATAAATACAAATTGTTGTGGATATATGCCTGAGCCACGCCCATACCCCAGGAGACGCATAATGAGCTGCCCCAGTAAGTTGGTCAACAATTATTCGAAACCAATTTGTATTCGATATGAATATCATCATCTACCAAACAAATTCAACATCATTTTAAATGCAAGCGCAATTGCGACCACTTGTGGAGCCCGCGGCTACTAGATTTTCGTGTTAGCTGTTAGCCCCCCAAAAGTAGGCAACGGGGTCAACGATTCTATCCGCAAAACACAAAAACAACCAAATACAGTGAAAGCAAATAACGCGGCAGAAAAAGCAATAGGAAAACCAACAAGAGTATGAAATCCAAAACACGTCAAGAGCAATGCCAAGAACTACTAACACAACCCAATCGTACACACTCACACACACGCAGCCACACTTGAGTGTATATAGCCTAAAATTTATGCGATTTTGAACTGCTGCCGGCTTTTTTTAATGTCAAAGGAAATGGCTAAAACAACTTTGTCAAGAGGCTTGTAACGCTTAAATTTAAAAGCATCTTAGAAAAAGTCCCTTAAAATTAATGTTTTTCTACCAACATTAATAATTATCAACAGGCTCACAAACAGTTTTAAAAATATCTTGAACTTGACCTAAAATATAACTCTATATGGGCTGGAGTTTTCAATAAATTTTAATACTCAACAACTTAACCACATCTGAACCCCTTCTGAACCGACCTTAATAAATTTAGTTAAAATAAAATGAAATTATTCGTAAACCTTTTCTGGACTGTTTTTTCAGCTGTTTTAAAATAATTTCCAAGCCACTTTCTAACAACTTACGAACCAACGTGCTTTTAAAAGCTTACCCCAAATAATTGTATGCATATCCTTAAGGCTGTTCTGCACCTTCTAATGCACCACTTTGCAACTATTTCGAACAACATCGGAACCAAACAAATAAATTAAAATATATTATAATATAATACATAAATAAAAAATGATGTAATATAAAATAAAACCTGTTCCCAACAGAAACAATTTAAAAAATAACCATTTAAGCATAATAAGCAGATAAAATAAAAAATATTTATGCATACGCTTAACGTATTTTTTTTAAGAAAAACCAATACGATTATGTCTGCGCACATAAATAGATATAAGAGTATTTAATAGTCGTTAAACGACTTGCCCATTTTTATAGTATTTTGTTAGCGGTTGCTGTTGGAGTTGTTTGCTTTTGCCGTTGCTATTGTCTCCATCTCCGTCTCCATCTATGAACGTGCGTACAGCGGGCGTTAAATTTGGCACACCCACACGTGCTCGTGTCAATATTCAAGTGTGCGTGTGTGTGCGAGAGAGCACTTTATGGCTTAAATAAGTCAACAACACGGCATCAACAACAACAACAACAATAAGGCGAAACGACTGCAAACAACGTTGCCTGCTTTGACTCCTGCCAATGCCAACGCATGTTGAGCCAAGTTGTGTTTACACTTTCGTGGCTTTTGTTTATGATGTCAAATAAAAGTGCACGACAATACCGAATAAATATTTTATTGCAATGCCGTCTACAAAACACAAGCAGAAAGTTACTTAAAGCGTAGCCTACTTTTTGACTTTTGGGCCAATGTTAAAGCCATGAGCGGAGGCAGCAGTCTGGCTAAAAGAGATCAAGATCTCATCTCGGCGAGCACATAAACAGCTTTTGACAAATGTGCGCCTAATAGAAATAAATGCAAATATAAACTTGTCCATTGTTTAGATGACAACGGCGGCCCCGTCGCCTGTCAGACACGGTCCATTTGTCAGTGGCAGTCTCGCCCCAAATGAAAAAGAAACAAAAACGCAGCACTGGTAGCAAGGCTCCCTGCCACATGGCGGCTGTCTTCGCTTTTATTGTCGCAGACTCGCACGATAAACATCTTCGACTATTGCCGACTGTATTTCAACGTTGGCCTCGACTTGCCTGCCTGCTTATCATTAAACATTATCGCGCAACGTATTTGACATTCGTTTTTGGCATTGCCGCTACCATCGCCATTGCCATTTTTATTGTGGGCCCCGTTAACCACAGAGGCGTCCCGGCACTCGTACAGCTCCATTGTCATTGCCTTTGTTGCTTTTATGTTGATTAAATTATAAAATATTTACTTGCCCAGTGCTGCTGCAGCATGGCGCTCACTCACACAGTCTCTCTCTGTCTTACTCTCTCTGCCATATAAATTTCATATTTAGTGCGAGTGCAAGCCAATGCGACGTATACATAATTTTTGATTATGCCGCACGTCTTAAGCAGTTTTAGTATCTGCTCTCAATTAAAATATATCTGATATTGTGACAATTGCCGTTCGTTAATTATTTTATTATGAATTAATCTCTGCATAGCTCATATTCGAATGTTTCTTGATACCTTTCACATCATCATATAGATGCTGCTTAATTGCAAGCTACTTTCTTGTTTTCACACTACAATATTCGTAATAACCATCACAAACAATTTAAATGAAGAATAAATGAACTTATTTCAGAGCTATCTTTTTCCTTTCATTTTCTTTTATTTTGATATTATTTCAAAACCTTAAATCCCATTAAGAGATTAAATTTTGACATAAGACGTATTTTGACATGTGCCTAAATTTCTTTTATCTATTTTTGAAATGTTTCTACCTTTCTATAATCTATTTTTTTTACTTTTTACTTTGGTACAGAAAACATTCGTAAACTTACCCTGAGCCAAAAACAAACATTTACTCTTACTTAAAATTGAGATAAATATTCGATACTCCGTTTATGGCCGAATGCACTTTATCAGTGCTACATTTTTGGGACAATTTTGTGCGGTCTGTAGCTAGTATGTAAAAACAATAAGCCAAATGGAAATGAAGTTAATGAAATTCCAAAGATTTTTGCAATATTCAAAAAAAAATTGGTTTTGACAACAATCATATCATGTTTATCAATATTGTATTGTTCGAAAATGGATACGCAATTTTTCCTCAATTTTTATTTGCATTTATTGTTTAAGATTTTATGAAAAGTGTGCTTGAAATTTACTTCAGACAAACCTAAAATTCTATAAATGTAAAAAAAATAGGTTTTAACAAAAT
This sequence comes from Drosophila robusta, assembly GCA_035043565.1. Taxonomy (NCBI): domain Eukaryota; kingdom Metazoa; phylum Arthropoda; class Insecta; order Diptera; family Drosophilidae; genus Drosophila; species Drosophila robusta. The sequence goes on from JAWNMW010000235.1 coordinate 6,095,131, forward strand.
CAAATACATAACTGCCTTTCGATCAGGATTCGTGCATTTGTCTGGTGGGTAACTATTATATTCAATTTTGTTATCTGGTACTATTTTCTTACTTGATGCAGCATAATTCACTGATGCAGCATGTGGTTTGCCAATACAAAAGCCAACTGGCTTATTCTACTGCAGCTGCTAGGCATTTTGCTGCAGCTGCAGATTCTGCCTGTTGAAGGCGATTGCTGCCGCTCGAGAAGCATCGCCTTTCAATTGGTCGACAAAGAGGATGACTGCAGTCTCTACGATGCCAAGTCGGTGGGGAAGGGCGCTTGCCAGACGACCATTTGTGAGGATGGAAGTCCCCTCGAGGGCAGCTACTGCGGTCACGGATCGTGCAACATCTTTGGCTGCGCCTGTGAAGGCGGCTGTCGTACGGGCGATGCCGTGCAGTTATTCCGTAACTTTTACGGCGATTATCATATACGTAATGTGCATTATATATAGAGAACCGTTTGCTAAGTTCATTCCTTAATAACTTTTCTGCTTATTGTCCGAATATATTCGATTTTATGGGTAAAGTCTGTATAGAATGTCCCTTGAAAATGGGGCAGTGCGAGGCGCACCAATAACTCGACTTGTTATAATTTATGAGGTATGCTGAAAAACCCGAAGCTGAAAATTTTATATATATCGAAAACCAATTAATTGACAATTTAATAAAAATAACTTAATATGTACGTTCTAAAGGACAACTGGCACATTAAAAATCAAGTCAAAGGCTATAAATCAATATTTATCGATTTGGGAAAAATGAAATACCAATATCTATCGATTTCGGCTAAATAAAAGGCGCTATCGAATATTTGAATAATATATTTTTGTACGCATCCTAAAAAATAACGAATTCCAAATTAAAAGTCCTAGGCATTATCGGTATTTATCGAGTTCGGCAAAATGAAATAAGTTTTCGAGAAATCTACGCTACAGAAAAACTTGTCTAAATTACAAATTTAATTGATATTAATATTTTTCGATATCGGCAAAAGCAACGAAGTAATCGGCAATTTTAATGAAATCAAAGGTGATGTGCGAGCGCTACAGGAAAACATACAGCCGAACGAACAGCTGTTCAGGCGGACATTGACTCTGTTTGATGCTGATGAAGAATATATATGTATGTATAAATTTTGTAGACCGATATATGCTGAAGAAAATGCCCCTATTTATAACATACATTTGCGAAAGAAAAATCAATCAATTGTATGTTTTATTATTACGTACAGTAGCAGTATATCAATTAAAAACGGTGTCAAATGTTATCCATTGATAGCGTTGAGCAAAATCTAATTTAAAACAATTAAAACAAAATAAGAATGTTAAAGCTCTTAATGTATCTTGTTGACAGATAAGAGGCAACGCAATAGATAAGACGAGCAAAAGCTGTATATAACGGTGATGTTTGACCCAGCCGAAGCATCAGTTTCTTATTTCACTCTGCAGCAACTATGAGATACCTATTGGTGGCACCACTTCTGCTAGCTCTTTGGCTGTGCCACACACCAAGCGCCACAGCCGATTGTTGCAAACCGACCAAGATTCTCTTCAAGCTGGCTGAGAACAACACAAGCCACAGCTGTCAGACATACGGTGGCAAATATCACAACCACGAGACATGCGAGAAGAAAATCTGTGGCAATGGCGACGGCGTCGTTGGCACCTGGTGCGGCCGTGGCCGATGCAATCCACGCGGCTGCCATTGCAAAAATGGTTGCCTCCCGGGTGAGCCCGTAACCAGTTTCCGTGAAAAGCACGGATTCTTCAATTTTCAATATGTGGGCTATGCTTAAGTGAAAAAACAATTTAAATAAAACAGCAGTGTTGCACAATGTTGCAAAATATAATAATATTAATCATAGTCTAACGATTTTTGGCACAAAAATTAAGAAAAATTAAAAGACCTTTAGCAGTGCAATCATTTCCATTTGGCCACAATACAAATTAAATGTGCAGCTGTCCATAAAGTATCGCATGACCAGAGAGCGTTCGGTAACCAAAGCTGAGCTCCTACGGCTGCTTCATTTGCTAGAAAATAACCTGGCTACACCCCCCTATATATATAAGGGCTTGTGCCAAAAACAAACCCTAAACAAGTGGAAATGCTCTAGTTGAGAAATCCCGACGTGGAGCTACCCTGCTTTACCATACTATAAACAATTTATTTAAAAAAAAACTTAACTTTTAAAATTTGTAGTGCTTAAATGTAATATTTTAATGTGTGCATACACATAAAATCAAGGCTGTGCAGTGAACAGTGGGGAAAGAATATCCTAACTGTATACAAAAAACGCTCCAAATTTAAAAGAATCAGCCCCAAACAAAAATTATACTCAACTTAAGACCAATTTTCTATTGTTTGGAATCATTTTTATACCCTGAACCCGTTGAAAATGAGTAAATCAGGGTATAATGGTTCTGTGCAAATGTATGTAACAGGCAGAAGCAAGAGTCTTCGTCCCCATAAAGTATATATATTCTTGATCAGCATCACTAGCCGAGTCGTCTGTATGTATGTACGAACTGTTCACAGCGCGCAGCCTGCGTTTACATGTGTGTGTGTGTGTGTATATGTGTGATTCTGTGCATGTGTGTATGAATGCAAGGGGGCTGAAATGTATGAAAACACAGGGTTCAGGGTATCCCCCAGTCGCTCGCTCCCGAAATTTTCCATAGTGTATAACCGCAGATGGGAGGAGTCATCGAAAAACGATAATCAAACACAAGAATTCATTATAAATCTATGTCTTATAAACATAAGATTACAACTGTACAGAAGGAAGGACAGATATAGGAGCATTCACAGAGACAGAGGGTTAGATGAACAGACAGACGAAGAAATAAACAGTCATGGCAAGAACAACTTAATTTGTTGTCCTGATCAAGATACATTTTTAGTTTGTCTACGCATACTTCCGCCCAGCACACATGCACAAAAACCGAAACGCCCTATTCCATGTGTACAGGGTATTGAAAAAGCACACGCACCCACCCTCAAATGGCGATTGCTTTAAGAGCTATGTAGGTAACCCAAATAGGAGCTTGCAGCTGACAGGCAACCGAAGCCAGACCCCAACCCGTTCACCTGGCGTATCGTCTTGCAACAACGCAGCACCCAGCAGCTGCGGATGCAACAAGAGCAGCGGCAACAACAACAACAGAAATGGCAACTGAAGTTCTGCTTGGGCAGTTTATCAATTCGTACCACATAGCAAAAATTGATTGCAACGATTTATACTTTCTACTTCCTTTCACTTTATATTTTACCTCAGCGTCTCGTCCTTGCTGGTTGTTGTTGGTCGCCTTTGTCCCTTTTTTCTGTCCATGTTGTAAATACTTTTACTATAATATCCTTTCATTGCTTGTTTTCGCTGTGCCAAGTGCCTGGCATTGTTTGCTGTACTTGTACTTCTTATATTTGTTGTTGCTGTTGCTGTTGCTGTTCTCTTTTCGCCTCTTTCGCTTTCGCTTTGGCTCCAGAGACTACCCGAGGTGGATTGCGGGGGGTGAGCCTGGCATTGGCAATCTTTTGTGTAACACAATACAATGTCCTGCGGTTGTAAAACGATTTATTTTGTTATTGATTCGCTGTAAGTGCTCCTCGCGCCACCTACTCACCCCACCCCGACCTCCACCTCCATCCCAACCCCCCGTCACGCTCAGTATATGATGCAAATATTGTAATGGCCGGGCCCCCAGGCACTCGCGCTCACGCTCACGCTCCTTTGCATACCCATACCCATAGCCATACCCATACCCCATAAGCCTCCCCGTCCCCAGAGCACCCCCTAAGTCCCCTACTCCGGCCAAGTGCTCAGCTGGCTCTCGTGCTAAACATAAATAAACATTTCGCCGAGATTATTGAAGTTTTATAACTCATTTCTGTCGATTGGTGGGCGCGGCCCAGCGATGTGTATAAATAAATGTGAGGCGCACATTTCGGTGGATGAGGGCGGGGAGGGGGTTTGCACCACGTCGCGCCGTGCTACAGACAGCTGTCCTTTGGGCGCCTTTCAGTTTTCGTGTTGCTGCACATTTTAATAAATCGCTTACAAGAGCAGCTAACGGAGACGTCCTGAAACGCAATGTGAGCCCGGATGAAGCAGGAGCTGAACCCAGAGCATAGGGCATAGCCTTGGCCCGGGCCAGAAGCACAATAAGAAAATTCATGATCATAAATATCCTGCAGGCGTTAAACGTTCATGTCGTTTTCGACATCGTCCTTGCTCTCGACGCCTTTAATCCTTGTGTTTTTCGCACTGGGTCCGCTCAACTTTTGCTCTATGCAAGGCGGCCCGCTTTATGCACCACTTTTTGATTTAATATGCTCATTCCCAGACACCACAACAACAACAGCAGGAGGAGCAGCAACAGCAGCTACTCTGGTGTGGTCTTCAGAGTTTTTGTGATTTGTGTCTATATTTAGGTGGCCCGTTCAACTAGAGCCCCAATGCCACATCATTGCTGAACCTGCTCCAGTTGCTGCTCCCATTTCTGCTCCAGCTTCTGCTGCTGTTGTTGAGGTTGCTGCTGTTGCTGTGGTTGGCATTGTTTCCGTCTCGGTTTGCGGCGGTTTTTTTTTATTTTTTCTTCATTTCCAAACCATTAAACAAAGCGCCCAACACTCTTCGCATACACTGCGAGAAAGAAAGAAAAAACTAGAAAAATGTTCCGTGTAATGATTTGCGACACATTTATTCGCAACATAAATTAGATGAAGCCAACAACTAACTGAGTGAGCTGGCCAAGTGACCACAGGACAAGCAAAGAACATTTTGACGTTAGCCACATTTGACGCCACAAGAACAACAACAATAAAATCAACAATAACAACAACCACAACTCAGAATTATAATTAACTCAACAGCTGATAAAAGATGATAATAACTCTTTGGTTAACTAAATATATCAAAAAGATATTATATAAAGACAACCCAAAAATTAACGTAGCTCTAGGAATATTTTATTATAACTTTGTAAACATTCGCTAGCTTTATAAAATATAATAACTATCATCTTGCGAAAATATAATAAAATTAATAAAAGTTGAGAGTGTCCGACTGGAAGATACCCAGTAAAACCTACACATTCAGCTGTTGCGATGTTGATAGTCTATTATGAAACTTAAGTTTAAGAATTTTAAACACTTCTGAAATAAGCGGCAACGCAATAAGACTAGAAAATGAAATAAAGTAATTAAACTCGACAAATAAGAGGCCATATTACAGTAGTATATTATTTTTAAATAAACAAACTGTTTTTAAGTCCAAAAGATTGACAACAATACTACAATTATTGTATAATTTATGGGTTTTAACCCCGATTCTCATTATTAAGTTAGCTGAATGACTAAGCGAAATTCGTGCACTAGCCAATTTTAGTTCGAATCCGAATTCTCGTTATTCAGTTGAGTGACTAAATATTTCCCACATTCACATGAATGGACTACCGGAGTTTAGTAAATATAATTTCTTGTCAGCTGCAATTCAATATAAAAAACTTTATGTCCTAATCGGATTAGTGCTATTTTCAAGAAGCAAAATACAACTAAAATCAATTGTTGCACAAAACAATGCGACAATTTTGTGTATTGTTTAAACCAGTAAATAATCACAACATAATTTTAAAATAGTTTGCTTATATTATACAACTTTATGTTGAACGTTTACAAATAAAATCCTCATTATTTATTTTTAGTACATTAAATATTTATAAAATTTATTAATTTTATGAGTTTATGAAAGTAAATACTCGCATTGTTCCGAAATTATTACTTTTATTTAAAAAAGAAGTTTCATTATTATATTGGTTATACTTAAATAAATATTTTCCAATTTATTTTACCGCTATTCTCTCTGTCTGTTTAACAAAAGCCGCCAATAAAGTTCTTTATTGGATTTCCTGCAAGCAAAATCATACATTGATAACAAAAAATTTGCACCCATGCACCAAAGTTATATATTTCGGGAGTTAATCCCATTAAAGCAACGTAAATCGCGTTTAGCGTTAAAACGTTCAAAGCAGCTATACACGACCATTTGTAGGCGGCGAAACCTTTGCCAAATTGGCAGCCGAGCTGAGCGGGCTCATCGCTTATGCCATCTTTATGATTAGTGAAGCGACCCGAAAGCCAACATTTAGATTAAACAGCATGCCACATGTGCTGCAACACACACTCACACACACATATCAGCAGATAGACATAAATATATGGATTTGTGCATGCTTAGTCGCCTTGTATGTGTGTGTGTGTGTGTGTGTGTATGTGTGTAGAAACATAAGCTAATCAAAGCTAGTTTAATGCATGCGCCGCCAAAGTTAATCCTAATTAATTTAATTACGCTTTCGGCATAAATTATTTCGACAATGTACGAGAAATAGTTGGCACACACACGCACACACATCACACATCTATACATATATATATATTATCCAAAATTAGTTGGGGTTTCGCGGCGCCGCTTCTAATTGTTATTAATTGCTGTTGCCAAAAATGTGCAGTCAACTGAGCAAAGTGGAAAATGCTAGCGGACTCAAGTTAAATGAGCAAAATGGAGCAAAATCTACTGAAAAGGGGGTGGAAGGGGGAAACTTGTGGCAAATAATGGCAAATTGCAAAACCAAGGTATTGGTAAAGTATTTTATATTTGAATGAATCGACAAATATGAAATCATCGAAAACTTTTCTACCTACTTTACTTTGCGTAAATGTATTTTATTGAAATATTGTACCTGACAGAAAGTCCAAACCCCTCTAGACCATGCCTCGCACAGACCAAAAATACTTGGCATTGCGATGCTCAGCACGTGCAAGAAATTGTCGAGATGGCAAATAGTTTTCCAACAGCTAAGGCAACAAGGACAGCAAATGGAAAACTGCAAATGTCCCACTGACTGACTTCGAGTGGGCGGCGACTCCTGGCCAGGACACAGGCAGATGGCAGCAGGTGGAGCAGGTCTCAAGTAAACTCGAAAATTATTGTTTTTGTTTTCGTTACACTTGAGTTTTCTGCTTGTCGCAAAACTTTTATTAGGTGTCTGCATTTGCTGCCAATATTTTGGTCGGCTCTTACAAAATTACTTCAGGGAAATAGACAGGGGCAACGTGGAGAACTAAAACTTGCCGTCTGCGGCGATCAAAAGATTGAAGATTTTAATTAAAATATTGTCCATGTTCCCCCCAAAAAAAACTAATAAATAAACGCTGCACTCGGCGCACTTTCAACAGGTTTTATCAAGTGCCAGGTCATAGAAATATATATTTTTGGGACAACTTTGGCCCCACAAACCCCAAAGGCTCGACCTGGACTGGCAAAACGATGCTAGAACACGCAAATTGGGGGTGGGGCGGCTTGCCACATGGGGCATGCCCCATTCCAGGCGACACCAGTCGAAGACACACATATCTTATGCGTTGAAATGTGAAAAAGCCCTGCAAACCATTCACCTAGTGCACTACATTATTTACTTGGGAACGTTTTGGCATTGGAACACTTCAGCCGAGCTAAGTGGATCTCAGACTATTAACTTAACAGCGCGTTAACATTTAAGAGAGCAGCACTCTGTACTGCGCAGCTGCTGTGCTGTTAATCTCTACGGTAACAGTTAAAATTTGACACGCTTGTCAAATGTTAAGAATATGGAAGGAAGGTAAATTATATTTAAAGTTATGAAATATTTTGAACTATTAAAAGCTATTAGCCGAATTCGTGAGAAAGCTGACATCTGAAATATACTTGAGAAATGTAATTACAATCTAGTTGATTTAACGTTATTTTGAGAACCCAAGATGATAAGTTAATTTATAAGTTATTTCTTCTACGAATTTATGAATTTTATATACTTTATATTTTCCCAACATTTTTTGTATAGTTTATTTAAATCGCTCCCTGTCTGTGAAATTTGGAAAAATAATAGATTTAAAAAATTGAACATTTTTAACTCTTCTTACAATTTTATAGTATTTTTAAGCATGCTAGTTTTCTATGTGATCTGACATCTGAATAGAAAAGAATCTTAAAATCGAACCTTAGGCCATTCTTTGGATATAGAATTTTCTTAATAATAATATATATGAAATAAGAAAACTATTACTATTATTACTACCCTTAAATATTGAAATCTTCAGCTTAGGTGCAATTCCAAATTCTAAACTATTCATTAAACTAATGAGAAGCTAAATTTCTTGAATAAGGCATTCTAACTACTTGTTAGACTTTGACCACCCAATCACTTACCACAGCTTACAAGCAACAGCGTAGTACAGTGGCTGTGGCCTACGCCCCACAATATTCCGGCACCGCCCCCATCCACATCCAACCGACCAAAGATCACCAAAAGACAAAGACGAACCGCCGCAGACTGCATTCAGTTCAATGCGTCCTAGAGTCGACGTGAGGCGGGTGTATGTGCTTGAATCGGGTTGGTTATGCGGTTGCCTTGAGTGCTTGAAGGGTTGATAGGCTGATGGGTAGATGGGTTGAAAGGCGGTTCGTCGTCGCGCGACTTGATAACCTGTATGTGCGGGCGAGAAATTGGACCTGGTCGCCAGCGACACAGACATTTGCGGCTTTGCGAGCAATTTCAACATCATATGTCTGGGCGGATGTGAATACATATTTGCACCTGGTGTTGCTTGCAAAGACAAGCGTATATCGGCGCCCAGAAGGCAACTGTCGCCTAGAATGTTGCATGAAGTTTTCGTGTGGCATGCCACCGCAAAGTGCACGCGTCACAGTCAAACAGAAGCCAAGCAAGTTTATATATGACACTCGAAGAAAGTGTCTAAGATTGTATACTATTTTTGAAATTTATCACAAAAATCTTGTCAGGAATTTAATCGAAGTTGAGAAATTTTAAGCAAATTTTAATGTTTTTAAATACTTACATACTTAAATAAAGCCATTTTAATTGAGATAAACAAAATGTAAGGATGTTCTCGGGAACGTTTTTTATATCCGAAATTTCATTATGCCCCACTGAAATATTCAACCTAAATCATTTTGATCTAGTTTGCCAAATCGTTCAATAAATAATTTTTAACTTGAAAAATTGTTTTAAATCTATTAAAGGTTAACCTTGAAATGCAAAAAAATATATAAATTAAATAATAAAAACTCAACAAGTAAATGTACACCTAATTATACTTTTAATATACAATAAGAACTATTTAAGAATATTAAAAAACAAAATTCCCTTAAATTTTGTAGTAGAAAACTTACTAAATTCTATGCCAGTTATCCTTGAATTTGGCACGGTGTTTTCTCTAAGTGGCACTAACTAAAAGACTTCAAGATTATGATGCACTCAATAAGCTGAACGACCGCTTGCGCCAGTTGCACGCCAACCACCGCGTGGCAGCAACATCCCCGTCCCCAATCCCGCTTCCAACATTAAGGCCATGACCATTAAGCTGGCTTCCAGCTTATGAATAATGCGCACGTTTGAGCTGAGGCCATAAATAATACGCAAATCGAAAACGCGCAGCTTCTAATTGAAAATGCTCTGGCATTAGATGCCAAAAGAGGGGAAGGGGAGGGCAAATTCCAGGGGGGGAGGAGGGGGGGACAACGGCGGTCAGCGGGTTGATTCGTTGCCTGTCAGAGATTCATTCGCTTTGCCAATTAGACAGCGCAGACACGTGCCGTATGCGTATATCCGCAACGAGCTATAATTTATCGAGCGGCGGGATGGAGGACAGAGGATATCCGTCAGCTTACAAGGCTTAGCCGTTAACTGTTAACCGTTAACCAGGGGTTAGGTCGTGGCGAGGGGGCCAAGTCATGGTTGTTTTTGCTCTAAGTGGGCAAGTGCGCACTTCAACTACACACGTCAGCACCCGCTCTTAACGGCATTTTACGGCCAAGTCGAAGCGAGGCGCGGTGAGGGGAGCACGCTGCAAAGTAGGCTATGAAATTTTAGTGGCTTACATTGTACTGACAGCCACTTGAAGTTTTTAACACCAACTTAATCAGCTAAACGAGAGTAATCAGAGATTGCAAGGACACATGTCCTTTGACATGTTAAACTAGAAGAAAAAGTCAAGTACAGTGGGCATAGAATTTAGTCAAGTAACAGAATGCAAATTATATTATTTTAGTCTAGCAACAGTGGGGTGTGTTTGACTTATTTTAAAGGGCGTTTTACTATATATTTATTGATTATTATTATTATATTATGTTATTACCATAGCTGCAAGCGCGAAAAAATGTAGGTGGTTTGGTTCACGGTTTAAGCCACCCTTAAGTTCGGTTCGTTGACCTGGTTTTTTCACATCAATGAACACTGGTTTTGATTTAAACATTGCTCCATCCATTTTAAGCTACAGTATTTAATATTTAGTATTTAATATTTACAAAAATATTTTCTATTTCTTTTTTCAATTAAGAGGTAAAATATCGTCTGACCAATTGTCATTAATGCTGCTTGAAAGCTAGAGCAAAATACATTTTGGAGTTTAAAATTTTCTAATGATAAAATTAAACCATAGACTATTGCAATATAATAAGGTTTGGTTCGGGTTTAGGTTTGGAAGGTTTGCTTCAAAATAAGGTTCATGCCTTTAAAAGAATTAAAGTTTCAGATTTGAACCGGTTCGGATAATTTTGTTTTTCTGAGCCTTAAAACAAGACCTCCTGCCACGGAGTCATCTATGAGCATATTTTACTTTACTTTAGATTCTTAGCTGTAACATTAAAAGGAATTTATAAGAATTAAATTTGAATAAAAAGAATATCATTCTTTCAAGGTTTCCTTCCTAACATATATATCTCATCACATACTTATACTTATACCTCATCATCTCCACAGTGCCTCTTAAGGTATGTTATCGAAAATGTATTTTCCATAAAAACCCTACTAAATTCGTAACTGTTCGTAAAACAAGCAGTTGGTCACAGTTAGTGGAACGCGTTTCATTTTCCCATCCACACCCGTAGCCGTATCCGTAATGTTCATAGCTGAAATCTTAATGTTTTAACTAGCGTTGCGTTGGCTGCCTCAAAAAACAGAAGAATACTTTTTGCTATAACTCAAAACCGCGCACCTGGAAATTACATTTTAAAAAATTCTTAACTTTTTAATTTCTTGGACGTGACATGGCCAGGGAAACAAACGCGAGTTTGGGGGGGGGGGTTGAAGGGGCCAGGGGAACACGCATTCAGGAATTGCACTCAGTTTTATGCTTCGTCTATTATACCCTTGCGAAGGGTATTTTGATTTTCTGCTACAAAATATGTAACGCATAGAAGGAGACGTCTCCAAAGGTGCGTATTTTTGTTGCAGGTACTGTATATGCTCGTGTTGGTTTGAAAATTTTAGTATGCTTTTTATTTATTATTTACCAGCTAAATCTCATCAACATTGATCTACAATACAATGGAACAACAATTGTATATCGAAAACTTGTTTGTTTTGCAAGATATCCTAAGCAAACTCGGCAATCGAGGGTATAGCTCTACTCCTAACATGTGTTCAAAATGTATTAATGGTGTCAATTACATAGAATAAAGTCAGATAAAAGGGTGCTTTGCTGATTGCTGATTAAATCAAACATAATAAAAATATATAAAACGGAAAATTGCAACATCAAAATATTACATATTAAAAAATTAATAAATAATTTGTGTGATAACACAGTAAGTACAGATATATAGCACACATATTTCATTTTTATCTGCAAGGGTATTTAATATTCGGCAAATAACTGTTCTTACTCGTCACTAGTTATTTTAATTTTTTTTTGTTTTTTTTTTTTGTTTTTTGTAACCTGCAACTTTGTTGGCCATTGCATGTTTGGCAACTTTATGAAGCGGTCGACAGAGCGAAATGCAGAACCAAATTAACTGGCGACGAGCACTAATTGGCTGGCCAACTACTATGTAAGGTGTTGACTTTTTTGGGAGGGGGGCTGCTGCAGCGACATGTGGCATGCAGCATGTGGCAGCTGATAGCAGCAACCTTGACGTTTAGCTACTTGGATAACGTTTAAAAGCCAATGGCTGCCAACTTAAGTCATAACACTTTAAATAACGTCAAGCCGGAAACACCTACACACCCAGCCACGCCCACTGCCCACCGCCCACAGCGTCTCTCCGGCTAACCGACGTGCGAGTTGTGCTGTCGAAAAACGACGACAACGACGCTTCATTGCAGCAATTTGCATTTTAAGTTGCTAATGACAAAAGTTATAATTGCATAACGCTCAACGTGGAAGAGAAGCAGACGCAGAATGAAGATAAGAAGGTGGGGCAGGCGGAGGCGAAGGCACATGAGTTGTAGCTGCTACATGTTGGCGCTGCTGTTGCAACATGCGGCCAACATGAAGGTGTCATGCGTTTGCCTAAGTTGCAGCCAGGCTGAGGGACAGCTCTCCGTCTGCCCGTCGGGCTGTCTGGGAATGCCACTTGCCAGGAAATGAAAAGTAAATCAAATGAGTCGCTGCCAGTGCGCACTTGATGAACGCTGTCCGCTGTTGCCGCTGGAAATTGGCGTCGTTGTGCTGTCAGTGCGTGCTCAAGGCACAACACTGCCGCACACACACACACACACACATCGGTACACCCTAAAAACTGGGGCACTCAAGGATTTGCATGGCGCTGCAGTTGCAAATGTGCACTGCATAAACGTTTCAGGCACTTGTGAAACACTCTGACAGGACCGTTGTATCGGACTTTCATTCAATTAACCAACTGACGCACTCTTGAGAACTGTTGACGCCGCAACATTCGGTTGGGTTTCTGTACGCAAATAACTCTTATAACACAGATAAAAAGTATGTGTGTGTAAAAATGGTTCGCTTTTGATGAATATATAATTTGTTTGTAATTTGTTTTCTTCTTTTGATTTGTGTAAAAGCATATTTCAGAAATTTGAGTTTGATTTACCAGCAAATTTTATGTTTCCAGCTCTCTGAGATAAATAGCTACTTAAACCCCATAGCAAATATTTAGCCTGGAACTAGAAGTCTTATCACTTGGCATAAAATTGTATAAGTGGCAGCATTACCCAATATTTTTTTAACATATAGCAGATTTAAAATAAATCAAAATAAAATAATTAAAAACAGACAAGATATAAATTCACATTCATAATAAAAAAAAATTAAATTGAAAAAATTTAATTTAAAGGTCTTTTCGAGCAACCCTGCCAACTCACTCAAAAAATGCTGCCGACATATAAGCTCAAAGCAACTCTTTATACTCAGCGTTAAAAAGCTGCCAACTGGCTGAAAGCCACCTCTGTACTGTAATGAAGTGCTGTCCGTATTTTTAACATGACAACCATTAACCAGATCAAGAAGCAATTTATTCGCCTTGAAAATTTACATTGACTTGATACTTGTACATAAACTTGAGTAGACTTGACAAGAGATACCTAGTTGTCAAACAGTATACACACAAACACCATTAATTTAATTAAATTTGCCCTAAAAAAATTGTAACAAGTATACGCCATGTAATTTACATAAATGTCAAACATAATTTGGTGCTGAGCGGGTCAAGTTAGAAACTCATTAAAGTAGCCAAATAAAGAAGCAAACAAAAACAGCAACAAATTCCTGAACTCTCTCTGTCTCTTGCACTCAATTTCCTCATTATCTCTTTCCTTCTTCATATGTGCTTGTATAACCCGGATAAATTAGTTTTTTTTTAGCTAAAGTGTAAAATAAGAAAGTTGCACTTGTTTTAAATACCCTGTAAAATGGCGCATGCGATTTGCATTAATGTAAATGAGTATGCGATTCTTTTAAAAGACGAACTCAACTTGAAGTTCATGTTCACGCCAAGATATATCGTGTTTAGTAAAATTAAATTTGTAGAAATTTTATTTTAGAAATAATATATACTTGAATATTACATATGTATGTATATGCAATTGTATCCACAGACATATAATTTTAAAGATTCTTTTTTGTTTGCAATTTTACCAAAATTAAATCAATTATTGAAAATAAAACCTAATCTTCTAATAAATATTCAACAAAAAAATTAAATGTAATGAAAATTTATGAATAGAATAGTTCAGAAATTTGTTCCTGCAAAACATAGCAGAATTGTTTTTACAGCAATTTCGACTAGATTATATATATGATATCGATAGGGATTCTCAAAAATCAATTCCCAGGTAGAGCATCTCATTTGTCGAGAATTGTCGATAGCAATAAAATCACATTTTTAAGCAACAGTTTCTTGTTGTTGTTGTGTGGGTCGCCGCTTTGAGGTCACTTTGACAACTGTTACCGCTACTAGCAGCCCCCACTTAACGGTCGACAAGCTTATGGAGCTTGAAGCGAACGGACGGGGACGCAGACAGACAAACAAATGCCACTTGTGTCGAGTATCATTTAAGAAAAATGTTAAATACACTAAACGAAAATGAAAATGAAAAGCGAAAAACTGAAGAGTGGAGGGAAGAGGAGCGCGACAACAGTGCAAGAGAAGGCTAAAAGTCAGGAGCGTATGAGAGCTGCAAAATAAAACCTAACGAAAATGGCAAACAGAGTGACACAACAAGAGTAGGATAAGGGGGGATTGTGAGCGTTGCAGGGGTGTTGGGGGGCTTAAAAATTAGAAAAACATGAAGCAGTTGGCCATGGGGTGGGGTTTGCGGCAAAGGGGATGGGTCTGGGTCTGGGGGTTGAAGTGAAGATACTGCAATGCAGCTTACCAGCCAAATGCTGTTTGTATCAGCTAAAAGCATGCACATACGTGCATGTATACACACACTCACACATACACGCATACACATACTTAATTTTTTTTGCGCTCTTGTGCCATGCTCTAGAGTTCTTGTTGTTGCTGCTATTGCGGTTTTGTTTTTAATATTAAGCGCTTTAGTTGACGCTGACGCTGCTTGTTTTCTGTTTTCAGTTTTTATAGTTTTTGGCAAGACAGCCGCCCCCGAACAACAGCAACGCCACCCACCCCAAAAAAATAAAAAATAAAGCAGCAAAAATAGCAAAACAACAACAACTTATAGCACACACACGAATGTGATTAGGTGTGTGTGTCTGCTTGAGTCGAGTTTTGTGAGCTTTGTGTAAGCTAAGCACATGGCCAAATGCAAAAGTGTTTAGCCAGCAGTCGCCACACACACACACACACACACCACCCAACCTCCCTCGACGCCCAAGCTCACCATAAATAAAAAATACAGAGTAGAAAAACTGAGCAAAAGCAGGCAGCAGCGGTTGGTGGATGGGGTAAAAAGCCAGCTAGCTGAAATAAAATATAAATAAATGTGCTCGCAAAGGCAAATCAAAGGGCGCACATTATGCATATTGCATGCCCCATGCCCCTATGCTTCTGTGCTACATGCCACATGCTGCCCAGGTGGCAGCTTGGCCCAATCTTTGTATGCAACAGCAGCCACAGCTGAAACGTGCGCATAAATTAGTCATTTGCCACATAACAATAACAACCCCTTGCAAGCCCCTCAAATCCTTACTAGTGCAAAATACTTGCAACAATGCTCTGATTACTCTGCTTCGAATTTGTATAGTAATGCATAGCTAGTTATATTTAAACCTAAATCCTAATCGATTGATGTTGTAAAAGTAAAAGCCAGTTACGTGGTCCATTAATATGAGAGCTTTTAGGTAAATTTGTGTTGTACCTAAATCAAATATAATTTTCACGCTAAAACACTCGAGTAACATTGGCAAGCACTTTCAATTTACACTCGAGTAAATACATAAATATATATATATAATATAATATCATTTATGTGCGTTTTACGTTTCCAAGGACATTGACGATGCAAGGACATGTGCAACACCGACATGCTGCATAATTGTAATTTTCATTTAAAAAAAAAAATCAAAAACTATAATTAAAAGCTGTCTAATACGAGCTAAATATTTGTTTATCATAATTATATTAAATAAATAATTTGTTTATTGTTTATAATTGTTTATTATTTTATATTTTACAACACAGATTTCTTCCGTTAAATTTAATTTATACATTAACAGTTATTGCTTATAGTTAGAAGTGCTTCTTATAAGACAATAATTAATACACAATATAGTTAGTTAGTTAATAAAGTTATTTGCATGGCAAGAAAGAAATATAACATATAGTCCGATGAGTCAGTTTTATTTATTTTTTTTTATCTAATACGATACTTATGTATTTATTTTGATCTTTATTTGGTTGTA
Source organism: Drosophila robusta (assembly GCA_035043565.1). NCBI lineage: Eukaryota > Metazoa > Arthropoda > Insecta > Diptera > Drosophilidae > Drosophila > Drosophila robusta. The sequence continues at coordinate 6,111,317 of JAWNMW010000235.1, forward strand.
ACCTAATAAGACCAAGAATTTGTATTAATTTAATAGTTAATAATATTCCCGAGGCTCAATTTAAACTGTTCAACATGATGAAGCACAAGGACATAGAGAGGGAAATAAACTCTTGGCAAGATGTGCACAATTGCCGTTTAGCGTCGGAGTTCTTTCTGACCGGGCCTCATTTGGCCAGCACATGTCCTGGTACTGCAGTACTCGTCCCGTATGAGATAATCATATTTCTTCGCCAGTTGCACACTCTTAACTCCCTTCAGCCGTGTGGCCTTCTTTTCTGTTGTTGTGTTCTTCTTCTTTTTTGTGCTGTGCCCACAACAGTTTCCAACTAAATAATATAAAATATGTACAAGCCAAGCTGGCAAATTACGAGCTGGGGGTATCCTTATGCAGCGCAGCAGTTGCCAGCACTTGCCAGCTGGCAGCGCAGCAGCCAACAGCAGCAACAACAGTTGCAAGAGAACCGCAGTAAAACCAAAAGGAAAAAAAGTTGAAGAAGTTGGGAATACCCTTGCAGTTTTACGTATTAAAACTAATTTTTCTATCGATCGTTCATATGGGAGACATTTTGCCGATTTTTTTAGAAGCATTCTGAATTACGAAGTATAGTTAGAATATTTTGATTATTCAAAAAAAAAAAAAAAATAGAACTAATAGAACTTTGGTCCTACCAACGCCGATATTTGAACTGCCTGCAACAAACTGAAAGTTTTATTATACCTTTAAACCTTTAAAACTGAGAGTCTTCTTTACATAGAGATCGGGAGGCAGTTATATAGGTATAACAACTTAGATCAAAAATATATATATTTAGTAAGGTCGTATATGTCTTTTTTAATGCGCTGCATATTTCATAACGAAAATATATAATTTCTTTGCCAGGGTATTAAAAAAGAAAAGTGCAAAAGTAGCTGGCAAACCCAGCGACAACAATAAAAACAATGAGAAAGTCAAATTAAATTTCGCATAATTTTGTCATTGTTGTTGCTGCTGTTGTTGTTGTTGCTGCTGCGCTTTCGTTTACTTTTTGAAAAAGTTTTTTGTTTTTGCGGCTTGGCGCAACTTTTTTGCCCGCCACATGTCGCATTTTGCTAACATTTGTTTGGATTTTTCTTCTGTTTTTCTTTTTTTTCGTTTATTTCTTTGGCGCAGTTTTCTTTCACAGCTTTTGCTGCATTTCATTTGATGGAAAAATTGCAGGCCGAACTTGAACCAAATACGCACTGCGACCCTCTTTCCGCCTGCGGGTCTTCACTTGGCTGAAGCAGCTGTAAGATAAAAACATTTTCTGGGCCAAAAGTTTTGGCCAACTGCTTGGCACACAAACACAAATCAAAAGTGGCCAAATGAGGCGCACGAATCTAATTAGCTTGCCAGCGCCGGCAAACCCTACCCGCAACCTCACCTGACAAACCCCACTCCCTCCCACCCACCAGCGGAAGCGGAAGTTTGGCTATGCGCGTCGAGTCGCTATTGTTTTGCGTGTTGCGCGAATCGGCGTACACTAAGAGAAAAGACGGGCAGATCAATTGTAGTATTACCTGCATAGAATTAATAATTTTTTGTTCTACAAATTTAAGATACATTTTGATTATCAATATCCTTAAATTAAGTACGTAAGTAAGAAAAAAATCCATGACTTAAGTACAAGAAAGCTTATTATAAGAAATGTTATTCTTAAAATAATACACTTCTAATATAAATTAAATAAGCCCCTAATGTTACACAAACAAATACAAACTGCAAAAAGAGCGTGAATTAAGCACAAAACAACTTATTACAAGAATTTTAGTACTAAAAAAATTTAAAAGTTTGAATAAGTGTAAACGATTTTTTTGATTGAGGTCTTTATTTAAGTCTTGTATTTTGAAAATTTAAAATGAAAAAACTGTTACCAAAATTTTAATGTATGTCCACCTTAACAAAGTTTGTACTTGATTAGAACAAAGTTTGTACTTGATTAAGCTACAGGACTTTGGGCTATATTTGGCGAGTGTAGCAATTAGCCAAACAATGGCAATGTCCATATCCATGTAAGCAGGCAGGGCCGCCATTTAAGCCTAAATGTCACCAGTCCAGCTAAAATCTTCCACATGCCATCCTACCCCAACTCTCTCTTCTATAGCCCAACAGCTGAAACAATGGCACAAAAGCACAAACAAAAGGACTCGAGCGCTAATCTGCACTAAATTGTTGTTTATTTTTTGGCTTTAAACGCTGTGTTTAGACCTAGCAGGAAGCAGGCATGCAGGCTGGCTGCCGTTGTCGCTGTTTTGCGTGGCAATTGGCCATTGAGCAAGCGGGCTAATTAGCCGGCGCTTTTTGTCCACTTCTCGGACAGGCTGGCTGGCAAGCAGGTAGTTGCTCTACCTGTCCAGGGCAATATTAAAAATTAATATGTGAAATCCTTAGCATAAAAGGCAAAACACAAATGCATATTTATGAGCTACTCAAAATGTGTTCTGCAGTCAGTCTGGGCCGAAAAGCTTTGTTATTAACTCGACTTTAGCCATATAGTTTATTACTTCGGTTGTTGCTGTTGTGATTTTTTGTTGTTGTAAGTGTAAAGACTGTTATTATGTGAAAAAGCTAAATGCGCAGGCTTTCGACTTGCTTAAGTGCTTGCTAAAGTGCTATACACTATTCAAATTGTATGCAGAGCTACCTTATCTGCACCACTTAAGAAGGGGCACTTTCAGTAGAGTCCACATAGTTGCATAGTTAAAATCGATAGTAGATATATATGTTGAGCCAAGAAATAGAGTCTGAAATAAATCCCCTTGTAGACAGTAAAGTTAGTTCATTAAAATAATAATCGCATATGGGTAATATTTACCATTACTTTGTCAAAACTACACAGATTTATATATTTTATATCACGTCGACCATGTTTTGCTTCAATTTTATAGGGTCCCTCATACTCATTTCATAAAAATATATATAAACAAAAATTTCAAAAATCTTGACATGGAAGTTCCTAGATCCGCAGTAAGTGCCCACTGCAGACTTAAAATTTCCATAACTCTGGTAAAACAAAATCGTTTTTCATGTTTGACAAAATTTTGATCATGATTTTAATTTTGTTTAATTCTGGATTTAATTATATTTAATTGAAAAAAAATCATTTACATTTTCAATTTGCTGAATGAGATAGTTTAACCTCTAGATAGTGTTTGGTTACAGGGTACACAATACACGAATCAGACGCCATATATCAAGACTAATCCGTGTTCAAAACAGAATCTAATACATTTTACCAGGCACATGGAATGTAACCATTCATTTGTCGTCTAATTTTGCCCTTTGTCAGCGGCAAAAAGGCCAAATGAGACAAGGCTGGAAAATGTGCTGCGCCTGCAATACACCTGTAGTTTGTTGGATTGCAAAGGGTTCAAAGTGTGCTTTGGTTGCAATGTCAGTTGCTATTAACGCCGTTTGACTTGAAGTAGGGCAGCTCGACGCAATGCAGACTCAAAGGATAGTTGCTCTCACTTTGTTGGCATTCTTTTGGCGAAATGTTGCACTGCATACTTTTTGGCGACATCAGAGATTGTGGGACAGTGGAGCCCGGAGTTGCGGTGGCAGCGACAAAGTTGCCATCAACGGGGCATAAAATGTAATTAGTTGTAATTGATTTAAGCACAAGTAATGTTGATTAAACGGATGCGGATGCGCAAGGCGCGCATGTGGCTGTTGATATGACAACAGACGACAGCGCCGAAGCCTGCAACATAGTGGCAACATGCAGCAGCAAGTTGCACATATCAAGACCCCTGCTCAGACATATATGTATATGTATACGTCTATCCATATATGCGCTCTCTGAGCTGGGCTGTCATGTGACGATATGAACAAAGTTTCTTGCAGCGCCCGTTGACAACGCATAACAAAAGTCCTGACACTGTGACAGCAGCAGTGCCAAAACAAAGTACAAAGTGCAATTGTTGCAGACGCCCCACAGCTCCAAAAGGACCACCCCCACTCCCCTCTTCCAGAATCCTCGGCAAGACAAGTTCATTTGGTAGTGACGCCCAGCAGGAGAAAGTTAGAGTGAGTACCTGCGACAGACCGATTATGGTATACCCTGTGCCCAGGTTCGAGTTACCATACACACATAAACATATACATACATTCTTACCTCATTCACAAAATATGAAAAATGTATTTTTGTAATTTTCAAGGAAAAAATATGATATTACATTTCTTTCATATACCAAAAATAAAGTCTAGCTACTATTATTTTTTTAAATTTTGTGAAAAGAAGCAAAAGATAACCAAAATATGAATATAAAATGTTGAATATTTAAAAAAAGTGAAAAAGGCGAAATGAAGGAATTGTATAAAATAAATAAAATTTGAAACAACACTTGAAATATAAAATAGTGTTAATTTCACAGAGTTATCCTAAAGTGATCATAATTCTAGAATTAAAAACGATAATACAAAAATGTTATTTTCCTTTATTATGAAATGTATCCTCTTTTTGTGTGTTAATGGAAATTGTGTTTGGAAAGAAAAATATATTTTCTGACCGTTGCATACACTCGTACAACTGCAAAATACCCCTTTCTTAAGGTTTTGCAATGGGTACAGGGTATAAAGACAAGATTCAAAAATGTTCAACTGACAACAAAGTTGTATTGGGCCACACGGCTACTTAGCTGCAAGTCGAGAGCGCCCCGCAAAACTCAGCCACACTCTTTGCATATGCAACACGATCTTACCCTCCCTCCTATCACCACAACAAACACCCTGCACACCGCCCACAATGCACCCCAGATGACACCAGCTGGCATTGTGGCATTTGTTTGCCTATCTTTAGTTATTTGTACTCGATGTGCGCTAATTTGATTGTGTTCGTGCGATAAACAGACACGAGAAATGGTCGCTTGGACTCATCTGGAGCTGAAAACCCACGGTTAAATAAGCCTCGGCCCCCAGATTGGTAAACGTAGGCGCACGACGCCTCCGTGCATACATCCGGCGGCAAATAATGTTTTAGGAGGATACGATTTTGCCGATTTATTTGCCAAGTGTAAAAGACAAAGAGCCAACAGCCAACCAACCAAGTCAGCCTTGAAGTGTAAGGCCAAAAATGCAGATAAGACAGCCAACGCCAACGCCAACGCCAAAGCAATTGAGCCAAGCCAAGTGAAGTAAAGTAAAGTAAGGCAAAGTAGAGGAACAACTATGTAAAGTAATCAAGGAAACGTAAACGGAAAGCGTCTAGGCACAAAAACACGATATCTTAATGAAGTATCGATTGCGTCATTGCCTACGCCACCAAAAGGCAACCAGCAACCAGTTCCAATTGCGTCTCCACCTCGCTGCCGTTGTTGTTCTTGTTGGGGGCAACTGTGGTGCTTTGTGGGTGCTTGGACCGAATTGAAAAGCATTTTAAAATGACATTTCCAAAGATGGCACAGTGGTACGAAATTTGCATAGGAAATTGAAGCAGCTATGTACCTCAAGCCTAGAGAGGGTGAGGGAATTTGTCCAGGGAAAACCGAGTTAAAGCTTACAATACTTGCTGCTTTGAGTTCCACGAAATCGTATCCATTGTCTTGGAAATGGCATTTCGCAAAATCTATGTTGTCTGCAGGAATTCCCAATGGGCAGCTGATTGTTTTATGCCTCTGTGGGAAGAGCTGTTTATGAAACCAATTGTTGCCACTTCTATTCATTATTGCCGCGGGGAGCGATGGCAAGCCAAAGCTGAGCTTACCTTACTACATCTTAACTAACCTAAGCTAAGTGCTCATTCCGATATTCACTTTTTGGGATTTTTACTATAAAAATAATTGTTGAGAAAAATTGAAATTAAAGCCATAATTTGTAAAAGCCTTACCATAAAACCCAGCGTTTGAGGCCCTCGTTAAAGGCACTATTTGTAAAAAAAGAATGCTGTGTCAGACCATATATTACCAAAATCTTTAACACATTCTATATGCTTCAGAAAGGTGTTTCTTACATAATTCAAACTATATCTAAAGCACGAATGTTTATTTTCCATATAGTAAAGTGTCCGAATTGCTTTCCATTCCTTTCACACAATTATCACAATTTGCTAACCACTGTCTTGACAAGGTTCAGCTCAGCTATTGCCATGGGCACACTTTGAATTTCATTTGCTTGTTTAGCTCTTATCGGATATTTGGCTCCGCCTGGCCCCGGGCAGTTGGCCTGTCAGTCAACGGTTGATGTTGGCCTATCAATGCTGGAAGATTACGAATGCGCCGCCAATGCTGACATTTGACATTTGTGTGGGCGTGGCATTTAAATGCAACCCGCTCAGAACGCAGCTGAGATCTGGCAGCACGTGTGCCCGCCTACACTTTGGTTTAATTATTTAAAGTGCCAAAAACTTGGCATTGTTTGTGCGCACTTTTTTTAGAAGTCTAAAGCACGCATACGAAATCCCAAATGAGTTCATTTAAAAAACAGAGAGACACCCACACTCACGAACAGACACTTGCACACACCACACTCGCCTACTTACTCGGTGCAGAGTCAGGTAGTCGCGCTCCTTGCTAAATATTCAATAAGCGGCAATTTTTGTAGCATACAAATGGGCGCATTAGGGCGTAATTTACAATCGGCGCCCGGCGGAGACCCCTAAAATTGCGCGCAAACACAAAAGTCGAGTGTGAAGTTACACACAAAACGTAGTTTCAGTCGTGAGTGTGTGTGAGGGCAATTCTGCATTCAGCAGCTTCGACTGTGTGTGTGTGTGTACATAACCAAATGAGTCAAAAGGGAAACATTAGTCATGCCAAAAATATATGTATGCAAACCGGAAAAAGGCAACCAGCCAGCGAGGCAGTCCGCCATAGAGTCTTTAGGCTTTGCATCTGCCGTATCGTAGTTCCATTCACATCCAATAATCGGCTTTAAGCAATTTAACAGTCAAATTGCCACAGGTTTATTTTAAATTAATTTTTTGTACAATCAACTAAGTCTTAATTAACCAATAAGCCTAAAGAGTAGCCAAGGGAAAACCTTAACCGAATCATAGTTCATTAAAATGGTTTCATTTAAAATAAAATATTTTGGGATATTCATTATTATTATTATTATTATTATTAATAATTTATTTTATTATTTTCATTTTCTTGCTTTCCTTGTTAGCTGAATTATCAAGTCACCCGGTCATTTAGTCAGCTAAACAACGGTGATCCGGGTTCGATTTCCTGGCTAGGGAGTAGTAAGGTTGAGAGTAATAACTAAATCCTCAATACTTTAAATAATAATAATAAGTCAATTTGCTAATTTAACCCACAACGTAATACTAATTTTGTCTGAATTAAATATAATTCGGGAAGCCGTTTAATAAAATAAAACATTTGCACATTCAAATTTGTTTTGCCTGACCTTGCTGTAAGCATTAAGTAAACATATATGACGTTCTTAGAAATACTTCTGAATTTAAACAAACAAAAAAAAATCAAAATAAATATATATTTATAAATAATTTGTGTTACATAAAATTAATATAAACTTAAACCTGGTATGAGGAAAAAGAAACAAAAACCAAAGATAAAACATTGGTTCTTGCCTTAAACCGAACCGCGAACAATATATTACTTGTATTATTGTTATTATTATTATTATTATTTTTTAAGTCCAACGCTAAAAGCTATAAACGCACGCTTTCAATTAGTGCTGAAAACAGTGAGAATTTCAAGAAAATTCATTAAAGCTTGAGCTTGGGTTTGGGACAGCAGCTGGCTGGCATCTGTTGAAATCGTAATAGAAATGCCAGAGGATGCCAAGGCAAATGGCGTCGGAGCTGGTGGTGCAGTTGGCTTGGCTGGCTGGCTGGCTGCTTGCCCCACCTGGCGGCTGCTTTGGGCCTGCCCTAACTTTGGTGCCTTGTTAGTAGAAAACAATGTCAAACTCATTAGTGCTCCCAAAAGGATTTCTTTACAGTGTCGCCAAACAGTATACACACACAGCACACACACACACACTGGCACACATTTGCGAGAAGCCGCTTTGAACTTTCTTTCTTCGCATTTACTTAATGGATTAATGAGATTTTTTGTTTGCCAAAGCCAACATCTTGGGCCAGGCGTCGCCTAGGCAAACGAGTGGCAAGCGGGACGTAGGTGACTTGAGTTGGTTTTCTCTTTCTTCACACTCTGCACCCTGAGCTGTCTCCTCTTCTTTTAGGTAAACACATTTCATGTGCAAAGGTGCAAAATGCAAAAGTAGAGCTTTTTTTAGGTTAAAATTTTACGAACAGGATACGTATTCAAGTTTTCAATGCTGTCTAGCTAAGCTTAAAGTACTTTAAGTTATATTTACACTCTCAGGGGGTCTTGGAAATAAAAAATAATGGAATGCATAATTATAATTATCTGAATAATTATTGAGAGGTCACATACGGTTCTTATTTTTTGGTTAAATTTTAACTTTCGTATGTTTCTGTTTAAGACTCTTCAAACATTAAAAATAAAACAGCAATTTCATAAAAACACCTCATATAAAAATTAATATATTTTAAATACGGTGTGTTACATTCTTCACTTTATTAAAAGTAATTAATTTTTTTTAATTAAACTTACTTCTCAAGCCGAAACCGACCACAGTAATGAAATGAAATTTGGTAATCAAATTTTTAATTTGGTGTTTTCAAAATAATACGCATATTTTTTCTTATTTTCTAATTGTTTGCTTTCTTAAGCAAAAACGCATCTGCACATTTTGTAAGAAAGGGGCAACCATAACCTTATGAATTACTTAAAGATTCCAGTCGTCATGTGCTCACATTATTTGTCATATCTAACTAAAGTAACAAATCCTTTAAGCTGAATATAAAGCAAAAAACAAAGGTAAGAACGTTGCAGTCGAACGTAGCCGACTGCTTAATACTCGTTCACAGTACACAGTAGTTCCCCATTTTCGAAAAAAATTGTGTAATCAAAATTTAGAAATGCAAATTTGCAATCGATTGTGGCTGTAACAAATAGTATAAAAAAACAACATTAAAACCGATTCTGAGGGGGTCAAATTTTTGTCAAAAATCATGCAAAAGTTGACAAAAATTTTGACACGTAAACCTCTCGGATCCATAGCTCCCAAATTTCAAATGCACATAACTTTGTCGAAACTGAACCGATTTTCATGTTTGATGGCACTTTATTCATGGTTTGTCCTCTATCATGCATGTGACGTGACCGAGAAATTTTTTCTCTGATGTTGGCGGGAGTTTTCCATTTCAGATTTATTAAGGCGGTGGCACTGGGAGGGGGGGCGTTTTAGTGGGCGTGGCTGGGATTCGAGGGGAGTCACCAGCAATCTACATACCAAATTTGGTAACTCTAGCTTTAATATAGTGGGAAATAATCACCTTTTATCGATTTGCGATCGGCATGTTATCGACTTGTCAGCCTCCCAGTGGGCGTGTCACAAAAATATTAACACTTTGTTTGACGCGGGTATACACGAGTCAAGTCTCCAGTTTCAATAGCGGCGAAAAAAATTAAGTTCATACAGCAAGACGGATATTGCACAAACCCAATACACTCTTTTCACTTTGTTAGCGAGTATAAAGTCTTCGCACCAAATCAGCAAGGTGCAAAAAAGAAGAAGTGAAGAAAGCGAGACTATGAGGTACCCTGTATGGCATTTACGTATTATAACGAAATCTTCAATGTAGGAATTCGAATTATGTACTGATTCGAATGCGCAGAAATATGGAATATATGTAATTTTCAAATCGAATTCTTTTGTCAAAAACATATTTTTACTTTTATATTCAGGATTGAACAGAAAAATTTAGAACGATACAAATGATGATTATATATAAAATATATTTTACTTAGAAGTTTTTGTATTAGGGATCAAAAAGAAAAATAATTAAAATTCGAAACAAGTTTAATATTAAAATATAATTTTAAGCTTCTTTTATGTTTCTTATGCCAGCTAAGTTTATATTATATTATATTACATATTATATTATATTATATTTATCTGAGACATTGGCATTTTACAAATCTGTTAAAGTATTCTTTCCAAATGCCTAACATACCCTCTTATATATACGTTTACAGGGTGCAGCTTGAGACATGCTTCTTCTGCCGTCCCGTTAAGCGAATGCGTAAAGTGTTCCTGACACCTTTTGCTGCCATACGAGCCAAAGCCAAAGCCCCAGCCAAAGAGAGCGCGCCCCTCTTTAGTGTCATAATCACCCACATAGCAGCGGGCAAAGCTCCGACATTCTTTTAGCATTTTTTTATTCTTTCAACTCTTGACAGTGGCAGGCACAGGACCTGAACCGTGCTCGACGAGCTGAGCAGCTGCCCCCGGGCCCAAGACACACAAATGACTTTGAATTATTTGTTTACCTGGGCCCACGAGCTGCTCGGCGCTTGTCCAGCTCCAGCGTCCTGTTAGTCCTGTTAGTCCTGCTGCTGCTGCTGAAGCTACTGTTGGTATTGTTGACGTTGCTTTTGTGGGCTACCAAGCCCAATGGTGCGTAACAAATCGCAGCCATAAACTGGAGAAGGTAACGATGGCGACTTTCAGCGAAGAAAAGCAAAGGGGCGCGGCGAGGAGCCCAAGTGCTGCCATAATAATTCACAATTTTTCACAGTTAAGTGTCAGGCGAGGCAAAAAGAATGCCAAACAAAGTGTTGTGCACAATTGTCGGTTACTAAGCGGCGCATTAAATCAAACGAGCGCCCCTCCCAAAAAAACATGGTCAAAATCCGAGACTTAATGCGCCGGCTCATGTTGCGTATGCGTAATCCTCGAACTCGACTTTGAGGCATGGGGCACAAGGCACAGGTGCAATGGGAGCTGCAAAAGCTACAGCACAATTACATGATTATGCATTTGCGTGAGCCATTTAAATGTCCTACCCAGGCAACAATCGCGTGGCAAGTGGCAAGCGACAAACGGCATGTGGCTCAGCGAGAGGACCACCGCCAGCGGCATGCAACATGCTGCATGCTCAGTGCTCAGTGCTCAGCGCTCAGCGCTCATATAATGCTGCCGGCATTTATTTGGCTGCCTGATGATGCCGCCTGCTGCATGTGGCAAGCTCCATGGGCGCCACCCTCAAATGTCACCACAGACGTCAAATGCGGCAGTAAACAACAACAGAAGAAGGGAAGGGGCAGAGGGCAGGAGCAAGGGATCTGGCTGCCAACTGGCCAACTGCAACATGACAACTGAAAGGCGGCAATGTCGCCGCACGGTGCACATATGTGTTTGTTAGCTTTAGCGTCCAGCATTGTTGTCTCCACATCCTTGGTCATGTCCCTTTGGTTCGGGCTCCTCCACTTGTGTTCTCGCTTGATATGTGTCTTGTTTTGTTTGTCCTTCTCGCTTGCAGCTATTTGTCATAGTTTTGCATTGGCAGCACCTAAAGTTATGTTTAGGCCATATGACAGGCCAAAACGAAAGGATTACCCAAATATATGTATATTGATAGCACAAGACAGCTATTGATACAAGTGCCATAAGCAAGTTAGTTATTGGTAATATGGAACAGCATTTTGCACTTAAGACCTATTGCTTTCCAATTGCCTGATAACTGCAGATTCTTTGAAACTAAACTAATTTTGAAATTAAAACAAATAATATTCTATTGAAAAATGTCTTTAAACTTTTTATTCCTAGCATTTTGTATTTTGAAATAATCAGAAAGCTGTACACAATAGCTTGCATAAATTATTAAAACTATGTTTTAAGTCAATTAATAATCCAGATTAAATTGGAAAATAATACTGCCTTAAAAGAAATTTAAATATAAAAGCAGTTCATCTAGAAAAATGTTTGAACTACTTCTACATCAATAACGTTTTTGTTAAATGAAATTCTTGGAAGCATAATTTGTTTTTAAATAAACTTTTTTGGTCTTAAGCTATAAATTTTTTAAGAATATGTTAATAATTCCGGTAATAACCGGCAAATTAATGATTATTAAAAAGCACTGTATAAAATCCGCACGAATATCTTCAACAAATTATTTTTTAAGTCTCACTAATCTAGCTTTTATTGGGAAATAGCACTACCTAACAAAATCATTTTGTTCTAGCTATATTTTAAACATTCTTGGACGTTTGTAATAACCGAAATTATTAAAATTTTCAAATGCATTTCTGATAATTTTAGGACATGCCACTTTACAATTTAGAGACAGTACAAGCAACTAGGCAACATGATAAAAAAAGCAATCAAATCAGTATATAAAGGAAAGAAAAAAACGGTATGACTGAAGTTGAGGAGTGCATTTAATTAGTTTTCTTTTTTGAAAATGTAAATATTGCTTAATAAAACCACGTGAAATTCGATTAGATTGAGCCGGTGAAGTCTTTGAAAGCATATTGTTTGCCCGAGCTGCCAGAGTTGTTCACATGCCGAGAAACTATTGAACAAATATACATGTATATACATATATGCAAGTAAGGGCTTAGTCATATATACTAAATTCAATAGCAACTTTCTCTGCTTGATGCAAATTCCAATACAGACAGAGCCAAAAACAAAAGCAAAAGCCCTGAGATGGAAAAGTTTTATGCAAAGCAGCTATTGTTTCACCTCGCAAACAATGGAAGTCAAACAAGTTTGCTATAATTTATTATGAAATTTTCTATGCCATGCAATGAAAATGCACTTGGCCAAGTAATTTACAGGGCTAGTGTATGAAAAAATAGGAGGGGAAGGGAACGAAAAGGGGGCGGCAGTTGCGCTCAGGTGCTTGGCAAATAAATGCGCCATAAAATTGATTGAAATTGCATTGTGCGGCGTTTGTGCAACAGTTTGTGTAAAAACAAATAAGTTTGGCAGTTGCCGCCGTGCGGCAAGCAAAAGAAGACCCAGTGAAAGCGGAAATCAGCGTCGGTGTGTGTCAGAGACAGAGGGACAAAGACACAGTATAAAACAAGTAAGCGTGCTACACAAAAGATTGCCCAACTAGGAGATACCTTGCCTTATAAATATTTATAGCTAACGAAAATCAACGCCAATGTGTGACTGAAACAAAGATAGATAGATACCCCGTAATATACGTATATACTTTTAATAAGCGAAAATCAGCGAGAACAAAACAATGTAAATCAATTAATAGTGCTATAAAATGCTATTAAAAATGCCATACTTTCAATAGGGGATTGCACTTAATATATATATTTGTAATTACCTATATATGTAAATGTATTCATACAATAAAAACATGTATACGAAAACACTCCAGCTGCAAGCTGCACATTTCAGGATAAAGAAATGCTTCGTTTTTTTTGAACCCACACTTTAAAAAAAGCGTTAAGAATTCATTATCCATTCGTTAAAAAATAAAAAAATGCAACTCATATATGTGTATATACAAAAATAAAAAAATATCTTCTAAAATCCGTTATATTTCTATATGTTTGAAGATACCTCCTGCTGCCTGTTATATGAACTTATAAAATTTCACTATACCCTCTTTTTTAATAATTTTCAGTATGTATAGGGTACTAAGAGAAAAAGATAGAATTAAAGTAAGTTCTTGTGTTTCTGGTGGTAGTGCTGACAATTTTGCTGATTTAGTCGACTTTTCTAAAGTTGCCACAAAAAGTGGAAGTGAGTAGACAAACTACAACCGAAAGAGAGCAAAGCAGAAGAGAAAAAGGGAAGAGAGAAAAAGGGGGTACCCAAATGCCGCTCCTTCTCTGGCTACAACTGCAACTTGCAAGTTTTAAACATTTTCATTAGCGTTAATTAATTTGAAATATGCATTTTTTTTGCGCCCAGTGCGCAACGCAAATTACGCGTCAGGCGAGTCGTGAATGGGAAGCTGAAGGGGTATGTTCAAATCAGATGAGTTGAAACCTCTTACGCTCGGTCTAAAACTCAAAGCGCAGCAAAAATGGACCACGACAGACGCAGGCAGACCCACCGCCCCATACCGCATCACGCCCCGTCTCTCATCTGACAAAGCTGTGAAGTGAAGCGAGTGCCCAGATGGGCGCCCATTTGGTAAGCGAGGGCTGGAGGGGCAGGGGTGTGGGGAGGGTAGTAAAACGCTGGCCGCACTTTTTAATTACGCGAAAAGCGGCTGAGCCGCGCAGTTTTGGCTTTGAGCGCAAGTTAGCAAAACCGTTGACGTTGTCGTTGCGGCTACAAAACCTGGCTAAAAAGCGCGGCCAAAAGGACCAGCGCCGAAGTCAAAGTCACGGCCGGAGCCGGTGCTGGAATCAGATGCAAAGATTTGACCGCCGGCAAAAGCATTTAATAAGCCGTGGCAAGAGAGTTTGCGTTTACGCGATGAAGCAGCCAAAAGCACGCGTCTGGAATAAGGATGGACGCGTGCCTGTTTCAGTGGCGTAAACAAAATACACACCCGAACTAAATTATGATATAGTTTAGATATAATAACAAGTTAATCAAAAATTCACTTCTTACATGCACTCCTCGGTAAGTAATTTGTCCAAGTGTTTAGGCATTTAGCCAACGAGGATCTGGGTTGAAACTCGATAAAATAGTTAGGTTTATAGTTTATAACAATATCCTATACTTTAATAATTTTTGTAAACTGTACTACATCGTAGTCTCTAACAGGAGTCCATAAAAGTAAATGTAAAATAATATTGGAGTTCTCCAGACTTTGATCAAAATATTAGTTGAAATATATATTTATTCTTTTTGTTCTTTAAATAAAACTTTTGCATTTAATAAATAAACTTTAAAACGTGAGAACTCAATGACGTGGAAATACTTATATATCTTACCAAAAATTACTTAAAACCCAATTTTTTGGCAATCAAAAAAAAAACAAGTCTAACACTTTAAATAAAAATAAATCTGTTTAGATCATGTTAACTCGCAATTTTGAATGTTGGTATGATTTTAATCCTTACTCGTATTGTTTAATGCTATTTCGTGTCTGTTCGTGTTAGCTCGTGCTGAATCATTTCAGGCCGCGTTAGGTTGTTTTAATGCATGTAATGTCGTCTCTATTCGTATGGGGTAGTTTTATTTCCCAAAATATAATATGCACAAAATCCTCAGGTTGGCTCGTGAATATAGAAAAAACGACTCACGCGCTTAGCTCTAGCTTAAGGTGAGGCTGGTCAAGTGACTAGCGGATTAAATTCTGCGTTGTTGCTGCATGTGTTTCACAGCAGTTGTTGTTGCTGCTGCTGCTGCTACGCGTTGCATGTTGCATCCATGCCACTGTTAGGTGACAGCATAGCGAGTGATAAGACCAAAGTCTTCAGGGCCCCGCAGGCTGTGCTGGGCATGCATTGAAATGCCAGCAAGATTATGGCCATTATCAACACTCAGGACTAAATTGATTAACCAACTTTTGCAGCACTGTTAAGTTTAATGGCCCAAAGGCGCAACAGGGTTCAAGTGCAGGTCCAACAAGAGCCTGCAACTCGCGCAGTCTTTGAAAATTATGCGGATCTTCTTGGCCAACTGCACTTGGCCATAGGCAATTGCCATACTTGGCTGGAGTTCTGCTCAAACTACCTTGGCGCAACAAAAAAAATATATATATATATATTAACTACTTCAAAAATATAAAGTTACAGAACGCTGATTGCGCGGTGCCGGGCCAACCACCGAACGAGCGGATGTAAATTAGAGAAATGCGCATGTGAAAGAATTTGTTATGATTTTTTGCGTGCCACACTTTAATAATTCAAGTGCCAGCGAGCTACCAGCTTAATTAAAGCTAAAAAGTGGGCGTTGCGGGCGGGGCTACAACTAATGCAGCTGAGCCACTGCGGATTGCGAGGCGGTGGCTTTGAACCACAACTAAATTATGCTGATAAAAATGAGCGCTATGCAAAGTCACGTTAGTTCTGGGGCTAGCAGCTAGCGTGGGGGGCTTTGAGATATGCACGACTTCCGGCTATGCATCCGGTCCAGTGTACGTGAGCCTACATGGGCAGCAAAGGGCAACAGTGTGAGTTTGTGTGTGCATTAGTCGACAGTTGAATTTGGTTTAGTTGATTTAACTAAATGGCGACAAGTTTAACGAGTGTCACAGATGAGATTCAAAGCGGGCCAAGACCCACGTACACAGTTTGTCCCCAGACAGTTGGGCCGATGGACAGCTGCGCCACTTGAACCGCCTCTCGTTCATGTCAGTTGCCATATGCTAAGCTCTGGCCTAAACAAACATAGACCGACACACACACACACGCACGCAGTATGGCCAAAGTTTTGAATAGCAAAACGCCCACATATTGAAATAAACGCTTTCATATGTGGCAAAGCTAACAAATTTATAGTTTGGCATCGAATTAGCAATGCTGCGGGGCGCCGAAAGGGGCGAAAACAAAATACACTAAAGAAAATTGTATACAAGCATAATAGATTATAAAAAACCCCTGTTATTTCGAAACCAAATTATGTTGACCTACGAATTCAAACTTAAACGTATTTGTTTTCTAAGCAGTTCTCTAAGCTGGTCCTATCCAAATTCCAGTCGATATATTGATCCTAAGATGAGTGTACCCACAATAAGAGAGAACCCACCTTTTACAGATAATTAAATAGTAGCTGATTTAAATCTTAATACAATTGAATATTTTAAGCTTTTTTCTTATATATAAATAAAAATATATTTTTAAAATTCAAATTTCAGGTGATGTATTTTCTACAGTTTATTGAAAGGAATATAAATATAAATATATAAATAAAATTCTTATTACACAAAACTTATTTTATTGATTTCGTAAATAAATATTTTTTTCATTTATTCAAATTATGTAAAATATGGTTAATTGAAATTAATATTTTTATCCAGTAATCTATACCACAGAAAATGTTTAATATCGACTGTCAGATATAGATATATTCTTGTAATTAACAATATTGCAATCGAAACATTTTTTACTAATTTTAAATTTTATTAGTTGCATTCTTTTGTTTATTTAATATTTTTATTGGGACTCCTTTTTTCTTAGTGTAAAATGGCAGTTCAACAGGGAGGCGCACAAAACATGCGACAGCCAAGGCCAAATTCAATATGAACAAATTGTTTGCATATAAGCACACATACAGAACTAAGTAGTATAAGTGGGTAAATGTGTGTGTAAAGTTGTATTTATATTTGAGTTCTTGTTGTTAGTCTTAAAACTTTAAGCTGATTTCGAGTGCTGTGAATATTTGAGTCTTTTATCTGTGCCAGCCAATAGTGAATAAGACTTAAGCAACAATTTCTGGCACGCACTTTGATTTCTTTTAGAAGAAAATTCCAAATCCTTTGTAGCCAGTTAAATGTCATTTGAATTACGTTGCCTGCATGTCCTTCGATTGTAATTTCTACGTTGTTTCCATTGAAATGTTCACCATGGCGTATGCGTAATGGGGCATTAACAAGCCAATTTGTTTATTTTCACAATGGCGCCTATTTCTTGGATTTTAATTTATTTCATTACAGAAAATTAGCTCGCTTATCGCCGGCTGAAAATCGTAAGCCGCCAACAAGGACAACACACTTTGGCAAATTAATGCCAAAGGATACGCAACGCAAAGCAACAAGACAAGAACATGGCCAAAAACGGCCAAAGGCAAAAGTGAATGATGAGGCAAAATCAAAATCACACAAAAAACAGAAGAAAGTTCAAAACGACGTCGCCGCCATTGGGACTAGAGGCGGGACACGCCCCCATCGTTCGTCACGTGCATCGCGATAAGCAAAAGGACAATGCGGCGGCCGTGTAGCGTTGCCTTGGCGCGCATCCTTTAAAATCACACCAAAAAAATATATAGAAATGAAACGAGAGCAAACAAATGTTGTTGTGTATATATGTTGTGGCACAGATAGCGCAATTTTGGGCGGCCCTCTGGCGTTGCCTAAGCGTGCCTTGTCAGCCGAGCTATTTTTCTGTTTGAATGTAATTTTACTTATATTTTGATTTGGCTTTTAATTTTTTTTTCTATTTTTTTTGAAGAGTATAATAAGTTGACCAGGAAATGTGCTAGAAACTTTTTTGGCTCAAGATAGATAGACCGCTTATTGGAACTGTTAAGTATGAACTTTTATATTATATAGTTGTGACAGAAACAATCAATCAACCAATTGTTTTACCAAAAACTTTATTCTTAAAAAGCACTCATGGGATCATTATGGAACATTTAAAAAAGAAAATAACCCCAAAATATGGCAAAGTATAATACTTAATACAACAAATTTTACTTTTATTAAAAAGCGTTTAATTAAAAAAATATTTAAACGAAAGTAACCCGCAGTATCGAAAAATACGTTTTATTTTATATTAATTATTTAAAATACTCTTAAATCGATGGCCTTATCGTTTTTTATATTTTGTTTTATAATCAATATTACATATAATAATATATTGTCATATATTATATTTTATTATATTCATATGTCTTTTCTTACAAAAAATCTTTATAAAATAAAGTTCTGAAGTGAAAAGCTTCTGTGCCCTTTGAGCAAAAACCATACATATTTGTATTTGTCTTAATTACTTTATCTACGAGTCAATATTTAAGATTTAAAGAGTATTACATATTTGTCAGCACGATTACAGCTGTTTTGCAGTTCTTTCTTGTTTTTTTTTTTATGCCTTTTACGAATTTTTGGTTTTCCTTTAAGCCAAAGGATTATTTGCTTGGTTTAGTCCTTTGAGTGTGTGCAGCATGTTTTGTCTTTGGTTTGTTTTGCCTTTGCCGGCGCCTAAACATTCCGTTAGCTCCCTCTGCGGTTGTGGCCCCTGCACGGGTTTATCAACGCTTGCGTCTCATAGCACGACCTTGGATTTGTATCTCTAGCTGTATCTATGTATCTGTATCTATGTGCGCCAATCTCTCTCTGCGTGTTTGTTTGTTTATTTAGGTCGCATTTCGGGCCAAGATTAGTAGGTTTGAGCCGCTCTGGCGCCAAAGCAGCTCAGTTAGTTTGGTTTATGGCTTAGCAGCTGTTTTTGGTTTATTAATTTCGCATTAAATTGTGCAATATTTTGTTTTTGCTTCAAGGGTTTGCCGTTTTTCCTATTGGTAAGTGAGAAAGCTCAATTGGCTTTTCTTTTTGAGGGGTAAAAACATGCCTAAGACTGTTGTTTAAGTAGACAGATAGCTTTGGTTCACAGAGTGAAATTGCCATTAAATGTTGATCTAGAATCTGTGGTACAATCTTTATATGCGCATTAAATCTTTGCATATCCAATGTCGTATCTTTTGGGCCAAATGCTTAAGCAACTTCAGAGCTCATTAAATGGCTCAATTTCCACGCGGCATTCATAAAAATGCAAATAGTACGAGAAAAGCGTAAAACCAACTTCCTGTCATTTAACAAAAGAATAAAAAATATAAAAAAATAACAAAAAAATAACAAAAAATACCAAAAAAAAAAATAAAATGAAAGCCAAATTGCATGAGAATTATGACCTCTATGAGTCGGGCTGCTTTTAGGGTTTGGGGCTACTGTAAGTGGACTCGGGTCTGGCAACACTGTCTTTTTGCCGCCATCAGCGCTTTTTATGCCGTAGATTTATGAGCTGAGACATGAAATGATGACCCACGTTTTAACTTGCCATGTTCCGATCTGTCCCTCTCCGTTCTTTTCATTTCTCAACGCCCATTTTGCTGGCTAGGCACTTTTTATGGTCCAGCACCTGCGGTCAGCTCAAAAAGGGCTAATAAACTTGAATACAGTTTGCCAACTGATTTACATAAAACCAAATGCCGCCTGCCCATTTGCCCATTTACCTATCCGTTTTCATCAAAAAGTAATTGGATTTTTGAACTTCTAGGATTTCATCGGTCGAAAGTGGGCAACGCGACGACAGCACGACGCCAGCAATCATTTGATTAAAATTGCTCCACAATAGCAAACAGAATGCCCCAAATGAAAACAATATTGAAAAAATGGAGATAATATCTTAAAATAACATGTGCGGTTTGTTTATACTCTAGAAAACTATTAAAGGGATGCATGCCATTTAAACAGGTATTAAGCTATTTTTAGCCCTTTAAGCGGGTTTTTTATGCAAAAGGTGTTTAAAAGAAGTAGATAATAAGCTTAATTTACTTTGTATGCGTACATAACAATATAATATTGTCAATCTTAAAAACAATTAGTTAAAACTATATCCGATTTCTAGCTTTAATGAATGGCGATAAGTTAGAGTACAGTTACAGATCATATCATCCTCTTACGTTTTCTTCATCAATATTAAAAATAAATTGTTTTAAAAAGTCCCTTTGCTCCTTCCTTTTTTTAATAAGATAATCTCTTTTTTCTAAACTTATAAGACTCAAGTTTTCAATTATTATTTGATTTTCTAAATATCGCGTATTACTGGGTATGCCTTAGTCTAAAATTTTCACACGATTATAATAAATTTAAAAAAACCGCCAGCAGCAAAAATAAATAAGGAGAAAAAAACAAACCATAGACAGAATACACGGAATTGGTGGCAATTGTTGGCAGTTGTGGCACGCGAGTGCCACGCCCAACTCGACTCGACCCACCCACACCTGGTTAATGCACCGTTAGCCCCAAAATGGCCGCCGGCTGTTGGTCAATGTGGCCAGGTTGGCGTCACCGAGTTTTTCATTATATATACTTTTTTTTTGTGTGTGCTTATTTTATTTTTGTTTTTTTTTTTACTTTGTGGCTGCTTTGTTTTTGGCTCTTGTCCCTTTTTGCGCTTACGCCATTCTCGTTTATTTATTAGCAATTTTATTAGCTATGAATTTGTTTGTTTTTATCGTAAAAGAACCCACCACAGAGCCAGCCGCAGAACACAAACAAAACAAACGAGCCGCCTGCTCGCCTTTAGCTCCGCCAGATCCTGATTTGTATCCTGCTCGTACTCCAGCCCAGCTCCACCTTTTGGCCAGTTTCACTTGCAGCTCTCAAAGGGTATATATCTCTTTTTTGCTGTTGTTGTTTTTAGCAGCCAAATGAATGTGATTTATATTTTCAATAATGAAAGTGACTACCACCACAGCCAGTTCCGGTTTCCGGCTGTTTAAAACATTTAAATTTAAATATTTTTCTATGCCTTGATTTATTGTTTTGGCCTGCAAATGTTTTTTCTATCTGGCCGCAGGCAAGAACGATGAAGGGGGTGTGGGGGGTGTGCTGGCGCTGGTTTGTGGGCGTGGCTGTGCTCGTTTCACGCCCGAGCAAACAAAAGATGTGACTGGCGGCGCATTTATTTGTCTTGACTTGTCAGCCGAGGTGATTAAAACTTTGGGTGCCTTTCTTTAACCCCTCCCCCGGCTACCCAAACGAGATGAATGCCACAAAATTGGTCAGCTATTTAATGCGGCAGTGTTTTGCGGTAAGAAATTCACAATAGGTGCCGCAAGGTGTACAAAAAGTACATATACCTAAATCAAAATAAAATGTTTAGAATTTGCCTCCAACTGAGATGAGTTTCAATTCAGATAAGGAATGTATAAAAGACTGATAGAAAAAATGTAGGGCTTTGGTAAGCTCAACAGAATGAATGAAAATCCTTAACACATTCAGAATTTTTTAAATTTGTCTATTGACCAAGATTAAAGGGGACATTTTTTCCGGATTACTTATTATAATAAGTAACTATTATAATAAATAATTATTTAAGGTTTATGGTTTCCTTATATTTCCGTATATGACGTAAAATATACTAAATACTTTGGCTGTCCCAATTCGTAATAAATACTTTCAAAAAATACTTAATAAAAAATTAAGTTTTTCTAATACTTATTAAATACTTTAACTATTTCATACTCATTTAAAATACTTAAAAATTTCATATAATGAGTGTTAAGGAACTACTTAAGTATTTTCAACTAAATTATTAACTGAAATCTGAACTGAACTGAAAAAATAACACGATATTTAAAGGCTGAATAGAGAGAAAAATTCATTAAAATAATTATTAAAGCAAGTTAATTTTTGTTTGAATATTTCATATAATAAGAATTATATAAATACTTAGTACCCCAGTAAGAAATCTAATAAAAAGCTAACAAATTTGTTTAAAGGCATGATAAAAATACCATATATTTAATAATATACATATATATAAAATAACAAAAAAAATTGTAAAAATAAGAACAATAAAAATGATTTAGAAAAAATAAATAATAATACAAATTAATAATAATACTTATTAAATTCATAAGTATTTTAAAAATGTTTGAACATGCTAGTATAAAACCTAACTGAAGATCTAAAATACTCAGTCGCACAGCTTTAACTTGCTGGGTTTAAATAGATATTTATCAAAAAATAAATTTGAATGCATAAATTAAATTCAAGTATTTCAAATACTTGTTAAAATACTTAAGTAGACTAGATAGACTTAACTATTATACTATATAACTTGACTGAAGAACTCAAATACTCGTGAAACTTAACATTTAATGGTTTCATCAAATGAAATATTTGTAGAAAAAAAATAATTTTGAATTCATGCGCTCGTCCTCAAAAATAGTATTATCGCTGCTTCCTGCACTTGCACAACCACCGCCCCCACAGCCCAGTTTCAGTTTCGGCCACTTAAGCGCGGCAGGCCAAACCCGTTGGCCCACCACCCGCTTCACCCACCATTGCCAATTCAACTCGCATTTCTCTTTTATTAATTTTTCTTTTATTTCGTTCTTTTTTTTGTTAATTTTTTATTAAAAACATGCGCTAAATGTTCCCCTTGCGGCAATTTAATAAAAATAAAAGCCAAGTAACTTCAGCGAGCCCTGCGCCTGTTTCGAGCTCGGGCCTGAAATTCAAACACAAACACACACACACACACACCCACTTCTACATACACAGAAGCATTTCAGGTGAATGCGCGCGCTGCGTGCATTAAATTTTCACTATTCACCGAAAAGAGAAAAAAGGAAATAAAAAAATCCGAAAATACAAGCTACGGCAGAGAGGAAAAAGGATACCTGGCGCCGGGGCCAAACCAGATACGTTGAATGGTAGGCGCAACGCCAAAAGTGTTGGCCATAAGTCAGCAAACATGAATAACAAATCAATTCAGTTTTAACGGCGCTGCAAATTCTTGAGCGCACACCACCAACACACACACACACATACACACAAAGGGCAGGTCTCATTTGAAAGGTGTGAAAACGAGCTGTTGAAAGCCGAGCAAGGCAAAGCAAAGGCGCCAACACACACACACACACACACACACATACACATAAGGACAGACGCTTAAGAGGCCGCCAAAACATATGTGTATGAGTGTGCAGTGTGTGTGTGTGTGTGTGTGTCTGAGTGTGTGTGCCGCCTAGTTCGGCGTTAATGGCAGGCAGGCCCTTGTCCGCCGGGCGTCGGGCATTTTGAATTTTTAATGCAGGCCGTTCGCCTGCTTAGTTCTCTGCCTGCAGCAAACCCCACCCACCCCACCCCCTTGCCTCGTGCTGCTCCAATTTTTTTTTTAGGCATGTTTGCATACACTTACGTCGCCCAGCAAGCTATGCATATGCATATGAATGCTGTTGTGTGTGTGTTTATGTGTGGGTGCGGAGGCTTACTACCTCTCTAACCCTTTCCCAACCCCTCCCCCGCACTTTCCTCAGCTTGTCTCTGTTTTTTTATGCCCTGGCAAAATTGTCCGGTAATAAATTTTCAGCGTTTCCTGCCGACAAAGCGCCGCACTTTACAACACTTTTGGCATAAACAAACAAACACCAAACACACGCACACATATGCAGTCGGCCATGCGTGTGAATGGACTGTGAGTGTGTGTATGTGTAAGTGTGTGTAAGTGTAGCACGACGTTCATGTAACGGAAGTTAAGTACACACTAAGTTGAGCTCGTGCGCTTGCAACGGCGCTTCCTTCATATGTTTTTTGATACTCGCCACACACTCGTCCCCGTCCCCTTGCTCAACCCCTGCCCCCGCCACGCCCCTCACATAGCCCGCAGCTGCTGCTCTTGGCCTGCAGGTGAAAATGTTTGAGTTCTCTCGTTTTTTATTTTTTATTATTGTGTATACAGTGGCGCTGTCCAAAGGCTTAAAACAAAACTTTTGCGCTATGCCATCAAAATTAATGTCGACATCCTTGCCGCTGCTCCTGCGCATTAAGCGAGCTCATCAGCTTGCTTGTGTGTGCAGCTTGTGAGTGTGTGTGTGTGCGACTGTGTGTATGTTTGTGTTTTGCATATTTTTTGTTTTGTGTACTTATGTTTATGGTGTTAAGTACGTTTTTCAAGTGTTTCATGTTTACGCAACACCATGGGTATATAATCCTATGAGTGCCCCTAAATAAAGGACTCGTTTTTGTAACAAACTTTAGCGTGAGAGAGAAGTGAAGAGCAAAACCCATTTGGGCCTTAATCAACACAATCAAATGCAATAAATCAAGATTTATTCAGATAAAATTTATACTGAACATACGAATGCAATACTGTTTGTGGCATTAAACAACACTTTTAAATATTAAAATATATACTATATAGCAGATTAAATAAGATTGAATTAAGCCATACTGTACTATTTCTGGAACCTATCAACACTCATGGATATTCGAATCAATACATTATGAAAAACGATTCAGCAATAAAACAATTATTACAATAACTATAATGAAAGAGCATTTTTAAAATTTTCTGACACAGAATTTTCGCAATTGAATTTGAAAAAATTTCTAATAAAATCGCAATAATCTTTTTAAATAATATTTTTAAATATGAGAACAATTTTGTATAAAAAAACAGTAACATAAAAAATTTGACTTGGTTCAACTTGGACTGTTGTGTTTGGGAAACTTATTCGGTTAAAGATTAGGTTCAAAATAAAAAAAATTGATAAGGGTGCAAGTGCAATATAGTTTCTGACATTGAGCAACATTATGCAATTCAAGCAATTTAAGTCAAGGATCTAAACAAACCCACACTCAAACGAACATACAAAAACAACAATGAATAACAGAACAAATTTTGGTATGTTTCATGTGGTATTTCATTTAATATACCATTGTGTGGGACTTCCATTATGCACTCTTTTCTTTCTTTTTTGGCCAAGTGGAGCAGCAACAACAACAGCTAAAATCGAGCACAAGTGTTTGTAGGCATACTGCTTGTTGCTTGAGCTAATAAAACACTTGCCAACACTGACACTACAAGCTAATTATGCGCTGTTGTCTCGAATGGCGGTGAGGCAGGAGTTGGGCAGACACGTAGTTGTATGCATATCTAGGTGTAGTACCGTCATTAACTGTCATTACACAATTTCCATAAACAACAAACGCATGACGTGTGTGTGTGTGTGTGTGCGAGTGTTGTGTGTTGCCCAGAGAGCTGCAATAAAAGTTCTAGCTGATTGTGCCAGCGAGTGTCTGAGGCATTGTTTGTCTTTAGAAACTTTTTAAATTGTGTTAAATATTCCATTAAACAGAAAGCTTTTTTGTTTGCAACTGCAACAGTCAGTTGCACCGATGCCTGAGTAGATAAATTGAATGGTTAAAACAAGCCCTGGCCACTAAAGAGTGGCGGCTGTTGGGGGGCAAATGGGGCCACGCTGGTGCTCTGCACTTGCCGGCAGCTCGCTCACAATATAAGCCTGCAATTTTTATTATAATTTTATGCTCAAATGCACGACATTTTATGTGCACCCACTGCATATAGAAAAGTTTTACCAACCCCAACCTGCTCGACTTTATTATACAGTTTAGTAGCTGCCATAGTGGCGTATTAATAGAGCTGGCAAGCTTTTAAAATAATTGCAAAAATTTGAGTTTAATATGTTTTTTTATATCTATGTTTTCCTATGGCCACTCTATGAACAAATTGCGGGAATCAATTGATCAAACTATAGTCTCTGGAAAATATGAAACGAAAACAAAGAGCTATTCATGTTTATTGTGTATAATAGCTTCTACGAATATTATTGTAGTGTTATACGAATTACAATTTATTAAAATGGCACTTATGTACATACATGTGTACATGTACATATGTCTAGTATGGTACATACTTATTTGTTCTGGGCTTTTAGTTTATATCAATTTTTTTTAAATTCCACTCTTCTGCCACAATCACGCAATAAATAAATAATGAAAAATAAATGGAGTTTCACATTGCCCCTCTATGCGATTTTCAAGATTTCAGGTAGGCCTAACATATTTTAGTTGAAGTGCTGTGGTTTTAAAAGTCATTTCAAGTTATTTAATAATTCTGTCTCGCTCATCTCTCACTGCTCTGTTTTTCTGACGCTCACCATCTATTCTCTTTTTCTGTTATTCTCTTACTCTTTCTCTGTTATTCTCTTACTCTTTCTCTGTTATTATTTTCCTCCGTCTCTTTTCTCGATCTCCGTCTCTGTCTCTCTACCTCTCTCTCTCTCTCTCTCTCTCTCACTATCTCTCTCTCTCTCTCACTATCTCTCTCACTATCTCTCTCACTATCTCTCTCACTATCTCTCTCTCTCTCTCTCTCTCTCTCTCTCTCTCTCTCTCCCTCCCTCCCTCCCTCCCTCTCTCTCTCTCTCTCTCTTCCTCACACACACACACACACACACTTTACCTTTCTCTGACTCTCTCGCTCGTTCTATCTCTTTGATCTCTCCGCTTTACCTCTATCTCTTTGATCTCTCTCTCTCTCTCTCTCTCTCTCTCTCCATCGCTCTCACTCTCACTCACTCTCTTACTTAATACACCCTCAACAACTTTTTTAAATATTACGTATTCTTAAAATTTAATTTTTGTATAACATATAAAGCCTGCAACCAACACGGCAATAAGTGCAATTCAATAAAATTGTAATAATTATCTGTCTGTGTCTTTATTTCCTCTTCACTTCAAATAATTGATATTCGTTTTTTATAAATTCAAATATTGCGCCTCAAAACGCCATCTGTGACGTTATCAACATGGCGATCATGCGCACTGCTCAACACTAAAAAAATTAAGCGCACTAAGCGTTTTTCGGTATTTTTTAGTAGCAATTCGCAGCAGGGTTGCAGCTGAGCTGAAAGTGAATCAAGAAGCAAAACAGCGAACAGCAGTAGGCGCAGTGAGAATGTATAATTTAATTTAACTTAATTACAATTAGTTGGCCGCGCTAGATAACATTTTTCGTTTTCCCACAGCGCCCGGGCAGTACGCAGCAAACGTTGAAAAGCAACGCAAGCAGGCACAAAGAAAAAAACGAGCGCTAACAACCGCTTACACACACACATACGTTCTTGCAGGCAAGCAAGCACGAGAGGTGGTTGAAAGCAAAAAAAAAGAAGAACCACAGAAGAACGCAAAGAAATGCAGCAGCAAAAATTGAACCGGGGCCGCCGCGCAGCGCTGGCGTTGCTTATGGCCTGCTGTCTGCTGGCTGCGAAAGCGGCCGGCGCTGCTGAAGCCGAAATCGACGACTTTGATGACGATGGGCTAGTCGAAGATGTGCAGGTGAGTCGAATACAAACATACATGTGTACATACATACATAATCATGTGTATACACACGTGTGCGTGTGTGTCTATATACATATGTTTGGCGGCCGGTTGCCACCGGCGCACAAAAGTACACGTCAGTAGCAACAACTGTTGTTGATTTTCTCGCTATTCTATGGGGCGTTATAGGGGTTAATATATGCGAGTTAAAGCGTAACCGCACTTTATGGCGCTGCCCTGCATTAAAATTTCGATTTAGACTTGCATATGTGCAGTATATACCAACTCATACATAAATGACATATAAACTTAGTCCATAAACTTACGCAAGGCCCCCCTCACGCCACACACATGCTCAGCCTCTATCTCTTTGTCACTCTCTTTCTCTATCTCTTGCTCGCTTGGACTCGCAAAAAAATATGTGTGTCAGCCGCGTGGTTATTTTTACACACCCTGTATTTATTTCAAATGGATAAAAACAGGGGCATATTGCCATTTTATAATTGTATGTAACAGGGTACAAGGGTATTCTAGTTTTCTTATGAAACGCATCATCAGCCTAGTCGTCTGTCTAAATTTCAAATAAAACTTCTTGTTTATAACTCGATAAAAATCAATAGATATCACTATTGAGTCCCTGATTTATTAGCATATTTCGTAGATAATCAAAGATAGAGACTTCTAATTTGGTATGTAAGTTCTTATATATTATATAGACAAAAAATATAATAGTATTGGATATAGTTATACTCTATACACCTAACTATTAAAAAAGCACTGGGTAGAAAAATAAGAAGGCATTTGAATAATTTCACATATTTTTCTTAATGTACAGGGCATCTGCTAGTCAGTCACCCTCGCACTCTAGTTTTTATCTTATCCACTTTATCACAATGTGATCATCGCTCATATCTTTTTTTTAGGAGGAATCTACAAACGGTGCTGGCGAAGAGCTGGTCTACGAGAGTCCCGTTATCGAGCCCCGAAAGTTTCACTTCGCCGACCATTTCGACGATGTTGAGGCCTCGCGCAAACAGTGGATCAAATCGCAGGCCAAAAAGGACGATATTGCCGAGGAGATAGCGAAATACGATGGCATCTGGAATTGGGAGTCGCCGTTGCGCATCGTGTGGCCCAAGGATAAGGGCCTGGTGCTCAAATCGAAAGCCAAACATGCGGCCATCTCGGCGCGCCTCAGCAAGCAGTTTGACTTTAAAGCCAACAAGCCGCTGGTGGTGCAATATGAGGTCACAATGCAGGTGGGTTGGCCAAGCAGCGACCAATTGCCAATCAAATGGCCAATGCAAAGGCTATGCGTATTGCATCAGCCACTGCCTATGGATTGACTAATCCAATTAATAGCCACCTGTGCACTAATCGACCCAATTTCTGGCCTTTTTTTTTGTTTTGTTATCTCCCCCCTCAGGAGGGTCAAGAGTGCGGCGGTTCGTACCTTAAGCTATTGTCGGCTGGCAAGGAAACCGAAGATCTTACTACGGTTTGTTTTAGACCACTTGAAATATGAATTGGCTCTATTACCATATTTATTTACTGTTTTTGTTTTCGTTTTCGTTTTTGATTTTTTCGTTTTTTGGTTTAGTTCAATGACAAGACACCCTACACCATTATGTTTGGACCGGACAAGTGCGGCAACGATGTGAAAATGCACTTCATATTCCGACACGTAAATCCAATTAACGGTACCATAACCGAGAAGCACTGTAACAAACCAAAGTAAGTGGACCCCCATACACACACACACACGCACACACGACCCGCTTGCAACCACCGCCGTATTTGTTGTGCCGTGCTGATAAGCCGGCGCATCTATGAGCAGTTAAATATATATACATATAGATATATATATATTTATATATACATAGGTGCATAGATTAACCCCATGTGCAACAGCTGCTGCTCGTTGGGTTCATTCACTTGTTTTACACTTGCAGAGGGTATTTTAATATTGTTATGAATGGTATGACGCGTAGATACAGATATTACCGACACCAATAGGTATACTTATGTACTCTTAATCCTTCGATATAGTCCGTCTGTATGTTCTTATGATAAAACTTGGCATAGATTTATCTTATTGCTGCAGGCTGTGCATATATTGATGTTGGCTATACCAATATCTATAAGATATAGATAGATAGATAACTGTCATAAATCAAAATTGTAATTTATATATAAAAAATATTGTTTTAGACGATATCTGCAATAATGCCAACAACATATAAGTTAAACTATATGAACGTCCCACAGGAAAAATCAAACTCCACAAGTCCGAGTGTTTTTACTCTTCCAAATTATATATTGACAAAATCTTATCAACAATCTACATATTATATAACAGCCATAGCCACAATCAGTCGATAATTATCGGTCAAATAAGTTATATAAACAACGGTTTCTGCTGTAGTATTTAAGCTATGCCATCTCAAAAAAAACTTCTAATTCACACTTTCACTTTACTTGTTACTTCTTTACTTATTACTTTTTAGGAACCGCTTGGAGGAGCCCTTCAAGGACAAACTACCGCATTTGTATCAGCTGGTGGTGCGACCGGACAACAGCTTTGAGATACGCCTGGATCACAAGATCATCAACGAGGGATCGCTGCTGACAGACTTCAAGCCGGCGGTTAATCCGCCTGCCGAAATCGACGATCCCACTGACCAGAAGCCAGCTGATTGGGATGAGCGCGAGAAGATACCCGATCCAACATCTCAAAAGCCCGACGATTGGAACGAGGAGGCACCACCACAGATACCCGATTCGAGCGCAGTCAAGCCCGATGGCTGGCTGGAGGATGAGCCCGATATGATAGCCGATCCGACAGCCGCCAAGCCCGACGATTGGGATACCGAAATCGATGGCGAATGGGAGGCTCCACTCGTCGACAATCCCATGTGTGAAAAGGCACCAGGCTGCGGCAAATGGAAGTCACCGCTCATACCCAATCCGGAATACAAGGGCAAATGGCGTGCACCCATGATTGAGAACCCCAACTATCAGGGCAAATGGACGCCGCGCAAGGTCGCAAATCCTGATTTCTTTGAGGATCTAAATCCATTCAAAATGACACCCATTGTAAGCAGCTGAATTAGGTATTATGTATATCGTTGACTATATATTTTATTCAATTCTAGAGCGCTGTGGGTCTGGAGTTGTGGTCCATGTCCAATGAAATACTCTTCGATAATCTCATCATAACAGACGATGTGGATGTGGCGCGTGATTTTGCTGCCAATAGCTTTGACGTTAAGCGTCGTTATATTGATCGCGAATCGGTAAGTTAACTGCCACGCCCACTCACAGCTAAACTCAGACTTGTTACACAGAAAATGGAAATTAGTTAATCTTTGTAAATTGATTTTCCGCAACGTAAGAAAACTCTGTGGCATCGCCTGATGCGGCACATGAACTATAAGCCCGGCTGGTGGGCTCTATATTTTCTGTATCTGCTGATACCCGCCAGCTGTTATATCTTCTATTTGTATCGACGCTCCAAAGAGGTCAATTTGCCGATATTTTACATATATATAGATATTTTAAGCTATAGCTAAACACACACACATACATCTAAAGACACACCCGCCCATTGCCTTTGCACTTTGCACCCTTATTGCTATTTGCTCATCTCATTTCTGTAGGACTCGTTGGTCAACAAGGTACTCGAGCTAGCCAAGACCTATCCCACGGCTTGGGGTATTGGCCTGGTCGTATTTATTGCATTGACTGTCATCGCCATCTACTTTAGATTTGGCAAAGCTAAAAGTCAGGTAATATGGCTAGACAATAGAATTCCTTAATTTTAATCACTTTTTGGGATTATCTTTAATATCATTGAAATCAATAACCCACAGGATTCGGCGGCTACAGCTGCTGCTTCTGCTGCCAAGAAAACAGATGCCCCACAGCCTGATGACGAGCAGGAGCCCGCTGCTGATGAGGATGAGAGCGAGGAGGATGTGGATGCGACTCCAGCGCAGGCGGCTGGCGATGCCAGCAAGACGGACATCACAAAGTCTGACAGTCCCAAAAAGAATAATTCAAAGTCTGATTTAGATATTAAAGAGCAGCAGGACGATGAGCCCGCACAGACTGAGGTAGCTATGAAAGTAATATATTCTGATTGATTGCTTGACTGGCTGATGATCAGCGCAGAGCCCAAACTGTCAGAAATAGTTAGCTGATTTTTCAACTTTGAATTTCTTTTGCTTTGCAAATTAACACTTAAATGAGATTTTAGAAAATTCCAAACAAGCGTATAAAATTGTTGGATATACGTTGTTTTTGATTTTCATCCGATCTTTATTTTAATGCTGTACATAAAAAGAAACTAATGAACGTCCGTTGCAAATTTGAAAAATCCACCTCCAAGATAACTTTGTTCAAAGATGAAACACTAGCTTAAAACTTTACAGAAATTTAAAATTTCATTCATAACTAAAAAAAATGTACGAAAAACTGATAAACAATTTTATAAAAACACTTTAACCGGGCAAAGCTGGGTTACACTTGCTAGCATAATACATAACTAATATACCTATTTATATTTTCTTGTTTCTTACAGGAATCCACCACGAAATCCGCCCGCAGGCGCAACGTGCGCAAGGATTAGAGGGCGTGGCACAATCCAAAACAAAAAATCACAGCTCTCGGATCCACAAAATTCTTGAAAACTTAAACTAATTCCAAAAAAAAAAATTTATAACAGCAGCAAAAGCAACAGCAACAATATCAGCAACAACTTGTTTAAGATACAAATTAACACTCAGTTCAGACATTGAGCACTCGTGAACGAAACACCCACGATTACAAGACGCATGCATCAAATACCAAAACTGTTGTTGGTAGTTCCATAGTTAGAGATCGCATGCAGCTGCTAATTTAATCAACTAGTTTTTATGTGGTTTGGTTTAGTCAACTTATACGTACGGCACGTTCTGTATTACCCCATTGTATTTCTGTTCGTATACTCTCCTATATACTAAACCCCACCCTCACCCCCAACACTGTCTCATATGTCATATTCTGTTCTCACACAACTTCAATGTAATAAAAAAATAAAAATAGGAAACTAGACAAATGAGGGAATCAAAGATAAACCAATAAGAGCGATACATAGCATGCAAAGTAAAACACCAGTTAAAGAAAATGATAAAGAAAGAGAGCGAGCAAAGGGAAAATATCTAGTTTAATATTATGTAATTTAAACGAAATTTTATGAATACGCTAGTTATACGCAGAGTTTAAACAAATTTCAATTTTTCATTTGTAACAATGAAAATTTACAGAAAATAAAAACTAAATGTCAAAACCAACTGAAATTTATTTATAATTTATTTACAACACAATCAACAATAAAAGCAACAACCGCCGCCAATCAGCAACTCGAAAGGACTAAACAATCCACCAATTCCAAATGGCTTTTTCCACCCCCAAAAATGTCGCCTGGCCCAATGCTGCCCATGCCATGTGTTAATTTAAATGTCGAACCCTTGTAAAATGTGTTTGAAAATGTTTGTGGGTGGTCTGGGTGATAAATCCGAACCAAATCGACTTCCAATTGGATTTATGCTTCGTGGTGCGTGCAGCGACAACCGCCGCAGCAGCGCAGACATTGCATTGCATATTTTGTGGTTTTTCGACATTTCCCCCATAATATTTTCCAAAAATATTTTGATTTCTAGATTGCCAAATGTGATTGAGTGCAGCGCAATGGATAAAAGTTATCGATTGGGCGACTTAATTTGTGAATGAAAAATAAATGAGTAGCTGAAGGAAATGAAAAACTAGATTGCAGATCCGA
This sequence comes from Drosophila robusta, assembly GCA_035043565.1. Lineage (NCBI taxonomy): Eukaryota > Metazoa > Arthropoda > Insecta > Diptera > Drosophilidae > Drosophila > Drosophila robusta. The sequence goes on from JAWNMW010000235.1 coordinate 6,144,445, forward strand.
ATTGTGAACTATGAAAGAATTGCTATTTGCATGAACCACGAGCAGTATTTGAATTTTGTGGACAGGAAACAAAACTATATTTAAAGGCGAAAGGGAATTCAAGTTAAAGAAGAGCAAGGTAGTAGTTCCTAAGCAAAAAAATTAAACAAAATTGATCAACTATAAACATATGTATATATAAATATGTCAAATTATATAATGGGTTGCGATGGGAAAATACTAAATGGAAGCCTTTGCAACAGGTGTATGGTAAAGGCAAATAATTGAAAAAGGCTGCCAAATCTTAAGGTTTACCACAAGGAATAAATTGTGGTTAATTCTGCTAGCCAATTTTTGACCGATCGGGCTTAAACCAGGAATTCTAGTTTTAATTCACTATTAATACAACATTAAATCGAATGTTCATAAGAAAGGGTGTGTTTCAAAACAATATTCTATTCAAAAAAAATTGACAGTGTTTCGGAGCACGGTTTAAATCTTTAAGATGGTTACTGCTCTGGTTTCTCACATCAAAGAACCCAGGTTTTGTAGGTTATTTGAGAGTTTTACAGCAATATTTTGTTGCTTCTTAAATTGAGATTATAATATATTCAATACTCGCATAATATTAATTTAACAAATAAAGACAAAGGTACATAAATAGATATATAATAAATAAATAAATAAATAGTTTCATATAAATTTGAAGAAAATGTGACGAATCAAGGCATCTGGGAAATAAAACAAATTTTGATTAAGTCTTTAAAAATGCAATTATCAAGCTTTTTAGGGTGGTAAACCCCACAGGTCAATTATTTTCTTTTAATAAATTGAGCCTTGATTTATTTTAATTACCAACATTTTTAAACTTTTGTGATTGATGCTCTTTTCTGTTCTCTAAAAGTTCCACATAAGAAATTAGAACAAATATATTTTTAATATTTAGCTATCTCTTGGCGTATTTAAGCTTTAAGAATTTCAAAATGCAATACTTTAAATGAAACTTTTCCTAAAAGTTGTTCAAGTCCCAAACAAATATCAATATCGTCTACGTTTGTCGTCTTTTGGCAATTTAATTTAATTTCCTGAACCCATAAATACGCCGGGCCAGACAGTTCCTTGGCCAGAATAGCAAAAGGCGCAATTGTTAATGAAATTGTTATGACAGGCTAAAGCTAATGTATGCACGCACACACATGCACACACACACACAAATGGGATTGAAAAATACTTTCCATTCAAATTAGATTTATGCCCGCCAACAGATGTGTGCGATTCGAATCAACCCGACGACCTTTTTGGGCACAAAAGATTAAATGTTTAGCGTGGTGCGAACAGCACTGGTTGGGGGAGGGTGGTGGGCTAGATGGGGTTAACTGATGTCTGGAGCGATATCGACGCACTTAAAAGGATTAACATTTTTATTATTATATTTTTTTTTGTGCTGACTGCGGCTAGAAAACTTCTCTCGTTGCATATGAAAATAACATGAACCATAATCTTAAGAGTGGGCGAACGCTTTCATATTTCATAGACAGACAGAAAGGAGAAGAAGGAGAAACCACAAGGGCGGAGTCGTCATGTGGTGCGCGGCTGCAATTACGCCGGCTGGTGGCCAGTGGCACCCAAAAACCTGCGGGGTTTGCCATGCGTAAGCATTATAATTTTAATAAAAATGTTGTTTTTTCTGCTTTTTGTTGCTGCCCCCTTTTTGTCAAAGGCAGGCAACAAATAACTTTGAACCCTTCAAGCAGACAATAAGCATGCGGGACCAGACATGGACCGCCCCCCTCTCCAACCCTGCCCCATTCAACAAGACTTCATAAACGGCGAGCTTCCGAGTGAGCGCTTTAAGTAGAATTAGTTTAACAGGCGGTTATTTTGACTTCCCCCATGGGCGTTACAGTGGAGCCCGTAACTCGGAATTATTGCAGCAACTTGGACGCCAGGCCAATCGATGCGTAAGCAAAAGTATCAGGCCATATATGTAATGTTATTGCAAGGAACCAAAAAAAAAACCCCCTTTTCAGCATGGGCGACAAGTTTTGGGGTTGCTCGCAAGGGTTGTTGCGGCTGCAATTTGGGTCTGGAGCATGTGTTGACACCATCCCGTCTATTTTGGCAAGTTCCGTGCAATTAAATCGCGCATTATCCGATCGAATCGCATGGCGAACTACCAGTGAACACGAAATTCCTGACCCGGCGAATTAATTGCGGCGCATTTCAGGCTCGATTTCATCATAAAGATTAGAGCACCGAGATAAAAAATCATAAAAATAAATTGGTTTTTGAATATGCGCCATTCCACTTGACTCTAATAATGCATTCGAAAGATTTATATGATTTCGATATTCATTTCATTCGATTTCGTGCAGCGATTATCGTCTTACAGCCCTCCCCCTCTCCCTGCTTTTCAATAACCATTTTTCACTCGAATAAATCGAGTGTTGAGTCGGGGTTTGAAATTGAATGTTTGAAAGATCTGATGTCATTTCCAATTCCTTTCAATTGTTAAACAGGTTTGCATATTTTAGCCTGCCTAATGAATGTCCATTCAGTTAAAACTCAATTAACCCATACTTGTAAAAGCGGAAGCAACATTGAATACAATGCGCAAATGAACCTTTATTAAAATTCTCAAATTCCTTTAAACTTTTATTTCACATTTTTGCAGCTTGCAAATTTGTATATAAAGTTTATGCTGAACAATATATACACATTTTAGAAATTATTGAATTATCCAGAATCTTAAAAGTATTTGAAGAAAATTCATAATTATATGTTTGAATATCTAGGTAGAAAACAGTTACAGCTGCTAAATTTATCATACCAATTTTCACTTTAATTAAAAGGTCCTAATTGTTTGTAAATATGTTAGCCAAAAGTACAATAAGGTAAGCCTCATCAGGTCGATTAGAACTAAACATTGAATATACTTAGGTTTCCTTATTTCAATGCAGATGCATCTATACTAACTTTATTAAAGAAAAAAGCTGTAAAAACCACACAATTAAACACGTTTTTGTTTAGTGCTAATGAGTTTTAACACAAATGTTTAATAAAGGTCACAGATTAGCTGAGGCTAAGTTATTAAGCCAAATACGGAACACCTAGGGGAAAAATATCTTTATTTTAGCAGTTAAAGAATTATAATTTTTGAATTTAACACCAAAATATTTTAAATAAAATATAATTAATTTTGAATAAAAGCTACAATTAATAATATTAAAATTCAAAGTATAGAAAATAGTTATAAACTACCAACCAAATTATTTCAAATAGCACTGACTGCTATGTCTTTTGTCTGAGATATACACTAGCATGGAATTCGAAACCAAACCCCTATAAACCGTTCCTTAAATCTTAAAATTAAATGTTTATCTATTGATTTTTTAAAAATGAAAAATGCCTGAAAATGTCTGACAATTATTATTATTTGACAATTATAATCATGTATCTTACTGATTTTAGCGCTATAAACCAAGAGTTTTTAATATAAAAAAACATATAATATTGATAAAAAAAGGATAAAAAGGATAAAATTAGGATTAAGCGAACATAAAAAAATTCGCAGATCCTTATTTTTAGTTTATCTTACTGACTGCGTCCCTTAGAACTTAGAAAAATTAAACTTAAAGTAACACCTTTTTTTAAAGTTAACTAAATTTACCAAGTAGTAGTAGTATTTCTTGTTGGCTGACAAAAGCTAAAATTCTTTTGAATTTGTTAGTGACAAAAGCTGAATTTGCAAGTTCTGGTTGAAGTCTATGCTGAATGTATACGTTTGTTGACTTAACGAACTTATATATAACTTGAAATTACACCACACTGAACGAAAGTGCTCTGCAAATAACGAAATTAATTGCAACACTTTCACACTTCGCTAAAATAAGTCCACTCAACTAAAGAACACCACGAAACGAAAGTGAACGAAATGAATACGTGTATAACGAAAGTTCTCCACACTTAAAATAGTCAACTCCACGAAACGAAAGCAATTTACATAGAACGAAATAAAACTTCGTTAAAGGACATGGCTTCATATTGAACGAAATGTGACTTATTCAAGTTTCACACCTATGAGAAAAGGCAGCCATTATCAATTGTTCTCAAACTGTAGAATGTGGCTGTCAATGCTTAACTAATTTAAAATTTAATGCAGAAACGTGGAGAATTTAATAAAAATCTTTAATGTAAATTCATTTAAATTAAGATAAACTTCTTCCAAGTCCCGCAGAACAGACTTATCAAAGATGATTTTGCTCAATAGAAGACTGCGATTAGGTTAAGGCAACCCACAACCCACTAGAACTCACAATTCCCGCATCTTGAAGGCCCCCTGCGGTGACCGCTCAAGGACTACGGCAAGGTCTTCGGTCAGCGCGAATCATTAATATCCTTGACCAGTTGCTGGCCGCTTAGGCGCAACGCAAAGGCAACCCCGAACTCTGGTGGTGTAAAAACAATATGATTTTTATTGTAAATCGTTTATCTTCATTACGCGGGCAGCGTCAAAACTCGCTGAATAAACCGCAGCAACATAAAAAGAAGCAGAAAAAACTGCAAACTGGTTTGGTGGCAAGCGCATAAATGCGCCGTTGACCGTTTTGAGTGGCCACCCCAATAGGCCGATAGCCCGTTATTAAATGCAACCCTTAAGCTACATATTGCACAAACTGACCCCTTTGGCCGTGGCCTAATTAAATTTCCTTTGTGCGCCAGTTTTTAGTTTGTCTTTTGATTGCCTTGTTCTTAAGATTAAGCTTTTGTTTTTCTATTTAACGCTTAATTTCAACATTTTGATGGCCTAACACGATTTGCGCACTCTCCGTCCTTCTTGACCTCTTGTTATCTAACTGCCGCGGATCCCTTACGGACAACAGTTACACGAGTAACCAGATCCAAAAGAAAAAAAAACCCCTTTGACCAGAGCCAACTGACCGCAACTAAACAAACACTTGGCTCAACGCAACGGGTTGGGCTTCGATTCGCATTTGACTTATGTTGAATAAAGAATTTTAATTGCATTAGAATCGGTCAGATCGGTCGGATCATCGGATCGCCGTATCGGTGCAAAGGCTGCAACGGGTTGACCATTGTCCATTGTCTGGTGTTGTTTACTTTATGCTTTTTTGCCCCCGGGCGTCCGGTACGCTTAACCTTTTGAATATTTAGCGGCACTTGAGCCGCCGGCTTTTGTTGCCGAGTGGTCAGTTTTTGTTTTTTTTATTGTCGTACCCCGTTTTTTAATGCACTTTTCCGGCAGTGAATCAAACTCTTTTGTCTACTAACTCGCATATTGTTAAGCGGATCAGTTTCAACTTTATGAAAAATACCAAAATCCGGAATCAACCACAAACCACTAGAAAATTGCGGCGCTTCGGCACTAATTTGCATGTTAACATTTTCTTATACTCTTTTTTTTATTTTGGTAATTTTTCGGCAATTTTCTGCAGTGTTTTCCATTATCAACATAATCATTATTTTGTACGTGCGCTGCACGCTTTGGCGGGCCCAACAAAAATTGATTAAAGTACTCATTTATAAATCCATATACATACACTTGGCGAAGAACAGCGTTCTAAATTCTACAATGATCATGTATCGAATTTATGCAATCTTTTCTTAAAATTATAAGTTTTTATCGTACTTTAGTATGCTTTTATGAATTATGAATGATTTCTAACTTTAAAATTAAATCTTAAAAATAACAAAAAATTCCTAATAAGTACAAAATACCTTAAATAGGCGTTAAAACGTTCTCAATGTAAGTACAATATATCTTAATTTGTGACTTGTATATATCTATCAATTTTTGATTCAAAAAATTCTAGAGAAAAATATTTATGCGCAGCTTGAGAAATTTTTTGCTGAGTGACTTTTTATATTGTTTGCAGTTGATTTGAGCTCAACATTTTTTCTCTGGGTGTACATACTCATACACATAATACACGTGCATAAAACTGGGCACGGCATCCTCAAGCTCAACCTCAGCTTCAACCTTATCCAGGCTCTGCCGGCAATCTTGCGTGTCTCTGACGTAGACGTTACCCAAAATTGGCTTTGATCTGAAGCATCATTAGCTCTCGAATTGCATTCACCATAAAATGTATCCATAAATGTAACTCAAAATTGCTCAATAAGCGCACAGCTCGAAGAGTTGGCGTGTTGCCAGGTCAGGCAACAGGGACAAGGCAACTAGGAGCGCCAGTTCTCCAGGCCCCAACATCGTGTGGGCGACGCAGACTTCAAACTGGGCGTCACAATTGCTGTGGGACTCATTTGACAGCCAGTTTCAACGCCCAACAGAGCTGCGATTGTGCAATGAAACCGGAAATCATGAGCCGGTATAGAATATCATAACTGGCTCAAGGCGTAGGCAACAATAAAATAAATAAACTTGTAGAGCTTCCTACGGCGTGCAATTGAGACGAGTGGGCATCCTTCTCAGCGCTACTCTAGTCAGTTTCTACTCAGAATGGTGTATGCATGAACATGGGCAAAGGAACAAAATAACTGAATATCATATTTTCCCTAGAAATTCCGAAAAGTTTGTATATTAAACAATGAATAAATTTTGGGGTAACAAATACAAAACAAAATATAAGCCATGATCAAAACGGTGTCAAAAATATAAAGTAGTTTCCTTTTGATAACGACATGGAAATTAAAGTCTGAAATAGGGTATTTGGCAATTTTATAAGTACAATCGCATTTTATACATCATTTGACACCCACAAATAACAATTTATGATAAAAATACAAAAATGTACAAAAAATAGTTTTGTTTTTTAAACTACATAAGAAACACAATATTATTAATACGACCTTAAACATAGAAATAGGTTTTAATAATATTAACACGAATATTTTAAAAGTCATAATTTTTGAAAAAATTTAGCTGCTCAGAATCGGTTTTACTGTTGCGATTAATGCTAATTTTACATTTTAGTATAAATAGATTTATAAAATATATAATTGTAAGCAAATAAATTTGTAGCTTCGTATGCTAATCCCGGCCTAGTGTAATGTTAGACTGAGCCAAAGGCCACATCAGCCAGGGCTATTCCAAAAGTTATAGGGCTGATAGTTTACACTAGAATATTCTATAATTTTAATAATAATAATTATTGTAGCTATTTTTTAATTTTTTTGTTTTGGCCAATTACTTGTGTTTGATTAGTAATTTCCTGATTTATTTGATTAGCTTTGCTATATTTTGCAATGTGTGTCGAAATTATCAACTATCAGTTAATGTTGACGTCATTATTGGGTATATCAGGCACTACAAACACACCTGCTGCATTTCGCAACCCAGTTGCTAAGCTTTCAAGCAAATCAAATTTCACAGTTCGTCGTACGCCGAATTTCGTAATAGGAACAGTTCAAGACCCTACCAGAGCGAAGGGTCAGTGTGGCTGAGAGATGGAAATCCGCCAGACACGGTTCAAGTGCCAAGTGGCTCGATCGCGACGAGGGGAACCAAATGCCGCGCGCTTTTTGCTGCCCACATGCGGCCAGGTATTAGGCCCGGGCCTAGGGAGCTGATGTGTTATACGGTTCGGCGATTCTTAACGCTCATAGTTCCCCTTTGAACCCGCCCAGGCTGGACAAAACTGCGACAACTGCAGCAGAGTGAAAGAAAGCCACTAAGAAATAAAGGAACACCTGATCAAAATTTCAAATTATTACAACGAAATGGGCTAAACAGAAGGACAAACAACGGCGCATAGCTCGTGCGCGAGTTGTTATCACACACACACGTACACACACACACACACACACACACACTCTCGCACACTCACACTCTCTTAGCTATGAGCCATGAAAATGCTTTGGTCTAATGAGCACCGCTCTAAAGAATGAAAAACTTCCAACTTGGTCGCTGTAATTACGCGAGCTAAGAAAATTCAGGTCTAGGGTATGTTTTTTTTTTCTCTCTGTTTTTTGTTTTGGGCTTGGGGTCGCGCTCGGGTCATTTGAAATGGTTACATGCAAGCACCTGACACCGCCGACTCATTACTCCAGGGCGCAGCCGAGGGCCGAGGAAGTTGAGGAAATGCGTTCCTGTTGAGGAAGTGGTTCTTGAGCGCGTGCTGTTTGCCCGAAGCTGAAGTCGAAGGTGAAGTTGAAGTTGAAGTTGAAGGCGAAGTCAGTGAAGCGCTGCGTCAACTTTGGCAGCGGCATAATTTGGTCGCGGTTCGCTGATGGTGGTAGTGGTGATGGTGGTGGTGGTGGTGGCGGCGGTGGTGGCAGAACTAACAGTTTTCCCTAGCGACAATGACCATGAGCGCATGTGCAACCCTTGTGAGTTTTTCCTGCACGAATTGGGCGCCAAAATACGCAGCAGTCAATGCCATTGCCCAACAGCAAAAGGAGCTGGCAGCAAGGACCCTGAGCGACATATGCGCCAGCGCGCATGGCTCGTGCCAAGCACATCAGCATAACAATTAAACATATATACACCGAGGATAACAACAACTTTTAGTGGCCCAAAAACAAAAAGAAAAAGGTGGCGTGGTCATGTGGGCGCACCGTTTGCTGCTTGTTTATCTTTGGATACCCTGCACTCATTAGAAATGCGTAAAATAGAGCATATCACAGTCTATGTAAAAGGAAGACGGGGGGATTCTTCATCAGCATCAACACGCCGAATCTATTTGTGTGCTAGTCTGTTCGAACGAAACGCATTGATTTCAGCGATTATTTGCCCAAATTTATTTAAAATTATCAATAATTCATTTCATTTTCATAATATCGATAATCATCGATCTTGCCGATCAATATCTATCGTTCTAAAGAAACGTAATTTAACATATACATAGGCTCTTATATTCCACTATGAGTTTATTTATATTAAATTATCAATGTTTCACTCCATTTATAATTTTGATACCTTACTCATTTCCCTAAAATCGATAACAATCAATATCTACATTTGCGTTTTGTCGCATAGCAGCTAATTCATTTTATTTGTAGGTTCCCAAACGATATATTATTATTATATTATTATTATATTATATTATTAATAATTCTTTCACTTCTGTAAAATCGATAAGTATCGATTTTGCCTAACGTTCACTTATAGTCTACATAGATGATGAACATTTGATTTGTGATGTCTTTTACCCCTTTACTCTCACTTTAAAATTAAAGAAAAATTTTTCAAAGGGATAGCTTTAAATGTCATATTAAACAAATGCAAATAAAATTCAATTAAAGGGTATCTTGCCAAGCGCACCTCCTTAGCCATAACAGTCTCACTTATTTAAACTAGAACAGGGTGGCTTTTAGGCCGAGACCGAAAGCGGGCGAACTGCAGCCGGCTGCCATTTAAGGGTTAGCTTTGGGCAGACCAACTGACGCGCGCGCGCCCACGAACCCAGGTTCTATATAGTCCCGATAATGCTTCATATAGCACCGCTGAGTCATGGCAACGAGTTTTGTAACGGTCACGCACGCAAGGAACTGCACGTTCACATGTCTGGCATGTGTTGTTGTTGTTGTTGTTGTTGTGTTATCCTGCAAGGCTCGTTGTTTGCTTAGCGCCTCGTTGTGTGTGTTTCGCCCAAGTCGAAGCTTCACGCCGCGCTGCCCTTTGTACGCCTACCCAAGCCGGTAATTACAGCAAATGTGACCAACTGACTTTTGACTATAAACTATAAACTCTGCCCTGGTTCGTGGTCCGGGCGCAAATATGTTGGGCATATGTGCGTCTGGCGGACATACTGCTCCTGCCGGCTACAACCAACTCCTGCCTGCTGCTGACTTTTGTGTTTTCACTTAGCGCGAAATTTTGCAATTATTAATTCGAGAAACAGGCTTCGGGGTTTTGTTTGGGTGGCATGGTGCTTGGTTCTAGCCATAACCATGTGCTGTGTCCACTTCAGTTTTGTGTTTTGTTTGCTTCTCTTTTTCTCTGCTGGGAATTTTCTACTTTTTGCACCATGGGTGGGAGGTTTTTATTTTGAATTGAAAGTGCCAGAATTTTTGGGGTGCTCGCAATGTGGAACAGCTCTTAGGATACATTTAGTAGGGTCCTAAAATAAAACGGCATATGTCTTTTGCATTTTAAAGTAAGTCAGGACTATTAAATTCCCACATGTTAACCAAATTTCGATTCTAAATTTACTCTTATAAATTTCAAAATTTGAACAATATTATTTATATTGAAGCCTCTCTTGATTAAATTCTTACGAGATATTTTAACAATGTTCGATATTTCCTTAAAGGGCTCATTATTATTTCTATAACGTATGTTTTATCAAGAAAAATCGATCGAAAAATTAATTTATGCAAGGAAAAGCTTTTTAGTTTTCATATGACAATAATAACTAAATGTTCAACCACTTTGAAAGCAATTAACAGATTACCTTCGAACATGTGGCATGAGAAAATATTAAATTATAAGATACAATAACTTCTACAAATCTATATATACAAATTTATATATATATATATACATTTATATAAGCAAAATTTACCGCAAGATTGTTTTAGTTTGTTCAACCCATAACCCAGTGCAAAGCCTCGTAAACATAATGCGAGTATTAAACTTATGTTCGACACAATATTCCCACATTAAATGCATTTTGTAGTTGTTGTTGCCGCTGTTGCAGTTGAAGGAAGCTCACATCAATGAGCACTTGGCAGGATTCGGCTTGGAAGCACGTAGGAGCCGCAATGAAACCCAAGACGGAGTATACTCGTGGCAGTAAAGTGCAACATGTGCATATTAAAAGTTGCCAAACCTATTGAATTACGCCAAGGAACTGGCAGAGGGTGCGCCTGAAGGCGTCGCCACCTTATGCACAGAGATATGCATATGATATAGATATATATGTAGGTCTAAGTAGGTCGATCGTTTGCTGGCGTTAAGAGAATAATATAAAACAAGTAAGAACGATACACTCGGATGTAGCCGACAGCTCAACACACGTTCTTAGTGTTATACCCAAGCATTAATTGTACACATCAATAATAATAAATAATACAAATTTCACCTGTGCCTGTTTTGAAACCAGGATCTACTGCACCGCTAACACTTAAGATGCGTGTTAGCCAGCAGCGCCACCAAACAGTTAATTGAAAAAATAATTACGATTTTCAACATAAGCACATGATTTGCAAAAAAAAATAAACAAAATACAATAACGACGATTAATTATGACCGAAATGCCATCAAACATAAAAATCGAGTCTGTTTTGACAAAGTTATGGGGTTTTGAAGTATGCGAGCTAAGGATTCGAGAGGTTTACATATCAAAACTTTTGTAAATTTTTGCATGATTTTTGACAAAAAATTTGATCCCCTCAGAATCGGTTTTAATGTTGTTTTTTATACTAATTGTGACAACCACAATCGATTAAAAATGTAAATTTGCATTTCTAAATTTTGAACAAAAAATTTTTCGAAAATGAGTAAGGGGGAGTACATGATATCAAAATATCCAAATAATTTTATTTTCAATAATGAATATATCTTAAAAGCAGAATCAATCTAGGCGATAAATCGTGGTCAAAATGCCATCAAACATGAAAATCGGTTCAGTTTTGACAAAGTTACGGGCGTTTGAAATTTGTGAGCTATGGATCCGAGAGCTTTACATGTCAAAATTTTTGTCAATTTTTGAATGATTTTTGACAAAAAATTTGCCCCCTCTCAGAATCGGTTTTAATGTTGTTTTTTATACTAATTGTGACAGCCACAATCGATTAAAAATGTAAATTTGCATTTCTAAATTTTGAACAACACATTTTTTTGAAAATGAGTAAGGGTACATGCTTTTTTTGACAAAAAAATTCGAAAAAATTTTATTTTCAAAAATGGGTATATTTGAAATGCAGAATTAATTTAGAGGACAAACCATGAAAAAAATGGCATCAATCATGAAAATCTGTTCACTTTTGACAAAGTTATGGGCTTTTGAAATATGGGAGCTGTGGATCCGAGAGCTTTACATGTCAATCGATTAAAAATGTAAATTCCATTTCTAAATTTTGAACAAAAAATTTTTTCCAAAATGAGTAAGGGGGAGTAAAGAATATTTTATCAAAATATCCAAAAAATTGTATTTCCAATAATGAATATATCTTAAATCAGAATCAAAATCATGGTAAAAATGTCATCAAACATGGCATTTTCAAATATGGGAGCTATGGATCCAAAATTTGTTTAAATTTTAATCTGTCCGCAAAGTTGTATCTAGTTTCAACAGCGACCAAAAAATTTCGATAGACGGGTGGACGGATATTGCACGAACCCAATACTCCGTTTTCACGTTATAAACAAGTAAAAACATAAAAATTACAGCAGAGGATCTCTCTCTGTGTGGCTTCCCACGAAGTAGGGGCCGTTGCCATTTAACAGGACGAGCGCAAAAATATTGATCAGTAATAAAAAACATGAGAGACACAAGTGCACATAAAATCAAATTAATAGTCCTTGTCGGTAGGCCTGTCAGGCTGGCACTTTGTTTTGGTCCAAGCAGTGGGAAACTCGGCGCAGGATCCGCACAAAGGCAATAAATTTCGTAGACAATGGCAAAAAAAGGAAAAATTGGGAAAAATATAAGAAAAAAATCAGTTTGTCTTATCGCACAAATGCAATCTCTCACCTTTCAGTTTGTCAATTAGTTCAAGTGCAAAGGACGCGAGTACCTGCGGCAGGTCCTTTAGCTGTTGTTGCAAGGACCTGCAATTGCAGTTGTTCTTGTTGCTGTTGTTGCCGTCGTGTGTGCAGATTTATTGACCAAAAATCAATAAAATATTTATTGTCTATTACGCAACGTTTTCGGCTGCTTGGCAGTGGGCGTGGGCGTGGCTGACGGGCGCAGTTTGTTCAGCACATGTTTTGCGGCTTTCGCCAGAGCCGACGCTGAAGCTGGGCGTGGGCGTGTCAGAACAGTTAGTCAGTTGAGCTGTGCGCAAGTTTGACTTGGAACTGAGCACACCATATGCTAGATGAGTTGCATGTGCTGCATGTCCTGTGCGTATCCTGGCAGCACTGCGCGGGTCAAGTGCACCTTTTCTTCCCTTTTTTTTGGCTGCGCAATTAAACAGCACGAAACGGTTTTTGCGATTAGATTTGCTGCGCAAAGGAGTGAAAAATGAGTGAGTGTCACAGGCGCGCTGCAGCGTCCTGCCTGCGTCCTGTGGGAGTCCTGGACAGGCGCGCGCGCACACTCACGCTGAACAAAGCGCTGCAGTTAATTGCAAAGCCACCAACTGAACGGCAGACACGCCACGGGATAGGCGCCAGTCGAAGAGAATTCTTAATGAGCCGAATGTCTAGGATGTTGCAGGACAACAGCGCAATGCAGGCGCACGCTGCGTGGGTTAGGCGCAGGCGCTCACCTAGGTACGGCTGACCGTGCGAAATTGTTGCCAGGATCAAAAAGAGCCCATGCTGACAACTTGACACGTTTAAGTAACTTTGCATATCCTGCCTGCATATACACAAAATATATATACATATATATGTCCTCGACTTGTGTGGTGGCAAAATCATAATCGTTTCTTAACTCCTTCACGCCGCTAAACACTTGAGATCTCTCGCCCGCAGCCCAAACAAAGTGCATAGCACACATAAATAATAGCCAAAAGAAAAAATAAAAATAATATGTGAGCTGCCCATTGTATTAAAGACAAGGACTTGAATCTGTTTGCCAGCTCGCTTACTTTTTTTTTTATATTTGATTACTTTTGTTATTTCTCATAATATTTTTGCTCAATCCCGCCGCCAACTCGTTTGTATTTAGCTTCCAGGAATTCACTTGGCCCGAACGGCGACCACACAGCCAAAAACCAAAGCCAACATCAACAGCAACAACAACAACAGATTCCTTATGAAGGGCGGCAAAACCTCAAACACACAACCGCAACTTCAACCTGTGTCCATTTGAGATATATATATATATATATGTATATACATTATTCTTGGTGCCGCATGACGCAGTATTTTGAACTCCTAAGACACCGCACTTAGATCCTTGCCACAATGTTTGTGTCCCTATAAAATTTGGTGGCCATGCTCGCCTTTTGTCTCTTGCAATTGTTTAGCAATTGAACATATATTGATTTCCCGGGAGGTCCAGCAACGATCCTCGATCTTAACTCTCCGATATCCACTCCCAACGTGCAATTTCATGGCTGTCCGAGAGGCAACAAAGGGCCAAGAGGGCGGCACTTGCATTTTTTTCGCGTGTCATGTGTTTTTACGATCTTATTCCTGCTAATGATCTTTTCAAGGCAGCGATGTCTCAAGAGAGTTAGCCCATAGCATTAATGGCCAATGTTGCAGACAACATTAGCTAATGCTGGCGTGCAGGGGCATAAGCAAAAAATGAATATCCCTAATGGCAATGTTTCCTCGAAAGTTTCGCAATTAAATTTGATAGGGTTTTTGTAACGGAGAATTCTCTGAATTTTGGTTATGTGGTAAGACAAAATAATTGTAAATTTCACAAGCTGCTTTAAATTTTTTGTCTTTCGTAGTACATATACAGTACAACTGTAATATAATGCCTACACTATGACAACCGAATAAAAAAATATGCATGAAGTTTTACAAATTCCTATTGTTGTAAAGTGGATCTTTATCGTTTTTCGTTTCATAAATATATCTCCTGCAACTATTTAAAATAAATTTTGAAAGCTTTTGTTTTGCATTTTAGGCTGAGATCCCACAGTACAATGAACTCTTGGGCTGGGCTAAAATCGCCTGCATACAAAGACATGAACACTATATACAAACAATTATATTAGATAAATAATTAAAGACCTCTTAGACATATATCCAATTTCAGAGGATACCACACTGCACCATTATTAGCTTCTCTCTCTCAAAATTGTAACAGACAATATACTATAATAGTTAAAGAAAATGTTGAAATTATATACATTCACTTAAACCAAAAAATAAAAAAAAGATATGCTAATATATTTTTTATATAACAATTTGTTACAAATTAATAGAATTTCTTGTAAATAAATAAAATAAAGATCCAAAATGCCTCCAGATACGTTTTACTTATCTTATAAACACTGAAGGATTAAATTACATTGTACGCACCTTCTGTTTTTATGGAGCATCCCATAATTGACTTTAATCTTCTGTGTGATCCTTAATCTGTTCCTTAAGGCACACGGCTTACCTGAAATTTTAGTGAAAAATAAAATACCGTTAATGGTCAATATGTTAGACGTGATTAAATTTAAGAAGAGAAAAAAAACAAACAACAGATGTTGTCAAATTTAGTGGCTAACGAGTTTCAGTCGAAACGATGCCAACCCATTATTAATTAGAATGCACTCGAGCAAATCGGCCGTGAAATTGGAGCAATCTTGCTGACAGTTTCCAAATCAGTGCGCACACACACCGACACAACGGCATACACTGGCACACACATAGCTGTGGCTACACTTAAATTGCTCAATCAATACCACATGCAAAGCATGTTCTGGTTCAGTTTTGAGCTCAGGTTCAAAAACCAAATACATGTATATATCTATATATATAGTCCATATATATAGTACAGTAAATCACAGAGGACATATGGTCAAAGATGATGATGCCCCTGACGGGTTGACCACTTCAAGAGACCGTGCCGCGCCGCGCCGTGCCGCGCACTCGAAGGCGACTCGTATTACAGGGCATTTTGGAGTACTAAGCTAGCCAGCGCCTTTATAATAAACACATAGCCCATAAACAAGGTCTGGCGGCAGCGCCAAAAAGGATCGAAAGAAAGACAAAAAAAACCAATCGATGCTACCAGTTGATGTCCTGCCTGTCGTTTTGTTTTGATAAAATCTCAAATAACTTCGGCTAGGCGCTGGCCAGATCCTGCTGACTGCTCATTAGCTGCGTGTTATTGTTTGGATGCAGTCGCGACAGCGACAGGATCTGAATTATTTTTTAATACTCAATCGTATCCTAGCTGCTGTAGGAATTGTTCGCTTGGGTTTTGTTTATGTCGACTTTTCAATTGCGGCTCATATAATCCAAAGCCAAAGACAGACAACATGTGTTGCAATTCATTGGCTTATAGGAAATCCTTTTGAAATTGCAGACATAACAACTGGGAGAACCTTCGACTAACGTTTCTAGCAAACAAATTCCTTTAGACTGCGAAATATCTTCTGTTCTTGTTGAAAATTCAATTGTTATACATTTTTCAGGGTTTGAAAATTACATTTAAAATGTGCTTATGAGAGAGTAAATTGGAAGTAAAATGTCCTTGATTTATGCTTCCAACACAACAACCAAATTTGCAAATTCGATGGGTTTAAAATACCGAACCTATTTTTAATCGATTTTTTAGGCTAACAACTCTCGATAATTATAATAGAACGGCGCATCTCTAGCTTTGAAATCTAAAAATCCCATAAATGGGGGAAACCCGGGACTTTAAATTTGTCTATGATCTGATGGACTGATGGACATGGCCTCATTGACTCTTCTCTTGATGCCGATCAAGAATCAAAATATATTTATGACGTCAGAGATGACACCTTTAGACTGTTACACATGTCTGCGCAACCTTTTTCACCATTTCCAATGACTTAGCAACGAGGCTTTGCTTTCAAAAGTAAAGATTAGTTTTTATAGGCTCATCCCTAACTCTAAGCATAAACCTCTTTGTTTGTGGCCTGACTTTTAATAAATGCGCATTTGGGGCTTCGATTTTTCCCAGACTGCGCACAAATGGAGCCACATCACACGTATATTTTGGTTGTTTTTTTTTATTGTGCCTCGCTCCTTTGTTTGAGCCCAAAGAATGGGCACATAATTTGGTAATCTGTGAAAAAGCCAAACCCCCATTAAACCGCAGGCACTCTTAACTCGTTTCTCCTTTATTATTCCTTTTCTGTTTTCTCGAATAGTGCATACAAAACTCGTTACAGCGACGTCTCCAAGTGTGCATAGAGAATGAAAAGGCTTCATCATAATCATCAACATCATCGCAAGCCGATCCTCAACAGCGTCCACGTGCAGGCCGCGCTTCAGCTATGGCTTAGGGGCTACTGGCAGCGCACCCCCTACCCCACCCCCGCCACAACTATGTATCTGCATTGTACCTGTCCTCAACCTGTTTTCCTAGGCATTTATCAATTTCTATTTATTGTGTGCTCTATGCCTCCGCCTTCTCTTTAGCCTCTGCCTCTGCCTCTGCCTGCGTTTCGTTTATTTTCCATTTCTTTACAGGAAATCTCTGCTCAATTCTTATGGGCTCGACTTCCAGTTGGACTTTCCCCTGCAAACAGGTTCTATTGTTTGCCCTGCCCCCTCTGGCCTATGTACCTGTATGTATTGGATTTTCCTCTATGCACTCATATTCTATACCTGTGGCGTCTCCCTCACACGCACTGTCCCTGTCTCGTGTCCCGGTGCAGGGGAAAATTATATGTTTTGATTTTTAACGGAAAATTGCTGAGCCAGCGCCCCATAACAAAACTTGTACGTAGGATCCTCAGGTTCCCTCAACAGGCTCACTCGAGAGCAATACAAACAGTCAATTTTAATGACACACTCAAAAGCAATCATCTAATTTTTACGTAACCTCTTCAAAACTGATCTAATGAAGGGTTGCATTCAAGGTTCTCACGGCCAAGCGGTCAATCACGCGGAGGTCATTCAACCAGTTGCCTTTAAAACCCAATACGAAAGGGATACGGGGAGACGGGGCCAGGAGGGCCATAATTGCTTTTTTATAACTATTGGATTTATGCATTAGAGATACACGAAAATTTCACGGCTTGTTCGAACGTGATCCGTAAAGAGGCGTGTGCATAAAATATTCGATTGTGATCTATAGATTGGTAATACGCACTGCTCATAGCTACTGCCACGTTGCCAAATCGATTGGTTACCGCTATGCTCATAAGTTCTGCAGGATCTCTACCTTTTCTCTCTCTCGTTGATGATATGATCATTACAATGCACGTGTCGGTCTGTTTCAAGTTCCCAACTACCGACCAAAAGGGTAATTAATGATGGGATTCTATAGTTTTTGCATACTTGCGTAGCTGATCTATAGGGGCCATGGCAACCGCAATGATTTGTGGAACCCTCCGAGTGTACCCTACGGATTTCTACTTGCGCGCGCACTTTGCACATAGTTTTTGCTCATTTACAACTCATTTTTTTGAGACTCTGCAAAAGGCAATTAACATGCTTGCATGAGTTTGCAAAATTTCATTGCATTATTGATAGGTAGGCCTCTTTGAAGTACTGTTTGTGGGCCGTAGTAGTATCTAACAATGCGCTCAAATGTGCCGATTCCTTTTGTTGTAACCCTACTTATAAACGGTTGTATTATAAAAAAGATTCCTACCATATAAGTTTTTCAAAGGATTTTTATAAAACATAGTTAAGTTTTATTTAAACAGTTTCACTACGAATTATTTTTAAGCTGAAAAAAATAAATTTAAAGCTATATTCGATAAAGAAACAAGACTCTTAACATAGGCGTTTTCCCTAAATCTGCGATTTTTATCTTTTAGAAGGCACCTTAAAAAATAAAAATATAACAATGGATATACGATTTTGCCGTAACCTACTCTAGGTAAGAATTTCTCTTAAATACAGTATTTATATACACAGTCAAGTGGAAGTGAAGGATCTGTCGGCATGGAATTGCTTACAAATTTTACTGAATATTGAAATTTTCCCCTTGAATACATTTACATATTTACATGAGAAACATTCAGGTAAAAAGGATCTGTCAAACTGGAGTCCCGAATTCCCTAGCTATATATTATTCAAAATCCAATAGACATTTCTAATTTTCTTAATTTCTGAAGCCTCGATTTCCAGCATATTCTCTAACTCATATATCAAACAACGGTCAGCAATGAGTTGAAAACTCCCCGTTGAATTCCGTTTAAGAACACCTCCAATGCTAGAACTTAAGACAAAAGGCATTTTGCTCCTAACACCCCATGTAAATACACATGAAATAGAAATCATTTACATGCAAGTCAGCCTTTAGCTAATATGTTTAGTTCGGTTCTTTGCATTTTAGCGGCCGAGTGTGAAAAACCATTAGCCGACTTTACAAGCAGGCCGCACGGGTTCAAGTATTAGCTCCGACTCGACCCAAGTACCAAAAAAAAAAACAGAACAAAACAATAAAAACTGAAATCAAAAACCTCTAATACAAACATTACGTAAGTCAGCTACTGTTAAAAACTAAGGCGGCATTTCTTGAGAAAACCATAAAAACTTCCGTTCAAGACCCAGATACATATGTATATATATACAACACTTGTGCAAAAAAAAGGAAGAAAAACAAAAAACTGGCCGCACATGATCTAGTTTCTAGGAAATTGAACAATTTGTGCATAATTTGCATAGCTGTGGCCAGAGCCAGAGGGCTTAAGGCGGCAAATTGTTTGACGACATATTGCTCAATGGCATGGATCAATATGCTTTAAATGGGAATTGGAAAAGCAAAGCGAAAAATAAGTGCAGATGCTAGAACTTCATATACATATACAAATATGTTGCGATGTATATGTGCATATATGATCTCTACTCTTTCGCTCAACAAAAACGAGATCATCTCATATGTGCACAAAAGCATTTCGCACATTTAGGCTTCCAAATGAATGGACACAGGACTTGTGTGTGTGGTCAAGCAGGATCTCAGGTTCCAGTTACCTAGATCTAATATGCAGATATTTGCTCTGCAGCAGCTGTGGTCCTGCACTGCCTGCCAACTGAACAGCCAAAGTTGCAGTTTACTTAATCAATTAACAATAGCTTGAGCCGAAAAGGGAACCGAGTATGGAAATATGAGAAAATGTTGGTAAAGGATAAGCCTACTTTAACTTGAAAATATTGCCGGAGCTCGGCATAGTTTTAGGGCTTTTGTTTTGCATGAAATAACTAACTTGCTTATTGTTTTGTTGCACATCCTTAATGAATATAAAGCAAGCATTGTATATGAGTGTGTGTGTGTGTGTGTGTGTGTGGGGTGTGGCTGTGTGTAATATTGTTTCAGCAGCACGTACACCCACATGCCACAGTAATTCTAGAAAGTCTTAAGCCGACCTTTGAGCCAGCCAGCGGTTATGATTGTGAGTTTAAGATACAAACTACGAAATGCGCACAGCACACACACACACCTACACACACTGTCAGAGTTATTGGCTTTGGCTGTGGCGCGCAAAATGAACAGTTCGTTACGAAAAAAAAAAATCCTTTTTTCAAAGGCCGCACAAGTATCCTTTCACAGTAAAATTTTCTTTGACCAACAAAAAAAGAGCGCCAAAAATGTTTTCCTTTTTAGTCCTCTGTGTATGTGTGTGTGTGTGTGTGCTACCCTAGATAACTAATACACATGGTTTTCTAAAACAAATTCGAGTAGATGCTATCTTCTGCTCGGCTGCACCTCAAGTGGGCAATGCCGAAACCCATTGCACAGCTAAAGATACAAATGTATCTCAAGCTGTCAGCTGACTGATGCCGTGGCAGGTTGACCGTTAGAAATGCTGGCACAGGTTCCTTTGTTGACAGTCGGATGCACTGAAGCATTTATCAAAGCCAAAGATACGAGACGGCAGATAGCCACCGTGGAGAGCGACGAGAGATGAAAGGAGATGAAAAAGGAGAGGAGTTGTCCCAGGTTCCCATTGATATTTCGGTCGACTTTCATTCGGGCGCAACTAATCTGAGTTTGCAATAATTATTATTTGTTCCAGCAGCTCTGCCCGACAGTGGAGTTATATATACATATACATATATATCGTGGCTCTTCCAATAATGATGATGCGCAAAAAATGTTTGGCCTTATCGCGATATCTCTCAATTTTCTTTGGGCTGTGTCCTTTGCTGCTCGTTTGCCGTAATGTATACGGATTTGTGTGCTGATTTTTGGCCACCGTCGTGGCGGTCAGATTAAAATCAATTAGCCATAAAATGCAACAACTCAGTTTATTTTATTTTTCTACTTTTTGTGTGGGCCGAGCCACTTGAGTTTCTAATTTGAGCCAGGCTATCTACAAATATAGTTAGCTCATCTCTGACAGCAGCATTTATGATATTTTAATTGCTTATTAGAAAGGATGTTCGAATTAAGTAGATAATGATATATGTGGATGATCTCTATATATTATATATGAATGGTAAATTAAAAAGTATATCTCTTTCTAGAATTTACTATTCGAAAGTGCCATAAAAACTTGTCTTTAAGTTCTTTAAATATTAAAAGAGCTTAATCCGTATTATAAAAAAAATAAAAATAATCATAATTTCTGGTTTATGAAGCAGGATTTCTACATCAGCTTTGGTTTTTTCCAAAACCCAGGATTTGGTTCGAACCCTGGTTGACATGGGCCTAGCCACAGTAGCCCCCGTTAACCATGATTTTTGGCAACGTTTACATACATCTACCCCCTGCCCAGATCATGGCAACGCCCATGCTGGTTGGTAACACTGGTTTCAATAGTTGTATTGAATACAACTTTTACAAATTTGTAGCATTGTTTAATACAAATTCCTATTAAAATATCCGATACGTATTTGGGGATCGACAATTGGATAATTGTATCTCTTATCCAAATTGTCTACTGTTTAGGGCGAAAATGTTCAAAATAATTACATATAAATACACAAATTAAACATGATCCTATGAATGGAAATTTCAAAGTTCCTTTATATTTCATTCAGCTAATTAGAGCTAGTATTGAGCTGGTTTCCATGACTGGGCCTTGGTCAAAAACATACGATAGGTAGTTCTAGCCTTTACTGCCTTTTTAAAAACTATATTTTCCTTAGAAATATTTCTGCCAACATTAGCATATATTAAAAGGCATGAATCTACACTTTTACTACCTGCAGGAGCAATAAAAATTTTCCAATTAAGCCTGACTTCCGATGCTGACTTTTCATTGAATGCATGAAATGTTTAATATTTCGAACGCATCACGGTTAGAACTTCCTTCCGTCGAGGTGACGGCAAATCGGCTTATGAAATGTTTCTTCATTTTCTTGTTCTTTTTTATTGTTTTTTTCGTTGGGCCGCGTCTGCTAGGACAATGAAAGTAAACAAACCTGTGGCGAGGTAAATAAACTTGGACCGACGGGGCTTGATCGACGCCAGATACGACAAGAAGGAAAACAGCATTCTAAGAAATAGAAGAGCATGGCAAGAGATGGGGCGTTGGAGAAGGGCAATAAAATGAGGAGATACTCGTACTAGACAAACCAGTTGGCTGGCGTGGCAAGCCACAAAACACACACACTCAACAAAGGGGCGCCCCTTTGTGGTGCACACAACTTGGAGAAAAATCAGGAAAAACAGAATGAGGACTGTACTTTTGCTGGATAAGACCAAGAGGTAGGGCAAGAGCCAGACCAATGGATGCCAGTACCAGTTTGGAGCCAGCAAACAAATAAATAAGCGTGCAGCTAGACATAGAGAGAACGGCGACGCCAACAGAGGCAGCGACGGTAACAGCGACTGAGGCACGGCTTAAGCGTGATTACACAGTAAAAATACTAGTAGATGAGGCGAACGGATACGCGTACAACCGGCGACATGCCTGGCATAATAAAGGGGTACGAGCCAATGGGCAGCCCCAGCAACAACAACAACAACAACAACGGCAATGTTAATGTATCTATGGGATACGGCAGCGATCGGCCTAGGCAGCAAAAGGTGACTGATCTTTACAATTCGACACTTTGACTTTACAATAACAACAACAACATTAACGAACAACGAACGGCGCAATCAAAACAAAAAACCTCATCGACGTTGAAAACAAAGTTGTAAAAAACAAGTAAAAGTGTTGTAGGCGTAAGTATTCTACTGCGAGATACCCTGTAGTTAAGCTCGAGCTGCCGTAAAGTCAAGTTCGTTTTTACATGCTGCCACAACAAACACACACATTCACACATGCCGCAAGCTGCGCATTGTTGCGATTCTTCTTGCTTTACCCCTTTGACTTTAGAAAATTAAATTATAAAAAACTTTTCGTTACCAAATTTTAATTTTTTTAAATTAGGCGGAAATTTTGGTTGGATATCCAAATGTGTTTACTTGATCTTGATCTATAAAAAACTAATGCTCAAAATCGACATTAATCGAATTCGGGAATTTAACAATTTCAAATAAACTTGAGCTGTGCTTCATATAGGAAAAGCTCACGTGCTATAGAAGATAGACATCAGTCTAGCAATGCCTCCAAAGACTATTTCAACTTTAAAGACTCGAAAAATTGTCTTCTGCCTCTTACATACAAATGTACAACACTATTATACCCTTTTTTAATCAATTTACAATGGGTATAGTGTATGAAAATCGAAAGGTGAGACGAGGGCAAGCCATTGCCGAAGAAGAAGACATAAAAACAAGTATCCAACCAAAAGGATGCACGTATCGATACCGGGCAGCGTGTTTATGCATGCACATATGTATGCGAGTGTGCGAGTGTGTGTGTGTGTATGTGGAGGCAGGGTCAAGGTAAACAAAGATTTACCTTTATGATGGATTTTGCTTGACTGAGCGTGTTAATGGATTTTCTTCCTAGTTCTACACAGACACTCAAATTCGAAGGTAATCAAAATCAGTTGCAAAGCTGGCATTTAGAAAAAAAATTTTAAAAACAAAATGTTGTACGTCCCTAAGTACGATAAATGTAAATGGATCTCGGGTTTTTAGATTTAACCGAAACCAGTTTCGAAAATCGAGAAAATTTACCGCAGTTGCAGTGTGGCAAATGTAAAAACTTGTTGTAAAACAGCAGCAACAGAAGCAGCAGCAGCTGCCAGGAACTTCAGCTTCTAGCTAGAAATTGAGTCTTAGCTTTAAGTTCGTTGCAGAAAAGCTGCCACCTCAGAGAGAGAAAGAGATGCGGAGGGGGCAAGCAACCCTTTGACACACGGGGCTGGTCAGCTTGTCAGTTTAGGTTGCCTATGAAATGTTGGCTGAGCAAGCATTTTTATGATGGAATTATTACATCATTCATCTTCATCAACAATGACAAGAACTCAGACTCAGACGCAGACACAGACTCTCTTCCTCTTTAACTCGCAATACTAAAACGTGCTTATCAACTTCATAATTTACATAGCTTTATATGCATAACTGTAAACTTGTGTCTGCTTTGACCAGGCTGCAAATTGTTATGCGGGTTTTCTGTTTTCCTTCGAGTTTTTGGGGTTGTTGCTGGGAAATACGTGGAGGTTGGCTACAAAATTGTCTGCACTGATATGCAATCTAATTACATTTTCTTGACAAATAAAAGCTGTTTAGTTGTAAATTCAGTAAATGTCAACAAACTGTGGTTGATGTTCGCATATAAATGTAAACATTTGCGAGCTGACGATATTTTTATTTTAAATTAATTTTAAAAAAATTTGTTAACTGCATTTTACTTTAGAAAGTTTGTGTAACATTTAAAATGGATTTAAGCGAAACGTTTTCCTATTTCTAAAGCAAAACACTTTCCAAGTAATCCCAAATATCCCTCAAGCGAAACGCTTTTCTATCTTCCAGGCGAAACGCTTTCCAATTTCTCAAAAAACGATTTGTATAATTTTGCAAAACTGTTTCATAATTTAAAGTGAAACGTTTACAACCTTAAGATCGAAATTGACCCAGCAACAAGTGATACCTTCTATACTCTCCTTAATTCCGAAATAAAAAGTTTTTGCAGAATATTAAACCCAATTCCAAGTTCGATTTGCGCTGTGCCACGTTCGAAATCCTAAGAGTATGACAAAAATTCAAACTTTATTTGGCATAATATAGATATAAGCCACAAAAATAATTTACTTATCATAAGATTCTCATAGTAGCCCACAATCTACAATATCTACTTCCTTATCAGACAATTCAAGTCGCATTTCGCACGTTTTTCCCACAGTGTTTCCAAATGTAATCTAAAGACGTTTGTGCTCCACTTGCCGCCTTGATTCCTGGAAGACCAAACCCCAAGTAAAGTGCGCGTAAAATTTCCCGGCCTCAATGCACATAGCCCAAAAACGAAACCGGACTCAAAATCGGAATTTCTCACTTTTGTCAGGCCGCACACAGCGCTGAGCGATTGTAGGAAATATGAAACGGAAGCCACAGCTGTGGAGGGACAACGACAGCGCCACTTTGCACAACAAGTAACAAGGATAAGAAAACAGTTGAATAGAAATTCCTGAGATAATCAACGGCATTATCTCTCGATTATGTGTTGAAAATTCCATGAAAATTGCACAAAAAAAAAAAGAAACACCGACTGACGCTTGCGAAAAAAATTACGAAACGAGAATAAAAAAAGAAACCTTATTGAACTATATCCGGATGATCGTCAGATGATGATGTCGTTGATGATGGAGCAACACCCGAGTGGCGGCGCATCCGCTTCTCCTTTTGCAAATGTGAGCTCATCAAGCCCTCGGTCACTTGAGGTTTAAGCCGGGCCTTAGCCAACATTAAAAAACCAACGAGAAATGCCGCAAAAAACTAAAGACGTGCACCCAAATGAGCCATAGAGCGAGAGAGCGCTATGTGAGTGCGAGAGCGAGTGAAACGAACGTGAGAATTTGTTGGTCGAATGTCCTTTAAATTTGCCTGGGATGCTGGCGCGTTTTGGCCGCCGCTCGTCGCATTGTGCCTCAAGTACTCGTAGAGATTTGCTAGTTGTGTCCTTATTATCCTGCCTCGGACGTATTGTTGCCGCACAATGCAAGGATATATGTATATATTGTAGGAGATTTTTTACAGCGCTTCCAATGAATTCCGTTCGCTGAATGAGTTCATTTTATGAATGAAAAACACAAACAATAATAATTTTGCCATTAAAGCGAAATTGCCGCGCCGTTTATATACCCTGTAAACATGAAATGTGGGTATACACCTAAATTGTAAATATAAGTATATAAATATATATATATTCTTGATCAGTTCAACTGTATCGCACTAGTCATGCTTTTCTTTCTGTCTGTCCATCTTGGACACCAAACTTGTAACATTTTTAATTTTAATAATATTTAAAAATTGTAATACAATATATCCGTCGCTTCAAAATGGAATTTAGTCTAATAACTACTTTTTTAAAGAAGTTCTCTTCATTTCTGGCTGATAGTATTTTTATGCTTAATATATATTAACTAAACATTTTATAGGATTTTACTTAGGATTATATAAAGACCATTGTAACTAAATAGTTCGAATTCTCTCGTATTCTCTTGTTTTTTGTTAGCCATATATTTTTCTATACAATATCCACAATATAAAATTTGGATTTATTACTAAGCAGTTATTACTTTTTTAAATTTGTATGCACTGCAAGCGTAACAAACTGCAGTAAAATTCCAAAAAACAAGTAAACTTTTTAATATAGTCGAATGATTTCTGATAGCCATACATTTGCTAATATTATAATATCAATATCCTGAAAATTTCATAGAGAAATGGATAATTAATTAATAAAGAAAAACTGACAAAAAGCAGCGGAGTTCTAAGTACAGGATATATTCTAGTCGTTCTCTCGAACATTCCAAGTTGGCTTATTCTTTGTACAATAAGAGATTTAAAAAAATACATGTAAGGGGGAACAGGCGTGAGAAGGAATTTGCGGCCTAGTCGACAACTTCATTAGAACACTTGTTTTTTGAGGTGTTTTTCTTCATATTCTTTTATTGGTTACGTAACGTGGGTGGCAATCGCTGGCAAACGCACACGTGACATGCCGACAGGAAGGATCTGCCCAGAATAATACTTAGACAGTGGCCGCCCATGCAGCACACAAACACGCACAGGAAGTTGCATGCAACACGTTACGGCATTGATTTTTGCGCGCCAAAAAATGTGTGTTATGTAAATATTTAAGCCGATATCCTTTATGAGGTACATCCTGTGGCCAATTGCCTTGACCCTTTCGACAGACTGTGGCATGTGTGAAAATTGCAGAAAATCGCTTTATGCAAATTACAGTGGAAATCGCACATTAGACAAGACCTGCCAAGGCGGCAGTCAACATAAAGCCAAATAACGCAAAGCGAAGGTCGCCGGGAGGGGCGATGGGTACCATCCTATAGACGATTATATAGCATAACCGGCATTACACAACACATTGGCCACAACGTCGTTTTTATGGAGGTGCGAAATGGCACATTTTGCCCGGGTCACGAAAACCTGCCGCGTCATTCACAGCGACTACGGATCGGTCTGTGCGTGCCTGGCCAAAAGGAAAAAATGTAAAGAGAAAAGAAAAAAGGAAGGCCATGGTTAACAGTTAGTGCAACCTGTTGGCCAAGCCTTGCAATTTGTCACCTGAGGTGACATTCAAACGCAACAGTTGCCAGCTGAGTTTTACTTTGAGCTCTGTCACCTTTTTAGGTTTTTCGGTGCCCATTCAGTAAAATCTTCCGTTTGGCCCGTTACCAAACAGTTTTCATTCACATTTACACTCGTTGACTCACTGGGGAATATGGGCTTGATTTCTATTTTATTTGTCAAATATTATAATATAAATTTGAAAAAATATTTGTAAATTTCTGGCGAAAATATTTGTTTGACCAAAATAATGCAAAATTATTTTATTGCCAAATCATTTCCTATGCGAAAATACAATTTTGAAAAGTAAAAAACAATTTTATGCAATTATTGTATGTACTTTCCCAGCCTTTGGATCATTTAATTCTGTACGTGCCCAGGCTTAGAAAATCAATTTCCCAGCTCTACAGTTTTTCGTGGAAACGCCAAACCCTAAATATAAAACGCAAAGGCAACCTTAATACGAATTTCTAAAAGACATTTTTACACTTGTTCATTCATTAGTCCTAGAACCTGGCCGTAAGAATCCAAAAAGGGGGGCGACAACACTTCAATTGCAGCAACCTGTCAACATAATTAATCCCCCCTCAGCTCTACAAATCAGCTGATTGTGACTGCGTCGGCTTGCCTTTGAGCCTGCCCCTCTTCTACACACAGCGGTTGAGAAAAAAATTATGAACAATTCATAAAAAAGTAGGCCCTGCTCGACATTCCCAAGGATGTTGTTGTGTTAATTGTCGAAGATGAGGACGAGGTCGTCTTGGCCAGAACTGCGCCATTAACGGCAGCCACGTCGCTCCCACGGCTTGTCGCCTTGTTGCCAGAGCTGGCCACGTATCTGTTTTTTATGCCATTTACACAGAAATCTTGCAACAAATCACGCGCTCCTTTTGTGGCTGCCTTCTCTCAGCTGAGCTGAGTTTTTACCACTAATTTTTTGGTTGTTTTTTTTTTACGTACCGTATATAAGTTGTATTTTGACCTTTATTTGTTTGATGTTAAAAAATAATGCTGCCTGCTCCTACCCCCACAGACACACACATAAGGGGGAACTCTAATGGCTAAGTGCATTTTGGTTTGATTCAGTGCGGGATTTATTTTCCTCCTGATCTTTAGATGAACCTGTGACGACGCAATTCTTTGCCATTATCTGGATTTTGTGAACCTCTGGACTAGTTTGCTTTTTATTGGACTGCCAGCGTCCTAATTGCGGTGTAGAATCTTCAACGGCATTGAAGTTAATCATTTTGTACCTGCGGCTTAGACAGTCAAGCAGTCAGTGCAAACATGGAAGGACTACGAGAGCAATTGTACCGGCAAATGGATATTTTGCTGTCTGCTTTTGATTTTCACAACCCAATTTGCTGCTTTTGTTACCTTTTAGTTTAGTTCTTTCTTGGATGCATCGCACTGGATCGTTATCAGTACGCATTGTGCTTTCCGAGGTTTTTATGGCCAATCTATTTCATACTTCCTGTGTGAGAAAAACTAAAGACCCAACAACAACAGCAACAACAACTACAAGAACATCAGCAACATTAACTACAGCAGCAATTACAACAACAACAACCCAGGTGGGGTAAGGGGCGGGGAGGCAGAGCAACCAGTGACACTTACCCAACATGAAATCTACATAATGACAGCGAGGGGGAAACTAGTTCAGCTAGCAAATTACGAACCGGTATTGGAATACACATATATATATGCTCATAGTAGCAATTGCCCAGCAATTCCCATACAGGATATATTTAGACGCGCATGCGCATCCTTGGCATCACCGCGGGGTAGCGCTGAGGTTGAGCTAAGGTCATGTCAAGGCTGCAACAACTTTGCATAAAATATTTGAAAATGTTTTCATTATGGTAAATAGACACACACACGCACACACACACACATACACTCAAAAGCCATGTCCTGCAGCAGCCTAGAGGAATCCTAGGCTGGTTTCCCACAAACCAAGGGTTGCCCCGCCTGTCCCGGCTCCGGTTCGCTCGCTGCTTAGATATCGCGCTATATTGGTGATAAATTAGTTTAATGGTCGGGCACTAAAAAATACAAAAAAGTAAAAAGGCAGCCGACCGCAGGCAAAGCTTACAGCCTGCCAAGGCAGGCAAACTTTTTTGGCGGCAAAATTGTTGTAGCCATGGCCAAGCAGGAACTCCGTGTACGTGCCTTGACAAGCGCTGCCCCAGTTTAAACAATAGCTGAACCCGTCCTGAAAGCAAAAAAAAAGAAGAAAAATCGAACCCAACTACACATGCGAGTGCCCATAATGAACTGGCCAAACAATACGCCAACTTTTTCAGTTAAAAAATCCAAAAAAGAGGAAGATATATATAAGTAAAGGGAATCACGTTCCGTAAATTTTCACATCGCTGATTTCTTAAAGATCTGGTGGGCAACGGTCATTCCAGGACATTGGTACAACAGGACACATCATGTGCTGGTTCGTGTACTACATGACACAATTGCATTTTGCGGCACAATTGTTTGCCGCACGCACGTGCAACAAGGAGTCGAGTGCGTTTGTTGTTGCAACGCCCATTGCATAGCCGTTACAATTATACATATATATATATATATTTTTTTTATATATATGTACTCTATATAGAGTCTGCATGTGACACTTTTCAATGAGCTACAAGCTACGAGTTATTTTGAATACACTCGTATTCATTGTACTCCTACGTTGCAGTTCCAAGTGAATACAGCAACAGACAATGAATCTTTTTATCTCCTTTTTTAGCCTATTTGTAGTTGTTGTTGTCTATAAAAGGTGCGGGAGGAGGGGCGTTGTGTTGTTGCAATTTTAGCGTAATTTTATTGTTATTAATTGTATGGAATTGGTTTTTAAATGTCCTTTGTCTTGATTGAGGCACAGGTGAAATGCGTCGCAGTGAATGAAATTCTATATGGCAACGCGAGTGTGGGTGCGAAGGTAGTCAGATATGTTTTATGGCCATAACTTATGGACATTAAAGAGTATTGAAGGCATATATCACAACAGAATAGAATATATCAATATAGGCTCTTGTCGATCGATTGTTAATCGATATGTAGCTAGATAAAGGAAGTAGAAAGTGTTATCTATATTCTATTCAATCGAATCTTTATGGCAATCGATTCATATAGTGGAGAGATTCAGAATCATCTGAATTAATTAAATAAATTATTTAATTGGATGAAATATAAGAAAAAGATATAAAATATGATATTTTATAATTTAGTTCAAACTACACTGTTCTACACAATCCTAGAAGGTTAGGTTAAGAAAATATTATTTTATTTAGGAAAAAACGAAGGGTTAGAAAATAGTGAAGTGCGTTTATTTAAAGTTTATTTCACGAAACTCTTTATTTTATAAGAAACTATAATATATACAATATCAATATAGCAATACACAACACGACAATGTCTTTTTTCGCTTTAAAATAATAATAATAAAATAATAAAATAAAATAAATAAAATAAAATAAAATGTAGCCTGAAGGAGCTTATCTATATCAAAAAGTAAAAATTTTTTGCAGAAAATATAATTCGAGGTCAAATCAGTAGTCTTGATAATAAAGGTCACTTTCTACACAATACACAATAAGCCCCCTTCCCGGGAAGCTCCCTGGTAGCCTTTACGCAGCGAGATCATTGAAAATTCTTTTTCTACATCACAGTTATTGCCAATTTTTTTGCATGCCGCCTTTAACAATTTCTGCACAGTGCCAGTTCTGGCTGCCGTTTGTTTAACACCTACTGAAAGAAAGCGCACTAAAAAGTTGATTTTTTACAGTAGACCAAAAAAAAAAATAAAATAAAATAAAACTGAACCGAGTTAAGCAACCTGTTACAATGAGCTACAGATGCTCTTACCGCTTACATAACAGAAGTGCGTGCAGCGCGCAGCGGCAGGTAACTCTTCAGTTTCGAGGACATTGACAGCGCGGCACAGCGGAGGCTTGACCTAAAGCCTGAATACCTTACACCTTGTAATTCATATTTTCCAAACAACCTGAACGCATTTTTAACACTTTTGTTATACACTTGTGGGCATAATTTTTCGGGGTTACCATAACCATTGTTAGCTGACAATTTTCTAGAGTGCTGCCGTTGCTATTGCCCAGTTTGAAGTGGCCGCGAGACACTGTGCACTGTGGGCAACGGATTCGCGTTTAGTGACAGTGGAAACTAAGTGCCTACCGCTTCTAAGAAGAAGAAACCATTCAATGAATGATTTTATTTTATTATTTTTTTTTTGGGTTTTGTTTTTTGGTTATTTGGTTGCGTATGAATGGAAAAGGAGTGCCCTGTAACCGCTGAGCGAGAGACACAAATCAGAGACCATTCAGAGATATGTGAGTAAGCCTAGGACGAGAAAAGGTATGCCGGAATGTGTGTTGTGTTGTCTAAAAGGCCTTCAAGTATTTATCGATCGCCGACAAATTTCCTAGAATTTTTTCTGTATGATTGTACAATTTTTTTTTATTATTTCAATATTGAAGAAATGTGCATAAGTAAAGTAAATGGCAGCTGTGTGATATGAAAATATGCAAAAAACACCACATAAAGATATTTATGTAAGTCAATGTACGGTCAGCAAATAGAACCCGAACGGAGAGCAACATATTTGCACCCTACACCAGTTTGCAAAAGCAAATAGGCATATAAATTGAGTTGGCGTTAGCATTAAAAAACTTTTTAGGATAAGTAAATAACAAAGATATCTTAAATAGATAACAATTATGAAAATGAAATGGAAAGTAAAATGGAATAGAAAAATTAGAGAATATAAAATTTTAATTATATGTGTAAAGCAAGGCCTACTTTTAGATATTTTCTCTACAGAAATACTAAATAGAATATTTTTTTAATTTGAAGGTTCGAACCGAAACCTATGTTAAGTGCTGTTGAAAACAAGGTTCAAAAACCGAACATTAAAGTGAGGCATTGGTTCCAACCATGAACCAAAATAATATTTTCTATTAAATAAACCTGTGTAAAGCAAACTATACTGCCTGTAGGGCATTAATATTGAAACACACAATGAAACTGAGTGTACTGCTTGAAACACTATATTGCCTTGTATGTCTGTTTATATAGAAATATATATATTTATATATATGTTTATCGGCATTTATATAGAACTACAGACGACAATATTTAGGCATAATTTGCTTCATTGAAAACCCGAGCACGCGCCGTGCTTAGTAAATATTGCAAAAAAATAAATAAAATCAAATAAATGTACATATGTATATTCATATATATATAAGTCATGTCTGAATGACTGGAATTGTAGCGACTTGGCAGACTTTTTTCTGCTTGAAGCACGTCGCGAGCATTTCCGCAGTATGATCAAATATGATATTGTGGCACCACCAAATATACACAAGACCCACAGATATATGAAAGAACACGTCTGACACAAATATAAGTTGTCAATGGTTATATCAAAGTATATGTGCTTACTGTATACATATATATTTATATAAGTGCATATATGTATATAGCATTCAAGGTCAGCAACGTCGATTGCTCAGCTTTCTTCAAAAGACTTGTGTGCAGCTTGCCGCCAGCCTTAAGATTGCACGCCAAATGTTCACAGTGTTCATTGATAAAAGCAACAAAAGCAACAACAACAACAAAGACTTTAAAGCTGTTAAATGCTGTTAAATGTACAAAAAGGCAATAAAAAATCTGTTTCATTCATAAAATGCGCCTTATCAGTGCAACGGCTGTGTAGGTGTGTGTGTGTGAGTGTATTTGAGTGTGTCCGCATGCGGGCCTTAGGGGCGTATACAACGGCCAGAGGAACAACAACTATAACAACAATAACCAGCGCTGCGATAACTTTGTGACGTCACATAATTGCAGCTGGCGCTAATGCTCGAACTCGCATTTGCAATTTCCGCTGCTGCTCGAGCCCGCAGCACATGCCACAGTCTGTCTGCAGCTCTACGCCACATCTCCCTCTACTTTCTTGGAAGTTGCTTTTCATATATTGACTTTGGGCAAACAGATAAATGACATTTATCGACTTTTTACGCACTTTTAAATAAGTTAAAATATGTTTGCACACTTCTGCACGCACAAACGTTTGTATCTGTATCTGTAGCGCTTGTATCTGTATCTTTGGCTGTTTATGTGTGTGCCTTAGTATCTACGCCCGCTGTTTGTTGTTTGTTAAACAATGCCCAACACTTTTATCAGCGTATTCCCTAATGCTGATTTCTTGGTATGCACAATTTTTCACTAAATGAAATTTCATATATTCTTCTCTGTGTGGCTGCCTCTGATTTTTATTTTATTTTTTTTTATCTGCGGCGATATGATGCCCTATCGACCGCTCCACGTCTTATCAACGGGCCACCAATTCTCTTCTTTATCTGTGCAAACAGCGGTGCAACAAACTTTCGAATGTTTGTCCAGTCTTAGCAACACTGTTGCATGCAGCAAAACCCTGGTCTCGAGCTCCTTTCATTCCCTCATTCATGCAATATTTGCCATTGATTTTCGTACCACTACGCTTGCAATGTTTTTAAAGCGATTTCATTGATGATTTATGATATGCCTGCTTAACGTTGTTTTTATGTCGCTGAACTTGCCGATTTTTCCCGGAAAAATCGTTGGAAATGGTCGTAAAAATGTCATTTTAGATTGTAAATTACAGTTCTATCCACAAATAGCTCTGTAACAAGTTAAAGTGGCAAGTGCACTAGATCGAACGTGTCTTTTATAATCTAGCAAAAGCAAATAAAAACCATCCTAGATATTCTATATTTAATCTAAAGAAAGTAAATACGAATATATCAGATCAATTTTAGCAAGCGTTGTGTGTGAAAAATTTAAGTTAAAGCAGCGGTAGACAAAAGACTCTTATTATTATTGTTATTATCATTATTATTATGAGTATTCGTATTACTATTATTATTATTATTTTTATTATTAGTATTATTATTATTGTTAGTATTATAATTATTATTATTATTATTCAAGGTATAGGGTATACATTAACTTCGGTTAAGACAAGCATCCATACACTAGTATCCCGAAATTTGAAACGTAACCGAATTTTCTTATTTTTCTTCAAAATATATTATGCATAATACATTAAATCGATTGCAAAATGCATTAAATTTATACAAATAAAAAAGTATCTGATCAATTTTTTATAATTTACCGTTTGAATCTGCTGAGTTTTGGACTCTACAAGATTTGTGCACATAATTTCCTGTATAAAGATCATAAAACCAATAAAAACAAGTAAGAACGTTGCCGTCGGACGTAACCGACTGCATAATACTCGTTCACAGTGCACTGAAGTTATTATTGTTATTTTGGAAAAAAATAGAATTTTTATATTTCGTAGGGCCGGGGGAAAAAATCGAAAAAAAATTATTTTCAAATACGAATTAAATTTAAATGCGGTACCAATCTAGAGGTTATTCCACGGAGAAAATGGTAAACATCGTGAAAATCGGTTAATTTTTGACGAAGTTATGAGACTTTAAAATCTATCAAGTATGGTTTTGGGAACTTTACATGTCTAAATTTTTGTCAATTTTGGCATGATTTTTGACAGAAAAATCGACCCCCTCAGAATCACTTTTAAAGTTGCGATTTATACTAATTTAAGTACCCGCAATCGATTAAAAATGAAAGTTGGCGATTCTAAATCAGAAAAAAAATTTTTTTTGCAAAATAAGTAAGGGGGGAGTAAAGGATATTTTTAGAAAAAAATCGAAAAAAATTTATTTTCAAATACGAATTAAATTTAAATGCGGTATCAATCTAGAGATTATTCCATAGAGAAAATGGTAAACATCGTGAAAATCGGTTAATTTTTGACGAAGTTATTAGACTTTAAAATCTATCAAGTATGGTTTTGGAAACTTTACATGTCTAAATTTTTGTCAATTTTGGCATGATATTTGACAGAAAAATCGACCCCTCAGAATCACTTTTAAAGTTGCGATTTATACTAATTTAAGTACCCGAAATATAAAATGTAGTAAATTTCGGAATGGGCGTGGCCGGGAAAATTTCTTACCGAGCCATCTACCTTGAAAATTTGGTGACTCTAAAATTAAGTCCCTCAAATATCCCTAAAAAGGCTTTAAGTAAAATCGCTTTTATATTTCCATGTTCTCCTAATACAACACGATTATTGGTTTCAAGTTTTCTTAATTTTTGCATAACGCATTTCAAAATGATGCTCATGTTACAACTTATCTTTTACCAGATATAAAAATATGCAATTACAAACCCAGCAAGTACCACAATTCGTCCATACACTGGACAATTCGAACGGACACCTTGCTCGAAGTCATCGTGAGAAACTGAAAGGTAACCTTAGAGATATGAACCCAGGACTACATACAATGTTATTTATTGCGTCATGCCCACGATTTGCCCTTGGCAAAAGTGACTCCCACGCACGCCAAATGCAGCTGCGCTCGCTACATTTCCCATAGGGAGTGGGTTACTCTTTCACTTGTGTGTGGACCTTTCACTGGCTCAAGTGTCCGCCGTGATGCTGGGCAAAAATTAGAGTGCCTAGGAACAAAGACAATGTCTGACATTCCCAGCACTGACCACTTGAATATAGTTTAGAGAGTTCAGCGAGGCTTCTTAGTTTTATTTTTTTTTTTTGGACGCATGGTAAACGCGTGCACTTTCTTTGTGGCACAGTGGGTAGGTGAAGGAGCGGTGCAGAGCGTATATACAAAAAACATCAGAAAAATTTGGAAACATTTGTCTAAGAAAACACAGACAACAACAAAAGTCGCTGGCGACACTTGAACCGTTGACAAAGCCCAGACAAATTCACAATGCCCATTCCCACGATACTCTCTTTCAGCACAGGGACAGAGCCAGGGGCAATGGGCTAGGGGCTATCTAACGGTCGCACAATACCCAGCAATTTTTTTCTTCTTTGAGTGCAAGTGCAGAAACTGGAGATCTTTCGCGTGCATCTATCCCACTTGCACGCTCAGTCCCCGTTATATATCGTATAGTTCGTATAACTCATGCACTATACGAACCGAGATCCGAGACTGTGTCGTCTGGCATGTGTACACTTGATATCCTGGCGTGTTTACTTTTACAAATACTCTTTCTTCTCGTCTCTCTTCACTATGTATTTTATTATTCTTATTATTATTATTGTATACATTTTTCTCTTTCTTTGCACAGGGTTTGCCATTAAGGTGACTTTGTGAAAAATCTTCACACACTACCCGGGTGCCTCGTGTGTGTGTGTACGAGTGTTTTATTGTATGTGGGCTGGGACAAGTGACAGCATCGTTTATGACCAATGCCAGCAGGTAATTTTTCAGCTTGACTTCCTAAACCATACGCATTACCGAATTATTCGCACGTGCATTGGTTTAGATTGGAAATTGATGGGCCTGGCTCTGTGGATGATTCCAAGAATCTATCTCATGGGTAATGAGTGAAAGAATAAAGAAAACAATGAAGTGTCAATTGGTCCATAATTATTCAACAATCACAAACAAATAGAAACTTAAGATTGGCAATTTTCGGGGTTCTTAATGGAAGTTCAAGAGATTTGCACTGATTTTAAGAAAAAATATTGCATACTTTTGAGCGTGGACAGTTACGATCAAAACTGGAGATAGTTATTGTCAAAAAAATATTTGACGAAAATAGAGAAAAAGAAGAAAATATTGACAAATATTGAGATTTTAGGAAGCTCTTATGAACTGTAACATTTCAAAAGCTTGTAATAGTAGATTTAAGAAAAATAAATATACATTTTTTGACGAATTTAAAAATTCCTGATATAAATATAAATGGGCGGGACTTGAAGCTGTAAAACAATTAAGATCAGAAAAACACTACTTATCTAATGGATCACACAAAGATCTCAAACTCTTTAAAGGCAATTTTAAAAGAATATGAAGTCAATAAACACTGAAAAAAACTGTGAATATAATAAAACAACAAAATGACTAGCATTCGGAATATTGGAATAGTTTGAGTTGCCAAAGAAAAATTAGACCGGAACAAACCTTATTGTGCTCAAGTTACATTACTCCCACGCACACCCCCAAACAAAGCCCATACAAATACTGTGAAAAGAAGCCCCAAGCCCCATTTTTGGCGCTCAAACTGGCTTTGTCTAAAGATAGCTGACATTCACTCTTGCATTCTTCATCTCCATTCTTCAACAATTATGATCGCAGCACAATGAAGCGCATTTCCAAGAATACATCAGACACCGAACTCCACTTCCTTTTATTTTTTGGCATGGCTCCAGCGCACTCCCCCTAAACAGGCAGCCGGGGCAGCCAACAGAACTCGACTCGACTCCACTCCAAACTAATCTCAATGCTTGTGATCTGTGTGTCGTATGTTGAACCAGACCCCATTAGCAAGAGCCGCTCCGAGTTGAGCATCATACCCATACCCCAACTCTTTTAGCACAACATAAACCATACGACGACTTCCTCATTTCCGTTTGTTTCAGGCGTGGGGGGTTTTTGTACAAAAATATATTTTCTCAATTTTGCCAGCACATTAATCATAAGCGTTCGTTTTCGTTTGTGCCCCCATTGAGGCTGCCAGTCACTCAGTCAGTCAGACCCCTAGCCAGACCCCTTTCATATGCGTACGCATCTAATCTTTAAGATATTTTTGGGCATAGTTCAGCATTGGTCTGCTTCGGAGTTTTTCAATTATTTCTGTTTTTATTGCCTCAGCATCAAGACTAAAAGTTGACACTCTATATGTTAGGGGCAAACGGAGGGGCCCGTGTGGCAAGCCGGCGTATGTGTGCGTCTGTGTTCGTGCCACACCGACAGCAAAAATACGTTATGCTCGTTTATGTTGCGCCTCGTCTGACGCTGCCGACGACGGCGACGGCGACGGCGACGGGTTGAGTGCTCAACGTTGCGCTCGCGCAGCAACACACGTTCTCGCTCTCCCTTTCTCTCTCTCTCGCGCTCTTTTCTCTATTGCTTGTAGTCGGTCCCTCTCTCTCCCTCTCTCGCTCTCTCTTTCTTATTCTCTGCTGCACCAGCCAACGCAAGGCAGGGGGTTTATTGAGCACGAGCATGGGCTTGGGCATGAGAATGTGCCCATATCGCATTTTATCAAACATAAACACACACACCAAACACACACCACACACACTCGCGCACACACACACACACACACTCGTGAGCCGTTGCGCGCCAGATTCTGTAACGGACAAAATGTTCTTATGCAGCAAGCGTCGCAGTCGCCGCTGACGTCGCTGCTGGCAGCAACTGCCTCATGCTGAAATTTGTTGAGCCATTTGCTCAGCCCGCCCGAACGACCCTGCCGCACCTCTCAGCTATTTGCATAATATTTCGCTTATTGAGCTGGCTTCGAGCCGCCTCCGCCTCTGTCTCGGCCTCGGTGGTCCTACGAAACGTAGGTGGAGCCCTTTCCCAGGACAATAATTCGGCAATTGTAACACCCAACAGCAAAAAGATGACAAAACCCGAAGAAAAATAAAACGCTATTAGGGTCTCATATTGTTTTTTATGTAGGGGATATGTCTATCAACCACGTCTATAGCCACGTTTGGGCCTTTGACTTCATTGTTTGGCCAGCGTGAGATCAGCACACGGCAGGTATGCCCACTTGCCACTCGCTCGTGCAGCAACGATAAATGATGTTGCAATGTTGTAAGGACAAGGTCTTGGATTTACCAGCACTTGATGATTTGCTGTGCCTTTGTTGAAAAAAGGAGCTCAAACTAACACCAACAGCAAGTGGAGGCGAAAAATAAAAACTAAAGCAAAGCCAAAGACAACACAACAAAAGTCAAACAGGTTTCTAGCTACAGTCGTAGCAGTAAAAGTCCGTTTGAAGGGTCCCACAATTTTCCCACATCGATTTTGTCGAGCCAACAGCTGATTGCACAAAAATTTTCCCAGCGCTACTCAGCTGACTGCGACTGCGACTCCGATTTTCACTTGCTGTTTGCTTAACAGGACCAAACACCACAGGACGTGGCGGCTGCAGATTGTCCACAACTGTCAAACCTGTCTGCCCAACAAGGGATATCTATAACTAGCCGTAAAAAAATGTATCTTCCCTACATTCGAGATTTTTTCTTGCCGTTTGTTGCACTTTATTTGGAGTGTCAACTGCACAACAGGATATTTGTCGACCGGCTATTCCCTGCGTACTTCTCCTCCAACGTCGCCGGCTCATTAATTGACCAGCGGCACATTGGCAATGATGAGAAAATTGGACGCTCAAGTGTCCATTCAAGTGCTGCGCTTAGATACTTGCACAGATAGGACTAAGGATCACTTTCCCTTAGGTATCGCATGTCACAGGCGGTTATCTCTAGCTCTCTCTCTACCTCCCTAACTCTCTGGAACTGTCACCAGCCGAAAGTATTTCGCTAAAAGACAAACGCTGAAGGCGCTTAGCTAAAACATTTCCAGGAAACGAAATCCGGGGTTTTGCGCAACTCTATGAACCGTTAGTCACACACTCTCAGGTGCCACGCCTACTGTGCCACAGGTTTCTAGAGTGTTTCGCGCTAAAAAGAAAAAACAAAACACAAAAATACCACACTTGTGTTAATATTAAGTTCGCAACCTCTGCAACTTAACTGTCCGGCGTTCCGCCTTGCCCCCGTCGATTATGTAACGTAAGCCGAGAACATGGACAGGTCCTCGACCAATCGCTGGCTCTTCAAGCGTATTGGATTACCAGCCAATGTCAGTTCGGTTTTACTTTTTTCGGTTTCTGCGGTCAATCGGCGTTGACAGTTCGAACTTTACTTAACGGCTGCGATTTTAAACCGCAGAACTCAAGAGTTTCGTTTGGCTCTCAGGATGTGGTTGCTGCTTGTTGCCTTATTTACTTAGGATTGGGAAGTTTTACAAGTTGTGCAGTTAGTGAGAGCACTTCCTTTGCGAGGTGTCCAGCGCAAGGAACCGGAAGCATTTTTTGGCTAGTTCCTGTGCAGGTGAATGGAGTCCTAAGGAAGTTAGTCAAAGCGAACTTATATTTTTTTCACCTAGGATTACGCTTTTGGTTACCTGGTTTCAAATTCCACAAAGAAGTCTTAAAGTTGAGGAAAAAATCGTACCATAAGTGACTCCCTAATAAGCTCTTTTGCCAATTGTCTTTCAAAGACATTGCATCTCAGTAAAGTAGCATGGCCCCACTCCTGTTTTAACCCTACGTATACAAATCTTCTTTTGAAAGGTATGTTTTATAATTAAAATTGCATTAAAACACAAAAAGAGTTCAATGACATGTCATCTTGCATCTCAAGTCCGAACTCTCTTAGCGACTTGTCTTGCAAAACACACTGAGTGATAGTTCACACCTATTTTTAACCTTAGATCGAAATATCTTCTTTTGGAGACCTTTTTTTATTGAATACCTATTAGATCACAAGTCAAGCTCAAGGACATGTCAGCAAGTATTTAGGTTTGGAATTACTTAATGATCTGTCTTGTCAATTGCTTTGTAATACGCACTACATGACAGTTTAGCAGAGTTGTACTCCTGGTTTTAACCTAATATATACTAAACTTCTTTGGGAGATCTGTTTCATAATGAATTTCTATTAGGACACAAGACGAGGTCAATGACATGTCAAGTAAATGATGATATGACCTTAAAGACCAGGCCTTTTCTTTCTCAGTATAATCAACAAACTCCCACACACACGCACACGC
This sequence comes from Drosophila robusta, assembly GCA_035043565.1. Classification (NCBI taxonomy): domain Eukaryota; kingdom Metazoa; phylum Arthropoda; class Insecta; order Diptera; family Drosophilidae; genus Drosophila; species Drosophila robusta. The sequence goes on from JAWNMW010000235.1 coordinate 6,185,396, forward strand.
GTAAATATAAACGGCAAAAAGCGTGCCCCAATGGCACACACCAAAAAGCCCAAAAGAGACGCCAAGTTTCGCGCCAAAATTGCGTCACACAGCAGAGGAAAAAAAAAGAAGAAAAAAGCAGCGCTTTGGCGGTCTTCACACAGACACACACATACACCATACACACACACACACACAGTCGAGACAGAGTACCACACACATAACGTTCGTGGCAAAGCACGATAACAAATATGAACTTCCCATTCTTATGCGATCACGAGTGGGAGACCGTAGACCGCCGACAGAGTTGGGGAGAGGGGGCCAGCCAGCAAAATACTGAATATCGAAAATCTCGCACAAACCAATGCGAAAAAGGCGAAGCGCTCAATTTAGCTCTCTAATCACGCAGAGTTTGCACTGCAAATTCCTTTTGGCAGTGCCTCCTTATTGCGTCTGGAACAGGGTCTGGTACACTGGGACATGGCATGGACAAAGTTCTTAGCTTTCGCTTATGTCCATACCGTGTGCAGTGTCATGTCCTCATGTCCGCTCCTTCGTTGGGCCAGCACTTCACGTGCGTGTGTGTGAATGTGTGTTGTTGGCCTGTTAAAAAACATTTCGCCGAAAATGTGTCTGGCACGTTAAATGGGCTTTGGCCAGGTAACTTGCAGTTCTAACCAGACACTGCAACAACAACAACAGCAACGACAACAACAACAAATACCATTGATCAATGGCTTAGGTCTTTGATACGTCCGCGCTGGCGGTGGCGTGCATTTGGGGCTTTGCTTTGGTCTCGGCTTTTGGTGGATGTCCCATGGAATGTTGTGCCACCAGTTCTCGATATGCTTCAATAAGGAGTTTCGGCACAGCAACCACAACAACAAGTGAGACTGTTATAGCCGAAAATGCCTGATTACGAGATACTCTATTATTGTAAATAATAGCACAAGGCGACTGGGAAAGTGCTGTGTGTTTTGGAGCTTGGATGTACATTTATAAGTGTACTTTATATGATCTTATCTTTTTAAGGCATTATTTCTTTTTATCAAAAATATATCATATATACAATATATTGTATAAAAAATATATCATTATTGTAACAGATTCGCATGTCTAAAATACATGATAATAATACTCATATCCATGTTACTGAACCTTTCATCAAAAATGTATTATATAAATACTTAAACCCATGTGACCGATCCTTATATCATAATTTCATTTTATTATAAAATATTATATAGTGCTTATATCAATATTACTGATTGAATTCTTGATCTTTTCGTCCAAAAGTATTACACATCAGTACTCTTTAAACCAAATTTGATCTCATAATCACTTAAATTGACTTCATTTAACTTAATCTCGCACCAAAGCGGGCATGAGCAAAATAGAATTAGAATCAAATAGATTGCACTTAGTTCCTATATTTTTGGATCATCAATTTCAAATTGGTGAAATTTGCACATACAAAATTCAATCGGGCTAGTTTAAGTATTCGCATAAAACCTTCTTTGGTGTGCTCTATATACTCCTTTTTACTGCTTCCAACACGGAGTACAAAAAAGTTCCTGGGAAAAATGTTGCACAACTTTACTACCTGCCATGGGCAGTACGCGACGGCGACGGCGACGGCGACGACGACAACGATCACATCCAATCTTGAGAGCTACACAGAGCTCCACACCATAGCTCCTGCTCGACGGTCGCACACCTCGTCCCGCTTAGATTCATTAAGTGAAAAGTTTAAAGTCTCAAATTTTTCGTTCATGCGGCTGCCTCAGTGATTTTTATGGGCCGAGGCTAAGTTTTACTTGGCTCAATGGGCACAACGCAGAAACGAGGATCAGAAACATCAACAACAACAAAAAAGAAACACATTAGTCCTCGAGCTTTATTACAAATTATGCGTCGCCTTCTTCCTCTCCTTAAAATTCTCGAAGGTTTTCAGTTTTGTTTTTTTTTTTAGAATTCATAAAGTTGTGTGCACAAGTGTCCGTGTCTGTGTGTCGCTATAAATGTAGATGTAGAACGCTGTCTGACTATCTGACTGGCAGTGGAAGGCGCCGATAAGCGACACACACACACACACATACACACAGAGAGGCAGGCGCAGGAAAAAAGGCGCACAGATTTTTGTAGGGGCAAAAATATGCAACGCAACTGGTTTATCAACTTGCATTTTGGCGCCAAAATTTCTGCAAATCTTTTTCATGCCCTGCGCTTTGCACGCCCTTCGTGCCACACACAAGCAAACACACACATACTCTATAAAAAAAAGCGTATATATATAGATATATATATGGCATACCCTTTATGCATATAATTTTCGTTTTATTGGACAAAATTAATTGGGCGCCAAGATAGAGGCATTAAAAGCCACTTTAATTTGCGAACGCACGCACGCACGTACACACAAATGTATCTGGCAGATACAAATGTATCTGTTGCGGCATTTGCTAATGAATTTGTTCAGCAAAAAGCCCACACACACACACATGCGTATTAACTAGTATGTGGGCATGCGTCGCACAGCTTCCTGTCTGATTATTTGCGGTCAGCCTGCAGCGAATTAGCAACAATGTTGTGCACAACCAATGATCGATATGTGTGTATGTATGTCTGCATGTAATTGTAGCCCACAGCTGTTTATGCGGTCGGCAGTCAGTGCACCTCATTCAGAGCCAATTTTTACTTTCAGCCAGCGTAGATCCTTGACCATTGTGCAAAAAAAAAACAAAGAAATAAAAGAAATGAAAGACCCATCAACACTGTAAAACGATAGATTTCTTTGTGCATTCACTTGCTTCCTGTTTTATACATATCCTTAGCCACCAATAAAGAGATTTCCTTCGTTTTGCACTCGGCCAATTAGTGGCCGCTGTACCTGTCCCCCGGGCAGCCGCAAAAACCAAACAAATTATGTGATTAACAAATATGAAAGATACGGCCAAGCGCTTTGTTTGCGTCGAGAACTCTGTGAAATAAATAAGAATGAAAAAACCTCTCTACTCTCCGCTTATCGGCGTGCGTTTTTAGCGCTTAAACAAATGCCGTATTTTAGCGCCCATTTGATAGTGAGCAACGGGCTCAACTGATATCAACAAGGTTTTGGTTTCCCTTTAAGTGCAATGCCTGCGCTGCCAGGGATCCCGTGGGAATAATAACCGAACTGAGCATTAATTCATGTTTAATATGCTGCCAATGTACGCGGCACTTCCGAGCCGCCTTTGAGTAATTTACGATGAGGTTCACAATCGGAAATTCGCTTCGAAAGCTGACCAAGCATATGTTATTAGTTTGTGAAATGTTTTATTAAAGGACCTAAAAATAGGTTTATGAGGCATAAGATAGCTCAAGCAAATACTTCATTAAAAAAAAAAGTAAAATAATTTAAAATTTCTTCATTCGAAATTCTGGAGAACTTTTCGATTTGTTACATTTAACAGCGGGAATGCGAGTACAATGAAATTTATAGATTTCATTATAATAAAATTGTTATATATGAAATATGACAAAATACCTCATAATTATTCTTATGAACTTACTTACAAAATAAATAATGATATTTTTCAATAAAAATTATTTTCTTAGAATTTAATGGAAATAAAAATAAACAACATTTTGTTTGGCATGGAAAACAGAGCGACGCGAACAAAATAGAAAACTTTTAAATTGCTTTAATATTTTGTGGTATTCACGACGTAAGCATAAAAAAAAACTACAGATAATCTTACACACATGTATTTTAAGATCTTGAAAGATCATTATCTAAGTTAAGTTTCTTTCAGTGTATTATGACAAAAATTTGAGGAATGACGATCATTTCAAGGGAAAGTTCACACTAAAAGTTGAGCAAATAATGTAATCTACACCCTCTCGGAAGAAAAAAGCAAACAAAATACTTGAGAACGATATACCATACATTGGATAATCCAGCACAAGCCACCTATAACCTTTCAGATAAGATAACTTAACAATTTTTTAGGGCATGTAGTGTAGAATCAACTCTACTAATGCCTTGTACGGCTCCCACCAGAAAACACACAGTAAACACTGCCCCCACAAGACCAACATCATTTAACACTAAACGCTCAGCTAAAAATAAAAGGAGCAAATCAAATGCCCGCACGCCAACGCAAAGATACGCTGAGAGCGATACATAGAAAAAATGCAGGAGAAGTTTAAGAGCAACTCCCCACACTCACACACACACATGTTTATATATACCCACACACACCAGAGTCGTGCACTTAGTTATATTCGAATAGATACACGGAAAACTCGTATTTCTGCCACCAAGCGAGGCGCACAAGCCGAAAGGTCAATGCATTTAGTTAATGCAACACAAATGCAACGGATGTGTGTGTTACGTTGTGGATGTGTGTGTGTGAGTGTATGTGTGCATTGGAGCTGCAGCCCCCACACAGATGCGCTGCGCCGCTGCGACAACGATATTAATATAAGCCCCGGATCTGCGGCTGCAGCTTCAGTTAGTATATAGACACAGCCCCCATTTGCCTCTGGTTGGCATCTAAGGTTCAAGCAACTCTACAAAGCCTAGTAGAGAGAGTGGAGAGCTGTGTGGGCACAGCATCCACACACACATATACGTAGATGAGCAACTGCCTTCTATTTCGTAACGGACAATGGGGAACGCAACACGTTGTGTAGCTGAAGAGGCAATTGTGGGGAAAAGGCGGGAGTGAGGGGAAGTAAGGAACGCCTGCAGCAATTTAGAAAAATTCAACGTTGTCGCGGGGGTCTCAGTTGGCAACCCTTGTCCAAAACGCCGCCAATATTGTTGTCAACACAAATAAACATCATCATATGATTATAAATTGGACCACTCGCCAGTTGGCTTCTACACTTGGAGAAAAATGCACTGATAAGTTTTCTTAAGACTGTGATAGAATACAAGCCTTTTTTCTGGAAATTTTAAGAACAATGAATATTCTTAATCTTGGTACACATTATTCTATGTTTCATAAATTAAATAAAAGCATTATTGGTTTCAAAATTGGCAAGTGAATAACAAAAAAGTTTGAATTAATTAATCAACAAGCGTAAAACGTGCTTAATAAAAGTCCAAAATTCGACAGTTCCAAAGCTGTATTTATGTCTTATATTAAGGTACTTCGAAACATTTTTTAAATAAGAATTTCATTAAATAATTAATAAGTTTACTTATGTACGAAAAATAAAATATTCTTAAAATATAAATTTCGCTAAAAACAAAAAAAAAATTCTGAATTTTCTGATCTGAATTTCGTTTTCTGGTCAAGAAACTTTGCCCTTAACTAGTCTTAAACTACTATACTATAGATTTTTGCGCCAAGTGTGAAGCTTAAAAAAGAAAAACCTAACAAAAAAGTTAAGCCCAGCGTATAGAATATTCCCACGGCAACAGTCGCCGTTTGTTGCTACACAAAAAAGTTAGAAAAAAGATTAAACAAAAATATACGCAAATCCGCGAGGGCAGAAAGACTGAAAGACTGACTGGCAGGCAGGCAACATCTATAAACGCCGATTGGCAAATATTTAATAATGCTGCGTAAACTTTAAACAACTTGACAATTTCACACTCGCCTGTGAAGATCACTATGCAGCAGTCGCGGTCGCGATCGCGCTCTCGCTCCCACTCTGTCTTTATCTTTATCGCCCTTCTCTCTCTCTCTCTCTCTCTCACACTCTCTCTGTTTCTCTCGTTTGCTCTATGGCTCAGTTAATGTTGTTTTATGATCTTTAAATATGTTTGGCTTCTTCGTCTGGTCTGTGCTCGACTTGTTGGCTTTGTCGTAACCGTCGTCTGCCTGAACGTTGAGCCCTTGGTCCATGGCCCCGCGTCGCCCGTTCAATTCCACTTCATTCCGTTTTGGCGCTGTTTTTTTTCGTATATTATGTTCTACAACAAAGTAACAGCAACAACAACAAAAAACACAGCTCGGAGACGGTTTCCATAATGGAGCAATCTCCAGCTTCTTCTTCTGCCTGTGTGCATGTGTGTGTTGGTGTTTGTATGCTTGCTGTCGATTTGTTTCATTTTTCATAATTTTTTGCATATTCAAAATAACTTGGCACATATGACTGACGGCGCTGCGCGTTTACGTTTGTCAGCTGGTTTCGGTCTGGCACTAAAGCTCTAGACAAAGGGGGGAACTGAGATGTGAATGGGAGCAGGGTGCGTTGCTGACTGTCGATGCTGTCACAGCTTGGGGTAAATTCCTGGGCATTCGCGGAACGCACTTAGACGCAACAACAAACAATTGTTTAACTGGAAGGCGTGCAAAATTATAGTTTTTTTTCGCTTTTTTTCTACTTCACACTTTTCTTGGCGCTATCCAGCTTCAGGCCCCGGACCCTGCTGCTGCCCCCGCCCCATTGCCTGTTGTCCCTAAACGACTTGTTTCCGTTTCTTCGAGTTCAATTCTTAGTTTTCGAATTCATTCACACTTCTGTTTATTTTCGTACGAAGCGTGAAGTTTGGAGCTGAGTTTCTGCTGTGCTGTTAGCTAAATAGCCATGTGATGCTTGGGTGGCCATGTGGTATGTGTGTGTGTGTGTGTGTAGTAGGTGCTGATAAGTCACATAACGGGAAATCTACAGGCCTTGGACTAGCAATGGGCTTGCCATAAAAAGTATAAAGCTGGTTATCAGGAAAAAAAATTTTATTTTCATTTGAAATTATTATTGTTTATTTTTATTATTATTATTTTTGTTTAGTAAATATTACTTAATTTATATGCTATTACATTTTACTATATTATTATCAAAGAAAACAAAGAAAAATATATGCATGCTGTCAAAATTATGTTTTTAAAATATTTAATAAACAAATATGGAAAACAGGACATTCGTTCACACGCATAAAAATGCAAACAACCTGAATTTCATATTACAATATATTTTTTAAAATTATATTAATTTTTTTTGTTTGTCTAATGAGCTAGTCCTTAATTTGTTTAAGGCAGAAATATTAAGTTAATATAAACCATCTTTAAGAAATATTCTTTCTTCCTAAAGAAGTTTACTTAAATCAAAATCAAAACCCATTAATTTATGAACTGGATTAATTAGTTATGATTTCAGCCACATCAAAAATAAATAAATAAAGTAGTTATGTAAAACTAATGAAGAATATATTAAGTATTTTATACACATGTATGTGTTGTATATATGTAGGCTTAATGGCTATCATAATAACCAATTAACACTGTCTGTAAAGATCGTGGGATCAGCTAAAACCATACCATAACAGTATATAACACCATATGACGTGCAGGCATATATCTGCAATCTCTCAATTCTCTCAGAAAATAAACTATATATACTTTACAGTCATATGCATCTACAGGCATATGCATCCGCATCTGTATCTGTATCTGTAACTGCATCGCACACGTCGTAAGTACATACAGGCCGTGTCCATCCATCTGTATCTTTAAGTACACTCGAAAGTCACGAAGCATTACAGATGCAAACAAGCTGAATGAACGCCGCAAAATACATAAATACAAAGTGCCCACAGTTTGTTTTCATTTAAATTGAAATTGAAGTCTTCGCACAGCCTCAGAAACTCCAACACGGACTCCAAGTCCAAGTCTCGGAGTCCAACTTCGACTTCGACTTCGACTCCAGCAGCCAGCCAGCCAGGGCAAAGGAACAAGAGCAGGCGCCCCTCAAGGGGCATTGAGAAGACGCCAGTGCCAAGTCAAGACGCAGACTCATTGCAAACACGACGAAGAGATCTCTACAAAGACGACGACGACAAAGTCGGCGAAGGCGATTTTCATTGTTTTGTTTCGCTGTAATTCTCGCGCTTTGAAAATTGCATTACAAACAAAGGCAGCAAAAAATAATAAGAACAAGGATGTTATCTTTAATCAACCGACGTTGGGTATACCCAGTAAACAATTTAAATTCCATGAAGGGAAGTAATAAAGTTCTATATATATTATATATCAAATATGTACATATGTAACAAAACATATGAATCAGACTAATTTACATAAGGCTCGAACTTTTGCGACCGCGCCGAGGTTCGAATCCGGTATGCAACAACTTTCCATTTGAAATTTTTATCAAATATTTAAATAAATTAAAAGAGGAATTATAAGTATAATATTAGTTGCTTCCATAATCAACTTCTTTTTATGAGGAGACATCCAAAGTAGTTAAGATCTCAACACAATAAAAGATCATTGTGAATTTTGTTTCATTATTTGTGGAAGAAAGGAAAGCTTTTTAAATACATTTGTTCTTTTTAAAAAAAAACCCAAAAATTAATATTTAATATTTAATTAATAATTTTTAATATCAAGAATATGTTTATCATATTATTGAAATCGAATACTTAATCTCCATTAGTAACATCGAGAAAACTAGGTGAGTTCCTATCTAAATCTATCTTCAGTTGAACATATATATTATTTTTGAGTATATTGATTATAAATTGAGTTATCTGAATTTCTAACCTGAGCATGCTTCATATTCTTGAGCTTAACGAAATATTTATATTACACACCCAACACACACACACACACCCAATACACCCTGTTCGGCTACACACAACCTCGATCTTGTTTTACGGCAAGCATGCAAAGATTCCAATTCTGAATTGGACGCACAGCTGTGTGGAGCTGAGGCGCTGGGGAGGATGTACTGCCAGGCATTGCATGATGCCAATCCATTGAAGCCAGCACGCTCACACACTAGCTCCCTCTCCTTTTCTCTGTAGGGCTGTCGCTTAGTAAAGCAAAAAGCTTTTTGCTGTCCAAGTCAAAGTGCGTTTCGCACCAATTCGCGCCGCTGGTGCGACTGCTGCTGCTGCTGCTGCTGATGATGTCGTTCTCCGTCCGATAATCATGGCAATGATGAGCTCTGAATCGAGTCTCGTATGGCAGTAATGATGCTGCCCCGCTTCGCTCATAATTATAATTACGAGCCCCCGTCACCGACCGGGCTCGTCCGCAGCAGAAACCTCACCAAGGGACTCTGCCGCTCCAAGGCTGGAATTTCGCTTTGCAAATAACAAGCAATTGTCGTTGTCAATGTTCATTTCCGTTTAGCCTCGCCCTGCCCCGCGATTGCTGTCTCTTTGGCTGTGCGTGTTAGACTCGCACAACTTCTCTCAACTTCTCAGACTCCATTTGCCATGCTTTTTGAGTGATTTTTTTTTTTATTTAGCCTGCAAGTTATTTGCTAATGAGCGCTAATTGAGTTTGAAATGTGACCAAATGGCCAAAATGCATGGAGTAATTTTATTTTTTTTCATAGCCCTACCGGGCGTTCTGATCCTACCGGCACCGTTATATCTTTAATTCTGTTTCGACTGCCGCACGCATTTCTGTAAATGAAATTTAACAAAAATAAGCCGCATTACAATGTACTTCACGGCTCAGCGGCAGCTGTCACTCACTTGGCTCGAAATAAGTGACTGTTGATGGGTCTACATAGTCGAGCTCCCCAATTTCCCAAAAACAAAGAAAGAAGAAAAGTAACCACAGGCGCTGACAAACTGCCACAATTCGTTGCAAGTAACAAAACAGAACGCCCCCGTACTCCTCTCTATAAATAGACCTGAGGATGCTCAGGAGAGAAAAACTACTTCCGGCTGTGGCGCGTGCTCAAAACACTCCAAAAACTAAATCCCGTCAAACTTGAAATGAAAATCAAACTAATTTCATTTTCTTTATTTGATAATTACAGTCAACGACCGCTTCGCAGAAAAAACACTCGGAAAAACCAGAAAGATAGCAACAGCAACAACAAATAAACATATATACGTATTTGGAGCGCAGTTCTTGCCTGCTCTTTCTGGCGGCTTTTCATAAATTATTAAACTTTAATGGCGTCACTGACATTTATAGCTCTACCGAAAGTTGGCAAAATAGGTCAAGATGCCGTAGCCGTTTGCCCAGGGGCTAATCCGGCGCATCAGAGCACCAAGTAAATCACAAATGAAAATAAAAATGTCCAAAATAAGTGTCCACAAAGGGGCACAACAAAAGCGAACCGCGGTCCACTCCAGCCAAAGAAAAAAAGTGATCCCAACTGAGGCTGAGGCTGAGCGAAAATCTTAACCTAAGCCTGAGCTGATTTCAAATGCAAATGATGCAAATAATGATTAGGAAAGGGCGCAGCTTTCTTCATGGCTATTTGATTGCATTGTGTGTGCGCTAATAGCGAGTGTCCTGCCTGTCCATTGCATCCTTTGTGCACGCTCATTAGCCGCATCCGTGACCGTGACCCGCGCGAACAGATGCCCAAGATGCTGCCTCAACATCTTTCCCAGCTTCTGGCCCAGCAACCCCCTTTTCAAGGGGCAATCAAATGTTGCCAATCGAGTACGGGACATGCTCGTGGTCCAGTTTTTTTCTTTACAGCATTCAAAAGGGGCAGACGTCATGTAAATGAGGGCTTACCCCTTTTCGCCCGTGTGGGATATGTGTGAGCATATCATTGGGCCCAACCCCGCTGATCATTACGCTTTCGCGTTCGGCGTTGTAGAAAATTTCATGCGCTTTTTTAAGTGTTTTGTACCGGAAATTGCGGAAAAGCATTCAAAAGGAAAAGTGTCTTAAGCTGCTTTACGGGTATTACGCGCACATTTACATGCGCATGTCAAACGTCGGCCAGCAAACACACACACTGAAACGGGATCAAAGGTCGCTGCAGCTTTCAAAGCATCTACAAAGTTGTCTCAACTTGATGTAAAAGGCGGGATGCTTCCATTGTGTTGTCCCGAAAGGGGCCGGATTTTGGGCATAAAATGGAATCGTTTGTAAAAACTGACAAGAAAAAAACTATAAAAGTGAAACAAATACAGATTGTTAGCTTAGAAAGGATAACGGCTTGACAGTTTTGTCGGGCACTAAACAATGACGAGCGTGTGAGGAAAGACAAATGGCAACTGTTTATGGTTGCTTTTTTTGGACTAACAGCAAGTTTACGACACTGAAATATAATTGAAAATTACTTAGGAATACTTGTATAGCTGTGTTGCATGTTTTCTTTCACTATATTGCAACCCATACGATGATTGTAGAGCTTGAAAGTCTCCTTTTAAATTATTCGTACAAAAGAAGGATTTCGTGGTAGTTTTAGGGTTTTTCTATATTTTGTTAATAATACGCTTAACCTTTTATTTTCCCTATCCAAAGCAGCACATTTTAGAATTATCCAAGTATATTTGCTCGAGATTCCTTTTTAAGACTACGCCTTTTACTTCTTGGGATTCTTCCTCACGATTCCTTCTCAGGAGTCCTTCTCGGGATTCCTTCTTAGGGTTCCTCGTCAGAAATTCGTCACGAAATTCTTCATTGGGATTTCTTCTACGACTCATTTACGGTACTTCTCTTCAGGATTCCTTCCAACTGCAATCCTAAAATTTCTGCTTTACCACCATTTTCTGCATAGGAATTCTAGATAGTTACTGTGCAGATTAAGTAAAATATAAGAAATAAAAAAGCTGAAAAATTTCATTAAGGATTCTTTGAGGAGATTGCAAAGTCAAGCTCGCTGCAGGTAATTGCAATCCTACAAAGCTGATTTCTTGGCCTAGCATACTCAACGACTTTTTCGGTCTTTACAAAATACATAAACATTTTTTTAAAATAAATCAATAGAGCATCTACACCGACCTTCACCAAGCGCTACCCCCATAAAAATGTTATATTTTTGAGCTAAGGAACAAGTCTTTATATATGTTTCTCATGTATGGCTGATGTATCAATTAGCCAAACCCTTGGCTTGGGTACGCGTGCACACTTAAATGCCCATTTAGCGGACCAAAATTCCGTTGATGATCTCACAAGCAGCCCACTTTATGCTGCTGCTCCCTTCTTCGTTACGCCCGCTTCTCGCCACTTGCCCAGCACAATATGAGTCTACTGAAAGATCTTAATCACAAAACGCGCTTGGCACTCATAAAATGAAACGACACCCCAAACACTTTTGAATATATATACAACTATATACATGTGTACAAATGTATTTGTACTTGTGTAAAATGCCCCGCGGGCGCCTCGTATGCAGCGCCGCATAGACTGCGAGCTAATTACACTAAATCATCAAGAAACGCAACAAATTTAAATATAAAAGAAGAAATCTATTAAATGTTCCAGCATAAATTTCAATTTCAATTTATAACGCCTAGGCGGCAGGCACAGAGAAGGAGAACTGAGAGAAGAAATCATAGAGCATAGATCTAAATGAGGCCACAGCGAGTCACGCAAAGAGTACAACGAACCCCCCACCAACACCAATAAGAATGGAAATAAAGCCTATAACGGTCTCTTGAACGAACTGCGCAACGAACAGAGCTTACCCCCAGATACAAAACCAAATAGCAGGCTTCATGATTAAGTTGTCAAAGGGGAGCAGTAAGACTTTTGTGGCACAGACACACATATAAATATATATATTTATACATAAGCACTTGAGAAATCCGATAGCTCTATGAGCACTTAAGATCGCCGAGCTTGATGTTTTGGCATTCTAATTGTTTTGTTGCCCCAGCCTCCTCCCTCGCATTTTTTTTCTTTTTAGGTCTCTCTATTGATTAAATATTTTTGTGGCATAGGGGTAGGCAAAAATATTATTTACGAACTGCTGTAAATGGGTTAGCGGCACGTAATATAGCGACAAGCATTTCCGATGATTAATCACGGCTTGGTTTTGTCTATAAGCATTAGAGCTGCGCACTTTCCCATGATAGCAAGTGAACCCCACATGGTTTTAATTGCGTTTTAAGGATGTCGCTGAAGTGTCAGCACAGGTGGCCAAGAGGAAACCTAGACCAGCAGGAAGAACTTACACATGCACCTAATCAAAATTTGTTTCTTTTTTATACCATGCACCCAATTGAAAATTGGTAAAAAAAAATACATTTTGGGAAATTTTTTTGCTGTTTTTATACAAATTTTTGTACCATTTTATACCAAATTTAAAACTTCCATAACTTTGTCAAAACTTAACCTATTTAGATTAGGAAAATCATTTTGTTTATCATTTGGCTTATTCAAAATTTCTGCATTCTAATAAGCAAATTTTTGGTATACATTGATGCTGATTTTGTCCTTAATAATTCTCACAATGTAAACACAATATATTTGGTTCTAATTTATGTTAATTTAATACCCAAAAAATGTCACACGATCTGGAGCTTATTTTATCACAACTCAACCGATTTAAAAATACGTTATTTATTGTTCAACCACTAGAATAATTCTCAATTTAAATCTGTAAGCACCCTATTTGTTTGGTTAAAATGGTACAGTAAAATTACGACAGCTTCAGCTCGAAGCTGTCGACAGGGTATCTTCTAGTCTTGCACTCTCGCCACAAGCACCCTAACTTGTTTCCCCAGATCTAATATACAAATTTTAAGTGCAGGCAATCGCCTGGGCTGCGTTGTGCCTTTTAAGCATGGCTCATAAAGAATTCTAAAATATTCATTAATTTCGGCTTTCCCAAAACGCATATTCAAATGAGATTTTTCCAGCGATTTTTCGCACTCTACGCCTCTTCGTAGCGCCTGATAAGGGTATCGGCCGTAATTATTATGCAGCTTTTGTGCCAAGGCGTCAAGTAAAAAATGCAACCATCACCCGACCCGACCCGACCCTACCAGTGCTGAGGGGTGCTGGGCGAGGGGCACCAAAAAAAAAAAAAAAAAAAAAATGGAAATTGAAAAAAATACCAACTGACGCCTTTTGCAGCGGCGTGTGAAATCTTTTGGTTTACTTAGCTACTCAGTGCCAGCGCCGGGCGGCCGGCTGGCTCTCTAGATGGTGCTATTTCTGTCGAGGACGAAGATCATATCCAGGCGACAGGCAGAGCGGCGAGGCGCAGGGTGTCGCTGTCAAGGGGTGGTGCTTGGTGGCCTGGGTGAGTGAGTGACTGTGCCAGGTTGTGTGTATGTTGTGTATATGTTGTGTGTGTGTGTGTGTTTATTTCTCTGGCAATAACCTCAATGCTCAACTCTTTGCTAGCTTTTTTGTTTTCTTTAAGATTGCAGCCGCTTCGTTGCATTCGCAATTTGTAGTTTGGCTTTGCTTTGGGATTGGGTTGGGTTGGGTTTGCTTTTGGGTTGGGTTTTTGGGGTATCATGCTCATGACGTTGCACACACAATAACACACAAAAATAAACAAAAACAACAGCAACAAAGTGCGTTGGAAAAACAAGCAAATAATAAAGCAAACTTATTTCTTTTCTCTCATTTTTTTTGACATTCATTGTAATTTTTTCTGTACATCTGTTGGGGTTGTAGCTGTGTGTTTTTTTTACAGTCTACTTCTTCTTCTTGCAGCTACTGCGCTTTCTTACAAAACACTTGAAGTTTTCAACATGAATTTACCCTTTTTCTTATAATTTATAACATAATTTTGACTGCTTTTTTCCGGGTGTCATTGTGCGATGGGACTATCAATGGCAACGCCTGGGGCGGATTTTTCTTTACAGGAAAATAAAAAAAAAAACAACCAGGAAAAATGACAACAAAAAACCGACGTCTGGGCCAGAAAATGTTTTGTTCGCAATGGGATAAAAATTAGCTTAACAAAATGCTTTATTTGGATGGCAAAAGCGTGTTATACAGCAAGAAGTCTTTTTGGAGAAAAAATTGAGGCTTTTTTTGTCGTAATATGTAAATTTAAATGTGTTTTTAAAAAGCCTGGGGTAACAAAAAAGGTTGAAAAAAATAACAGCTTATAACACTCAATTTAAGACTTTTTTTTTTTTGGTTTTAAATAAATTTTAATTTTAATGCGTAGTATAAATACAATTGTTGAGCTGAAGTATAAAAAAGCTATATAAATATTTTTTGTTAAAATTACAAATTGTTCGCCATATTAGATATACATACCAAATTTTCTTTCTCTAGCCCTTACAGTACCTGAGATCCATCAGGTATACAATAATCGTGTGCCAGGAACATTTATAAAACGGGCGTTTGCGATTTTCTGGTTTGAATTGAGAAAGTCTTTTAAGAAGTACCAATAAATAGTATCCTACAACTGGATAGCTGATATTATTAGAAAATAAAAATGTCCCCTACTTGCATAACTTTTGCTAGAAACAATAGTCCATATGCACTGTCCCACATCAAACCCTCGCCCAACCCCAAGCAGAGGCTCATTAAAATCCTTATTCAAAGCAAAACAAGCGCCTTAAATTCAAATTGTAAATTGCGAGGCAGACAAATCGAAGATGAAATCAAAAGAAACGCAATAAATTATTTGCCAAAGGTATGCGAAAAACTCAGCAAAAGCAGCGCAATGCGTATGAAAATTGTCTGCGTCGTGCCAGAAAAAAAAAGTTGTTTAATAAATGCGAAATCGTAGCGAAGGGTGCGCCAATCGATGGGAAATCAATGTGCTGCAAAGGATCCGGAAATGCACCCCAGAACAAAATCTTTAAGCAAGTCGCCGTGGGCTTACCTAATCTTAGGCAGAGGCTGAGGTTGAGTTATGGCGGGTTTGGCATTACGTGAAAGGTATGCGAAATCGACATTATTGTTGTTGTTGCTGCAGCTACTGCAGCAGCTTCTAGCAAATTGCGAAATTTGTGACGCATCGGAATGCGAACCCCTCTCGTGAATATCGCTGCCTGGGAATGGGACTCGACATTAACCGTAATGCATGTTCAATAAATATTTGGTAATTAAATAAATAGCTGGCTGTAGGAGCAAAAAAAAAAGAACTGTAGCAGCTGCGCAGCTTTTGGGCGCATGCGCGACCTTATCAAGAGGGAGAGTGTTACAATTTCACTTATTCGTTTTCGTCGTGGGATTCTTAAGGGTTCTGTTTGGGCATGGGAGCGTTTGTTGGAAGAGCACTGATAGGGCAAGGGAAAATTAGAACATTGGTTGGTGATCAAGTTTGGGTGATCGTGTGACGAATTCTTGAGTGAGTTATGTGGGACATAAGAGGGTCCTGCATTAAATCAGGCAGGTTATTTAAAAAACAGGGTAATTACAATCATGGCTTCCAGTTCATGATATTTCATATTCTTTTCTATTCTACTGTTAATATTGATCAAGAAGTTATATATCTTATGGGTAAACTTAACATATGTCATGACTAACTGTGAGCAAAGGAATACAATGCATTTTAATTTTACCATACATGGGGCGTTGACCTTTGCTTCCATTCAAGTCAATTCAGTTCCATTGAAGCATAATCTCTGTAAGGACTTAGTCGTAAGTTCCAACGCGACTCAAATGTGCATTTATCACATGTGAATCGCCCCCCTACCCCTTGTTGCACTGGCGTGCCACGCCCATTTTGACATTCGTTGCCATCTCCTGTGACTTTTTCCAATTTTTGCACAATTACCCTACAATCGATGCTTTCTCCGCAAATCAATTGCAAAAAAACACAAACACAAACCCCATGACACATTGCACAGCAGCAGCGGCAAGCGGAACCTGAAGGAAACACCCTACCTTACCCTACCTACGGCAACCTTATACAACCTTACTCAACCTTGTGCCACACCCTGAGTTGCAGACAAAAGGGTTTGGAGAAATATTTTATGTAGGGTATGTCAAAAAACCAAAGACGTTTGCTACAAATCTCTTCCTCTAGGCAACAGGCTACAAACGTACATACAAAGGTATGCATGAATAAGTACATTTTGGAACCGGGTATAGGGAACTAAAGAAGTAAAAAAAATCAGAAAGGGGGGAAACTAAGGATTTAATTGCATTTCATTTTTTAGCGCGCGCGCTCATTGCAAAATTTCAGCTGTGCCTCAGCTGGCGACGGCGACGGCGACTCCTGGGCATTGATAGGGTCGATAGGGTTCGAGGTCGTTGTGGACCGCATCGATCGATAGTTCAATTGGCAACTGCGCCGCAACAGTTAGCAACGCTTCAGTGCCTCAACCTCAGCGAGATCTTGAGATGTGCACCGCATTGTCATGTTAATATTGCGAAATGTGAATTTGATTGCCTCCTGCTGTAGATCAATAAATGCACTAATGAGCTAAAGGGTTAGCTGCAGGAAAACCCCGGCATCGCGATCTCTTAAGACCAATACGATTTTTCGCAAAGCCCATTTGCATCTTTTCACCCGAATTTTCATTATCGAGTTTGCATTTTCCGTTTCGTTGGCGCTGAATTGAATGCTGCGTGTGCCATAAATTTCTGATGCTACTTGTAAGTTTCCGGGGATCCCGTTGTGAAAGCTGCCCCCCTGTCCCTTTTCACTTCTCTATTTTCCTTTCACATTCAAATTGGCTCATGTTGTGTGCAAATGCCCTTAAGGCGTTTTAAGTTGCTTACTTGGTAGCATTTAATTGGTTTGAAGTTTTACGCTGATTTGCATTTTGCATTTGAATTGTGTTTTAGGAAAGTTCCTAATAAGTTCTGACAGGCGACTCAGGTTTTGATTAGGCTAGTTCTTTGTCTGGCTCGCAATGGTGTTGGCAAGTTGGCGGGTGGCCTTTCTTTGGCTTATTAGGGGCTGAGCTAGAAGAATGAAAACTCATTTGGTAAAAGTTAATAAAGCTATTAACCTGTGGGGCTTTATTTTGGGTTTTCTTTAGCTATTAATTGTGTTAAGAACGGTGAAAGTTCGGTAAATGTGTGTTAAATATTATATATATATTGTATTTTATTAAAAATTTTGCTGTGTAACAATAAATGTTGAATCGATCTGGCTATCTAAAAGCTGTTAAAGCTGGAGGTGATAAATTTGGTATATTAACACAAAAAAAGTTAAATCAATTTAAAAAATGCGAAATTAGCTTATTGTCTCATTTTAACTTTAAAATTGTTTCTACACATCTATTTAATGTGGAGGTGGAGCTGAAGTCTGTCCTGGTGTGTCTTGCTGAATTTTTTTATTTCATCTTTAATTGATGCCATGCCGAGGTGCCTGTGTATTACAATGTTTTAAACTAACCTGAGAGCTTTGACGGATCTGCGAAGAGTTTTGTTCTGAAATACTTGTAGAATTTCATTATTGGAAGTGGATGCTGTATCCCACAGCTGGATCCCGTACGTCCAGATGGGTTTGCGGAGCTTTATGTAAGAGCAATTTGTTGCGTACGCTGAGGTGTGACCGGAATCCGAGGAGCCAGTTCATTTGCCGAAGTTTTAAGTTGAGCTGAGATCTCTTGGCTTTGATATGAGCAGACCAGTTCAACCTCCTGTCTAAGGTTAAGCCGAGGCATTTGACGGTTACAGCTGTAGGCACGATCGTACCGTTCAGAGTGACTGGAGGGCAATTTTGACGTCTGGTAGCAAATGTCATATGGGATGATTTGTCTTCATGGATGGCAATGTTCCACCTTTGCAGTCATCCTGAATTTTTTAAAAACCAAAATTGATTAATATAAGAGCAGTTGGCCTGCTAGCTTGAGACTACTTTCAATTTAAGCTTACTTTGTCACCATCAAATTTAAAGATTGCCCTTTACGTTAACTGATTTATAATACAGAAATATAAAGAAAGAAATGTAGAAAATAAACCTTATTAATATAAAAATTAGTTAAAGCCCTTTAGACCTAAAAACAGAATAACTTCTAGTTCGCGCCTTGACATATCACTAATTGATCTCGGACCCGGCTGTGCCGTCTGCGCCAAGAGCAAATAGCAGGCCGCGTTGGCAGCTTGCGAAACTCCGCGAACACAATGCCAAAATAATTAGCAGCTATTGATGGTCAACGGCATCCTACGGGGCGTGACACGTCACAATATGTGCACGAACGCCCCTGCAAATGCAGACGTGTATAAATCGAATCCAGAAGAAAGTCAACCCCAAACAAGGGCAAAGAAAGTCAACCCCAAGTTGCACTAACAACGAATGCGATATATTGTATCGCACGGGCCACAAGGACTACGACTCCAGACTAGATTATCAATGACAGAGCAGCCGGCGCTGTTGCAGCTTCATAATTTTCGAATTTCTTGTCTTGGCAGCAGCAACAACAACAGCAACAATTTGCGGAGTGCAAGATGAAATGCAGCAGCAGCTGCTTGCGTCGAGCAACTCAAGAGTCTGAAGGAATCGAGCAACTGAGCCGTTGAGGTTGCTGCCCCCCAAAGGAAACGCGCCCGAATCCTGAAATTTATTGATAGCGTCTTGTGTGCAGGCATGAGTGAATGTGTGTGTGTGTGTGTGCACTTTTTTGCATAAGCACACACACACACTTTGAGCAATTCTTGCACTTTTTGACTGCTTTTCACTTTTCTTGATGCTCAACTTTTGGTTTTTTTATGCCATCGAGATTTTTGCATTTGCGCGCATTTCTACTTTTAAAAGCACCACCGGCTGCGTCTGTGGCTGCTGCTGCTGCTGCTCCTGGCACCACCTTCCTGGTACGTCATCGTCACCCCAATTTAGTTGCTACCCATAGCCAACTTCCCATTATTCTCCCTGTTTGCGTTTTGTGTGTTTCTCGCTTTGCCTGCTATGCTTGCCTCGTCCTTGCTTGCCTCCTTGGTTTTTTTGTTTTTTTCTTGGTTCCCTGTTGCCTTGTGCATTTGCCGCATAGCTCGCGCCAAGAAAACGCATATGCCACCTCGATCGCCCAAAAGTAATCCTGCTCCTTGCGCGCCTCCTTGGCACACACACTCACACAGTCGCATGCAATCGCATTTGAAATGAAGCAAAAATTTAATGAAACGTGGCAAGGAGCAGGAAAACTCTCCAAGTCTGAGCCGCCGGAGCAGCTGCTGGGCTGACTGGCTGGCTGGCCAGGAGGGTTCAACTTTTCCTACATATAAATATATATACGTATATATATGCTTGAGCGTTCGTATATGTACTAGTACTTGGTAAAGCACCAACAACACCACCACCCGATCGAACGACCAGCCGCCCGACTAATACCACCGCATGGCTGCCACACCAACACCAAAAACAACAACAACATGCAACATGGAGTGCATTATTCATAGGAGGCTTCTTCGAGCACTAGGCGACATTTATGAGTTGCCATACAAGAAATACTATAATATAAATAAACGGAAGAAACGGCGTGACAATGACCCCAATGTTATTAATATGGCTGTTGAAACTAGAGTTCCGTTAGAGGGGGTGTGCACAGAGCGGGGGACGAAAAATACAACTTCACGATATCATATCTTATGATTACTTGGATAGAATGTGGAGCACATAGATACCTTGCCACTGTCTTAGGGTAGGCACAGGAAAAAAACAGAAACAAACAGTTCGTTGAACTTCCCTGGCATGTGCCATATATCTTCTAGGAGTATCATAAAGGGGTAGATTAGGCGGCTATAAGGGGGATATATATTTTATTATTCTGGCTTATGCAAAAACAAACAAAAATATGTAAACAAAAATAGTGAAATTATTTTGGTATAAGAAATGAGGATTCCCTAAGACACTATTACAAGGCTAATATTACAATATTTTGGTCGCACGGATCGGATCAAGTTATCATATAGCTAGGAACAATTAGTAAAAAAAAATGAGTTTTTTTTCAAAGGTATTCTAAACAAAATTTTAAATTTTGAGCATTTCTATACTCTTAACATAAGCGAAATTTTTCTTACAATTAAATAATAGTTAATATATATTCGCATATCAGAACAATCGCTCAAAAACTTGAGTTTGTCATACAAATCGCGTGTGTTCTATATCTTTAATAAATATTTTCTTATTTTTACAATACATTCAATTATATTTTACATATATACATTATATACAGTAGATATGTTTGCTTCACATTCTTGGTATTTGTATATATACTGCCCCAAGTTTTATCTCAATATTTTATATTTTATTTACTTGTTTACAACCAGCAGTCTTCAATTTGCAAGCACACAAATAAACTACCGCTGACTTATCAATATTTCTGGGTATTTTCAGTTAAAAACTTCATTTACATATGAAATGTAAGCAAAGTTATGAACTTGCAAATTTTCACCTTGCGCCCATTAAGTATTTATGTAATGGAGCTAAACATATTTACGAATTAAAGACAATTATGCAAAATACCCGATCAATATTTGTTCAATCAACAAATGGGGCAGCGAGTTCTCGCAAATGGGGAGCTCTTTACCAATCCTTAACCCAGGTCAGTTAATTAGCTAACACTGGACACTGGCACATAAAAAAGCATTGGGGATCTAGTGGCAACCCTTGCTACAAGTGCTGAGCCAAGCACTTACCAAAATTTGTCAGCCCCAGATAAGGTTGCCCCCTCCACACTGTCCCCTTCCAGTTGCAAATGTGTCGCATTAAAATGCGACAAAATATGGGACAGATGTTTGGCTCTGTTTTTGGCTTGTGCCAAGCGAATAAAAAGAAGAAGACAGAAGAAGTTGAAGGTGTCGAGAGTCAGAGGCAACGGTGGTGTGGCGGTGGCGGCAAGAAGCGCCGGCTGCTTAGACCTAGGTCTAGGGCTAACGACCCAGTTCGCCTGGCCCCTGTTAATGCACATTATTTGCTGCATTTGGCTCGCTGTTACAATTTGGGTTTTTCTTAAAGGAAAACCCCGCGCGCTTTGGCACGAGCTACGAGTGGCACGTATGATCAGCTGTGTGGCAGCGCAGGGGGATGAAAAATATATGTATATATACCAGGTGGCAGCGACGGCGGCGGCGTCTAGCAACAACCCCTAAGACGGCAGCGTCGGCGCAGCGTCTTGAGCGCATTGGAAATTGTGCAAAATCGATTACAATGATTGCATTTGGCGATGAGGACAACGACCAGGACGGCGACAACGGAAGAAGGAAGAAAGGGAGTCGCTGTCGCTGCTGCCGCTGTAAGTGTTGCCCCTGGGCACAATAGCTGTGCGCCGGAAGAATAATGGCATCAACATTGTGAATGCGCTGCAAGATGTGCTACGGGGCCCGGTGTTGCACTGATTTTCCCCGCTTGGCCATTGTTGCAACGCATTGTTGATTTCTTGATGTTTTCTTCCATTCTTTCAGCTTCGATCATTTTGCACATAGCGTCCTCTGCGCATTGCGCAATGATTGCTGTCCAGTAATTTATATGATTTTTGCAGGACATGCGGACCATGGCCCGTGCCGCCCCAGGCCCGGTGTGTGCAACAAAAAGACGCTTGCGGTCGGAATGCTTGCCGTGCTGTTGCACAAATTTGACTATTGTCGCCAAATACGAACAAATACCCTATCTGAGGGCATCACAGCTGCGCATCGAGTTTGTGTGGAAGCTTTTTTTGCAGCTGTCCGTGTCCCACTTATGATTTATGTCACCCATGTAATCAGGGATTGTGCATTGATTAAGCTAACGGGTCATTGACTGTGCCGCACAACAACAGGCAGCTGCGCCCGTAGCAGCATCACCAGGACTCGGCGGCACCACTACCACCACCACCACCAACAACAACAACAACTGGCATAACGGCGAGTGGTATCATCAACTGGCAAACCGAAGCCGAAATCAAAATCAACGGCCACCAGCATGAGCCAGCACCTGCCTGTTACAACTTTACAGGGGCCCGTGCCACATCCTGGGGTTGAACCACCCCAAAGTGTCTACCACCAGCCCAACAGAGAGTGAGCGAGAGCTACTCCACACCATACTGAACATGCAAGCATGTGCTAGAGAAGTGTGCAATACTGGGGGATACCCTGTACTATACAGGCAAACACACTGCTTCCTCTTCTTTCAGGAACATATTATGAAAAATTAGTAGTAGTTTGTTTACAAGCGAGCGTACGTTCCAGAACCGTTTGTATTTTAGGAGGATTTATTTAGGATGATTATTATTCCATTGCAATTAATATTCCAATTTAATAGACATTGAGATCTGATGAAACGTTATGTTAATACATCATCATGTACATATACACATATTTATATATTATTCTTTAAAGACTTCGATATGTCGTAATACAGATTTTGTCAACTGCCATGAAGCTACAGGGTATCAAAAGCAGAGTCTATAACACCAGCAGCAACACCACCCTCTCGCGGCTGTCCTTGCAGCCGTTAGATTCACACAGGCGCTTATATCCTGCGACCAGGACAATGCTGGTTGCGCACTGTACTTGCCAGACAAGCTGAGGGCGCATGCACCACCACCACCAACAGCACCACCAGCACCAGCAGCAGCGACATTAGGATCAGCAGGCTGGCAGCCACGCCAATTAAGCCATTTGCGGAAATGGCGTCCACTTGTTTTCATTAGCGCTCAAGGGGCGCACTGAGCCACCCCTGAACAAATTTATATATACATATATATGCGCAGGACCTAAGCGCACGTGCGCCTGCGCCACACTTTCGCGCATTTCTGATTGTAAAAGGATCTGCTCAAATACACACCAAACACACACACACACATACACGCACACGCACACATACTTACTGGCACACCCTCTACCAGCGTTTGATATCCTGATGCCGGCATAACAATGCCAATGTTAATGCAAATACAATCGCATCCTTTCAATGTGAAAGGTCCTTTTGTAACGCTATGTATTAACAATTTTTGATAAATACTTCAAATGCATCTGATGCGGGCGCCGTAGGAGAGGCACGTTTTCTAACGCGCCTGTTCGGGCCATTTGTCTCTAGAAACTATTGAAAATTATATCCGGCACACGTGCCAAATGAAAGGATCCAGAACGAGTGCTACTTTTTGGGCGTGAGGTGTATTTATAATATTTGCATATGATTGAAGGAGTTATATGAGAAATTTGGCCGCAGTTGCCTAGCAATTTTTTATGAAAGCTCAAATAGAATTATAATTAAATATAATAAAATAATATTTAAATAACCGATATATCCTTAAATATTTAAATTTTTTAACTAAGTTTTAAGTACGAATTTATTGGGAACCAAAACCCTTTCTTAGAACTTAATTTCATGTACTCACTCTACTATTATAAACTCCTTTTTACACTCCTTTAAACATGATTGAACAAGAAACATTGACCGCTTCGCTTCTTCTTTAAACCTTACTGTGCCCTATTATCTTGAGTTCCTCTCTTCCTCTTTTTCAACATCCGATGATCAGACTAACAATCCCTATTATCTTGAATTCCTCTCTTCCATTATATTACAAAATTAAATCATAAAATCTTTAGATAAGATCAGTCTTCGTTTTATCGATAAAAAAAACGCAAAAGACATAAAAATATTTGACCACCAAAATATTCAACACCTTTGTGATTGAGATTCTTAAAGGGAACGCACTTTTTCTTGTGAAACAATTTTTTTAAGACCTGTCAAAGGTGCTACTGGGCCACAAAGAGTAAGAGAGAAAGCAACAGATAGAAAAAGAAACATGAAATTTCAAAAGATAGTGAGGAAAAAGTAAGATAAGATCATATCAGCTCAGCTCAGGGAGAATAAGAGGAAAATATATAAATAGATAGAAAAAGGTAGAGATTATAACTGAAAAAGTAAGGGCAAAGATTTTAATAAATTCATGTAAAATATTCCATATCTGGTGCTATATCTATATTTCTTTATATCTATCTAATTAAAAAGCATGGCTATCTATCTCTATATCAATAGCTATTTACCTAACGATCTTTTCATCTATCTATTTATCTACTTTACTATCTATATTTATACTTATCTATTATTCGTATTATTTATCAATATATTTATCGTTTATTATATATATTATAGTATCTATCTGGTATCTTTATATAAGTTTCTCCCCTGAAGTTTCTTTTGAACAATTCCCAGACAAGTTTCCTAGTTCTGGTTGCCATATGTTTTATCGACAGCTCGTCTCAACATTGAGGCAATTTGTCGAGTTCTGTTCCATTCAAACTTTGATATATAAAGCACTTGAGGCGAAGCACTCAGTCAGCAGTTGGCTGCCGACTGCTGCTCGCTGCCGGCTTAAAGCGCAGAGCTGAACTAGCCACACAGAAGTACTCGCATATGCATTCCACAATTTTGTATCTGACAGATACACAGACCAAAAAGAATATCTTAAAAAAGAGGAGAAATGAAATGGCATGCAAACGAAGTTATTTTTAAGAAATTCAAACCTGCAGTGAGTGAATTATGAGCCAGAGCACTCGCTGTCAAGGCTATGGACTGATGCTTGGCAAGCGACACACACACGCTGGGAACGAGCGGGACGGACGGGCCAACGCTGCGCAGTAGGAATATATATACATATATATAGGTGTGATCAAGAGGAGAAGCAAAAAAAGGCAAGCCAGCAACACCTTACACGATGCACAGAACAGGTTGCAGCAAACAGTCGAACAATAGGGTAGATCAACTCACGTATTCATAATTGTTGTTGTTGTTGTTGTTGTCGTCTCGTTTCTAACGTTTGAAAAATCTGCGCAATCTGCTTTGGTATGCTACGGGGCTACGTTGCCATGGGCCCTGGCTGTCAATATGCCTCGACGCGAGCTCGAGCCTCCTCCGCTGCTGCTGCTGATAATGTTGATGAGGATGTAGCTGAAGATCGTGGCGATGACTAGAAAATATTGCCTTTCCTAAGAAGGATTTGTGTCAGCAAACGTGACTTGAAACATAAAGTCTCCTGTGTGTGTGTGCGTATTTGATTGCCGATCCTTTTGTATGCACGCCTGTCTATTGTTTGAATAGTTAATTATGGGTTGGATCAGCGTACACTCTTTGAGCCAACTTGAGCCGCTGTCGGTTGGAGTCCAAAAAAAGAATTGAACAAAAAATCTGACTCTCTATCTTTTACTCATTGTTTGGCACTTTGTTTTAGGCATTTTTAGCCATAATTTAGGAATTAGTTTTTAAGATTTTTCCTATACACTTGCCTAGCGGAATCTTGTGGGCGTGGCAGCGTTGACAACTGCTGACAATGACTTCATTTGTTCATTCGCCAGCTTAATATTGCACACATATGGCCAGCGTTGAGTGCGATGATGGATCGGCACATTGAATTGTACTTGTCAGCTGTTGATTGTTCTTATGACTGAAATTCAACTACTCATATATGTTGCACGCCCTGCGTCTTTGTCTTTGCCACAATGTGTTGAATGTGCAATTGCATGCCATTTAGCAGCGCAGAGGAAAATAGCAAAATTCTAGATCTTCTAGTTAAGATCTTGGTAATCTCTTAATGAGTTAGTAAGTGGAGTTCCGAGTAGGATACAATGGCAGGCAAATGATAATAAAGATCTCCGATATATACTTATATGCATGTATCAGGAAGACAATATAATTTGATGAGTTATTTAAAAATAAAAATCATTGAAAAAAATTCCTAAAAAAATATGTTTTCATAGATTTAAAAAAAATGTAATTTAATGATCTTAACTAAATAAACTTAAATATATACATATACATTTTTTTATATAATAAATTGAATTTTTTGGATGTCTGTATATATGTATATGTATCTTTACGGCTGATCGAGGTTATATTTTAATAAGATACCTTGTAAAATACATTTTTAAGTTAAGTTAAATTAAGTTTAAGTATGACATCATAATTTATGTAATAAAGACAGAGTTCTAGACTGAATATTAATTTCTCCCTTTCAAAGGCTTTTAAAAATATATCTGATTTAACAGCTTAAAAATTACAAAAAAAAATGTTCAATCAAAAACTGCTGTTAATAGAGATATTTTACTTATAAGTTTCAACTTTTAAAAGTTTCTGTCTTACATTAAGCTATTGCTCTATTTAATTACTTGGAAAATGTAAACTTAACTATTTTTTTCAAAAATTTTTGTATTTACAGAAACTATCACATTTGCAATTCAGCAGATATTTTCTGATTGAATAAATTTGCTTTAATTTTGGCCTTACTTTAAGATAATTGTTATCCAACATGAAGCTATTGCTCTAGTTCTTCCTAACCCTTACCTATTTAGTTGTCTAATAACTTTTGCTTAACCCCCTGCATTGCATTCCTTGGAAATTGAAACCAAGTGAAAGCATTAAAGATTGACATGGACCATTTGTGATCTTCAAGTTAACAGAGACCTGGAACGCAAGTTTCATCCCACGGTACCCAATGCACCCATGTCACATAAATAAAATTTGTATATGCGATTAAATTTGAAATTCAATCGTAATGCATTTGAGGACAACGCATAACTGTGCCTTGAGTTGTCAGTCAGTCAGTCTGTCTGTCTGTCTGTCAGGTCTTGGTCGGTCGAGCGTTGCTTCTTCGCTGGGCCGATCGTTACCGCATCCCTAAAACCCTCCCAAAAGACGTAACATGAAGGAGAACAAGGATGGGAACAGCTTGAGCGGTGATAGACAAAATCTTGTCATAACTTTGATGTTGTTAAGTAAAACAAAGCATTTGGGCCCTCAAGGTAAGCGACCCGGCTGGGAACGATAAGGGGAATGGGAAATGGGAATGGAAATGGTTATGCTGCCAAATTTGCTTACTTTCCAGAGGGGTGCAAAACTTGACAGCTGTGATGGCGTTGAGAAAAAGTCGTTGGGATTATGCAACATCGGCCGCACACACACATCGATGTCATCTAATGTGCTGTGTAATTCTTGAAGACATTGAAAAATTGCTGGACCAGGATCAAACTTAAGTGCACTCTGGCTGTGGTTTAGTTTGCTTGGCCAGCTGATTTGACTGATTTCAGTGCCTTAAATTGCGTTGTTCCCCGAAGAAACACATATACAAATGGCTCGCTGTCAAGTCCGAGTTCTAAGAAATAAACTGCGCGTTAGATAAGATGCGCGAAGAAATAACAAAAGTGCAGCCAGGAATATCCGATTAGAAGATACCCTGCGCTTAGACAAATTGCCATAAAATACATATATAGTAATGATATATTCATATATGAAAACCCTGGCTGCAAACCCGAACAAAATATGGTTAGATTCTCAACTCGACTGCTGATCAGACATATATACTTTTATAGATGCCACCTACATACATAACATGCACTGCCACAACTTTGATATACCCGCTATAAATGTGTACAGGGCATACAAAAACAGCAGATCAAAATCAACGCTACACAAATCATCTCCAGAGATGCATGAATGAAATGCCCGGCCATGCCCATTGTCCCGGATCTGGGATCTGGTCAATGGCAAATAGCAAATGCATAGCTCAAGCCAGAAGGGTTGCGCGGCTCTCGAATGTGTTGAAAGGCTGCGCGAATGTAACGCGATAAGATCGGCACATCAATCCAAGGAAATGCTATCCTTAAGAATGTTAATCAATTAATTACATGCTGTGTACACAGTCCCAGCGCGCAAGGGGCATAAGAGAAAAAGGATTGCGCGGCGAGGGTTGTGCCCTCTGATTAATTTCAACATATCCCAAGGCTATCTCAAGATATTGTGGTTGCCCCGCCAGACGTTAGCATAGATCCCGAGAGGGAGGAACTAATAATTTTAGAAAAATTAACTGGCCAGTGGTCAGTTCGTGGGTCAGTCGCGTGGCTGTTATTAATCTAAACATAAATATTGACCAAGCAAGGGCAGATAAGCGCAAAAGGGGTTCAGATCAAAAGGAAGCCTCAAGGATATCATGTTAAAGTGACAGAAGTCATTGATCATGGCATGAACATGAATATATCTATGTTTGACATGCTTATTTAAGATTATTTTTATGAGATTTTCATATGTATTTATGTGCACCCAAATAATATTATTAACCAACCACATTTTACTATTAATATCCCCAATTAGAATACAATTAAATACATGTTATTTTAAAAAAAAATGTATTTCTGTCAAAGAATTCGACTTTTGTCCCCAAATTTATTTTCTATTATAATTCGATATTTCAAGAAATGCATATTTAAGAAAAATCAGCTGTTTATAAAAATATATGCTATATGTTATTTTAGGTTTTTTGCGGATTTTGTGACAAAATAATAATATCATCTACAAAATTATAAACATTTCTTTTTAAACTAGATGCAATTTTTTATTACGAATATGAATATGATTGTGATATTTATTTATATTTATATCTCTATTTTTTTCAATGTTTATTGGCTTTTAGCTTTTACTAAGCTCTATATTTGATATAATATGACACAAGGTCGCAAGGTTATTTTAGGCTATTTTAGGCAGAGTTAAATGCAGAACAAGGCCTTGCAACAAAACAAAATATGTCCATCCACAGAGTCGTAAGCCGCAGACACTTGAGAAGTCAGGCTAAAGAAATTAAATTGCCTGCTGTGTGGGAACCAAAATGCTGTGCAACATGTGACAATAAAGATTTTGCACTGCCTGCCCAGAACGGCAAGAACAAGAAAAATTGCCAAAGATTGTTTCAATGTCGGCACTTGTTTTGCAGCACATTGTGACCCAAATTGTTGGCGAAAAAAGGAAACAAAACGACGGCTAAGGAAAACCAACGAGTGGCAACGAGTGCCGAGCACAAGTCGAATAGTCTTTGAACATGGTCAAAAACACTTGAGTCAGGACAATGAAAAAGAACCCGCTGCTACTATTCTAATTATATAGAATTGCAAGCAAAACACAAACTAATTGTTGATAGCATTCAATTCGAAACTAGCCCATCAGTGGGGGGTTGGGAGCTGCTGTTGCAGAGCATGGGAATCTCAAGTGGCACACGCAGCGGGCACTGCGTTGCAAGGCAATGTGGCACACAGATGAGCCAAATGCCAGCAGGTCGACTGCGGCCTTATCGCCTATGACTGGTCTATGCCCCACTAACCTCGACAAATGTGACACAAATATTGCGCGCCATAATATAATTGGAATTGAAATGCGCGCGAAATTTGCGCGTCATACATAAAAAATTAAAAAAATAAATAAATGACATCGAAGAGTACTTACCCTTACAGAAACTGTGCAAAGTACTGTATACATTTTTGATTTTAACCACACAATGCTGTTTGTCGTATAAAACTAAATTGCTAACCGTTTTTTCCAATTGTGTGATAATGTAGTTTTAATATTAAATAGCTTCTGCGCGTAAGTTTGAGGCATTGAGAAGCTTATAATTGATAAGACTTGTTAAAGTTTTTTAAAAACAAAAAGATTTTTTTATATAAAAATAGAAATTTTAACAGTTTGTTCCTATTGGAACATCAAAATAGAATAAAGAAGTTTCATGCTAAGTATATTAAAGCTTGTATTCGTGTTAGCCTTGTCAATAAATCTATAAAATCCAACGGGTATCCGGATTTCAATCGCATATAAAAACCCTTTTTTCCACAGTTTAAAAAGCAGCTAAAATATTAACTATATCAAATTTTCTTTAAGATAGCAAGAGCCTATAGACAGGTAAACAGATGGACAATGCTTTATCAACTTATAAGTTCATGCTGATCAAGAAAATATATACTTATACTATACATACATCCCCAATGCTATACACATTTTGTGACAACACAATAGTGTCCACAGCAAGGGTATATAAAGTAATAAAAAAATATCTAAGCATGTCAAGAACATTGTTCGCTCATTAAGCAGCATAAACAACAACAACAACAGCATACTTCTTTCACTCCCCCCTCCCGTGCAACCTCACGCTCCCCAGTACAAAGTTGTTGTTGCCTATTTGCCCACATACAATACCAACTTTTGTTGTGCTGCTGAGCCGAGCAATGTTGATTAGTACTTCCTGAGACTGCGTCCATATCATTCCACACATAGACAAATACATATATGTACACATGTATATATATATAAACTTCTTATATATAGAGTGCTTATATATATAGAACATGCGTATTCGTTTAGAGCAGTGCAAACAATGCAAGAAATGTTGTTGTTTGGGGCTCGACGAGCTTGCGAGCTCAGCTTATCAGTTGACCGTTAAAAGTTATCATAACAACAATGCCAGGCGTTGCTGCTAATGGGGCTACGCTAAGGCAAATACATGTGCAGACGCACTTCGCATTTCAGGAGTTGTTTCCGGTTTACTACGCTACGGGACGATGGCTACGATGGGGCTCGACTGCCCCAACTAACGGTTCAAGGTAGCATTCAGCACATGCAATGCATGGCACCTGGATGCTCTATATTAAAGCGAGAAAGAAGAGACATCTTTAGGTGCCGAAGATTAAATACCCTTGCTGACGTATGAAGGTATATGTATATAGTTAGCTGTGTTTTCTTATAAAACCTAAATTTTTGACCGATTATAATATAAGATTATATGTTTGTAGTATTATTTTCAATTGCCAATTTAGCGAGGATATGTTTAAAACCAAAAAGTTTTTCTTACAAAAACTTATTTTTCGACCGATTGTTTATATAGAAGCTATATGCTACAGTGGTCCAAGATTAACAAGATAAACATCATGGGAGCATAATGACAGTTTAAATTGCAGAGTTTGGGTTTTCACACAAAAACTCCTTATTCAATCGATCTATGGCAGCTATATAATATCATGGTCCCATCTGGCAGTCTCCGACATATGTACTGCCTGCAATAAAAATGTTTAAGTATGCAAAGTTACATAGCTTTCAAACTGGATATGAACAGACTTACAGACGACTGATCAAAAATATATTTACTTTATAGAGTGTTAATAGATGACAGTCTCAATAGCTGTGTTTTTCAATGCGTTACATATTTCGTGACAAAATTACAATACAATATAAATATCAAATTCAGCAATTTCAAAATCAATAACTCTCGAAGATAACGGCTCATACTTATTCTACAATAAAATAAAGTATTTAATAATGTTCCTCGTCTCTAGATACCCTTATCAACTAATAAATTTTCAATGACAATTTAATGAAATATATTTTTATAAACCTTTCTTAAATTGAGAGTTTATTTATTTATTTAATAAAATTTTAATACTTTACTATAGCATTTTAACTTGGCGTTGGGATGGTGAATAAACTTATCATAGTATAAATTTTAAAATTAATATAAACCAAACCCAACAAGTAACATTTCAAATAAAAAACAAAATCATTTAAGTCTATGATAATTGTTTAAGCCACCCATAATGTATATGCAGGGCTTGTCACGTGACATGATACCCTGGATATATACATATACCCTGCATAAACGAAATTTGGGGCGCATCTTCGGCTGCGGCACATTTAAACTCTGAACCCGGCAATTGATTGCCGCAGAGAAAGCTTCATTTGGTGAATGTGAATGGTGAATGGTTTGTGAATATTCCATGCGAGTGTGCGTGAATGAATGCGTTCTCTAACATCGAAATGAATTGCTTATTTTGACATTTATTAAAGCTTTAAATAAAATTTATGCAGAGAATCAATTAGTGTGCAAACAAGTGGGTGCTACGGGGCAGCATGGGACAGGGGCAACATTTGGCGACCGCCAGAATTGTGACTGTGGGATCGGGTGGCCAATGGGGAACAGAGGACAGACAGGCAGACAGAAGGAACGCCGTAGGAACACGCACAGAACCAAACAGAACCGCAGCACAGCACAACGAAAAGTCAAGTAACGAAAAATATTTCTCACAATCAGTTTTTAGACAAGGCGAACAAGGAGCACAAGAACAGTGCAAGGCGGCAAAGGAAACATAAAATAGCAACAACAAAACGCGGCGAAGGCAAAAGACAAACGTCGAACAGCAACAAAAACAACAGTAACAGCAACAAAAACAACAGTAACAACACTGCACATAATCAGAGGAGCGACAAAGACTGCAAGAAATCACAGCAGCGACTGCAGCAGAGCTCGAAGATAAACAGGCTCGCAGACAGAAACACAAATACATGCGCATACACACACACACACATACATATAGATCGCGCTGCCGACGGGTCCTGCATGCACACATTTACACTGCGATCTCACACACACATGCACACTCCTATACAGGCAGCAATTTTTTGGCGCAAAAATCAAAAGGCGATTCCTCTTTGACCGCTCATTCCATGCTCATGCTCTCTTCACCTACTTCTTTCTGCGCTCTGCCCAATGCCCAATGCACATCGATGACTGCAAGAAATCTCAGAGCGCTCCCCTCTGCAACGTCTTACGTGCACACACACTACATTAAGAATTGGTATTGTTGTTGTTGGGCTCGTGTTAAGGAATTTCGCGCGCGCGTTGTGCTCGTTCCCCGTGCCTCTTCTGCTCGTGTCACACACATACCACAAAACAGCAGGACTAATTCCTGCTCTGCTCTGTGTGCATGTCCTTCGGGCTACGCATGATCAGCTGTTTGAACATATGTACCAACGTATAGCAGGGGCAAAGGCAGAGGCAGAGGCAATGGCTGCAAGGAACAGGATTCTGTATGGGAACTGAAACGGGACCGAGGGTCATTCCCCGCGCACCTATCCTTCTTTAACTGTTTGTCCTGTGTGTGTGTGTGTGTGTGTGTTTCTGTGGGCATGCTTTCTGATCAGCATTTGTCCATTTTACACGGTGCTTCTTATGTACATTCTCTTTGATTTCCCCTACTTTTTATGGAGCCTTCGCTCACGTGGCCTCGGTACGGCCTAAATTCTGTGCGAAGTTCAAATACCTTCAATGCCAAAAAGCCTGTCAACACCTTTGTCAATCTCCAATTTAAATTCGCTATAACTTTTGGCTGCCATGGGGGCGTCACACACATACAAATGTATAAATGTATATGCACACATACATACATACATTGGCTTGCATGTGTGGCTGACAATATGCAAATGTATAAAATGCTCATAACTTACCTATCCATCAAATTCCTCTATCTCCGTTTTATTGCACACTAATTGCACGTTCTTGCTTCCCCTCCCCTGTCATGCGTTACCTTTGTATGCACATCTCGATACACACGCACACACACTCGATTTTAATATAATCTCAGCTCGCTCGTTGGCTTTCGCGCGCGCGCGTAAAAGTATCTCAAACGCTTTTTTGCACACTTTTTTATGTCGCCGTCGACGTCAGGCGCTTAAAAAAAAAGTCCAAATCTCAGACCTCGCTTCTTGGAATTTCGATTTACAATTTAGTTCTTCACGTTGTTCATTCCTCCTTTTTTGGAAGTTTATTTGCTGTTGCTGCGCTGCTCCCGCTGCTATTGTTGTACTCCATTCCCATTCACGTTGTTGCTGCAGTTTCATAGTGTTCGCTGCTTGTATTAGTGCGCCGCCTATTCTTTGCTCGCAATCAAATTCACTCGCCGCAGTAGTATGTGTGTGCGAGTTTTTTGCATACATTTTTGATTTCTCTGTTTGCCCTTTTTGTGTTCTGTCTTCGCTGTGTCGCCGCACCGTGGTATATGATCTACTGAATTCAGGCGATAAATAAAAGCGAGCACAACCATAACTGCAAAAATTAATAATTGATATACAGCGAAATTAGTTCACAATTATTAGCATATGAAATTATTTAAACGTACGTACATCTATATAAATAACTTAAATTTGACTTATTACATATGTATGTAGATCACCACTACTTTTTTCCTGGTACACGCATATGTTAAGCCCACTGTGTCACACTATGAATGAGATTGAGCTTTTTTTGCTTCTCCACATGTTTTTTAACTTGTTCAAAACCACTTTATGATTTCTGCGTCCTTTTTAGTTTGTTGTTTATTTTTCAAAAGATGATCCTCTTCCTGCAGCAGAAACAGCCAACAAAAGCCCAAAAGCAATTCAAGAGAATGAAACCGTAGCTCATTTAGATTTGAGCGCATTTTTGCTGCGGCTGGCAACGCTAGCGCAAATCATTTGCCTTCTCATATGATTCGCATGATGGTTTATAAATGATATCGCCGCCTGGTCGCCGTCCAATTTAGTTGTTTCTCCTTGTTGTTGTTGTTGTTTTTGTTGAGCATTGCTGTGCTTGAATTTGCCTGCTGAGGAATCCGCCAAGTCTTTACAAGCAGCACTTGCCTGGCATTGCTATACCCAAGGGTGCCCCTCCCACCCCTCCCCTGCCATGCACGGCACGACTCCCGCAGGGCCTGAACACTGCACACACACACGTATATATGTATGTAACTCGATTTTTGCTTTAACTTTGCCGCAACTGCCCACACACACTCACAGACACATGGAGCGCTGCTCATTTAACGACATTGGCGTCTACGTCTGCATAACACAAAAGAGCCACGCCCCGCTCCACCTCCCCCAAAAGAGCTGTGTCGATCATATGACTGGGACCAGGCACTACGACTACCTGCTGATGCTCTGCACCCTTGTGGGGGAGGGGGGGAGGCAAGCGTCGCGGAATGCGTGGATCTCACATTATTACCTGCGAACGACACAATCGATGCCGCACAGTCGATGGCATCGCCGTTGCCGTCGCCGTCTGCGTCTTGAGTTCTGCTTAAAGATTTGCACGTCGCCCGAAGACGCAGGCTGTGGCGGTCGGGCTGCAGGCTCTGGTCGCAGC
This sequence comes from Drosophila robusta, assembly GCA_035043565.1. Taxonomy (NCBI): domain Eukaryota; kingdom Metazoa; phylum Arthropoda; class Insecta; order Diptera; family Drosophilidae; genus Drosophila; species Drosophila robusta. The sequence continues at coordinate 6,220,569 of JAWNMW010000235.1, forward strand.
CATTCTGCTGCAACGTAAATCACATGTGTTTTTGCTTGTTGTTTGCTTCGGGGCTCCACACGAGTCGTTGGCGCTCGGCCGCCAATCGGGCCCCACTCGGCTATCTTTTAGGCGCTCAGCATCGGCGACGACGCGCTTCGCGCTATAAAAGCTCGCGCGCCAAAATTTGCGCCTTCAATCGTGCTCTGGCCGCGCATCGGGTAGGGGAAATTTCTAAAGAACTACCTGTTGCACTGGCACTGGCCGGCGATCGTTCGCTCCAACTCCGCACAGATTTTCCGAGTTCTTCTATACCATTTGGCCTTTGGTTATAGGAATAGGGATATGGGAAATGGAAAATTGTACGATAGATACATGTATGTAGCTGCTGCTCCCGCTCCCGCTTTAACACTCGATCCTGCTCTCTCTCTGCTGCTGCTCCTGCTCCTGCCGTTATACTTGCTGCTACTCGCACAAAAGAGCAGCGACGTCGACAGCGGCGCGCCAGCAGCGGGGGTTGCACTGACGGCCGACCGCTCTTTAAAAACCAGCTGCGCTCGGCTCGAGAACTACATTTGTTTTCTGTTCGTCGTCGTGTCAACATCTGCGCCTCGAGCTGCTCTCTCTCTCTGCTTGTACGGTAGTGCAGTAAATTTGTGTGTGTGTTTGTGTTAAAACGATTGGATATAAAAAATTAATACAAAACGCAGCACACAAAGAACTCACAAAGTACAACTACAACAATGTTAAAACGGACACAACAATAATGCAAAACACCCAAAAAATAAATATGCAACAACAAATGCAATATTAGTTATTAACAAATATAAAATACAAATGCAACAACAAATTCAACGAAGGACTACAAAGTGCAAAGCCGCAACTTTCGAAAGCGAAACGAACTAACAAATTAACTGTAAATGTGCCAGCAAAAGAAACGTGCGGAAATTGTGTTTTAGCAATTTTCCCCAAAACGCAAAACATTCACAAGTTGGAAATACACAAACAAAATAGCTTACAAAATTTTACGAAATTTGTTTACAATAATATAAAACTACAAAATGCTGTGGGAAACAATTGCCGAAGAGAACAACTGCACCATGGATTGCAATATCAGGTAATTATTACAAAGACAGACGGGCAAAAAATAAATAAGATAGCTACCAGTGTATTTAATTAGCGCATAAAATGTATAGGAAGATAGCATAGATAATGTAATAAAAAAAAGTGCAAGTAAATTTGAACAACAAAGCGCCGTGCTTGAACTTGAACAGCAGTAACAGCAACAACAGCAACAAGAACAACAAAGCACACACGCATACAAAAGCAACTGTGAACAACGGCACTGAGCAACAGCCACAAAGCAGCCGGTCTGCTGCGGTGCCGACTGCGCTGCTTGCTTTACAGTTGAACAAAAGTAAGAGTAAATTTTTTTTCTTCATTATTTTTTGCACGCTCCACACGACACGTTTTTTCGGCTGTGGCGCTCAGCTGTTGTTGTTGCTTATGTTGTTTTTGCTGTTTTCATTCATTAAACCGGCTTCCGCGAAGCTCCAAACCAAAAAGAATAAACAACAAAAAGGCTGTAGTCGCTCGTTTTTATATGCTGTTCACAAGGTTAAGAGGAGTGTATTAGATTGCCGCATTGCCCACTAGGCGCTAGGTTTGCCAAAATTCGCAATTATAAATTAAATTCGCCGCGCCCTAGTACTCTAACATTCGCCAAAACTTTAAATGTACCAAAAACAGATCTAACAATTTTTAATAATAAACAAGGTATTTTTCGACCAGCTTAGCTGTTTACAGTGTATTGCACAGTCGTTTGCAAAGTTTTGTTTTTACTTGTTTCTGTTGTTGTTCTTCTGCTTCCTTGTGGTTCTGCCGTGCGTGACCCAAAAGTCGCCCAGAGTGCAGATGCAATTGGCCGCTGCTTGGCCGGCCCCCCCGCGCAACAAAAACGAAAACAGCTCGTGCAGAACGCATGCATAAGGGAAATTCCTTGAAAGTACCGCAAAAACAAAAAGGCTAGAGTTTTTAGTTCTAATTTCGAAATGGAATAACAACAAGAACTGGAATTGAGCGCAGCAGCAACCCCTCAACTCAACGCGGCTGCAGCTCCTCTTGTTGTTGTTGTTGCCTTTTACACCACCGCATATTTTTAGCAGCGAGTTTAATGACCCGCGCCACAGTTTAGGCAGCTCAACCAGCAGCAGGAAGCACACTAAAGCAGTTGACTAATCCTCGCTCTCTCTCTCTATCTCTCTTCTCTCTCTCAGCAATTTGAACAAAAACAATGCCAGTCGCCGCGTTCGCCGTGCGCTGACCAACAGCAGCAACAACAACAACAACATCATGATGGCCATGGATGCTGAGGAGGAGCTTTCGTTCTATGACGACGATGTGCACGCTCTGCCGCCGCAGCAGCAGCGTCCCGTTAGCCCTGAGCTGATGGGCCTGCTCTCGCCGGAGGGTTCGCCGCAACGTTTTCAAATTGTGCGCCAGCCCAAGCTGCAGCAGCAGCAGTCGACAGCAGCAGCAGCCGCTGTTGGCAGCGCTGCGACGCCGGCGCGCAGCTTTCGCATATTCAACAGCCTCTCGTCGACGGGCTCGATGGAGTCCTCCATGGACGATGACTATATGGAGCTCTTCGAAATGGAATCCTTTGCTGCCGTCCCCTCGCTGGCCCTGCCCAGCGGCCTCAACTCGCTGATCAGCGGCCAGATCAAGGTGACGCCCAAATCCCCGGAGGCGCTGAACATCGTGATGCGACGTCCGTCGGTGCGACGCTGCCTCAGCATGACAGAGACAAACAGCAATCAGCTAGCATTGCAACAACAACAACAACAACAGCAACCAAAGACGCCAGAGACTGCCCGGGATTGCTTCAAGCGTCCCGAACCACCCGCATCGGCCAGCTGCTCGCCCATCCAGAGCAAGCGTCACCGCTGCGTCGAAAAGGAGAACTGCCCCGCACCCACCACTGCGCCCACCAGCCACGCCCATGCGCTACCCCTGCGCAAGTGCATGTCGCTGAACGATGCGGAGATCATGTCCGCCTTGGCGCGCTCCGAGAATCGCAATGAGCCCGACCTAATTGGCGATTTCAGCAAGACTTATGCCCTGCCCCTGATGGAGGGACGCCATCGGGATCTCAAGTCAATCTCCAGCGAGACGGTGGCGCGCCTGCTTAACGGTGATTTTGAGCAGTGCGTGGCCAGCTATCGCATCATCGACTGCCGCTATCCGTACGAGTTCGAGGGCGGGCATATACGCGGCGCCAAGAATCTCTACACACACGAACAGATCCTCGAGGAGTTCCTCGGCGCACAGCAGACTGAGCTGCAGCAGCAGCAGAACGCCGTTGCCGGCAACAAGCGCCACATCATCATCTTCCACTGTGAGTTCTCCTCGGAGCGCGGCCCGAAAATGTCGCGTTTCCTGCGCAACTTGGATCGTGAGCGCAACACGACAGCGTATCCGGCCCTCCACTATCCGGAGATCTATTTGCTGCACAACGGCTACAAGGAGTTCTACGAGACGCAGCCGGCGCTCTGCCAGCCGAATGCGTACAGGCCCATGCTGGAGCCGGCCTACAACGAGGCCTATCGTCACTTTCGGGCCAAGTCAAAGTCCTGGAATGGCGATGGGCTGGGCGGGGCCACAGGACGCTTCAAAAAGTCGCGTTCGCGGCTTATGCTGTAAATTCTTATTAGCGGGGGGTGGCAACGCCAAGACACACACACACACACACACACTTGTATTTGTATATAAAAAATCTGGGTATTTATTTCATTTTAAAGAAAATTTTAAGTTGATTTTGTTGATTTTCGTTTGTTAATTTTAGTAGCGCTTAAGACTTACATGTAAAACCTTTTACACCCCTCCCCTTCACACACACGAACTCTCAGACACATGTACATTTCAAGCGGTCACATTTTTCCTCACTTTTTAAGTTTTGGTTTTTGTTTTTATGAAATTTATTGATTTAGTTCAATTTATAAGAGCTTTAGTTTGAATTTGTAACGTAACAAAAATGTGCATTATAATCTAAAAAAAAAACTAAAAGGAAACTAAATGTCATACAAATTTAAGGGCCCCCCTTCATAGACCCCCACCTCCTCCACATAGTTCTTAAGCACAAAACTGAAAATGGCTAAAACACACAATCATCATACAAACACACACATTTTTATATTAGTTTAAGTTTAAGAGTTGAAAGTTGAAAACTTCTGTTAGGTACAATTTACGCTTATTATTTGTTTATTTTTATGTAAAAACCACCCCCTTACAAGACCCCCTCGAAGAACTCCATTTACTATGTAATGATTATTTTAAGCAAAGCTTATTTTTGCATCAAAAAAGGCAATATTATTGAACAAAGACGTAAAATTTAAATATAAATCACAAACACTGAACTGAAACTAAATGCATTTTATTTTACATTACATTTTGAAAGTCAATAGGCAATTGCAAATTAATATAAGGTGTTTCAACTTAAATTTGGCGGCAATTTTAAAGTGTTGCCAAGCTTCACATAATTTAAAGTATTAAATTCGACAACAGCTGGCGCCACTACAGTGTGTTAACAGAACAAGTGGGTACGTACCAATTACTGTTAAGCAGCCTGTGTATTAGCTGACATGGGTTTATGTCTCCACTGCATTAAAAATCAAAATAAAGTTGGCCGAATAAAACATTAGACTGCCATGAAGTTGGCTGCAAATTCAATTAAAATATTGATAGAATATGATACATTTTTTAGAGTTCTCTTGTCAAGTGAAAAATTTTAAAATTGTTGAATTAGCCTAGACGGCAACCATGCGCGGACTAAATCAGCTTTTGTCAGCTAACATGAAAAATGCTGGCCTCGTCTTTAAACAAAAGTTACAAGTTGAGCCCATTTCAAAGACTTAACACATAAATGTCCCTTTCACCTTATTATACCCTGTACCCTTTAAAGGTTGGTATTGGTATGTTGCAAATGTATATAGAAGGTTAACTATTATTCTGCACGCAGAACTTTATAAAATGGTTCGTGCAAACAATATTTTTCTTGGCTGTTTATTAGATTTAACTCTTAAATAAAGAACTAAACGTTTTCTTATTATTTTATTTTATTTGGCTTACTTCAATCTAATTTTCTTTTAGCTGCATCTACAACTTTTTTAATCTTAGATCTTCCTAATTGTGCTTTTAGCACATCACGCATACGACAAGTTGGCAGGCAGGGAGAGAAGAGTGCGGGTGGATTTCTAGGTGTTATTCGACTGGTAATTTGTGACCACTAAGCTGCCACATCAGTGGCAACCATTAACTTAATTCTCGTTGACAGCAGATAAGCGTAAATTGTGCAATTAGTATTTGTGGCAATTACCGCAAGGCTTAAGTGCTGCTAAGTTAGCACTGAACTTCTGCCCCACCCCAACAAAGCACTCTAAAACTAAGCGCAACGAAATCCAAGCCACCCACTTGCATTTGGGACCAAGTTCTTGCTCTTAACCCTTTCATTTGCGAGAAGTGAAATATTTTAATGTCACACTCAGAGAAAGCCATCATATAAATTTATTTATATATATAAATATGAAATTCTAGATTCCTAAATAAATATAAGTATAACTTATGATTGAATAAAATTGATCGTTAATATGGAAAAATTAAAAATCTTTTTATGTATTATATAATATAAATTTATATAATGCGATAATTAAAAATTGAAAATGTATAAAAAAATTTGTTTTTTGTAAAAAATACAAAAACTAAAATTAGAATAGAAATAAACAGATATACATAATTTCAAATATAAAAAAGCATATTGACTAAATACTAAATACTAAAACTAAAAAAGAAAATAGCATATAATTAATTTCCGTACAAAATACAAAAATGTGCATAATTTAAATAGTTGAAAAGCGAAAGTACAACAAATTTATTGAATTAAGTGCTGTATTTAAGTCTTATAAGTCTTAAAAAAGGGTGTTGAATTGGGAATTTAAGAAAAAGGTTTTATTTCTCAAAATGACAAAGCTTCTGCCTGATTTGAGCACAAATTTAATTGAGTCGCTCAGTGTAGCCTTTTAGAGGCGGTTTGGGGCGGGGGCAAGATACTCGCATTGGTAATTACAGCTGCAGGGTGCCCAAATGTTGCACGCTGTGCGTGTTGTCTACTCGTATCTGTGCCTCTGGGTGGTTGGGTGGTGGGGTGGTGCGGCCTGAAGTGCCTGCGAAAAACGGGTTAATCAGCGCAATTAAGGTCAGAAACACGTTGGCGTCAACAACATGCCACCATGTGGCATCTTCAAGCTGTGTATGTGTGTGTGTGTGTGCGTTTAAAATTCAGAAATTGCGCATACGCCGCGTAAGCCCAGCCATTAAATACTGCAGGCAGCGGACGCTCTCGCTGCCCGCTGCGTGGCTGCCTCTGTGTGTGTGTGTGTCGCTCTCCCACTCTGCTTTTACATGGGAGTACATATGTGTGTGTGTGTGTGTTTTTGATAAAGGTTCTTCAAAAGCTTTAACTGCGCCGACGCCGAAGCACGAATCTGACTCGTTTAAGCCGCCTGCTGTTGCTCCGAGTTCTGAAAGCGACGGCGACGGTCAGCAGCAGCAGCAGCATTGCTGTGTGTGCGTTTCTGTGTGTGTGCGTGCGTGTGTTTGTATGCGTGCTGCGTTGCGCCTATAAGATACAAGCGCTACGCTCCGAAAATCTTTAGATTGCCGCCGACCAGCGTACGGCTCGCATTCGCGCATCAGTCTTGGAAACAGTTGTTGCTCTTAACGGTTCGGTTAGTTTGGCTTTTACCCAAATACGTTACACAAACCTCGGCTAAATGCATAAGCATGTCAAGTGTCATTAACTGAACAAGGCAAACCCTGCTTTAAAACGATGTGCTCAATCATTTGGTTATCAATCAAGTCGTTGATAATTTCAACAAAAACCAGTTTTGAGAACGAAACAAATACAAAGTTGTGTGCTCTTAAACATAAACAACGTTAACTAAACATACAAAAAAATAAACAATATAGCTTTAGAACAAGTTACCACCATAAATAAAGTTTTGTAATTGAAAACGTTGCTAGACATTTGCACAATTTATTGACAAAAAGCGTCATTAAAGAAATTGCTCGGGGGATTCATCAACAATAATTGTAATCGTGGCATTACAATTTTCTTTGTACTCAAAAAACGCCCAGCAATAAATATGAGACTTGATTACCGCAAAAAACTGAATATCAATACTCACACTTATATAAATAGTTTACACTATGGGCAGATATAAAACTCAGATCAATTAATTGTTTGACTAATAAATAATAATATTTGCAGGCAGATCTGAGTTCAATTGATATGTCAATGTCATGCGTTAAAATCATAGTTGGAAAATCAGTGCAACAGCAATAAAATATGGCATAGGGCACCGAGACGATAACGTTTATAGTATTTCAATCAGTTGTGTTTCGGTGTCGGGCAATAACCTACCTTCTTGATTGAAAGGTAGACGGAAATGGAACTGAGAACATTACTTTATTCTCATTGAAATATCTACCACTTAGAAATATCTACCGAAGTGTCCATTAAACATTTTCAAAACGATTGAAACGGTTTCATTTCAAACGGTTATGTATCGGGTAATAACCCTTTGTTGATTAGACGGAAATCAAACTGAGAAGTATAATCTATTATCTACTATCGGTAAAACCTTGTTGAGGGTTGGAAAGTAGACAGTATACGACTGAGAATAAAAAATGTCTTATCTCTATAGACATTATAATCAGCTTGTCCAAATATGCTTTCTTTTTCATTCAATGCTCTTGAATCTATAGAAAAAGGATTCATTCAAAATGATTGTAGAAGTTTTAATTTTCATTTTCATTGAGTAGGGGAAAATTAAATTCTGAATGTATCTGTAATACAAATGTTATGAAAGTATCTGTATTACTCTTATATATTGTCGATTGAATAGTAAAATTCAATTAAAATACCTTATTTCAATACAGTTTCATTTCGGGTGTTATTTTTATTATCTTTCTGCGCATTGTTTGATTTTGAAAGTCGAAATAAAAAAATGTATAATTTAATTCAGTTTCTGTATTTTACAATGCTATACTATATTCTATGATTTTTAATTCTAGACGTAATTATCTCTCATATACTTTCAAATCTTGTGAAGCAGCTTAAATAATTATGTATCGTATGTATTCATAGCCTGTAAATTATTGCACATTTAGTGCAAAGACTGATGTACGCAATTGAAACTTATGGTATATTTAATACATACAAATATGTATTAATATGCTAAAAATTAATTCAATTGAACGGGATTTTTAGAATCGATTGTGAATCGGTTATTGCTTTATAATGTGCTTTATATAATTAATTAAAAACATATTACATTTCCCAGTAATTTGAGTACTTATATTTGCACATACATATGGAAAATAAATGCTTTGCAATAAGCGGCTTAGCTTGAAACGGTTTTTATCGGTTATAGCTTTTATCTTCTTGATTTATGTGTCTTTTTCGAATGTCTTTATGTGTCTTTAAAACAAAATTTTTTTATGTAAAGTGTACATTAATATTTTTAATTTAATTCAATATGTTGGCATATTGGCAAACGGCTTTATTTAAAAACGCTAAAATATTGGTTATATCGTATAAGTGCTTGTGCTTCATTTAGTTTTCAAAAAAGGGAGAACACAAGATTGTATTTTTATTGAATTTTTGTTATTCTTGCATAAAGTACTGATGCATAAATTTATATGTGTCAATTGAATACTTTCGAATCTACCTCAAACACGTTCTCAATACAAAGCATTGATATGGAACAGGGGCATGGGGCAGGGTAGATAGGATGGGACTGGGATATGTTAATGCAAGAGTTCATTGGCCGCACCCACACGCAGCCACGTATGGCCAGCTTTTGCATAAATACTAATGTTACACACGCACACACACAGGAATATAAATATATATATAAATATATATATATATATATATTCACATACAAGTCGCACTGCGAGTAGAAAACAAGTTGGAGGTTCGCAGCGCCGCAGCTGGTATATCCAGTTGTTGTTCTTGTCGCAGCTCGCCTCTCTCTCTCTCTCTCTCTCTCTCTGCGAGATGCTCAGCAAAATGATCTTCGCTTGCAAGTGTTTAAATCAGACTTTACGATCTTAACGATCTTTACACTCAGATGCAACTGCTGCTCTCTATGCTGGGCACGCGACTCGGCTGCTCTGGGAATTGCGATTACGAGCACTCGAAATGCATCGCCCACTGCGCATAATAATATTATGTGATAATAAAAACAATAATAATAATAATTGTCATGGCAGCGAAAATAGCGAAACACAAAAAATACTCAATTTAAGTTTCATTGGCCCAGACCTTAATACGTGTGCGGCATGGGCAAATGCCAAAAGAGATCGAGACCAACAACAGAAACAACAACATTTGCATTAACTTAAACAAAAAGCAATAAAAACAGTCAAAAATTAAGTAATATTGGTCTTGGCGAATATTTAATGCCCTTGTACAATGGATTCAATACAGAATATATATTCAATTGCGAATGATATATTGTTTATAATCATACATAAGGGTTGTGATATTGTTTTTATTTTTTAGTTTTAAAATATTTACCTCTATAAATAATTATTTTTTGTGCTATCCAATTTTAGACCAATTATTCCTGAGACTGTCATAATAGTTAAATCTTCAAAGACTTTAGTTTGTTATAACACTCAATAGTTTATAAAATATAAATCTTTCCCAGGCTTATATATGATTAAATATGAAAGCCGAATAGCTTTTTGTTTAGCGTCTAATTTAAATATAGGTTACAAATTCCCACTGTTTGGTAAAACTCAACCGGTTTTCATTCAAATTAGCCTTTTGTTTTTGATTTCGTTAATCGTTTGACTTCTAGATTAATTTTGCATTTAAAATAAAAAGCCGTGCACAATTTTACCAGCTATCTACTAGTTAATACTACTTTGCCAAATCTTAACAGATTTTTCCGTGGATTAGCTTTTTAATCATGGTTTTGATTCTGGATTAATTCTACATTTAAAATTAAATAAAACATGTTTTTTGTCAAAATTGTGTTACAAATTATTTTATTTATACAACAAACAGTGTAAAAATTCCAAATGGGCATTTACAAAACTTTACAAACACTTATTTCCTATTTCGAACAACCTTTGTGCTCTATTTTCCACCCAGATAAGTGGATTTCCCTTTTATTATTTTTTTATCTAACAATCAATTTTGCAGCGTTACGTATGACATTAAAAGTTTAAAATACCCCACATCAAGCAGAGTATAGCGTAATCCAATAGCCGACAATGGGTTGATTGCGTTCCGTTCGGTTTGTTTTATAAATTGATTTAAGCATTAATTCTGCAAGTGATTTAGTTAATTGCTCCATTCCGCTCTACATTAGCAGCTAGTTGATTAATGTATGTTTTTGCTGCTTTTGCTGTTCCGCAGGGTTAACATGAGGTTGCTTCTACTGCTCGTGGCCAGCTGGGCCGTGCTGGGCGTGGCCCTGGCTGACTCCAGCTATAACTATTTTCGCCTGCCGACTGCGCTGCGACCACAGAAATATAATTTGCGCGTTCTGACTCACTTCGAGGATCCGGAGAGCCTTCGCTTTGAGGGCAACGTGCGCATCCTGATCGAAGTGCTGCAGGACACGAAGAACATTACGCTGCACTCCAAGAATCTCACCATAGACGAATCGCTGATCACGCTGAAGGACACTTCGAGTGCCAACAAACAGAATTGCATTGCTTCCACGGAGGTGAATGCGGTCCACGACTTCTATGTGATGAACACGTGCAGCGAGCTCCTGGCCGGCGAGGTCTACGAGTTGACGATGCCATTCGCCGCCGATCTCAATCGCCAGCTGGAGGGCTACTACAGGAGCTCCTACAACGATCCCGACACCAATAAGACGCGGTAAGTGCAATAAACCCAATGTTGGAACTGTTAAACAAATGTTTAGTGGAGATCAAGTTTGCTTAAAAATCAGATCTTTACATAGTATACAGTCAATTTCCCTTTCCTTTCTCCAGAAGGAAACTTTAAGGGATATTCGCAAGATAATTTGAGGAAATTATGTTTAACTCTACAAATTACACAATACATTAAAAATCCAAAATACACTACCGAAAGCAGAGTATAACGTGAACCGATAGCCGACAATGGGTTGATTGCGTTCCGTTCGGTTTGTTTTACAAAATAAAAAAACCGGAAAACTAAAGTCAAATTGTAAACTTCTACAAAAATTTTAAAGAGTATTAAATGTAGAGAAGCTGTTCTGTGAAATTTTTTAATACCAAAAACAAAGCAAACTTCCAATAAAATTGTGAACTCTCCCAAGAAGTTCTTTAAGAACTTTAAATTCTTTGTTGATAAAGGAAAGGTAAAGAGAATATTTTAAGAAATCAGTGGAAGTATGCAAATAATTATTTAATTATTATTTGATTATTTATATAAGCAAATTTAGATTATTTCCTTTTTTGTAAGAAAAGGAAATTTGAAGGGTAATTAAGGGAAATTCGGTGAAATATTGTGAAAACAAAGCCGAATCAAAATGCCGTAGCATTAAAATTTACAATATTCCCTTTATTAGTAACCAAAGAAATGTAAGGGGAGAAGATACAGATAATTTAACCATAATTTCTTTAAATTCTCTTTTAATATCTTTATTGAGAAATTTGAAGAAATGTTCCCTTCAATTTGTTCCCTTTTAATTCTTTCGTTGAAATATTGCGGAATTAATTCCACAAATTCAAGTAAAAATTTCAAAAAAATAAAAAGCTGTTTTGAAAATTCCAATCTCAGCTGGTTATCCATTACGCAATTCGAGCCGGCTTCTGCGCGTTTGGCCTTCCCCTGCTTCGATGAGCCCAATTTCAAGGCGCCATTTGTGGTCACCCTGGGCTACCACAAGCGGTTCACCGGCCTCAGCAACATGCCCGTTAAGGAGATCAAGCCCAAGTAAGTCGAGTGGAACGAGCTAGCTGACACATACGTATACAAAATGCCATCTATTTCGCAGCGATAAAATTGTCGATTATATTTGGTGCGAGTTCGAGGAGTCCGTGCCCATGTCCACCTATTTGGTGGCCTATTCGGTTAACGATTTCACGCACAAGCCCTCCACACTGCCGAACAGCACACTCTTCCGCACCTGGGCGCGTCCCAATGCCATCGAGCAGTGCGACTTTGCGGCGGACTTTGGACCGAAAGTGTTGCAGTATTACGAGCAGCTGTTTGGCATCAAATTCCCGCTGCCGAAGATCGATCAGATCGCCATACCAGATTTCAGTGCGGGCGCCATGGAGAACTGGGGATTGGTGACCTATAGAGAAATAGCTCTGCTCTATTCCGCGGAGCATTCCTCTCTGACGGACAAACAGCGCGTCGCCTCGGTGATTGCCCATGAGTTGGCACATCAGTGGTTCGGCAATCTGGTCACGATGAAGTGGTGGACCGATCTGTGGCTGAATGAGGGATTCGCCACGTATGTGGCCAGCTTGGGCGTGGCGAACATTAGTCCCGAGTGGCGTTCCATGGAGCAGGAGTCGCTCAGCAATCTGCTGACCATTTTCAGAAGGGATGCGCTCGAGAGCAGCCATCCCATCTCGCGACCCATTGAGGTGGTCAGCGAGATCTCCGAGAGTTTCGATCAGATCTCGTATCAAAAGGGCTCCACGGTGCTGCGCATGATGCACATGTTCATGGGCGAAGAGTCCTTCCGTTCGGGCATACAAAACTATCTGCAGAAGTTCTCCTACGGCAACGCCGAGCAGGACAATCTCTGGGAATCGCTCACGGAGGCGGCGCACACTTTCAAGGCGCTGCCCAAGAGCTATGACATCAAACGCATCATGGACTCGTGGACTCTGCAAACGGGGTGAGTGCTAGATCTTAACTAACTGGATTAAATAAGATTTGTCTGTCTCGCTTTGTAAGGGATCGAATCATTAAACAAAAAAAGTAGAGTTTCGAGTCTCAGCACATATTATGTTGTCTATTAAGTCTACGATTAACTTCCTGTAAACTTTAACTTCCTTGAAATTTTAACTTATATATATTTGAAAATAATTTACAAAAAAAAGCAAGTCTAAACCACTTCATATGCAGAGTATTAGAATAATAATTGATAATTATAATACCTTTGTCAAAGGTCATATTAGGCGGTACTCTATATCTATTATTTAGTTATATCTTTTGGAAAAATAATTTATATTTTATTATAATAGAAATATTCGATTAGAAATTTGATAGAGGTTGCGAATCTTGAGGCTGTAAAGCTATCTTAGTTTAATAATTGATCAATATTTTTAAAAACTGGTCACAAAGTGAAATATTATAGAGTATATTGGCTTAAAATAAAATGAAGATGGTCGTTTACTTCCGCTAAAGATCGAGCTAAATTGCAGCCACAGCAAATACCGTCCCATACATTGCAAATTGTGTAATTTTAAGGTCACAGCTTCGAGGTTATGTAATCTTCAAGAGCGTCTTAGACTGTTATTAAACTGACAACAGAGTATTGGGCAGTCAGTTACAGCCGTCCGCGAAGTTCGCACTTAAATAATAAATCCCTTTATATGACAATTATTCCATAATTTTCCAGCTATTTTTTATCTATCTTTACGATATATTTTAATATAGACTCTCTCAAACTGTCCCATTAGCTACCCGATCATCAACATCACCCGCGACTATTCAGCTGGCAGCGCCAAGCTCACCCAGGAGCGTTATCTGCTGAACACCGCCATCCTGCGCAACCAACGTGGTGGCTGTTGGTGGGTGCCGTTGAGCTACACCACCCAAGCGGAGCAGGACTTTAAGGACACGGCACCCAAGGCTTGGATGGAGTGCGACAACAAGGGCGAGGTGCTGCCAAAGACGATCAGCGGACTGCCCGGCAAGGATCAGTGGATCATTTTCAACACACAGCTGACGACGCTCTACAAGGTGAACTACGACGAGCGCAACTGGAATCTGCTGATCGAGACACTGACCAACGGTGACTTTGAGCGCATCCATGTGATCAATCGTGCCCAGCTGATCGACGATGCTCTCTACCTGGCCTGGACCGGCGAACAGGACTACGATATAGCCATGCGCCTGGTTGACTACTTGAGGCGTGAGCGCGAGTATCTGCCCTGGAAATCGGCCTTTGAGAACCTGAAGCGCATTAAGAACATTGTCCGGCAAACGCCCAACTATGAGTTCCTCAAGGTTAGTTGCCTTGGCCCCCGCCCACTGACATAATCCACAGCTCTTATTCTGCATTTTTATTTTGCACACCATGCGGCCAAATTCCCCTCTAAATAAAAAAAAGTTGTTTTTTTTCGTAAGTTCATGAGCACACAGCCGTTAAGAACACTTTACTCTGCAGCAACCAGTTCTGTAACCACTTCTAAATTCATGTAATGTCCATCCACAGCGTTACCTGCGAAAGCTAATCGAGCCCATTTACACGCATCTGAATGGGCTGAACGACACCTTTGCCCAAATCGAGCAGCAGGAGCAGGTCCTGCTCAAGACCATGGTGGGCAACTGGGCGTGCATGTACGAGGTGGCCGATTGTGTGCCCGTGGCCCAGGCCTATTATCGCGGCTGGCGCGACGAGGCCGAGCCCGACAAGAAGAATCCGGTGCCGATCAATTTGCGGCAGACGGTCTACTGCACCTCCATACGGCATGGCAGCGATGACGACTGGCAATTCTTGTGGACACGTTACAAGAACTCGAATGTGGCCGCCGAGAAGCGCACGATGATGTCCGCGTTGGCCTGCACCCGGGAGGTCTGGCTGCTGCAGCGCTATCTGGCCTTGACCTTCCAGCCGAGTGAGGGCATACGCAAACAGGACTCGATGTGGGCCTTCACAGCGGTGGCCTACAATGAGATCGGCTTCCATTTGGCCAGAGAGTACTTCATGAGTAACGTGGACTTTATCTACAATTTGTGAGTGCACTACATTTCATTCGCTTATGATCATATATCATTATAATATCCGCAATTTAGCTACCACCCCATTACCAAGGACATGTCACGCCTCCTTACACCATTCTCGGAGCAGACATTCCTGCAAAGTGACTTTGAGGAATTCAAGAACTTCATGTCTCAACGCAGAGCCTCGCTGAAGGGCCTGGACCAAGCCATACAACAAACCCTGGAGACCATGCTCACCAATGTCCAGTGGAAGCAGCGCAACTATAATCAGGTTTCGAGCACCATCCGCAAACTGATTGCGGAATAAAAAAACAATAAATAAACAACAAATCCACGTATATCCTTAAATAAATAATTAGTTGTGCAAGCCCTCATCAGCTCATAAAAATCTCTCTGAATTAAGTACGGCACATGTTTTCAAGTTCCAAATAAACTATATAAATTAATTATACAACATTTTTTCGGGTTTACTTTTCAATATACATCAAAAATTAAGTCTGCATAAATTTAGATATATGATATAAGTTCCCGGGTCCCTACTTTTTAGACTTCAAAGTTCCATAACTTTGTCAAAACTAAACCGATTTTCATGATGTTTGCCATTTTCATCATTGTTTGACGTCTTGGTTGATTCTGGAAATTTTGGAATTTTTTAAAATTTAGAACGGCAAATTTTATTTTTAATCGATTGCGAGTATCAAAATTAGCATAAAACAAGACTTTAAAAGTGATTCTAAGGGGGTTGATTTTTCAGTCAAAAATCATGCCAAAATTGGGAAAAATTTAGACATGTAAAATTCCTGTGTCTCATAACTTTGCCAAAACTTAACCGATTTTCATGATTTTATCGGTATATTGTACCCAATAAATTCTTCCAGTATGTATTGATATAGTATTGTTATGAGTATGATATATATATGGGATTGTAAATATTTTTTAATAAAATATTTATAATATGCATTTTTCAGCTCCCTTGATTCCTATTAGCTTTCAATAGTCTGGTTTCAAGATAACAAATCAGCCTTTTTGATAATTTTACTCATAATTCGTACATACTTGTGTATATGTATGTATACCACTACAAAAAACATCATGCAAACATGGAATAAATCATTCCTGGGTGCACTTGCCGATGACAAGTGAGCGTGATATTATTCAGACAAATACACTTTAATATATATATAGTATGCTGTATATTTCGTATATTTAGTTAAGCATGTTTTTTAATGCTAATCAATAATAATAATAATCATAATGATAATCGTAATTGGAATTAAACGGCGCTTCTTTAACACAACTGTTGTATCATTTGTGGAAAGTTGAATTGATGCTTTTTAAGGTTTATGTTTTTCTTTTTTTTTTCCATTTTCTTTTCATTGGAATTATTGTTAATGTTACAAATTACAATTACAGGCTAAATGTGTGTATGTGTGTGTGTTTGTAAATGTTAATATCACTAAAGCAGCGCTCCTGAAAAATAACTAAGTTGTTAACTAAACAGCTAAACAGATTGCATAAAGTATTTATTATTAAGTGTACTTTTTTTTTATTATTTATTACAATCAGAATAGGTGTATGTGTGTGTGTGTGTGTTCACATGCATTAAGTTGTGTTGCTGTTTTTGTTACCATTTTATTTTCTTGCTTAGCTTGCCATATGAAAACATCAATATAAACTATTTTATTTAATTTTATAACAATTCTTCGATTGATTTTTTTTTACATGCACTTTTGTGAGAGTGTGTGTCTATGGTTGTTGTTGTTATTCTCAATTGTCTTCTTAGCAAGGTTTAATTGTTTTTTTTTGGAATTTAATTGTAACAACTATTTAACACTTGATATATGTATGCATGGGCCTATATGTATATTTAGACATATAGTACTATTATGTCCAGATGCATTGATATCCGTTTTTAATATGTACGTATATATGTTGTATTTGTATATGTATATGTAGAACAAAAAGTATTTAACTACTGTTTTGAATTAGAGAGATGGATGTTACATTTTAATTGCCTTTAAGCTTTTTTTATGGAAGTTATGCTCACAGTAACTGAATATTTATCTCTTTCCAAAATTGTTGTATTTTATATTTTTTAGTACATATTGAATTGAGCTTTTATTAATGGTACTTTACAAACTGCTTATTGAAATTTTTTTCTTTCTTTATTATTATTTTTAGTCGGAAAACAATATTTGAATAGCGTTCCTAACGTGTTAAATTCGTGTTGACAATTATTATGTGTGATCTATTTAAATTAATTTAATTATTTGAATTGGCAGCAACCGTATAACAAATGAATGCCAAATACAAAATTCAATTTCCTGACGAATTTGTTTGTTTACAAAAAATTTAATAGCAACAATATTTTAAAATCTATGCCAGGCAAAATTAAAAAAAAACTAAAAATAAAAACAGAAATCAAACATTTTCGGGAAAATACATTCTAAATGCCATATGTCAAACTAATTGAATTTGTTAGCCAACGGCTTTAACTGGACCACTAACCTACACATTTGCCCCAGCCATAGACTTGAGTTTTCTGGCGGGGGGCGGGGTTTACTGGCTTCAGTCATATAGGTTAATTAGCTTTAAACAAGTTTCGTATATAGAGAGTTATTAATTGTAGACTTCTTTCTTTCTTTTTTATGCATGTAGATAAACGATAGAGCTTAAACGTGTACATTGTTTAACAAACAGACTTCTGCTTCAACTTATGCGCACACTCGTGTGACCTAAACTAGAGACGTATGTGTATATTATATATATATAAATTTTATGCAAGTTCCTATATAGCTGTTCTATTCATATAGTTGACTTACTTCATGCTGCTCATGGGCACATCTGTTTTACATTTAATGGCCGAACGCAGCACTGCAAAAACTTTTCAAATCTTGTGCAAGCCACTTTGCAGATTATCATTTGACCAGGAGCTCTGCGGTGGCTGCGCCGGCACCGCCGATGACGACGCTGACGATGATGGTGGCGGCGTTGATGATGCACACGGCTTTGGTGGCGTCGCCTGCGCAGACTGCAAATCGAATCGTGCGTAGAATAGCAAATACGGTGTTATTGTTATTTTACGTGTCGGCGACAGCAGCTCCTCAAATTCGCGTTGTGTCATCGCCTTGATCTTATCATCGTCGCACATATACCAAATCGGCTCGCTGCTGTTCTGCGCATAGGTGGCCTTGACGCCGCCACGTCCTGTGCTGCCATAGCCCGTGGGATAGGGCGCAATATTGCTGCTAGAGCTGCCGTAGCTGAGATTGCTATTGCTGCCATTCTGCAGCGACTCTTCGCTGAAATCACTGCTGCTGGCGCTATTGCTGCTCGCAGTGGGGCCGACCGGTTGGCTGCAGCACAAGCGCATGGCGCAACAGTTGATGCCATGGCAGGTGGTGTTCATGCTCAGCTTGTTGATGCCATTGGTGATGGTCTTGCTGGTATATCCATTCAATTGCTTAACATTTTTGCTCATATCGCTGCTGCTGGATGCCTTGCTGCGACCAAATTTCATCTTCTTTATCAGGCTGGTGCCCGACGAGGCCAGCGCCGAAGCGGCCGCTGAGACGGGCGTACTGGCAATGCTGCTGCTGCCATTATTGCTCGGCGCCGCATTTTCGTTGCCCGCTGCAGACGTCTGCTGTTGCTGCGCACTTGCTGCCGTTGCATTGCGACGATCCTTGGGACAGTTGACATAATCGCTGGCCAAACCTAGGAAGCAGGTGTACGCTATATAATGGCCCACGGTTAGTGTGGCGCCCACGTGCGTTATGACGCTATACAGTTTGTAGACATGCAGCTTATTGCCATCGCTCAGTTCACAGCACTTGGCACAGAAGCAGGGCAGCGTAAATGTGGTCGGCACATATGTGCTCACCTTCTCCATGCCGCCCGAGAAGCGATTCAGCTGTATGACCAACAGACGCGGCAGCACCTCGTACGAAATGGAACGTATAGCCTCAGTGTAGCCCGTACACTGATTGCAGCTGTATTTGTTATCGCCGCGGAAATATTCACGTGTTATGCACGAGTTCTGCAAAGAGTGCAAAGTGAATAAGTTAAAGATCAGGTGTGGCTATAAATATATAGTTGTAATTTACTTGTATGTAAGCGCTGGGTTTTTCCTGTAATTCGGCATTATCGTAACCCGAAATCGGCACAGGTACTGAGATATCGAGCATGCCCTGCTTTTGACGCGTAATCGTCTCACAGCTCAAACATTTGGTGGTCAGCACCACGATGCCCTCAAAGTCGGTGTTAAAAAAGTTCAAGTTGAGCTCACGTATGCGCTCCTCCAGGCGCATTTTATCCTTCAGCAGACTAGCCGTATTGATATCAATATCACTGGTATAATTAGCTGACGCAGGTGCGGTCGATGTTACCGGAGCTGTGACGGCACTGGCACTGGCACTGGCACTGGCGCCACTGAGATCGACTGTATTCAAATAGAAGAGACTGTTGGAGGCGACATGCGTATTGGCCATGCCGCCGGCTGCTGTTGGACTATTGTCCTTAAGCGGTGATTGCAAGCGTGTCGCCTTGGAGGATTTCACTTCGTCTTTTCTCTTTGATTTGCGTGAGAAAAATGATGTTTTTGTTGACGTGGTACTTTGAGTTTGACTAGTTGCTATTGAGCCGTTCCCAGAGGCGCCCAAAAGCGCATGGTTGCCGGCATCAGAACGCTCCAAGGCATCCACTGTGTCCGTATCATCGGGGTTGGCAATGTAGCTGCAAAGATAATGCAATTAATTAGTCGTCAATTATAGCATGCCGCACACAACTCACCCGTTCACGATGACTTCTGGACACTCGCCAATGGCTTTAATCAGCGATTGGTTTGTTTCACGTATACAATTGAGCACGCACATGAGAAACTCGTGTGCATCCTGCTGCTGATTGCCCTCGAATGTGGCATTCACATCCTGTATGGCATGCAGCAGCGTGTCCGCATGATAGGGCTCACTGGAATCGGCCATCTCGTTGGTATGCAGGCTGTTATACAGTTCATGCAACTTCTCGCTGACCGATTGATGTGTTGACTTTTTGCTGCTGTTGCTGGAACTATTGCTGCCGCTGCCATTGGTGGTGCTGGTGTTGGTGGTGGTGGTGGCGCTGCTGCTGCTGTACGGCTCAGTGGTGGCCAAATCTTTGCTGCTCCAGCTGCGGGCATGCTCCAATTGACCGCCGCCGCCGCCGCTCACATTGCGACCCAGCGAGGCGGACTTGGCATTGTGCTGCCGCAGTATCGTCTGCTGCACCACATTCAAATCGCATATGAGGTGATGCAGATTATGCAAGAAGTGGGGAGCAAAACGTAGCGTATATACCACCGAATTCAGATAGCATGTGTTGCCAATGTTGCACAGTGTGCCCATGACGGGCACATGATTCAATCCTGTTGCCCCGCCGCTGCCATTGAGGCCCGTGGCAGTGCCGGCGCTGGTCCCACTCGAACTGCTGCCACCGGCGGGTACATAATACTGATGGCTTTGCAGTTCCGGTGCATCGACATCGCCGGCACCGACCGCATTGCCGACACGCAGTCCACTGCCGCCAGTGCCATAGCCATTGGCCACGCGCCGCTGCTCGTCGTTGGACGTCTGGTAGCGCCGATCGTATAAGGACATGTTGCAACTGCGTTTGCGTTTGCCAAAGGCGCGTGACGCCGGTTTGCCCGTATCAAGCTCAATCTGAGCCGCCGCAATGGCCGCCGCTGTCTCTGCTGAGAAATTTAAGTCGACCTCGAGCCGATTGCGACGCTTGCGATTTCTGTTGCCGACGGCGCCGCGTCGCTTTCTGCCCGATTGCTTTGCTTCCGGCTCTTCCTCAATGCAATTCCAATATTCGGGCTTGAAATGTTCTGAGCAAGAAGAAACCCAGAAAATGGCAATTAGCAATTGCTTGATAAATATATTAATAGGGTTCGTTTACTTGGCTTTATATACTTGTGATCCTCTGTGGCCTCTGTGGGCGTTGGTGATGAATGCGCCGGCTGTGTTGTCGGCGGCGGCGGCGGTGGTGGTGGTGGTGGTGGTGGTGGTGGTGGTGGTGGTGGTGGTGGTGGGTGGTGGTGGTGGTGGTGGTGGTGGTGGTGGTGTTGGTGGTGGTGGCGGTGATGGTGATGGTGTTAACGATGTCTCCGCTGCGGGTAACTCGACTGGAGCCGTTTGCCGTGATCGTAGACTGGCACAGCGCGAGATCTCTGCCACATAAACGCGACGCTGGCGTTTGCGCTTTGGAACTGCCTCAGTTTCCTTGGCCGCTGCTTCTAACGGTTGCGCAACTTGATCGACGAACTCCTGGACAGTGGGATATAGTGTTGGCGGCGAAGATTCGTCGCAGTCGTTGTTTGTGGAAGCCTTATATTCTAAAGTTGTCTCTCCTGGCTTCGATGAAATCTGAGTCTCTTGGGTGTTGCTGGTATTAGTGTTTCGGATGCTGCTGTTGCTGTTGCTACTGGAGCTGCTTAGCGGAAGACGTTCTTGTTCCTCGTTCAGCTCATTTATGTCATATTCGTGCATCTTTCATTATCCTGCCAATAACAAAATATGCTATTAATCGCAATGATAACATTTGCCACAGCTCAAATTAGCATACACGAACAAATAAGAGTCGAGGGGATTTGACTAGAAGACATCCTGTACCTTTCAAGTGTGTCAAATTTGTCAATTTAACCACACGTTATCTTTAACTTTAGTGTTTCGTGACCGAACTTGATGAAACTGCAATCTTCGCTATTATTACATTATTTAAGTTGTATATTACCATATTTTGTGTCTCTAGCTCTGAGGTTCTTGTAGATGTCCATCGATTTTAGGCAAACGGGCTGTTATAGATCATTTGAATTAAACTTGATGTGCGCATGCCTCTACGCGTTCGTACAGACGGCCGGACGGACGAACAGATGGACTCGGCTACTATTGCTGACTATATATAGTTTTTGGGGTCACAGATGCGTTCGTCTGCATGTTACATAAATTTATACAAACCATAATACCCTTTTTAACAATTAATTTTTGCACGTCATATTCTTAAAAATTTATTTTAAATGGGACAATAAGGGTTGTCAATGTTGTCGTAAAACGTAGTTAGGTATTTTCTTATTAGTTACTGCAAACGAAAGGACTGAAGCAAAAATTTAGATGGTCACACTGGTGCCGGCATTGTTGTTGAAGAAGACAGCTGTCATTATGCCCATCACGTTCTAACCAATAGCAATTTAGTAAGCTCTACTAATGCTGCATTGCTTGTTAGATTTAAATGCGGCTTTCAGGCAATGTCATTGAGCATAAGCAAGTACACGCGACATTTTCTTTCTTTTTTTGCATGTGCGTCGATTGCCTCGTACAAAAAACCAAAAAAAACAGTTGCTTGATAAGGTGATAAGGAATTGTATAATAATCGACTATTAATCTCACGGCCAGGTGCTTATGATTCATTTAACAAAGCTACTAACGTGTTGGAAAGGGGGCTTACATAAATCTGAGAAATTGCGCGTGGTTAACTCTCCCTGGCCTAGGCATTTATTCAAGTTTGAAATCACAATTGTGCGTCAACAACAAGAAACTTTGATTGCCTTGTTAGATTTGCTAGACCTTGGATCACATGCTTTTTGCACTTGGTTTGGCTATTCAAATAACATTGCTCTCGCCTAACATTTCCCAATTGAAAATAACATTTGCTAATTATGTAAAAGTCAAAATATAAAGCTGACAATTATGAGGGCGACAGGTGGGCATCCGCGGATTGAGTGGGGTTAAAGTGTGTGTTTGGTGAGGTAGGCCAGGGCCAAGCATTGATGTGGCGGGCATCAAAGTGCAGGAATCAACAAATAAATGTAAATGCGAATGAAATGTAGAAAGAGCGAACGTGAACGTGAACGTTAACTATGTTATATTGCTATTGATTTTGTTGCTGGAATGAAGGTCACATGTCGCACAGCCTGCTAAGAGCGCATGATAATGTTAAGGTTTCGCGAGTTGAGAACCACATTTACAGCAAAAGTCAGGACAACAACAACGGCAAAGTAAACAGTTATAATATACGTAAGTTTTTTTTTACAGTTCAACTTTGCTGGATGCTGTGACATTCATTTTGCATTAGTGTGTAAGTGTATGTGTGTAAACTTGTGTATGTGTGCTTCTGTTCGTCCGTATCTAAATGCAACTCACATATTTGGGGAAAAACATTTGCGGGCAGTTGCTGTGTTCTCTGTAGCGAAATAAACAAATTGAATTGTCCAAAAATTTCACTTGCAACGTAACGTAGCGCAACGTAAGAGGCACGCACGCCACACACACATTCACAACGCTCGCTCGCCGTACTCGCTGAGCTGACACCACTCGAATTTTCACTTTTTTCACTGCGGCGTTATTCGTTTTTTTTGTTGGAGCCGCTTCAGAAGAGGTTGCTCCACTGCTGCACGTCAGGGCATTGCAGCGTCGCTTCACTTACACAATAACTATTATTTTAACTTTAATTATAGCTTCAAGTGTTTTTGGGCACTGAAATTTATTAAATTGATGCGCCGTTAGCATACGGCCGCTCTCGACGGCTGATGATGGACACCCGCTGCATTTTTATTCGCTACACTGGACAGTGTTTGCTCCTCAAATGTAAAGAGAATTGCTCCACACTTAACAGAAATACTGCGGCTCCACACACATAGCAGGCGCCTGTATTAAGCTATGGCCACACCGCACTTCTCTGCTTCTTTCTCTCCGGCAGAAATCACGATGTCGACTGGAGTAAGTGAAAAATTTGTTGCCTCTTTAATTTGTGAATAATTGTGCAATCCTACATTAAAAATTGCCAAATTATTGCTCAACGCGTGTCACACACTTGAGAGCATACGCTAATAATTATCTTTTTCCCACAAATTGTATAATTGCAGACGCTTTACACTTATCCCGAGAACTTCCGCGCATACAAGGCGCTCATTGCGGCCCAGTACTCGGGCGCAAAGGTGAAAGTGGCCGATAACTTCAAGTTTGGCGAGACCAACAAAACGGAGCAATTCCTGAAGAAGTTCCCCAGCGGCAAGGTAAGCACACTTTGTAGGTAGAAATTTATATGTATATACAAATACATTGCATATATGAATGCTGCTTATCGAACATCGAACAAAGAGATTAAAAGCCGGCTATGCAACGTCAGCAGCAAGAGAAATAAAAGTGAGCGTTGGAGGCGGGTGTAACAGACTTCGAAATTCTCGTTTACAGTGCAATAACAAGTAAAACGTTTACCCTAGCATTGTGTATGCAAAAAAATCGAATTGAGTTTCGTACCGAGAATGTACCGCATTGTGCATTTATGTGAAAATATCGATTTTTTTTTCTAAATTTGTGGATCATTAGAGGTCGATAACCTTTCTGAAAAAATGCAGTGTACCTTTACAAATGAGGGAACTGCAGATTTTTGTGATTTGCCCCGCCTCCAGTAGGGGTTACCAAGAAATCTTAACGGACAAGACGTACTCCGCGCAAACCAATATACTTTTTACCTCGGAAACGAGTACACTAAAAAAAAGAAGAATTTTAGCAAATTTTTAAAATTGTATTCACGTTTGTCTTTTCTTTACTTTATTTTTAGGTGCCAGCATTTGAGACCGCCGATGGCAAGTACCTAAGCGAGTCAAATGCCATTGCATACTTTTTGGCCAGCGAGCAGCTGCGTGGCGGCAAATGCCCCTTCTTGCAGGCTCAGGTGCAGCAATGGATCTCCTTTGCTGACAACGAAATCGTGCCTGCCTCGTGCGCCTGGGTGTTCCCACTGCTGGGCATAATGCCCCAGAAGAAGAACTCGACGGTGGAGCAGGACGCCGAGGTTGTGCTGCAGCAGCTGAACAAGAAGCTGCTGGATGTCACCTACCTCGCTGGTGAACGCATCACGCTGGCCGATATTGTTGTTTTCTGCAGCCTGTTGCATTTGTACGAGCATGTCCTGGAGCCGAGTGCACGCAAACCTTATGGCAATCTGAACCGTTGGTTCGTTACCATCTTGAACCAGCCACAGGTGCAGGCTGTTATCAGGGATTACAAGCTGTGCGAGAAGGCGTTGGTCTTTGATCCCAAAAAGTATGCCGAATTCCAGGCCAAGAATGCCGTTAACAAGCCACAGCAGCCAGCCAAACAGAAGGAGGAGAAGAAGCCCAAGGAGAAGAAGGTTGAGGTTGAGGAGCTTGATGCTGCCGATGAGGCTTTGGCTCTGGAGCCCATGTCCAAGGATCCCTTCAATGCCATGCCCAAGGGCAACTTCAATTTCGATGATTTCAAGCGCGTCTACTCCAACGAGGATGAGGCCAAGTCCATTCCTTACTTCTTCGAGAAGTTCGATGCCGAGAACTATTCCATCTGGTTCGGCGAATACAAATACAGCAATGAGCTGTCCAAGGTGTTCATGTCGTGCAATCTCATCACCGGCATGTTCCAGCGTCTGGACAAGATGCGCAAACAGGCGTTCGCCTCTGTGTGCCTCTTTGGCGAGGACAACAACAGCACCATCTCCGGTGTGTGGGTGTGGCGCGGACAGGATTTGGCCTTCACCCTGTCGCCCGATTGGCAGATCGACTATGAGGTCTACGACTGGAAGAAACTAGATGCCAAGAGCGAGGAAACCAAGAAGATTGTCACCCAGTACTTCTCATGGTCCGGCACCGACAAGGAAGGCCGCAAATTCAACCAGGGCAAGATTTTCAAATAAAACAACACTCGCATAGATTCTGCGATTCAAAATGCAGTTAGCACGATGCCTATTTCTAAGTTCCAACTGATTAGCAATTACATAAGAGACTCGGAGCCGTCGTGCTGCGTGTGTGTGTGAAAATCATTTAGAAATACATAATGTCCTCGTTTGCTCAGCACACCAAAATTTTTGGTATTCATGTTGATTCGGCCTTCTGCATTTTCTATTAACTGAAGAATTATTTTGTAATTGCGTTTAAACACAACACACAAACATTAAATGTCAACAGACCAGCCAGGTAATAACTTATACGGGAATTAAAAAAAATAAAGATGCGTTTTCTACTACATTAAAAGCGAAGATTTAATATTTTTACATTTAGTAGATTTTAACTGATGACTTCTTTATAGTGTAGGCCGATGTTGCCAAAGGAGAGTTTGTTAAGATACGTTGGAAAAGACGTTTTTTAATTTAAAAACATTGCTGAGTAATAGTTTCTACAGCTTCGATCGGATCGAATGTAAAATATGTGCTGCTTGCAACAAAAAGGAAAGTTTCATCAAGATAGCTTTTAAATTAAGCGTTTAGTTTGCATAGAAACAGAATTTAAGGCCATTGATGCAGATCAATATATATACACTATGGGGTCAGAGATCTCTTGTATACGTGAGAATATTAGAATACCCTTTGCAAGCGCATTTACAATTATAAACATATTCTGTTTTATGAATTTTATTCATTTAGGCAATCTTTTTATTGGCTTCATTTGAATTAATTTGTTATATTTTCACTTATAGTCTGAATCAGGTATGAAAAATTTACGATTGCAAAACTTATTTGATTGGCAATTTCTTTAAAGGTTCTACAAACAAATATCAACAAGGAAATGCTAGAAAAAACCAAACGTCGCCCACTGAACTGACTAGCGAAGTGTGGCATTTGTATTGCAAGATCCAGAATCTATTTCTTCTTGACCATAACAATCGGTCCGACATTGTCGCCGGTCAACTTGTTGTGCTCGGCATGGCTGCCATCACAATAGGGCCACTGTTGAAGGAGAAGCAATCAGTTTATGTTGTTGGTTGTTGCTTGTTGTGGTACTCACGTTCTTGGTCTTCCAGCAGCGACAATAGGCGGCCTTATCCGCGATGTTCTCGATGTCAACCATGTCGACAACCTTAGCGTCGCCTTTGCGTATATCATTGTTGCAGCGATTGCCGCCGCCGGAGCCGGAGCAGGGTGTGCCTTGTATAGCGCAAAAGAAAGCTTTGTAGCTGACATAGCCAATGCCGACAACAACGGCAGTGGGTGGAATGAGTGTCAGCCAATCCCTGACTGTAAAGATACGAGAAAGGCGATTAGCAGGCTATATTTAAAGCAACGCG
This sequence comes from Drosophila robusta, assembly GCA_035043565.1. NCBI lineage: Eukaryota > Metazoa > Arthropoda > Insecta > Diptera > Drosophilidae > Drosophila > Drosophila robusta. The sequence continues at coordinate 6,247,599 of JAWNMW010000235.1, forward strand.
ATTTAGGTTGTAAATAAACTGAGCTCCTATAAATATATATATATGTCAAAAAAATGGTCAATTTTGCTGCGCATAGCTTTCACTTATCGAATGGTCAGTTGTTTATCTGTTAAGCAGATAAAACCACTGCGAGCTTTTCAGCTAAAGGTTTTTCAGTTTACACAAACAACAAATCGAGCGATGGCGCGAGTTTGACCCAAATGTTGCATAATAAGTTGGCACAGGTAAGAACAGTGCTGCGAGTGTGTCTGCTAATGTGCACAAATCAAGTTAGCATAGATTTGACAACACGCCACATAGCATCAACTTAATTGAGCTACTGTTTTTTTCAACGTCATTAAATTGATTGTAGTTGAACTTTAATTTGGAGCGCCCTTTAGCGCCCTCCAATGTGCGAATACGCGTGGCACTCACATGATAACTTAAACCAGCCACCAAAACTGTCGGGCACCGGCAGGCTGGACAAATAGTTTGGCAGCGTTGACTTAACACCGGTCGATACTGCTTGCATTTTTTATTTTATTAATTTAACACAAATGCAGTACACAAAATGTCTGGAAACTGGTTGTTGTTTTTATTGTTGTTAATGGTAATTAGAGTGGCCGCGACTTGAAAGCAAGAATATGCCACTTTCTTTTTAAAAATAATACCAAATATTTGAATTTAAAATACTTGCACCAGCGATTTATTGGTCTTAACTTACTTATTTCTTTAAAACTATATTTAAAGAAGGGAGTGTTTTATGAATAAATATAAAATATATGTTGTTTTTTTCGCAGAGTGCTTAAATGAAAGAATTATGAAAAATTTAAATGTGACGCTATCAAAAAATTACATACTTGTAGAATATAAAATACCGTCATTGCATTGGCGGCGTTTGTGCTATCGATATATTTGGTTTTGCTTATTTATTTCTTTAAAATTTAATAATAATTTAAGTAAATGTACGTATTGTTTTTTCTTTTTTTTGTTGTGTTTGTCAATGTTTTTGCGTTTATTTTTAACTCTGTTATTTTAAATGCCACACAATCGACAAATTGTAGTCACGCAACTGTAACTGTTACTCCAATGAGTGCTCATCCCTATCGCCGATAGAAAAGCGCTGTCGAAATACTTGTTTGCGGCGTTTAAGTAAAGAATAATATTAACAAATGAGCCGCACACCACTCGATACCTGGTCGAAACGCGAGCAATTGTGTCTGGCCTCAGCAGTTTCGTGCAGCGGTGACCAGAACTGGATAACAGTTAGCCGCACACTGAAATCCGTCTGCGGCAATGGCCACACTCGTCCGGCGGACTGGTATTCGCAAAAGAACTGTGCCGTCCAATATGGCCATCTGCTGGAGACGGTGGAGACGACCAAACGCAAGAAGCGCACCAACGAGAACAGCGGTTTCTCGTCCCCAGCGACGGTGGCCGTAGAGACGCCCACCGAGCTGCTGTTGCGCCGGCTGACCGAGGAGCGCCAGCTGGAGATCAAGACCCAGATGCGGCGGGATCAGGAACTGTATAGCAAGGTGCAGCGGGAAATTGAGGCGTTGCAAGCGAACGAGCTGAGCGAGGAGCAACTGCATCAAATGTGGCAGGAAATCGAAAAGGATCAGGACGCCAAGCGCATCGACGAGATGAAGCTGGAAAATCGGATGCGCGAGCGTGAGCAGCGCAAGAAGGACACAGCGGGCAGCTGGCGTAACAGCAGTGGCGGCGGCAGACGCTCCAACCTGACCGCAGACACAACGTCCGTCGACATGGATGTGGAGGACATTGCAGGTAAGCTAATTGTACACTTCAGAGAAAATAAAGCAACTGTAAAACTCCAATTCCAATTCGATCCAGGTACCAATAACAAACAACAAGCGGTTGCCCCCGCGCCCTTGCTAACATCGCTGCTCAAATCACCAGGCGGCGGCGGCAGCGGCAGCAACAACAACAATGGCAACAGTGCCACCTCGCCAACAGCCAGCGCCACGGGAACTGGAGCGGGCGTGGCGCGTGCTACGGCAACGGCACCGACAATCACCTCGCTGCTAACAAGCGGCGCCAGTGCCATGCCCAAACAGCCGGCGGTTATATTGAAAAGTCCCAACGATCCAGCATTCATGACACGACCCATAAGCGGACCACCTTCCGCCGAGGTGCCCATAACGGCGCGTAGTCCCTCGCAGGCAGCGCCCACGCTGTCCATGCTGTTAGAAAAGAATAAAGTAGCGGCCGCAGCAACTGCCAGCACGACAGCGAATGAAACGCCAGCAAAGTCTGAAACAGCTAATCTCAGTGAAAAGCAAACATCAGAGCTGACTGCTGGCGAAGTTGCCGGGGATGAAGCAGACGATGCCGACGAGCAGCAGCTGCTCGAGGTGTTCAAGACCATAAAAAACATTATAGATGACATCGACATTGACATGGTCATGGGTGAGGATATCTTGAAGGACGTCGACAATGTCCCCTCCCCAGCAGCAGCGGCGCCAGCCAAAGCTGAGGTAGTTGACTTCGAGGACAAGCTGGATGCGTTAAAGCGCGAGGAGAGCGTCAGTCGCAAATCGAGCAAATCGCCAGCACAGCCCAAAACGACGGAGGCGATGGTCATTGGCTCCAGTGATGATTCCAATGATAATATACCGCTGGCCGCCGTGGCCTCGCAGGAAAGCAACAAGGAGCGCAATCAGCAGCCAGGCGAGAGCACAGCCGCAGTTGCTGATGAAGCGGTTGCCGAGGAGCTGAATGAGAGCATAAACATAGCAAGCAGTTCCAGCGAGGAGAACGCCCGGGAAGCGGTGCCAGTGGCCGAGGCTAACACAAAGGAAACAGTTGAAACCGCAGCCGGCAAATCGCCGGCAGCTGCAACTGAAACTGACACGGGTGAGAACAACAGCAAAACGGAGGAATCAACGCACATACAAGACGCGGACGCCAAGCCCGAGCAAACGGAGGTCACCAGCGAAGGTAAGTTCCAGCCAAAAATCAAAGAATTTCCACTCAAGCTTATGTTTATCCGGCAGCGCCCAAGACTGAGCCAAGCAAGGAGTTAGAGAAAGACAAAGCTGCAGCTGGGCCCAACGCGGAGCTGAAAACGTCCGTGCCAGCAGCCACCTCCAGTTCGGTGCAGGACACGGACGAGGAGAGCTCCTCGCTGACAGACAGCAGCAAAGCGGATGAGCCCACACGCAGCGCCAGGTCCAAACACAGCGCAGAGCACAAACTGGAGGCGGAGCCGACCGCACGGCAAACGCCGCCCAGGGGCGCTGGCCTGAGCAGCACACCAGCATCCACACCAGCACCCGTACCCGCACCCGCACCTGCGCCCGTCGCCGCACGTGCGCCGCTGCTGCGCAAGCTGCCGCATCGTGATCGCTCCGAGAGTCCCATGGTGGATGATGATACGACGACAGCCAGCGATCACTCGACGGCGAGGTCCAGCACGCGTCGTCGCTGCTCCTCGACGCCGCTAATCGACAGCATACCCAATTCGCCGGCGTCCAGTGAGCACACGGACGATCGTCGCGAGACGCGCGCCGCCTCCAAGAAGCTCTTCCTGAGCATTTACAACACGCTGCAGGAGAGCAAGCATGCGACGCCCTTTCGGCGCGCCTTCCACGACGAGCATCCGCACAAGCAGGCCGACCTGTGCCTGCGACCCATGGACTTGCCCAGCATCAGGCGCCACATTGACTCCGGCCAACTGCGCAGCATCAGCGAGCTACAGCGCGATGTGCTGCTCATGTGCCAGAATCTGTTGCTCATCTACAAGCCAAGCACAACGCAGCACAAGACGGCGCGCCTGTTCATGCAGGAGTGTCGCGGACTCAAGGAGTTCGCCACGGTCAGCCAAACGCAGTTCGAGAACAGTTCCGCGGCCGGCAGCGCCAGCGGCAAGGCAGAGAAAGAAAAGGAGAAGGAGAAGGAAAAGGAGCGCACGCCGGCGGGCAACAAGGCGCGCAGTGGCTTCCGCAAAAGCCAAAGACATCATTAGACTAGTAAACAAATTCAACGAAAATCATCAATTTACATTTAACATTCATCTGAAGAACCCTGTAACGGTTGCCAGTTCAGATGTGATTCAGACCCCTTTCTTTACCTCTCAAAGTAAACTCCCTAAGGAAAAACCAGCTAAAATTCGCTTAAGTTTAAATATTTCTGCAGATTATTTACCCAATGCTCCTATGGCAGCGCTATATCATAACTCGCATTATATTACAGAAAAATCATTTTAAATAGACGAAAGCTTGTCTTACAAGAATTCTCTGCATTATCTAACTTCTATCAATTTATGCTCTATCTTTTTATCAACCTATATTTTTAAATTTTTTCAAAATCTTTTTATAGATTCCCATGGTATAATAGTCTAACTGAACCGCTTACGATTTTTATATATACAATTAACAATGGAAATTAAAATATATTAGATCAAGTAGATCAAATAGAAAAAAGAATTCAACCAATTGTACTCGAGAAATATTTTTACCCGCATAAAAGATTTAAAGAGAAAGGTAAACTAAACATAAACTGTAGAATATAAATGAAAAGAAAATAAACTTTATGTTTTTAATATTTCAAATCTTGGCAGTTCCCATAATTGATATCACCTGCATAATCAATATTTTCGTGAAATAAAACACTTTTCAAGTTTATTAGATCGGAACTATCACAAAACAAGAAGGAACAGCTGTCTTCGGAGGCCGAAGCATGAATACCTTTACATATGGAACATGTGCGCTATGCGTTACATACGTCCTCACAAAATTATAGGGTATAAGCAGTAACTAATCCACGGAGTAAATTCAATTACCTTGAGTAGTGTTTAAATTGTGTCTAAAATTCGCCTTGCTTTAGCGCCTAGCCAAACGTGCCGTAAGGCAGGGTATGCGCTGGGTCTTTAATCGAAGAATATCAAATTTTGGAGTCGCCTGGTGCGCGAGGAGTGGCAAATGGCGCGTCGATTCGGGCAGTAGAACTTGCGCAGGCAGCGGGAGAGCCTCAGATCGCACTGGCAGAGCCGTGCCGCGCAAGAATCGGGTCCGCCCCACTCGCCGTGATCGATGGCGCACAGCGGCTTGCCGCGATAGCACTTCCACACGTAGGGCACAAAGTACTCCAGGTAGGAGATGCAGTTGCTCTGGCCGTAGCACTTGTCGTGCAGCCGGCAACAGCGATCGATGCCATCGGTGGGCACACCATGGCCACCGAAGCCGCAATAGCAGCCATAGCCCTTGTAGATCAGGGGCTCGCAGTTCGTCGAGCATTTGATCATGGAGTACAGCTTGGCCACATCACGTTTGCCCCGATCCGCGGCCAGTTGAGTCTCATTGCTCAAAGCCCACTTCATGGAGTAGCCGAAGGGATCGTTGGCGCGTGCCAAATACACATTCCGGCCATTCATGAGATCCTCCGGCTGAGCGGCCATGACGCGTATGTCCGTGATGCGGCCATCCAGTTGCTGGCCCTTTAAGTCCACATTGATTTCAGGACGTGGATAGTCTGGCAGTGGCCAGCCGGACTGTGCCGGGGTTTCATCTCTGTGGAGCAAGGGTTTAATCTGTTTGTCCTGCCATGGCAATCGCTACTCACTTGTGCGTCTGTTCCAGCCACTGCGCCGGGCGCTGCAGCTCGCCCGTCCAGCCCGGCAGACCCAGCTGCTGCCAGTCGCCGCCCGAACTCGACTTGACGTGCTCCACGGCCGGCTGCACTGCGTCACCAGCTAATTGTGCACGCTGTGTGACATTGGGAAAGATTGGTTCCGCAAAATCGGATCGCTGCATGGTCAGCAGCTCAAAGCCATCGCGCTGGCTGGTTGGCATTTTGAAGACAAAGCACGGATTCGCCGTCTGCATGCTGGCGCCGTACATTTCCGGTATTATGTGCGCCAGCAGGGCGCTGTCGTTGGTCACAGCCCTGAAGGCGTTCCAGATGTCAACCGCGACCGTGTCCGCTGACTTGCCGTGCAGCGGCAGCGGCTGCGGCAGTGTCAGCGTCAGCAGGGCCAGCAGCAACATGCTCGTTACAGGGTATTTGCCCAAATGGCTTCTCAATCAAACGCAGCGCGATCCGCTCGCGTCGAGCGGCAGTCAGAAATTGAAACTGGCGCGCCAGCGAAATGCGGTAGTTGGCCACCAAAAGCCAAGTACTCAACAACAACAACAACAACAGTAAAGAAATAAAAAAACAAGATTGCTCTCGTCGGGAGTGCTCGACTGGGAGATGCCCTGTGGCCAGCTGCGAGACGAACGCTCGCCGAGACTCAAGTAAACAAAAATTAAACTATTATGCGTGTTCGGGAGTGCCCGACTAGGAGATACCCCGTATAAGTGTCCTCTTCTACACCTAGTTACACAAAACAACAACTGCACGACTAGAGTATTTACTAAACCTATATATTTACTATACCCAGCTTCGAGTCATGTAGTCGATAATGACCTAACAGGAGATACCCTGTACTTAGCTGCAAGCTGTCGTAACATACATTTACGTTTTCGCGAATATCACATATACATATGCTAAGAAAAACCTTAATCTAAAATCGATTTTTATCGATAGGAAGGAAATCGGCGGAGATTTGAATTGTTCTGCGTGTGTTATACGAACCAAATTTTGTAGCTCTTTCTTCGAGATATGCTAAAAACACAATTCTTAAAATCATTATTTATCAATATAGAAGAAATTTGGCGAGATATCGAGAGAAAAAAGATAGATACGTGCCAAATTTGGTTGCTTTAGCTCTTACAATCTTCAAGATATGCTGAGAAAAACGTGTTTTAAAATGGATATGTATTAATTTGAAGGAATTAGCACAAAATATCAACAAAATAATAAATTCTAAAAAATTGCAGAATAGCTTCCGAAATTGTTGCATTCATAGAGGCGAACAAACGGACAGACAGAGTTACATGGCTAAATCGACTCAGAAACACTATATTCCAGTTCAACCATTTGCAATGGGTACAGGGTATGATGAAGCATAAATTGTTCAAAATCGTGTTAATAGCAATCATAACAATGGCCAGCAGCAACTGCCGCTGCGACTGCGGCGCCGACGGATTTGGTGTGCGAGAAGTAAACGCAAGTAAAGCCGTAAGCCGTAAGCCACAAAACAGGCAAGCTGACAAACTGTGGCACCAAAACGTAGCCGTTAGGTGGGTCAGTAACCGTAACCCACATTGCGTATACGCGCAAAAGTTGCAACAACAACAGCAGCAATTTTTGGGCGGCAAGTTAAGGCGAAGGTTAGCAGCCGCAGCAGCAGCAGCCAAGTCCACTCTTGGCCATAAGCAATTCATGGCCATTATTTAGGGCTTTTAATTACCAAAAAACAAACTAGTTGTGCTTTTCGGGCTGGGGCTGGGGGTGGTTTGTTAGCCGCGGCGAGTTAGCAAAACAAAATTGGCATTAATGTGTGCAGCGAACGCGCTTATGGCCAGGTCGTAAATACATGCTCAAAGCCATGCACATACAGCTGCGGACAACCAATTAGGAACAGAGGTTGAAGTTGTGTTTTACGAAGCAAATAGAGTATATTGAAAAGAGAATACGTCCGTCGGCCTGTATGAACGCAATTGTGTTCACCGCTATTAAAGCTAGATTTGAAACTTAGAATATATTATCGTATATACTCGCGACAGACAACGTGCTAAATCGACAAAAATGTATATATTCCTCAACATTAGAGCTGTAGTCAAATTATAATTACAAAAATCGACTTTATTTAAACAGAACGAGTATTGCTCCGTTGGTTACACCCGACTGTTGTTTTAGGGTAATTGTGGGTTGCGAAATGAAGTAACGAAATAAATAAGAGATATACATATAATAAAAGATAAAGTCTATGCAAACATAATTGACCCATGAATCAAATAGATTATAGTTTATTGCAATGTTTTTTTAATATTTCTTGTCGCAGCCAAAGTTGTCGCCATTTTTAAAAATTAATCAATAACTAAAAAAAAATTTTTGTTTCTAATTAGTTGTCAACAACTGTTGATATTTATATAAACATACAAATATGTTTGTATTTATGTTGTTTGGCTGTCTGCTGCAATTTATTGTAGTCGCCTGCAACGCCTTCGTTACGTTGGTTGCATGTTACGTGTGCGAGGAAAAGCAAAATAAACAAATCGCACTTTCAAGTCAAGCTCAAGGCAAGCTAAACATGAATGAAAGTGCAATAGCAACACAAATACATATGTTTTTTAATTAAAAACATAGCACGCTCATATTTTTATAAAAATAATTTTACCACTATTAACTAACAAATACTTACTTAAAGTTGCGCGCGCATAAGTGCACATTTAAAGTTACTTATCGAAAATATAATCGAGTATGTTATCGATCATAACAGTCAGTGCTGGTAAGTGCCAAGCCATCGCTGTACAACACTTGATGTGTAATCGAGTTAGTTATCGATAGTTGTCGCCATATTTAAATACGTTAATCACAACAGCGGAACTTCGAGTTTTCAGTTTGATATTTTTTATTAATTGAAGTTTCAATTTTTCTATTAGTAGTTTCGATCTAATTCATGTTGATTCATATTTCATTTATATCTTTTTGTATGTATGCTTATAAACTGCATACATACATTTTTATCTCTGTCCAACTTCCTCTTTTTTAGCATGCAACATTTAAGCTCACAAATCAAAGACAGGCAAAATGCTTCAATAAATTGCATACATATTTTATTTTGATTTAATAAATGTGATTATTTTTTCTTGCTCGTCCGGTCGAATAGGCAGTAAACTACATAGTACAGCAGCATCATCCTCACGGGCAAACGGAAATGCCGCGCATTGGAACAGGCATTTTTCCAGCTGCCGCTGCCACTGCCACTGCTGCTGCTTCTGCTGCAACAAGAGAATCCAGAGACGTCGCTGACCAGAGTTCAAGTTGCGTTGTTCTGCTTTGCTTTAATCGCTGCATTGTCATCTTGCTTGCGGCGACGCAGCGACGGACCGACCGCTCACTTCTGCTGCTCGCCCATTTGGCGCTGCAATTGCAAGCATAGTGCTTGTTGTTGTTCTACTGGTTGCTGCTGCTGTTGTTGTTGTTGTTTGTGGGAACGAGCACAGAGCTATTTTCAAATTGGAAAGGTTTTGCACTTCGCCAACGCAGCCAACTCTTGTATCTCTTATTGCGCGTTGTTTGCGGCTTCGCCACCGCTGCTATTGCTACAACTTCTTTCTCGTTAGTTTGTTATTTTAACTATTATATCAATTAGTTTCAGCATTTGACGGCTACGTCAGCTTCAAGTCATTGTGGCCTTTTTTGTTGTTGTTGCTGCGCTGTTGGATTGCGGATGGAAGGAAATGGAAATGGGAAAGCAGCAGCAACGAAGTTCGAGGTTGAATTTGCGCCGTTGCAATTCACTGCGCTTGGCTTTCACGCTGGGGTTGAAATTATCCAGGTGAGTGTGTGTGTGTGTGTGTATACCTACAAATAACAGCACTCTCATTTTAAATATATGTAAATAACACAACAGACTTGGCTTAATTTTTTTTTCTTTATTTTTTATTGGCCTTCCCGTGCGTTGGCATTTCAGAAGCACGAAGAAGGAAGTAAACGGCTCGAACGCGGCGTTCAGGGTTGAAAGGTGTTCCGTGCGGGCCATGTTTAGTGTGCGGCAACTGAAATTATACTTGCCAGCAATTTAAACGCGGCGTCAATGGCAGGTGTTACAGTTAGGCTCGACGCTTGGCAGCACTAGCAAAAATAAGAATAAAGCGCGCAAGAACCGTTGTCTTCGGATTGCCGAAGTTTAAATACCCTTGGGGTCATATGTAAGATGATATATATTTTTATAGTTAACGGTATTTGCATACAGAAATTTCTTTTTGCCGATTTTGCCGACTACTATATGTTGATTAACATGGTATAATTGAACATTTTAAGTTATTGTCCAGCTATCTTAAAAAACAAAACAGGTATTCATACAAAAACTCACTTTCGATGGATCGTTTCTATGGCAACTATTGATACAGTGGTCCTTTCCCTCCGTTTCCGACATATGTTTGTGCAGACTGCAACAAAAATTCTGACCAAGAGCTAAGATTTATGACGATATCTTAAAGACTGAGAGAATAGTAAGCATATAAAACAGATACTTGAACACACGGACACGAATCGGCATAAACAGTATATACTCCTTATATTGGGTACTTAAATTGTTACCTCATTAAACAAAATGTTGATATGCAATGTCTCCCTCTATGCGTTACACATTTCGCGACAAAATTAGTATACCCTCAGCAAAGGTTTAAAAACAAAAATAAAACAGAACACAAAACCGTTATTTTTTTTATTGACTTTGTTTTGCTGCTTGTCGCTTGGCGCATGCGATTGCAGCAGACAGTGCACCCGCAGGCGCAACTGCGACAACCCTCTCGACTATTTCACACGCTGCCACAACACCAAGAGCAGCAACAACAACAAGCAGCCACCAAGCTGGGCTCAAATTTATTTGCCGCGTTAGGCGTTTGTCAACGGGCGGTGGCAGTTGTAGATTCGATTTGCAATCGCGTGTCGCTTGGCCATAAAGCAGATAAATGTGCACAAATCAGGCTACTCCAGCAGTAGCATGCGGGCGAGGGGCTGAAAGCAAGGGGGCGTGTGAGCCAGCATGCGCTGGCCTCTGCTTGGCGGTCAAACGGCTGCAACTGACAGTGCCAAAAGGTCAACAACTCCCTTCATTTTTTTTTAGCTGCGGGCTGTGTGTGTGAGCGTAAGCTTGTCATTATGTGGGTCACGGGTCAATCATGTAATATAATCAGCTATATGTATATATTTGTATATATAGCTGTGTGCTGTCTGGCTGCTTGACGATCAAGGCACAGCCCAAACAGTAGTTGATTTTTTCCCGTTAATTTCTTTGATGATGTAAGGGAAGCAACTTTATTGACTTTTTCATTTAATCATCATAAAATACCGACATTAATTTTGTAAAATTCACGCCCACATTCGACAGATGGTTAAAAATTTTATTTTAATTTCTTATATTATCCGTTTAACTTTCAGATTAATAAAAATCGAGCGCTCTATCAAGCAAAAACGGATGGAAAACAGTTAAAAGAAATTGTATATTTTCTAGTTAATTGACTACAAACTTGCTTAAGGCAATACAAATAATTTAGTTCATATCAACCTTTCGGATAACGATCGGTTTTAAACTTACTTTTAAAGATTAACACAGAAATTAATATTACTATTATTATCTTGTAGTATAGTTACAAACTATTGTCGGATTTTTTTAAATTAGCACTGAACTAAATCTTGGTCTTAGACAAACACTGTATCCAGTACAGGATTCGAACTCGAGTCGTTATTGTTCAGTCGCGTAAATGCTTAGGCACTTATTGACCCGAACTTAATCGGGTAATAACAGGCATTAATGTCATTATTTTTTAACATTTTTTTTTATCAACTATCATGAACTTCACATTAACTTTTCACAAGTTTTTCTTTTTAATACTCAAATCATGTATTTAACGTCTGTTCAAATTACAAGTAAATGCGTTTTGGTTAATTGACATGTCCCGATGGCAGCTACCCTGCCCGCCTGTTAGCTTGCTCTCCTCTTTGTTATGGCCTCTTGGCCATGTTTTGAGGCACCGTGTGTTTGTGTGTGTGTTGACCCAACTTAATAGACGAGCATGAAATCTAGTCACGAACTTAATCATGAACAACCGTGCACTAGATCCATGTTCGCCGACAAAATAGAGTCAGAGAAGAGCAAAAAGCCAGGCAGCAGCTGCAGCATAAGCAGCACCTCTCTCCATCTCCATCTCTATCGCTTGCTTTCTTTCTCTTTCTTGGAGCCATGCATTTTCAAATCCATCCTAAGCCATCCTGCAAAAGCAATGATTATTGCCAGTGCACGACTTTTTGTGGCATTTGACTGGTGTCTCCTCCTCCTACTCCTCCTTCGCCTCCTGGTGATTGGTGTTTGCAAGAGTTTTCTGGGCTTGGTTTGGATTTTCGGTCACTTTTCGGATATCATTTCATGTCATTTTGCCTGGCAACAATTTCAATTGGGAACATTTTGATCGGTTTTCATAGCTCAATTGGCTGTGTGCCCCTCTCACTCCCCAATACCCCACCACCATCTCCCTTCACTCGTGCGCTCGCTTTTTGATCTTGCGCTTTTTTTGTATATACATTTGCAGTTGTATCTGTGTGTGTGATATGAATGAATCAAGCTCGAAGCTTCGAATTAAGGTTTATTATTTTATTTTTTGTTCGGCTCGTTGGTTTTTTCTGCTGATTTATACAATAATTTTTGCACCCCCCTTATGCCTCTGGCCGAACCGCCCCGCCCGTCCTGATTGTTTAAGAATCGTGGCGTCGCTGCAGTTTGAATTTCTGCTCGATCTGCACAAAAGTTTTCAGGCCACACAATTCTACGGAAATTGCTGTTTACTCAGACACTAGTTGTTTATTTGTCATATATATATATATATATATATATATATATATATATATATATTCAAAGAGATTAAGTGAGAGAGAAAGCGAGGGAGGGCCAGCTCTAGCTTGAATACTAGCGACACATTAGGGTAACAAACTTCTAAGAATTTTTAGCAATTTGTTCCGGTAGCAAAATTATTATCGCTAGAGAGAGAGAGAGCGAGGATAGAGGGAGGGAGGAAGGGGCGCAACGAAATCTGAGCCCAACAGCTAGCTGGCCACACAAAAGTGTTGTTGAACTCTTAGCCCCTTTCTGAATATACATTAATATTAATATATATATTCATAAACAGCTAGCACTCAAATTTCCCAAGCAGCCACTTGACATTTTGTTTCTAAAATTTCCCAGCGACATTTAACATTTTCAAATATTTTGAAATTTGGACAGAGAATAATAAAGGGCTTTCGTTGGATACTTCAAGCTGATGCCACACAAAATCTTATACATTAGCGTTAATTTAGTGCGTATAATTAAGCCACAAAAAAAAAAATTAAATCCCTTGGGAAAGACATATACATTAAACGGGTTCTCTCACACAATCGCACTCTCTCTCGCTCTCTCTCTCTCTCTCTTCCTCTTGACAGCTGCTCAAAGAACAATAAATTTCGTTCTGTTTGGTTGACTTTCTATGCATGTGCGTGAGCGTAGAGTTGACTAATTACCTTGCTCAACACAAAAAAAATAAATAAGGAGAAATAGAAACAGGTGTAGTTTTAAAGTAAGAAAAAGGTTGCCGTTAAGTATTTGTTAATGTAATAGTGTTGCAAAGCGCGGAACTAAAATTTGTGACCCCATTTGCAATTAAATTACAACAGCGGTTAATGTAATTTAGTGGGTTATTTGAAGCTTGACTCATTCATTAATTATTCTGCACTTTGGTATACAATCCCCAGTATTTATATGCGACGCCCGTTATTTATTACAAATTCCCAGTATTTATTTGTAATCAAATTTCAAGTTAACTTGCCGATTGAACTACCGTTTTTAATGAGTGTGGATCTAGTCACAGATAGTTGAACAAACAATGTGAAACACTGGACCCTCACTCACTAGAAACAGCAGTACGTACATCCAACAATTCCATTTGAATGCTTCCCATACACTTCCATTCACATTGTCTTACCATTTTTTTTTTGGGGCGTCCACTTACTCAATGCTCTGGTATTTTGTGCGCCTTTTTTAATTTCAATTATTAAGCGATAGTGCAAAAAACTGGAACAACAATAACAAAGCACGCTGCCGCCACAACTTTTCGTGTTGATAAGAGCGACAAGCGCGGAGCAGTTCAGCTCTCCTCCTCTGCTTTCTTCTACGCGTAGTGTTGCTTATCAGCAACAAATGAACTATTTACACACATACACTCACATGTGCATGTAAATTGTGAAGTGTTTTTTCGCGCCTAAAGTAAAAGATCGTTGGCTTTTGAAATTAAAAACTCAACTAATTTTATGCAATGTGGCAACGCCACGAAAGAACCGCTTATTTGCAAGCGCAACAAATATATAGAGAGCTCACATTTATATGCTTATGTATGTATACATACTGATACATACATACATATATACAAACTCTCGCATACAGATGCAAAAAAGCAGAGCTTACACACGCGCACAGCAACAGCAAACGCCGCGACGTCTGTGTATGCATATGTAGTGGTGGGTAACGATGGCTGCGCTGATGGCTCAAGTTGATAGTAGCTCTTGTTGTTGTTGTGGCTGCTGCCGTCGACGTCGCTGCTTTTATTTCTCGAGTATGCCTTGTCTTCGTCGCCGTTGTTCTTGTTGTTTTGTGGTCTCTTATGGCTGCCTCGATTTGAAGTATGGCGAATTACATACACGCACACACACACATACAAGCACGCACGAGGGCAAAAACTCAACTGACTATTCCAGGCACGATACTGCCAGCAGCACAATTCGCCGTCGTTGTTGTGTTGCTCCCTCTCTTGTTGTCAATTTCGTTTCTCAAATTCAGTTTTATTAAATTGTTATTGAAATTAAATCATTTCTAATTAGACTGATCCAACTGTAAACGTTTCGTGCATCCGCTGCCAGTGCTTTGCTCTGTACCCGGTACGCTCATTATTTCGGTAAAAATGATGTCTGTCAGTGTGTGTGTTTTGTCTCTGTGTGTGGGTCACTCGCCGTGTAATCAACGGCAATTTGAAAAAAAACTGCAGAAAGAGGCAACGCTACACACACACATAGATACATATGTACTCCCAAGCACGACTTTTCATTTGTTGTATATATTTTTTTCATATTATATTTAGTTTAATTCAATATCGTACATGATGTGTTTTACGCTGTTTGTTATATTTTGCATTGAATTGACGGATGAAGATGGCGACGGCATGCTGCGAATGGCAATTAATGCAACAGGCTTTTTTGCGGTTAGTTTGAAATTTCGGCAGTGTACAGTTAATTATTTTGCTTTATGTATGAATTGGATCAGACAACACGCGCACAGACACACACGCGCAGCGACCGATAGATAAAGACCGCGTTAGAATAAAATTCGTTTACATTGTTGTGCTTTTACTCCATTTGTTTATAATTTGTTGCGACTGGTGTGTCAGCTTTTATGGTAAAATTGCAATGGTATCGCGACTGCGCAGCTTAGATAGATGAGAAATGCATCTGAATCGACAACCACTCGCAAACGTCGCTCTTATAAGACTAACTCGAAGTTAAGCCAAAAACACACTCTATAGCGCAGAGCAGTGGCTGGCATTCAGCTGCCGCTGAGCGCGTTGAGCGAATAAAGAGCGCTGGCAGAGAGAGAGAGCGCCGTTTTTCAAATGGACGATCGTAACTCACCAACACATGGAGACGTGATCGGGGCCCTGCCAACGTGTGGCATAAATTGCGGGACAAATTGCTCTCTTTTGTTAATCAAAAATATTGATTTTTGTGCAATATAAATGGTAGGCTACCTTTTATTTAGAAAAGCTGAGCACCGTTTAAATACGTAATTACAAATAATCCAGGTATTTGCATGTTTTTCATATTTAATTTAATAGAGTTGGCAGCATCAAACACACATACACAACCACGTAAATACATAGTAGAATTTGAGTGAGTTGCGCTTGCGCTTGTATGTGTTTGTGTAATCGTGTGCAAATGATACAAAGAAGAATTATATCAAAAGCGAAAGAAAATAATGTTGACGCAGTGAAAAAAATTATATTAAAATAATTACAACAGCGTTCAACTTGGTCTTGGTAAAAACGTTGACGTCAACGTCAACGTCGACTTCGACAACGACGCGTCGCTGCCGTTTGCTTGTCGACGCGCGCACCTTTTAACTGCTGCTGCCTCTTCTTGTGATTGTTGTTGTTGCCGTTCCTTTTCAACTATCGTTAGCGGGGTGGGTTTCTTAAAGAATTGCAGTGAAATGCTTGGGAAAGGTTATACAGTACGAACAAACAGAAAATGTACAGGCATTGCTACATGCATATGTTTGTATACGGATAAATATGTGCTGTACATTGAAAGTACATATGTATGTGTGTGTATGTACATGTGTTTCTTGTATGTGTGTTCATTTATCTTTACGCGATTTTTTTCTTTTATTTTATTTTATTTTTTGTCAATTCTTTGGCAAAAGGTAGGGCGCGTCTGAGGAAGGGTTCGTGACGTCAACGCACTAGCGGCAGCTGTTGCCCTACAGCCAGCAATCCAGTCGGTCAGTCAGTAGTCGGAATCTCTTTTGCGTCTTCTGCAGATCTGCGCATCCATTAAACATTATACAAAACAGACATCATTTTCGCCTGGGTGACACAGTTTGGAAATGTCTTCGACTCTGCGTGGTCAATGGAACTATGTAGAAATGGGAGTAATGTCTGCTTACATATTTAATTCATTTTCCGCTTCCTGTAATTGATATGCACTGACGTTGGCACCTCGTACCCCGATGTTTACATCGCGCAACTAATTGCCCATTCACGTGGGCGTCGTAGGTAGTCCAAGAAGTTTTCACTGAATCGTTAGCCATGTCCCAACCTCATACATGGAATAAATTCCACTAATTGAAAACTGGAAAGAGAGCATTCCAGGTAAGAGCGTTTATTGAGGATCATTAAGGTTGTGGTGAAACAGAGATATTCTGAAATATTTGTAGATACACATATAAGTTCTTATGCTAATTGCTCTAAAGTATTCAAAATTCATAATTGCCTTATAAGATAGCACAGTCATTTTCCGATATCGTGGCCCGATCCGGCTTACTTCAACAAGGATATAGAAATGGTAATTAACTGCAAAGCAATTCTTCCAATACTTAGATTGAAATCCTTTAACTATATCCTATACTAATAATAATAGTAAATTTACAATTACAATTTCTGATTCATAATGTTGCATTACAAAAACCGATTTTTATTTTAAAAAATTTTTAATTTTCAGATTTGCTAAGCTCAACTAGTAATTATGCCAGTTAACTGTATCCCAGCTACTTTTCTCTTATAAATTGATTGGATAAACTCGTTAGATTAGTGTTGGAAAAGATCAAAACAGGTGGTTTCTAAACAGTATACTCGGTGCATATGTATGTATATTTATGTTAAGAAGGCAATAATTGCTGAATTCCTTTGCCTTATTGTCACAATTATTAAATGCCTTATTTAACAACTGGCCATCTGAGAGGTTACGATCTGAGGCCCAATCAGACGCTCACTTCTTCTCACAGTTTGGCCGCATCAGTTAGCCTAATATAACGGCTGCTTAGCTCGGCTTAGTTCGAACCCAGCCCA
This sequence comes from Drosophila robusta, assembly GCA_035043565.1. Classification (NCBI taxonomy): domain Eukaryota; kingdom Metazoa; phylum Arthropoda; class Insecta; order Diptera; family Drosophilidae; genus Drosophila; species Drosophila robusta. The sequence continues at coordinate 6,264,800 of JAWNMW010000235.1, forward strand.
ACCCAGTTCAGATAAAAAAAAACTTTTCACACATGCTGCAATAGCTACTTGTCATTGCGAAAAATTCGAGGTGTGTGCGAGTGCGAGTGGGTTGCTGGTGCTGGTGCTGGTGCCCGGCACAACAAACCAACCAACCAACCAGGTAAGCACCAAAAATCGTCGCCTGACCCATGCCAATGCAATCTCAGCTGGTGGAAATGCAATTGCATTTGTATCTTGTAAATGTCACTGCGCTGGAACCGCGGCCAGGCCATTGCCCAACTGCCAACTGCCAACGCTGCGTCCACATCGAAATCCACGTCTCGCGGTTCACTCACATTAAATTACATTACGTACACTCCTTTTGTTTGCAATACATATATTTAAATTGCACTGCCAGCAAAAAAAAAAAACAAAAACAAAAAAAAACAAAAATAAAGAAAGATGCGAGCCATCTAATGGCTCAAACAAATGGCAAAGTTCAAACGAGGTTAACAGCATTTCAAGTTGGCTGTAAGGAGCGCTCCTGCCCGAGTCCAAGACCGAGTCCGAATCCGAGTCCGGGGCCACCAAAATGGTTGCAACTGTAGCCAAAGCTAAAGCAAACAAAAGCAACAAACAAACAAAATCAACGAATGAGCTAAACGAACAAAAAATCAAGAATGCTTAATTCAAGAGTGTCCGGCTGGAAGATACCCTGTAATTATAATTTTGTTTCATTTTTTGCGGTGGGTATCTTAAAAGATAAATGTTTTTGATTTTCTTGATAAATGCTATACGAGAGCCTAGATACCAATTTGAATATTCGAAAGTCATCAAGGCTAAAAATCGAAACATTTCGAGGAAACAGCGAGATATTGAAATTTAAAGGATTTGTTTTATAGTTATTTTCTTTTTGAATTATGTTAAAAAACAACAGGGCTTGAAATCGATGCTTATCGATTCCAACGAATGGGCTGTGAATTGATATTCGATGCCGCAGAAAAAGCGATTTATCGATCATTTCAAATAAACTAAAGCCGCGTAAGGTATACGTGAACTTTTAGATCAGTTAAACTTTAACTTCATATTCCCTCCATTACACAAATTCAATGAGTACAGGGTATGATAAAAAAAGGCTCAAAAGCATCTTAAACGACAGGCAGTGGTAACATGACCATAGTAAGATAGTTACAGCTTCAGCGTTGAGCTCCAGCTTCAATAAAACGACATGCGCACAAATCTGTGGACGTCTGCCGAAGTGGAGGCACATATAAAAACCTTTCTAACGATCGTTTACCTCTCGCAAAATGTAACAAAGGAGTCGGGCGAAAACTTGCCCAGCCTGGCCTGGTCTAGCTTGGCCTGGCCTGGCCAGGCTAGTTGATGCGGGCCAAGCCTAGGCCAAGCGCCCACTTCCTACTTGTTGCTCTTCGTTGCCGCTGCTGCCTAGCGCTGCAGGCTCTGCTGCTGCTGCTGCCCACAAACTTAGAAGCCATACACACGTACTAACTTGGCCAACTCGGGCCAAACTAAGATTTTGATTTTGTGCGCCATAGTTGGAGCATGGCAGCTGCTGCCCAAGTTGGCCATAATGTGCTGGCCATTTGCCCCTTTGCATACGCCACTGAGCCAAAAGCCAACCGCCGCCACTTGGACAGACCACGAACCGCTCACCTACCCGAAAAAAATGAAAAAAAAATCAAAAAAAAAAAACAGCAACCGAAAACGAAGTTCAGGCGAACGGGGGAAAATATATAAAAGAAAAGAGTAATAACCAGTTTTGTCTCCCAAAAAAGCCAAACAAATGAAGTCAAGCTGAGGTAAAAACAAGAAAAAAGTGAATTACTTTTAAGAGTTAACGAAGTTAGAATACTCTTAGAATGTTGGTCATACATATGTGTGGCAGATTTAATTTTTTAATGTTCACATTTTAACATCAATATTTTTAATGGATATTTCCTATAGAAACTATATGATTACAATATATTTTCATAATATTCATAATGGTTGGATTTGGTTAAGAAGTAATATACAGTTTGTTCCTAAGGCAAATTTATGTTATAGTAATCTAAAATATGTACATTTTTAATATGAAATGTAACTACTGAATATGATCAAAATATATTGAATAACAGATAAGATAAGATAACATTATATTCAGTTGTAAATTTAGAAACAATATTTTTGCCTTAATATAAGGATAATAATAACGTAACTGTTGAATTTAGTCAAGAAATTTTTAAAAGTCAAAAAAGTATCTTATTTAAAACTCAGTGATTAACCAATTGTTCTTAAGGCAATTACGTAATATAATAATCAAGAGATTTCTATTGTATAATAAGGATTGTCACTTGAATTTACAAATATTTCTTAAAATCCAAAAATGTTTATCTTACAAAAACATTGTTTTCCACCGATATTCCTATGACAACTATATGATATAGTAATACGATTGCGCCCAATTTAGTATATGTACTATCGACTGATAAAAAAATAGGATTAAAACTGACTGAGTTCACATAGTCAGTTGGACAGATACGCGTAGCCTATCGTTTCAGCTCGATATATATATTATGTCATATTTACATATATACCTTATAAAGTGCGTCCAAAAAGTATTGGCACAGCTCCATTAATCTTAAAGAAAAACGCTCCCATATTTAACTTACATAAAATATGGGATATATTTATTTTGGTAATAGGTAACATTTTTTGATCTTACTTTAATAACTGCCTAAGGTGGTCTTCAATATATCCACTTCAAAGCGTTACACATTGCATAAGAAATTTATAATGCCCCACTGTTAGAGAATAAAAAGAACGTACCTCATGTTTACGAGTAGAAGCTAAACCAAACTTCAAGCCAAAAGCAGCGAACAGCAATCGAGCGTACCTCGGCCACAGATGGGGCCCACACTATGCCACGCTGGAGAGCGGACACGAAGGGGGGAAGCGGGGGGAGCCGTGTGCCGGGTCGGGTCGGGCGCTCTTCAGCTTTAACTTTAACGGCCATCATCAGATAGAGCAACCAGGCAGGCAGCCAGAGCCAAGAGCCAACAGCCAGTACAGTTGAATTGAAGTTGTGGCAAACGGGTATTGAGGGAGTTGGCAGTAGGTCTTGCCGTGGCTTTAAGTTGGCTTCGTCTTCGTTTCCTTCTGCGTCTGCGTCTTTGGCTCTTGATGGTGTCGGTGTTGGTCTTGCTTTTGGTTTTGGTTTTTGTCTCTGCAGCGTTGTAGGAGTTTTGGCTACACAGAAGTTTAGTTACATGCTCATTACATAGATACACACATACAGAGAGACAACAGCGAGTACAATGTATGTGGCAAGCTATAGATACATACAATTTATGTATTGCAGATACATAGATAGAAGCGTAGCTCGTACTTGGCCTCAACTGGCACTGGCTTTGGCTTTGGTTGCGGCTATGGATGCTGCCGCTGTTGCCTTTCTAAACTTCTGGCTTTTCCGATGCTTATCGTGGCTAACAAAAAATAAGACGAAAAAAAATATACAAAACTGAACTCCCACAAAAAGCGAGCGCACCATTTCTTTGGCCTAGCTTTGGCTTTATCCCCCCGCTCTTGAAGTGAAGATCTTTCTTTTCACATGCATAAATTGTGTCCGTTGAGCTAGCGTCTTTGGGATCATTAGTTTTGAAATTTTTATGCATTGTATGCTCTGGCTATATATATATATGTGTATGTATATGTATTTGCGATTGTTCAGGACTTGATTGTTGCCACGACTTCAGCTCTAGATCTGCCGCCAGTTTGAGCTCTTCCTGTTTCGTGTAATTGTAAAAACAATTTAGACGAATTTTCCAGTTCAATTGCGCTTTTAATTTAAATTGCAACCAACTTCGCTCACATTGTTGTTATTTTTTGTAGTTGTTGTCGTCGTCGTCTTCATCAATTGTCAGTCTTTAGTTTTTTCTCTTTTTATTTAGTGTTTTTTTTTGCTGGTATTATGCGCGAAACTTTTCGTAGATCTTGGGCAAAATGGCAAACGACATGTGTTTTGGCCAAACTTGGGCAAACTAACTGGCAAATTTATTCTTGGCCAGCGCTAGCCTCAGCATGTCAATTGGCTGAAGTTTTAGACAAGACTAGTTAATTAACGATCCGACAATTGATAGAGCAATGTCAGCTGGCCGCCAGTCAAAGTTCAATGGGCTGAGAGGTTAATATAGGGCAGACCAGCATAAAGATATGTACTTGTAAACGTTTACTTCAAATGTTTTGAATGAATGTTATTATTTTACTTGTTCTTTTCTCTATATGTAGAACAGGCAGGTATTGAAAGATCGATCGCTATTTATCAATTTCTAAATATTTGCCATCATTTATAATAATAAACAATTTATAACAAAGCGCAAGCATTTTAAATAATAATAAAACTTATATCTGTGGGAGAGCATTCCGAAATATAAACAAATTTGATATGTTACTAGATTTTCTTCTCCTCTGCAAGACTTACAATAATATTATGTCTATACAATGAGTTCTGGTGCTCGCAATATGGTATGGTATCATATGGTCAATTGTTACATGGGAAATTAAAAGATATTCCAAAAATAAAAATAAATCTTTATTAAAATGTAGTAGGAGGGGTATCCAAACTGTGATATTGCCTTGCTCTATCTTAACTAAATGAGACCATCGGTCACCAATTTGGTAACCCTAGTCTGAGAAGATTATCAATATTTATCGATTTCTAGTAATTTTAAATTAACTTGAACTGATTAAAGTGGTTATAAGGCATACAAGAAGATTGCTTTTGATTATGTCGAATCTTTTTATACTTTAATGAGTACATGGGAATATTTTAAATTTAAGATTAAATTGATCTATACTTATATAAATGCTTTATTATATATCTTATCGTTTTAAAGAATGTATTTCAAACATGAATATCTGAATATTTATTTTCATAAATTTTTATTTATATATCTTAGATATAGAAATAGATAGAAATAGATATTTTTTGATTTATAGATATCCCCTTGTAAAAAAATGTTGTTATATTTAATATTTGTTTATATTCAAAAATTATATTTTATGTATGTATGTATACATTAAACAATTTTTAAGAATATATTTTAGACTCGTCAGAAAGTGTTTAAAATTAAAAATACTTTTCATCCGTTTAGTTAAAGATTAATCTGGATTCGATAAAAATAAGACAAACACTTGTAGGATTGTCTTGTTGAATTTCAGATTATAATCAAATATTTGTTAATACTTGAAATTAAGTTTTCGTCCAATCCTAACACCTATATCTATTTCCCAGTTGTATTTGTAGAATGGAACAGATTTGATGGCTGGTTGAATGGGCAAACAATTTGGGCTGTTTGAGAGTGTGAAGACAGCCGAAGACTGCAGCGATGCGTAACAGCCTTTCTCCGCTTGCCGTGGCCATAGATTTAGGAACCATGGCATAGACCCGGGCTTGTTTATATGTATAGGTGTAAGTATTTAAGTACAGCACTCGAAGTTCAACTGAAGTGAGTAGCATTAAGTTTAAGAACAACAAATCGACTGCTGCTAAATTTCACTGTTTATTTCTTGTACTCGAGCTTGAAATTAAAAGACTATAAACAATCGTGAGAATGGCACTTGAACATGTTCAAAACTATAATGGCCTTAAACGAAATGTACAAGAAAACGGCAACGACAACGGCAACGGCAACAGCGAAGACAAATCAACAAGCCGCAGTCGCAGTCAGCAGTCAGCATTCAGTTGAAGCCGAAGTTAAAGCCAACAAACGGAGCGAGCCATAGCCACGGACAGGCGGCTAAATGAACAGACAGTCAATCAACTTTAAGCAAAAAGCACAACGACAACGTCGGCAGCTGCGACGACGGCAGCAGCAGCAACAGCAGCGGCAACAGCAGCACAAACAGCAACGGCATCAAAGAGAAATGCGCGCGCAGATCGCTCTGGCTAAGATTTTAGCTTTAGCTATACGATCATTGGGCCGGAGATGATTTAAGGAGCGCGCCGAGAAAACTATTACAAAATGATCAAAACAACTAAAAACGAAATCAAATCAAATCAGTGTGCGAACTGGGCCTGCAAACTGATGCACCTAAATGCTGCTGTTGATGCAGACGGCCGATCATATCGGATTGGATCGGTTCGAGACTCGATTACAATAATTACAATCGGCTACGCGCGATTCAACAAATCACAACAACAACAACATGAGCAGCAGCAACAGCATCAAGAATATTGCAAGATGCAGGCAGATGCAGATACAGATACAGATAAATCAGCTATTACGTGCATATACAATTTTTTTTGTATACCCTAGCAGACGGTGTTTTAGTTTTGTCACGATGTGGGTAATGCATAGAAGGAGACGTCTCCGATTCCATAAAGCATATATATTCTTGATCAATATAATAGTTGAGTCGATATAGCCATGTTAGTCTTTTTGTTTTGCTTCTAATATAGATGCAAAATATTGTCAACATAAGATCATGTAGCTGCCATAGGAACAATCGGTCGAAAAATTAGTTTCTGTATGAAAATTTGATTAATTTTAAAAGATATCTGGACCAATCTTGTCATTTTAGAAACTCACTATGGTCCATGTTAGATAAGAACTATCCATATCGGAACACTATAGCGTATAGCTGACGTAGGATCGATCGCTAAAAACTTTTCCCTATGCTCCTAACATATCAGCATAATATTACATTGAACTACTATATAATTTAGCCTTCTATAGGAAGCATGGAACAATATATATAGGGCACATGTTCCATTTGCCTGCAAGAGTATATAAACTTCGGCGTCCCGAAGATAACTGTGCTTTCTTGTTTTTTTCTTATAAGAAATTGAAGTCAAGAAGCAGAATTAAAACAAAACTCATCAAGCGACGACGTCAAAGATACAAACGCACATACATTTCGTAGATACAGATACAAACACACATGACATGACTCAATTGCCGTGGTTGAGTGTGTGTGTGTGTGTGTGTGTGTGTGTGTGTGTGTGTGTGTGTAGTAGAAGAACAGACAGATCCATCTTTCCAGCTTCATCAAAGCATCGCAGCAATTTTCAGTTAACAGCTCTCAGCACTGAGCTCGGCCGCGCATGCACACTGGAAAGCGGTTAGCTGTGTATCTGCTAGACAGAGCCAGGGCATCACTGGCACAGCGAATCGGGCAAAACGAGAAATTGAAAAGACAGTTACAACGTCATAATGAAGCTAAAGCTATGCTGGCAAAACTTTACCAAATCGACAGCAAACCGCACAAAGCCCTCAAACACATACAACCACGGACAATCGTGATGTTGTTGTATATACGAGAATAGCTTTAGTGCAAATAAAGAGCGCACCAGCAATCCAAGAGAAGAGAGAGAGAGAGAGAGGAGAGAGCGCACGAGCGCGAGCGCAATAGAGCGCGCACAGTGAAAGGCGCGCGTCAACAGTAGCGCGTGTAGCGCACGCACTGCGCAGTGTAATTGCAATGCAGAGCGTTTTGCAACACTGCCATCGACAGATGTAACCATTAAATTAAATGTGATCTCGTTTTATGATAATGAAATACGTAGCTATGTAAGCTTAAATGTACATATGCATGTTTGTCCGTTTTGCAGTAAATTGCCAGCAGCCTGGCAATGCAGTTGGTGCATCTTGATGCAGTTGCTGACACAGCAACAGGCATGCTGCAAACTAATCCAAAGGCACAACGTGTGCATGTGTGTGTTTGTATGTTTCTCAAGCAAAATTTATTGATATTCATTGTTTGTTTGTTGTCGATCGTCGTCATCGTTGTCGTTGTCGCCTTTGTCGTTGCTCGCCAGCAACTGAAATCACAATTGTTGCCTCTCAAGAACTACAGAAAAAAAAACACCCAGAACGTTGCAGTCGGGTGTAACCGGCTGGCAGATACCCTGTACCCAGCACCGAGACGAACACTCTTCTATACTCTTCTACACATACATAAAAAATCAGATGCCTCCCTCTGCATACATACATACTTTACATACTTTTGCACAAAACCATTACACCCATCTTCACAGGGTACGGGGTATACAAAAAAAATTGCTGATGCTGCTATGTACGCGGGCCTTCACTTCATCTAGTCGCACACAGACGTTTCCTGCAGACACATATACATACATATACACATGTGCATGTGTCTGTGTGTATGTATCTAAAGTTTACTTGCAACTGGCTTTTGGTCTATAATTCTTGTTTCTGGCTTTCGTGCTGCTACAACAAAAAATAAGATAAGGAGCCAGGAGCAGCAGCGCTCCTCTTGTTGCCGGACACAAGCTGCAACACAAGCGGCAACCACAACGTTGGCGATGGGGCAAGCAGCTAGCAGCACAGCATCTTCAAACAGGAAACTGCCTGGCGCTGTGGCTCCCAAAGGAAGCGTACTAGTAATATTTACATTTATTGCAAAATTATGCATATTCTTCTCCTTCTTTTTTGTATATAAACCATGCGCCCATAGATGCGCACATTTATGTATGTATAAATATACGTTTGGCAGGCAATTTTTTTTTAAGTTGACTTGTTTGGTATAATCTATGTAAACGAAAATACTAGAGTTGAGCATCATAGTTTAAAGAGTAAGTTCAGTTGTTCAATTTGATTTCAACGAAAGAATTGTTCAATTATTGCATTTCTTCCTTTTATTTCCAGTACTTAACACATATCAATCTAACCAAATTATGCATTTTACATTTATTTATTGTTAATGTTGAGGCAGTTTTGAATTTGGAATCAAATCGTGGATTTAGGATTTTTTATTGCACAAATTAATATTTAAATTAGGCTATATCTGTAAAAAAAAACGTATTAAACGATAATTCAAAAAACGGTATAGGATGAAACAAACTACAATATGGGTCGTGCGTTCAGTTAAGTGAGTAGTGCAATCGAACTAATTCAGAACGATTCGTTACAGCTCTAATACATACATACATCGATACCTATCGATGCCTGCATGTATTATTGTTGTTTTTCTCTCCTCAATTCAAATGTGCCACTTCGTTTTACAGCACTGCCTTTTTGGTTGCCTTTTATGTAAAGCTTTTTCGTCGTGATTATTATTTTGCTGTATGTATAATTAAAATATGCAGCGAAATCATGATTCATGCGCTTCTATACATGTTCTTATATCTTATATATAATAGACAATCATGATTAAGTTCTAAATACTAATGCATATACATACATATATATGTATGTATGTATTGTGAGTTTTGTAATTTGAGTAAAATTTATTAGATCGTGAACTCATTTGTTTGGAAAAAGCCCAAAGCCAGCGGTGTCCCAAAGATTTTCATGGAAAGTTTCTGTGGTTGCTGCTGCTGCTTTCTTGTTTATGAAAATTTCACGCTAGTCGAAAGAATTATTAATTGCGCAGCAACAACAAGCAGCAGCAGCAGCAGCAACCACCGCAGAAACAACAGCAGCAATAGCTGCCAAGTGGGAATTATGCATCGCTGCGCAGAAGCAGAACGCAGCACACACACACACACGCACACAGCTCGCTTTGCAGTGTGTGTAAGCGCGTGTAAAAATATGGTAAACATGATAATACGTAATAAAAAATAGTGTAACAGAAAAAGGGAAAAATATAAAATCAGGTACAAATTTTCACCAAAAACCGTTTGCGTCGCTTGGCCGCAGTTGTTGTTGCTGCTGTTGTTGCTGTAAAAAGCTGGCTGGATGACTTTGACGATTTGGTGGTCACACAGTGTGAAGAATAGGCTAGGAAATATTGTATGCAAGCGCTGTTTGGTGGGCTGTTACAGATTTACGGATAACAGATAGCTGCGACCAGATAACAAATGAAAGTGCCCCCAAAAAGATGGCCGAGAAGGAGGCAAAAGAACGCGCAGCAAATAAAATGGTCTTAACATATTTAGCTGCAACCGTTTTTTCTGAGAGCATTACATTTGACATATGATATATGTATGTCTGTTTGTTGAATGCATTCATTATAAAGAAAGATTCAAGATATGAATTTTGTGTTAGCTTGTGGATAGCTGAAAAAAGTCAACTTGGTCTATTAAAAGACAATTACATGAGTCACAAAAAAAGTGTTGTACAATTACAAAAGACAAACAATCAAAGGGTCATTACAGTTACTGTAATTGCCAAAACGAGTGACATTTGAGACTGGAATTTCCTTAAATAAAGATATAACTGCGCTTTTGCCAGCTCCACACTGATAGAAATTAAATCTAAACCTAATTCATGCTGAATGAAGCTTGCACATCAGTACAGTTAAGTGTTGTTAAAAAAAACACTGGCAATCTGGCAGCTTTATCTCCCCACATTATACAGCACTGTTTGAAAATTGAAGGAACTGTCAGCGTAATAGAGTAAAAAATCGGTATGCGCTTAAACATGGCCAGTAAATTGTTGAATTTTGGCTCAAAGCTCTTCAAATCATCGAAGAATTTTATAAATGCCGCATACGCAAGACGCAGCACTTCGACAAACGCTAGAAACTGGTCGGGAGCACGCCAGAAGCTGTTGGTCTTTGGTGCCTTGACGGGCGGCGCTGGACTTCTGCTCTACGCCCTGGATGTGAGTGTGGAGGCGTCCAGCGATTGTGTGCACCCGGCCAAGCAGCTGTGGGGTCACACGGGACTGCTCTCGGCAGTCGATAAGGAGGGCGTTCGTCGCGGCTATAAGGTGTACAAGGAGGTGTGCGCCTCGTGTCATTCCCTGCAGTACATTGCCTATCGCAATCTGGTGGGCGTGTGCATGACGGAGGCGGAGGCCAAGGCGGAGGCAGAGGGCATAACTGTGCATGATGGACCCGATGAGGATGGCAACTACTACGATCGTCCCGGCAAGCTGGCCGATCATTTTCCGCTACCCTATCCCAATGAGGAAGCCGGACGCGCCGCCAATAGTGGCGCTTATCCGCCCGATCTTAGCTACATTGTGTCGGCACGCAAGGGCGGCGAGGACTATATCTTTGCACTATTAACCGGCTACTGTGATCCGCCGGCTGGGTTCCCTTTGCGCGAGGGCCTATACTTTAATCCGTACTTCAGCGGCGGCGCCATAGCCATGGGTCAGTTGATCTCCAATGAATCGGTCTCCTATGAGGACGAAGATGTCGAAGCGTCGGCCAGTCAGATTGCCAAGGATGTGGTGACCTTTCTCGCTTGGACCTCGGCACCGGAGGGTGACGATCGCAAGATACTCCTCCTCAAGGTGGTCATCATATGCACATTTCTAACGGCAATGAGCTACTATATCAAGCGCTTGAAGTGGTCAGCTTTGAAGTCGCGCAAGATATTCTTTATGCCTGAGGTAGAGGCGCAGGCGAAGGCCAAGCCCAAGCCAAGTAATAAAAGTGATCAATGTCCCAAATAATTGCAGCCCATTTAACAATTCTGCAAAATAATTAATAAAAGAAAAATGTTTGAATACAAATTTTTGGCGCCCTTCATTTAGCCGGCGATTTTGGAAGTTTGGTTGCGGCGAAACAGGGTGCTATAAAAAAGGAACGTAATCGATATATCGATACTGACTTTTGCAGAGGCAAAAATAATTATTCAATGTTTTATAAAGAAGCAAGCATCAGGTGATTAATTCAAAAGTAAAAAATGTGTTTTATCCAGGCGGCAAACCGGGTTTGAACCGAACCGAGCACAGCTTGTTATGTTTGTGATTGTAAAATTAAGAATAAGGCCGGCGAATCTTGGTTCCAACCAAAACCAAATGCAAAATACTGGTTCTAGCCGTGAACCCAACCAACAACATTTTAGAACATTGCAGCCTTTTTAAGACATTGCTGAAATTTATGAAAAGTCAGCAAAATGCAAAATAAAAATAATTACAGCGCATTTAACAATAATAAAAAGTAGTTTGTCAATAAACATTTTAAATTTATTTGTACACAAAATTTTGGGCGCTTTTCATTTAGCGGTCGATTTTGGAAGCTGTGTAGCGTTGGGAGGTTGTGGTGTATATAAAAGTTACAGGGTGATTATTTGAAACAATATCATCGATATATCGATATTAGCTTGTGTGAAATTGTTGATGCTTACCACCATAGCAAGCCACAGCTGTTAATTCAAAATATATAAATCTGTTGTTATGGCCACGTTGGATTTTATGAAAACTCTGCAATTTGTGGCACGGAAACATAGCAAACAGCGCCGTAAAGATAGTGACGGCACACCTTACGTAAACCATCTAATAAACGTTAGCACCATACTGGTAGAGGCGAACATTAAGGAAGAGGGTGTGCTTATGGCCGCCTTGCTGCACGACGTCGTCGAGGATACGGACGCCACGTTTGCGGATTTGGAGGAGCAGTTTGGCATAGATGTGTGCAGTCTGGTGCGCGAAGTAACCGATGACAAGTCCTTGCCGAAAGAGGAACGCAAGCGTTTGCAGATAGAAAATGCTTCAATCTCCACACGACGAGCGAAATTCATCAAGCTGGCCGATAAGCTGGACAATCTGCGAGATCTGGAAAGGCAAACGCCTCAGGGTTGGACAGAGGTAGGTTGCTTGTCCTGCCATGGCCACGAGTACATTACTAAATTCTCTTTAAATGCTGCACAGGAACGTCGTGCGGAGTACTTCGTTTGGGCCAAACAGGTGGTGGACAACATGCGCGGCACGCATCCTAGGCTGGAGGGTCAGCTGGACGAGATTTTCGCTAGGCGCAATCTATTATAAATAACAAGTCACCCGAAACCAAATTAAGCAATATCAAAGGGCTTAGTTTTTATTGTTCTCATAGAATGCCAGCATGAGCTTGGCCAGCTGCTGCGTCTCGTCCAGCGTGATGGCATTGTACAGCGAGGCGCGTATGCCGCCCACAGAGCGATGTCCCTTCAGTTGTATCATGCCTGCAGCCTCGGCATCGGTCAGAAACTCTTTTTCCAGCTGTTCGTTGCCGTTAGCGCTGCCAATGCGGAAGGGCACGTTCATATGGGAACGCACCTTCGACTGGACGGGACAATAGTAGAAACCATTCGATTGATCGATTATGTCATAAATGATCTTTGACTTGGCCTGGGCGCGCTCATACATGCCGGCAATACCGCCGTTGCGTTTGATCCACTTGAAGACGAGGCCCATGACATAGATGCTATCAAATCAAATACAGGGTATTAAAGGGAGTCAGGTTTCGCAGTCCGGCACAACTCACCCAAAGGTGGGCGGCGTGTTCAGCAGTGAGCTGTTCTTGTCCATCAGCTCAAAATTCAGTATGGAGGGTGTGATCTTCAAGTGCTTGCCAATCAGATCCTCGCGCACGATGATCACTGTGATGCCCGCCGGGCCAATGTTCTTCTGTGCGCCAGCGAAAATGACGCCAAACTTGGCAATGTCAATGGGCCGGGACAGAAAATTGGATGACATGTCGCACACCAATGGCACCTTGGCGTCCACTTCGGGCACAAAGTCGAACTCCACGCCCTCGACCGTCTCGTTGTCGCAATAGTAGACATACGAGGCGTTAGGGTCCAGCTTCCACGTCGTCTGTCTGGGAACATCTATGTATTTGTCCACCTTGGGCACCACGGCATTCACCTTGCCATACTGGGCAGCCTCCTTGGCTGCCTTGGCCGACCACGAGCCGGTGATGACGTAATCGGCGGTGCCAGTGCGTCCAATTAGATTCATGGCAACCGCTGCAAACTGTCCCGTGCCGCCGCCCTGCATCAGCAGCACCCTGTAATTCTTGGGCACGTCGAGCAGCTCGCGCAGATCGGCTATCGCTAGATCCTGTATCTTGGCATAGTTGCCGGAACGATGCGACATTTCCATCACCGAAATGCCGCTGCCATTGCAGTTGATCAGATTTGTCTGCACTTCTTTAAGCACCTATTTGGACAAAGAACACAGAACTCGTTTATAACCTACAATAAATAAGTCTTTGGTTTCTTGTCTGACCTCTTCGGGCAGCTTGGCGGGACCGGCGGCAAAGTTGATAACCATATTGATGCTCTGCGATCTTCGAACCTCCTCGGCAGATCGTAAAAATATAACTGAAAGTGTTGCGTTGTACCGGTCGACGACTGCGACAGCGACAGCGACAGTGACGCTGACTGCTGATAAATAAAATGAGCAGCAACAACACACATACACATACATACATACAGATGTGTGTATAGCATAACAAAGCGTGTGCGAAAACTGGACAGCCAGAGGCGTTGTCCGCACGTTCTACAACAGAGCCGCAGGTTTTAAGCACAGCTTCGCCTACGCCACTGGCCAAGTGGCGGCGAAGGCGAAACCGAAGCCGATGAATTCGATCTAAACAAGTTGGCAAACCGCAGCGACGGCGACTGCAGCGTGCGAAAACAACACGCGATTTACACCGCGCTGCCTCCCCAATTCGCCACAACGGCGTGTTGTTGCCATGCACAGTGCTGGAAAGGCGTAAACAAGTGCAACTGCAGGCAATAAACAAGCTCAAAGCATAAATGCAAGCACAGTGAAGCTTCGCTAGCGAGAAATGTTGCAAAACAGCGCGTCAGAAATAAAAACAGCAAAAGTGTTTGTTAAAAAACAATTTAAAAAGTGAAATATATTAAAATTGCGTAAAATGAAATTTAAATAATTATATATTTTTAAGATATACAAAATATTATTTTTATATTTTCAATAATTATTTGTATAGTTAAGTTAGTTAGTTTCCACAAAAAACAGAGGATATTCAATATAGTCACATTTCTCTGTACTTCTGTCTATTATTATGCCGAGTCACAGGCTCCATGTGTCGATCAGTACCAGACAAAAGTAAAGTAAACACTTGACAGGCTTTCGCTGATGTAATCCGATCCATTTCCATATAAGTATATGGATTGCATTATCAGTAAAACGCTTAGCTAAATGAATATTCTCAATCGTGTTAGCCAAGTCTCTCTGTACACACAATAGACAGACTGACTAGTTAATTGCCCGACAAGTACGTACACAAATACATATATGTACATATGTATGTATATATTGTGGGTAAGTGTTTATAGGCTCTTATCTTATTGATTAGATGATATCGCTGCAGGAAATAAGAACTTTCTCAGATTTGAAGTGGCTTTGACATTTATTTATGCCACACAGGGCGCACTGCTCTAATTGCTTTATCATCCATTGCCTTAGAAAGCATGAGAAGTGCTTAAATATTTCCAATTTAGTTCTATCAGGCCGTTTTGCAAAGCGAATTTCCAATAAGATGCAAGCAACGTGCCTGGAAATTTAAACGTGCGCCTATTCGTGCGCTGCTTAAGTGTGTGTGAGAAGAAGAGAGTGAGCGCGCGACGTGTGGGTGTCGTTGTTGTATGTGTGTGTGTGCGTGTGGGAACCAGTAGGCCATATATGTGACTGATTGAGTGAGTTGTGGTCATTCATAAACGTTAAGCTAATAATTTAGTGTGGTTTGGCGAGGGGCTTGGCGCGTTTTGGTCTTTAATGAGGCTTTGCGCTGAAAAAGTAAAACAAAAATTTATTTGGTTTTTTTTTTGTACTAAACTATGTGTTCAAGATTTATTGCAGTATGTAATGAACGATTCTAACAGTTTCTAGTGTGGCCTATTGGGGCTGCACCTTGCCCACAATATCACTCCAGAAGTTGCCGTAATCTTGTAGCACAGTGCCGCTGCAAAGAAAATGAATATATTTACTTGTTTATGCTGTAAAGTGTTATCAATTGAATGTAAACAGTGGCTATAAATAGGCATAACTAGATGAGTCGACAGTTTTAGTCTGACTGATTTGTAAGACTACCCAACACTGTGCTACATAAGTGCCTGACACACAGTGCTGGCAAACTTTTTTGTTAGCTCTTGTGGCAATTTATCAAAGAGGCCGTCTAAAGCTGCGTGTAGTCTTAACTTTCTAGCCTCTTTTGGTGCTGACAAACACATCATTTATAAATCATTTGGCACATTATGCGTATGCCTAGTGATAAATGATGGCGCACACTAGGATTTGCGCCCATGCAGCACAGTGTCAGCTATTATATTGCATATGAAAGAAACATCAACGATTTTTTGCCGACGTCATTGTCAGCGTCTTTTTGTCACAACTCTTTTTCTATATAAACAGCATTTTCTTAGGTATTTTTTTCTACGCTCTTTCGAACAAATCAATTGCATAAGGTCTTTTCTTTGATTATCCGGCACTTTGCTGACAATTATGCGCGCATTTGTTATGTGGGTCAACGGGTCGTATGATTAATGAACTCCCCTTGCCGTCGCCTACGGATGACAATGATTGGGCTAAAAAGACTTGCCACATCATCTGTCGCTTTCGTATTCATCCTTCACTTACGTAAAGTAGACGTTGCCTCGTTTGTTTTGGGGCGCCTTCCATATTAGCTTCGCGCCGAGCTTATCACGATTATCCGAGTGCGTTATGGCCGAGCACTCGGGTATGGTCTTGGTATTCTCGCTCTGCTCCCACTCGCCTATCCACTCATTCGAGTTGGCATCGCGCGCCTGCAGAAAGAAGCCGCGAAATGTACGGGATTCGTGCTGTTGCTGGGCATAAATGACCACCGAGATCTGCTGGCCGGGATGATAGGTCTGCGAGCTGGCCACTACATCGAAGGGATTTGTGTGCGCCGGCTGCGTGCGCGCCTTGCCATGATTGGGCTGATTTGCGCGCTGCTTAACACACGTATCCGCGGGCGCTCCGTCCGGAAAGGCCAGCACGCCGCCGCCCAGCAGCTGCAGCAGGAGCAGCGCACATGTTGTCCATCGACTGCAATCCCAATACCGCTTTGCCATGACTATTCGTTTGCCGTTAGACGCGCGCGCTCGTTGCGTTAATCAAATGTTAAAACTCTTGCAGTGGCCGGCGGCGTTGGCGCTTTTAAAGCCTCGCGCGGCGTCCGAAAAAAAGCTCACGCCATCGGCATGGGCGTCTCGCGGGCTTTGTTGGCAGTTTCTGTTTTTTTCCTATTTTGTTTTTGTCTTTTTTTTGGACAGGCCAACCAGTTTTTAATGATCAAAAAGCCAAATAGTTATGCGCAGTTCCTTTCCTGCAGTGCTCCAAACTGGGTCAAACATTAGCGCTTTGATGCAGCCGCCGCATTGCCCCCCCTCAGCACTCCGGCGCCCACGAGCACTGCGCTCCAGTGTTCGTTCCCAAGCTTCAGTGCGAACTCCAGGCCAGCGGAGCGCCGCTCGCTGCGATTCGGTTTGCCTCGTCTGGGTTTGTTTGGCTTTGGTCTGGGGCGCTAAGTGCTCCATTACGAAATTCTATGCTTCTAATCGCGGCCCACTGCCGATGTTGTTGGCCTTGTTTACTTTTGCAGCTCGGCTCGGTTTTGCGTATTTTCTGCGCGTTTAATGTGTTAATTGACAGGCGCTGCCGCTGTTGTTTATTTCATTGAGCTTTTGATTTCAATTTCACAGCATTGGCAAACAGTTCTCAGGCTTTAATTTCCTTTGAAATCTAGAACCTGTTGTACTTTAGTCGCTTAAAACTACTTCAATTTAATTATTGTATCAATTGTTGCATATGCTTGAGTTGAGATAGGAAATACACTGCGTAAAGTGCCACCCACAATTAATTTTATATTTTCATTACAAAAATATATATTTTTTAAATGTGTCGTTAAATGAAAAATAATATTCTTAAATGTAAATAACATTTACAGAGAAATGAGTTGGCTGAAACTTTGTCCATCATTAAAATTGTATTACTTTTAACAAAGATATGCAAGTTTCAGGCGCAAAAGAATATTTTCTTAGAATTGAAAAACTTAACAATTTTTGATAAATTTTAAACATATTATTTTTTAATATAAATATAATTTAGATATAGAATCAAAGAAAAGAACAAACCAAGACCGACAAGGACCCCCACCATTTAACTAGATTCAGTTTTAGCAACGTTATTCATTTTTGAAGAGGAACAAACTGCAAATCTTGCAAATCAAAATTTATTTACAAACTGCAAATCTTGCAAATCAAAATTTATTTACTTTTTGAAAGCAACTATGCTTTAAAAACAAAACAATTTTTGTTTGTAAAATTAATAAAATTGAAATAAAAGAATCGCAGAGGCCAAATCAAGATTAAAATGGTATATATCACAAAAATCTGTTAAGTTCTGTCAAAGTTATGAATTTAACAAATAAAATTAGAAAATTTATTTTGTTGTAAAAACTTTTCTAGTTAAGGAGTTGTTTGTTTTGCGAGAGAGAGAGGGATATTGCACATTCATAAAAAGTTAATTTGCAAATACAAATACATGTGTTAGTAAACATTTATGAAAATGACAACTGCTGTAACAACTTCTTGGGTGTTTACTCTGGAAATGAGTTTTGGTCGTGCAAATAAATGGCAGGGAATCCGAATTTCGTCTAGTGTTTGGGTATTAGTGAGCGGGCATTAATTAAATTTGTAGTTGTTAATTTTGTAGTGCAATGCTGGATGCAAATGTTGGTAAATATTTAACAGAAATTGTTGAAAATAATGTTAGCTGGTTCGTTTGCTAGGGGTCAGTTAACCCGTAAACCCGAGCCGGTCTAATCAAATACGAATTCCTGCTGGCGCCCCAGTAAGTCATGTATTATAGATGTGGCAAATGCGAACTTTTAGCTCCCCAGCTGCCCCCACCCCTCTCCTGGCCCGGCAACCGGGCGTTAACGGGAGCAGCCAGCGCCGCACTGGCCGGACAGTTCAGCATAGCAAATGACATTTGTGGCACATCACGCCCAAAGTTCAGTAAGCAGAGGCAAACCAACAGCCAGCCAGCCAGCCAGCCAATCCTCACCAGCTGTCGCCCCGGCGTTCCAGCCCGTCAATGCATGCGAAATTGAGTAAGAAGCACAGCAAACGGTTCCTTTAACCGTTGCTCGATTGTAAATAGTACAAAACAGCGCACTTTATGGACCAGGCCAGGGGGGTGTACCAAATCCACTTCATCGACGTTGGCGCGGAAAAGTGTGTCACCTGCAGGACACAACTGCGCATGTCCTGTGAGCACTCAGCTGCACGCTGGTGAAACCCACAAATTTCACCAATGCCAAACGGCTTGAATTGGACTTGGACTTGGTTTTCGTTTGGGCCAGCACGGCCAGAACGCAGTCAGACGTTGTAGCGCGTGGTCGTGAAGCGTGCCAAGCAGGAGCAATACAAAATAATAGCAACAACAACCAGAACAAAAACAATAACAACAAAGTCTAGAACTAGAACACGACGGCAGAACAGCAGCCAGGCGACCGAGAAAATTGTGAGCAATTTGTAATTTTTCATACTATATATTTTACGCGCGCGAGTCCTTGTTTGTTTGTTTGAAAGTATGTGTGAGTGTGTGTGTGGGTCTGTGTGTGTGTGCGTGTTTGAATGAGTGAAGTCAGCCAGAGGCAAAAAAAAAACAAAAAAAGTGAAACAAAAAAACAAAATTCAAAGGAAGCGTGCAAAGTTTTGTCTGTTGATTTTGCGCAACAATAAAAAAAAAACCGAGAAAACACAAAAAGCAAACACAAACAAGCAGCAACAATAAAGTGTAACATAAAGTAAAAGATAAACACAACACCTGACAAATCAGTCATACATACTATATGCAAAGTAAACAGGCAGGCAAGTTGTCAATGTTTGAGCAGCAAGAAAACTCGAATCACAATCTGCAAATGAAACTAAAACTGAAAATCAATGCTTTTTGCGAATAAAAAAAGAATATATGTATGTATATACGCTGCGTATACGTGATGTGCACGAAGGTACAGAAATAGTAGGCCGCAAAAAATAATAATAAAGGGAATTCTCACGTGACGCATAAAGCCGCACACACACGAATATACTATGCTTGTATTAGCTAGAAGCCAACTGGCACACACAGGCACACCTGGCATACACAAACACACACACATGGCCGCTGATTATGATGCGCTGCATACTTTTAGGGGCCGCACAAAAATGACAAGCCAGCAACAGTCGCATTTTGCATACATTGAATTTAATGAACTTTGTGGTGCTGTGTGTGTGTATGTGTGTGTCAGTATTTGTGTGAATATTGCTGTGCCGTGTTTTGCTTTTAATAATTTAGCGCACTCAGTAGTAAATGGCGCGTTTAAAGCATGGAAAGTCAGGCGAACCCAAAAAAAAATATGCCATTTAATGCCGTTACGCTTGGTGTGTGTGCAATAACAACCCCAGGCTAAAAGGCACACTAACACACTTTAGCCCAACTCTGTTACTGAGGACTACGTCATCCTAGCCAGTCGGCCAGCCTGCCTGGAGCTGCCTTTGGCAACGTCGGCACATTTGCGCATTCACAATCACATCGCGTGGCATAGGCCTGGCCTCCACACACACACACACACACACCCGTATACTCCACACACACACATACACACAAATATAAGCACTCCACTGTTAGTGTGCGGCATGCGAAGTTATACGTACTTGCTTGGATCGATTTGTGTAGAGACATTGCGGCAGCTGCTGCAGTTACAGCAAGTTGCGCTTGCCACTTGGCCTGTGTGGCAACTAAGTATCTGCAGCTAGCGACAGGCAGCTAGGCGGACACGTCATCAATTGCAACTGGCAAATCGAATTCAGGCCTAAATATATACTATTGACAAACTCTCATATATGTATATTGCCGGCGGCACTGCTGCTGTTCCTCCTACTCCTGCTTTTTATTGTCTCTGCCAAGTGTTGCAGTAAATTTCGACATTATCAAAAAAAAAAAAGAAAATAGAAAATCGCCTGACCCTTGACCTTAGCCAGCGGCAACAGCATGTGGCTCAGCTCAGGCTTGATGCTACAGCATTTTGTTTCTATTTGGCTTTCGATTTGCTTGCAAAATCATTTGCCATCAAATCGCATGTCGCCTCCTTCTTGCAGGCAGCTCATATCCTTGTCGCAGAGTTTGCGTTTATAATTTATATTACTTGTTCGTTTCCATTGTTTCAGCTGCGCTTGGCCTTGTCTAAATGTAGCTGGATGTGTGTATGTTTGTGGTAAGTGTATGTGTGTGCTCTATCTGAGACCTTTAAGTATGCCCAGTGGCATTTGGCGCGTTCTTGGCCCCAGGGACGGATTTTAGGCTCTTTTGCGACTATTAAAATATGCATTTAAATATATATCCTCTTATAGCCGTGTGTGTGTGTGTGTGCGTGTGTATGTGTGATGGTATTTATGTGCTTATGTGTTGAAAATTGAAATTGTGCGGTTATTTACTGAACGTCTTCGCGTTGATTGCCGTTACGCCCCATTGCCTGGTACATGACTATAATAATGATTACCATTTTATGACCCAGACAGGATAAATTGCCGTCGGGCGAAGAATTTAGTTTAGCCTTTGTCCATCAATCCTTTTTCCTAAGCTGTCCTGACTTGCTTTTTTGTGCTCGAGCTTTGAAGACTGCAGCTGAGCCGATATCTATCATATTTTTATCGAAAAATATTTTTGGCCCTTATATATATATCTGAACCTCACGCAATATTGAGAAAAAGAAGACAGCATCCTTGAACCCTTGTAGAAAGCATATGCTATAGCAAGATCTTGAAAATCTTAAAAGCATGACTTGTCATTTTTTGCCTCATTAAATTTCGCACGTTGCTGAGTTCTCAAAGACTCTAAATAGCTATAGCTATTAATTTTGGTATATGTAAATTAACTACGCTTTTATACCTTGTATCCATTAAAAATGGGTAAGCAAGGGTTAATGCAAATGTATGTATCAGGTAAAAGGAGGCATCTCGAGTTTAATAAAGTGTATATACTAGATTAGGACTTTTTTTTATATTTATCTCATGGATTTCAGGAGCTTAAGCCAAAAACCTTGGTACGTACAGCATACACAGATCATGAATATTTATTTCAGAGACCTCCCCCAATTACCCTAAAATTGGAAAAAAATACATTTTAGAGATACGGCCTTGTCCTTTTGGTACAATCACTGCAACCAATACTTAGAAGTTATTTAAGAATAAGTTTTTCATAGTGGTGATTGAAGAAGGAAGGGGACATTGAGGGAAGAAGAAGCACAGTTCGCAGTTGGCTGAGTGTGTTTGTGTGTGTACATATAGTCGGACACTCCCGACCAATTTATCATAACAAAACTATAAAAAAAACTATACACTGTGAATGTGGTTTCGTAACAAACGCAGAGCGAGTAAACTGTTTACTGTTCCATAAATATTTCAGATAACAGGCCTAATTATCAACTATTCCGTTTAAATTTGGTTTGTGGATGCTCATATATCAATCCGAACCAGATCTAGCAAATATTTTCCAACAATTTATCAATCTCATATAATTATCAACTGATTTATTGTTGGAAACGGTGCACAGCGAGATAAGCTACTTAATTTCCTCTGCCATACTTAGCAACAAATGTGAATGTGAGACGAAGGAATGTAAAGGAGGCGCTGCTCCATTTCCCAGATGCCATTTGCTCGACAGATGTAATTAATTTACCTGTGTTGATTCTGTAACTTGTCTCGGTTAGGTGTTACCACATGGTACGGCATTGTGTGGTTCTTTAAGTGAGTGTATACACACACATATGAGTGTGTGTGTGGCTAACTCTGTCTCTGACGGGGACTTAAAGTCAATCCGGCTTGGCGGTTGGCCCATTTAGCTGATGACACGAAAACCACTTGAACTTTACTGGTAACGGGCATTCGAGTTGTGCTCATTATGGCCAACAGTTGTGTGTGTGTGTGTGTTTACTGCACGTGTGGCATATTAAAGGAGAGTGTGTACAAATAGTCGGCACTTATTCAGGTCAGCGTATGCATATGACTCTATGCCAACTACTAACTTTACTATATTGCTGCTATTCAGTGTGTTTGTGTGTGTGTGTTTGACTGCGTCTCCCTGGCTGTAACCTGGAGGTGTTTTATGCGCAATTAAAATGACAAAGTGTTGTCGCTTAGCCGCAGCCACTGTATGGCTGTCTCCATCTGCCAGTTCGTGCTCCAAAACCAGCGAACTGCGAACAGCGTGAAGCATTCATAGATTGGGTCATAAGTAGAGCTGGGCGCGTGACAAGAACACTATAAACTCAACACGATATGTTCAAACAGATATTTGAGATATATCTTTTAATATATGCAGTTAAAAATAATAAATTAAAATAAACTCATGTTTATTTTTAAATTGAAATACATATACAGCTTTAAAAGATAAATTAAAATATATCCTTTGAGATAATTTTAAAAAGAATTTAATCATTGTCAATTTTTAAGCATTATTAAATTAAAAGCTGAGTGTCTAAATAAGTTTCTTTATTTAAAAAAAAATATAAAAAATTTTCCAAAATAAGTAAGAGGGCAAAAAGGGATATTTTTCGAACAAAAAATTATTTTCAAATACGAATTAAGTTTAAATGCAGAATTAATCTAGAGGTTAATCCATAACGAAAATGCTAAAAATCCTGAAAATCGGTGCGATTTATACTAATTTGGGTTTGGACTGCATAATTTCTTACCCAACTTTAAAGGAGCTGACATCTATTCTGACATCTAACTGACACAAAAATTTTAACACTTTGTCTGAAGCAGATAACTACAAGTATATAACTGAAATTTCAAGTCTCTATCTTCAATAGTTAGCGTTCATCCGGACCGTGACGGACATTGCTCTTTTCACTTCATGAACGAATATAAAAATAATAATTTCAGTTTCCCTTTGGAGATTATCAAGTTAAAACATTTTTGTAGATTTTAATTAGTTAATTTTCATATTTTCTTGAAGTCTTCATATATATTCGTATCTGGTCAATAGAATTTATTATTGCTAGAGGTGGCACCAAACAAAACATGTATTTTTGTTTAGTCCAGGACACCTTAAAACAGCTTCGACTATATGCGCATATTCTAAAGAGTCGGTTGTTATATTTTCTTGCCCTTGCGTGTTGCGTGCGTGTTTTCGAAACGTAGTTCGTGTTCGTGTCGTATTGTGTGGGCGAAATCCGACACGCGCCCAACTCCAGTCACTCGGCGCGAACACGGATATGCTTGCGGCGGCAGCTGGGGATGGCGGAAGTGGAGGGTTATGGATTAGCGGGCAAATGCATTAGCGCTTTGGGACTTGCTCGTAGAATTGGAAATGTGTGAAAGGATTTTTGCATAATGCACACACATACCAGCTTGCCACGCCCCGTTTGGTAATGCACTAGTTTCAAATATTGTAGAGCATTTCATGTGATTTCAAAGCGCATTCACATCCGCTTTCACATCCGACGCACAAACTACACAAATTTCTACACGTGTCTAGCTATTATATATATAAATATGTGTGTGTGTATGTCTTTAAAGGCAGGTCATTCAGTTTGGCAAAAGTGCAGTGTAAATGCCGTATGGATGGGCTTTTGAATTGCTTGTGTGCGCCGCATGCGAAGCGAGCAAATTTAATGGATTGAGATTCTTTATGGGAAATTGAGTTTAAATTGCCCAGCACCGTTGGGCCAAAACGGATTTACAGTGTTCTGTTCTGCCACAACACCATAACCATTGGCCATTTGACAAACGATGTGCCCAAGGAAGTTATCTAAAGCCACATAAATTGTTCACATAAATCCAGTTGAGTTTAACTGGGAAGGTTGACTAATATACATATATGTTATAAACGGAGATTTCGATAATGTTACATATTTAATTGTTGCATTGTTGGCTCTCAATGCTTGTCACACTTTGATATTTTGTATTTTAAGCCAGCGGTTACCTTGGCTACGCCACACAAGGAACCTTGAATGCAGTTGGGGGCTTAGTTTTAAACTTATAAATGACTGCTGAATAAGTTTACGTTTTACGATTTAGACCTTCTACATAACTGTGGCTAAATTATGAAAAAATATTTAAGCATAAGTAATTTAGTTTCTAAGGAATTTATTTAAATAGTTTCTTCATGTTCATTGTAAAATTCGTTGTAATGTTAATGTTAGTTGTTATGAGAATGCTTTTGGTGCATTCTAACCTTGCTTTTCGTCTTCACATGTTCATGCCAATACAATGTTGTAATTTTTTTCAATTAAGGCAATAACAAGTTTATAATTAAGGACATTTTATTTACAAATTTCACATCGCATGTAAACATGACTTTTTTTGCATGTTAAATATTTACAATGAAGATAATGTGCCCTGTTACATCTCTATTCTATATTTACTGAACTGTAATTGCTCAGCCATAGGGCAACCCCACAATACTCTATACATTTAACAATCTGATATTATTGTATTTCCCACTGAATTTCTACAGTCAATATTACCATAATTACAATAATATGCCACAAGTTGACATATCTAGTAAATCGCAGCTGCCACGCCCCGTTGCGTGCATTATAGCAAGTTATTAATGGTGCTGACATCAACGGCAACGCTCGACTGCAGCACCGGGGGCGTATGCGTAATGCATTCCACACAGTCTGCCAAAATGTCAAAACGAAAGCCAAAGTTAAAGCCACCACGAACCCAATGCCAATGATTGGCTTATGACACATACATATTGCATATATATATATATATATATATATATATATATTATATATATATATATATATATATATATTATATATATAATATATATATATATATATATAAACTTAGTTATGCACCATGTGACAGGCGAAAGGTTAAATGTTGCACATTGAATGCCATTTTACCAATCAAATGTGGAACCGTGGCACATCCGTTGAGCATCCGTTGCACTGGTATTGCGGAAACGGAAATGCACAACAGCAAGAGGCGACGAAAAATATATAGAGCGAAATACAAGTAAAAAAAAATTTTAGTCGGGTGCAACCAAATACGCAATACACTGTTTACAGTGTAAAAACATTTAAAATCTGGATTAAGACTGATATTCTGATTATTGGGGTTGGGATTGTATACTACAGATACACTTAAACCTTAGTTTATAGAATAAGATATTTATAACATATTTTTGCGCAGTTTGTATCTATTATTTTAGCTCGTGAACAGTGTATAAAACATATTTTGGAGTCGTTATCTTCAATAGCGCCGCTATAAATTGCACTCGTAGGAATACACGGATGGACGGCAAGATTGACATTGTACAAAACTCGTATACTCCATCTAGTTTCTGAACAGTGTATAAAAGCAAGAAACATGCATTCGCCTTTTAAGCCCAGCGAATCTTGTAGAGTTGTCAGGTCTTTGAGCCTTTTTGTATGCTGGCGCTGGCTAATTGGGCGCCAGTGTTTGGCTTACATTTTACAGTACGTGCTGTAAATGGTGACAGTTTGGAAGGGTGTGGGGGGTTGGGGTGTGTGTGTTGGGGTGCCGCCATCCGTAGGAACCGTTGCTTGCCACGCCATGTTTCGTGATTTGGTTTTTTTTCTTGCCAACTGTTTCTATGTGGTGCGTTGTTACAGTGAAACCAGCTAAAAAATACAAAAAAAAAAACAGAAAAAAACAAACCCAAGTCCTTAGCTGAAGCAACGCCTACAACGGTGCAACTCACGCCACATCCGTTTGATTTGTTTTTGTTGTTGCCGTCCTCGGCGTCGGCAGTTTGTTGCTTTTTGTTTGTTTGTTTGCTTGCTTGGTTATTTGTTTGGTTCGGGCCAACGACAATGCCAACTAGCAATACTTTATTGTTTATTCGCATTTTTTCGCCGTTTTATTTATTGCCCTTTACGTGGCAACGGTTGCCGAAAAGTTCCCGAAGCGCAACATTGCCACCGCTCACGACACAAATTGTGGCAAGTAACAACGGGAACAGGATCAGAAGGCAAACGGGCACAACTGGCCCACATAACCTGAACAGTATTGTTTTGTATAACAATCATAATTCATTATATAGCATGCTAATTGCCTGCTTCGCATTTCCACTTAGCGACTTCTAAGCTCGAATATCCCCCCTAATCCACCACCTTCAAACCAATTTTCAGCAGTCAACATGAAATGTGAAACTAAACTAATTCACAATAGGCACCGACTTTTACCCCTCTCTCCTTTAGGCATTAGAGGCTTATTAAGAACATGCGATATATAATTGAGTTTTAATATATGTATATGTACATGCCCATAGCCAAAGCTGTGTATTGTAATCTGAATTACCCATGAATGCGATATCCAAACACAAAAACCCCATTCACAATATTAAAGCAAGTAAGTAAATAGTCCAAGGTGTTGGTAAATTCCAACTAGTGAATTAATGCAAATGAATCAGATTTCACATGGCGACACACGAAAATATTAGTTATGTATAGGTATACCCTGCATGCATAATGTGCGTAACAAAGGGTATAATAAAGCTGGGTTTTTCGTTTTTGTTTTCTTTTTTGCTCTTTAACACGCGAACTGATTGCGTTTCTTTTAGATTGATATTTTGCCAGTCTGTTTCAAATCAAAAATCAAAAACTAGTAGAGAAGTTCTTAAGTTTTGTACGCAACGAAACAAAAAAGGGATATGGGTTCGAACCCCGGCCTATTGTTTGAATAAAGTAGAATGCATAGAGTAGTTAGTATTATTTAAAAATCAAAATCATTATACACTTTTTATCCATTTTCAATGGGTCCAGGGTATAAAAATTACAATGATAATAAGAAAAAGAAATACGGGTTTGAATCCGGGCCAAGTGTACAAATGCACTGCAACTTCCTTTTATTGCAAAAAGATAAGAAAATTATGCTGTCTTTTTGTATTTTCTAAAATCAATCTTTCTAAAAGGATTTTATACATTTTCCAAGATTCTTCCATGTTAGAAAAGTATTTTGCCTGGGAAATAGATTTACGATAATATGGCTCAAAAGAAGTACATGTTTATGATGCCAAAAGAGGTGCAAAGGCAATAAAAGGCAATTTAATTTCAAAAGTTTTACCGGGCAGCTGCTGCGTTAGAGAAACAGGTCACAGAAAAACTTCGCAAAGCACTTAGTCCTATTAAAAGCATTAAACGTGTCACATATTTTCCATTTATTTTGAGCTTTTATAAAGTAGTTATAAAATTAGAATACAAACAAAAACACTAATTGACTTAGAAACCAACACACAGCTCTAATTGCTGTTTGGGCTATAATGGAGGCTATCATTAGTAAACGAACTTAATTTCAGCTTGATATAAAATCTAGATAATAATTGTAATGAAAGCATATAAAGTTAATAATAATGAATGCTAAACACAAAATATATGTGCATGCATTTAAACTGTTTGCAATTTGGCAACCATATTTAATGAACTGATGCTATTAGGGTTTAAACGAAGCGATTTTTATCGATTCGGACACTCATTTAATTTCAATTTGTTGCAAATTTTTCGCGGATTTGCCAATTCAATTGGCCAAACTTTGCTCCTTTGATAAGGCGAGCTTCCAATTTTCCTATTCAACAGTTTGCTCTATTTTCCGGGGCGCTTTTCCACGAACTGAACTTTGTCCAGTTGCGGGCGTTGAATGTGTTCATTAGATACCATTCAGCACATTGACCTCAATGAGTTGGCCAAAACGCTGTATTTGTAATTTTGTACCCATTCAGATAAATTATTTTGCATACATTTTTGATAAGTTTATTGGCAATTGGGAGCACTGAGCTGGCTGAATGCCCCCCAAGTGGGCAATAATTTGTATTGGATGCGCCTGTCAGAACAGGCTGCACTCTGGCCAAGCATTTCTGCATCCATCACCATTTGGCGCCATGTCTATTGCATTCCGTGGGACGCATTTCTAGGCCCTAATGCCAAGCAATTTGTTCAACAGCGCATAAATCTTGGGCGCATTGTTTGGCTCTTAGTCAAGACACACACGCAAACACACTCACGCACACGCACACGCACAACTTGAGCCTGGCTATAAAGGATATGGTGTCTATTGTGTTGTCTAAGTGAGGACCTCTTAAGATATGCGAATGAACTGGTGCGTTTTGCCCCGCTTGGCCCTGGACTGTTTTGTCCGGAGTGTTAGTTAGCGTAGATTCTGCGCTCAGATTACTTACATCAGCAATCAATAAAGTATAGGACTAGCTCATGGCTATATGTGAGTATACGGATTTCGATTTTTTGGCATTTGGCCAAAGTGCGTTTGTGTTTCGTACACTGGGACGGCATCAGATAAAGTTTGCGTGAAATTTAAAAAAAACAAAATTAAATCTGAATTAAAGAGCTTTATATTAAACATATGTTATATTATTCCAATTATGGTCGTTTAAGAACTGAAATAATTAAATGATGATAAAAGAGTTGTTCAAGACAGTTATTGTTTATAAAGTTAACTACATATAAGTTGTTTACCACTTTTAACTATTTGAATATTTTTTGCGAACAGATGCGATATTGATTTATTTTTTAATATGGTCAAGAAATATGATTGTTTTTTTCAGCCGCCCCTTCCCCTACTTTCCTTTTCTCCAACTGCAACTGCTACAAGTATGTAGTTTCTGTGATGCTATTCATGTCTATTGCTGCGCCTGAAAGTATGCAGTAGAATTGTGTGATCGTCGTTTTTTGCCTACTTCCTGACTTTCGCTGAAGTGTGCATTTGGAATATTACACATCGGTTGCACAAAATGATTACCTTGCAAGTATGCTATAGAATCTTGCACTTTTTAATTTTTTTGTCGGCCTTCTGATGATTCTGATCGCCTGGTACTTCAGTTGGGATTTGTAAAAAAATCTTGCACTCTGGCGGCAGAAAATTGTTACCTTGCAAGTATGCAACAGAATTTTTAATACTTTTATTTTTTTTTGGTCGTCCTGACGATGAATTTAAAATAGTCTAGCAAACGTCTTTTCAGAAAATGTACTTTAAAAGTTTCTCCCAAAAGTAAAAAAAATAAAAATGTGTACTTTTTAAATTTATTTATTAAATTTCCCATTACATTATTATAGAGTTTTCTTAAAAGAGTAGCATTAATTATTATTTATTTTTATTTATTGCAAACTATTTGTTATATTAAAATATATTATTCGTATACATTATTATACAAAATTACTGAAACAAATTGTACAAATTGTACAGTTTTGCCAATTGATTTTAAGAGTTGTTTAAATAAATACATACTTGCAAACGTTTTCCTTCGCCCCTCTAATTTTGCTCTTTACAGTTAGCCTTTAAAGACGTCTCCAATTTGAAATAAATAAATAATGGTTTTAAGAAGAAGGTGTTCAAGTTTGCTGAAATAATTTTTACAGCGTATTCGAAATTTTAGGTGTGTTAAAGACTAAGCGATTAAAGAAAGAAAACATTTCAATTATTTATCATTAGGAAACAGTTTAGATAACATAATATACAATTTGTAGCATAGTGTGCACCACTGTGCAGCGTCTCCCAAGTTGCCGACTTTGCCCCATTGTTTGTCTATGCGAGTGCATTGTTGTTGCTGCCCTGTTGGCGACTACGTACTGTATATACACACACTCGCACACTCATGTGTTCACACAGATGCTCGCATGTGAGGCTTCTCGCTATTGTTTGCAGAATTTATTGCACGAATTTCTGAATTGGCTCTTTGGACTGGTATGTAGTTTTTATTTTTATATGCATATATATAAATATATATCTACTATGTGTATCCATATAAAAGTACGGGCACTCAGACGCGGCGGCCTTGGGGCTTATGCTAAAACAATGGCCAAACCATAAGTATTTATTGGGTCGTACTGCCGCACTACGTTTAGGACTGGCTGGCAGGTGTTGCTTTTTATGTTTGGGTCGTCTTAATTGGCATCAAAATTTTGTACAGTAATTCGCCGAAAAGCATACAATACATCGCCCGCTTTGTCTGTTCTTTTTTTTGTGCAGATTGCGTATACGCCATGATGACTGAATGACAAAACCCATATCCTTGTGTAAACATCCGGTGTTATTATTTGTTGTAATTTCCTTTGCCTGTGTGCTGACTCGTTATGCCTTTCATATGTCAGGCGATTGTCTCATCAACATGGACCCATTGCAGCGCCCCGAATACACATTATATTAATATTGCGTATACGCCGCATTTGACATTTATTTATTACGCTCGCTTTTAATGCCGTCACATAAATTTATGGAAAACCCGAAAACAATTTGTACACAAACATGCGGCAACCATGGAACATGCAACACGTTTCCTGCTCATCATTTTCGGTTGCGTGAGTCGCGTTTTATGAGTTGCCATCTCCAGATGCCCCGTAACGGAAACCCATGATGCTGACTTATATATATATATATATGCGTATATATACGCGGGATAACTGTAAATGCGTTATATATGTTTAGCGGTTAGCGCATAAATTAGATGCGGATTTACACAGTCTAGCTGGGAATTTCGGGCCAAGTCGCACGTCTCTTGGGTGTTGGCATTAGCGCGGCTACATTTAGACCAAAATAACCGCAAAAAGCCTATTTGACAGAATTTTTAAATCCAGGCCAAAAACCCTTTTGGGAAAGGTTAATTCTGACGACAATGGTTTATAAATAGATGTCAAATTCTATGAAAACCCAATGACAGCATTTGGGCACTAAATTGTGTATTCAGGATCAAGTTATAAAGCGAGGACTTAAATACAAATATGCTTTACTGTATCTATAATATTAATGTAAGCTTCCCCTTAGGATATTCAATGTTTACGGTTAGATCGATTGCTTCTGCTTTAAAACGTTTTTCAAAAGAAAAGTCATTCCAATATTTAATCTAAAGCTTAGTAGCACAGCCTACAAAATGGTTTGGAATATTGCACAAATTAGAATAGAAAAATTAAATATTTAAAGCGGAAAATCCTGAAAAATATTAAAGCATGGAGCATACTGAATATGATGCAATCATATGAAAAGTCTGCGCTAATAAGGATTTCAGGGAGAGAAAGTGTGAAGAGAGCGAGAGTTAGTAAAAGAAACACGAGAACGGGGGTGATATGTTTTCATGGCGCATCTGGTAACATTTTAAAGATCTGTTTCAACCGGTCTTCGCCTGACATATGTCAGACAAGCGTCGGTTGTTTTTCGCGTCAGTCCATGCAACTCAGACAAATATATACACACGCATATTCACTTACACAAATATGCATATTTTTACATACTCAACCACCGCAGCTGCATGTGGCATGCAGAAATGTTGCAATATGCATGGCATATAATCGCAGGCGACAGGACACATGCGTGTTGCATGTTCAGTTTCATGATTTATTTATGGGGCACGGTGGAAATAACACGCCACCATAAATCGCCCAAATCGTGTACAATCCTGAACAAACACACACACACATAGTAATTAAAACGTATTTGAAGCGAAATTTAATTAAATGCTTAAAAGCAGTCGAAAAGCTAAAAACATGCCCAACAACAATTATAAATAGAGACAATTAGGTGGCTACGAGCATATGTAATGTGCACACAAGTGGCTCTGTACGTGTGCGTGTGTATGTGTGTGTTAGTGTGTCCTTAATCCAATTAGCTGTTCTGCTGTTGGGCAGCACTGTCAGTTCTCACAAATGATTCCCCAATTTACTGTCAGTCAATTTAATTTTGTGTCCTGGGCACGGGCCAAACCGGAGCCATGACAGAGAAATGGCAACTGGCCCGTTTTGGACGATGGTGGTGCAGCAGCGGGTAGGTGGTGCAGCGGCTGGTTTTTGTGTTATTTTTTGGGAATATGGTTTCAATTTCATTGAGCTGGCCATTTGCTGGCACTTTCGGAAATTGTTTCAACGTCGGTTTGTAATTTCACACGCAGTTAAGTGATTAGCCCTGCTCTTTTGGGCTCAACCTTGTTGACTCAGCCAAGAAATCAAAACAAGGAGAAAGAATAGCTGTCTTTGGGGTGCCGAAAATTAAATACTCTTGCTGAAGTTACTGAAGTTAACTGTGTTATAGTGCTCTGATGCTGATAAGATAATAAATAGTAATATGTTACGAACACAGTGGGCTGAAGATGCCGGTAAATAATAAATATACTCTTTAGGATCGGAGAGGTCTTCTTTTATGCGCTACATATTTCGTGACAAGATTATAATATCTCCCGCAGGGGCATAAAAATCGAAAGAGAGTGCAAAACAAAAATATTTATATTTTGTCATTGTATTCTTTTGCTTACAGCTGGGCCATTCCATGTGAAGGAGCTAACGGAGCAGCCAAGAGCAGCTCAAATTCAACGATTCGTGGGCAGCATGGATGAGGAGCACGACGACGATCGCCTAATATGAGATTAGATGGGGCTTTAGAGCCCCGTCACGGTGCTGCAACGCTGCAGGGCCGCTTTATTGGCGTTGCCAAGTATCGGCGCGAGACGCGCGTAAAATGTGAGCAACAGCAACAACAATGCGCTGACGAAGACGACGAAGCAGCAGTCGCAGCAGTCGCAGCAGCAGCAGTCGCAGCAGCAGCAGTCGAGGCAGCAGCAGCAGACGTCAACAACAGCCGCAGCCACAGCCGAGGCAAAAATAATAACAACAGCAACAATTGCCGTGGGGCAGCGTTGGCGCAACAAGCGCGACATTTGTCGCCCAGTCAGGCGCCAAGCAAAACAACAACAAACACAGAAATAATAACAACAGCAAGCAAAGTTAACTTGCACTTAAGCATCGAGGGCGCCACAGCAGCAGCAACAACAACTACAGAAGCAGCAACACCATCAAATTGGCGCGCCACAGCCGCGTCCCTAAAAATGCGTGTGGAGCAATCGTTAATGCTAATGGGGCCGGGTGGGGTCAGTGGCAGCTATCGCATAGAGAGCGTGGACAAGCACATGGGGCGCCCCAACAAAAACAACGTCCTGTGCCTGGTTTCTGTCGTTGCGCTGCTGCTGCTGACGCTGCCGCCGCTGGCGTTGGCCGATGACGGCGACAATTTCTTTGCCGTAAATAGCTTCAGCGTGGGCCCCGAGACGACAACGCCCGAGTTTGGTAAGTTAACACCTTAATCTAACCTTATCTGGCCACTCAATTGCAATGCCCGCAAATACCACTTGCCGCACAACTGTAATCAAATATGTGCACAACAATGACGTCATCATGTTGCATATGAACTTTTCTTGCATAATTGTGCAGATGTAGACGATTTCATTTATATAAGTATATGTGTATGTGCCTGGTATTAGGCTAGAGTTGGGTGCGTGAATACATGATTTCCTCGTGTTTGACAATATATTCAGTTGAATAAATAAACACGAAAACACGAGCCACAAGACCAAAAGTCTACCACCACAATGAATAGAAAATTTCTAACAATTTCAAAAAGTTTGGAAGAACTGACTTAAACAAAGGTGCAGCCAGGCTTGAAACAAACCCGAAAGTTCAAACATTTATCTGAACTCAAGCCGAAGCCTTTATCTCTTTTAAAAAGGTTTGATTCAAGCGCAAGCTTTCAAGCTTAGAAATATTAATTTCCTGACCTTCGAGGCTGCTTTTGATTAATTAAAAGTAAACAAAAAACAATAAAGAAAATGAAAAATGTTCCTATAAATAATAAATATAAATTTTGTCTTTTATATTTAAAATAACGTGACTAACCAAAACCTGGTTTCATTGCTGTGGCTTTTGCTCGAACTTTGAACCGAACCACTGACAATTTTTTTTATTTTGCAGTCATTGCTTTTTAAGTATATTTTTGTGAAAGGTATATTTCATCGATCATTTATCGATAGTTGCAGTAACTAATGGCTGACATACAGAGATTTTTGTAATCAGCGAAATTATACATTTCTTTATAAGTCTACAAAGTTTTTTTAAATAATTTTCTGAGGGATTAGAAAATTCTATCGATAGTTTACGTTAATATAAATTAAATTTTAATGGAAATAAATATATATTTCTGTCATTAAAAAACTTTGTATAGTGATTTTTTCTCATTTTAAAAACAATCACGCTCTTCGAGCGAACATCTTAAAATTTTCGTGTCGTGTTAGTAAAAGTTCTTCACACGCCCATCTCTAAGCCCAACTACGTTTAAGCTTTGTGCTCCCCATGCAATGCGCAGTGGCCACATCGAGAATTTTCTTTTCTATTTCGGTTTGTTGAGCTGCTGCTGCTGCTGCTGTTAAAGAATATGCAAAAAGTTTACCCTGTAGATGCGCTGCGAATATTGCCAAGTCCAAAAAAATTGTCGTAATAAGCAAAAGTTTCCATTTATGAAGTCTGCAGGACTTTTGTGTAAGCCTGTTAAATGGTTGACCATCAACATTCCGACACTGGCAATCACTTACCCTGGCACTCGCTTTTTGGGTGCTCAAAAATACAGTTTGATTTCCTACTTGGGTGAAAAATGAGGCAAAGAAACGTGCCACAAGCAGCTGCCACCAGCAGCTCGTTGGTAAACAAACTGCCACGTTTGGTAATCGCTTTTTGAAATGGGTATTAAAAGGGCAACACAATACAAGCGGGGGAAATGAGGGCGCCCGGCGGTCGGCGCACACTTTGTCAACACTTGCAGAACATTTTCTCGGTGGCTGCAATGTTGCTTGCCACAAAAACCGATGCGATGCGGCAGCAGCAGCGGCAAGCTGCTTTTTTAGCTGCATATGGCGGGGCGCTATTCATAGCAGTCACAGCATTTAAAAATAAACCGCTGGCAAATAGACTTGCACAGCCCTTAACCAACAATACAGACACAGACACACACACACACATACATATATATATATACATATGCACCACAAAAATGGCGCAACCTTTTGCAAGCGCAGCCATTTTGTTTTTGTCTTTTGCGCTTCCGTTGGCTTAAATGCGAGGCCGGCGCACATCCTTTTCCGTTTTCCCGTTGCCTGCTATCGTCAACCTCAGCATCAACCAGAGCCCCAACCTCAGCCTCAGTCTCAGTCTCCTTCTCGTCATCATCATCATTATCATCGTAGGTTGTCCCCGTGTACTATGGGCACTTGGTAATTATGGCAGAATATCAACAAAATTAGTGGAGCAAACGGCGTGCGCGTTTTGGCATATGCCGCAACATTAACGTTGACGCTTAACCCCCAGTTGCCGTTGAGATTTTGCACACATTGTTGGCTCTCAGTTCCGGCCGAAAGTTGCTCCCAAGTGCTTAATTAAGATGTGCGCACAACTCAGCTTTACATGCCGCTGGCGTGTGTGTGTCTGTGTCTATGTGTGTGTTTTCATTTCATTCAAACTTAATGAAGAATACGCTTCTCGTGCTCGTCCGACAAGTGGCATGTGGCATGTGGCATGCACAAGCTGAAGAGCCTACACTTGAGCCGCACTCCGGCCCCTCGAGTACCTGCGTAGCTCGCAACCAAAAACATTTCGGCATACAAATATACAACTGCACACAGGTGTATATAAACATTGTATGTATCTATGTATATACCCTACCTTGCTGGCAGTCGTTGGGCCCAGAGATTTATACACGAATTTACATTTTAATCCGCCACTAAGCCGCTCGGGATTCAAATACTTTTCACTTTTCCAGCAGGCCGAAGCTCGGAAATTGTTTTCCCTTCTTCTTTTTATTTGAAAGTTTGTTGTGGTTTCATTATAAATTTGACGCTCGGGATTAGGCGGGGAACATGTGTTAAGATTGCACTTATATCATTCCTTTCCTTTCGATTTATTCACAGATTATGCCAGTCGCGGCCAGAAAAAGTTTGGCGACAAGTGCGAGAATACTTTGGAATGCGGCTTTCCCGGCTCCATATGCGAGCCCAAGAAGAAGTCCTGCCAGTGCACCGAGGATCTGCCTATCACCAATCACTTTGATAAATGTGGCAAGGGTAAGTGAAATGTCGTGGGGGCGGAGAGGCGGGGTTGGTTGCATTGGCCCAGCCTTGGTTGTCAGTCTGCCAAGTTTTCATTAAACGAAATGCATGGCCAGCAAACAAATCCCCCAAAGCCTAACGTTGATTACCGGGGCGCAGCAATGAATGCTGTAAATAGAAAATTAAAAAACAAAAAAAAAACAACTTGGCAGCAGGTTGCAGTAGGGTGGGGTGGGAGTGCAAGCGCAGCCAAAGACTTAATATATAGTTGACATAATTATAATATATATAGTCCCACAACGTCGCCACATTTATTGCTGTAAATTAAAATCAATTTGTGCGATTATTGCCCCACGGTTGATTGGCATATTTACGGTCAGGGCATTTTGGCCTTTAGACTAATGAGTCAGCGGGTTGTGAAATTATGAATAAATTGTGAAATCACTAAACCAGTAGAGCTCTGATCATAAATAAATATAATCAGTATGCTAAACCCATTGCCTGAACCTTGAAAATAAGTAAAGAGAAAATGGAGGGTA
This sequence comes from Drosophila robusta, assembly GCA_035043565.1. Taxonomy (NCBI): domain Eukaryota; kingdom Metazoa; phylum Arthropoda; class Insecta; order Diptera; family Drosophilidae; genus Drosophila; species Drosophila robusta. The sequence continues at coordinate 6,301,860 of JAWNMW010000235.1, forward strand.
ATAGATATAATTGGTGCAAACTATTTGGAATAAAACAAATTTATTATTATCATGGCTGCAAACCCAAAAACAGTTTTAGTTTAGTCGTGGTTCGATTTACACTTTCAATAAATTTAAACATTTCGCAATTGAACATATTACGGTTTTAAGGCCCTGAAGATAAGTCGATATGGTCATATTTGTCCATCAGTTTACTCAGCTATATTTTATAGCTGCCATAGTTACATCGGTCATGTTTCTTCAATATACAATATTACTTCTAGAAATTATATTATATTCATTCAATGTGGAATTCCCCTTTCAGAAGTTGACATCATTTAAGTTTTCTTATAAAATCGCATAGTATCCACCTAATTTCATATTTCGTATTTATTTCCCAAAATTACCAAACATAAATGTTGAGTTCCCATAATAATTGAAATACTCAGACAAGGTTTATGTATTTACACACATGCTGAAATTATTCAAATACTACATTTTGAAGGGCACTAGAAATAGTCAGACAGGTGGGGGTGTTTCGTTCCGGGGTGTTTGCACCCCGCTGCTTGCCCTATAAAAATATTTGTCTGGCAGCCATCAAACTGACGCCAGTGAGGATTGACTCAGCCACTAGCCCAACTGTCCCGTTCCGGGCCAACTCATAAAGCAAACTTGTAAACAAATGCTGGAACATATATGTATATATATAGTATATATGTATATGTAGTTACATGTATGAATCATGGTCATAGTTGTAATACAAGAAACCACTTTTAAACTCCACTTGCAGCGGCTGCCATCAACGAGTCCTGTTTCTTCAACGAACAGTGCGAGGCGGTTTACTTTCAGACGGAATGCCGGGACGGACGTTGCATCTGTCGCTTCGAGATGTCGCCCATCTGGGGCAAGGATGGCTCTGTCGAGTGCAAAGGTCGGTGCGACTGCTGGGCTTTGTTTGTCCAAGGATTGAGTAATGTAAAGTTTTTTGGTTGGGTGTGCTTGCAGGACGCCAGGACAAGCGTGGAGCCGACACATACATTGATCCGGCCATGATTGGCGTGCTGGTAGGAATGGCATTGATGTTTATTATTATTTGTGTCGTCCTGCGATTGTTTAGCCAGTGAGTAAATTGCAATGCAAACATTTATCACAACACACCAAAAATAAAGCAGCAAACAAAACTGACCCAAACTGTTCCTCTTACATCTCGCAGACGCCTGATTGGGGGTTTGGGAATTACATTCCTAACCTAATTGGGTCAATGGGCTGTACTGTAAATAAAGATGTAGAAGGAAAAGAGGGAGGGGGAGAGGCTGCTTTATTAAGTTAACTCAACTTTTGCCTTGACGTTGCCCTGGCTACGGGTCAAATGATACATAATTTGATCAGCAATTAATTTCAGTTAGATGAACAAAATTTTTACATTAATTGGCATTAAACGCAACCCAGAGCAACGCCAAAGCCAGAGTCAACAGCATCCAATAAGACCCATGCCCTTCTCCTGCACATGTTCTTTTTACCAAATCCATTTCGTGCACTTAGAGAAAAGTTATATACACAAAATCCTTACATATCTAAAAGAAGCTGTCTTGAATTAAGTTCTAAAACAAGAGCGAAAAAACCTAAATTTAAAACAAAAATCTCACAAGAATTTTCATGCTAGCAATAAGCAAGATTATCTTTTACACAATAAAAGTAAAATAAAAGTGTTTATGTCGTCAGAATTTTATTTAAAAATTACGAACTTAAAAATAAGAACTTCATTCTCAAATTAGGAAATATCAAGTTTGATTACACGAAATTGTAATCATTACTAGGCTGGAAAATGTTCAACAAAATTTAAGAAGAAGAATTCTTAGATAACGAACTGTTTATGAATACTTCATTTAAAACAAATTTTGTATCGGGTTAAAAACGAATCCTTAGTTAATTTTCTGAGTGTAACTTTTGGTTCATCAGACTAATTCGTCCATCCTTTGCTTGCGCTTTCCTAGGGCCCGCTGGCATGATAATCGCACCATATTCAACACGCCGAATCCACGCTTGATGAACGTCTCCCTGTTGCGGGATAATAAACTGCTCCATGGCCAGGATAGACGCGGCTCCCGCATGTCCGTGCGCGCGCCCTCCCGCCAGCCGAGCATGGCCTCGTTGCGTCCGCATTCGCCGAATCCGTCGCTAGGTAAGACAGGTTTGTATTCCATATGTGGCTTCATTGATGGCACTTATATTGACTGTACTGTACCAGTGCGCATTTGGCTTTGGTTTCTCCATTTGTTTGTGTGTTTTTGTCGTTTCTCCTTTTTTTTTGTTTGATTTTTGCAATTTTGTTTGAGAGTTTTGGCAGAACTTTCTGCACACAGTAAAAGTATAAACTCAATCAATCAATCAGTCAGTCACCAAAACAACTAAGCAAACAAATCACAGCTGATATATCTACAAAAAATCCAAAAATTCCGAACAAAAGTAATGCGCGTGAGTGTGCAAAAAGTTGAGCTCTTAGCAAAAGACAAAATGTTATTTTATCATATTTTAAGACTATAACTTAAACACTTTTGTTGATTGACATTTGATAATAATTTATAAATAAAAATAAATAAAGCTAATGCATGTATTTATAGCCATAAAAACATTGCGGAATCATCTACAAAGCAATAATGTTAATTGTAATTCAGCTAGTTGTCTTTGAGATATGACATAGATATTTATGGGGGGTGTTAGTTGAAGAAGGAGGTACATTTAAAATTGGTCTAGAATCAGTAATTTAGGTGTGATAAGGCATTTTCTGTTTGTGATAGAACTACATTAATTATTTTTCCAGTTATTTGATTGAGAGAAACATTTTAAACTAAAATTGCTTTGAATATGTTTAGACGAAAATATAATATTAATACTTTTGTTTTAAGAACTTCAGCTGAAAAGGATTTGAAAATGATTTCTATAAATATGTTTAGCTCAAAATACTTTTAAAATATATTTTTATTGCAAGAACTTAAGAGCTTTACTTTAAGACTTGATATATTTATAGATTTGATGAAAGAAAAGAAGAAGTAGAGTATATTTGAAAACTTGAGATTGATATATATTTATTACAACATATATTTATTTATGTAACTTTGTTATAAGGACATTTATGCATATATTATCAGAATCAACTTATAGGAAGGAAATTTTCCATTTATAATTTGTTGTCTTGTTAAATTTGTGGATTTGCTAAAACAAGTATAAATATACCAAGCAAAGTTATATATATTTACAATTAGTTTTTAATGCGTTCTTATGATTATGTGATCTAATTTTAGAGAGAGATTTTAGGATTCGTTCTTCTAACTAGTTCTAACTAGCGTTCTCAATGTTATTTCAACTTAATCATCGAGATTATTTATATTAATTTAAAAAAAAAATGGATTTGCAGATTTGATTCTATAGCTAAAAGTAAAATATATATACTTATTGTACTGCGTAAGCTTTGAGAACTTCACTTATGCTATTTAAACTGAATCTGGAGATATATCTATCTGGCCTACTTATCCATATAGAGAAGAACATGTTGTACCAATTAACTGGTGAAAAAGCTTTCGCTTCTGTAAGCTTCAAGCTAAAGTATTAGTTAAAGAGCTCTTGAGGTTTACCCAATTGAGTGAATCGTATTGTGATTGAATTTCAGTTCGCAATCGCAACGTAATCAACAACAAACAAACGGAAAAAAAGAAAAAAAAAACGGCGACAAGTTCAAGTGAGCGGGCCGAACTCTTTGGGGCTCAATCAAATTGATTGACGCTTTAAGAACCGTTAAATTTAGAGCGGGGCTGTTGTAGCTGGTTTTGTTATCTAAAGCCCAGCGGACGGTGGTTGCCAATTATCTTTGTGCTTAGCGCTTTACTTTATTGTTATTTGAGTTTTGTGTCGCGATGCCAAACAATAAACATTTCCTTTGCTCGCTGCCTGCTCTCTCTTTTGACACACACACGTACACACACCTGTACACACACACACACACGCACGAATTGCCGTGAAAAGGTCGCATGATACGCTCAAAGAGCAACACGCGCTCCAGCGACTCCCGCGTCAGCGATGTCTCCAACTGTTCGCGTCTGCTGGAGCATCCGAGCGCCGCCAGTCAGTACAATGTTGTCCATAGCCATTTCTTGCCCTACGTGCCAACCACAACAGCGGCCAGTGTTGCCACCGCCACAACGTATGCTGCCCCAGCCACCACAGCGACGCCAACGCCGATGCCGACGCCAACGCCGACGCCGACGCCAGCGTCATCCATCACCGTGACGACCACGTATGTGTCGTCACCGGGCGCAGCGCCCGCCTGCGGCATGACTGCCAATACGGGTGCCAATAAGTTTTAGCGTTAGACCAATAATATATCCAATGCAGCCATATCAGAGCCAGTACCACTACCAGTTCCAGTTCCAGTTCCAGTACCAGTTCCCGCAACGGTTCCACGAGGTAGGCGGCGCCGTTGTAGTTGCCTCAATTTGTTGAATGTGTTGTTGTTGTTGTTGTTAAGCTGTGTTTTTTTGCCCAGTGCCCTGTAAAATGTAGTTGCTGTCTTTGCTGTTCTTGTACCAACTGTTGTAACAACCTAACATTAACGCTAAGTCGTAGTCAGAGTTGACGTTAACTTCTATATCAAGTAACTGCTCCTTAATACTACAACTATATCAAGTACTAATCCAAACACTGTCCCACACGCAATACATCAAACACACAAAATGTTCAACAACACACACACTTAACGTTGCGATAACACTTCAAGTTAAAGTTAACGTTAACGTTAAAGTTACAGATTTAGTTGTTTAGTCTGGCCTATATTCTATGTAGACAAACTCTAACTGAAGATTACGAAACTGTCATCATACTCGAACACTTTCGAAACCATATACTATGTCATTTAGTGCCTAGCAGCGTCTGTACTTTGTTTTTTTTTCTCATTTTAATTTCAACTTCCATTTCCGTTTCCGCTTTTCAGTTTCCTGTTTTAATGCACGCCATTTTCCCGTTTCGTTTGTGTGTTTAGTATGCTTGGGTACTTATATTATATGACTAAACTTGGTATACACTTGCAGAGGATGTTGTATATATTCCTGATCAAATAACATTCGCCGAGTCAATACAGTCCGCTAGCCTTCCTATTCCCAAGAAAACTTATTTCTCAGTTGGCAAAAGTTAGTTTTTGTATAAATTATAGATATTTATAGTAATAGATGCTCCATCTGCTGTATGCCTGCAAGGGTATTGAAACTTCGGCACTCCGAAGATAACTATGCTCGCTTCTTAACTTTTATTTCATAACTAATTACTGGAATAATATACTAGACTAAGTATTATAATGCATATACCGTATTTCTATGTAGACTTGTGTGCTCGCTTAGATGCATTTCTCTGCTTTCGGTTGGCTCACGTTGTCCTCTCACCGGACTCAACTTGAGTTAGCGGAATGTCATGCCAACCGGCAGTAGGTGAATGCCCGGCTACACCTAACCTGTTCTTGTTATTGTTGTTGTTGTTACTGTTGTTTTGTGCTCCAATCGTATCTATGCGTACCACATATTCCGTGCATTAGTTGACAATATAAATGTAATAAACATTTGCCACGTGCTCTCCACAGGCTCCCAGGACTCCCGTGGCAGTAATGCATCAGCCACTTCGGTCCGCTCGAACCGCAGCAATTCCGTGGCGCCGGGCAAGTTGTCATCGGGCGGTGGGCACCACGACCGGCACGGCTCCGGGCATCGCCAGCACCACATGCAGCTGCAGTCGCCGCAGGAGGAGTCGCTGATTACGAACATAACAACAAATCCAGTGGCCGAGAGCGTGACCGTTGAAATAATCGAACCCGGACAGAAATGAGCACAGCCAATGGAGTAAACTTAACAAATGATATACAAAAAAAATATCGAAAACAAAAAAAAGAAGATAGACGAGTCAACAAATCGTCGATATCGTCGTTTAATATGCACGCGATAATAAGCAGCCCACTCTAGTAGGGCCAGACATAATGCCATTGTTAGAAACTTTTTTTAAAAAAGAGACATTTTTTGCAATTAATGGACAATTTTTCGAAACCGTATAAAGCGTATATTACAAACATTTTTGCAGAACCACACGACAACAATGCTAATTAATTACTTACATAAACATATATACATATATATATATATAGTTAAATATATAGCAAGCAATGTATATATTGAACGGATATATACGCGACTACACCATAAAAAATGTTCGAAAAAACCTTGCATAACAAATTCATACTACTCTTTTTTTCAAACCAAAAAAAATTCAAACAAAACAAAACATATAGGAGATAAAAAAGCAACAAAAATGAGATACTTTATTAATTTATATAAATATTGTACGCAGATTACAAGCTTTGGGTTCAACGCTTTAAGTATAAACAGTAATAGACCCTATGCCTAGGCACCCAAGTAAAAATTTCGTAGAAATAAACGTGTTTTTGTAGGCAACATTTTAAAAGTAGTTAAAATGAGTTTTTCTGCTAATATACCTCTTATACCACACAAAAAAAGAAAAGAAAAAGCGAAAATCATTGCCAAAACAAAACAATTAGGCCACACAACAAAAGCAACAAATAGAAAAATTAAAAAAAAGCAGACTATGTACAATGTACGCACAACGCCTTATCTTATCTATAGCTAGAAGCAGCTACCAATGTGGTAACGGGTTAGCATATATGTATATACGTGAGGAATATATATATTAAACGCGAGTTCCGACCACGCCTCCAACTGCTGCTATAGTCCCCCAAAATATGGATATTATTATTCTTATAGCCAATCAACAACAACAAACACACAGATAAAAAATGCAAATAAAAAAAGAAAATATTAAGAACCTCGGGACCATATTTTATAATCAAAATATGCGTTTCAATTAACGAAAGCACGCTCGTTTAGTTCCCACTAACATTATACTTTTGTCAAGTGTTTTACTCGAGAATACTTTTAACTACATATTGTTAAACGCTGGCTGAACTAAAGTTTAGGGAACACACACGAAAAAAAAACAAAACGAAACAAAATATCAAGCTAGCACAATGCACACTCAAGTGCCGTAGTTCGAGTAGTTAGCGCCTAACAAAGTAAACATAAAATACGAGTAGCTGCTAATTAACCAAATTGACTTCCAGTTAAAATTACATGATATATCGTTTCTTTTCACTGTAACATTTTGTGCTAAATTTTGATTTACAAACAAATTAAGTGCAAATCTCCTTGACCTCACACATTTTTGAAATCCTCTGGTATAGGGTCGGTCGCGGTTCAGCACTGGGCGAACCGATAATAGGGGAAGATTCTTAGTGCGTCCAGTGCTGAGCCCAGCTTTAGCTGACCCACAAACAATTTAAACATATATAGTACTTAGAATGTTGAGTATGTTAAGGACCTTTTTTTATTTTGGTTTTTCCGCCAGCCCCCCCAACAAAACTCTCATTTGCTTTTGTGCTCAATCAAAGAAGCTTAACTGTGAGAATAACAAAGTGAATACAAAAACGTGTTTATACTTGAAAGGAGAATAAAACAAACAAATAACAAATAATAATACCTTAAATACTAAATACTAAAAGAAAAACTTAAAGAAATAAGCCTAAAATGGTACGTACAACTTAGTAGAGCGAGAATATATCGCATAATCTTTAACAGGATACTTAAAAATTCCACAAAAAGAAAATACAAAAAATGCTTAAAAAATATATACATATAAAAAATTAGCTAAATACGAATAATTATAATAACGGTAAAAAAACAACAATTTTATTCAAATTGCATCGAATTTTTCTTAAACAGCAAACAATCTTATTTCTAGGGCATCAAAAATATATACATACTTATTTACATTCCAAAGCACAAGAACAGCAAGTATAGAGAAGTTTAGCGAAAGGATTAAAGACGAGATCAGAAGAAGATAAAGAAAAAGAGAAAAAAACAACTTAAGCATTGAAATTTGGGGAAGGATTTCAAGGTTTAACTTGGTTTTTGTGACAACACGTAATCGTAAGCACAGGTAATGCTAAAGTTAAATTTAAATATATATTATATATATATATACATACATAAGATTTATGAGCATTCTTCAAACACTGATTTTTCTATTTACATCAAAATACAAAATGACAAAATGTTGAAGGCAGACTTTAAGTAAGCGAATTTTTAATAAGCGAAAATCATAAAAAACAAATATTTTAAAAATCTATATACATCAATATATGCTTTATTTACTTTAATATTTATACACAAAAAACTACATTAAAAAGAATAAAAAAAAACAAACAAACATGATTATATACACTTGTATGAAAGTCTAGTGAAATTCTATGCGATAAATTCATTTACACTCTACCTAAACAATTTTATACATATACCAAGCAAAATTTCGATAAATCTAATATATATATATGAAATCTATATAAATAGAGAATAGCTAAAAACGTAATCGCACATCAATGCCATAGTGGAAAGATTTAAATATATTACTATATGAATGCTAGATCAAAAGGAAAAAGATTTCAAGATTTCTCATGTGACTCATATAATACTAGCAACAACAACAACAAGAACAACAACTAGAAGTTGAGCGTAGTTATAGTATTGAACAAAAACTCAAACCAAACAGTAGCCAGAATAATAGAGCGCTAGTTAAACGTTAAGTAAATAAATACATTGCATACTAAAAACCAAAAAAACAAAGGTAAAATACTTACAAAGGAAATGCTTTTTTTCAAAACTTTAAGAAGAAGAAACGCTACAACAACTTCGTATATTATACATATAAAGTGCATATATATATATACAAACAAAATATAGATTTATATTTAAAAATCAGTTCACTATAATAAAAACTATATTACCATAACTTACAAAAACAACAACACAAAAACATAAACTACAGTCTTTTATAATGTGGTGCCCTTAAAGACGCTCAGCCTGCCCTCCGCCGGCAGCTGCTCCGGCTCCGCCAGCTCCTCCTGCCGCCTGCCCAGCACACGCTTGTGATAGCTCTGCTCGGCCACGTAGCGCAAGTGCTTGGCACTGCCCGCGCCCGTCTTCTCCACGAAACGGTAGAGATGCCCGTTGCGCTGCTGCAGCAGCTCGTGCGGATGGCCCAGTTCCACGACACGACCCGCGTCCATGACCAGCACACGATCCGAATCCATGACCGTGTGCAAGCGATGGGCAATTGTGAGCACCGTGCAGCTGGCGAACTTGCTGTGTATGGCCTCCTGAATAAGCTGATCCGTGCTACAAAGGGGATGGGGCATATCACATATGAAATTCAGCAAATATAGTCCCCCACTTACTCCGGATCCACATTGGCCGTCGCCTCGTCCATGATGAGTATTGTATTGTGCCTCAAGATGGCGCGCCAGGCAGATCAGCTGCCGCTGACCCATGCTAAAGTTGGCGCCACCATCGTGCAGCCTGTAGCTGAGGCCTCCTTTCAATGCCCCCACAAAAGCCTTCAGCTTGACGGCGTCCAGCGCCTGCCACAGTTCCTCGTCCAGCTGCTGCTCAAACGGATCCAGATTGTAGCGCAGCGTGCCCGAGAAGAGCACCGGATCCTGTGGTATAATCGAGATGCGACTGCGCAAATCGTGCAGACCCAGCTTGCCAATGTCGTAGCCATCGATCTCGATGAGGCCCTCGTTGAGAGCCAGGCGAAAGAGCGCCTGCACAATGGAGGATTTGCCAGCGCCCGTGCGACCCACAATGCCCAGTTTCTCCTTGGAGTGTATGGTAAAGCTGAGTCCTTTCAGCACATAATGGCCATGCTCGCTGTAGCGCAGGCGCAAATCCTGAAAGTGCAGCTGCCCTGCACTCGGCCATCGCGCGGGCAGATTGACCGCCGCCTCCGTCTCGTAGGAGGGCTCCGGCGGTATCTGCACGTACTCCAGCACGCGCTCAACGCTGGTCATCTGGTTCTCCAGCTCGACGGTCTGGCGCATGCCCCACTGGCAGATGATGCCCAGCGTCATGGCCTGCGTTATGGCCAGGCCCACATCTCCGCTGTAGTAGCCCCGATCGAACACCAGGAAACTGAACGTGACCACCAGGATGTACAGCACACAGATGAGGTCCGTCCAGAAGGCAAAGGCGCGATTCACACTCGCATATAAATACACGGCCGAGGTGTTCTCATTTTGGTAGCCATGGAAGTCCCGCTCCAGACGCTTCGTGGCATTCAAGGCGCGTATGGTGGTCAGGCCCTTGAATGTGGAATTCGTGTGCGAGTAGATGGGACTGCGAGCTGTGGGGTGGATGGGGGAAAGTTAGTTAGCACTTTAAAAATACTCTAAAATACTCTGTTAAATCTTTAAATAACTTGGAAATTACATTAGGAGTTGATAACCCAAATTGTATAATGATATAAATAACAGTTAGACGGACAGACATAAATTGAAACCCTCATATACCCTTTCTAGCTTAGGAAACAGGGTATTTAGCTAAAGATGCTTGAATATTAATATTAAGAATATACACTTTAAGAACAGAGTATCCTTTGAAGAGAGAGTATATAGAGATAAAGTATACTCTGAAAACGATTATACTCTTTGCAAAAATAAATAAAATTATCGCTTTAGAGTAGAATGTTAATGTAATATAAATATTATGACTATTATAATGTCCAATATATGGATATGACATTTACTCCTTAAAATAATTTGGAAAAATTAAAAATATATACAGAGATATAACAAGAGAGTTTCTAAAGGAAAGTATATATATATAAATTATCCTTTGGCAGCAGAAAACAAGTATATGAAGTTTGCCCTTTAAAAACTTAGTGTATACAAAAAAAAAAGACTTTGAAGAACGAATTTTAAAAATTAGGTATTTTAGGAAGTGTTCAAGCAATATACCATTTAAAATAATTGTTTTAATAAGCACATGGTCTTTTAAAAAAGTGTATAAAAAATTTTACCTTTTCAAAAAAAGGAGTATATTCAATAAACCCTTTGAAGAGTGAGTAAATAGAATTTCCCATTTGAAAACAGAGTGTATAGAGTATATAGGAAAGAGTATATAAAATAAGTACTGTATTTCCCGCATATACCCCAACTCAGGTTGTCTACTCACAAATGGTCTCGATGCGCTTCAGACTTCGGCTGGCACCAATATACAGACTACGGGTAAAGTAGAGCACGGCAATCATGATCACCGCCGGAATAAGCAGCCAATAGTTGGCGGTGCTAACCACGACGAGCACGGCCAACCCGTTGACAAAGAACTCCAAGGACTCCATCATGGACTGCGGCAGGCTGATGTCTATGGCCAGGATGTCGCTGGAGAAGCGATTGAGAATGCGTCCCGAGGTGGCCAAGGTGAAGAACTGCATGCTGGCGCGTATGATGCCGCGGAAGAGGAAATTGTGGACGCGCAGCGAGATGCGCAGGCACATCATGAAGAAGCCGAAGGTGCGCAGCACATAGAGTAACAGGGTGCTCAAGATGAGCACACCGTACAGGGTGACCAAACGGGTGCGAGTCCTGCGCCGTTCGATGGGCGCCTCGTGCTCGTCCGGTTCCGTTTCCTCCCAGGTGGCCCTGTGCGGTTGACAGACGGGATGTTCGACTGTGGTCAAGAGAATGCGAATGCGAATGCTGACTTACCATTTGGACAGGAAGATGTCCATGGTGGCCTCGAAGCCGCGCGCCAGCACGAAGGCAAACAAGATGAGCAGCACCAGCAGCGGCAGACCCAGGACCGCAAAGTACTGCTTGTAGGTGGTCAGCTTGACGGAGCCCTGGTGCGGCTGCTCCTTGTAGCGCCGCTCGTGCTCATCCAGCTGCAGTTGCAGCTGCTGCTGCGACAGCGGCTCTCGCTGCTGTGGCGCCTCCTCAAAGATGCTGTCGGCGCGTGCGGCACGCAGCTTGGCCACCTCGCTGTCGTTCGCCACGGACATGCGAAAGCGGATCAGCTTCTTGAGCGACTCGTACCGGCCCTGAATGGAGGCGCGGCCGCCCTCCATGAGCACCATGTGATCGGCGTGGCGCAGCAGCGGCACGCGATGCGTGACCAGGATGCGTATCTTGTCGCTCAGGAAGTCATTCAGGCAGCGCTGCAGCAGCAGGCGGCCCACGTGGGTGTCCACGGCGGAGAGCGGGTCGTCCAGCAAATAAATGTCCGCCTTGCGGTAGACAGCTCTGGCCAGGCTCACCCTGGCCTTCTGGCCGCCGCTTAAGCTGGCGCCGGACTCACCGACAATGGTGGCATCGCCATTTGGCAGCTGCTCAATGTCCTTCTCCAGCAGGCAGACGCGCAGCACATCCTTGTAGCGTCGCTCGTCGTACGGCTCCATGAAGATGATGTTGTCGCGCAGGCTGCAGCGATTGAGCCACGGCTCCTGCGGCGCATAGCTGATGACGCCATTCAGCTCCACGCTGCCGCTGACGATGTCCAGCTCGCCAAGCAGGGCGGCGAGCAGCGTGCTCTTGCCGGCGCCCACGGTGCCCACGATGCCAACGAACTGCTGCTCCTCGGCCTGGAAGCTGATTTCCTCGATGTGCCACTGGCGCTTCTCCTGGCTGGCCTGATCCCAGCTGGCCGTCAGCCGGCGCAGCGTGACGCTCTTGCGCAGCGCCAGCGGATTGTGCATGCGTCCAAAATAGTTGCCGTGCTGCACATCGTCGTCCACATCGTTGAAGTTGGCGACACCGCCATCGGCGGGATCCTCGTGCTGCAGCAGGAAGTCCAACAGCCGGCGAGCGACGACAAAGGTCTCCGCCCAGGAGTTGACGGCCAGCGGCCACAGATGCAGCAGCGAGTGGTTCAAATGATCAAAATAGCTGGACACGATGAACACCTTCTGGGCGGTCACAATGTCGCCGGTGAAGACGTAGGCGACCAGGCACAGGAACAACGACAGCTTGGAGATCATGTCGGTGCACTGCAGCGCCGCATAGACGTAGCTGGAGCCGCGTATGGCGCCCATTTCTTTCTTGCGCACGCGGGCTATCAGCTTGGCGAAGGACTTCTCCCAGGCGTACATCTTGATCACCTGCATCGCCGAGATGATCTCGTTCATCAGCTTGACGCGCTCATCGCCGTATTCCGCCGAAAGGCGCTTGAACCGCGCCGTCGCCTTGGCCGCCCACACCTGCAGCGGTATGAAGAGTACAATGGTGGCCATGCCGACCAAAGCTGGCCAGCCAATCACCTGGTAAATGATGTAGCCAAACACCAGACCCTCCAGCGGACCCTTCCACAGTTCGTGGAAGAAGTAGAAGGTCTCATTGAACTGCGGCAGGTCGGTGGCCATAATGGCAATGGCATAGCCGCTCATCCCGCTATTGTCGGCCGCCACGGAGACCCGAAGACACTTCCGGTAGACGAGGCCGGCGCAGGCCAGACGTATGCGGGCGCCCAGCTCGAACAGATGGTACATAAATGGATGGTAGCAAAGCGCCTTGACCAGCGAGCAGAGGACCACGCCCATGGCGTACAGGTAGGCTGACTCCTTGGAGTTGTGTTCAGTGCCCTCCGCGAAGTAGGACACCAGCCTGCCCAGCAACAGCGGCTGCATGGTGCTGCAGCGAAAAAAATGAATCAAAATAATTGAATAAATACCCAATCCTGAATCCTAGCGCATAACTACTTACTGCAATAGGATATCCACCAGCGAGTAGAGTATGCAAATGGGCACAAAGCTCGTGCCATACGCCTTGAAGATCATGTGCAGCACACTGGGCTCCGGGCGCCGCAGCTCGCGCTCCCAATAGCCCAGTAGGGAGTGGGATACTCGGGTGCTATCCAGGCTGGGTATATGCGCGTACAAATCCTCGGGCTTGATGCTTTTGCCATACCCTTTGCCCAGAATCTCACGTGACCAGCTGTAAATGTGAAGGCGTAGATTAAGATAGAAATTCTTCCAACGGACAGGTCCTTAAGATAGGCCTCTTTTTTAGCCGCGCACATTTTTTAGTTACAAACTTTCCTCTTTACAAACTTTCCTCTTTACATTATGCATATATATATTTAATAACAACTTTTTATGAGATACGAAAATTTGACTTAAAAAATAAATGGCAACTTATAAAACAGTCGACAATTCGCATTTTTTAACCAATAATATATTTTTATTATTTTATTTATTTATTAATTTTTTGTATATAATTATTCTGATTCAGGCAAACTTGTTTTTTGAACATTTAGTACAACGATTTTAATAGTATTAGTATTTAGTATTTTAGTATTAACATTTCAGTATTTTGTTTTATTTATTTCATGTATAAAAACTCTTCCTGATACGAACAAAAAACATTACTAACATTTTACAAAAAAATAATGATAATTGAAAATTCGTGTGTTGCATTTGTTACATCTACGACAGGCATTAGTCTTAGTGGATTCAAAACACTGAAACCTAATAGATAAGCTTTTCAGTGTACCTCTTTCAAAGTTTTTATTCATATTGTGTAAAAAATAAAAAAAAACATTTCATAGACCTCATATTAGCAGCCTAAGCCAGAATATAATTGGCGTACGTTTTTACTCTTTTAATTTTTCAAAAAGAGCTATCGGTGATTATTGTAACTGTAACCTCTAACTCTTAAAACTGTTGATGTTAGTCTGTATGTGAAGAGGTCCCCTGCCTATTACACAAATTTGGACACTTCAATATGCCTATTACGCAACTCTTAATGTGGCAAGGTATAAATGTGCCAGATACTACAAAAAAATCGTAGGTTAAGTGGACGAGGGGCTATTTCCAACGAACTGTCTATTATGGCCAAATAGTTTTCTATTAACAAGAAACTGTGGCACGTTCTAAATACAAATTGACAGTCAAGCGTTGCGACACTGTCATAAATCTGGACGCGATTTGCTCTTCAAGCTTATCTTATCAAGCAAAGTGAGGGACAGCTGGCAGGTGGCAGGTGGCAGGCGCCAGGTAGCAGGCAGCAGGTAGCAGGTAGCAGGAGTTGAGCGCGCATAACACATGTTGTTAGTTTGCAGCATTTCCGCAATTACGAAATTAGCCATACCTTACGTATACGTTATATTTTCATATATTGCGTATACGTATATTTTGTTGTATTTTTTCGGAATTGCCTTATCATTTAAAATTTATGGGTGTTCGGACATTTCTTTTAAATGCCATCTATTCACTGAGATTTATAGATTTATAGATCCCGCACTCACATAAAAAACCATTTGGATAGGAAATTCGCGGTTAGCACTGGATTTGGTTTGCGTGCCTCCTTTGTCGCGCACATTGTTTGGCATGGGTTTCACGAAACTGGCCAACTTGCAGCTTCATAAATCACTATATATATTTTATATATTTTCAAATATTCTATATCACATAGATATATTTCCCTATATGTGTATCCTTTAGTACAATTCGCGTGGCCGTTGCCTTTGCCGTTTCGCTCGCTACTGATTTGCCATTTGTGAAAAGCATTTGATTTTTAACTAAATGTCGCGCGCTACGTTCCCGAATCATCGCTATAAATCAATGATCCGGGCTACCCTATCGCGCCACTTGGTGGCGGTTTTATCTTAATGCCGCCTGACAGCAAATCATCAGCAGCACTGCAGTCGCAACCACAGCTCGCGAGTCGCGGTATAATAACATGGCCAATGCCCAAGTTCTGGCCAACAGTCAGGTCGAAATACAAATGGTGAGTAATAGTTGTATTTTATACTTTGTAAACATTTTAATCAGGTAACAAAAAGCGTATATATGGACAAATGTGTGTGGCAGAAAACGGTTTTTCAACACCATTAAGTAAATATATCTGGATCAGCATCAACAAGTTCATTTAATTAAGTCCGTTTATGTGACGTAACCTGTCGATATAAAAGTCCTAATTTTTTATTTTATATCTTGTTTTCTTTTTGAATACCATATGCTAATCCAGGTGATTTGTTGTTATTGTTATATTATTAACTCCGCAAATAGACCTTTGTTATAGATATGTATCAAAAAATTTAAAATCCAGTAGATTATTGTGTACTAAACACATAAAAATGATTACATTTTTTAAATATCTTTTCGAATTAAAAAATTGAATTTGAAGAAGTATAGCCCGATATTTTTTGATATACATTTACTCTCAAATAGCATCTTGGATTACATGTTTAATTGTTTAGAATTTATTTCAAAATGTAGTTTCTATAGTATTGAGAAACTCGAAACTAATTACAGGGTATCCCCTAGTCACTAAGAGCACTCTTGAATTTTTATTTTGTACACTTTAATCAGTTATTCCAAATTTATTTTATTACACTTGACAATTTCGAGTGGAACGCTTCCCACTAAACGAAAAGCTTTTTCATAAAGTTTTTATCTGTTTGTTTAATATGTACGATATGTACTATTGTACTATTATAGGTATCATTTGTACAAGATCATATATAATGCCAGAATATATATTTAATACTATATAATATACATATTGTTTATATATTTATACAAAAAGAGCACTTGACATAATTTTTTCGAGTTTTCCACTATGTAGACATTGTGAAGGCATACAAATAGTTATCGTTGCGGTACAGTTGCATTCATAAATTCGGTATTTGAGTAAAGGATATTTTTAGAAAAAAATTATTTTCAAAAACAAACTCAATGTAAATGCAAAATCAATCATGAAGAAAATAGTAAACATCGTGCAAATCGGTTAATTTTTGACGAGACTTTAAAATCTTGCAATTATGGCTTTGGGAACTTTACATGTCTAAGTTTTTCACAATATTGGCATGATTTTTGACAGAAAAATCGACACTCTCAGAATCACTTTTAAAGTTGCGATTTATACTAATTTGAGTACCCGCAATCGATTAAAAATAAAAGTTCGCGATTCTAAATCAAAAAAAAATTTTTTTTTCAAAATAAGAAAGGGGGGAGTAAAGGATATTTTTAGAAAAAAAATCGAAAAAAAATTATTATCAAATACGAATTAAATTAAAATGCATAATCAATCTAGAGGTTAATCCATGAAGAAAATGCTGAACATCCTGAAAATCGGGAAATTTTTGAAGAAGTTATGAGACTATTAAGAGATCTATTAAGTATGGTTTTGGGAACTTTACATGTCTACATTTTTATCAATTGTCGTTCTAGTGGGCGAAGCCGCTATCTCTTGGGAAAGTCGCCAGAAATCTACATACCAAATTTTGTGACTCTAACTTTAATATTGTGGGAAATATTCACTTTTAATCGATTTGCGATTTGAGGTGAAGCAGATAACTAAAAGAATATATCCAAAATTTCAAGTCTCTATCTTTAATAGCGCCGATAAAAATTGCGTTCATCCGGAGAGACAGTCGGACAGCTTGACGGACATTGCACAAAACCAATATAGTCTTTTCACTTCGTGGTCGATTATAATTAGGGAAATTACAAGTACAATCGATGTACGCTCATAATACTTTCAGTTCCCAATGCTATACATCTTAAGTAAGTTTGTGTTTGTGTGAAAGTTGTTTTTGTGCTAGTCCTTCTGCTCGTGCAGGTCCTCGGCAGATAGTCGTCCATCCAAAAGCCGCTTGCTGTAGCTCTCCTCGGCCGCCTGCTGCAACGCATATGACGTCGCTGCACCCGTATTGTCCACCAGGTGGCGCAGATAGCCGCCAGATCGTTGCAGCAGCTCATAGGCGTGGCCCAGTTCGCGCACCTCGCCTGCATCCATAACCAGCACACGATCCGAATCCATCACCGTATGCAGTCGATGGGCAATTGTGAGTACCGTGCAACTCGCAAATTTGGAGCGTATCGTTTGCTGTATCAGCTTGTCAGTTCTGTGTTGGAGAGTAGGATTATAGTAAAGTTAGTATATGGTAAGAGAGAGCAATTATCAGAGCTTACTCTGGATCCACATTGGCCGTAGCCTCGTCCAGTATCAGCACACGATTGTTACGCAGTATGGCGCGTGCCAGGCAAACAAGCTGACGTTGGCCCACGCTAAAGTTGGAGCCGCCATCATACATTCGACAATTGAGTCCACCAATAAGCGTCGACACATAAGAGCGCAGTTCGACATCGCCCAACGCCTTCCACATCTCCTCGTCCGTGCGTTCATCCATCGGATCTAAGTTATAACGCAGGGTGCCCGAGAAGAGAACCGGATCCTGAGGTATGATTGAGATGCGACTACGTAGATCGTGCAAACCCATGTGCTCAATATCCACATCATCTATGCGTATCATGCCCTCATTGCAGGCCAAACGGAATATGGACTGTATGATAGAGGATTTGCCAGCACCCGTGCGTCCCACAATACCAATCTTCTCCTGCGGCTCAATTGTAAAGTTCAGATCCCTCAGCACGGGGGCCTCTTTGGGTGAGTATCGCAGCTTGAAGTTGATGAACTCAATACGTCCCTTGCTGGGCCACTCGGTCTTGGGTTTGAATTTCTCTGGTGTCTCTAGTGGTGGCTCCGATGGCTGCTCCGTATATTCCAGCACACGTTCCACGCTCGTCATCTGATTCTCCAACTCGGCGGTCTGACGCATGCCCCACTGGCACATGCCCGTCATGGTGGTGCTGTGCAATATGGCCAGGCCAACATCGCCGCTGTTAAACTCGTTGCGCAGCAGCAGAAAACTGAAGGTGACCGCCGTCATATAACCAATGCACAAAAGATCCGACCACAAGGCAAATGCACGGGTGCAGGAGATGAGGAGAAAAAAGGCGGAGGTATTGGCATTCTGATACTCGTGGAACTCATTCTCCAATGCGCTCTGTGCCTGCAGAGCACGTACCGTGGACAGGCCCTGGAACGTTTGATTTGTCAGCGAGTAGACAGGACTGCGAGCTGCCAAAAGAAAAATAATTAAATTATATAGTTTAAATGAACAATACCAGGACTTACATATGCCCTCCAACCGCTTCACGCTGCGACTGGTGTTCACATAGAGATAACGAATGCAGGCTAGAACTACGACAATCACGGCGGCAGGCACCAGCAGCCAATAATTGGCGATAAACACAATAATCAGCACACCCGAGATATCTATGGCAAACTGCAAAAGTAATATATTATTATAATTGTCAATATATCTATCTATGCAGCTTACAGCCAGACAATCCAACAACGATTTCGGCAGATCAGTGTCCACGGTGCGTATATCCTTGGAGAACCGATTCAAGATGCGACCCGAAGAGTTTGTATTAAAGAAGTACATGCTGGCGCGCGTGATACCGCGAAAGAGACGATCGTGCAGACGCAGCGAGATGCGCAGGCACATCCTAAAGTAGCCAAAGGTGCGCATAAGATAAACAATCAGCGTGGCGCTGAGAATAACAGCATAGAACAAAACCAGCTGCTGGCGAACGCCATCCTCTACGCTCTCGAAGCTTGCCGGAGCAGCTGTGTTCACTGTATCATTAACCGGAGCCTCTGTGGAGACATCCAACGTGGTGTTGGCAGCCGCTGGCAGAGCACTTGTGCTGCCATTAAGCGCTATCTTTTCCTCCCAAATGACCCTGAGAGGAAATTGAATAGATAAGTTTTAGTTTGAGCGCATTTGTCTTTCTACTCACCAGCGCGAAAGGAAGTAATCCACGCCCGTGAGCATCACCCTGGAGCAAATGAAGAGCACCACAATCAAGCCAAGCAGGAACGTGCTCTCCAGCGCCTTAAAGTACGAGGCATATACGCTGAACTTTACCGCGCCGACGCACTGCTGCTCCTGGTTGAGCTCCTCCACAGTCTCATCGGGGCGCAGCAGCTGATGATGCTCCATGCTCTTCTCGGAATCGCTGCGCGACATGTGACTGTTGACGCTGTGCGTATCAATGCCGCTCTCGTCGTGCGTTTGCTCCAAAAACTGAAACTGGCCCGAGCGCTGCAGCTGCTGATAGCTTCCCTGGGCCACAACCTTGCCGGCGGACATCAAAAGCAGGTGCTCCACATCAAACAAATACTGCAGCTGGTGCGTGACTAAGATGCGTATCTTATTCGATAGGAAATCGCGTATGCACTTCTCAAAGATGTGTTTGCCCACGTGCGTGTCCACGGCGGAGAGCGGATC
This sequence comes from Drosophila robusta, assembly GCA_035043565.1. Lineage (NCBI taxonomy): Eukaryota > Metazoa > Arthropoda > Insecta > Diptera > Drosophilidae > Drosophila > Drosophila robusta. The sequence goes on from JAWNMW010000235.1 coordinate 6,321,857, forward strand.
GTCGAGCAAATAGATATCTGCCTTGCGGTAAACGGCACGCGCCAAGTTCACGCGCGCCTTTTGACCTCCGCTGAGGCTGACGCCGCGCTCACCCACCACAGTTAAATCGCCCCTGGGCAACAGCTCCAGATCGCGTTCCAGTGCGCAGACTTTGATAACCTTCTTGTAGCGCCGCTCGTTATAGTCCTCCACAAACACAATATTGTCGCGTATGGTGCCCTCGAAAACCCAGGGCTCCTGTGCGGCATACGAGATTTTGCCATGGACGGATGCTTCGCCCTGATCAATGCCCACCTCACCCAGCAGCACATTTAGGAAACTGGACTTGCCGGCGCCCACGGGACCAACTACAGCTGTCAACGTCTGGTCCTGAATGTCCGTGCTGAAGCTCTCAATGGCGCAGTTGGATTGTCCATCACTGGCATCCCACGAGGCGGATACGTTTTTTAAGACAACACATTTCTTGGGCGCTTTGGGGCTATAGTCACGCATCCGATTTGGCTGTGTCGGCTTACTATTGACCAGAAGTAAACTGTTTAGCTCGACATTCTTGATTTTTTCCTCTTTTATCGGCTTGCGCTTGTTCTTGGACTGCTTTGCGTCAGCGTCTAGATTTATGGGTCTTGCGGCCTTGTCTTCATTCAGCAGAAATTCCTTGCAGCGACGCGCCGAGACCAAAGACTCAGCAATAATTGTTAAAGAGAGTGGCCAAAAAACAACATTGAGGTGTTCAGCCTGTTGAAGTAGGAGGAAACCATAAAGACCTTCTTGGCGGTCAGCACATCACCCAGATAAACATATGAGCAGAGGGCGAGAAATACGGACAACGGAGAAATCATCGATATGCAACTGAGGGCGGCACGAATGTAGGCAGTGCCGCGAATGGCTTTCACCTCCATGAGACGCACCTCGGCCACGACACGTGCGAAGGACTTCTCCCAGGCATACATCTTGATCACCTGAATACCGTGTATAATCTCATTCATCAGCTTGACACGCAAATCTGTGCGCTCCGCTGTTATCTGGCTGTAAGAGGCTGCCTTTTTGGCCGCCCATGCTTGGAGCGGAATTAAACTAAGCATAAAGGAGACGCCAATCACGGCAGACATGCCAATTTCGCGGTACATAAGGTAACCAATGAGTATCGATTCCATAGGTCCCGCCCACGTGCAGTGCAGATAGGAGAGGGCAACATCGAAGCGACCCAAATCATTGGACAGAATATTAATGGCACGTGCGCGCAGTCCATCATTGCTGCTGCTCTTGGACACCTGGAGGCACTTGCGGTAGATGAGACCCGACAGGGCCAGGCGCACTTTGGTGCCCGTTTGAAATATGTAATACATGAAGGGATGAAAGGTCAACGCAGGCACCAGCATGCACACCACAATGCCAAACGCATAATAATACGCCTCCGCTTCGCTTATCGTATTCTGATCAGTGGCAAAGTAACCAACCAGGCAGCCCAAAAACAAGGGCATAAGCGATCTGCAATAAAAATATTAGAGATTAGCTTCTGTGATATATATACTTATTGATTTTACATACTTGCAACAAGATTCGGTAAAGCAATAGACCAAGCCCAGTGGCATAAACACGCTGCCATATGCACGAAATATCATGCGTACTACGCTGGGATTGCTGCGCTTCTTCTCATCCTCCCACAAATCACTGAATTTGTTTGTCACCCGCTCGCTGTCCAGCGTTTTTCTGTGCTGATACAGTTCCTCGTCTGTGAGCGGGCCCTGTAGGCCTCGTTTGAACAGATCTCGCATCCACCTATAAGTAATAGAGGCTGTTTAGAACGCTAAATATATCAGCTTAACTTATTTAAATATCAATTATAATGATTTCTATCTGATCAAAAACGCTATTTAAGTTGCAATTCAAATGTAAATTATATTTACTGAGGTTTTGTTTCTTGTGGAAGTAATTAATTTAAGTTTACATTGATAAGAAAACGAGCTATACTCATTGTAACTAATTCCACATGTGCAAAGTTCTCATAGGGGTTATCTAATAATTCTTATTTTCCGGGTCTAACACCAATTTAACTTTAAATTAACTAAGATTATGTTGTAACTGATTTCTGACTGATAAGATAAACATACATATATAAACGTGCTTTATTCAAAGTTCCGATTCTTAAAAAAATGTGTTCTATGTATGTGCAATTCAGCTTTTTCTTGTTTTATGAAAAAACAAAATAGCCACAAACTATAATTTATACCAAGTCTTATTATTTTAGGCATATCTAGTTTTTATACTACGAATTTAAATTGGTAGAACACGTTTTTTGGGGTGCTAAAGATTACGGAATTGCAGATATATAGCAAATGTGCGCCAGACATCTAATCATATCACTTATTGTGCCTCTGGCAACTGTATAATGATGTTGTGGAAAGTAATTAAATGTTAACTCAAATTTTAGGAGCATAGTTAAGCTTGTAGTTGATGAGTTGAATTAAGATATAATATATAAAGATATAACAAACAAAAGCTTTATTTTACACCTGTAGTTTTTATTGCAATCGTATAGAGACCGATCTCTGTCGTTTTGTCAAGATGGCTTTTAAACTAAAAGACTAGTTTGTAATATAAATAAGGTAATTGTTTAGTTTTTTAGTTTAGTATTGCCCACAAAATTATGTTATGTACTGATAAAGAAGATATGGGCTATAGATTATATATTAATTAATAATTAATAGTTAAGCTAAAGCTACTATATATGATATTGTGCTTCGATCTGGACGACTGCGACAACAAAATGACGGAACTACGAAAAAACTAGAACCTACTACTTACCAGAAGCTCCATTGTGAGAAAATATTTGCATCTGTGTAGGGATTTTTTGGGCGCACAATATTTCTTCTGCTGCGGTTCATAATATTCGCATCGTTTTTAGTTTTAGACACAACTAGTATTTGGCCGTTTATTGTTACGCCATTAAGAAGTCAATAAATATTCGAAGCCTTTTGTAATTCAATCGAAAAATAAATAATATTAAGGTACACGATCCACGTCCTCTCGATCCGTCAACTCAAATGAGAATGGAAAAGCGATAGAAACCGAAAGTGTTTTAAATAAAAAACACGGTAATTGATTAGTTTAGGGCCCGTAGATAAAGAAGGTGCAAATAAATCGGAGCAAAACTCCGAAAAACCAAAATCGATGTGGTTTTACATAAGGAATCTATTTTCGGTAACGGAAAGTAGTTATATTGACTTAAAATTCAATTAATTAAGAAATAAAATTTGCCTGGCAGTGCCAAATGAGTAAATTCTTGGAAACTATGTAAAATATTTGTAAACTATCGGTAAAACTTTGAGATGAACAGATGATCGTGTAGTTAATATCGATAGCATTTTAACTTGAATATTGGATTTCATTTGAATTTATATTTGATTTAAAAATTTAGCTTGGTGCAATATGGCAAACATGAACCTTACTTTTCATAAAGTTGAATTAATTATTATGTAGTTAATATTAAATCTCATGGCTAATTATAATTGGTGCTGTTTTATATAAGAATTTTACTAATTTTTATGTTATTTTTTTACATATATATACCACTTAATATATGTATACATACTTTGTTATAACATACATAATTCTTAATTTAATAAAAGAAGCGTAGATGCCAGTATACTATGCTCAGCAAAGAAAACATAATTGAATTTAAATTTCATTTCTTCACGTCCCTTCTATCAGGTTTTAAAATAGAAGCTTTTAAAAATAAATATTCAATTTGTCATTTTCACATAGGCATACGATGTGAGATGATCAAGCACTGCTCTTGAGTTCTCGCAAGCTTTTGTTGGAGCTAATGGCAGTCACTATATTTTAATTTTAATTACAAACTCATGTGTGTTAAACATATATATACTTAGTATAGAGATTTATTTACATATGTCTTTATAATTTTTAATCTTTTTTTCTACTACCTTTTATATTAAGTACTTTTAATAAATTTTTACTACTGCAAGTTTTTGAATTTAAGTTGGTTAACAGCCTTCTATCTATCGAATGACGATACTCATCTCTTAAACTTATTGACATTCTACTCATTTTGGCACTGTTAGCCCGACAGGCTGTTTTTTTTAATTATTTAATTTTTTAGGCAATATAACTACTTCCTTCACCGGAAATCGATTTCTTACGCAAAACAACATCGATTTAGACAAAATTCCGTTTAACTTGCACCTTCATTATCAAGGGATCCTAAACTAATTTTAATCGATTGTGCTTGTCACAATTAGCATAAAAAACAACATTAAAACCGATTCTGAAGGGGTCAAATTTATTGTCAAAAATTATGCCAAAATTGACGAAAATTTTGACATATAAAGCTTTCGGATCCATAGCTCTTATATTTCAAATACCCATAACTTTGTCAAAACTGAACCGATTTTCGTGTTTGAATTGTGCTCATGCTTTGCCCTTTATCATGTACGTGGCCTGGACGGAAAATTTATTCTGTGATGTTTGGGGGAGCTTTCCAGTAGTACACATTCCAATTGTGGAGCCTCAAGCTCAAGAACTGTGGGAGATTTAACCATTTTCGATTTTTTAAGGCGGGGACGTTATAGTGGGCGTGGCCGGGATATCAAAACCAGCAACTATATACAAAATTTGGTAAGTCTCCCACAATATTAAAGTGGGAAATATTCACATTTTATCGATTTGCGATTATCATATTATCGATTTATCAGCCTCCCAGTAGGCGTGGCACAAAAATCTTAACACTTTGTCCGAGGCGGGTATACAAGTCTCTAGCTTCAATAGCGGCGAAAAAATTGCGTTCATACGGACAGACGGACGCAAACCGAATATACTCTTCACTTTGTGAACACTGTGCACATGCGCACAGAAATTTTAGCAGTGACGTCGCGTGTTGAAAAGAAGTTCCAATTGTAACTCAATAAATAGGAAGAAACATTTTGAATTAACATTATATTTAGAAGTTTTTGGATCAGTGTTATTAGCACTGAGAAAAAGTTGAAGTATCCTATTCAGGGAAAGGGTGCGACCAGTAGCTCTAAAATTAAAAATTGTAAAAACCGGCCTCCGTCAAGTATAAACTAATCCAAAAAGAAGAAGACGTATATATTTGTGACTTTACAAAGCACATCAACAGTAGATGCGCGCATAGACAATTAGGCTTCGAGTTTGCATTTTGTGTTTGCGACCTTACTGGCAACACTGAAATATTTTAATTTAAAGCTCGTGATCCAAAATCCTCCACTTTATTCATATTACTTTATGCTCTATGGCGTTACAGAAAAAGTTGTAGGTTATAATCCTTTTAGCGCAATTTGTAAGGATCGTATCTGTACTATTGAGTGTTGAATTGAGTAAATAAATGTATCTACAAAAAAGTATTAACATTGGCCGTTTATGTATGTATAACTATACACATAAGTCTCAGCTAATAACAATTAAGGAGTATTTACAAACATATGGTTTAAAATATGCTTTAATATTTCTGAGGCACTTTATTGAGATTTTGTACGTAAATACGTACATACATAAGTACAATGTCATAACCCTACATTACACAGAAGTTTATAATACATACTCTATATACATATATATTGTATACTATATAAACATATAAAAAAGAGCACTTAAATTTGATTAAAGTTGCCTTTCGATTTGTGTAAATTGCTTTCGAGTTTTACATGTATATGAAGACATAACGGAGACATATAGATAGTTATCCTTACGGAAAGTTGCATTCATAAATTCACCATGTGAAATTTAAATAACAAGTTAACAATTGAATCACGCTCACATACATATATTATGTGTACATATGCACTTATAAATGGAATTAGGGCTTACGCAATTACAAGTACAAGTAGAAAACAAAAACTAAAGTTAAGTACAACATATCGATGTACGCTCATAATACTTTCAGTTCCCAATGCTATACATCTTAAGTAAGTTTGTGTTTGTGTGAAAGTTGTTTTTGTGCTAGTCCTTCTGCTCGTGCAGGTCCTCGGCAGATAGTCGTCCATCCAAAAGCCGCTTGCTGTAGCTCTCCTCGGCCGCCTGCTGCAACGCATATGACGTCGCTGCACCCGTATTGTCCACCAGGTGGCGCAGATAGCCGCCAGATCGTTGCAGCAGCTCATAGGCGTGGCCCAGTTCGCGCACCTCGCCTGCATCCATAACCAGCACACGATCCGAATCCATCACCGTATGAAGTCGATGGGCAATTGTGAGTACCGTGCAACTCGCAAATTTGGAGCGTATCGTTTGCTGTATCAGCTTGTCAGTTCTGTGTTGGAGAGTAGGATTATAGTAAAGTTAGTATATGGTAAGAGAGAGCAATTATCAGAGCTTACTCTGGATCCACATTGGCCGTAGCCTCGTCCAGTATCAGCACACGATTGTTACGCAGTATGGCGCGTGCCAGGCAAACAAGCTGACGTTGGCCCACGCTAAAGTTGGAGCCGCCATCATACATTCGACAATTGAGTCCACCAATAAGCGTCGACACATAAGAGCGCAGTTCGACATCGCCCAACGCCTTCCACATCTCCTCGTCCGTGCGTTCATCCATCGGATCTAAGTTATAACGCAGGGTGCCCGAGAAGAGAACCGGATCCTGAGGTATGATTGAGATGCGACTACGTAGATCGTGCAAACCCATGTGCTCAATATCCACATCATCTATGCGTATCATGCCCTCATTGCAGGCCAAACGGAATATGGACTGTATGATAGAGGATTTGCCAGCACCCGTGCGTCCCACAATACCAATCTTCTCCTGCGGCTCAATTGTAAAGTTCAGATCCCTCAGCACGGGGGCCTCTTTGGGTGAGTAGCGCAGCTTGAAGTTGATGAACTCAATACGTCCCTTGCTGGGCCACTCGGTCTTGGGTTTGAATTTCTCTGGTGTCTCTAGTGGTGGCTCCGATGGCTGCTCCGTATATTCCAGCACACGCTCCACGCTGGTCATTTCATTTTCCAACTCGGCGGTCTGACGCATGCCCCACTGGCACATACCTGTCATGGTGGTGCTGTGCAATATGGCCAGGCCAACATCGCCGCTGTTGAACTCGTTGCGCAGCAGCAGAAAACTAAAGGTGACCGCCGTCATATAACCAATGCACAAAAGATCCGACCACAAGGCAAAAGCACGGGTGCAGGAGAGGAAGAGAAACCAGGCGGAGGTATTGGCATTCTGATACTCGTGGAACTCATTCTCCAATGCGCTCTGTGCCTGCAGAGCACGTACCGTGGTCAGGCCCTGGAACGTTTGATTTGTCAGCGAGTAGACAGGACTGCGAGCTGCCAAAAGAAAAATAATTAAATTATATAGTTTAAATGAACAATACCAGGACTTACATATGCCCTCCAACCGCTTCACGCTGCGACTGGTGTTCACATAGAGATAACGAATGCAGGCTAAAACTACTACGATCACGGCGGCGGGCACCAGCAGCCAATAATTGGCGATGGCCACAATGATCAGCACGCCGGAGACATCAATGGCGAACTGCAAAAGTAATATATTATTATAATTGTCAATATATCTATCTATGCAGCTTACAGCCAGACAATCCAGCAATGTGTGAGGCAGATCAGTGTCCACAGTGCGTATATCCTTGGAGAACCGATTCAAGATGCGACCCGAAGAGTTTGTATTAAAGAAGTACATGCTGGCGCGCGTGATACCGCGAAAGAGACGATCGTGCAGACGCAGCGAGATGCGCAGGCACATCCTAAAGTAGCCAAAGGTGCGCATAAGATAAACAATCAGCGTGGCGCTGAGAATAACAGCATAGAACAAAACCAGCTGCTGGCGAACGCCATCCTCTACGCTCTCGAAGCTTGCCGGAGCAGCTGTGTTCACTGTATCATTAACCGGAGCCTCTGTGGAGACATCCAACGTGGTGTTGGCAGCCGCTGGCAGAGCACTTGTGCTGCCATTAAGCGCTATCTTTTCCTCCCAAATGACCCTGAGAGGAAATTGAATAGATAAGTTTTAGTTTGAGCGCATTTGTCTTTCTACTCACCAGCGCGAAAGGAAGTAATCCACGCCCGTGAGCATCACCCTGGAGCAAATGAAGAGCACCACAATCAAGCCAAGCAGGAACGTGCTCTCCAGCGCCTTAAAGTACGAGGCATATACGCTGAACTTTACCGCGCCGACGCACTGCTGCTCCTGGTTGAGCTCCTCCACAGTCTCATCGGGGCGCAGCAGCTGATGATGCTCCATGCTCTTCTCGGAATCGCTGCGCGACATGTGACTGTTGACGCTGTGCGTATCAATGCCGCTCTCGTCGTGCGTTTGCTCCAAAAACTGAAACTGGCCCGAGCGCTGCAGCTGCTGATAGCTTCCCTGGGCCACAACCTTGCCGGCGGACATCAAAAGCAGGTGCTCCACATCAAACAAATACTGCAGCTGGTGCGTGACTAAGATGCGTATCTTATTCGATAGGAAATCGCGTATGCACTTCTCAAAGATGTGTTTGCCCACGTGCGTGTCCACGGCGGAGAGCGGATCGTCGAGCAAATAGATATCTGCCTTGCGGTAAACGGCACGCGCCAAGTTCACGCGCGCCTTTTGACCTCCGCTGAGGCTGACGCCGCGCTCACCCACCACAGTTAAATCGCCCCTGGGCAACAGCTCCAGATCGCGTTCCAGTGCGCAGACTTTGATAACCTTCTTGTAGCGCCGCTCGTTATAGTCCTCCACAAACACAATATTGTCGCGTATGGTGCCCTCGAAAACCCAGGGCTCCTGTGCGGCATACGAGATTTTGCCATGGACGGATGCTTCGCCCTGATCAATGCCCACCTCACCCAGCAGCACATTTAGGAAACTGGACTTGCCGGCGCCCACGGGACCAACTACAGCTGTCAACGTCTGGTCCTGAATGTCCGTGCTGAAGCTCTCAATGGCGCAGTTGGAATGTCCATCACTGGCATCCCACGAGGCGGATACGTCCTTTAAGACAACACATTTTTTGGGTGCATCGGGGCTATAGTCGCGTAGTCGATTGAGTTGTGCAGGCGTTGACGGCGGTTGACCATTGGCCAAGAGCGACCCATTGAGTTCAACATTTTTTACTTTGTCTTCTTTCGTCGGCTTGCGCTTGTTCTTCGGCTGTTTGGCATCAGCCTCTAGATTTATGGGCACCTCGGCCTTGTCTCCATCCAGCAGAAATTCCTTGCAGCGACGCGCCGAGACCAAAGCTTCCGCAATAAATGTTAGGGAGAGCGGCCAAAAATGCACCATGGAATCGTTTAACATGTTGAAGTAGGAGGAGACCATGTAGACCTTCTTGGCGGTCAACGCATCGCCCAGATAAACATATGAGCAGAGGGCGAGAAATACGGACAATGGAGAAATCATCGAGGTGCAACTGAGGGCGGCATGGATGTAGGCAGTGCCGCGTATGGCTTTCACCTCCTTGAGACGCACCTCAGCCACGACACGCGCAAAGGACTTCTCCCAGGCATACATCTTGATCACTTGAATACCCTGTATAATCTCATTCATCAGCTTGACACGCAAATCTGTGCGCTCCGCTGTCTTCTGGCGATAATATGCTGCCTTTTTGGCCGCCCATGCTTGGAGCGGAATAAAACTAAGCATAAAGGAGACGCCAATTACGGCAGACATGCCAATTTCGCGGTACATAAGGCAACCAATGAGTAGCGATTCCATTGGTCCCTTCCACGTGTCGTGCAGAAAGCAGAGCGCCACATCAAATCGACCCAAATCGTTGGACAAAATATTAATGGCACGTGCGCGCAATCCATCATTGCTGCTGCTCTTGGACACCTGGAGGCACTTGCGGTAGATGAGACCTGACAGGGCCAGGCGTAGTTTTGTGCCCACTTGAAATATGTAAAAGATGAAGGGATGAAATGTCAACACAGGCACAAGCATGCACACCACAATCCCAAGCGCGTAATAATACGCCTCCGCTTCGCTTATCGTATTCTGATCAGTGGCAAAGTAACCAACCAGGCAGCCCAAAAACAAGGGCATAAGCGATCTGCAATAAAAATATTAGAGATTAGCTTCTGTGATATATATAGTTATTGATTTTACATACTTGCAACAAGATTCGGTAAACGAAAAGACCAAGCCCAGTGGCATGAACACGCTGCCATATGCACGAAATATCATGCGTACTACGCTGGGATTGCTGCGCTTCTTCTCATCCTCCCACAAATCACTGAATTTGTTTGTCACCCGCTCGCTGTCCAGCGTTTTTCTGTGCTGGTACAGTTCCTCGTCTGTGAGCGGGCCCTGTAGGCCACGTTTGAACAGATCTCGCATCCACCTGAAATTAATTGAAAAAATTTTAATTATACTGCTTATATTTTTGTCGAAATATGCTTAAAACCAAAAACAAAATAAAGTACTGTTATCAACGAACTGTGTTCTGTTGGTTTCATGCATACAATTAGCTTACACTATTAATAATATGGTTCTAAGTATTAAAGAGCATGTCGTTTCTGTATATTTTTTCCATGACGGTATATGTATATTAATGCTCTACTATACTATTTAATAAATTTAATTATTTCTTTAGGTCGATTTTTTTAGTGTTTTACAATATTCAGAAATAAAAACAAAGTAACATAAAAAATGCATTTAAAATACAAATTTTAATTTTTAGAATTACCAATTTCTGGAAGTTCTTATAAACGAGCGACCACTATACTTTGATAAGACAATGCTTACTTGTGTTATAGCTAATTACACTTGTGCACAGCTTTTATAGGGGTTCTCTACTGATTGTAACTAATATATTATTTTCAGGGTCTTACAGCAATTTAGTTTTTAATTAACTAATCTTCTGAGCTTTATGTTCAGTTTATGTAGTACAACTGGCAAATGTGTATGTAACTGATAATGTGCTGATTTCAAACTGATAAGATATATTTATACAATTTCCTTTTAAATTCGACTTAAAGTTTCTATCTCAGCTATATGATATAGTTGTTCAATCCATGCCATACTTAGTTACTACATAATCAATTTTTGCATCTTACATATAAGTATGTCGCAGTCCGCCGGATCGGACCCCTATAAAATCTAGGATAGGAAAGATTGGTCAAACAATTTTTTTGTATGAAAAACTTTTTTTAGTTCTTATAATCAAATTTGGCAATTTTGAGCACTTTAACATAAGAGTAAAATATCACCAACAGCGAGTTACAATATTATATAGCTTTATGTCAACACAGTTTACTCTACAGAATTATAGCGCATATCTTCAATATGTCTGAAAGAGTATTTATTATTCGGCACCCCGAAAATAATAGTTATCTCAATTTTTTCTAGCTTTTTCAGTTGTATGCAACTATTGCAGAAGCGATATAAATATAGACAACAAAATCGTTAATTAAAGACAACGAAAGATGAAAGATTAAACGTTTGCGATTACTGCAGATTCATTTTATATATATATATATATATATATATATATATATATATATATATATATATATATAAGTACTATGTTATATATTATACCATATTATTCGATTCGCCAACCATATTTATTCAATGATTTTTTGTATAATAAAGCCGCTCAATGTTATTCTAATCAAAGTGAACATATGGGCGTGATACTTATGTACATACATACATATGTATGTGTGTGAATATAGCTCACACGTAAGTTCTTATGTACTGATAAAAATGTAGACTTGACAGCTACAATGGAACTACTATAAACGATTTGTGAAAAAACTATGAACAAGAACATTGCAGTCGGATGCACCGCACTGCGCATTACTCTGTTCATAGTATATTAAGAATTTATAAAAGCAGAGAATGCTCACAAATCATTGAATAATCATATTCTAATCTTAAAAGCTAACTTTAAAAGATAATTTTGGAAAAACAACGATTTTTGTATTTTTGGGCCGATTTTATTGCTGAATTTTTAGTGACTGTTAGCATTTGGTTAGATGTGTGGAATATAGATTTTAGCGATCTGCCATGCCCTCATTGGGCGTAACTAAAAAATCAATTCTTTATCTGACGCGTTTTAGACGAGTACACATATATATGTACATACATACGAAGTTTTAAAAGTACGTACATAAACCCATTGCACGAATTCAGTATACTCTTTTTGACTTTGTGAACAGAGTATTAATAAAAGTGAGAAGTCGGTGAATAACCTCTATAAAATCAACAAATAATAATTACAGTTAACGCTTATGTATAAAATAACACCTAAGTATTTAATTGCACACATATGTATATATTACTAATAACTCTGTATACATATGTACATACATTTTGGAGTACATTAATTCATATGTACATATGTATTTACAAAGTACCTTTAATACAGCCTAACACGTGCTATCGAGTACAATGTAAAATATAAAAAGATTTACCGCTAAAGTTGCGCTTAGAACTAATACATATGTACATACATTTACATACATAAGTCTGTATGTGGGTGTTTGTAGGGGAAAAACTAAAATCTATTACTTACCAGAAGCTCCATCGCGAGAGTATATTTGCATCTGCGTAGGGATTTTTGGACGTATAATCTTTCTTCTTGTTCGGTTCATACTATGCGTTTCGTTCTGTTAGTTTTAGGCACAATATTCACTTGGCCGTTTACCGTTACGCCACTGAATTACAAGTAAAACGCAAATCGAAACGGGCTGCCGTTTGCGTCGCCTCTCTGTATGTGACTGCTTTATTAATATTTTATGCACACTCACTGCCACAGCAATATCGACGAAACTTATATATTGCAGTATATATATATATATGTTGCCGGGAACAACAATACTGCTGTTTTGTAAATTGTCTAGGGTCGAGGTCAGCAGCAATTTTTTTGTCTCCTCCTCTCATACAGAATTAACCGTTTGTTGCAGTGATTGACCTGGCAACAAATAAAGCAAAAGCAAAAGCAAATGCAAAATGCAAACTGCCGAGAAATCGCCTTTGTTTCGTATGATAATCGTTTAGGCAGACGAAAACTCACATACAAATAGCCAATACAATTAATTTCTTCTGTAATTAATTATAATTTACACAATTATTTCGTGAAATAATGTGTAATATTGACGGACCCGTTATACGTCTTCTCCGTCTGACTACTTAAATGGCAATGACGAATAACCAAGAGCGATAGAAAACGAAAACTTTTGAAAAAAACTCAGCCACGAACACAAAGAGAGAAGAGAGAGACTATTGATGTACAAATGTATTAGTGTGCACCATATGCTCGATTTTTTGACGCAGGTATAAGCAGTTCCTCATTATGTTTGTAACGCGCTACAAAGAATTCAAGCTGGACTCAATTGTACACATTTATATTATTATTTTATTGACTCTATACCTATATTAAGCATTAACATTAAATGAATAATTGAAAAAAAACCTATGTATCACTCACACTCCCTTATTCCTTCCTACATGCACGAAAGACTACGCTTTGCATAATTCTTTTCATGTGTTATGCCTACGTTATAATAGCCTTTACCACGTTTTCTCCTCTGAGCTCTCTCTTCCCTTAATAAAGTCTTTGCTTTCAGGATATCTTCGGCAAATCATTGACCACCCGCAGCTGTGAGCAGGGGTACAGTTGCCGGACGGGCTAAATCTCTCCCCCATCGGGTCAACGATTTCCGTCTCTGTCTCTTTCCTCTTATCTATCCATCTAATTCTAACAATTATTATTATTAATAACTAAAACTGTTACCTTCACTTTCCTTATTATATTGTTTATTTATTAGAATTAGATTTAAATTGTAGAATATACTCTTACTACTAACAACCTTCTCTTTAGCAGTAGAGTCTCTTAACGTCACTATCAACAATTAGCTGTGTTTAGGGGCATAGCTAGCCGGACTGGCAAATAAAATACTCCCATCGTGTCGGTGATGTTATGAGTATTGTTTATAATTCTCTTAGGCTTTTAGCTTTTAATTGTTTATATTTATTTACATTACATTTCATTGTTTTTATACATTTTACTTAGGTTGACATTCGATCTGTCAACCTATTAAATAAATAAATAAATTAATGTTCAAAGGGTAGATATGCTTCGGTTTCATATAGTTTTGATTTGTTTTTATTTTGATTTGGTTATAAGCAGTTTCTCTCGCTCTCGAAGCCGGAGCGTGTGTATGTGTGGGTGCATGAAACTGTTTCACAGCTGCCGTGAGAGCGAGAGCAACGGGTTTGTTTGTCAACGGCAATTTAAAAATACAAGCGGGAGCGATTTCAAGCATTGTGAAATTGTTTAACATACAATCATAAAAAGCTCTTTCCAGTTGAAAAAAGCACCGTTTTGTTGTGCATAAACAAACCAAAAGCAAGAAGCCGGCAACAGCGTTGTTTTGATAAGATTTTATCATTTCACAATATAAGAACTTCTTGTTGATGAGCGCGTCAATGAGATAAAGCCCCAGAAGGTGATGAAAAACAAATAATTTTTTACATCATGAGCGATGAACATTTATTATGGGTAATTAGGGTTTAGCATTAGATCTTTTTTTGTTGTTGTTTTGTTTAGTAAATTTGGTGAAAAATACATAGTGTATGCAATATTGAAAATCAAAACAAGTTCACTTAGATTATGACGAACAACATGCCCATTTAATCTTCAATGTATTCGAATGGCTCTGGAGGCTCGGGTTCCTTCTCATCGTCATTCATTGGACCGAATGCGGCAACCGGTTCAACCAGTTCCTGATCTTCGGCCTTGCCCGTGTGCTGGAATACAATGATACCGCCAATTGTGACATCTTTCATCGGCTCATACGACTGGCCGTCGATGACGCTGAGCACCTTCAGCTGCTGGCGCAGGGCACGTGCCGGATTTTGGAGCACTTCGAATGTCGGCTCTGGCTCTTTCTTTTCCTTCTTCTCCTTTTCTTTGTCGGCGGCTGCGCTGGTGCTCGCCTCCTTATCCTTGTCATCCTCCTTCTTCTTCTCTTTGTCATCCTTCTTCTTGGGCTTCGACTCCTCCGCTGGCTTCTCTTCGGTCTTGACGGCTGTTTCGGCCTTCTCATCATCCTTTTTGCTGCCAGCTGCTGGTGTCTCTTTGCTGTCCTCATCGACATCCATTTTCTCGTCCTCCTTCTTGTCGGCATTCTCGCGACGCTTCTGTCTGGCGGCTATCGAAAGCACCGCCGTGGCCACCTTCTCGCGCTCCTCGCTCTTCTTCTCCTCCAGAGGCGCTGGATAAGCATACAGTGATGGCTTCGCCGCGGATCTGTACTCCATCTTAGGCATCTTCAGATCCGAATTCAGGCCAATTACACAGGTAGGCGTAAATGCCAGTGAGAGCGTGTGCGCCAGTGGGAACCAGTACCAATACTGGGTGAAGGCTAGCATGCCGACGACCGCCTGGAGATTGGTGTGTCCGGTGCGTGATTGTAGTGAGAGTGTGGCATTGCGACCGCCAGCATCAATGATACCTGCAAGAGCGAGAGATTAGGGAAACATCAGCAAGAAATAAATGCTGTCCACCCACCTTGAGCCAAGATGGCGCCATATTTGGCCATCACGTCCTCGTGCTTATTGCTGATGACCTCGGCGTACAGCTGGCGGAAGAAGGTGCTCTTGGGACAGCTTTGGTCTGTGTGTTGGATGAGAATCATGGCGGATGCAATTAGCGCGCCCTGACGCACAAAATTCACCGGATCAAACTTGACCATCGGCTCCAGCAGGGCAATTGCCTCGCGCAGACCAGTGCCGGCGCAGGCAATGCCCAGCGCCATGGCGGCACCGTAACGCACGTGCGGATTGTAGGATTCGGCCAGCAGACTAACCACCGATGGGCACTGCTCCGGCGTGCGGAACAGAATGAAACCAATGGCGGTGACGGCAGCGCGACGCACATCGTCATTCACGTCGGAGACGGCGACGTGGAGCAGCTTGCGTATGGCCTTGTTGCTGCCGGTGCCATTGTAGGCCATGGCCAGGGTGTACATGCCCGAGCGACGCAGTACGGGATCCTTATCGGTGGAGAGGCTGGTCACAAGTGGATCGGCCTCTTCCAGGCGTGAGAACATGGTCAGCGAGATGCCTACGGCCAAGCCGCGCAGAATCTTCTCGTGCTGCGTCTCCTGTGCATACGATACCATATCCTCTATGGCCTGTGCATTCTTGGAGCCCAGCATGACCATGCCCATGGCAATGCCCGCTGCCTCGCCGGTGACAGCATCGTCCTGGTACAGATTGAACTTTAGCTGCTCGTACAGATCCTGGCGATGGGTGCCCATGCCGGCCAGACCCAAGCCCAGGCAGCCACCATGGCGCACATTCTCGTTTTGTGCATCCTTCAGCTGCTGCAGCAGATAGTCAATTATGTTGGCGCCATGGTTGGCATGGATCAGACCCAGGGCGTAAAGGGCGCCACCCTCAGAATAGCCAGAGCTGGGACCGGCCTCCTTGGGCAAGTAGCTTTGCATGAGCGCCAGCGAATCCTTCTCGTGCCCGCGATGTATGACACCCAGCGATGCGGTGGCCGTCAACTTGGCCCAATTGGTGGCCCTGGCCAGCCAATCCAGATTGTCGCGCAGGAACTGATCCGAGGTGGTGCCGCTGTGCATGAACGCATTTGCGATCACCGTCGCCGTATGGCAAATAGACACGCGCACCGCTTCCTTGGTGCCGCGCAGGATCTGCAGATCGGCATGATTGCTGCGTATGAGGAACTGCAGCTGCAAATCTATCGATACCTCGCCGGAGAGTATAGAAATGAGCTTCTCAATGTTCTTCTGATGCAGCTTTTCCATGTCGTTCAGGGAGTCAATGGTGCGTTCGATCTTGGCATCGCCTGTAAAGGATTTATAATGAATACAAAAAGCCTGGGCTTCCGATTGGTGAGCTGACCTACCTTCTTTTTCGATGCTCTCCATGCTTTCATCGCTGAGTAATTTCGCCTTCTCGTCATCGGATTTGGCCGCAACATCGCTGCCACCAGCCGCTGTGCCCTGGGGCTTGAATGTGCTGGGCAGAGCCGTGGGTATGGGCGCGGTATCCTTGAGCGCCTGCAGCACATTGCCGAGAAACTCTTGTGTGGCCGATTCGTACAGATCGAAGGCAATTTGGTAGGCCATCAGATTGTTGGCCTCCACGGCGGAGCCGGTCAGTTTGTCCAGCATTTCGGCAACGGCCAGCGGATCTTCGAGAAAGATCAGACACTGGCACATGTTCACATAATCTGGGACACCCAAATCCCGATACAGTCCGACGAGGCAGCGCAGGACCTGATTGCGAAAGCCGCGATTCTGGAGCAGCGACATGGTAACATTATAGGCATAGGCTAGCATGCCGCGCACATCGTCCGACTTCATAATGGACACCTCGAAGATATCCATGCGACGCGTCTCCAATGCGATGCCCAGCGCTTGACGGAATTGATTGTCGTCCAGGCAGCGTTGAATCATGCGATTCACAATGCCCTCCAAACGCTCATCGACGGGCTTCGCCTCCTTGGGATTCTCAATGAAATCTACGCGTTGCGCAATATAGAAATCAATGCACTTGGCAATGATCGTCTCCGTGTATTCGTTCCGTGCGTTCACATCGAACAGATCACCAGCGCCTAGCGCATAGGTCAACGCATCCTCGAACGAGCCCAGATGATAGAACACCTTCGAAGCGACCATCCCAGCCAGTTTGTTCTCGGGAAAAGCGCGATCCTCGTGCAGCATTTCGATTTTCTCAATTGACTCGGAGATCTCCGGCCAGAATTCATCGACAATGTTGTCCAACTTCTTAAGCGCGAACACCTTCAGATCTGGCATCGGCTCATCGAGTAGGGATATTATCCCCGCGGCGGATGTGAGGCTCATTTTCTCTATTTTTTTTGTTGCTTGCGTTGATTTTTCCCCCGATAATAAATATGTTCTACGAAAGTGTATGTAACATATGATTAATTTGAATCCAAAAAACTTTTTGATTATAATATGGACAAGTAATTTTATGTCGTACTAACCGACGATTGCACCTTTTCAATATATTCACTGATTTTCCTTTATGCCGAAAAAAACGCTAAATCACCAAACGTTGTTAGTGTTGCACAATGCTGGCCGTGTGCATGAGTGTTGCAAATAATGGTCAGTGTTGTTTAAATGCATGACAAACGCAAAATGGCAACCTTATGTTAATAGTTGCTATCGATCTATCGGTAACTATCGATTTGGTTCGTTCGCTGTGCAATACTAATATGTACTTATTAATGCAGTATTCCAAAGGGGTTACTCCCTTCTCGATCCAATCTTAGGGGCAACAAAGTTGGACAAAGCAAATCAAATTCCAGATATTGATCACTGACGGGACACTATCGATAGTGTAAAAAACAATCAATAGTGAATCACATTGCAAAATAGTCGATATATCGATGCTGCTATCGATAGTTTCGCAGCTCTAGTTCGTCGAAACTTGGCATCGCAGCAACAAAAACGCGCGAACAACTGTCACAAGCGAACACAAAATAAAATTTGTGTGCTGCTTTCGCTTTAATTCTGATTGAATTCTTATAAATCAAATATTAAATAATATGTTGTGTGAGGATCAGCTCATGTCCGTAGATCCGACTACACCGCTCAAAGGCGCAGGCAGCCTGAATTCTTCCAGCTCCTCCATTTCCATGGACGCCAAGCCACTGAACAGCTGGGCCCAGGAGGTGCGCGCCGAACTGGGCCAAAGCGATGAGGTAATAAATGCTGCTCACTGGCCCTACTATGCTAACTGGTTGTTCTTGTTGCAGGCTTCTTCCTCGTTCAATAGCAGCACCGGCACAAAGCGCGAAATGGCTTTTGAGTTCTTGGATGGCAGCAATGAGGAGAAGTTTGAGCGTCTGGTCAAGGACGAGAAGCTGAAGACTCCTTTCAAGCGGCGTCACTCGCAGACGCCGTCCACGTTGAGCAACGAGAACAGTCGCTCCAACAGTCCGAACAGTAGCACATCGTCGGCCAACAATGAGGGCGCCACTCCACGTCCCAAGTCACATCCTCTTAAGGGGCACAAGCAGCAGAAACGCGTGCGTCACAATAGCTACACCTCATCAACTTCATCCTCATCTTCGTACACCGAGGCCGATCCAGCCGTACTATTGCGCCGCCAGAAGCAAATCGATTATGGGAAAAATACAACGTCTTACGAACGATACGTTGACATAGTCCCGAAGAACAAACGCACCCGTGAGCATCCCCGTACGCCTAACAAATTCGGCAGGTACAGCCGTCGCGCCTTCGACGGTCTGGTGAAAATGTGGCGCAAGCAATTGCACTTCTTCGATCCACCCGCAGCAGAAGCTGCGCGCACAGGCGAAGCCGAGTCGGACTCCGACTAGGATTAGATGTTATGTTTTTAGCTGGGCAAGTTTCTAGGGGGGACAACAATTGAATCGAAGGTACAAACTCGGGCAAAGTTGAAATTAAAATGAAATATATGTTTCTATTACATTAGCCTTAAAATGCTGCTCGCAGATATATGTTATGTTAACATGATATGAAATGTTCAATAAAATGGCGTCGTTTATTATCTTGAAAATTTTCTGTTTTTTTACCTCGGAAATTGGCAATAATGCAATTCCAAGAGGTGTGTGCATTT
Source organism: Drosophila robusta (assembly GCA_035043565.1). Lineage (NCBI taxonomy): Eukaryota > Metazoa > Arthropoda > Insecta > Diptera > Drosophilidae > Drosophila > Drosophila robusta. Next base: position 6,341,436 of record JAWNMW010000235.1, read on the forward strand.
GACACAATGTACCCACTAGAGTAGTGCACAGTGGTTCATTTAAAGAGCGAGTTCAGTCGTTCAATTTATATATAATAGCGGATCGTTCATTTACAACATGATTCGTGCACATATGACCCATATAAATAAATGATAAAAACATCCTTATAATCTGTAATTTAAACGTTATCACCTCTACGATACTCTAAGACCTAGTTACGTTCAATTAAGTGAGTAGTTCAATCGAACTTGTTCAGAACCATTCGACCCAACTCTGATGCACACACACATACGAAACTTATGCACGTCGTGCGAGATAGGAGGAAACAGCTGACTTTTCGTTGGTAATCTGCAAACAAATATTTGTGCTGATTTTGTGCCACTAATATTAAATTAAATTAATTGAATTAAAAGTGAAACAAATAAACAAAGCAAAAAATTAATTACTTTTTAATTAAAACTCTCATAAAAAAATATTGGTGGAATGTGTTTTTATGTAGATTACAAATTTGAATGAATTGGCTAACCGGCTTGAAGTTTATTAGCTTATTTCTCACAGGCCGGCGGCACTTGTCTACTGTGAACTATTAAAATTTTTATTAATATTGTTTATTTATTTACAGTTAAAAAATTCCATGAAATGCCTATATTAAATAAAAGCAACAATATAAATATATTGGAATTGTTGCATAAAATTTCCTAACAGGCATGTCAAAAGCCAAATCAGCTGATTTCTCACTGGGCAACGGCGTGCGTCTATTGTGAACTGGCGTTTAATTTCTATTTATTTTGATTACATTTAGTTCACGTACGCAAATTGAACACTGCCCGCTCATGTTTCTAAAAGCCTACAGATTAAAGAGCAGTGCTGCGCTCAAGGGCTCCGAAACGAAGAAGCTGCGTGCTCGTCTTGAGTTGGCTTTTCCGCACGTTTCGGCGGAAAATCTGCTGCCGGCAAAGGCGAATGTGACACAGCTGAAAATCCTTACACATGGCGGCGCGCCGAGCGTCGTCTACTGTGTGGACAAGCAGCCGATGTTCTTTGAGCTGGACGGCGGTCAGCTGGTGCCAACGCTGTACACACTCTGGGCCCTGCCCGACATCCTGCCCTATTTGACCACCCACGAGGGCGTGCTGCCCAAGTTATCGAATGGCGCCGATCTGATGCTGCCGGGCGTGGTGCCGCTGGGCGTGGGCCTCAGCATGTACGGGCACTACAAGAAGGGGCAGCTAAGTGAGTTGTGGCTTTGTTTATTTACTCCAATGTTAATCCTCTCCAACCCCCGCAGTGGCCGTCAATTTGACCAACAACAGGTCAGCGATTGGCGTGGGCCAGCTGGCGCGCTCCAGTGATGAGCTGTACATGTGCGGCGGGCATGGCGTGGCCGTGAAGATGCTGCACATGTTCGGCGACAAGCTGTGGGCCCACGAGCCCAGTCTGCTGCAGCAAATACCGTTGCACAAAACGAAACCCCTGTCAAGTGAGGACTTTCCCGCCTTGGGCAGCACAGATGAACAGCGTAAAAGCACAAAGCCACCGGCGCAGCAGATAGATGTGCCTGAAGCGGTCGCTCAAGCTGTCGACAGCAACCAATTGGAAGTGGAATCCGGCACAGCTGCCCTGTCGCTGGAGGAGATAACGCAGCTTGGTGCCAGAACGCCGCCTCCAGAGGAACCCACACTGGAAGCACTACTCAAAAATGCATTTTTGGCTGCGCTCAAAAACAATGGCAAGAAGCTGCCGCTGCCGCTCCTGACGAGCAACTTCTACAGGCTCTATGTGGTGACAGAGGCCGCAGAGCAGATTGACTTGAAGAAGACACGGTACAAGAAGCTGTCCAACTTTCTCGCCGAGATGGTCGATCAGGGCTTCATAGTTGTGCGTGAGGAGACCAAGGGCGTGGACAAGATCATTTCCGTTGATCACGAGCACCCGGAGCTGGTCAACTTTATAACGGATGTGAAAACGGGCGAAAGCAGCGGCGCAGCGGCAGAGACGCCCCTGTTCCACTCGGAGCTGAAGGAGATGTATATCGTGTCTGATGTCACCGCCGCATTTTTCACGAAGTTGAATTACAAACGTGGCGAAGGCATACCCGTTGGCCAGGTCAAGAAGATTGTGCGGGAATATGTGAGCAAACACAGCCTAGCGGACCCACAGACAAAGCTGGTGCGGCCGGACGCAGTGCTGCAGGAGCTGTGCGGCAATCGTGAGAGCACACTGAGCGAAATCACCTCGTTGATAACCAGCAAAATGGAGCATTCGTATCAGATGTGCAGCGGCAAGGATACCAGCGGCAAGCCACAGATACAAATGTCCCTGGCCACCCGATCCGGCAACAAAAAGGTGACGCTGGTCAGCAACATCGAAGCCTACGGCATTATCATGGCCGAGCTGATCAAGCTGTGCAAGCAGGGCGCCGCCGCTAGCACCAGCATCGTGAAGCTGCCGCACCAGAAGCACGAGCAGCTCCAAGTGCAGGGCAATCAAATTCGCTTCATTTACACGCTGCTCACGGAGACCTACAAGGTGCCGCCCAAGTGTATACTGGGTCTGGAGCTGGCCAAAGATGGCAAGAAGAAGCGCAAGTGATGAGAGAAGCAATAAAAATGCATGTAAGAAGCCCACGGGGCAATAAAAATGAAAGTTCCACTTAAGCACTGAGCTTGTATTATGTGTTTATAATAAATTATTTAACTGTAGTAGTGGGGGAGGTGGATGAACCAATTAACGCTACGAGAACCACAACAATGAACGGGAGGATATAACCAGCTTCTATCTGGCATTAACGAGCAATTTGTGCCTCTATTTTCTTATCGTCTCTGTTTACTTGGCCTTGCCCTGGGCGGCAACAGCTTCGATGGCCTTCCTGACGGTCTCCTCGTCGCCGAGGAACTGCATGGACACAACTGGCTTGAAGTTCTCGTCCAGCTCGTACACAAATGGTATGCCAGTGGGCAAGTTCAGTGCCATGATGGCATCTTCAGAGAGATCTGCGTGGGATTAGAAAAGATTTAACAACTATTGTTTCAATTACGGTGCTCCATTAGCTTACTATCTAAATGCTTGACAATGCCGCGCAGACTGTTGCCGTGGGCCGCAATCAGGATGCGCTTGCCCTCCTTCATCTGTGGAATGATGACATCGTTCCAGTACGGCAGTGTGCGTTCAATGGTCAGCTTGAGCGACTCGAACATGGGAAACTCTTCGGGCTTGGGTCCGTCCGCATAGCGGGCATCCTTCACAATGGTGTCATAGTAGGGATGGCCGGGCTCCATGGGTGGCGGCGGTGTGTCGAAACTGCGACGCCAGATTTGCACCTGCGCCTCACCGTACTTGGCCGCGGTCTCGGCCTTGTTCAGACCGGTGAGACCACCGTAGTGGCGTTCGTTCAAACGCCAGGTCTTCTGGATGGGTATCTCCTTGTGACCGCTGGCCTGCAGAATGCTGGCGAGCGTCACCTGGGCGCGGGTCAGCACCGAGGTGTGTGCCACATCGAATTCCAGGCCGGCGTTCTTAACAGCCTTGCCGGCGGCTAGAGCCTCTTCCTTGCCTGTGTTTATTGATTGGTTTCATGATTACGTTTGCAGTATATACATATATAGGTATACAGTGACCGACAAAAGTATATTGCTATCTGACAAATTATCAATGAAAAATAACACCCATTAACCAAAGTATAAATACGAAATATACAAAATTATTGGAGAAAACTAAAAGTGAGGCACTTAAAATTATAAAAATTATGATTTTAATATTTCATTGGGCACCAAGGGCATATTTGATTGCGTCGGGGCATTGATTAACTAAATTTGTCAGGTCATTTGAGGTTATTTGTTCAAATGCTGCTTGGAGCTTATCTATGAACATTGGAGCACTAAAAGAGCACCAAAAGCTCCGAGGTGTGGTTAATAATATTTAGTCCGGTCTCTGGGTGGAGTACACAACGTTGGTTTTTCCTGCATACTTTAAGTTTATGTGGAAGATATATATGCATATATATATACATTTTTTCCTCAATAAAAATAGATTTAAAATATTACTACATCATTACTTTTCGGATTATGCTCGTCAGATTCCAAAAATGGAGCTAGTAGTTAGAGTTTTGTCGCTCACTGTATGTACATGTATATTGTTATATTTACCCTTATCGCTAAGATTGGCATCGAACCAGCCGCAGAATTGGTTTTTCTGATTCCACTCGGACTCGCCGTGGCGCACCATAACAATCTTGTATTTGCCACCCATTTTGGACACTTGGTTTAGCTTGCGGAAAATTATGTTACACTTGCGGCGATGGCGCTTATAGCACTGTCGCTTTCCTTTCAATTTGCTTTAAATATGACCTACAAGGGGGCCAATCAAGGTCGTAGTTGTCAGAGTATAAACGCGAAAAGCAACGCTGTGTGGGCAGTTCCCTTACGTTGCGCGCAATTCTGTTACGTAATTCAGTTACGTTGCGCGCCAAACGCGTAACATCAATGCGACTCTGTATTGGCGCTGCCAACTGTTAACAATTAAGTGTAGAAGAAGCAGACAGTAAACAAAGAATTGTTGCTTTTAGTTGTTTGCGTGCCGCAACAGTTTGTTTTATTTAACAATATGACGGAAAAAGTGAAAGCACGTTGTACCTGGACTCAAACGGCTGGCAAGGAGCTGTCGCAACTGGTGCCCACACGCCTCTCCGACGATGATATTTTCGAGAAGTAAGACAAAGGATTTCCTTTTGAACGCCCAAAACGGGTTTATATACATTGTACATATATATTTATCTGCACATTGACCTGCTTTTGTCCGACAGGCCCGACTTGGACGATGTTATAGGCGAGGAGCGCGCTGTACTGTTCTCGAATAATGACTGTTCCACAATGCCCTGTGAGCTACAATTTCAATTATCGCCGATTTTTAAAATTGCCGCTATAACGCTTGTGTGCAGCGCACCCAAGGTGGAACTCTTCGTGGGCCCCAGCCAGGAGTATTTGGAGACCATCTATGGCATCGCCGTTGAAGAAGATGACGGCGATATACCCATACGACCCTATCGTTACGATGTCGAAATTGATCGTTCCGGCATAGCCGACATCAATCTTAAGCTGTTGACGTCGGCCAAGGAGATTTGCATTTACGGAGCCATGTTGCACATAGCTCCCAATCCTAATGGCATTACCACACAGTTGCAAAAGCCCTTTGATATAGAGAAAATACAGGAGCTGCTACAAAAAGGTGGCAGCGGCGGCGCCAGTCAAACCCAGTCCGAGGTCAATGATCAGAAAATGCAAAAGTTCATGTCTCTGATGAAGGGTTATGTCTGTCACTCGCAGACTCCAATGCCAGCTGCTGGGGCTGATCTAGATATAAGCACTCTCCAGCAACATATCGACTCTAGGTTCCAGGATTTGGAGCGCTCAATTTCCAAAAGACTGGATGAATTCGAGGCACAACAAGCAATAAAGCTGGACAAAATTATTGCAATGCTCGAAAAAAAAACTAAATTGAATCGAATAATCAAATTAACCATTAGATATATCTGCAGTTACAAACTTTCATATGTATTTAAAATAAGTTAGGTGCTCGTTTTGGAAAAAAATTGTGATCTTTAAAATCTGTTTGTATACCCTTGCAGTGGGTATTATAATTTTGTCAAGAAATGTATAATGCATCCGAACCTAGTATATATGCATATGTTGATCAGGATGAATAGCGATATAACAATGTTCGTCGGCCCGTTTTTATGTAAGTTTAAAAACTAATGTCTTGTTTGTTATTGCAGGCAGTATATATTGGTGTCAATTAAATAGGACCACTGTATTTAGCTGTCATAGTAAGGATCGCTTGAAAACTGAGTTTGTATAAACAAGTTTTTTGTTTTCGAAGATATCCTGACAAAACTGAGTAATTAAGAGAATCATTATCATCATATCCTATCGTATCTGTGAATTCTTATCGGCTTCAGACCTCTTTATAACGCTCATCTTCCATTTTTCTGCAAGGGTATTTAATCTTCGGCACACCGAAGCTGTTATTTCTCGTTTAAAATTTGTATTAATATAATCTTGAAATTGTCCTCCTATATCTATAACAGAAATTAAGAAAGAAAAGTCTGCGACATTAAAATGTTTAAAATATATACACATTATAATTTTTATTTTTAATTTAAGCAACTAGCTAATTAGGAGTAATTCGTAAAAACAATGTTACTTCTAAAAGTTGGAAGACAATTTTCAAGTCTTATGTTATACTTGTCTTTGTATTTGTTACAGAAGGTTTGATCAAAATTTTCCGACAGAGCCGGCTGGTCGTCTTCCACATAGTGCTAAAGATAATGTACACTGTTATTTTGGATGCATGCCAATTTAAGCTGCCTGCACTTACATTATCCACTTCTATGGCTGGCACTCCCTTGAAGTTCACCTTGGCCGTCAGCTCGGCGTATTTTTTCAAGATGTCATCCACGCTGCGCGTGCTCTTGCAATCCTTTACGGCGCTCACATCGATGTTGTAGCGCTTAGCGCATTTGTCCAGATTGTTCTTGCGGCCGCGCAGCATGCAGGCAATTAGCTTTAGGGATATGGTGATGTTATTGTGCTCCAGGACACAGCCATGCCAGGCATTTAGCTCGCACTCGTCTACGCCGTGCTGACAGGTGACGTTGCCAGTGCTGTTCATCTAAAGCGGGGCATGGACATGTTTAAGCAGTCGCTTTCCCTGATCCTACAAGTAACCTACCTTGGCATTGCCATAGGGCACCAGCTTTAAGTCCGTGTAGGGCAGCCGATCCTTGCGCACCATGGAAGGATTCATCTGTTTCGTCACAAAACTCATGGAGTACGGGCAAAGCGCTTCGTAGTACAGCGTTATGGCCAGTTTCGGCGCGTCCGGATCATGTTGACGCTGTTAAAGGATATTTTCGTTAAAGCTCTAGGATGTTACATTTCACTTACCCTGGCAGCACAGCCCAAAATTCCCAAAGATAACAGGAAAAAATAAAAGAATGCCTTCATTGCGTTGCAATTTGAATTGTCGAGCTCCAATGTTGCAGCCTCTAACGACGCCTTGACACTGAGAATCGACAAAATATACAGAAGTCAAAATATGTAATTTGACTTTGTGTGTAATCGTTAACTGTATTTCCAAAAGTGGACAGTGGCGTAGCCACAAGCGGGCAGCAAGGGGTCGGCCGCTGGCAAAAAATAAGCTGTCAAAAATGTTGCCTTGTGTTAATAAAGCTAAGTTTTATTTTCTTATGAAACCTATCAAGGGGTAGATTACTATAACCCCCTTGTAGAACCACAGTCGACGCCACTGTTTCATCTTAATCTGTCAACATTTCCTCATTTCATAAAGAGCGATTACTCAAAGCGACAAGTGTGCTGGGAAGCGAATGTATTGTCTGGTCCATTAAATACCCTTTTTTTTTTGCGATTTTTATAAACTGATAAAATGATGAGCATACATAAATTTTAGTTTTTTCTTAAGTTTATTCTTATCAATGGTTTTTATGCTATAAAAACTGAAAAATAAATAAGAATAATATTAAAATATGCTCAAAGTTTCGGTACAGCAATTTTTACTGCAGCCAACATATATTTATTTATGACCTCGAATACATATTCATAGATGTATGTATATACACCCGAAAATATGCATCGTATCACAGCTGCTGATTACTGCCTCCAGGTTTGTGACTAATGTGTTTTTTAAACCTAATTAAATTTCGAAAATCAACAGAGCTGCAATGAATGCGATGAGAGCTATATATTCTTTGAGAGTGAGTCAAAGTTGGGAAACTATACGGAAATAAGACGTGAAACCTTTCTTATAATATGCCACATATTATTAAGATTTATGATACGAACAATATTCCAGCTTCGGGTTCGAACTGGTTCGGTTTAAATCCAGTTTGCGGTCTTGTTTAAAAAATAAAAGTATCAAAGAAATGTTTACTATTATTATTTATATTATTATAGTTTTATTTGTAGGGCCATCCTATGCATCGTTTTAAAATGATTCAAAACTCTTTAAATTGTTGGTTTTATTTTTCATAATATGTCATGTTTTATTACTTATCATTAACACTATTACTTTATCACAAATATTTTAAGCATTTTTACATAGATAGTTACAATCGTCGTGCTTACGTTGGTTTTACTTATGTATGTATATACAATGCCTTGCCCTCTTTGAGGCCCATTTGATACACTTTTCGTTTTGTTTTTATTATTTATGATATATAGTTGTATGTAGCACTACATGATTTCGTTTCTGAAAATTTCAACTATTCGTATTGAATATCTACAGCAGGGGACATTAGCTTATACACGTGTTGAAGGAAGTTTATGATTTCTCTGACAGTTTACTTATATAGCATTCAATACAATTTAATGCCTGTCCGGTTTTACAACTTTATATGTATTTTTATTTTATTCACACATTGTATTTTTACTAAATGTATATATATATATTTATTTGTATGTATGAATGATTTCACTATACTTAAGTAATCAATTATATTGTGTTTGTGATTTGTTTTTCGTTAGAAATGCAAATTGTAGACCCTAAAAATCCAAAATGATATGATAAACTTTTGAACACTTATTCATTTTCGACCTTGCCTAAATAGTTTAAACGTATTATGTATATGCATTTCTGATATGCGAACATGCCTTGATAACAATTGCCATGCCTTTTCAAAAGGCATCTTAATTTATCAAATATGTAATTAAAGTTTTTTTGTTTTAATTTTCGTTTAATTCAAATTTCATTTATCAGCAACTATTTGAGCTGGCCGCCCACCGAACCAAATGGAGCCAATAAATTTTGCCTAAATAATTCGTTGTATTCTTCAGGTTGCCTTCAACAATTGTTGTTAGAAATTAACTAGAAAATGTTTAATAAAATTTATGTGTGTGTTAAAGTCATGTTTACCGAATTGTTAGTAGCAGTTGCTAAATCAACAATTGGACTGTCTGGCTTACGGTTAATAAACCTGCTGAATGCGGCAAATTCTGGCTCTGTGTTAGCTACATAAATCATTTTATTGGCTTATTAAAAACTTTTCCATTTATTGTCATCATTTTGCGCTATCGTGCGCACAAATCCGTGCCCAGTTTTTACCCCAGTTTGCCGGAGTCCTTAGCCAGTTTTTATTGTGTTTCATATAGCCATTCAATCGTTCGTGAGCTTATTATGGGTATCCACAGGGCGGTTATCGCATATTTTTCTAAACTTTTCTTTATTGCTCACTTGTTGGCTCCGTTGGCCGTATTGGCCATATTGGCCACGTTGGCTGGCCATGGCCAATGCCCATTAAATTCAAATCTGCCGGGCTGCTGTTTCTGGTGCGTGTTTAAAAGTTAAATAATGGCCAGTTCTCTCTGGTTTGTGGCCCAGAGCGTCGGCCAGGCAATGGCGCAAGACGTGTCCAATATAAGTTTTTCCCATTGGACTGGCCCCATGCGAAATGGTTGCTTTTGGCTTTGATCATGGGCAACAGTTCAAATAGTTGCGGTTAAGTTATGGTATAGGCTCGGTTAGACAGCAAAGAATATGTTCTTGTTTTTTCTTCTTTTTTTTTGGGATATGTTCTCACCAACAGAGATGGAAAGAGAGAGAGAGAGTGAAAAACAATAAGGGAAAACAGTTTTAACAACACTTTTCGATTTGCTTGGAAGTACACAGCAATTTAACAAGACGGTTTTTATAGTTAGGCCCGACTTTTTCAGCATCAAGTATGTATATTTGTATATAGTTTGTTGTTTCTCGAATTGATTCATAGGAACCCGCTTTGAGGACAGTTTCTTTGAGCTGTAGAAGATGCGTGAAAAATGTTTTTAAATCGTGTGTACTGTTATAAGAATGGTTTCTTGTAGAAGATCTTAATGAATTTATATAACCCAATATTATAGAAAGCGAGTGTAGGTGTTTATATGGAAACCCAAAAGTCAGATATCTTCATAAAATCTTATATGAGATGTACTTAGTACATTTGCTTAATGTCTTGTAGAGGATGCAATATTCTATACGGATATCTGCATTTGATGTGTAGAAATAATTATTAAAAATAATTATTAAATTAATTTAAAATTTTCTTGAAATGTTAAAGAGGATGATGAGAAGTTAGAAAGGTAAATATATTTTGAAAAGCAAGAAATCTAGTATATGCTTCTAGAAATGTCATAGAAGATATAGATAGAAATTATGAAAGATTCTGAAATCTTCTTGTACAGATTTATCTTTTTTTTGGGATGGGAACATCTTTTCAGCGATAAAAACTAGTATACTGAAATCTGATTCAGATGTTAGAGAAGTTGTGGGTATCAATATATGCTTATATATGTTTATATTTAATTAAAACTGGGCATACTTGATGCTGAATGCCAGGTTGTATATAGCACGCTATATATTTTTGTGTATATGAATGTATATGTTTACAACTAGAATTACATTTACACTAACATTTACAAACAAACAGACACACATGCACACGAACACATACATTGACTAAGTTTAAAAACTACATTTAAGTCTAACAATAAGAATTTAATGCTTAGAGACACCGTCGTAGAACTCAGCTAGTTACGAATAGTTAGTTTTTTGGTAAGTTAGCTCTAAATGCTCTTTCTATATATGTGTAATATACGTATTTCACTGTCAACAACTGGATCTGCTTTCGATATTCGGTTTCTCATTCTGTTGCTGCTTTCTTTATCTGTTTCTGTTGTGCGCCAGTCTTTTGTTTGATGCCAGGAATTCGATAGCCTCGTCCACAAGCGGGCTTAGACGCAGCTCTCTGGGCCGGGCAGTGTGTCGGTGATGATGTGATTGCGTCCAGCATTCGATTTCTGTGTGATGGTCGTCAGCTGCGAGGGCGACAGACTGGTGCCGTGGCCCAAACCCTTGGGCAGTGTCATGTGCGTGGACAGCGGCGCTGCTGTGGCCACCGCCTTGCTGAGGTTATAGTCAATCAGGCTGCTGGTGGTCAGATAATCGGCCAGGGTTAACGGATCGCGGCCGCGTGGCAAACTGCTCGAGGGCTGTGCCGCACCGCCCATGCCATGGGGCAGCGTGTGATGCAAGTGCTGGGCGTAGTGGCCACCGCCTCCATTGCCGAGCGCATTGCCCGTCGAGCTGGCGACGCTGCTCGCGGAGCTCAATGTACTGCCGCCGCCAACGCCGCCACCGCCGCCACCGCCGGCACCGGCATAGCTGCCCATGTTCAAGGCCAGCTGCTCGTAGCGACTAAGCGAGGGCATCGCATCGTAAAGCAGCGGTGCCGCCGCCGCTGCCGCCGCCGCCGGCGGCTGATAGCTTTTCGCCGCATTCTCGCTTTCCAGTTTCAGTGTGCTGGACTGCGAGGGCGGGCTATTCAGGTGCGGCGCGTTCACCTCCTGCAACGAGTCGAATGGCAAATGGTGAACAGTGTCAGCAATGTTAGCTTGCAACGCCCCCTTCCCAAATAACATGTGCACTCATCCAGCAAATACTTACATACTCCGCAGTTTTATGATTCGCAGCGGTGCTGGGCGCGGCTCCGCTGCCGCCGCCCATAAATAAACCACTCTGTCGATTTCCCAGCGGTGACGATGTGTCACTGCCAGTTGCACTCTTCTGTGCGCTCAGTATGTCCGGCTGCTTTTCAATGCCCTGCTTCAGCGTGTAGGCCACAACCAGCCGCTGATGTCCGGCGCTCGTTTCCAGCGGTGCCGTCACCGTCACATCCATGCCTGCCCAAATGATGATCAACATTGTGTTGGCCAATTTTTTTTTGATTTTTGTCAATGCCTGGCGCTACTCACCCAAATGCTTGTCTTTATCATCGCACAAATTGCGGGCTCCCTGGCAGCGACGCCGTCGCACCGCAACGACAACCACGAAAAGCACGGCAATGCCCACGGTGAAGAGTGTGCCGGTGAGCAGTGCGGCCAGCGGCAATATGGAGAGGCCCATGCGTCCATCTGTAAGTGCCAAAGTCGATATAACAAGCATTAAAGATTAATGCAAATATTCCCATATTTTATTTCAGCCATATACGTATGTATTTTATATGCAAAAAAATATGCGCACAACAAACAAACTAAATACCCGCATTTCATAGTTTTCGTTGCAGCAGATATTTATGTATGTAGCCAAGCTTATGCCAAAAATCCATAAAAAATGCACAACCCGTGTAAAGTGTCTGTTAGGAATCAAAGCCGGCGGGTTTTAACTGCTTTTATAGTCTTTTCTATCTATTATTCAGATATAAACAACTTTTTAGAAAAAACGTTTCATATGTAATCGCATAGGACTCACATATACTACATAAAAGTACTAAATTTAAATAAAATTAAATGGAAACTTTTTAAAATAATTCACATTCATAATTGCAAAAATTTCTAAATGTCAAATTTACACCAAAATGCCATCCAATATGAATTTCGGTTTTGGCAATGTAATTGAGGTTTTAAGATAAAAATTTGTGCAAAGATCTGTGAATTGAAAAAATGTTTGTAATTTTGGCAACAAGTTTTACCCCGCAGAATTTGTTTTAATATTTAGTTTTTATACTAATTGTAACAACTACACTGAATCAAAAACTAGATTTGAAATTAACAATATTTTTGTTTGCAACTTAATGTGTCAAAAAATTCAAAGCTATTTTATATTTAATATTGCATATAGTTTATATGGAGAATCATTTCAGATAACAAATTATGATCAAAAGTCATCAATTATGAAAATCGCTTCAGTCTTGAAAAAATTTATGGGTGTTTGACATATGAGAGCTATAGATTCGAAAACTTTACATGTAAAAATTTTTGTCAATTTTGGAATGATTTTTGACAATAAATTTGACCCTCTTAGATTTGGTTTTATTGAAAAAATACAAATTTACAATTCTAAATTTTGAAAACAAATTTTTTTTTAATTAAGTAAATTTAGTTGCTGAATTAAATTAATTATAAAACATGTCATCAAACATGAAAATCTATACAGTTTTGACAAAGTTATAGAAGTTTTGAATCTGGGATGGGATTAGGAAGTTTTACATGTAAAAAATTGTGTTAGTTTTGGAGGATTTCTGACACCCTGAGAATAATTTGTAGTGTTGCATTTAAAACAAATTTTGCCAGCCACATTAGATTTGAAATTAAATTTGAGATTCTATATATAAAAAATGTTTCAAAAAAAGGCGAAAAAATTTAAGTTGCAGAGCTATATATATATATATATATATATATAACCGATTTTTATGGTTTTTAGGATGATTAGACATATAGTATGATTCTACATTTAAATATATATATATATATATATATATATATATATATTTAAATGTAGAATCATACTATATGTCTAATCATGCCTAAAAACCATAAAAATCGGTTAACTTTTGACCAATGGAAGTCTGAAATTTATGGAATTGAAAACGAAGAATTGTAAAAAAAAATCCATATGCAAATTAAATATACAGAGTTAATTCAGAGGGCAATTCAAAGGGGAATTTCACATGAAAATTAAACCAATTAAGAAAAAAGTTATTGACTTTCGTAAAATATGTAACGTGCGGCTTAGTTAAATATCAACAGATTATCCAGACAGTTTTTGCCATTAGTCGTGAACGGGCTTTAATTAAAAGTCGTTTGATTTCTGGATTTTGGGTGTTCGTGTTGACGTTGGCGTAATTGAATATGCATTACAAGGCCATAAGCATTTCGTTTACGTTAACGCGACGTGGTGTAGTTGAAATGTGTTTAACATTCAACAAATCATGCGCGCCTGCGGATATGCAACACAGAATTTCAATAAGCAAACATGGCGAAATGGCAAAGCCAAAGCCATAGCTGGCTAACTCCGAAGGGAAAAATGAGGGGCGTGGGCGGGGGAGGAGTGGGAGCGGCAGCGGAAAGTGGGGCATATAGTCGCAGACTGTTGCTAATTTATAAACCTGCGCCTGTCAGCCAGACGCTGTCGACAGCAGCGCCAAAGTTGCAAATCAATAAATATTTTTTTGTGTGCACCAGCTCCACCAAATGTTGACGAAACTGCGCCGCGAGCGAAATTGCTCATTTATGCATGGCTGCGCTTAGAAATACACACACACACACACACATATATATATATATATATACACATGTTATTTATGTATGGGGCATACTTTTAAATACGTCCATGTGCATGTCCAAAATTTGTACGTGTTGTAATTGTTGGCACATGACTCGGGCAAAATATACGACTGTACGCATATTAACGGGAACGAGCAGATCGGCCAAATAATATATAGTTTTGCACACGCTGTTGACTAAGTGAAAAGGGGTATATTGGTTTTGTGCAATGTCCGCTTTAATGTTCATTTGTCTACCAATAGAACGCATTTGTGGTATATACTTTTATAATATAGTATATACATTCTCTATGCTATCTTTACTCTTTTCAACAAAGTATTGTTTAATCAAACACATATATGTTCTTTGAATACACATTTAGATAGGGTATGTTTATGTGAACCGATGCGAGCTCCGTTTACTTAATAGATTGGCAACCTCAAAGCTAGGCAACGCAAGCGAAATCCCCAAACGCATCAAAAGGAAACCCAACACGCAGACATAAAAGAATGCGCAAGTGAGCAGTTGCCGGCCAAATAAAATATATATATATCTTGTATATATATTCAGCACCAGGAAGACACTTGAAACTGATGTCGAGTTGAGCTGCCAGCAACAACAATAACAACAAAGAAACAAAAATAAAAAGAAACCCAAAAAATAACGAAAGAAGAAAGTAATTTAAATATAAGCAGAGCGGCGTAATGAAATTTTCACACTTGTGCAAATATTTATCAATAAAACAAGCAGCAGATAGGACAGTGGGGGGAGGGGGGGGGTACTGAGGTGTGGGCGTTTGTGCTTGGCTCTGGGGAGCGGGCATGCACATGACCCAAGTTAAGCAGATAAGCCAGGCAACCAAAAGAGCCAAAGCGACACCCGAGAACCTGTGCTGCATGCCACAACAGCAGCAGTAGCAGCAGCAACCACAGTACCACATTACAAACATTGCTCAGGCAGAGTCCTGCGTGCCGCTCATAAGCCAATTGTTTGTATGCGTTTCATTTGGTGAGTGCAGGACGAAGCAATTCGTCTACTGCTTTGCCCGCTGGTGCACGGGGGTGGGTGGGTGGTTGGAACTGGCTCTTCTTATAAGCTTAATTCGATTTAATACTCCCGTTTGTGATATAAATGATTCGATGAAACGATGAAAAAGTGGATTGGTTAAAATGTATTGGGATTACGATGAGGACGACGACGACTACGCTGCTCACATGCCAGGCAAGGCGGACGGAGTCGACTCCGGTGCCAGCTACTCCACTCACTGAGCGGGAATGCGTTTACGGTTACGTTTACGTTTACACAAAGTAAGCATAAATAAAATGTTGTTGCCCAGCGTGTTGTGCGGGTGTGGATGCCAGGCCAAACAATGTATAGTATCTGTATCGCATACAGTACAGTACCCATACCCGACCGTGCAACCACACCCCCCCGTTGGCCTATCGCCACACACAGCTGCCGTTTTCATCACCAAGCCGCTTCGATCTGTTGGCTGTACATATAGGATATAATTTTATTTTACTTTACTTTCAGCGCCGTTGTCTTTTGGGATATTTTATTCAGATAAGACATGTTTAATGTATATTTTTCTTGTCTTACAGTAATCGTTTATATTTTGTGTTGCATGTGGCACGATGCCTGTGCGGCGCTTAACATGGAATGGTGAGGGTCTGTGGTATAGGGGGCTCAGTGTCTGTTACGTTTCCGCTGCTGTCGTCTGATGCGTTGTTACCTTGACGCCACAGCTGCGGCTATATATATTTATATATATATCTGTATGTATATATATTGCTATGTGATACAGAGTCCTGGCGTGCTCAATGTGGATAATGTAACTCTTGGGGAATCTCTGTGTGTCAGTTTAGCATAACAAGATATTTCTTTTCTCTGCGTGGTTCTTTTGGCTAAGGTAAAACATGAAATTGATTATATTTACATTAATGTGATGGCGTCAAGCGTTGCCATTGTAAACTGTTGCAAAATTCCCAGCTTCCCAGTACGCCCCGTGTGTGCCATGTGCCATTCTCCATGCGCCATGTGGCATGTGGCATGTGCCATGTGTGTTGCCGGCATCCAAATCTACCCAGTTAAGTGTCGAATGAAATGCTTTCAAATTTGCCAAGGTGCAAATATTGACACTTGACGTATATTGCATTTTTGCGTATTACTCTCCTATACAACACACAATTTTGTCACCCATAGTAACACACTTACAGAAATATTATGGTCCTAAATTAGGGTTTAATTTTAAAATTTGATTTTTGGTATTTTTTTAAACCATGGGAAACCTCACAAAAATTAATCCTTACATATGAATTTTAAAAGTAGATCAAAAAGAATAAAAAAGTACATTAAAATAATATTCAACATTTTGGCTTAAATGCAAAAAATGCATAACTGACGTTCTTCATAAAAGCTGTTTAGCAATTAGAAAATATGTGTTAAAAAGTCAAATCATATTGATTTTAGTTGTTGTGTTAGTTAGTTTAGTTCATACTCAAGTTAAGGAATTATTTAATAATAAAATATAAACTACAACTGCCTTAAAAATCCTAAAGTTATCTAAACTGTACTAAAAACATGCAAACAAACTAAAACATCGCTTGACCGCAAATTAAAAGTTTTGATTAGATTTTAGATGCCTGGGGTCTAATGCGTTTTAAATGTTGATTCCAATTTCAGTATAGTTGTGATTTCTAAATGTTCGAAGAATAAGATATTTCGGGATATGTATAAAAAGCTTTCTTGAAAGTTATGTAGTAAGGAACTTCAGCTTTATTTTGGTTTTGACAACGTTTTATTTAATGCTGAATGTTTTGCTGGCTCGAATGCGAGGTTTTAAATTGAAACTAGCACAAGTTGTTTTTGTATTCTTAAGCCGATTTATTTAGAAATGTCTGGCTTTTCTTTTTTACTTGAAGTAAGTAGGGAATTTTATATTTTCTCCAAGTGCATTTTAACAGCAGCTCCATCTATGAAATCTACGTATATGTAACTAACTCATATGCTCTCATATTTTGTCTCCTTTTCTCAAATTGCCCCACTGACCATCTTTGTGTGAATGTATGTGTGCTACTCTAATGCGTATTAAAGAGATGATTGAGTGGATTTGTTTTTCATGTTGAATGGATGAAGGGTACAAATATATCAATGCACATAAATAGCGGTCGAAACAGATATATAGAGGGAGAGAGTTGGAGGGAGATACTAAACATTATTGGCTGGCTAAATCTGTACTGGATTTCAACCTACTTAATAACATAATAACGTAATAAATCAATATGCTATGTGTGCCTAGGCTCAGATGATATGGTCAGGTGCATAAATGGCATTTCTGATTAAGCGGCTCGTTTTGATACATTTATTGTACACAATTTGTGTTTGATTTTTCCCTAATTGCTTACATACGAGCTGCGTTTATGCGGATTGTGTGAAAAACGAGGTTCGTGGAAATTGTGAAACACTTGAATGAAGAGGATTTTTGATTTTCAGCTAAGCGATATGGTTATGATTGTAACTTGTAACGTTGATTATTAAAGATTAAAAGTCTCAATAGAATTTTTTTCATCTGTAAAATTATGAGTTTAATATTGCATATAAAAGACACTGACCAAGCTTTATTGAATCGGATAATCTAAACTTCACACTGCGTTACATAAAGTGTTAAAATTTATTGGCTGCGCCCACTGACGGCGTGTCAATTTGGAAAAACCTATGTATCTTCCTTAGTTTTAAAGCTAGATAGACAAATAGCCAAACAGATTAAAATTGACTAAAATGTCGACATGTAACGCTCACGGATTTCAAACTATCATAATTTTTTCAAAACAGAACCGATTTTTTTTTATGTAATTTTGGTAATTATATGAATTCTATATTGAATCTGTATGCAAAATATTTGCATTGTTGTCATTACATTTTGTTTAATTTTTTGGTAAAAAATCATGTACCTTACTTATATTCGACAATTTTGTTTTAATCCTTATAGAATTTATAGCGAATTTTTATATTTAATCGATTATGGGTGTCACAATTAATTAAAAAAAATAGCAGTAAAAGAGATTCTGAGGTGGTAACATTTTTTGCCAAAAATCATTAAATTTACCATGTAAAGCACTCGGATACGTACCTAACATGTTTAAAAAATCCCATAACTTTGTCAAAACCTAATCCACATGTTTAATGGCATTTTGGACACGCATTGTTCTCTAAATTGAATCCGTATTTATTTCTGCATTACTGTAATTAAGTTTTTATTAATTTTTGGTAAAAGGAGCATTGTCGAAAAATCTTCATTATTATTAGAATTTGTTTGCAGCACCTGACTGCTTGTTTTATTAGATAATTATTTTAAATTTTCCTTTTCCATATTCTCAAAATATAATATACAAGGAATCTCAGCATGATCATTGAAAAGGTATTTCACACAAGTTTAAATTATACTTATGTGGTACAATCAATCTTTGGCGAACCCCGTTCAATTTATTCCAAAGTGCGTGTAATACATGCCTTTCGCAACGTTTTTCCACACAATTTTACAGTTTTTGCCTCGTTTAATGCGGGAGAAAAACGAACAAAAAAATAAAACTTTGAAAGAAAATTAACGTCAAAGTTGAATAACAAAGCATGAATAAGAAATCTTAGCTACACTACTTGCCGCGGTTTAGGTCAGGTGGGGGAGGCTAAGGGCACACGGGGCAGAAGGAAGTTGAGGCGAACTGTCGCCTCCCATGGCCCACCCCTCCTCAAACGTAAACAAAACTCGTTAAATAAAAGAACAATTGTACTTACAAAAAACTAAAACGGTTAAGCAGACTATGCAAATACTTGAATGACTTTTTAAAGGTGAAATGGTGCTTAAAGCAATGAATGCTCTGTTTGCCCCAGCCCCGCCACACCGGCGAACTTTTCGCCGTGTTGCATACTTTGAGGGAGCGGCGACACTTCTCACCAAACACAAACACACTTCAGGGACAATGCGAAATGCAAACTTTGTATGTACGATGCGGCACTTGCTTGTTCTTGTTATTGTTGTTGTTTTTCAGTTTCTTCTTATTTTTTATATCTGTATATATATATATATATATATTTTTTTTTTGCACAACTAGCTAAAAACACAATTCATAAGCTGGCACACCCACCTGAGCGTTTGTCCGCCTCATTGATGGGCACATTCTCCAGCACAATCGGCTCGGAGCGTCCCTTTTGGTTGACGCTGTAGACGACCAAATGCAGCGCTGGATGGGCATCCGGATAGTAGTCCATGGGCGTCAGATCTGAAAGATAGAGAGGGGGCAATTCCATTAGCTGACCCGAACATTAATTTAAAACTTGCATTGCAAACTTCATTAGGTAAACAGGCATTTAATTAACACGTTGCAACAAAACTTGTGCTACGAGCGTAAAATGCAAAGTTTTACTCTTTCGATTTTTCATTTTGTATTCCCTGTACGTATTGTTAATGGGTTGATAAGGGTATATTGCAGTTGTGCTCATTTATGTAATAGGCTGAAAAAGCGATATTCGATCTTGTTCAACGATCAATGGTCAAGTAGTTTTAGCCATGTCTGTATATTCGTCCGTCTGTCTATATGAACGTGTCGGTCTCAGGTCTCGACTGGAATCCTAATTCCCGCATGCCTTCTTACCGTAGTAGACTCTTACTAATTAATCTTCCCTCTCTTCTAATCGTAGAACCATGCTAGGTGTAATCTTCTACACAAACTAATCAATGGGGAAATTGATTCTTCAGAATTAATCAGCCAAATTAGTTTTGCGGTTCCGGCAGAAATACGAGGAATTTTTACCAATTTCTCTGAACTATGTATTACTAACTATGCTATCCACAACACTTTTCGCATCTTATGCGCTACTTATAACAATCTTTTCCATATATTAAAATGCATGTTCTGTCCCTGTCATTAAAAGTTAATCCTTTGTCATCTGTCCATTTGTTCGCGATCTTCGTCACCGCACGTTATGCGGCGCGCCCTCGGTCGGTTGGGCGGGAGGTGGGTGGCATTTTGCCTGGGTCCGCGCGTTAACAAGCCCGTGCTTGGTATAGTTGGCCACTTGAATGTACTGATCGTTAGTACATCTACGTCCAAATAATAAAATATAGTGTCTATAGACTAAAAACTAAGCTCTCGTATAACATGAGTTGATTAAATTTAAATCGATAAATATCGATATTTTGACCAATTTAATATCTTAAATCTTAAATACACAAAATTTGGTATGTAGATTTTCTAATAGTATATTCAGATTATGATTATTTGATTTTAACACAATTTTCTTTAAATTCAAAATCAATAGCCATCCTTAAGTTAAAGATTTGGGGTATTTTAATCCGCTGAAAATTTCATACCCATGAGATTATGAACATACGTGACAGCAGCTCTATACAGGGCATCACCTAGTCGATTACTTTCGACTGTAGCACTTTTGATTTAAATGCCTCACATCAAAAGTTTCTTATTGTGCATCAATAGCAGCTCATTAAAATCGCAACTACTTGTTAAAGGCCAGCACTAATACCCAGCAAGCAAATTAAGCCCCCTCCACCCACCTTCCCAGCACCATTCAGCTGCCGAGCTTCAAGAGCCAAGCTCATCTGTAAAGCCAGCGTCGTTAACACGCCTGTCTAACTAATCGTGACTTTACGCTTCGTTTGACTTTGCAAATATCGCAGAATGCAAAGCCGCAACCAATGTCACCCCAACCCGAATCCCCCCTCACCAGCTCCGCCCAGTGCGTCTTTAGGTGCCATCAAGTCATCGATAGAGGTTACACAAAAAGCTGCCTGCAGAAGTTGCATGGATTGTTGCTTGCTGGCTGCCAAGTTGCAAAGTTGCAACCCAAAATGATAACCAAATGTGGCTCATTAGCTTGGCTCATTTTGCTTTTTTGCCCGTTTGACATTTTGCATGGTTAAAATCAAAATGTAATATGATAATATTACGGTTCACACTCAGCCACCGGGCGTGCAAATAAATTTTGTTTTTCAACAACTTAATTCAAATTTTTGCCACTTGCTGTTGCCACCGCTACCCCCTGGCTGTAACCGACGACTATTGCCAGCGTCCAAATTTACCACCTAGTTTCAGCTTCAACTCACACCCACATCTCCCCATGCCACTGTGGCATTGGCATAAAAGTTTTGCTGACTAGCTAAAATTCATTACAACAAACAGTGGCTGCCGCATGTGCCAGCTGTGTTGTAGTGTTTGGCTAGCTGTGTGCTGCCGGGAGTAGGGAGGAGGAGGGGGTGGCATGTGGCCCTGGCAGCCTCAACTAATTAATCTGCGTGGCACTGTGTATTTGCACTCGTTGCTGTTGTTGTTTTTGGATAGCTTTGCTTCCTTTGCTCATGCTCCATTCTATGCCAAACACGCCGCGCAATTTGGCTTGCTTAACTTTTTGCCCAGTTTGTTACTTTGATTTGTTTTTGTTGCTGTTGTTGGCCGCATAAAAGTCGAGTCTTTAGTTTGCGGCTGTTTTGCACAGTGCTGCAAAACGCTTTCTTGGCTAAGCCAGCCAGTCTTAGCAGCGCAATCTGTAAATCCAACCATATTTAAATATAATAATGTTTAAGCTAAATGTGATAAGCACAGCACCAAAAAGCTGAAACTTAAGGCATTTTGGATTTTCCTTCAAATATTTTCTATGGTCAAGAGTGGAGTGTGTTTTAGTTTTTAATCTTCTATATGTACAAGAACATACATGCTGTTCCTTTTTCCTATTTTTAGGTTTTTCCATTCACTATTCACATTCTTTACTACACTTCAAGCTCCATCAGCTTGTAATCCAGCAAATATATATGTGTTTATTTCCTTAGAAAAGTTAAGGATTTGAATATATGTGATATGAAAAGAAAGTTGGAATGTTGCTGTCAAACAATGGCAACTGACAAACACTCTGTTTCTGAGAATAGCCTTTTTGTCTACCAAGAAGTGGGCGTGGCAACATGAAGTTTGCTATATTTATTTCAAAATATTATCCGTAGTTCTTATATCAAATTTCATGTCCATTATTTGATTGGGCAGCAAAGATCTGAATACCCAAATATACCTAAAGATAATCTATTCTCAGTGCAGCTCAGAGCAGGTAGAAAATAGCTTTCTTAGCTACACATTTTTTATTTATTTATGGTGAGGCAAAATGATGCGTCTTACTTGTAATAAAACGGTTAAGTGAACCTTTACCTGTATATAAATTAATTTAATTTTTATTTCCAATTTTGACTAAGGAAAAGTCATACAATGCATAAAGGAAGCATTAGAAAAAAATCGCAAGTAGAAGGCTTCAGCGAGTGCTTATTCGTTATACTTTTTTTATATTTATATTATTATATATATTTATTATATATATTTTTGTTCAATGTCCATGTGACTTGAAAACTGGAATATATACTCGTGCATGGCTGCGTCAAATAAACTGTTAAGATCTTTAGGCTACGCCCACTTTTTCTTTTCCTTAGATTTGCAGCTAGGGGCTAGGTAGCCTCCTCCAAAGATCAACCCGAAAATTATTTCAGAACTCGAGCACATCTGCTACACCCTTGCAGACAGGGTATTCAATCTTCGACAGCCCTTAGTTGACTGTTCTGTCAATAGACTCATAATTAGCACAGTTCCACTCACCTGACAGATCGATGCGAAAAACGGGCACATCCACATAGGTGCTGCTCATGTTGAGCCTCAGCTTTTTGGTCTTTGAGTCGTAGGCCTCAAGATAGAACTGCTGCTGCAGACCGCCGTCGTAGCCGGGCATGCACTCCAGCTCCATGGTCGAGCATATTGTGTTGTCATAGTTGTCAAAATTGATGGTGCCACCAGCCGCATTGCCATCGTACCCATTGGCACCGCCGCCAATGAGGCCTGCGTGACCACGCCACTGCGTAAAGCCGTACTCCATGCGTGAGTAATCGAAATGAGGTTGCTGCCACTGGCGGGCTGAGCTGTGCCCGGTGGCTGTTGTTGTTGTCGTTGATGTGGTTGCTCCTGTTGTTTTTGTTGTTCTTGTTGCTGTTGTGGTTGTGGTTGTGTCGTTGTGGTCTCTGCTGTAGACAGCGCTACGCTGGCCACAAAATCATCGTCGCTAACATTGTAGATATCATCATCGACATCGACATCGGCATCCGCATCATCATCCTCTAATGATTCCAGGTCCAGTTGATGCTCCAGGGTGGAAATATCAACATGCCGTCGCTGCTGTCGCGGTTGTTGTTGTAGTTCCCCGCCTGTTTCGTAGTCCGCCAAGTCTCTGGCTCATCTGCCATGTAGTCGTCGTCGTCGTCGTCGTCGTCGTCGTCATCGTTGTCGTTGTCGTTGTTGCCTGTCTGCCGCTCGCCAACATCTTCGTCAGCAACAACAGCAATGTCATCCTCATCGCCTTCATCATTGTCCTCATCATTGTCGGCGTTGTCGTTGTTATCCACCAGCTCAGCTCTTGCCAGATTCGTGGACAAAGGCGCGCTGTCTTTGCCTAACTGCGTCTTGGCTTCATCTTTGTGCGTGGCAACTGCAACTGCTGCTGCTGCTGCTGCCGCGGCTGCTGTTGCTTGCTTATTGTTGTTACTAATTGCCGCTGCCATTTGTTGCGCTGCCGCCGCCGGCTTGTTGCTAATTTGTGGCGCATTTGCGGCAACAGTCTGTTCTTGACTTTCTCATTGCCAATCACCTCTAAAGATTTGCGTGCGCGCATTGTTGCCAGCATTGTGTCAATGTCGCTGCTGCTGCCGCCGCTGCTGCTGCTGCTGCTCGCATCGTTCTCAGCATCAGCAACTGCTGTTGACTTGGTTGTTGCTGTTGTGCCTGCTGCTGTTGCTGCTGCTGCTGTAATGTCATTTGCTGCTTGGCGTTTGCTTCGCTTGGCTGCTGCAAAATGATGGATTATGTTGTGCTCGTTTACCTCGCTGCTAGCTCCTTGTTGCTGCTGCTGCTGATGCTGCTGCCGTTGTTGCTGTTTGTGCATGTTTTTCTGTCGCTTATTAAAATACTTTGCTGGCAGTTTGCCGTTGTTGTTTTTGACATTCAAGCGAGCAACTATTTCTGCCTGCTCTATATGTGACAATGATAAATTTGATTTTGCTGCACGTTGCCGTTGCTGTTGCAGCTTTTTGCTTGTTGTTGCTGCGGCTGGCTTAAGCAGCTCTGCAGCACGTCGCACGCGTCGCTTAGTGTCCTGTTCTGGATGTGGCAACTTCGACTGCTGCTGCTGTTGCTGCTGTTTGGCCAGCAATCCATCAGTTTTGTTATTGACGTAGGCGTTTGTGGGCGTGGCAGCTGCCTTGGACGCCAAAAATTGCTGCTGCTGCTGCTGCTGTTGCTGCTGCTGTTGTTGTTTGCTACGCTGCCGCTCAATGACTGCCAATGTTTGGGATGGTAAATGATGTGCGCTTTTTAGTCGCTGCATTTGCTGTTGATTCAGGCGATATCTTTGCTCCGGCTGCTTACTATTATTAGATTTAACATGGCCAGCATTTATTTTGCTTTTGCCTTTCATATTTTTATTGCTGGCCAGTCTATTGGCAGCTGATGCAGCCACATTGTTCCTGCCATTATTGTTGCCATTGCGCTCACGTACGTATTCCATGTGCGGATAATTCGCTTCGTGTCTGCCGTATTGTGTTTGCACCATTTGATTGCCATGCATTGTCGTCTGATTCGATGAATTCAGCGACGCGGAGGTCACCACATACGGACGCAGCGTACAATTCCGCAGTGCGCCCGGCTTGGCTGTAACAATAATAGCAACAACAAAAAAGAAAGAAAAGAAGAAAGCATGCCGAAATAATAAACCAAAGAAATTTAATTTAAATTCACAAAATTAATTACGTAACCCACACACACACTCACCCGCTGGCACCACCTGAAATAGACAGGGCTCCGACTGTTTGCCAATCGCATTGCGTCCCCAGCAGGCCAAAGTACCATAGTCCCGCTCGCCCTTCGGTGTATAGATCAGCTCACTCACAGTCTCTACTGCATACGAAAAGTACAGAGAGAGAGAGGTTACAGTGTCTATGGAATTGTGCCTTAAATGGATTTCATTGTGCACTTGGACGTGGGGCATTGTATTTGCATTAGGTTTTGGCCAAGTTAAATGAAATAAATTCTGCTCGGCCAGTCAGGCCAAGTGGGACGCACAGATAATTCAATTTATATGCATAATATTGATAACAGTAGTGCTAGAGTTCAGGCTGCTTTTTTAGGAGATACCCTGTACTAAAGCCTCCTTTATATATTGCTATAAACTTTATACATTTTGAAGAAGGGAAGGAAGGGTATCGTTACGACAACCTATATGCCAAATTTGGTGTCTCTAGCTTCTATAATAACCGAGATATGCTTAAACTTAAACTTTGCAGAAAATCGATATTTAACGATTACAGAAAAACTGGGCAAGTAAACGAAAATTTTAATTTAAATCTGTGCATGTTGAATAAGAACCAACATGATAAATTTAATGTTTTTGGGTCTCGAAAGCATATCGATATTTATCAATTTCGGAAAAACCGGACAAATTATCAACTAATTTAAACAAAATTCAACTTCACATGTTATGTGAGAAACTAAATAACAAAATTTGATGTCTTTTGCCATCTGACATAAGCTCAAAAACTGGGGAAAGAAGTTGATATTTATTGATTTCATGGCCTAGCTTTCAAGGGTTTTGAGATAGACTAGTTCGTTTAGATAGACATACGAATAGATTCGGTTTTTTATGTTGATCAAAAATATATATGCTAATGGATAGTTTCTTTTGCCTGTTATACCAAAAGTTTATTATGCCCTTTTCATTTTCAATGCTAACAGTGCATAATAAACTGTAGGCCTCAGTTTCTGGCCTGCACCGGCTTTCGCCTGTTAATTGTCTAAAGCCTGTTCAAGCGCAAGCACATGCAAATTTTATCCATTGCATATGCATGGCCAGGTACAATGTGAGTTGGCCAAAAATGAGTGTTTAACTTACCGTAGCTCTCGAAGTGGGTGTCATTGGATTCCACAACGGTGCGACGCACGTCGCTGCTGGTGGTCATGGTGGGGTCCTGTATGGTTGCATAGTGTCCCGACGGGACCTCAAAGTGTTCGCCGCTGCTGGAGAATGTCCACTCAAAGTCGATTTCCGGTGGGTCGGAATTGACGCGACATGGTATGGGCACAGCCTCCTCCAGGGAGGCGCCAATGACGCCAATGGTGCTGCTGCTGCAAACGGGCGCATCTGGAAGAGACAAGAAATCGGAATTGAGGCCAGGCCAGACAAAATGCAAAATAATGAGCAGCTGCAATTTGCTGACAGCTAAGCAGGGTCTATAAAATATCCGTATATTGAATGTATATGTATCTAAATGTTTTTATATGTATGTATTGTATTTGTATTGTTTGCCTTGAGTTGACAGCTGAGCAGTGGACAGCGGCAGGACAAATTGACAGCTCTGATTTTCAATTTAACTGCAACAGCAGCTGGTGTGAAAAGCATTAAAGCGAACTGGCGACAGGTGTGTGAGGCGGCGCCTCGGACAGCAGTGTTAAATTTAAATTCAAGTGTGACATATCTCTTATAAAATTTCAGCTGTTTGCAGTTGACTTTACGCAGTTAACGTCAAATCTCATCAGTACAAAGTTGGCTTTAACACTTGGCTTATGATTTATTCAAAGTATTGTCATTCACACACACACACACACACACTCACACACACACATGCACACATGTCGAAAAGTTTTGCGTCAAGTTGAAAACTGCTGCTGCGGCTTTGCCATAAACAACCCCACACGCATCCACCCACAGCCCACCCAAAGCCTAAGACTTCTTAGTATAAGTACTGCTTGTGGTTGATATTTTAAAAAAATTATTTGAAAACTTTTCGTGGCTGAATAAAAAGCAATACATATAGAATAAAATATTGTGGTCTTTGCAGCATGTAAAAGTACTTTTTATTGCAGCTGCTAAAATGCATTTACTTGATCCGCTTTCAATATATTTTAAATATATTTGTAGTTGGTAAAATTTTAATATAAGTCGCTTGACTAGCTTGCAAATATTTCTAAAGCCAAAGCCATGTTTAATATTTCATCTTTTGCCTTTAGCTATCAAATCCAAATAATTGCAGCTTGACCAACTGAACGAGTAACTGTTTTGTCCAACTGTCTGTCTGTCCCTTTGCCATAAAAAATACTCATAAATTTATATGGCTGCGTCAATTTCACAATCGTAGAATGTCACTTTGAACATTTTCTGATTAATTTCAGCCAAGATACGAGCGCCAACTGCCATAAATCCATTTATCTCAATCATAGTCATGGCACACAATACGCTACACTCCCGCCCCTCACCCTCTACCCCACCGCAACCCTAACCCCTCCAATAACCGAACGTCGCACTCTGCACATTTTGACTGTGTGCGTTATGCAAATGTTAACGTGGCGTATACGTTATGCCCGTGCAAATAGCTTTGCCAGCATACGCTCTATGGCACTATGGGTCTGTACAGCTCTTCAGTTTGATGGCTGGGTGTATCCTTTGCGTTTGTATTTGCTTTTAATTATCGCAATTATCGAAAAGGGTAACTCAATGCAATGCAAACAGGGTCCAATCCATTTGCTGATATCTTCGATTTCATTCATTTCACTTTTGCAATAAGCTGATGCAGCAGATTTTTCGTTTTCGTTTTCGTTTACGTTAACGTTTTACCCCACTTATTATTGTTGGGCTTTTATTTGCCTTCAACTGCTAATTTGCGTTAATAACGTTCGGTTATAAGTATGTGCATGTGTGTCTGTGTGTATGTGTGTGTGGTTATGGCATTGGGCCACGTTTCGTTGCGTTTTCAATTTAATTAAATGCAATTGAATTCAAATCAGTCGACCGCAAAAATCAAGCATAATTAAATTTTTAGTTAAATAAACTAAATAATATGCATAAATGCTCAGGTTAAATGTGCGTTTGTTCCCTCTGCGCATAGCAATTAATTAAATAATCTGCTTTTACTTGGCCTATTGGCAACAGCAGCAGCAGCAGCTGCGGCAGCAGCAACAACAAGCAGCAAAACTTATTTGCATATAAAATGCCTTTTTTGCGACTGCATTAAATATGCACAATAAAAATTGAATTTTCCACAACAGTACACACACGCACACACACACTTGGTCGTCATGGTAATTTCCTATACATCCTATAGATCGATGCGTGCTGACCTGACCTGTTGTCCTGTCGTCCTACTCGTTCTGCTCTGAGCCCATAATTATAAATGTTTTTACAATGACTATGTGTTTCAATAATAAAAGCATTCATTCATTTTTATTATCCCAAACCCCCTTCCGGTGCCCCCGCTGGCGACCATCAACTGTTGTCCAGCTGACACGTTAGCTCGTTTGTCCGTGGTCAAATGAATATGCATACTTCTTATTTATCGCACACACAAGCACACATACACACACACACACACTCATAACCACTGACCAAGCAACATTAACGGTATATATACATACATTTTCTATTTAAGCATCATTAATTATTTAGAAAAACAGTCGGAAGTAAATGCTCTATAACGGTAATTGAGACATTTTCAATATGTGTTTGCACACAAAAGCCTGAAATCATTTTATGCGCCCATTGTCAGGCCATGAATTTATATTGCGTTTTGTAATATGCTCTTTCTGCAGCTGTGCGTGAGTGTGCATGTGTAATTACATATGTACACGTGTATTTGTTAACGAGTGTCAACAGCAAATTGAAAACAGTTAATTATGATATGTAGCTGCTGTTGTGTGCCATTAAGGTCCATAAATTGCTGCACTAGCTCGTAAAACAAAACGTTATACAGTCAAAATATTCAAATTTTTGAAGCTAACAAATTAATTATTACCTTTGCTAAGTTTAAGAGCGTTTTCTAATTAGTAATAATAATAATAATAATCAGTAATACCTTTAGATATAGGCTTAGGGTTCGAATCCTTGGCTTGTGTGTGGCTGTAGTTGTCATAATAGACTGTTCTATTGAAAAACAAATTGTTGCTGATAGTCAGCTTTTAATTCAATTAACAATACATAACATCACTTAGCAGTGCCAGAAATATCGTATATCGCTTATTGATGAGCACTCTCTTCCCAATTTGTTCAATATTTTTAAATTATTTGTTTTAAACTTTTTTACAACTTTCCAACTGAAATGCAAATATCCGTCAACATTATTTTACAATAAAATGGTACATTTTCATTTGCTTGTAACGCAAATTTCTCAATAGTTTTGTGAATGTAAATCCTATTACAAAGAACAGTTTAATTCAATCGCATTGCGTGCTAAATGAAATTTCACATATTTTCGAGATTGTATTTTGTTTGGGAAAAGTCAGAAATTGTAAAGTTCTGTCATTTGTGGAGAGGTAAAAATGAAAAGCCATTAGACACATACACAAAGACACACACGCACACACACACACCACACTATATTTGTATATTTATACATATATAATAGTGTATTGTTCATATTACGGGTTTTTGCACAAAATATTTGGTAACATTTATTGTTGTTGGTTTGTTGCTGGGTTTGTTGTTGTTCTAGTTGTCAACGGTCGGAGGGTTTTTGTGATTTTGTGATGTGAACTGCCGCAATGCTTCACACAGCTTATCAAGTGGGTGGTGGGTGTGGTTTGGGTGGTGCTGCCTGCCTGACTGCCATAACATCAACGGACAGTGGACTCTGCCCAGTGGTTGTGTCTATTTGTTGCCTATTTGTGCATAAATTTACGCATATGTATTTTTAATGCTCCGCTCGACTGACATCAACTGTCAGCATTATTTTTGCGCAAATTTTGTCCGTTGCCAACATAATTTTCATTCTCTTTAACAATTGAGTGTTTAAATTTGGGAAACTTATTTAATTTTTAATATATGTATAATATATTGTAAATGCATAATTATTATTAATACTCACAGCGTATTCTCAGGTTAACCTGCGCACTTTGCGTCTCGCCGCGATCATTGGCCGCCGAGCAGGCATAATTTCCGGAATGGACGCGTCCCACGCGTTGCAGCACCAGGCTGCGTGTGGATATTATGATGCCCCAGGAGACGTTCTGGGTGACGGGCAGGCGCTGGAAATGATTTGATTTAATTTAGATCATTTTTCTATATAGTATATATATTTTCCCATTGCGAAACTCACATCATGCGACCAGGTTATGCGATGCTCCTTGGGATTCGCCTTGATGTGGCACTCAAAGTAGACATCATCGCCCTCTTTGATATCGTCCGGCCGCAAGGTGGAGCCCAGTGATAAGCTGACCTGAGGCGGATCTGCAAATAAATTGCATAAAATTTTACAATTAACGCAAATTTTAATTGCAAATTTTTAATAAACATATTTTTGTTTTTCCCATTGTCGCACGCCACAAATTAAAATGTCTTCCGAGGAGCCGTGCGCTGGGCTGTCTCTGTTTTTTTTTATAGCGCAGGCCGTGATATAAAATATAAAATCGAAAAATATTATAGCATAATAAAATGGGGGAATTGTATGGGCCGCGTTGCGACCCCGACGCGCTGAGGACCATAAAAGTTAACAGCGCGTCGGCTGAACCGCTTTATAAGCCGGGTTAACCCTGAACGTTGCCCCCACCAGCCAATGGGTATGACAAAATTTTTAAATTAAAATTGCTGCCGTTACGCTGCGCTATGCTGTGTGTGTATATATGTGTGTGTGTGCAACACAAATACCGATGATGGATCACATAAAAAATTTAGTGCTATTTTATTTTTATAACATAATGATTATTTATCGAAGGTGAATTCGTGGTAGGGGTATTTATGTATATAGATCTATATAGTGAGTGTAAAGATCTGCTGTCACAATAAACTCGTGTATGCACAAATTTGTAACGTATGGCTAAATTTTTAGTGCTTAAACCAAATACTTTTCACTACAAATAATATTATTTGAATAACGAAAACACTTATTTAGTTGAGGGCTAACAGATGTTAGTTTACACATAAACTTGTTTAGGGTACATTAAGGAGTCTGAAGTTATTTATTGTATTTAATTGTCATTGTATTTGCTATTGGCTGGTTCTACCGAGAAAATCGGCAGTCAATTTAAAGTCGCCATCTAACCTTTTAACATTTTCAAAAAACAAGTTGTCTCATTTTCTTTCTCCTAAAGCTCAGTATTCTTTTATATTATTTATAATTCGGTTTTGCATATATGTACGACTAGTATATCTAGATGCGCCCGCATGGGCGACTTTAAAATTCAATAAATTTATGATTATCTTGGCTCGCTCGCAAATAACGAGAAAAGCGAATCTAACTGACAAAAAATGGCGAATTCCAGCAAACTAGCGGGCCCAATCTAAAACTTTGGTGTGAGACAAATTTTCTTCCTTTTATTTTTATGACCAACGAAAACTGAAAAACATTGTGACCTTTTGCTGTAAGAGACAGGGTGTGTTGTTGTTTTATTTCTGTGAATTGTTGAAATTGATAATCATATAAAGTAAAATTTATGGCATTCTGTTGGGGATTGCTTGGGGGAATGTGCTTGAAGGAGGTGCAGGCGGCTGTCTGGCGTTTTATGGCCTCGCTAAAAGTCGAGTGTGTAAATATTGACATATGAGCAGCAACTGGGCAAATAATGCTACATAATTTAGACTTATTTGTGCTGGCAGCCTTGATTTGTGCAGCGTCAGCTTTATTTATGGAAATTAAAATGGGGTTTCCCACCCAACACACCGTTGATCATATTTATATATATAGACGTATTCCACTTACACATGACATTCAGCACGAGCGAATCCTCGATGGCTGAGTTTTGTAATCGAGGATTTGAACCCTCGCATTTGAGCATTGTGCCATCGTCTTCAGGCTGTGGATAAAATGACAAAGTGGATAGAACGCGTCCATTGCCCTGGCTCGTTGACAGCTGTGCAGAAAAAAGAAAAGGAGCATAAGAAGAAGAAGAGTGTACCCAGTTAGATGGAGTGAAATCGATTAGAAAAGTGCCCACTCGGTGTAGGTGGCTTTGCTACAAGTGCAAGATATCAAAATGTCAATGGCAAGTCATAAATATGACAGTTGCCTGGCACATTTGGGTTGTTTTTTTTGTTTGGATCAGCGTTGATGGAACTGCAATCCGCTTACCGTGCCACGCTTGAAGGGTCGATTATTCTGTGTCCATCTGATTTCCGTATCCGGCACGGAGCCGGCCACAATGCACGTGAGATTATATTGTGTGCTCGATGAGAACACCTTCAACTTGTTGGTCAAATTGACCGATGTGGGCTTCACTGCAATTATAGTTGGGTATTTCATACATATATATATGTGGCTATCAATTACTGTTATCATCGAGCAGCAGCTGCACTTACGTAACATTTCAATGCGTATGCTACGCTCCACAGGCGCCACCAGCTTGGTGTTCGATGCCTGACAGCGATAGGTATTGTTGAGCGCCGCACGCGTTATTTGTGGCACCTCCAGCCGATTAACGGTTACATGACGGCCCATAGATACGCCGCTGCCAGCCTCCAGGGTCCTGGAGCCATTCAGCCATGTGACAGTGGGCTCTGGTCGACCTATGAACGGACATTGAATAAATATTATGCAAATTGCAGACAAGCAAAATATGGAGACTAGACGCACACACTCACAAATATATATGACTATATAATTTGAAATCCGAAATGAATATTTAATGGAAATATCAAATTTTTATTTTTGATTTGTTTGTTGCAAACAAACTTTCGCCTCATGCATTATTAACTCGCACTAACTTATTAAGCAGCAGTCCGTGCAGCCTGACGCGGCGCCGCATTCGGCAAATTTATGACCGTAAAGAACTTTACACATTTTAATGATAATGCGCATTTAGCAGTGTGTACCCAAGGCTTTTAAAAAAGGCTTAGCCAGCTTAACTAGCAAAGTTGTGGTCCCCGCCCTACCTCCAGATCAGCAGCAGCAGCTGTACGAGAGCTGACCCTATCAACCCACCAAACTTTGGATAGACAAACGCCAAAGCCTGCATGTTAAATAAGCCGAAAAAAGGACGGGCAAACTGCTTTCCGAAATTCAAAGGCCAAAAACAAAAAAACCTGTGTATCCAAAGAATACAACTTTATCATTATTATAATCTAGTTGGCTATAAGGTAGATTTAAATGTAATAACTATTATATCATGCTTAGGTTTTAGTTTAGTTTTAGTCTTAGCTGGGAGAAAATAAAAAATAAAACCCTAATGTGTATATTAAATGTTCAACATTATAATTAAATAAAATTTATTTTATTCATTATTCATGTCGTTTTTTCAGCCTCATTTTCATTTATTCTACTTTTTTCCGCAAGGGGTGAAAAAAATCTAAGGCTAATCCCTATAAAAGATAATTATGATTTTCATTAAAATCAATTTGGTTATTAAATATTCATAAATGAATATTGAATAATATTTTACAGTCAATCTTTTTTTATTGTTCCTTATATTCATAAATAAAATGAATAATATTTTTAATATAATTTGTCTTCCATTTTTTCTTGTTATTTATAGCTAATTATCTGTTTACTATCATTTCAATCTGTACCGAATCACAATAAAAATAAAGCCTTATAAAACCATTGTAAATAGATTATCATCATTATTAACCATTATTATAAGATATAGCTAAATGGATATTTAATTAATATATACTTGATTTTATATCTTGTTTTTGTTTTCAGTTCTCTTTTGCTTTCAGAAATTGCAGTCACTGCCAAATTGAAAGCAAAAGAGACAACAAAAAAGCTATTAAGTTTGGCATGCTGCAGATTACATACCCTTGATCAATAATATATATAGTTGAGACATGTCTTATTCGAGATAAATTTTTAAAACTTTTGAGTATGAGAAATGCAAATGAGAAAGTTTAAAATTTTTATAATGAAGCTGACGAAAATATATTTAGCTGATAGTATACAGTTTTTTTGCCTTCTTTCAAGCATTTTAGTTAATTCAACATATTTTTATTTCTACTGGATCGAAAGTAAAAATCTAAGAGCAGTTAACTTAACTTAAAAATTTCACAATAATTAATATATACAAGTACATCTGTTTTCAGGTTTTATGTTGTCTATCGCAGTATCTGTTTTCTTTAATTTCACTCACTCTTTGGCTTTTTCTCTCTCTGCCTGTCTGGCCAAAGTAATCGAAATTCTGGAACCTTTTTTTCTTTTGCTTTTCCCTTCACGTCTAACGCTGGCACCCTTAAGTAAAAGCATTTCATCTGCTGGCTCACATATCAAATGCACAAAATATTTTTAATCCGTTTAAGTGCCCCGAAACGTTAGCTGAGGAGTGGAGACGGAGGAGTAGCTGCTGACTGCAGCTTGGCCATTAAGTCAGCCAAGTGAATGTGGCGGAAATGAGCAACAATAGCAACAAGCAGCTGAGACAAGGTTTAGGTTGGGGCAAACACAAGTAGCAAGTGGCAAGTAGCAAGCAGCAAGTAGTTGATAGTTGAGTGTGCGTGTGTGTGTGTGTTTCTGTTGCGAGCGCCAGTTTAGGGAATTTGGTGCCCAAATGTTTGCTGATTGCAAAGGATACGCAGCGACAACGACATTGGCGACAATAAGCCAGGCCAAGACAGGACACAGGACAATGGCAACGAATGTGGCACGAAAAGTATGCAGGGATAATAGACAAATAACAGTTGCCTTGTGGCATTTAGCTGCTCACATTATACTCGCATGTCGCTGCCCCTTCCACCCCTTCAACGCATCCCCCCCTGTAATCCCTTCCGTAATGAAGACAGCGCGCTGCTAAGCCATACTTAAGGTTGTCGACAATTGGTTGGCTGGTGGCTCTGGTGGTGCTGATGGTTCAACTGGACGCCACCACCAAATTATGCATAGCTGTGGCCATAAAATTGCTTGGTCTGTATGTGGATGTGACCGGAGTTTTTATGGCTGCGCTTAGATTAGCTTTTTATTGCTGGTATTAATTGCTATTAGCCGAAGTTAATAAAGTTGATAAAGCAATTTGGCATTTGGCGTTTATTGTGCGCCACCAGCTGGGGCTATGATTAGTGCGTGGCTATAAAAACCGCATCAAGATTTGCATGCGCTTAACTTCTCTCTCTATGTGCCCCCCTTTCTCTCTCTCTCTCGCTCTCTCTCCTTCTCTCTAGTCACCATGTGACGCCTCGCAGCTAATATTAGTTAATTTGGGTAAGCGCACAGCGGGGGCCATTGGCTTCAGTTGCAGGTGGAAAATGAAATATGCATTTGCTGGCTGGCAGGCTGCCGCCTGGTTGGCAACAAAATGTTGCATACAAATCACAGTCGAGCTGAGGCAGCCAGCTGCCAGGGCGACTGTGTCGCCCCAGCAGGTGTCAAAATGGCAAATGTCGTCGGAGTCGTCGGGAATCGTTGCTGCCCAGCCGCCCGCTGGCAGCTGGCAGCTGGCAGCTGGCATCTCGTCTACATAGTGGCTAATCAAAGCAGCTGGCGCGTTTGAGTACGTGACGCATTGCCAAAACCAAAACAAACCACATGGCAGCGAATGCCAAAGCTGAAGTCGCACAACCAAAGCGAAATCCTTTGCATGCAGAGTGGCGCACGTAAACAGGGGCATGAGGCAGACGGCAGGCAGCGTGTTACATTCAGGTGCACAAAGCCAGAGCTAACTATTTGCGTAGTTCAAAGTAAGGATTTGCCAGACACGACTGTTCCTACACTCAGAGAAAGCCAGGAACTATGCACTCAAATCAACATAAGCATTTCTCAAACTGCACTCAAGCTCATTTCTAGACGGCACATTAATATAGTTATTAAAAAAACACATTTTTTTAAAATTCGAAGATATCTTATAAAGTGTTTAAATTAAGAAATATTCTGTACTCAAATCACGCCAAACTGCAGTTAAGCGGAAAGTTTATAGATACTTTTTGAAAAATCTTTTCTAAATTCGAAATTCTACCAAGACTTATGTCTTATATATATATACAGTACTTAAAATAAGAAATATTCTACTTTAATAAAGAATGTTTCCGGTTTGTTATATGTATGCAAGTTCGTCTTATAGCTGGAAATTCTCGCCAATTTTGTTCCACATTATTTAAAATTTAAAAGGATAATATATTTTTTTCCTTTTTTTGCGACTTTTAATTAATAGGATGAACATCAGGCAATCAATTTAGAATTAACTGTCAATTATAAAATTAAAATATTTAATATAAATTTAAAACTTAAATATTATATATTACAAGAACAATATGTATATATTAAGGCCAAGACGTTATGAATTTATAACTGGTCTGATTAGCATTTGAAACAACATTTTCTCTGCGTGCATATTGAAAGTGCAGCTGGTGAAAATCATTAAAGCATGCCAATCGTTAAAGCTCAACTGCCTATGGGGCGTATGCGCAATGCAAGTTGATTGATACCAAAGCTTCCCACAGTTTTGCTCAACTAACTGAACTAGTAATTTGCGCAAACTAAACTACAAATTTGCTTGAAATTAAGCCCAAAATGCGGCATGCCAGCTTTTAAATCAGCTTACACAAATACCCTTTCGAAGCGTAGAATTAAGTCTGCAGTTTGTCTGGTCTCCAAAAAAAGGAAAATATATATATATATAAAATATTGTTGTCAGAAAGTTAATGATTTATAATGGTCGTGTCAGGGCAGTCAGCGTCGTCGCCGAGCAGCGTCTTCGCCAGCCAAGCGGCAAAGCTTCAACTGGAGCCCTGCGAGCGGCAGATTCAGCGAAGCGTGCAACTTGTACAAATTTTTCACACTTGCCGGCAAACAGTGTTGAAAAAACCGAAAAAAGAAAAGCTTTGCCCATGGACGTTGCCGTTTCACCTTGGGGACCTTTTTAAAGATTTACGATGCCGCATATGCCTACAGGTCATAGAGGCAACGTTGCGACGCTGCGACAAAAGCCAGACGCTGAAAATTGTTGCATTTTTCAAAGTAAAGTGGCAATGACAGCCGCAGCCGCAGTAGCAGCCGCAGTCGCACAGCAGTTGCTGCCACAGCCGTTGCCGCAGCAGACGGCCGGTCGACACTGTCACCGCAGACTCTGACATACATTTATTTTTATTATTTACGACGACTTAGGCTATGCTTCGACTACGCCTCAACATCAGCCTCAACCTCAGTCTCAACCTCAGCCTGAGCTTGGGCCGGGGTCTGGGCCGTGGGCCCTGGGCAGCGTGTGCGCGCCTATCTGCTGTGCCTCATCTTTAATTCTTTAAATAGACTCACGGCCAGGCATTGGGGCAATGTTGCGTGTGGCATTGCTTGTCATCCTTGCTTGATAGCCTTTTGTCTGAGTGCTACATTTAAGTAGCTGCCTGTGCATGTGTGTGTATGTCTCGCGTCTGTGTCGTTTATCATGATTTACTTACCGCCACGCACTTCACATGTCAACACAATATTATCGCCCTCGAGCAATGGACCCACAGCGCCAGCAACATCACGGCCCGAGGCATCGTACACGAGTATTTGATGCGGAGGAACTGCAAAGTACAGAGAGGAAGAGAGAGAAGGGTGCAGACGGGGTGCCGCAATGTAGTTGCCTCTTTAAGGCCCGTATATTGCATTCACTGTTCGCTGCTAGCTTACCAATAACCGTTAAATTAATTCTATGGTTACGCGTTGGCGAGTTCTGAAAGTCCACGCGACAGCGATAAACCTGTTGACAAAAGTCCAAACAAACAACAAAAAAAATAAAATGCATTAGGCCAAAAGGAAACAAATATAATAAAGCATACTTTATGGGGCGTTGGCAGTACTTACGCCCTCATCATCCAGCTGTATATTTTCCACAGATAATTTCGCTGGCTGCTGTCCGGTAACAAAATACGCACGTGGCCCAAATGAGTTGGTATCGGACCAGTAGAGCGCCTTCTCGAACGGTCGCCCACGCACGTCAAAGCTGCCCCAAAGTAAAAGAAGTAGAAGGTAACATGTAAAAATATTAGAATTTCTTTTTCAAAAAATAATTGAATATATATATATAAGGAAATATATTTGTATAAGTAGGTATTGGCGATAAGTTGTCTTCGGAATTGCCTCCAGTTTTATGTCAAAGTCGTAAATTTAAATGCGGGTTGTTGTTTGCTAAGAAATTTTGTTGACATGGGCACTGGGAATGGTATAGGGGCTGTTTTAGGTGCTGTTAAGGGGCTGTTCAAGGAGCTGTTTAAGGCAGAGGCTTCTACAAAAGCTGCAACTACAAAAAGAATGTACCAAAAAATGTACTTTTTTATTCAAAGATATACCTGACATTTTTCTGTTCACAGTTGGCACAATTTTTTTCATTCTATGCTTTTTATTTTAAGATGTTGTGTAAATATTTTTTTGCTTTACTGAAGTTTCCAATAACATTTTATGTAAATATGCAAAATTTACTAGTTAATGCCAATAAAACATAGCCACAAATGGATATGGTAAATTATTTACGAATACAATTTCCCTATGCATAGGGACAAAAGAAATTTAATTTGTTAGTTTATATATTTATTTAATAGTTTTTATCGTTTGTTAAAATTTAAATAGCATACTGCCTATGTATAAGGACTAAAGAAATAGGAATATAGTATATAACTTTATGTACAATTGTTCTTAATATTTGTTTAAATTACAATAAAGGAAGCTAAAAACTGGATAAACAAGTTTTTAAGAAATTAATTTTAAATAATAACCAATATTCTATTTTTTCATTGAAAAGTGAGTATAAATAGTATATACTTATACTTTAAAATTGTAATTTTTTATTGTAAAAGATATATTTTTGGTTCATTTAGGAACAGTCGTACAAATGCTGGTACAAATTTAGGGTACAAAAGCCTTTTTTTGATGTTACCTTTTACAAAAGCTGTTGTAGGCCCTGTTACTGAGGCTCTCATAAAAGCTATCACAGGAGATCGCAAAAACGCCTGTGATAGGAGCTGTTATAGAATTCTAATACAAGTTTTTTTATAGGACCTAAACTAGAGCTGTTATATGCGCTGTTACTTGTGTTTTTTCCCATAAAAAACAAAATGGCACCTCAATTTAGCACATTTTTCAATTTAAACGTTTTGTAACTGCGGCACTTGGTGATAGGGTCCCCAAGCCACCTCCTCCTCTTCTCTGTCCGTGTCGCATTGCCAGGCCAATAAAAAGAATCGTTAGAAAAATGTTTAAAAAGTAGCTGCGGTTTTTCTCTGATGGGGTGGGGGTGCTGTTGGGGCGGTTCGAATTTTCACGCGTCTACAAAATGACCCTTTTCCTGTGCCGGCTGACCGAAACCTTTGAGCATAAATTTGCACGCAACTAATTTCTTCCGTTTCGCATTATTTTCGCAGCTCGAGCCGACAACGTTTGCAATTTTGCGCATTAAAAAGCCTGACGTGCTATCTTTGGCGCTTTTTATTGTATTTGTTAATGTCCGTCCGAGCGATGGCAGCACAACAACAGCAGCAACGCCACCACCACCATTGAAGCAGCCATCCGGACAACGACCAGACAGACAGACGGACATAGAGCGCCGAGTGCCGCAAATGACTTGGCAAAAGCAAAGACAGGACCCTGCACACAGACAGCACAAGTTGTGTCCTTTTGTTGTTTCCGTTGTTGTCGCCATTTGTGCTGCTGCTTGTTGTTGTTGCTATTGTTGCCCTCTTGCTTTTGCTGCGCTTGCGGTTAGTCGAGCGGTTTGTCATTGTGCCGGCTGCCTGCCAGCAGAGTATTGTTTGCGCCTTTAAGTGGTTTTTTATCATTTTGCCGCTGACACAATTTATATCCGGTGCTCATATTTCTTATGCTTATCACGGGGCGTCTTTTCGTCCACACCCCTACCCTCCCCACCCACCCTGGCCACGCCCCTGTAGGACCCCTATGCTGTGACCGCCTCATGTGTTGACCAGGCAGACATTTCTAATTATTGTTGAAGTGCAGCAACCCATGCGGCGCATAAATTAAGGCCCCAAAGCCGCGCTTAAGCCGCTTTCAGGCCCAAAGCACGTTCCCTAATTAGCTAAATTAAATATATATGCGAGAATATGAAAACAAAAGGCGCAGTTCAACGATTTACGCACTCTACAGATAAAAAAAATGGATGAAAATAAAAATTAACAAGTATTAAGGCGAGAGTGGAGTGTGATCGACTTGGAGATGCCCTCAAATCATCTCTCACGTTAGTGCCTTAAAAGAATATAATAGATAGTTTCATTTATAATGTCTGCTGCTTAATCTGAATCAAATTTATGGAATATACAGCTGATATGCTAAACGAGTGCAAAATTGTATATAACTATATATAATATTATAGCTTATGATTCTATATCTTGATATTAAGAGCCATTCAACAACAGAGAAACAGAGGGAGCGAAAGGGAGAGAGTAGACATTTTGTACCAGAGAAGAGAGAGAGAGAGCGTGAGAGAGACCGTGTCCTTATACCTAATAGAAGAAAACCAAGGATCTTTATTCCTAAGAGAGTGGTGAGCCTGAGTAACGACAGACAGCGACAGACAGCGACAGACAGATAATGAGAGTACCAAATGAAAATACTACAAAAGGAGAATGAGATTTTGTACCAAAGAGAGACAGATATGAACAGGCAGAGGAAGAGAGATTTGTGTATTAAAAAGAGGAAGAGTGACAACGCTGACATCAAAAAGAGGAAGAGAGCAAAAAAAAACAGAGAGAGGTAAAATGAGAGAAGAGAAAGAAAAAAGATAACCTTTTTACCAAACAGAAAGAAAACTGATTTTTATATAAATTGGTGACTCTGGGTATAAAGATACTTTTTCGCTTCTTTAATATAGAAGTTATATTTTTGAATACCTCATTTAACAAATTTTCTACTTACAGGGTATACAAAGTAGTTTTAAACGCTGCATTTTGGGCCTCAGCCGTCGTAGCTGGTTTTAATTTTGCGTATACGCAAACAAAAGAGAGTTACGCCGACCAGTCAACAAAAGGGAAACAACAAGCAGCGATAAGGCAAGGTGCGGATTGGCGACTGAAGGAACAGTCCAATGTTATCCTGTGGCAGGCGGCTCTCAGTCCTCTCACGTCCCCGGCTTGGCATGACCCTAGCCTAGTCGCTGTTGACGTTGTGTTTTCTTGTTGTTGGCCTTAGGAAACAATAATGCCAAGTTTGCACAATGAGCAAAGCAAAAGGCAGGCGAAAAAAAAATGAAGGAAGAAAATAGCGTTCAGCCAAAATGCTCGAGAGCAGTAAAAATTGTAAAGAAAATGGCGGGCCAAAGGAGGCAAAGGAAGCAAAATGGAAGTGGGCCAAGCGCTGGCAGGAAAACGTAGTAGACACGACAACATTGTGGCAGTTGCAGAAATGTTGACTGTCGTCGGTCGGTTGTGGCCAAGTGGCCAAGTGGGCGACCTCCACGCCTGTCCATTTTGAAGAGTTTGCCTAGGGTCCAACCTCAGCTCCAAACTGATGCTCGTTCATTTCTTTTGTCTGCCGCTCTCTTCTTCCCATTTTTTTCCAACAATTAGTTGAGTTTTATTTATTTTGCGTTAATTGGTAGCACTTTATCTTCTGCTCGAATGAATGAGCCACGTTATTTAAACAAAACGAGCGCGCAAATCCCTCGAAGACCTTCTGGACATGGCTTGATAATTACGTTTCTTTTTTTTGGGCAACGCCCACGGTCTAAACGCATATGCTGAAGGCACGCTCCCTACCTTAATCCAATATGTATACGTGTATATGTAGAAGGGCTTCTCATATTGCCATTTAATGTTTTTGCCTTTTTATTTTGCAACGCTTACGAAATGCTATTCAAAAAAATTGCAAAAGGGCTGCGCGCGGGGGTGCAGACGAAATAAGGGACCAAAAACTTTCAACTTCATATGGGTGTGTAAATGTGTGTGTTTGAGTTGATGACGCTGACAATAACCATTGAATAATTTTATGACAATATGTGTCAGAGCGTGTCCCTGTCCGTATTCCGGCGGCTTCGTCTGCCTGATGGTATTTTTTTGACAGTTTAAACATATGTACCCCAACTCTTGGCGGGTGCTTGGGGCGGGGCGGACCGAAAAAAAAAAATAATAACTGTTGACTTCAATTATGCAGCACCAGACAAAAGTCGGTAAACTATGAGGGCGTACAAAGGCCCAGCAGCTGCTGCTGTTTGTGGTGCCTGTAACTGGCGCAACTTGTCCCATATTAGGCAGGTGGAAATTGCTTGGTATTATGTCTGGCAGCCCGTATCAAGTTATGCCAGAAAAAAACACACACACCCAAAAAATATCCCAACCAAGAGTGAGATAAAGCTTGAGCGAGAGGGCGCCAAAAAGTATGCAATGGAACTGAACAAAACTCGCAACAAATTTTAAATTGGTTCGCACGCAAAAACAAACAGAGCAAACGGCGAGAAATATGAATGAAAAAAGAGCTGTTCACGCCCTCATACACAATACACAATGCATACACACACTCACACACACAATCGTATGCAAATGGTTTTACTGCCCCTTTTGTTTATTTTTTTTCCATTTCTGTGCGCACATGTG
Organism: Drosophila robusta; assembly: GCA_035043565.1. NCBI lineage: Eukaryota > Metazoa > Arthropoda > Insecta > Diptera > Drosophilidae > Drosophila > Drosophila robusta. The sequence goes on from JAWNMW010000235.1 coordinate 6,384,003, forward strand.
TGTGTGTGCGTATTGGTATTATTATGGAGCCATGCTGTGTAATATCTGTAAATTTCTTTTGTTATTGCCAACAACAGTTTTTGCCGAATTTCATCACCCCCTCCCCACAAAGCCAGTCTTGCCACAACTCGCCCCCTTCTTCGCGCAGTGTTGACATTTGTTGGCATCATTCCGCACATTGTTGCCGCTGGTGTTTTTTTGTTTTGTTTGCTTTTCGCTGGCTCTTCTTTACTTTTACTATATAATTTGTAGCATATGAATATATGAAAACAAAAGAAAAAAAAGAGAAGCACACACACACACAGAAACACACATATAAAACATAGAAAACTCCTCCATGATGGCCAAGTTCAAATTTATGCAGTGTTGCCCAATAAATTTGGCAATAAATTCAGAATAAAACTTTCATCTTGGTAGGTTGCCCATTTTGGTTGTTGTTGTTGATTGTTGATTTTCGCCAAAGTTTTGCATGATCCAAAGAAATGAATTCATATTGCTGTAAAGGTTTTTCAGTGCCATTCAGTTTTGTTTAGCTGAAATATTAGTTTTTCTTCGACTTTTTGTTTTCAGGTTATAAAACTGTTTCTATCAATTCATTGCGTGGTAAAAGGTTTTTATAACCTTGAAGAGGTTAGTTAGACCTCGTCATGATGTAAGTAATGCATAGAAGAAGAAGCTGGATCGGATTACTATATTATTAGTTTTAATAGGAACTATCGGACATAAAATGAGTTTTTGAATGTTCCGGATTAAACTCGACTACTGAAGGTGTCACAATTCTTTTAATATAAAATAAATAAATAGAAGTCTAAAATATATTATTAATATCGGACCACTATAGCATATAGCTTCCATAGAAACATTTTTTTTTGTATGAATCTTAGCAATTGTGGAAGCTTCTATGATTCGAACAATTAAGCAAAATATTATATAATATAGCCATCTATAGGAACAGTCGGTCAAAAATTGAGTTTTTGTGTGAAAATATAGTTAACTTAGATAGTTATGATAATTATAATTATTATAATTATTAATTATATTTAGGTATTCATGTTTGAAAGGGTATTTAATCGTCGACACCACAAAAATATAAGCTCCTTCTCGCTTTTCTTCATTATACTCGTTCACGAAGTGAAAAGAGTATATTGGTTTCGTGCAATCTCTGTCATGCTGTCCGTCTGTTTTTTTTTAAATTTTGGATATATACTTGTAGTTATCTGCTTCAGACAAAGTGTTAAGATTTTTGTGCCACGCCCACTGGGAGGCTGGCAAATCGATTAAAGGTGAATATTTCTCACAATATTAAAGTTAGTCGCAAAATTTGGTATGTGGATTGCCGGTGACCTCCCCAAAAGATTGTGACCTTTATATCCCTGCCACGCCCACTAGAGCGCCCCCAGCCACCTCGGCCCAGAAATTGCGCAAACCTTTTTTCTGCCATACTTGTAGAGCTAAAATCACCAAATTTGGCAGACAGTATTTGGGTGACCTCCACTTAAGATCGAGCCAAAAAATGTTGGCCACGCCCACCCCCACCCCTATGAAATATAAAAATTCTAAATTTTTCAAAAATAACAATAATAACTTCTGTGTACTGTGAATAAGTATTATGCAGTCGGTTACGTCCAACTGCAACGTTCTTACTTGTTTTATGTTATGTAAGCTATAGTTCAGTTAATTGTGATTGTAAAAGATTAGTTAAGATAGGAGAAGTTTACCCGGCAACACCTGCTTGAAGAAAACTATATGTTAAGCAACAAAAAAACTTTAACTCACAAGACAAAAAGATATCGATAGGAATAAGAAAAAAGCATAATAGGAGCCAGCTAACCAGCCGGGATAAACACCCAATTGCTCGTTTCTTGTTTAATTAAAGATTGCCCAGCAGAGAGCAAAAACTAGGACAATGGAGCATCGTTTGTGGAGGCCACCGAAGTCCATTAGAACGTCTGAATATAGTTGGGTCGAAAGCATTTCGTTGCCGCAATGGCAATAGACGGATGCATTAATGCCAAGTCAAAGTTTAGTGGCTGAAAATCGATTTGCATGCGCTCTATGCATTTCCGTTTTTCACACAAGCCCACACACACACACATGCACACACATGCGGCGACTTAATTACAGTTTTAAATAACCCATCTAACTGGAATTTGCGCAAAGTGCGGCACAGTTGCAATTGCCGCTGGTTGGCCATTGCCAGGCCTTTGTTGTTGGCGCTCGTAAAGCCCCGAAAATGCACTCGAGTTAATTGCCGTTGGCTCGACTTTTGGCCAACTTGGCCGCGTCCTGCGGGCTGCTCAACTGCTGCTGCTACTGCTGTTGCTGCTGGATTTTATTGCCAGCCATTTTGAATACCATTTCGTGGTTTATTACTTTTGTGGCCGGCAGATTCTCAAGTAAAGCGCCAAGTGCACGGCAAACAAACACAGACACACACACACACACACACACACACACATACACGCACGCACACCCAGACCAAAGTGAGTGCACTTTCGATTGCCGTCGCGCACACCGTCTGAATGTTGACTATATACATATAGATATATATGTATATGTGTATTTATGGGCCAGCCCAGTGGCCAACGCTGACGATTATGGCAGTTAGCGTGGGCCGTAACATGGATTACGGCTCCTTTTTGACAGCCACAACAGCCTGGCCAAACCGGCGCCAACACGCAGAGCTGCCGTTTTGCAGTGCAGCAAATTTCATTATTTAAGCACCAAAAGCTCCCCCGACGCACTCTACACGGCACCCTTGCCGCAGCCTGGCAACCGAGCTGGCTTTAAAAATCAATTAACCTTGATTGCGGCCGTGCTCAATACGTTTTTTATGGCTGTCAAAAGCGGGGGCCAGCACGGGCCAGGCCAACATTGTCTTTGCCCTTTGTCCTTGTTTATTATGTGCGCTTTGTTTTTGCCGCCTTCGTTTTGTTGCCCTCGCTCTCTATTGATGACTTGCAATATTGAACATGACATTTAGCAACTAAATGCCTGTTACAGCTGCCGGTCACGCCCACCAATGCCAAATGTTAATTTTAATAATGCTGCTTGACTTCTTGCCGAACGGAACAATACGAAACTCAATCGCCTACAATCCATAACAGTTAAATACATATATATATTATATATAAAACAAAAGCAAGAGCATGCAAAAAATACAATCCGATGAAAATCGCATTTCAAGGGTCAAAGATCAGCAAAAAAAAAAAAAAACAAATCCCAGCAAAGGTGCGGACCATAAAAAAGGGAAAAGGAGGCAAAAGCAAAGCATAAAATGTTGCTAACCCTTAAAAAATCCTCAGCTCAGCTGGTCCGGACAACAAAGCAAATTTTAACATTATAATTTTTAATATTTTTGCCTTTCGGCCTGGCGGGGCCGGGATAGCCCTTGTTGTTGTTGTTGTTGCCGCCGCTGGTGTGAAGCTGTCAAATGCAGAGCACCCTAGACAGGGCTCTAGGTAAGGCTCAGGCTTGGTTCCGGACTGCAAGCTGTGACATCCTCACAAAATGTGGCAAACGGAAAGCACACACAAACACATACACACACACACACATACACGGGACACACAGGACACATATAAAGGCTCGCATGTTGCCTTTCAATTTTGGCATCTTTTTGGTCTTAGCTGTTGGCTTTCGTTTCTTTTTAACTTGAGTTGCCTTCGATTTCACGCAGCGCTGGCAATTTTATGCCAAAAAAATCCAAGTTGTAGCATTGCCCCACCCGTTCTCTGCTCTATATCTTTACCGCTCCCCGGGCCCGCAACCTTTGCGCCTGCTGTGGCTTAGTCTTGTTGTTGTCGCCGCTGTTACTGTTGCTTGTTTACTGTCTTTTATTTATTTGGCTGTTGCTTGGTTTTTTACGTTTTTTTTTGCCCTGTTCGTTTCCAAGGAAGGGAAATCGAATTCGAATCACTTTCGGATATTTTGGTTATAAAGTCGGAAATTTTTGCGACATTATTGTTTTCGACATTTTCCTAGTTTTTGGCAAACATTTTTGCTCCCACTCGCTTTCGCCCTGTCCCATTGTCTGTGCAGCACTGAAATTTATTGCTTCCAATTGAGTGCACGAAGCGGCAACAACAACCAGCACGAAGTGGGCCAGCTGGGAGCAGCAGGAGTCGTAGGAGCCGCAGGAGCAGCAACAGCTCGTGAACAGCTCGCGCTTGTCCTTGATATACACGTGCGTTCACGGCCCTGCCCCTTGTTATGCTCCCCTTGGCAGGGCCCCCCCTCCCCAAAACGGTTCTCTATGCTCTGTCCGTTGGGCAACACACTGTGCGCTGGCAACATATTGGAGAGAGGAAGCACACATGTAAGCAAAATTGACAAGGCTAAAGGATATCGATGTCTGCTTATAATGTGCAACATATTAAACCTAAGCACACGCTCACAGCGCCCGCTAGCTCTATAAATAACAGCAGGAGCAGGAGCAGCAGCAGCAGCAGCATAGGACACACACACACACACACACCTCTGACTCCCGCTTAGCCTCGTCGCGTCCCCTAAAATAATCAAAGTTGCCGCCAAAACAGTTTTCACTTTGGCTGCTATTATTTTGCTGGCCTGGCCTGTCGTTGATGTCCTTTGCCTTTGCTTTTGGCCCTGCGGCTAATATATGAGTCCATGTCGCAGCGTTTGGCCTCGGCTCACTTTTGTTTTTGACCCAATGCCGCTGCTCCTGGCCTAGGCACATCAGTTTCTTTAGAGTCGCCTCGACTCGAGTTGAGTTGATATTGATGATGTTATTAAAATAATAAATTATTTGAAAATTATGAACTGGCGCCATTTCTCATCACGTGCAGAACAGTTGCCCAGGTCCTAAGCATAAATCAAAAGCTAGCCCCTACTTTAAGTGACTGCCACTCGATGGCGGAACTGGCTATGGCTTTACCTCACAAAACACACATACTCACCTGACAGACATAAACAGACTTTAAAATTAGCAGAGCAGTCTGTGTGTGTGCGTGTGTGTGCTACAATTTGTGGACTAACCGCTTGAAATTGAATTAAAATTGTGTTTCTCATACCCTGTGCTCATCAAAAATGGGTATAATAAAGTTGTGCCAGGCAGGTAAGAACATCTCCGATATTATAAGGTATATATATTCTATGACATTGATAAGTTTCGAGTATTATGAATATTTTGATTTTGGGCAAATAACAAACATTTTTATTATGTACTGATTTTAGGTATACATATATATGTGTAACATATTGCTTTGTCTTTATGCCATAGATGATATAAGTTCTCATCAGCATGGGCATTACTTGCATTTATGAAAATCGCATAGGAAAGCGAATTTTAGAAAAGGGAAAGAGGGAAAGAGAATAGCGAAAGACGGCAAGTGAAAAATAGAAATAGGGATCGACTAACATGGAGGAAAAGGTATAAAGAGGAACGAGAGAGATATAGAAAGTGTGTATGCGAAAAAGACTCTCGACTAATTGAGTCGAGTACTCTAACTATCTTTTGTCTTTTTGTCCTAAATTGAATACTTGAATACAGGAAAATCGCATAGAAAAGCGATATTTACGAAGAAGGAAATAGGATATTTTAAATTTAATATATGCACCCCAGAACCGGGGTACAGGGTATTAGTTGGTCAAGCATTCTACATATAAGCGCATATATTTTCCCCTTTTTTGCATTTAAAAGCCTGCGCAAATAGCATTTGCGTCTGCACTTACCTGTAAAGTGGTTTGCCAGCGCTCTCACGGAACCAGAGCACCATGTATACACGATCGTCCTTTGCCTCCGGCTCAATGTCACACGGCAAGGATGCGGTGCGTCCCAGCACGGCTTCTACGGCCACAGTGCTCACTACAAAGAGAAAGAGAGCGAGAGAGTGGTAAGAGAGTGGCATGAGGCTAAAAGTCAATTATGGGAATCATATACAAAGGCGGGCAGCTCCTAAGTGTAGTTTTAAATGTTACAACACGACGACTATTGACAAAGTCATTAACACAATATTAAATTGTCTGTTGTTGTTTTTGGTGCAATTACTTGACTTCTTCGATTCCTTAAACATCAACAAATGTCAACAAAATGCTGCCTTTTAACTGTCACGCCAACAACACGCAAAGCACTAACAGAAACCAAGCCAAATACGTAACCGAACCCCACACGACAGTCCACCCTCCTCGTCCTCCTCCTGCTCCAGGGCAAACTCCGCTCTACGTCGCACGCCTTCAACTTCGACTCTAAAAAGCCCGCCGCACCCTGACCCTAACCGCAATCGTTGCCATCGTCGTAGTCGCATAATCACAACCAAGTACGTGAGTGGGAATATTAATGCTAAATTGACGACAACGACAACGACAACTACGATGACGTCGACAACAGCAACAACAACAGCGCAGACGACGTCGACAATGAAATGATGATGATGGCAACCGGCATTGCCGGCGATGAGTTCTGCACCCAGTTTTACTCCTAGTCCTAGTCCGTCCATCCGCTGTCTAGCTGCGATTTCATGGCGGCCTCATCTTTTGCATTTAAACTGCCAATTGATGTCACTGCAAATAGATATACGCCAAGGACACCGTCGGGGACACGGGGACAGCGGTGTGTCGCAAACTCTGGAGCCAATCCCAGCAAATGACAGTGGTTAAAGCGCTGGATTCCAGCTGCCTAAGGTGATTGCTTGATGGCTTGATGGCCTAACGAGCTGCGCCTGACCGCAGCAGACATTGCCGGAGCCTGCAATTGCCTATACGATATATGGATATGGCCATAATTGCAATGTAAGGCAAAATTTAAACTGGAAATTTTTAGGCTTAAGCAAACTTTAATGGGAATTTAGAAATATGCCGCAAATGTAAGTATTATTAAAGTAGGAAAGTATTGATTGTAATTGTAAATAGATCTAATATTTGGCTAAAATATTAAAGAGTTTTTAAATAAGCTTGAGATTCGAATTACGAGGTATTTCTAGTTCGTTTGCTTAGGCAATTAAAATCAAAATTATTATCAAATTATTGATAAGTTTTTTAGTATGTTTTTGTTGCCTAAGATCGTAGCTTTATAGGACGGTATAATTGTATCTGGTAAATGTTAAGATCTTAGCTCCGGATATTGTGCACGAAACGTATTTTTTGTGTTCCTCTAACGATTTCTGCATATATATATCATAGCTTATTTAAATTCACAAGTCTGGCATCTAAACCATTTACTTCTAAAGAAAACCTTCTAAGATTATGAAACATATACAACCTTAACGGCGACGTGCGAAATATGCTAGAGATCATATTAATGAAAACCAAGAATATTTTCTTCTATATTTCGATGTTGTTTGTTTTCAGTATTTTAGGACCAAGTAAATTTTTTATCACAGATATATTTTATTGTCTTATTCATAAACGTTCCAAGGCATATATAAATTTAAATTTTATATATTTATATACTTCTCATATTTTTTATTGATATTCTTCCATATTTTAAATAGTGATTTATATTTCTGTAGTATCTTAATCTACAATTATTTCCGAATATATTTGCATCTTATTTATAAACTTTACAAAATTGAAAAATTATTTTTCTCTATTTTATTCCAACCATTTATATTCTTTTAAATATATAAATATTTATTTATATTTTTTCTTATTATAGACTTAAAAAATAAGCTTATGCCATATCGAACCCAAGCAAAATATACGTCTAAGATTATATTGAATTGAGATATTGAATGTGGGCATTTAATCAGTTGTCAATTTTGAGCTGATTGATGATTGACAGCGATTTAAGCTACAGTTAACGCTAGACAGTACACCTGGCAGCTGTTAGAACCAGAAAGAGAGAGAGAGAGAGAGTGAAACACACAACACACACACACACACACACTAAAAGATCCATCAAGCGGCGCAAAGCTCATTAATACCCAAAAAGGGGACCCGCAATCATGTTACGCGTAATTTAATTTTGGGACACCCGCCAGCAACAAATTCCTCACGCATAATTTCAGTTTGCACTCGTCTTTGTGTCGCGTACGTGTGTGTGTGTGTGGGTGATGTGTGTGTGTGGGTGGCAATGGCAAAATTTTTGACATTTATTTAATATGCGCACGTTTTATAGAAAAGCAATTCCCAGTCGTATAATTTATGGCACACTACAAAAATTTGCACATGAAAATGCCGACAGCACAGAGGCACGCTATATATAGAATATATATAGAATGTATATATACATATGTGTGACATATATACAGGCAAATGTGTGTTTGTATTTGGACTGTCGCAAAACATTGTAGCAATTTTCGTTGCGTTTGTAATTCCCATGTAAGATGTCAAACTCCCAACGAGCAGACCAAACACACACACACCCAAACACACCCGCATTCGGGCCGCTGTCTAGGCAAAGCGCTGCTGCGTCTCCTGATGGCAGCGGCATCAGCAAATTGACATAATTTGTGACGTCGCCGCCTCCACCCGCAGCTGCTCCTGGAGCCGCCGCGCTGTGCGCGCAAGCGTAAGTGTGTAATGAGTGATTTGCCCGTGAGGCGCACATGGCAGATAGCGGCGCCAATCGTAACCACTCCCGCCCCGTCTCATCTACCCCTATTCCCCTATCAGCCTGCCCAACCACAAGGCAACCAACTGGCAGTGCTTGGATTTTGGCCAAGTGGAGCGTGCTGCGGCTTAGGTGCCCAGCTGCTTGTGGGGTCATTGGCATGGATTAGTCTCAACGGCGGCAACAGTTGACAGACTTGACAAATGTGTCCTAGTTAACAGCTGTGTGTGCGTGTGTGTGTGTAAATAACTATAAAGCACACACACACGGACACACAAGTTTAATTGGCCAAGCTTAATTGTTGCCTTGTTTATCTTAAATATTTATAATACATCAAAATATATTTTATTATACATTCGTGTAAATCACTCGGAATATGTACAATTAAGTAGACCTGGCTGACCCAGCCACAATGTTTGCATTAAATATTTACGAGTATTAAGCCGTAATTTGTAGCAATAATTATATGGCGTTTTATATGCTTATTTTGGGTCATAATTCCGTTGAATTCACCTGCTCAGCATCTTTTACGTTTAGAGCCTAGGAGAATCAACACGAAAAATGCGTAAGGTTAATAGACTCTTGTCCTGGAGATAATTATGTTATTAGCCGTCTGTTTGTATAAAAATGTCTCTGAGCTCTCCCTTCTAAATTTTTCTTCTAAACTTTTTCTACCCTTTTTAAACGTTTTTATTTCTTTTCTTGGTTTTCGTTTTGAACTTCAATGTTTAATTAACGAATATAAAAAAGAATCCTGCACAACTTTAATCTTTCCAAACTTAGTTAAAATTAACTCGATTTTAAATTTTAGTCATGGTTTGACATCAGATATCATTCTGCATTCAAAATGTATGCATTATTAAAAATTTTTTCCTAAATGAGTTAGAAAACTACTATTACATATTTTGGAAAATTTTTTTTATTCATTTAAAATCCGTAATATGAACTTATTTAAATAAATTGATTTTTATCAAAACTCAAAATTTAGAAAAAATTTAAAGTAAAGTTTTCAGATTTTCCTAGACTTTGAAGTGCCGTAATTTAGCCAAAACTAAACCGATTTTCAACGCTGGGAACATTTTGATCATGATATCTTATCTAGATCTTTTCTGTTATGCATGTTAAAATTATGCAAAATTATATTTACAATCGCATTTACGCGTTTTTGAATAATGCAAATCATTTAGAATATTTTCGAGAGATTATTTTCAAAGTTTAATGTAAATACTTAATTTAGTAGAGTGCAGCGAAATTTAATCATAGTTTCCTTTGAGCTAGTTGCTCATATATTTTTAAATATGCTGTATTAAAAGTTATTGCAAACGAGATACTTGAGAGAGCCTTGTAGTTTTAGCATCTGATATTTTTTCACCTCCCCCATAGTGCTCTGTCCGTGCCCATTTTGCTGGCACATAAGTTTTCTATTACACAATGTCATTTCACTTTTTTTTGTATTATTTTTTTATTTTTTTAAGAAGCGCAGTATAAGGCAGATACAAATTTCATTTGTTCGCGTCGCTGTGGCAGCTTTGGTGTTGTTGTTTTGTTATTTTGCTGTTGTTGTTGTGTGTGTGTTGCATGAAAACTGCCAACAGCTCGGCAACACATACTTAACACAGGCAGAGAGGCACAAAGAAAAAAACACACGCAGCCGAGCCAGCTGGGTTATGCACATAGTATTTATATTTATATAAGTCGCTCTTATATAAGCGAAAGAAGCTGTGAAACTTATGCAAATTGCATTTCAGTGTCTGCGCAAAAGCAAACTCGACTCGAAAACACACTCACACACAAAAACACGCAGCCAGGAGTGGCGGTGCCTAAAAGTATGCAATGCTAACGGGCTGCGCTGGAAAAGCGGTAGAAAATGCGCATAATGAAATCCAATGCTATGGCTACGTCAGCTTCTTAACTTGGCTTGCTTCGCTGGGCTTGGTTGGGCTTGGCTAGGATAGTTGTGCCCGAGCTGCTTGCTGCTTGCCACTTTTACGTTCCACTTTCGAGCTGCTGCGGCTGCCTGCATGCTGCCTGCTGCTGCTGCTTGCTGCTGCGTATACATCTTCCTTCTTTTGTTGCGCGCTAAAGTTGTTCTACTCGTTTCACGCCACGGCCGCAGGAATTGCGTTGAGAGCCAACGACGAGGACGATGCGTCCTCTGAGCATGGTAATTTTCGCATGGGCACAACAACAGTTTGGCTGTGTGTGTTTGCTCAACTGTAGACACTTGTAAAAATAGTGTGCGACTATATGGCAGGCACTGTCGCCCGACCCTGGCCAACGGCAAAGCAGGTCACGTGTGGCATAAGCGAGGCGTTGCGTCAGTGCGGCTGCTTGTTCTTGCCGTTGTTGTTGTCATTGTCTTGGGTGTAAGAATTTTCTTTAAATAAATATGTATGCATATGCACAGCTGCTGCTTAACTCATGCTGTCTCGCTCTCGCTAGCTGGGCGTGCGTGTGTGTGAGTGTGTGTGCGTGTTTGTATAATTGAGATGAAAGGTAATGACTCGCATAGCATACTTTCGAGCGCCCAAATCGCGGCCCAACAATGCGCTAGACAATGCCATACAAAACACACACACACATGCATTGTGTCTAGGTGTATGTGTGCCGTGTCGTTGTTGTTGCCTCTAAGTGGCACAAGGTAAAGTCGTTGCTGCTGCCGCTGTGGCAGGTTTGGGCGTTTGACGCGCCTGCTAGTGTGTGGGAGTGCGTGTGTTTGTGTGTGTGCACTATTTGCACTAATTTAGTTGAAAACAAACAAAGTCCTTTGTTCAATTTTCGCCTTTAGATTGAAGTACACACATAGAGATAGAGAGAAAGAGAGAGAAAGAGAGAGAGAATAGAGAAACTTAGCCGGCGGCTAAGCAGCTGCTGCTTGGCGCAACAACTAAAAAAACAAAAAAAAAGCAGCAACAACAACAATGCCAACGGCAGCCGTTGGCAAGTGTTAACCCATTTTTAGCCTACTCACTCTAAGTAATTAGCCAAGTACATTTGCAGCTTATAAATTTTGCATAAGCTGCAATTAGTAACTTCTTGCAACAGTTGTTGCCACAGTTGCTGACGCTGCTTTTCGTAGTTGTTATCTCACGTGCGCCCAATTAGCGGCAAAATGTCAATACTTACGCCCAGTTGTTGGCAGCAGCCTTGAAGCCAAAGCCGGAGCCCAGCAAGTAACAACAAAATTCAAATTGAATTGCGGCATAATAAATAATAAGTCAGGCCAAGAGGAAAGGGCCGACTGTCAATGTCGCCGGGCGCCCCCTCAAACGGAAGCGATAAAAGCAACAAAAGCAAACACACAAAATAACAAATACGTCAATAAAAAACAAGTGAGCGTGCTCTAGGTGGGAGTGCTCGACTAGCAGATACGCTGTCATCAGCTGAATAACTCTTGAGTTTATCGCATAAATTTAATGTAATACTCAGGAATTCAATTATTATTCAAATATGTTAAAATATTGTGCGGCATGTGGGAGGTATCAATGATGGAAATTATTCGTAATCAGTGTATGCTATGCGAGAACATACGTGCCAGAATTAGTAGCTTTAGCTTTTAATAAGCACCAAGATATGCTCTAAAATCAAATCTTAAATCGATACTTACCGATATTAAGGCCAAGTAGGGCAGGTATCAATATATAAATAATATTCTTGATGTGAGTATAGGAAAACATATATAATAAATTTAAGAATATTAGCTCCTATACTCACCGAGCTATGTTATAATAACTGTGGTTACAAATCGACATATAAATATATTACAAATTTCCAGTCTACAGCTCCTATAATTATATTTATGTCCTATGAGAACATATATACCAAATGTAATAGCTCTAACACTTATAGTCTCAAATTTATATTTATCGCTAATTGGCAAATGGAACATAATCGTAAACATTTTTTTTAACTTGCTCTGAATATATGATAATATATATAGTTTACGAGCTCGGTGCGCTTATAGAGACAGACAGTCGGACGGAAAGAAACACGGACATGGCGAAAACGGCTCAGCAGACGTCCTTATACACTGCTTACAACCACAATGCCTTTGTTTACCCATTTGCAAGGTAGGGTATGAAAATCGAAATAAATATAAAAATGCAAAAGTAACTGGCAGGCCAAAATAAACATGCTCTTTGCTTACATACTAATTGACCTTTAGCCGGTCGCATTGCTCAAACGAGGGCAATTTCCGCTGTAAGAGCGGTTTATTGATTTGCCTTACTGTTGAATCAATCGATTCTTAAACGGCTCAAGTAGCTGCTTTAAAGCCAAGTTGTTTATGGCTCGCACCTTAATATGATATACAGACAACAGCTGAAATGCTCTACCATAAAATTATCAAGAGATATAAGTAAGAATGCTCTGATTGGGAGTGACCGGCTAGGAGATACCCTGAATCCAGCTGGGAGCTGCGAGTTGAGTAACTTCTAAATTCGCATGATCTTTATGAAATTTCAAGCATAAATAAAAAGAGCAATCAAAAGCGGGAGAAGTTCAAAATTCTTGTCCTGCATATGCTTTAGAACATACTAACCAAATTTGGTGGCTTTAGCTATTATAGTTGCTGAAAAAAACCGGGTCGTAAAACCCATATTTATCGATTATATGAAAACGGAGGTTGTTGCCAATGTGAAATTACTTTATCTACGTATGGTATACATGAACTTAAAAAACCAAGCTTTAAGTCCTTAAATTTTAAGTCTCTTAAGTCGACGCACATGGCCAAATCGACTCGGCTGTTGATGCTGACCAAGAATATATATATGTACCTTATGGAGTCGGAGATGCCTCCCACTGCTTGTTACATACATTTGCACAAAACCATTACACATTTTTTACCAATTTTCAATGGGTTCAGCGTATTAAATAGAGAGGAAGACAGCGAAAGCGGAAACGTGTCTCAAATGGCGTTGGCCTCGCTCTTTAATCCTTGGTTCGCGTCTGAAATGTGAGCTGCCAGTTTGTGACTTTTGTGTTAAGGATTGCGGGGGTTGCGGAGGTTGTGGGGTCTCAAATGTTGCACACAATGCACAAAGGTTCGAAATCTGTGTGTGTGTAGTTTGATGCCTGTCTTGCACCTTTGCCCAGAAATTACATCAATTACAGCGACTTGTCTTCAACTAAGCTGACCGAAAAAGTAAGAATAACGAGCCGAGCAACGAGACCTTGCGGCTGTCTAACAATACCCAAACACACACGGACACACACAGGCACAAGTGGGCGTGTAACCAGGTGGGTGGTGGCCTGGTCCCATGCACATTTGAGCACACATTTGACCTGAAGTGCATTGGTCATCACGTGTGGCCATGAGTCTGCATTTGAGTGCACTTTGGTCAGCAATTATTTTACGTTGAGGTCACATTAGAGAGGTCGCCGCCAGTGTGGCCAGCTTGGCTGCCAAAGCTAAGGCACGTGCGAGGGTTGTGTGAAATAGATAGCATCCGGAAATCTTGCATTTTATTCATTGGAATATACATTTATTAAAGTGTTTTGTTTTAAAAAGTTTGTTATATCGTTTTCCCTGCAGGTATATAAATAAAACTAAGTATATTTATTTATTTATAGTACTTAAGTACTTTTGCCCAAATGATTGTAGCAGTATACGGGCTCTCTTTAAATGTGCATATTTCTCAAAAACTACAATTGCAACGTTATTTAAATGCACGAAAAATAGAACCAACTAGAATAAAATAAAATTTAACTAAGTAAATATAATAAAGTAAAACTATGTATTGTTTGGGTCATAACTGTAGATAATATTTTGTAATACTGTTATCGATACTATTGTAATTGTCATTGCCTACGTTCTTCGATATTATGCTTCAATTGTCAGATCAATCGACAGTGAACTGACCACTAATAGCGAAAAATGGCGCCATTTTTGGTTGCGAGTATTGACGAAATACAAGATACGACACAATTCATCTTATTAATAAGGTAATTTTGATATAAAGACATAAATAAATTGAAGTACCAAAGTGCTATATGTAATAAAATTAGTGAAAGTGTATAAATACGCAGAAGACCAACTCCAAATATGATGCCTCAACTCCAAAGTGGGTCAGATAGAATTTTAACCAATTTTAGTTTATAAATACTTGGTGAAGAAATTAGCTAATATTATTTGAACACATGCACATTAGCATTTGCATTAGGACACATTTTAATTTCCATTTATAAATTTAACTCTGCAGACTTTTGCAAGCGCGCCTTCTTATATCACAATTCCAATTAGAAAGCCAAGCGGTGCGCTCTTCTTCTTTTTGCCAATTGCCATTCTCGCTGACATCAAAGCCTTGCCACCTAGGCACACAAACAATGGCAAGTGACGTCACTGCGGTGATAATTTCGGTTTGTGAAATTGCGATCAGCAACAAGGAAATGGATTATTTTTTGTTATTCTTGGTACATTACTTGAGCGCCCCTCGCGGCAATTGAACAACTGAAAACGGCAGCCGAACCGAGTAAAAGCATAAAGTGTGAGAGCTCGCCCTGAGCTGCCATGCTACCAAATGGTAGTTTCGTACACATGGGATCGAAGAGCAAAGAGTTAGGAGTCAGACACAGAGAGCGAGGGCCAGCCCGTTAGCACAAAGTCCGCAGTCCGGAGTCCGCAGTACGCAGACCGTCGCCCGTGGCATATTGAAGTGCAGTTCGACGCAAGCATTTTGCAGCCGCATTGTCATGTCAACCGATAAATTCACACATATGTGTGTGTGTGAGTGTGTGTGCGCGCACACCAACAAACAATTGACACCTACGGCAATCCTTTTTTTGGTCACGTCCAAATTGCAAGTTGAAGTTGCCCATCTGCAGCTGTTCCGACTCTTCGCCAGTCCACGGCACAGACTCCAGTGTGCACTGAACTGTTAGTTATGGTCGCTGACAGGCAGCTGGCTGGGGGTTCGATTGGACGGGGCAACGCATGGCTGGCATAAGCTGCGTTTCCGCTGCTCAATTCACCAGCTGAGCTGAGTCTATCAACCGAACGCCTGCTCCGGGCCGTCCAACTGGGCGTGCGATTGCACCTTAAATGGCTACGTTATGATAACAAGAAATAACAGTTATCTCATCCAGCTGACGACAGATAACAGATGAGCGATAGATTCCTCACAGTATTTTCAGACAAAAACTCAATTTCCGATTATTTGCTATAGTAGTCCAGTACTGATGAGATTCAATTTTGGAAGCACAGTGAAGCTTGTAAGGTTGGTTAAAATATCTTGAATAGCTTAGTTAACTGTGTTTGCGTAAAAAAACTTAACCGATTGTTCCTTATCTATATTGTATAGTAGTTCGATGTTGGTGATATTTGGTTATATGAAGGATGCCTTCAAGTATGATCCGGATATAAAAAAAAACAAAATGACTTTTATACATTATTTGGCAACTGATAGTTCCTATGGGAGCTTTATGATATATAATTGTGTTTGGGCCTTCACCGACATCTGTTTTGTCTACAGCAAAATTATTAATTTCTGTTAATAATATGCATAGAAGCAGACAAAAAGTACACACTGAAAGGTGTACATTCTAAGCTATTGATACTAGTCAATAATATAAGTTGCATTAATATATCTTAAAATTTGAGAGTATGATTTATATAAAAACAGGCAAAAATAAATAAAGAAATCGCTTTACAGGCTCACTTATTAATTCCGATCAACAATATATATACGTTGAATGGTCAATGTTGTTTTCCTTTACGCCTTAAACATTTCCACACAAAAATTAATATATACAAATTGGAGTTAAAAGCTTTACTCAAACATTTAAATGCTTAATATTATGATTACATGTATAAATTGTCGCATTTGAGCAAGCATTTTACGCCGCCAATTAAAATTGTGTTTTAATACCTTCTGTTAACGTTAGGTAAAAAACGAGTATATTGGTTTTTGTGGCACGCCTGTCGGTAGCCTTTTATGCTGTGGGGTCAATTCAAGAACTCTGGAGAGTCTAAAAAAATATTTGCCTCACTCACACTACCTGACCGTAACCAAGACGTCTGCTCAATTGTTTAGTATCCCTGTTTTAACTGCACGAACAGAGTATCTTGCAGTCGTGAGCTTTTGTCAGCACAACTTGTTTTAATTATTCAGTTTTTTGTTGAAGCGTGGCAAAAAACTGCACGCTCAGCAGGCTATCATGTTCATTAAATCAATGATTCGACAATTGACATTTTTTTTATTTTTTGGTAAATGGTGGTCACACCCTCCCCTCTCCCTTCGCCCCACCGCACCAGCTACGCCCTCACGCAGTGGATTACAATGTGTGCAACCGCATGCAATGCGAGCATATAAAAAACTATTGCATACTTATGTGCGCCTCAAAGTTTTGGCTGCAAAAATGTCTATGGGCAAACATTTTGGCAAAGATTTTCGCAAAGCTCTGCGATTTGTAGACAGTTAGACAAGGCCAAAGTTTTCAACGAGTAGTGTGTGCGGTGTGCGTGTGTGGTATGTGGATGTGTGTGTGCGGTTGCACTGGAATTTGCAATTATTGCCGCTTAGCACAAAATTCTTTGCATGTTTGCGCGCGCTATGAAAGTAGTAACTTGGCAAAACTATTGTCAAGAGTTTTTAGATCAACACACATGCACACACACACACACACACACACACGCACACCGCATTCGTATGCCTGACAATGAATGACAAAAATGAATTTTAATAAAGTTGCGCAAATATTTGCATATTGCATGGACGCCAAAAACTTTCATTGACGAAACTTTTTGCCTCGCAGACAATAAACCAATTCAACGGTTTTTATGCATTTATGCGAATCGCTGGCATTTTGCGATATTGAAATTGGCTAACTTTTGATGCGGGTCACACGCAAATTAGCTTTGACTTTTTGGCTTAAAGTTAGAAGCTAATATTATGTATACGCCACGTTTGGCAAACATTGACTGTTTGCATTTTTACGGGGTGGAGGAGGGCCCGCATAACGCTTTAAACTTTTCTTAGCCAAATCAATTTGCAAGCCCACGTAGCCTGTCGTAATAACTTTAAACTGTTTTAAAACACAGCGCGAAAAATTTCATTACCACCTTTGCCTTTTGAGCGCGGCATGGTGGGAAGGGGAGGGTAGTGTTGGAGGGCAACCTTTTTGATTATTTTGCGCCGCTTTCAAAGTAAATATTTGACAAGAAACAACAACGGCAGCAGCAACAACAACACAAACAAAAACAACGGCAACAACAAGCAACTCGGTCGTCTTAGACGTCGCCATTGCGCTGAAGCACTTAAAACCTAATTAAATTTGCATTACAATTTTTTCTGTTCTCTGTTGTTGTTGCGTTTGCCTCTAATTTTGTTTTGAAAAACAGCCACGAGCTAGCGCTAAAGGCATTACTTTGAAGCAGCACAGACCCTGGACACTCAACTGAACTGGTTGACAATCAGACCAGGTCCTGGTCCTCGCTCTCGACCTGTTCCCGGTCCTGGTTAGCTTGCAAAGGCAGCGCCAGGAAAATCATAAACAGAGCAACAGCAACAGCGCATAAATCTTAAATTGTGGAATAAGTAGTGCGTATTTCTCAAGTAACTTGCATATTATATATTTTAATATCTGTGCTAAGCAAATTATTGCTTTGATGTTGATGTGCCAAGGGCCAAGAAATTTCTGACATCTGAAGCTGGCTGGCTGGCAATAGCTGCTATGTAAACTATTTTGTGTATGTTCTGTAAGGATTTACAATATACTGTTCTAAAGTATAAAATAGAAAGCTAGTACACATTTTTGTTATCACCATGATTTTTTATGGTATAATTTAGATAAATCCGCTTTAAAATAAATTCTTGTTAAAATAAATTAGTTACCCTTTGTATTTCTGTAAAAAAACATGTATGTATACGTACATATATATTAGCTTTGTTTTGAAAGGAAAGAAAACTTCGCCTTAATTTAATTCTAAAAATAAATTCAATTTTGGAGGGTTTTATTTATAAATGCCGATTTAACAAAACACAGTCACAACATCACGTTTACTTCAATTTCTAAACATATATTTAGACCTAATGAAAAACAAACAAGTAAAGCTTGAAATTAAAAATAAATTCAAACCATATAAATATAACAAAAATAATAATGGATAATATGTAAATAAATAATCAACATTATTCATTTACCTTATTACATTAAGTGTATGATTATAAATTTAATTTTAACTTAACGAATACTAATGACTCGTAAATAATATATAATAATACATTATTGAGTAAATATTAAAATATAATCTTTCTAGTCTGTAATTATTGTTACTAATTGGAGGACAACACTTTATGCATATATTTCTATTGCGACAGGAGATATTATATTATAGCTTTAAATAACTTTCCTCTCTTATCGATTTTACCATTCAGTATTTTGAGTATGACTCATAGTTAACTATAAATATTTTGTATTCAATGGCTGGCCAGCTTATGTTCCACGTTTAATTGTGCTCTTATTTTGTCACCGCATCTGTACAATATTGTAAGTTGCTTTCATTCACTGTGCAGATTATCTGTCAATATGGATGCGACACAATTTTGCGTTAATTTGGTTGCCAGGGCAACGCGATGCTTTGTGCTCTTAAAGTCGTGCCATAAACACGTAGAATATTGGCCATTACGAATGAGCGGTAGATGATGGTTAACTCTGTGTTTTTTGGGCCTCAATATCGATCAAGCCTTTTCTGCGGCAACAACATGAAAATCATTTAAAAGGCATTAAAATTTATTCGAGTGCTCGTTAAAATGTCAGTCGCGCAAACAATAACCTATAAAAAGTGCGTGCCAAAGCAAAAAAAAAAAGAAAAGAAGAAAAAGAAAAGGTATGCTTTATTATGTAAATGCTTGAGAAAACACGTGTAACACAATACAACAAAAGCTTTAAGCCATTGTTTAAGGCCAGCAAACGGACGCATGCGAGGGTGGCGTATACGCAATAAGTTGCGCTTGGCGGTGGGGATCAGCAGCTACGCAGACAGCGGGGCCAACTGCAGGCGCGGCAATAAACCAAAAAAAAAAAATAAAGTAAAAAAAAACGTAAAAACACCCAAGATTTATTTCTTCAGCAAGTTGGCCAAGTTGGCCGAAGAACAGCAAAGCTGATGCCAAGACAGCGTCTGCTATTTCACGCCAAGCTCTGGCATAGTTTCACATGCTGACACAAGTCCAACCAGGTGGCGGCGAGTGGTGCGGCGGGTGATGTGGCGGGTGGTGCGGCATGTGCTGCAAGACCAGTCCATATGTTGCGTGCAAATCACGCTGCAGAGCAAGAGCGTTTGGCGGGCTGCTCAGCTGGCCCGGGCTGCCGTGCCTGGCAGGCAATCAAAAGACAGCACGTTGTCTTTGGCCAAGATGCCGTCGTCGTCGTTGGTGTTGGTCGTTGCCAACAGGAAGTTTGCAAACCAAAAACGGAAGCGCCAAGATTTATTATAAAAATGCTCATAGCTCAGGCAGGCAAACGGCATATTACGTTAAAAGTGCACAACACACATACACACACATACAATCACACGCACACACACCCACATATTTAGTGCTTATGTGTGCCGCCCGGTAGCAAAAGTTGGCAGCAAATTGTGCGGTCCAACGGTAAAGTGAGCAGCTCTTAATTGCACATTTATTTAGGTTCGCCACTCGAGCCCCGGCTCGTAGTCTGCCGCTTAGTAGTTTATCATTTGCTGTGCTTAAATAACCCACACAAGCTACAAGCCAGACTATGAAGCACCACTCTTCATATAGACTCCCAATATACTCCCTACTCTCCATCGCCCAGTAGCTCACGTGAAAACTTTACCCTACATTTCTGCTTCTTTTTTTTTTGTTAAATGCTCTTGCAGAAGGTATTTTTAATTTTTTATTTAATGTGTAACGCATAGGAGACTTTTCGATATTATTATACATATTCTTGATCAGTTGCACAGTCGAGTCGATATAGTTTTATATAAAAGGGTCTCTTGATGTTCAAGCTTCAACTGGAAACAATGTATTGGAAAAAGATTTTTTGTACTAAGAAAAAAGCAATTACAAGTTTATGCTCCTTATGTATAACAAAAATCTGAACGATATGGGACTTGAAATCGGATGAAAATTGAATTTTAATATTAAAGACTTTTTTCTGACATCGTTGTATAAACATTTTTACCAAATTTTGCAAATGAGAACTGCTCTATGCTCCTAACATATGAGATAATAATCGGACTACTACTCTCATAAGGTCCCATAGGAAGAATCATTTAAAAATGTTGAAAACTATTTTCTTTTATTTTTTTTTTGCTATTTTTTAAAAATCAAACATAAAAACAATGTATCCCAATGTATTTGGCATGCCTGCAAGGGTATTAAATCCTCGGCATCGTATATACAACTATTTTTTCTTGTTATTTTTCTCTACTGCTGCTGCCTTGCGGCCGGGCAAAAGTTTTCGCCTCTTGACGCAAAACGGAAATCTGTATATTAAATGACTAATTATAGACATTTTATTACCTTGAGCAAGATAAATGGCCCACACTGCGTGGGTGTGTGTGTGTGTATGTGTGCCTGGCTTAGTGTGTACACAGGATAGTTGGCGGTCTCAGTTACTTAAGTGCCTAGTGCTTGGTGCCGCTGCCAACTGGCCATGCCCACAATTAAGTGCAGCAACTGACTAGAACATTTTCAATTAAAAAACATTTCTTGCTGTCGACTAGCCTTGGACATTTTTGTGGCATGCTGCATGTAACAAAATGCTGCAAATGAAAATGGGGAAAATCCACAAAATTAAAATGACAAAAGCGCGCCGTTTACTTTAAAATGCATTTCCATAGAGGCAGCAGCGGCAACAACAATAGCTACAACAGCGGCGGCGGCGGCAGCGGCGCCTGCAATTTCCACGTTACGTTTCGTTTCATTTCAGTTAGTGCCAGCTGCTCCCGTTGCCTTGCCTTTTGTGTAATATGCTGGCAGGCTGCGAAGCACCTACCAAAACGACCCCCGCCCTCCTCATGTGTGTCCTTTCAAATACCGTTTCCAGCTTTACTATTGCCCCTCTTTGGCCTGCTGCGCGCCCCCGCTCGCTGAGAGCACAAAAAATTTTTGCAAATGCAGCAAATGAATTTTTTTCTCTTCACCCGCTCCTTTTGCCAATCTTGCCTCTTCTCATTGCTGTTGTTGTTGTTGTTGTTGTTGCTGTTGCTGTTGTTGCTGTCGTTGTTCCTGTTGTTGCCAGCGCCCTTTCAGTGCATTTAGTGGCATCATGAGATGCTATTGCAATTTCCTTGCTTGTCGCACATACTAATTCGCACCGAGGCAGCCAACCGCATGCCGCAGCATCATCCGCACCCCCACCCCCACTACTTAAGGGCCATGTTTGTGGGTTGGCGCTGGCACAACAAAACATGGCGCAAGCCAACGCCAAGCAAAGTGGGCGAACTCAAATGCTTTGCATAAACGGAAAGTAATAATTTAACGCAAAATTTCCTTTTGCTGTTTGCTGCTGCTGCTGCTGCGACTGGTTTCTACTGCTGTTTCTTACGCTTCAATTGGCCCTCGTTCGCATGTGTGTCTGTCTGTCTGTCTGTGTGTGTGTGTGCTTGAGCGTATAACTGCTGCCGCCGCCGCAAATTGAACTTTTAACTGTAGCACGAGCTTCCCAAAGCATCCGGTGGCAGCTGCGTGTGGCGGCAACTGCTGCCACTGAGTCACTGCCACTGCCACTGTTGCTGCTGTTGCTGCCACTGCTACCGCTCAGGAAATGACAACATGACCTTCGGGCGTTTGCGCGCTTTAAATTTGCTTAGCAGCTTCCGCTTATGACTTGGCAATAGCTTCCAGATAAGCATCCAGAAATAGTCATAGTCCAACTTTTCCACTTATTACTCTTGACTGCGCACAATCGATAACTCGCCTGGGTGCCACACTAATGCCAAGAGGCGAACACTACATTGTTCTATTGCTATTGGAAATACGTATGTAAATCGCCTCAAAATGCAATAACACGTGCTCACGTTCTTCACTGTATGTGTGCGTGAGAGTGTGTTTTTCTTTGCTACATTTTGTGGCATACAATTCTTTTGCATGTTTACACTTCAGACGAATGTGGTAGCCGAGTTCTATATGAGGCACGGTTAGAAGAAGAAAACTTGCCAGAATTCCCTTGCACTATCCATATGCCAAAATTTAAGCTTTTTTTTATTTTCATACTCTTGGTAGTTGGTTTTAATATATATAAATATAGCTATCTACCTTTTGCCCAAAAGGCAATGCTGCCTGGAAAAACTTCTACGTCACTGTCAAATGCAAATTTTCGTGCCGGGCACAACGAGCGGAAAATGAAAAGAAAAGTACCTAGTACAACAAAAATACTTGGTACCACGAGGAACTCCCAAGAAGATTTCAACATGTCCAAACATTCTAAACATGCAAATTTTCCAGTCTGTCGCTGTTTTCTCTCTTTCTTTGCTTTTTTTGTTATATCGTTGCGTTGCTCTTTATTTTCTTTTGCTTTTTAAGTAGCAGCGAGTGAAGACAGAGAGTGGAAAGACTGAGAGGAGCCGGCAGGAAAAAATAGCAAACCCGGCAACCGGAAAAACGGAAGCAACGTGCGTGCATGCGTGACACAATTGAAGCGCCTAACGCCGGAGTCCGAGTTCGAGCGGGGAGAGCGGGGGCGGCGGCAGGTCCGAGCGTGTAGCGTGCGCTTATCTCTCTCTCTCTCTCTTTCTCCCTCTCTCTCTTGGTTGCTCTCCAAATCGGGCCCCGAGGAATCGTTAGCCTGCCTTTTTGGGCAGAGTGGTTCGGTGAGCAAACAATGCAAAACAACAGCCGCAGTAGAAGCAGTTGAAAAGGCAAACAATGAACTAAAGACAAAAACAAAACAAAAACAATAAGAAAGTCAAGTGAAAGGTATGCCGAATATTTAATGCCCTGCATATCAAGTGTACTATATCATATAGTTACTTGATTTTGCTCGAATCTTTTTTAAGTAATAAATTAGCATTTGTGTAATTAAAAAGTTTAGCTTACAGCAAGTTGACTTTCAAGCCTTCTTTGTGTTGATTTATTTTAGACGAGTTATCTAATGACCTAGTTATTCAGGCAACTTAACCATGTGGTTTCGGATTAGACTGCTCAGGCTAGTGAAGGAAGCTTAAAGTTGCCCGTCTTAGTTGTATGCTATAGTAAGCAGATTTGTAGGATATAGATTATAATTACGTCCCCTATTAATAGATACAACAAACTGAAGTATTTTGACAGACAAGAGTTCTATAAAATTCATGGCGGTAAGCCCAAACAAAGCAAATCTTCGCTCCTACGATCGGTTCGTCAATTAAGTTTTTAATATCAATGAACCCAAATTTTGGTTCGTACCTGGTATTTATACAAAAACTTAATGTTTTCTTTATTTCTTAATATCTAGGTACATATAGATAAATATTTTATTGTTGCTGACATTTTACGCTGTACTGAAATTAAATCAAACGAGTTTTTGAAAAAGAGTTTAGTTCACTGGAATTATTTATAGCTACTTAGCTCATTTACTAGTTAAAGAATAAAAGCAAACTTTATTGGTGGGCGGGGAATGCCAGCTTTACCACGTGACAAATTATACGACAAACTTGGAACACCCTTAAAAAACAACAACAAGAAAATTTAACTAAACGCCGTCAACGAGCTTCTGCGTTGGCTTGGAACAACGCACTGAAGTGATTTGGCGATTGATTTTGCTCTGCTTCTGATTTGGTTCCTCTTACATGAAAGAACAAGAGCCAGAAAAAGAAGAGTTGACAAAAAGCAAAGAAGAAAAATAAGAGAGAGAGAGAGAAGAGCATTGCCCGCAGCCGGCGACAAGTGCATAAAAACCCATAACAAAATGGCAGCTAAGGGGCCCATGTGAACTGGGCCGGGAGGTGGGCCAAAGGGGTCGCAGTAAAATTGTTTGGAAAATTGATTTTTCTTACATTTAACTGAGCATTCGATTGCTTATTTTGCTAGCGCACAGTAAGAAGTGTAAACACAAAAATGGGGAAACAAAAGAGGCAAAAAAATAAAAAGAAAATGAGATGAGGAAAAGAGCAGAAAGCAGCGCAGCAAGTGATGTGGAAATATTAAATTATTTATGTAGTTGCATTGCGTTATGTTCTTCCGCTTCTCTGTTCTTTTATTGCTTGCTGTTCTCGCTGTTTGCTAATTTCTCTGATTGTTTTCCCAGCCAGCCCCACCCCTTTCTGCCCTTCTTTGGGGCTTGGCCTGCTCTTTTGCTTGTTTGCATCTTTTGTTTACCAAGGCGTTATTTACATACCGCTCGGCAAAGACAAAGGCCAAGTCTCGGGGCACTTGAAAATTGACTCAAATATTTGGGCGTAGTTAAATTAAAGCATGTACTTACACACACACACACACATACAGCTATTTATAAAAAGTATATATGTGTGTGTGTGTGTAAAGGGCAGTTTTTGGTCGTTTGGTTACCTGCGGTTATTTGGCCAATTTGATATCTGTCTTACTTCATGATGTATTCATAACGAGCAACTCAATTAATTAACTAAAAGTAATACGCCCGCCTAGGCCCTGAGACCTCGCTGCCCGTTGTAATACTTACCACACAAACAAACAAACAAAATAACATAATGCTAATTATTTTACTTTACGTTCGAATGGAGCACAACTGTCGTACATCCCCTCATTTTCGTGGCGGGGGTGTTGTGCGTTTCAATTACAAGTGAGGCAAGCCTGCTTGGGTGCGAGGGGGAGGGTGTCCTCTTCGCATTTGACATGGGCAATGTGTTGCCACAGCAAAATGAATAATTTTCAGAAAACAAAGTAATACAAGCATTACGCATTCACTCATTTACTTTTTGTAGCCGTGTACGACAAGTACACTTCAGATCTTTATCAAAGGAGGCGAGTAACAAAAGTTACGGGAAATGCAATAAAGAATACATCTGTGAAGTGTTCAAGTTTAAATAGAATTTCAGATAAAAGAAGTTGTGATATTGTAAACCATACTTTAAGTGCCTAATATCAAACGAAAATATGTAATTAAAATATATGAAAGTTTAAGCTGCAAATGGTTTAGATACGGAACCGGACTTACCACCAAATTCTATTTTGTTTTACTAGAGTACGAAACTAGTTGCTAAAGAAACAACTGAACTCGAACCCAAGACGAATTATATAAAAATCAATAAAATGGTTTGGAGAAAAAAGACAATACAAATTATTTTTTTGATTTTGTTGACATTTAATAACAATAACATTATCTTTGCATTTGATTTAGCAGAACCATTAATTTTTTCTTGCTAGCATATAGCTTTAATTTTATTCTGTTTAATATGTTGTAAGTTCCTTATGCTGAATTTTGTAGACAAATTTTCTTTACTTAATATTTTGTTTTTTGAATATGCCCAGTTCCGAAAATACTTATTTGTTCTCCACTAAAGTAGTTAGTTAGGGTGGTTTATAATTAAGTTGCCAGTTTAACTAAAGTAAAATTATATATTCATATTGTTTGGTCTAATTTTTGTAATAATATCCAACTGGTGACGGAT
The DNA here is from genome assembly GCA_035043565.1 of Drosophila robusta. Taxonomy (NCBI): domain Eukaryota; kingdom Metazoa; phylum Arthropoda; class Insecta; order Diptera; family Drosophilidae; genus Drosophila; species Drosophila robusta. The sequence continues at coordinate 6,410,042 of JAWNMW010000235.1, forward strand.
TTTAGTTTTTGCCTGCTAAAAACTGTCTGCTGGGCTGGTTTAATATAATTCAGTGCTGTTGCATATTAACCCTTTTTATTTGGGTTCCTTCCCACCTTGTTGGTAGAGACACCATGGGCAATTTTCTTTTGAACATTTATTGACGTCGTTGCTGATAAATATTTAACGGTCTGCAAAGGCAAACCGCGCAACTTATTAAGGTCTCAAACTTGGCTCACGCTGTGCGACACTTTTTCAACAAGCTCGTTGACTCGTTGTTGTTGTAATTGTTGCTGTTGTTGTTTTGTTTTTAAGCAACATTATTAATTTTAATAGAAAACTTTGGAGCTCCAACCACCCGTTCCACGCGCTCGCTCCGGGGTCCGAAATTAATGAGGGTTGTCCACTTGGCGCTTGTTGAATTTGTAATTTGTCGCCGGCCGTTCCCATAGGAATAGGGCCGTGAGGAGCTTGCCACACTTTGTAGCTGGCTGTTGCAAATGTTGCCAAGAGAGATAAGCGTCAACCCAGTGCAGCAACAAAGTGTAAGCGTCGCAATTATTTGGTGATTTCTCAAGCCCCAACCCACTGTTGTCATGCCCCATGCCCCATGCCCCATCATTTGGTTAGACAAAGGCTTGGCCATATCGCGGCACTAAACTTAATTTAATAGGCACTTGGCAGCAGTCGCTGGCTCATTTTTAAAGGGCGCCCAGGCACTCTAGCCAAGTGGGTGCCGCCAGGATATACCCATAAATAAGACGCCCGATAACTAATGTAAACATCGGCGGTCGCGTAGAGTCTGCATTTGCATTTGGGCGCGCGCGAGAAATTGCCGCAATAAATTGCGCCGTAAAAATATATCGACATGTGCTCGAACGGAGGCAGTGATGGAGAGTGGAGGGGGTGGGAGTTTCGGAGGGAGTGGGGAGGGGGACGGGCACAGGTACTCGCAGTGACACGAAAGCGCATTAAACCGAAGTGCATACAATTACAAAGATTGGCTGAAATCTGCCACAGCCAGGCAAGTGAAATAAATGTGAAAACTTCAAAAAGCGCTCAAGGTAATGCCCAAGCCAAAAGCTACAAATGCGGGCCAATATAAATTTTCAATAGCCTTGGCCGTAGCCCCCCTCACAGCCCCACCCGCCCCTTCACCCAAAAACTGTTAACGCCAACGAGCTGTACGGGTTTTGAGGTTAGCAGAGCTGCTGTGTTTGATTTTATTACACTGACAAATGGCGTGGCGCATTTAAGCCAACCCCTTTAAAGGGGCGTGAGGTACAGAGAGAGAGAGAGAGAGAGAGAGAGAGAGAGAGAAAGAGATGGGGGAGGGGCGCGAGGCAGGTACGTAGCCATTGCCAATGGCGGAGTAAAAATTTGAATTTCAGCTTACCAAACAGTCAAACATATGCGGCATTGGCGCCGCTGCCACAACGCCAACGCCATCGCCTGCGCCAACGCCTCTGCAGCTTATGTAGCATACTTTTGGGCTTAGCGCGTAAGACGCATAAATCGTGCAGTGTCGTCTTCCTTTAACGCCCTTACCACCGCCCCAACACCCTAAATGACAGGCCCGCAGTCCAAACAACCCGAACACACACTCGCTGTAAATCCATTTATTAGCTTTGTTAAAATTGAATAAAGCGCAACTCGCGCATACCTAGACACAATTGATTTTTCCCCAAAACCAACAACTTCAAGGACCCCAAGGTTATGCTCCATTTAAAGTGTTACGTTTGCCGTGGCGCAGTTTACCCATTTGACTTTTCCTGGGGTTTGTGCTTTGGTGGCTGTTTAATTTGGCGCTAGACAAGGACGGAAATGTTCGCATCGGGAGCATGCATCAAATTTTAAACAGCAATCTAGTTGGCAATGTACTTAAAGACGCACCACGCGCTCCAGATTACGCTTTATGTTACGTGATAACGCATAACGCGTAACCTTTTCACAGATAATCTCCTTAAACAGCGACAACGCCTACGATGCCTCTGACAAAAATTTGCCGCCCACATTATGTCTATTACGCATAGGAATCACAGCAAACGGGTATATCCACAAAGTCCAATCTATCTATGCTCAAAGAAAATCTGTGGCGGAGGCGTCTGTCAACCACTTTTGATCCAAGCATTTATAAAAATTGCCAGAGCTGTTTTAATGGACTTTATTGGAATTTGGTGTGTTTCTATGTATTTTTTTGATTGCAAGGACACTAGGAAGCTTTTTTTGTAATCTCTTTTTGGAACTTGGTTATGAATTGCTAGTACTAGGTACTTTTGGGCTCAAGTTCTTGGCAAGCATTAATCGCTGGATTTCGCCAAGTTTGTTTGTCTGTAGAAATGCATTTGATCCCAGAAAATATTAGATTCTCATTCTTTGTGTGTATTTTAAATTATAGATAAATATCGATTATTTGCCTTTATTTTTTAGCATGTCTCGGAGATAAGGGGAAGAAAAGAAAAAGATCAAATTTGGGTTGTGTTTCTCGTATTGTATAATTATTTTTTACTTTAACTCGATCACACTCTGCAAAAGATGAAATGTTGGGTACAGGATATCTGCTAGTCCAGCGCACCCGACTAGAACACTCTTCAATGTTTTTTTTCATCGCTCAGCGTTGACATCTAAACGCTTAGCGCTTTAGTATGCCACGCAACATTTGGCCATGGTGACAGGTGCCTTTAGACGGTTGTTGCCAAACACACGGCGCAAAGCTCCGGTGTCATCAAAAATGTCACTCAAAAATTTATGAAAAGAAAAGCGCAGACTCTAAAAGGACAGACGGGCCAGCATGGGGCGTAAGTGGGTGTCGGGGCAAAAAAAGCAGAAACCAGACACAACTTACATGAACCCACTTAAGTCGTATGCCTATTGATAAGAGACAAGGGAAGCGCCAGAGCACAAGGGATAAGGGGAAAGGGATGTGTGCGATATAAATGCTATCAGTTACAGCTGCAGGAAGTACGCTTAAATGTGTCGCGTTAAGCCTTTGCAAGGATTATGAATTATTATGGTTTGGCTGAAAATGCAAGTGTCGTGAATAACAATCACGCACGCAGCTTGTATCGATTGCGGCGATTGTCGCAAAAAGGGGCGTGGAACACAGAGACACACACAAATCAATTTTTGATGTGTGCTCAATAAGCCGCCACTTCCTGATTATCTGGGCCAGCGCCTCCATTGTTGTACTCGTCCTTGCTTGTTACGCAATATTTGTACTACACTTTTTTTTATTCGCCCATCTCTTTTATTTATTTTTTGAATTTTTCACTTGGCAATTTAAGCACGTGCTGGATGGAAATGCACGTGCATTTATCTCGTCGGCAGCAGGTGAATGAATTTTCATACCATGCAAATTTACGAAACCAAACAAAAAAAAAACGAAAAAGAAAAATATATTTGGTTTACATAATTGCCGCCGTTATCAAATTATGGCCCAGTACAGTGGCCAGAAATTAAAAAGTTTTGCCTCTAAATACCAAAGGAGTCGCATCGTGAGCCTTGCAGCAGACCGTACGGTAGCTACTCGTATCTGCAACACATATGCCAACATTTCAAATGACTTTTACGCTTTTCATTTCTTGTGCTTCGCCCGGCGAATGGCGATAAGAAACTTTTCAAGTACGTTGAAATGTCTTCTTGACTAAATGGAGAGAGAGTGGAGTGGTTGGCTGGTTGAGCCTGTAACTTATACTTTGGATTATCGCATATTTTTCATAAGTGCGACGTGACTCCATTATTGGGCTGCGCCTCAGCCTCGGTACCTAGGGCACTTGTGAAACCTCATTTTGTGTCGTCACTGTAGCAAGCTAAACGGGCGACCCCAGAGGGGCTACATATTTGCATTTAGAGTCATGGCCAAGTGCCCCATGTGTGTGCCTCTGAGTACGTGTGTGTGTCTGTGTGTGTGAGAGAGTGCTTGAAGCGTGTCGTATCTATTGAGCGCTTTAAATATATTTTTATAAATTAAAGCAAAAGTTTTTCTTGCTTCCGGCATGGCTTAACCTTTCCCAGCGATTTATAATTATGAATTGCTTTATTATGCTCGGTAGCCAATAAAACTGCGGAATAAGGGGTATAAAATGTGGTGGAAAGTATATAACAGGCATAAAGATACATTTTAGATGCGATACTATATCAACATCTATTCGACTGTCTGTATGAATTTTAAGATATTTTGAAAGCTATTGAAATATATGATTTTGTATTTAATACTTAGTTTGGGGACTTAGTAAATATATAACTTCAGAAGAAATCTTATATTTAACTTTTCTTATATTTCATTTTCAGCCAAAAATCCTGGCTAAGCATTTCTGATCAACTTATAACTAAATATGTTTAACCAATTGTCTGAACTTAAAATCTCTTCAAGCGCATTGCCTTAATTAGAGCTTTCTCAACCAGATCATAATCATGAACACTGCCTTTTATCTGGCTGGCAATAGAAATTTACTCAGCATGTTATTAAATCTTTCCAATTGAATTAACGCAAACATTCTTTGGATTACATGTGTATGCAATTCAATATTCTGCACGAAATTGAACGGAGCTTTTCTTGAATTGTTTCGTTTTATCGATGTCAACGTTCAAAATTGTCAGCTCTCATGCACAGTCAAATTACTGAATACACGCACATACATACATATGTATATGTAATTACAAAATACACTTTTCAAATTGTAATTGCAATGCAACTGTCAAAATGGGGACTGCAAACATACAGCACACAACAACGGCAACGGGAATAACGACCACAATAATAATGCAAACAGTTTAAGGGCTGGCACAGAGGTGTGGGCGGAAGCTGAAATTATATGCCTATGCATTTGCAGACACACCCACACACACACACACTAACACAACAGACTAAAGCGCTCATGTGCTTGTGTGTTTAAGTGTGTGTGTGTGTGTGTTGACATATTGTTCTCGCTGCCCTGCCTGACTTCGTCCGCCCTGGGTGTGAATCCTGACTGTGGGGTCGTGGATATGGGTCTGGCTCTGGGTCTGGGCATGTTGTACCCTTCCGGACGGTACTTTTGTTTCTACAAGAAATGTGTTGCGATTAGCAGGTGCAATTTTGATTTTTTAATAAAGCTCGGCATAAATCTGTATAAGCTGCTGAAAACTAGGTTTTGTATGAAAGCTAAAAATTACCATATCATATATAGAAACTATCGGACGAAAAAGGAGTTTTTATGTGAAAAACTTTGTTGACCTAACTAAGCATCTACGAGATTTATTATGCTTTTAATCTTTTTGTAAAATATATATATCGGATTACAATATCATATAGCTGCCATAGGAATTATCATTCCAAATCGGAGTTTTACAATGCAAAATTTTTTATCTATCCAGGTCTATCTACACAACTCGAGCCCATATATCCTTACATTATATATTCAGCTGCTAAAGAAACAATAAGGTGGAAACTAAGATTTTGTATGAAAAACTCCTTTCTTTGGCTGACCTTTAAAACGCAAGGCTCCCAATATGTCTATGAGGGTATTTAATATTTGCTATTTGCAAAATTACTGTGCTTCCTTGTTTTCATGTTTATTTGTTTGCCAAGTTAGTGTTAACTTTAGTCATTCAGCCAGATATCCGTCGCTGGCACTTCAGACGGCCGTCAACCATCCAGCAGGGCACGTTCTCATTATTATAACGTGCTCGCCAGTGAATGACAACTGTACCTAGGCAACAATGGCAACAATACTAAGTGGCATACAGCACACACACACACACACACATGCAGCATACACATTCTATATAGAACATATAGCACTCGGTCCCGCAGCCGCCATTGGCTCTTACACATGACCTCATTAGCCATTGAAACGTGACTTGCCATTTGACTTGTTTCGCGACTTGTCTCTCTGTTTGCCTCTCGTCGCTCATTGCTGTCTATACATGCGAGTGTGTGTGTGTGTGCGTGTGTGTCGCGCTTGCATGTGTGTATTCTGGCTTAAACTATAATTAAATTTGCCGTGCTGCAATTTTCAGACCCGGCTTAACCGCAACTCTGCGCATATTTTAGCAAAAATGTCATTGGCCGACGCCGTTTGGAGCCAAACAATTTTCGGGAATTTCCGTTGGGTGACCTCAACGTTTTTGGCTGGCTGCTGGCTGCCACTGGGGATTAGTCTCTCACGCCCATCGCCAGCGTTGGCAGCATCGGCCGCACGCGGCACGCGGCACAGCAATTTGCATTGCAAACAAAGTGAAAACAATCAATTTTATTGCAGTTGCATTTAGTTAATTAACACCAATGCGCCAAGCTTCAATTTAGATTTTCGAAACGGTTTCGGTTTGCAGCACATTAAATTTGCTGTGGGTTAAAGCTTAGACTGCGCAACTGCTTGCCAAATTAGCTTGAATTAATTAAAGCGCATTAATCAAGCGTTGCGAAAAGACGGCAATTTCCACTGAATAGCCGGAAAAGATCAACAAAAGCGTTGAGCATACAGTTGGCCAATGTCTATTGGCATTGCTCGCGCTTTTTGCCCGGCCAAGTCATTCTGGCTATTCAGTCCATTCAGTAGCTGCTGCTGCTGGGGTTGCCAAAAAATCTCAACTTCAATGCTTGCCACAACTAATTATGCCACTAATTGAATTTTCGCATTAAGCGCCAGCCGAATGGGGCTAAAGGGCATGGAGGCTTGCCCCATGCGTGTGGCATGAAGTTAATTCAGTGCGCCACATTTGCGCTAGGCTTATTGATTTTTTTCCTGCCTTTTTTTGGTATACCCTGTGCATCAAAATTAATGAGGAGGGAGTATGTGACGAACATTGCGGTTGAAGAATACAATTTAGTTTACTTTATGTAAATTGTATATACATTTTTTTATTTCTGTTGCCCCAACTTAAATTGCTGCAAGTGTGTTGCAGCATTTACGAAATTTAAGCAGCCCAATCTATAAATCTTAGCAGAAATAATTTGTTGTGCATGCCCATACATTTATATGTGCACGTATGTTCACACATATTCATCGCAATTGCATTTCCCTAGCATTATTTACACTTGAAACCCCCATTTTGGCCGCAATGCAAATGTTTGAATTTATGTGTAGCGGCTTTAAATATTTAATTAAATATTATTGAACTGATCACAAAGCAGAGTGCTGGCTACAGCTGCTGCATTGAAGTTGTTGTTGTGTTTGCTTGTGGCTGTGCCTGTGGTTGCTCGTAGCACAGATTGGTCATTGTCTACTGGTGCTGGTTTGTTTGTTTCAGCTTATGTATTTAATTGCCAATATGGAATATATGCCAGCTTTAACTGAGCCTTCACAATTTTTCAGCTCGTAAACTAGCCCCAGTCAGCGCCCAACCTCTTCTTGACTTCTTTATGCGTTTATTAAGAGTGTCATACGTTGTCGTTACGTTAATTGAAAACTCTAATTGAGATGGAAACACACTCAACACACACACACACAAATCTCCTTGCATGCTTGGCTAACTTACAGAATTCTTGCCCTGTCTGTGGTCTAAAGTGCGGCTTTAAGAGCACCGCTGCTTGAAACTGCATTCGCCATCTGTTTCCAGTCGACTCAACTCCATTTCGTTGCCGGGCAGCCATTCATTTCCGTATGACTTGAAAATTTTGCGGCTTTTCACTTTGCGGTTATCCTCAGCATAAACCGCAAATGTAAAACTAATGGCACTCGCAAATTTATGAATGCACTATTTCGCATGTGTGCGAGTTTGAGTGGCACTATGCAGTCTTCTGATAATTATTTTGCCATTAGAATCCGATTAGTTGGAAAATTTTCCATTGCACACACGAGATTCCCCGCCTCTATGTGTGTGTGTGTGTGTGTGTCAACTTTGAGATTCATATTTGCGCCATGGCTAGGGGGCTGCGGCACGTCCTTCGGTTCTACGCCCCAGCCATTTGATTCATTTCCGCTGCTCTATATGCGGTTCTGGTTAGCTGCCTGTCCGCAACTTGTCCGCAAACTTGCGCAGCTGGATGTTGCATGGCTGCGACGCTCGTCTGCATGTTGCATGGCCTTTAAAATTTAACGCCCCAGTACATGATAATCACGGGCATTATGAGCTGCCTGATGAAGTACAAACAGCTAAATAAATAAGTAGCTAACGTAATACCCGCCGCCCGCTAGATCTTGGCTCTAGCTGCTGTCTAGCGCCCGCCGTTGCCAGCTTAAATATTTTCAACATCAATACGCTCGCAATTTGGCCATTCGGCATCAATAAACTATAAAAGCGAAATGCTTGCGGCGTTGTCTGCTCTGTTTATATAGTGCAGGGTCTGCTGCTACAGAACATGCTGCGGGCTGCTTGTAAATAAAAACAAGAAGAAAAAGGAAGTGTGCTCAAGTCCATAGTCTGCGATAGGGTGATACCCTGTAACCAGCTGCGTAAGATACATTTGTGATTATAATCAATTATATAGATGTGTAGATATAAAGTCAAATAATCAAAAAGAATAATGTTTTTATGAATATATAAAGAATATTATCTGAAAAAATTTTAAATAATAAAAAGTTTTTTTAAATTTCGGAGGAAATTTTGTCAGCCAGCGCATTTAGTTTTCTGATCTCCAATTCATATTAGATAGTAGGTACAATAATATTAAACAGTATATATATTCATTTATATATATAAATTTAAAATATAGTCGAAAACATGTTTATTTTATTCTTAGATAACTACCTCTTCTCCTTCAAAAATAATCATATTCACATACATATTCACGCACTTTAATTCCATTGGGCATGAGTAGACCGACTCATCTTATCATCCTTATTAAGAGTATATACACTTTATGGCCTGAAAAATAACTCTTGCGGCCATAAATATGCACAACTGCCAAAATACCCTTTTTTATCAACATTCAATTGCGAAAGGGTATAAAAAACTAAAGGAAAGTAAACGCCAAGTACATAGACACAACCCAGTCAATGCAAGTCAATGGGGCGCGAGTCCTGGCTCTGCCCGCAGCCGACTCCCAACTCCAGGATTTCTGCTAGCAGCCAGTGTTGTATAAAATTTATGACTTGAGCGCATTTCACAAAACATTTGCGCCTCGGCAGCGGCAACAACAAAAACAAAATAACAAAAAAAAAAATAAAATCCAGACCAGACCAGAACCGTGGTAAAGTTTAGTACTTATTTACAGCGTCAGCCAAGGCTGCGGTGGATTACTTAAGGCTTACGGGACGGGTGAGGGGAACTGCTGCAGTTTATGTGCTGTTAGCAGCATAACTTGAGGCATAAATAATGAGACCGAACTATAACTATATACATACTAGACTCTATAAACTATATATACTATATAGAAAAGTATATCTAGTGGCAGCTTTGAAGATTTCATTTAAAATTTGTTGCGGCACTTATTTCGCTGAGCTGCCTGTCCATTATTTTCAGCTCTAATTGCCTGTCCTGTTGACCCCATGTCTGAGTTCTTAGCTTCATGTTTTTGTTTATCCAAGGGGAAGGCCAACAACTTACGAACCGAAATGTCTTGTCTTTAAATGCTAATTAAAAGTTGTTTTTGTGCAAAAGTTTATCTAGTTGAGAAAATATGCATATGGCAAATAAACATATACATGGCATATAGAAAAAAGACCAACAGTGTTTAATTCAAAAGCATATGAAAAGTTTATCCTTTTGGACAGTGGAAGCTGAATGGAACAAGATGGAACAGGACAGAACATGATGTCTCTTAATAACTTTGTGCCAGGCTTTTTGTTTGCCCGAGTTGGCTGTTTGTCGTTTTTGTGCTGCTTGTTAGCCAAAAAGCCCGCAAGACCCCGCCCTCCTCCCCTTCAGTACTTTCACGTTCTGGCTTGTAAGCGGCTTGGGCGTGGCACAGCCTTTGGCAAACTGCTTTGACACTGTCGGCTTTTGGGTTCTGTCCGTGTGTTTGTTTGTGTATATATATGTGCTGTCTTGTGTGTCTGCTGGCTGGGCAATATTTGGCGCAAATTAACTTGTTTCAATTAATAATCCCCCAGCAAATATGTCAACCACATAACCCTCCAGCTCACCCAGCCCCACCCCAAGCGACGCCTGCTACGGTCACTGCTGCTGCTGCTAAAAGTCAAAAACTATGCAAACTTTTGGCTGTCTTTGACATTTATGGTTATATGGGCTGTGCTGGGGGCCCAAAATGAAAAGTTTTTTGTTGCCCTATTTGATTTGGCGATCGCAGCCCCATGCCAACTTTTGATACCCCCAAAGAGAAAGTTTTTTCTTTTTTGGGGCAATACTTTGGGCAAACATGCGTCTAGTTTTCCCTCATTTGTCTAATGAGTCTCGAAGTTTTGAGCCACGTGCATATAACCAATTTCTCGTTTAGATTTGTGCGCCTTAAAAAAAAAAAATTCTAAAAAAAATTTCGAAATGGGTTTGAAGAAAAAAAATAGGTTCTAAAAAAATAAAAGGCAACTAAGTTGCCAAGTTGTTGGACATTGTGACGTTGCCTTATGGCCGCGCTGGTGCCATCTTTTTGGTTTAATCCAATTTATTTTGCTCGCAAAACTTTTGCCAAGCAACTTAAAAGTTTTGCGCTTAAATAGCGTCAACTCAAAAAAAAAAAAGAAAAGGAGAAAAAGCTGGAAAATGCAAACAAATACAAAAACAAAGTATGAAAATGACTTTACTCAAAGTCTTGTGTAACTGTTTAAGTCAATCCTATATCAGAGCGTGTGCTAAAAATTAAATAAATTGCGCATTTTGACACATTTTGCTGTGTTGACTTATTCAGCCAGCCCAGCAACCCCTCTCCTAGGCCCCCGCCTCAGCATCCTTGTTAGACGTTTCCCCAGTGCCTGTTGTCGCCATCCTGCTGAACCTTGACGACAACACGAAGCAGCTATAAAATAGTTTTTGTCGCTAACGCATGCCGCATAGTAATTTCTTGAACGAAAACCCTATTGCCACTATACCAACTCCTCGCACCTCTACCCCTCTAGCTAGCAGCTTGTCTTATTTATTTGTTTGGAATTTTTCGCACGCCCTACGGAACCCTTTTTGGTCCCTACGCTCCCTGTCTCTGTGTGTGTGTGTGTGTGTGTGTGAAGTATTGCTTGGGTCACTTTGTCCTGGCAGAAAGCGAAACCTAATAAAGTTGTCAAAAAATTGTTTAAGCATAATGATATGCTTTTTGGCCAAAGTGTTGTAATCCTTTGCGGCATAACCCGTTTAATATGTATTGAAAATTCACAAAGGGCACCCACATTAAGTGGCCTTGGGTTCGAGTTTCACTGATAACTTTGATAAGTTGCAAGTTTAACAACGGTTGACGGCACAAATTGGCCCAGCATAAGGCACAGACAGACACAGTCCGGACGGGGCAACATCAGCAGCAAACTAACCGCATTTGAGAAAAGTCAAATATGCAAAAGTCAAATGCGTCCAAGCCCCCAGCTGCCCCACCCCATTCCTCTGCGGCGGGGTGTTGAAGCTCTTGCTGCTGTCCATGGCATTGCTGTTGTCTGTTGGTCATGCTGGCAATCATGTTACAAATTTCCAAGCGGCCAGTCGGACCGGCAAATGCAAACAGTGCCAAACCGAGTCAAGTCGTCGATGGGCGCAGCTGCAGCTACAATTTGTATACATGTGTAGCGGCGACTGCCAGCACCATGGATTCTGTTCGGGGACTCTCTCTTGTACGTGCTTCAGAGTGGATTTTTTTAAAAATACCCTGTACTTATTGCAAATGGCTTAAACAGGGTATAGTGTTGATTGCAAGTGCACAGCATGCTAAAGAAGGCATTTCCAACCTTGTGGATTCTTATTAACATCGATCTCAAGGAGTGCAATAGCTACCGAAACTTGAAATATATGGTCTCGTAATATAATATACTAATCACACGCAAAACGATCCTATCTTCTTTTTGGCGATAACTTTTCCAATTTCGAAATCTATAATATCAATTTATAAACTCGGTTATCGGAGCATTATAGGTATTATTATGAAAGCTAGAGACGAATAATTTCGAATGTAGGTTCTCGTATATTATACGCAAAACAAGTTTATATTCTTTCACCGATAAGTTTCCCAAAACCAATAAATATCTTTTAAGCATAATAAGAAAAATTTTAAATTCTGTTAAATATCGATTAAAAGGCAACGTTTCTTAGGCATATTTTAAAGATCAGAAACGCTGTAGATACCAAGTTTGGTATAAGTATTCTCAAATACAGTTAAAGGTACATTTCGCTTTTTTGATAAGCTTTCCAAACATCATTTGTTTGTGCTATAATTGGTTACAGGGCATCTTCTAGTCGGACTTTGATAAAGCCGTCTTACTTGTTTTGGTGTTACTTTTTTGTTTTGTTATTTTTCCTGTGTGTGTGTCGGAGGTTTTTGTGTTGGCAGCAATTGGAAAAATGTTGCATGAAGTGCATGGAGTCGCCCCCGTTTGCGTCTTGCTTGCCGTGGCATGACCACTGCTGGCGATTAATCAAAAATTGTTTACTTTAAATGATGAATGTGCAACATGGTTTTGACTTTTAACTGCGCATCGCACGCTACTGGGCGCCCACATCTGGTCAACACGAAAAAAAGCAAAACAGCAACTAGCCAAAAGCTAAGCAGAGCTGCATTGCTGCCATTTCTAGCCAACTCTTTGGGGAGCGGTGGGCGGCACACAGGATATATAGTAGGCCGTCATATTTACATGTGATATATAGAAAATGTAGCAGGCAGCGTCTGACAAGCGAGCGAGTTCTATGCTGCAGCTGCCAACTGAAACGCGCGGCAATATTTTTTTTGCTCTCCTTTTTTTTTTTTGCCCGAGAGCTAACCGTTTGACCATTTGTTTCAGTTGCTGACTGACTGCTGGAGCCAGAGGGGCCTTGAGCGAATGGAGAAGGGGGGGTGCTGCATGCGAGTGGCGCTTCCTTTTCATTTTTCCATGTCATGTGTCAGCGTCTCGTTGGCCGCTTCCGCCCAACGGCAATCACAGACGATGCACGCTGTTCGTTGTATGCAAATGCGAGTATAAATGGATAACTCCATCATCGCAATTCATGCCACTGCCACTGCCAGGGCCACTGCTGCTGCTGCTGCTGCTGCAACTCGCACTTGCAATTGTATTCGGCACTTTTTTGGGTGCGAGTAACTAGCAGTCGGTTGGCAACCGCGAAGAGACTGTCGCAACAATTCTGTTTGTGTTAGTTGAAGTTCCCTTTGGTGCTCGTTTCTACAATCCATCGTGCTGGCGGTCGAGTCGTATCTGTCCTGCCATATCCTGGCCTTGTGCTCGCTCCCTATTGCGATTTTGGCCAACGGCAGAAATTATGCAAAACGGAAAAAATGGCATGCGAACTTGGCATAAATCAATAGAAAATTTATACGTTTCACAAAAACCAACTGTTTTAGTTCAGCGACTGCAGCGACAGCAAATGTTGCAACCGGCATTTTCGTGAGATCGTATTTCGGCCTGACTTCTAAAAACGATTTGCTTTTTTCGTGGCATTTGTAATGAGCATTCTGACTGCTGGCACTTAAAACGCGATTGAGATCAGAGTATGCTAAAATATATGGAAATTCAAGAATTCAATTGGGATTAGAGAGTAGAAAATAGAGTGAATAAATTTTTTTTTGCGATATTCACATTAATGTTTATGTTAGAAATTAAGACATAGAGAGAGGGTTTCGTACCCAAAATTAAAAAAAAGAAATCGTTTTTTCTTATCACCAACGAAAATGAATTCATTCTCAATTCTTAATGTATTGGATTTTTACAATTTTTCTTGAAACTTTTAAAATTAATCAATTTATTACCTCCAATTTATATCCCAAAGATAGTTAAAGTTTTTTAAATACAGCAAAAAAAACCCCCCCAATAAGTTAACTAATCTCCTGAGCCGTCAAATCGAGCCATTGCTAATGAGTTAAGATGCCAACTATTTGTTAAGATAATGCCTGGACATTTACGTACTTATATGAAGAGCCCAAAGCCATAACAAACATGCGTGTAAATACGCATAGTCTGGTTAATTATTATGTAACTGCATTAGGTTTTCTGACAAATGACAAATTGTCCAACGCTACGACGTTGTTATCGTGTCATAAATATACAAATATATAAATATTGTATATACTCATATGTATTTCTAGCTGCTTGCCTGGGGCAATGCGAAGTATTTTTTTTTTGACACAACATTAGTGCCACGCCCACACGCAACGAGGCGCCACCTAATAAATAAACAGCCCTTAAGTTAAACTTTTTGATATAAGCTCCGAGAAATTACCCAACACTTTGGCATAGGTCATTTATCATTAAAAATAGCCCACACGGCCAGAATGCGTAATTATTGGCTTTGCCGGGCTGAAAAACTGCGGCCAGGAAAACCAACGTCTAGAAGCAGGTGAATGATTGAATGTGTTTCATCAAATATGTAATATGAATTATAATTTGTACATATTCGCGTCTGCGGCTGCCACATTTAACCCACAACCCCCTTTTGCACCCCGTATCGGGCTGTAACGGCAAATATCGCGTGTCTAGGGAAAATCCAACATTTTGTTGCGCTAGAAAACGACAGTGGCAACAATCAACGACCAGCGACGAGCTCTTGCGACAGCAAAATGAGCTATAGAGCGCGCGCCAGAAGTGCCGATTTGAGGTTTGACTTATAACGGCAATATACCCACACACCCACACTCACAGACACAAACACACACTCATGCTACTTCGTATCTGGCCAGGCATATGACGCTTGAATAACATCTACGTGCACTCAGAGAAAAAAGCAAACGATTTTATCTGACTCAAACATTTTTGACAAAGTCCAGCTTAGGTCAGCTTCTAAACTTGAGAAAAAATTCCTATTTTAAATGACTTTTGAATCTCAACATTTAGCTTCGGATCGTGAACCTGCTTTTCACATCAATAAACCATATTTTGGTTTAAGCCATTCCTTAAAATTTAAAAGAACAAATTTAAAAATTATCCTTTACACAACACTCAAATATCCTACTAAATATAAGAAATTTTGTATTTGTGTTGAGAATTTTTAGTCTTATATTATGAATGGAAATTCCAATATATAAGAAATTGAGCTTAAGTTAAGTGTTGTTTTACCTTTGTAATATTTCAAAAGTGTTAACCCATTTGACTTAGATTTAGGATACCATTTTCTCTATGTGTATGTATAGGCTCCACAATGTTGTGTATGTTCTAAAGTTAGTGTGCACACTCCCCGCCAGGAACTGGGGCATAACACACTCAACACGGCATAAATTAAAATTTTGTTGTGCCTCACAGCTCTCAGTGCTTGGTTCTCGTCTTTTATGCCATTTCACAGGTCCACAAGTGAAACACGCACAGCGCAACAGAGTGCGAGCGAGACAGTCAGCTGGTGTGTATATGTATGTGTGGAGAAATACTCAAATTTTATTGCCTTACTCGAGTCACGTTATGATTATGATTCGCTAGCTAAACAATCCGAGTTCCAAGTGGAGAGCTAACGGTATTCATTTGCTAATCAAAACAAATGAAAACAACATGAATTATGGCCAAAGGAAGCAGCGGCTAATAAGGGTTAAAGCCGCAGAGTTTAACATCTAACATTTCCAAAAAAGCTGTACACACATGAGTGTGTGTTGTGTGTGTGTATTTGTGCGTGTGCCGCAATTTTAATGGAATCCTTCAAATGTGGTTTTTGGCCTACACAAAAAATATTTCCGACTATGCGACATGCGTAATTAGAATATATATGGCGCGCTGAGTTCCTAGCTCCAAATGGCATCGGGGTCCGTACGAACCGTAGCGATGTGGGTGGGTCTGAAACTATTTAGACGGCAACGCTCTTTGCCATTTTTCAAGCTCGGCTGTTTGATAATTAATGAAGTCATAGTGCGCGCGTATGTCTAAAGTTAAATTCTGTGCTATCACGCAATTGTTCGGCGCGACGCGGTTTGTGTCTAGGCTAACACCACGCCCCCATTTTCGCAAGTTTTTATTTATTTTTATGTAATCGTAAAAATATCTTTATGATTTCATAATTTTACAGTTTTGGTTGTGGAGAGTCAGTTGTTTATGGCCCTGCATTCCCTTCACTTGCGTAAATTTGCGTCCTCTTTATACCCTGTACCCATAAAATAAATAGTAGGGGTTTAATAATCTTGAGCAAACGTTTCTGATTTAGAGTTCTTTATATATTTTAAATAAGCGTCGGGAGAGTTTCGTATCTAAAATTATATAAATAGATGTTGTAGCTCAAATTATTTTGATTTTTGGATAAAGTAGCTCGTTTTTCTTCAAAATTGAGAATCTTAAATTTATATATTTAATCAATTTTGGGTGTTAATATTAGTATAATGTAAGTGTATCAAGTCAACTTAGCTTCTATAGCTTCTTCGCTTAAAAACCACTAGGGTATTTGTTAGTGCAACAACTTTACCTAGCTCTTATCTCATGGCTGTTTTTGCTGTGTGTTGGACATGGTCTTGTTTTTTTCTTTCTATTTTTTAACTGCTCGCAGCTTTCTTAGTTAGTGCTACAAGTTGCAGATTTGAGGAATACGAAGGAGCTAGAAGCGCTGGCTTATCTCGCAGCCTTGGCTTGCCGCGCAGCGTGTATTTGAAAATTTATGCAAAATCATATTTTTCAAAGAAAAAAAAAATGCTGTGTTGTACACGCCAAGCAAAAATGGAATCACAGCGGGCCGCTTCTATTTTGTTTCTATTTAAACAAGGCGCCCACCGGGCCAACAACTCGTCGGCTCGGTGGGGACACACAACACACGCTGTGTGTGTGTGTTTGTGTGTGCGTGTACAGCTGTATATTTGTTCAAAGCCTAGTCTATCTCATGGCAAAGGCAAAAACAAGGCAACAGCAACAACCATGTTAAAAGCGGCTATGACAGAAAGGACAACGCGTGCACAGCTTGAAAAATGTTTGTTGTCAACATTTTGAGTTTGCATCGTTAGCTTAAAAGTGTGTGTACAATGGGCAAAAATCGATAAATGAGACAATGTCCGTGATTTTGACATACAAAGAACTTTCATTCACAACCACAAAATACGTAAATATATATACATAAGAGTGTGGTTGAGTGCCTTGTGATTGAGCCACAAGAATTTAATGTGATATTCTGAGAAATGTTTTTAATAAGCTGGTAACGTTTCCTTTAGTATGGCAAAGAGCTCAGCAAAATATATTCAATAAAGAATTGAATGTAATATATATTCCAAATTCAAATTCTCGACAAAGATACTTTTCAAGTATATAAATTATATATATGTATATATATATATATATATATATATATATATATATATATATATATATATATATATATATATATATATATCAACATATTATTTATTGCTTTTGCGCTAAATTGTATACAAATTTAAAATAACCATTTATTTTATCGTTTTTGTTATCGATTTGCCATAACGAGTAGGGCAAGAGAATCGTGGGTCTCGCACAAAATTGAAATGTAAATAAATAAAAGTATCACCTACACAGGAACTTTAGCTCGCACCCACTGCGGACAACAACTGCTTCGTGTTTGCCCCACTTTTGGCACACCCACGCGCACACACACACTCACCCGCACCCAGTCACGGCAAAGTTATGCCAAAACTCTTGCAATTAAACTGTCAGACTTATGAATTCATTAAATATTTAAACTGTAGATTTTGAATAATTAAAATTCCATTTATACACGCATACACAAACAAACCTATATATAGCGCCAGCTACAGATACTCCCTGCCACAAAAACTCCAGCTATAAATCTGCGATTAATTAAAAAGACTCGTGCCGAATGGTCCCCGGCTGCCAGGGCGTATACGTAATGGCAATATAACTTAATTACAAAAACATAACCAAAATCCAATTGCAAAACGCTTCTGTTTCTGTCTGCTTTGTTCTTTTTTTTTTGTATCTAACTTTTATACCCCATCTGGCCCATTCTCTTCCGTTCGCTAGCTATTTCCATTGAACTATTGTCTGGCAACGCTGGCAATTTATGCAAATCACAGCGCTTAAGGTGTAGCGACCCGTACAGGATGTAGTGCTTGGCTTTTGTTGTCGCACCCTGAATGCTTCCTTTCTTTTATTTTCTCTCTCTCACACGTTGATGTTGCTGTTAAAATGGGGGTACTCGCATTTGAAATGGCACTCACTCACCTGGATCATCGTCGTCGTCCCAATCGATTTGACCGGAAGTAATATTGATGTGCGCTGCGAGCACGAACAATGTGAATAGCGCCAAATAGCGTTGCCAGATGCCGTAGGAAGTTGCTGCTATATGCATTTTGGAAGTCCTTGCAGTGCGGCGACAAATGCGGAAGCGCGAATTCGTTCTAGTTCTAGACGCAGCCTTCAATTGCACCGCATTCATTCTAGTGTGGATATTACAATTTATTCGCGTGCCTGTGAATACGCGCTCGTCTTGTAATTTGTTCGCAATTCGTTACACGTTATTCGTTAGTCGTTATTCGTTATTCATTTGCTGCTGCAGTAGTTTTTGTAATTTTAACACTCGCACACACACACACACGCCGTAACACTAACGAGCGCGCGTGAAAACAAAAGTTGCGCTTTTTTGGGGGCGTGGCTTTGGGCTCAGCGCTCGGCCGGGCGCTGGCTGCAGCTGCAGCAGCACTTTTTGGTCTCAAACATTCTCTCGCTAAACACTAATGAAGCGAAATGAGCAAATATTTCTTAAAATTCGCTGTAATGCGCGCCTTTCCCGTCCCTTCTGGTGGGGCAGACTTCTTGAGGCTGGCTGGCTCGGCTTTTTGCTCGACAACAACAACTAATTAAGTTGTTTCATGTACAGTTTTTGCCTTGAGCACAACTTGTGTACTTGTTCTTGGCAGTGCCGTTGCCACAGCCGCGTATTGAGGTGTGCCTTGTGCGCAATTTGTTGCATTGTTCAGTTGCACTCGCAGTTGTACATAATCCGGCCACTAGCTGCTGAAAACAGAAAGCGAAAAGAGATGGAAATGTAAGAGTTAATTATGATTTGCTTTTATATAGAGACGGATAGAAAAACTAAAAACGAACACCAAGCGAAAACGAAAACGAACTGAAACTAAATAAAACCATTCTTAAGAGCATTAACAAATTAACTGCCTGTAAGCCGCCAGGAGTGAGTGATTCATACTATTCACTCTTCAAGCTAGCACGCTCCAGTTTAATGTAATCAGTGTTTTTCCACAATTTTACATTGTTACAATTGGTTATGATTTGCATTTAAAGCACTTAAATAATTCTAAACTAAGGAAAGCATTTGGCATGCCAAAAATTTTACGTTCTTTCTATTATGAATTATATTTAAATTCAATGTTGTTGGTTTTAACTTTATAAACAGGACAATTTAATTTTTGTCAGAGCGTTTATATATCAATTTAAAATTATGGTTATGATGTCCTATCAAAATATACAAGCTAAAATAACATGTATACTTGTGCAGTTTGCTTAAGTTTGTTTTATACGTAATTAAGTCTCTCATATAATTTAACTTTTTGATAATTGATGGATTAATTCTTTTGTTTGTGCTCTTATGACGTCGAGAAAGTCGATTGGTTGGGCACAATAATAAATTGTATTTATCAAATACGCAGAATAAGAAGGAAAATACAAGAACAATATTATTATTAAAAAGTTAATATTAAATCTTCAAAGGTGGTCTGAAAATTTGAACTTTGATTTGTACATTGCAAAATAATTGAAGGGCTGTATGATATGGTTCTCAGATTTAGTAAAGTTTCATGAGATCTATTTAAAACAATAAATCCATAAACGCATACAACAAAGTAATTTTCGACTTATATATATGCAATAATAATACATGCAGGTTTTTTTATCAAGAACTGAAAATATAGATAAATTACTAATACAATAACTTTAACAGTATAATTATAATCAGTATGGTCGTATATTTGAGCCTTCGACTTTTTGCTAGCTGCTTAGCTGTCTAAGGAAATTGATACCGCTTACAATACATCACGCTGCCGAGTAGTACTTAGCAATGGATAAAACTAATCATCCTGTTTACAAATATTTATGTACTCAATGAAGTCAAAATGTATGGAGTAAATATAACACTTCTTAAAATGATTTATTTGTTTGTTTGAACTCATAGAATGAACTGTCTCGCTTCTTACATCCTTTAAGCTAGCATATACTTGACTTCTATTATAAGCTTCCCATGATAGCGCTCCCTAATTACACACTGAACTACTTGTTAATGAAACGGATATAAGTTTCACTTTTCAAAGCACTAGCGATACCCCACGATACGCTCGTGGAGGACCCTCAGCAATTCAGCCGTTGCTTGAAGCCCCCCACTAAGTGTTGCCTACTTTTTGGTGGGAGGTTGGGCTGGCAGCGCCATATGCACGCCCCAACGCCCACTATCCGCAGCGACTAATTTGCCGTAGTTTCTGCTCTCTGACGCTGCCTGCCTTATTATGCGCACTTCAAACTTTAGACAACGCGGCAGCAGCAGCAGCAGCGACTGTGGCAGCGGCCGCGGCCGCGGCAGCAACAATAACAACTTGGTTCGCAATCCGCCACAGTGTTGTTCATTTTTGGCAAGCGTCTCGCGTCGCCAGCCCCGCCCTAGCCCTTAGACAGCCTGATTTTTAATGCAGGCAGCCACTCACTCAAATTTTCGAGTGCGCCAATGCCGCTGCAGCAAAATGTTGTATAGTTTTCGTTTAATTTGATGCCAATGTTGTTGTTGTTGCCGCCAGCGAAACTGTGTCGCTAAAGTTTCACGTCGGATTGGGAGGGTAGTAGAAAAACACAAGTGAATACAAAAATACCCCCCCAAAAAAAAGAAAGAACATGAATAGAAGAAAAAAAGTGGAGTAGGAAAAAAGTTGTCTGCCGAAATCAGCGCCACTTTTGCCACAGACATTAAGCGTTGCATGCAAAATTACCAGCGAGTGGTTTGTATTTCCACTCTGATTGTTGTTTAACATGGTTACATTGTCCTTGCAACTGAATCCTGTTCGGCAGTTATTTTAGTTGTACTTGCAACGGTGCATCCATGTGGCTGCTGCTGCTCTGGCACTGGCTCTAGCCCTTGCCTCTGGCTGTGGTTATGCATCATGTCATGCTCTAGTTGCAAAACTTTTGCTGTTTGGTTTTTATTTATTTTTTTTACTCTTATTTTTAACATTTTTTTTTCCTCTAGCATTTTTTATCGCTTTATTTATATGCATATGGGACAAGTGGCACAAAAAAAGTGCAACAAGCAGCTAACTATACATAAATTTGTTTTATGCACAACATAAACTTTTGCCCATTTGTTGTCAAAAAAAACAACAACAAAAAAATAAAAGTAAAGCTAAAATTGTAAAAATAAAACCTCAGCTAGTAAACAGGGGGCCACCTGCAGCACCAACTAATTTGTGCTTAGACAAAACCAAACGAACTGAGCAAAGTTGTGCAGCTTAAAAGACGTTAGCATGCGGCATGCGGCATGAGGCATGCTACACATGTAACTAGTTGCAGGTTACTTCATCAACATTTCACGCTCGACTTGGCCATGTACAGGCTAGACGAAACGACTGCCGGCTGCCTGCGATGCCAGGCACGCAGTAAAAATGTATGCCCCATGCCACACGCCTTGGCCAGGCTGCGAAACTGCTTGCCGCACCTGGCCAAAAACTCTGCCGAGAGCAGCAGCAGCAGCAAAATAAACTCTACTCAACTGTTGAAAATCAACTGGCGACCCCAAAGCGCACACAGTACCGTACACGTGGTCCACAAAAGTTTGCAATCAATTTTTTTTTCATCCGGTTACCGCAAATACTTAGAAAACATATTGGACGTGGGGTGACCTAAGCGTATTCACACAACCCACTGCAATGAACCATGTTCAAATAATGTGGGACATGGTTAAAACGAACTTGAATTTCAGTTGCCTGGAAACCAACATATACTTTAACTAAAAAATCAGCAGCTATATTATATTATCTATATATTATATAATCAAGCGATTTGTTTCCAAATTCTTTGTGTGAGATTCTTTCTTATAAAAAATATCACAATTTTCTTATTTTTTGCTATAGAAAATGGTCTTTACGGCTGCTACATAAAAAAAATAAAATAAATGCTTCTTTGCAAAGATGTTTGCGCTTCAGCTGGAAGATAAGTATGAAAAGCACGAAGTTATTTTTTTTAAGACTTTTTAGTATTTACCTTTAATGGTTAATTAATATTAAAATAAAATAAACACATAAATAAATAATTATTTTGAAAGTTAATTAAAATTTTCTTTTTGCTCAAAACTCTTAGGTCAACTTGCCCCACTGTGCTGAGTGTATAAAAATATGTGATTTATAAAACATACAAAATTACTTATATTGTTTTATATATAAGAGCTGCTTTTAGGCAACTGGTTCTATAGATTTCTTTAATTGAATTTCGGTAATCAGTTAAATAGATCTGCCAGATCTGAATACTGGGTATTTACATAGGTTTACTACCTTTGCTTGCTCTGGGCCTTGGGCTAGTTGGCCATTTGCAGCCGCCTCGTCTGCTTTGTTGCTTTGTCTGCACGTGCATGTATTTATAAGCATACATACTTAGGTGTGCGTGTGTGTGTGTGTGTGTTTTGGCCAACAGTTGCCGCAGCCCAGTTTCCATTTCGTGCTGCCATTTTGCCAGCAAGTTAAAGTGTTTCGCCACGCACTCCAATAAAAACATCTGCACGCACACACACATACACACGTATACACGTACAAGTATACACGCACACACATATCCACAACCACATCCTGTGCTGGCCAGGACTATGCCAAGTTAAACCATTTGAGAGCTGCCACGTTGTGTTGTGCCAGTTTCGTGACGAGCAACTCTTGCGTTACGCATACGCCGCGTGGGCTGCGTTGATGTTGGCACGGATTGCCAGACACTGTGGAAGGGAGTGCCGTGGGTTGTGGCATGCCGTTGCTCTTGGACATTTATTATGTTTATCTAGCATTCAATTTGGCTGGCAACCTGTTTACCAGCATTTGCATCAATGTTTGCCACTCCGTCTGTGCCGTGCGGCATATGCTCAAGTGTTTAATAGTCGAATGCCAAGTGGCCGCTGTCATCAGCAGCTGTCAGGTTCAATAAAAACGGACGGAATGAGTCGCCGCCTGTGTCTATACATTATGCCATTAGTGACACTCCACTGACTACGTGGGTTTTAATAAATATTAATTGCATTAATTCAATGCTAATTAAAAACCGATAACAAATCCAACCGTGCACAATGCAAAGCCGCCTCTCAAACAAATACGGAAGGTGTGCGCTTTTGTTTATATGTATGTGTATATCTGTGTGTAAGTGTGTGTATTCCTTTCAAGTTGAGCCATAAAAATAACTCATGCCACAAAAAGAAAATGATATACGGGTTTTACGCAATGTCAGGCCAAAATATGTCAACGTTACTTAAATTTGAACATTAACATAGCATTTGAAATGCCACGCCCCGTAACCCCTCACTCCCTCCGCGGCCTTATGCCCTCGCTCAGGTGTCAATGCTTTAGCCAGCGTCAGGTAATTGCCGTCAGCTTCTTGTTGCCATTACAATTCTTGTTGTGCAGGACAATTTGCAAATGTGTGCGACTGTGTTCAAGTATCGCATTTAGTTGCACGAACTCCAAATGGGGGAGAAGAAACCAAAATTGTACACTGAGAGAAAGCATCAAATATTTTGTATTTCATGAGATTATAAAGTTTGTTGGAATCGTCTTAAGGGCAGACATTTTTTAACATGAGTGCAAATTCTGTATTTCAAGAATTTGATTTTAATCCTCAATCCTAAATACAGTACTGAAATACACTGCACACCCAAACCAACTTGCAACAAGCTTAGCCACAAATATAAGCAGGCGAAGACTCAAAAGGTTGCACCCCTTAGATACCCGAAACGACTTAAACCTTTGAAAATAAAATAGTCATAGTTACCAATAACTAAGGTTATTAAGTTATAAATGCGCTATAGAGTTTTAAGACAATAATCTGCATAAAAGCATGTAAATATATAAAAAAAAGTACTGATATACAGAACTGAATTTTCTGTACTACTTTTTGAATTAGTACAAATTATTCTTTAAAATGTTTAATAAATGAAGTGTAAAATAAAGAACAAATTGATATAACTTGTAGGCTTAGTATTTTTCTCCCTGTGTAGCAGCAGCAGAGGCTGAGGCTGGCAAACAGACAAGCTCGAGTAGAAAATTGGCGGTGACATTGATGGGGTGATATGGTGAAGACTGTGCGCGAGAGGGGGGGTGGGGGGGGACACCCATGCCAAGTAGTGGGCGTACTCTGGCAGCAGCCACCACATCGACACAGCTCCAGCTACAAAGTACACAAAAAGTTTTCTAATTATTTTGTCATTAAACGCACACAGGGATACAAACACACATACACAGCAGCCCTGTTTACAAGCATACACATGTTTGTCGAGCTATAAAAAAGGGTTACGTATCCAAGCCAAACCTAAACGCACACACACATACACACACAAACACACACAGAGCGTCCTTAGTCCTTAGCCTCCAACGAGCAGCAGACACGAAGCAACTTTTTGTCCTAATTGTTTCATTTCATGAAATGAAGGTAAGAAATTTTGGCAGCTGTGCGTATATTGCCCTAGGTTGTTGTGCGCACAAAGACACAAATACACACACACACGCACACACACGCACGCACACATGCGCACACACAGTTGCTGCATTAAAGAAGACATCTACGCGCTGCACATAAAGCGATTAACACGGCGAATGCTTGAGGGCCTGATTGGTCGGCGGTGGCAGGGCCGGAGGTGGAGTGTGCGTTGGTGGCACGCTGTTTAACTGCCGCGCGTCTGTGGCTGCCTGCGTGCCTCCTCATCTTGTTAAACAACAATTTGTTGAATTAATATCATGCACACACATCTGTATAAGTATGAGAGTATATAAGTGTGCGCGCATACTTTTCTGCGTGTGTGTGTGTATTTTGCTCACTTTGCCGCCAAATCAAATATGCATATACACACACACACATATATATATATTACATATTATATATGCTTAATAGCACACGCTGCTTATACATATCATGTTGTCATGTCTGCTATAATTTTGACAGTGCCTTTGGCTGGCGAGGCTGAGGCGTCTTTGGGCTCAGCTCAGCACTCGCCAGTTGCCTGGGCCAAAATTAATGATGCTCCATTCCCGCCAAAAGTTTTTATTGCTGATTACCAAAGCCAAGAAAACAGCTTGGAATCAAAGTGGATTGTTCCAAGAAACGAATTATGAAACTTTCTTTTCAGCGGTTTATATTGTATTAAAATAGGCATGATTGGCCTGTCACTAAGCAGCCTTTGTGTCTATTTTAGGTAGTCTCAGGTAGTGATCAAGTATGTGCGGTAAATATTTCAATTTTTCCACCCTACAATATATTTTTATTACTCTTTAGATTCTTTGCCCGATTATTTACCGTCCAATCATACTAACTTTTTCTATTTAAGCTTTATTTTGATCTGGTTTGAATTGTTTGTTGATGGTTAATAGCCTGGTTATAGTTAATTTCTCAGCTATACCCAACATATTAGATAAATTCGTTTGATTTTCTTAGCTATGATTCTAGATTCGTTTTTTAAGTCTATTTATACAAGAAGCCATTACAATAGCTTCTACGGAAAAAACATACCTATCGCTATCGGCAAATGTCCAACCGATCGCTATATAAATTGAAAGCTTTGCATTGCAGTCTGCCGATATTTATTCTAGCATCGCCATTTACCGCTTTGTTTTAAAGGTTTAAAGGCTTAAAGGTAGCCAGCGCCAAAAGATATCTGAAATCCGCACGTATGTGTGTGTGTGTGTCTGTGTTGTGTATGTCCGTGCGTCTGTGTGTGGACCTCTCATATGCACACAGGCGCAAAACGCAATCCACTAAATTGCGCGTTTGTAAGTGAAAAAGCTGTGCAATTACTCAGGAGAGCAACTTTCTGATTCAACTGCAACAACTGCTGTCAAAATGTCATAAATTGAGTGCTGCCTCTGGCCAACAATGAAAAGAAACATAAATGGGAACATTTAACAGCTTAAAAGCCGCAGCTGACATACCCTAACTAGGAAACCATCATGAAAAAAATCAAAAAACTAAACAAACCGTATATGCTACTCAATATTGCTTTAAAAAAATCTAAGTGGCGCAGAATAAATAAACTGACAAATATATACATATATAATATTGATCATTTTTTGATTGCTAATTTATAAAACTGAAACTAATTAAGAAAAATATTCCTATCTGTGTGCAATAGCCTACAACTCGGTTCATAACCCCACAAAATTTTTACTTCAGAGAAGATTACCCTACTAGAGATGAAAAATTGGTGCACTAAATTCTTTGTTAAAATCGTTATGACACTAAAGAAATAATATAAATATAAAAATTCGAACACTCCCAAGTATTAAATATTTTATATGTGGCAAAGAAGTTTCAATTTGTACAGGGTATACAGACAAAGTACTGAAATAAAACCAAACCCCAACTATGTATTGGATAAGCAAAGAGTCAGATGGAATAGAGACACGT
The DNA here is from genome assembly GCA_035043565.1 of Drosophila robusta. Taxonomy (NCBI): domain Eukaryota; kingdom Metazoa; phylum Arthropoda; class Insecta; order Diptera; family Drosophilidae; genus Drosophila; species Drosophila robusta. Next base: position 6,436,552 of record JAWNMW010000235.1, read on the forward strand.
CTCTCGCATACAAGCCCATACTCCGAGAGATAGAGGGAGAGAAAGAGGCACATAGACTTAGAGACTTATAGAGATGCCTCCGTGCCGGCCAAACCGACTGACAAACAGACAATTAAAAAGCCCTCGAGTACGCCAACTGTTTGACTGCATTTGCAGCGCTCGCAAATCTCTGGGGCTCGTCCATGATTTTAGTTTCGTTACCTCCCAGCGGCAAAGGCCGAGGCCGACGTTGCGTTTGCGAAACGAGGGGGGGAGAGAGGAAGAGGCCATCCGGAAGCTGCATGAAATTATTGTTAGCATTCATTGTATGGCCTCCACTGCCGCCGCTACAGCTGCTGCCAACAACTTTTGGTTATAGGAGTAATTTTCATGGTAGTATCGAAGCAAAAACAGAACAAAACTAGGCAGCAATATATCGAAACATTTGCCAGCGGCTTTCAAGTGGTTCGCTCGCATTGGCACCGCCACAACTTTACTCAATTACGTTGCGAGCTCCTATTCTGTACCAACCCCCCTCAGCCCCCTAGGATTCCCTTTCTAGCCGGCAGTTGCTTATTGTCCCCGGCCAGCCCTCAACGAATTCACGTCAACTACTTTGCTAGACTTTCTGAACGAGTTGAGCTCACCTCTCAGCTATGAAATCAACGACTTTAGTGAAAACTTTCAACAATTTGCGTTTTGGCCACGGCCTGGCACGGCAGCAGCGGCGGCAGCAGAAGCAGCAGCAAATCGAAAGCCAAAACTTTTTGACTACTGGCAGAGGCAGGTGAACTGGCTCCTAGCCCCTGGCACGACCACACAGCACGGCATTCGGCAAAGTTTACCATTGCTGCTGCACAAATACCCAACGGGCTGCTTGATAAAAGTGAGGGCTCGTTTGCCATGTGCCCCCAGGGGGCAGCGACGGCAGCAGCGGCGGCGACTGCGGGGGCGGCGCAGCGTTTACATCTACATTAGCGACGCTGCCGACACTGATATCAAAAGTATTATGTTTATATGTGGATGTGTGTGAGTCTGCTTTTTGAATACCCTGTTCATAAGGTGACAAGAGGGTATATTGATAAATTGCTTTAAATTTTTAAGAGTAGCTTTAAAACAAATATTTACCCAAAAATGTAGACAATTTCTTAGTCCTTATTTAGAGCATCTTTATATATATATTAAACAAATTCATCCTGAAATTATTTTTATTAATAATGTTGTACATTTCAGAAATCGCCCATTATTACGTAAATTTGTATTCTTAATTTTTTGAGTACAGACTTTGAAAAATTGAAAATTTTTATACAATTGTGAATTAGGCCGAACAATGGCAGGTAGTAATGAACTCAAGAGTCCTCAAAGTGATGGAGTGTGTGGAGTCATCAGGTAGATTGTTAGATTGCTAATGACCCATTATTTTCTTTTAGATTTTTATTGACCTTCTGCCAAGATCGAGCCAAATATATTGCGCCCGTGTCTCAGGCCTGGCCCCATGAATCGCTTCAAACCAATCCCAAACAATTTCCAGCCTTGCGAAATCTACTGGTACCGAGATAAGAGTCAATCAAAAAGAGTTTATGCAGGCACATAGAGTATTGTGCAGTCGGTTGCATGCAACTGGCTTTCTTTTTATATAGAATTTGCAGCATAGGGTCGTAGCACGCGTCTAACCATGCGAAATACGCCAAACTTTGATGAGCTGTTGTAATAATATTAGGTCCGAATGCGAATGGAGTTATGGTAAATCAACGCCACCTGCTTTTGCATGTGTGTGCGTCCGTGTGATATTGTACAAACAGTTGGGCCAAAAGTTGTAAAGTTTCCGACAGGCGCCTTCAACTGTACTCGAAGGTGGTAACTAAATTATTTGGAGTTGTGGCGCGCGGAACCGTTACAGAGTTAAGTTTTGTTTAATTTCAGTGCTGCAAAAGTTAAAGCGACAATTATGATGGACGTGCGGAGACTCTGCACGTTAAGCATCAATAAACTTGAAAGGTTAATTAAACGGGGGCTGGGGGTGCGGCCAAGACTAACTTGACAAGACTTGAAAACCGGCTTCTGTTGCCAAATGCCGCATAAGCCGCATAAACTCATGTAATTAAGTGTATTTTCTAAATTTGCAACTTTTCGTTGCTCGAGTCTCAAGCGGCAACGGTTTTTCATTTATTTAATCACTCAAATGCAAATAATAACAATTCAAATAGTTTGAAAAGTTTGATTTCCACTTGAAATCCACTCGACCCACAGAGCAACCACGACTGCCGTTTGCAGCGCTGCTTTCTGATGAATTTTCAGTCAATTTGATTGATTTGTTGACACAATGAGAGCCAGACTGAACCAAGTGCGGAACGAGGGGGCTAAACAAAGGCTAACAAGTTAATTGTGCACTGTTTGACACTTGCCAAATTGCTTTAGCACTCAGAGAAATAAAAGGGATCAAATTTATACAGTTTTTGTTGCTAAAACTTTAACACATTTTATTTGATCCAAAAATAATTTTAAAAAATTACTTAGACTAAAAACAAGTACTTATTAGAAGATCTTATAGAGCTTGAATTAAGTGAAAAACATTCCTAATTAAAGTAAAATATTTCCTTGACTAAGTACTGTATTTGATTCTAGTGCTTGTAGGAAGCTAGCATTTTTTGATGTAAGAATATTTAATAGTTAATAACATTCAACTCTGACAGAATTTCAATAACCTTAATAACTGCGATGACTAAAAAATTCTTGAATTTTCTCTAAGTGAGCTTAAACAGCAATTGGCCTCAAGGAAAACCAGAACTTTGAACCGTCATTAGAAGTGTTAACTGCTTTTCATAAGCGGCTCTGTGAAAACTGCAAGCAGGTAAATCGGAGCCGACCATTAGCGCATAAATACGAGTCACGAAATCGCAGATGGGGGGCACACAGTCTATCACAGACTATAGATCTATACAACTGAGTTATTACTGACAGCTGAATGAGGTATATCATCGTTATCGGCCATCGTCATCGTTATTCACAATGCTGGCACTTAAAGCACGAAAATCACAATCAAACAATGGCAACGATGTGGGCGCCCCCTTCGGCCATTGCGTGCTGGCAAGCCACGTTGTAAATAACATGGCCGAGACAGGCAGTGGGCCCACTGTGACCAGACAGTGGCCATTGAATACAGTTAAATACGAATATGTATAGAATGCCTTACAATAAACGTTGAGCGCTTTGGTAGATACAAATGCCATTGCAGAGTATCTGATTAGCACACACTTGAATTGTTGCTTTGTTATGCGGGTCTCGAGACTAGCCCGGGCTTCCGCTCTATAATGCCCCATTGTTAATGATCAACGAGCCGTTGCGCCCAGTTGGTCGCAATTTATAATTTCTGCTGCCCGAGGTGCAATCAAATTTCTCAATTTCGATTTGTATCAATTGGCAAGATGAACTCAATGGACATGCGAGCCAACACCTTTTTGACCGAAAGGGGTTTTAAATTTCTTAGCAATGACAATGACAGCTGCTGCTTTTGTTGTTGCTGCTGCTGTTGCCTGGCTTCGTCCTGCCAGTCGTCCTGTTGCCTGTTTGTTTGCCTGTCAGTCGTTTGTTTACATTTTATTGTTATTGTTGTCGTTGATGGTATTAATAAATTATCTCTATCAAGATTCACGCTGGCCATGGTTTTCAACGTTTTAGTGCTGGATTTGTAAGCGCTTCCTTTTGGCCATAGCCATTTGTCTATTGACTGCGGCGCACATTATTTTCTAGCTGGTTAAATTTATTTACACGAATAATGCATGCTAACGAGGGCTTTTTGTTATTTATATTGTTAACCATTACGATCATTTAAATGGCAAAAATAAAATGCATAATAAATTACTGGCAAGTCTTTCATTTGTGGATATTAAAATGTGATGGATCTATTAAAAGAGATACATGGAATATGCTTTGATGTCTCTTGAATTCTATCATATATTAAAAAACCAACATTTTTGATATTTAATTATATATCAATTATGTGAGTTAACTTTCGGATCCTTGCCTCTCATATTTCAAACTGCCAGAGCTTCGTTAAAACTGAGCCGATTTTCATATTTGATGGCATTTTGGTGATGGTTTGTCCCCTAGATTGATTCTGCATTTCAAATAAATATATTGAAGTTTAAATACAATGCTGCAGCTTTTAACGATATCATTTTTGTTGAATATTTTAAATTGAGATTCGCCACACAAGAAATTCCTGAAATGATACTGAAATAAGCTGAATTAAATTGTTTTAGACACTTAAATTATGGGCTTCTCTTTCTAACATTTTTTGCATCCCCAAGTGCGGCCCTTTGAAAATTATAAGTTGTTTAAAGTGCGTGCCAACTAATCTTATAAATCATTTAATAGTGCACAAAGAAAAAATTGAATCTGCGTAGTCCTTGCGCACAGTTTGTGCAATCCCGAGCCGCATCAACGTCAGTTTAGCTAATGCATTCATTTTATGCGAAAGGACACTGCAATGGCATGCTGTGCGGGCAGGAACCCAAGCAGGACTCGTGCCGCAGTCTGGCGCTAATAGTTTTTAAGCATAATGCAATAAAGATGAAAGTCCAAATCATGCTTCATCAACGTCAACGTCAACAATATAATCAACCAGAACCCCAGTGGAAAGCGGGCCGGGCGAAACTCGGCTCAGCTTGAACCAGGGCGATGGGGTCTGGTCATCAGTGGCGTCAAGGGCTGTTGCGTAGCCGGAGCTGCTGCCGGAGCTGCTGACAATTCAATGTCCTGCTCAATTTGTCTACACGCAAATGTGCAGCAGACCGGCCAAGTGGGTGGACGAGCCGCAAAGGCTGCTTATTTGTTGTTGTTGCAGGGCAATGGGGGTCGACAGGCGTTAGGCTGTGAGCTCGTGCTACTGCAGCTTAGTCACTCAAGTGCACAGCGATGGACGCACAGACAGACAGCCGCTTTGTCTGTTACTGCTGCTGGTGCTGCTGTTGCTGCTGCTGCTGTTGCTGCTGCTGTCCGGTGTAAAAAGCGCAGCTGGCGGCATTTGCCGTCAAGTCCTGGGCCCAGCTGGGCTGGCTGTCTGCCGGTGTCATCGGCCATGCTGACAAACAAAAGCGCCGACAACGAGCTCAAGGGAAGTGACTGCTGTGACTGACCCGGAAACATTAAAGGCACACCAGACCTACCCACCATGCCCGAGCCCGTTGCCGCATCCTCACAAAACGTTGCTTTGCCTGAACTAAATGCGCAAAGTCGGTCGATTTCATGTTGCATACTAAAGTAGCATAAATATTAATAGTTGAAAATTAATCAAAAGCACATATAAAAAAGAAACGCACACACAAATGCAAAACTAGTTAATTAGTTTTTGGCACGCACACTCACAGACATACAGTCGCAGTTATAACATAAAATTGGCTGTCAGCTGCCATGCAACAATTTGGCCATTTTGGCCATTTGGCTGGCCAACCACTGGCAACTGGCTGATGCTGACCAATGCAATGCTGTAGTGGCCATTACTAAAATATTAACAAACTCAATTAAAGCGAGCACTAATTTAGCCAGCACACACATACACGAGCATATTTTGTTACATGTCTATGCATATGAATTGAATGTAGTTTTGCCTTGGCATGTGTCTTTGCAGCCCAATTTATTGCCTCAAATAAATTAACAAAATTAAATTTAAATTCTCTATAAATGACCGCAGGTCAGCAGCAACAGCAGCAGCAAAATGAAATGAAATTATTGGTTGCCCAGACTTGACTTGGCTAAAATTTAATTTAGCTTGGCCAATGTTTGCCACGTAAATGCATATTTAAATATGCAGCTGCAGCAGCATCAGCTCATGACCAAAGTTAGCTGGCCAGCCAGCCAAGCAGCTAGCGAACTTGAGCTGCCACAGTTTGTTGACTCTGATAATCCCTCAAGTTTGTTGACAATGTGGCTCACAGCCAGCGACATTTGGCCTCAAAAATGTTGCGCATACGCCCCCAGGGCCAACAGCACTTGGCTTGCAACCACACAAGTAACAGCTAAAAAAGATTGCAGCACATGTCTCTGTTGCCGCCTGCATTCACGAGTATTGAGACAACCTCAAAAAAGCAACAGCCTGTGCAGCCTGATGGCAACTTGCAACTTGTGGCAAGACACGCCGCAAAGAGCAGCCACTTAATAATTACTTGAACATTTTCATACACTCATAAGAAGACGAGAACCCACCTAGACCCAGCCCCAGCCCCAGCAGGAGTGTTTGCCATGAGTCTTTGCTGTAAACATGTGTTTACTTTAGTGTTAAGAAAGGGCAACAAAAAAGTGGTGCTAAGTGCATTCAAGACGAAAGTGCTCAACTGGGAAATACTCAGCATCATATTTCACACATGCACATGAAGCATGTGAAAAATGAAACTGGAATTTAAAACATGAGAAATAATTTCGTGTTGAAATTGCGGCAGTAATTTAATTTTATTTTGGCACAAGTGTTTTATTTAATTTTAATAAGTATATTTGTGTTATGTTGACATTGTTTTTTTTCATAATAAAACAAGGAAATCAAATTGCGCAGCAGGACAAAAAACTTATTAACTAATTTATTAAAAACCTTAGAAGTAAAAAAAGATTTAATATTTTAAACATTTCGATTTGATAGAAAATGAGGAGAATTTATTAGGAACTAAATAAAAGCCTAAAATCTGAATGGTTTCGGCAATCCGTCGAAATATACTTTTAATAAAATACATGACTTTTTTCGATTTTGACATACTTAGGATGAATTTACAGGGTATAGAAAACTTGTCTTGTTCCGTGCAGTTGGGGCTGCTGCAAAACTAATAGCATTAAATGAATTTCATTTGCTATTAAAATTTAATTATTGCCTGCTTAAAATTAACTCAAATTGTGCGCACATACACAGCTATATTTTGTTGCACAATTAGCATAAATATTTTTCACTTTTGGTTTGGATTTATTTTCATAATACTATTTGGGCTTACACCCCAAAAGCTGCCATGGGCAGCGCTTTAGCTCTTAGCTTATTTATTTTTAGTTTTCTTTTTGTTTTTTACATGTGTGTTATGCGGCATGTGGAGAAAAAGTAAAACAAGGTTGTTTTTTGCTACATTTAAGGCGGAACTCAGCTTGTTGTATATGTTATATTGTATGTGTGCGGGGATGTGTGTGTGTGTGTGTGTGTGTGCTTGGCCTGGCTGTAGACACACAATTTTCTGTTCTATTTAGTTTGGTTTGCTGCTGTTGAATAAAACATTTTCACGGCTTGTGGGCTGGCAGCAACAACAGCGACCCGCGAGGCAACCTTCATATCAAATGTGTCTTGCACACGTATAAACAACGCCCGCCAACGGGACGTATGCTTGATGTGTTTTTAAAGTGTGTGTTTATGCGATGCACAATGGCCGACCAGCGACAAGACGTACGGGTGTGTTGCTAGGTAGGTGCGTGTGTGTGTGTGTGTTTGTTGCTTTTGTATGATATATGCATGTGCACGCCTTTTGTTTGCCACCAAAATGTGGTGGCAACGGATGGTGCTGGCGGTGGTGGTAGTAAAAACCCCTTTCATTGCTGTTTACAGATCATTGACGTTGATTGTTTAAATGAAATGTTTGCTGTGTGCATTATTTGCTTTTACTTTTATTTGCGCGGCAAATTTTAAGGCCAAAAGGGAGAGGGTAAATGGGGAAGGGGGAGGGGGAGGGGGGAGAGGGCGTAGACGATGTTATGTACACCTATCAGCACACAACATTTGCGGCCACATAAAATGCTGAGAATAAGCTAAATATAAACACACACGCGCGGGCTGACTACGGACTATATGTGTCTATGTGTTTGTGGGGCTAGTTAACGTTATGGGCTTAGGGCACGCCCCAGAAAGTAGGCAATGTTTTATTGATAGCCATTTGAAAATGGTTAGAGGCTATAGACAGATGCCAAGCATGTGTCTTGCCAAAAATATATTTATATATATGTATATATTTGAGCATAAAGCTATTAGCATTCAGCTGGCACGGTGAGTAGGGTCACAGGCTAAACTTCTAAGTAGGCTGGGATACTGAGCATTAGCCAGGCAAGACCTATATGCGACTATAACTAACTAACTAGAACACGATTGAGAGCAAAACAAAATATAAGTGTTTGCGCTGTGCGTTATTAGCGCTTGAAGTAATAATTTATTTTTCGCGTATTTTTCACTTTTCTTTTCCTTTCTTTTTTGAGGAATTTTCCCCCTTTTTTATTGGTGCGCTCCATTTTTGTAATTATGTGAGCCTTTGCAGCTGAATACAAAAGTTTAATTGCTTTTTCGTATTTCAACACAAAAGGCGCGCAATTAGCTGACCAACAAAGGCGCTGCCCAAGGAAAAACCATTGAAATGCTCTCCGAGGCGCAGGCAAACAGTATTCCGAGCGTTTAATAATTTATTGGCCAGAGTCTCAACTGTGCACTGTGCCGAGTTGTGACTGAAGTTAACTACAATTTGGTTGTCGAGTTTATGTGTGCATATTTCCATTGTCATAGCAGGGGAGCAACACGAACTTTACTTCATTTCCATATATGTTTAATTTGCATCCGCTTTTCCATCTCATTCTTTAAAATACATACAATTTGGGTTTCTTTCTTGCTCTTCATGTTTTTGTCAGTTGTTTTGTTTTTGCATCTCCTGAACGCCCACACGGACAGCAAACACAAACAAAAGAATTCATTATTTTACTGCTGTGCATTTAAATTTGATACAGCACACGCTATTTTCACACACACCTACACAAATACACTCACGCACACACAGATACACATAAATATATACACGAGGCACTTGCAGTTGATTTTAATCGCACTTTTCGTGCGTTCTTTTTTTTTTTTGAGTTTTGCATAAATTTGCCTTCTATTTCATTTTGTTTACTTTGACCTGGTTTTCGTTTGGTTTTTACGGCCCAGTGTTTTCGTTTTCATTCTCGCTTTTCTCTGTCTTTTCTCCTTTTGCTGCCTTTTGTGCGAGCATTATTCGCTTCTCATTAAAATAGGTAAACAAAATCGCATCAAATTTGCTGATAGACAACAGATAACAGTTAAAACTTTGCGCAAACTGTGTGTTAGGTGTGTTTGCTCTGTGTGTATGTCTGCTGATAAAGTTGCCCGGCCGTTATTTCGGGGGCAGTTTGATTAGGCAAATTGAGTATAATGTTGATGGTCGGCTAACGGGAAGCGTTTTGAACGCTCCTACTAAGTGTTGAGCATTAGCTGCAGCAATTAAGGGCCGATAGAAGCGGCGATAATTTGCGAAAAAGGGTTAAGCTTTAAGGTAATATAAAAAATTTATAATAAAAAACCTTTTTTGAATAACCAAGTGAGTTAGTAACTTGTTACTTAAATTTTTCATTTGAGCAATAATTTTTGAATCTATAAGAAACCCTTTTTGAAGTGTCCAAATTTGTAAGGTCAGATACTTTTGTTCACATCAATTTTTGCATAAAAGTTACGAACTTATAAAATTATGTTTTCTTAATATTATGTATTCAGAATGCATTTTCGCCAATTTTTTACCATGCTAAGAAATGCTCTTATGAGAGTAAAATATTGTTGATTTTCAGCTTTCTTAAAAGAGTTAAATTTTTATTTTTAAGTGTGTTTCTAGAAATATAAAATTGTGTTAATTTCCAACTACCTTAAAAAATTATTTTAAAAGAGTTGAAAGTAATTTAGGAATCTTTATCACACAAGGAACAAAAAACACAAGAAAACACAAATTTTATGTGCATTACAATTTTTTGCTTGCTTAGAATTTGCATAGTCTGGGATACGGACTATTCCTAAATCAGCCTTAAAGCCATAACATTTCATGACGGTTTTTTTTTCGTTTTAGGATTTATTTTCTTTTGTTTGTTTGTTTGTTTTTTTGTTTTTTTTTTTTTGCCTGTGCAGCAATTGTAGGTCAACACAAATCAGCATAAGCTACAACTACATATCGGGCAATAACATTTTTATGTGTTAAAGCTTTGTGACAAAAGGCCAAAATACAAACGACAAATGCAAAACTGCTCCAAAGAAAAAACCATAGTAAACGAAAACAGAAGAGAAAATAAAAAAAGGAATGGAAAAAGTTGCTGCAACTTTAGCGTTGCTTTCTCCAGTGGCTGTAATAAATTTGGGCAGCTGTAAGCAAGCAACAAATGGGAATAAGCAAAACAAACGGCCATTGCAACAGTTCAGCACAAAGTCAGGGGCGTTGGCCAGGGCATGGCCAAGGGAATTGTTTATAAAACCAAGTTTTTTACGACCAAGAAATAGAAAGCAGTTAAAACGCCAAGCCATGGATCAATTTGCAGTGCAACTGCTGCTGCTGTTTCTAGTTTCTGCTAATATCTAAGCAAACTGGACCCACTGTGCGCACGACTTCTGCTTGCTACGCATGATACACTGTCAGAAATGTTGAGCTGCATGAAAACATGTAAACTTGCTGTGTTGTTTTTGTTTTTTTTTGGTCACAGTTTTCTACAATGTTTGTGCACACAAACAACACACATGCATACGCGCGTGTGTGTGTGTGTGTGCGTCATTTACATTTTATTCTATCTCATATCATGGCTGAGCGATTTCATTTTCATGCGTGTCCTGTGTGTGCCTGCGCTTGTTTGTGTACAACTTGTTGTTGTTCTTGTTGTTATTCCTGTTGTTGTTTTCATTTTGTCCATTTAAATGGCAATTGTTGTGGCATCTGTTGCTATTCCCGCTGCTAGAGCTCCGGCTTTTTCATCTGGTTTTCGTGTTTGCTTAGCCTGCCTACGTATTTATTCAGTTGCATGCCAAGCAAAATACTTTTAAATGTAATTTCTAGATGCGCCTACTAACTTGGCACTAGAATATGCAAGCGCCCCGAAATTCTCCACTTGAGTGTGGAGTGTTACTTTTGGCAATACATATACATATACTAGACGAGCAGACAAGCACGTTGTATGCACATGCACACCCACACACACACTTACTCATATTACACACCATACACACTCTTCAGTGCACGGTGTGCTGCGATTTTTTTTTTTTTTTTGATGCCGCCTCTCAGCCAGATGCTCATGAGTGCTGGTCCAGTTGGCATGCATAAATATTATAAAACGTGCAGCTGGCTCAAAAGGTGAATAGGAGCTTAGGAAGCTCCCCGCCCCACATACTACCCCAACACTGTGTGGCCAAAGTGCTTACCCTCGGCTCTGATAAATAAGCCAGTTGGCTAGAATGCTCGTATCTGCCTCTATATATATTCAAGTCCAATTGTCTGTCTCGCTGGCTTTCTGGCCGTCTGGCTGGCAGAGTTTAGCTTTGGGTTTTTCGGCAAATGCTTTGACTTGTTGTAAAAGCCTTTTATGCATACACCGACGGCTAACTGATTTTTCTTACCTCATGTACTGCCTGCTCGTGCACTGCTTCCTTCTCATTTTTCATTTGAAAGTAAAGCATACTATAAATTCTGCTGCAAATACCAAAGGCACGTCATATTTTTCATGCACTTGCTTCATCGTGCATAGCTTTAGATGGCTAATTCCCAAGCCATATTGTATTTGCATATCTTAATATTATATGCAAATATTCGTAATGTTGAGTATTTATATTTAATTGCATTTAACAATTTGCGTCTGCCGGCAAAGTGCACAAAAATTTTGATTGGCAAATAAAGATGGCTTTTAGTATGTACTTTATTTACTCGCTTACCAAAAACTTTGGTGTGTTCGTAAGGTATGTCAAAAGTTACACAGGTTTCAGTCAATGTACATCTATTGTTCTGTAATTAAGTTGGGCGTGGGCAGTGTTTTGGGCTTGGGTGTGGCGTACTCAAAAGTTGCTCAATTTGCGGGCACATTAAATAATTGCCCGATAAAAAAAATAAGCGCATTACAACAAAGCCAAATGGAAATGAATAAGAAAAAAGTTTTGTCTGGGCTGCCGAAGTGGATATATACTACAAATCATAATAAGCAAGGGCGTGACTGAGGAGGGAGTATTGAATGATAACTAAAAAATAAAAGAAATATGAGGAAACTGTGTATAAAAGCAAATGCCAAAATCGTTTTAAAAATTGTATAGTTATTTTGGTAATTTGTCTCTTATTTCTTTATTGTTTTTAAAGTAAATACTTTTGACATTGTCTTTTAAATTCTCGAATTTAATCTTAGAGAGCAGATGGTTTTTTAAAAACTAGTCTAAAAGAACTTAATGTATCCCCAACTCACATTATATATCAGCTAAAAAATATATAAAATTGTACTATCGTTCATATAGTGTACTTTGCATATGGCAAAAGTATGGTACTCCATAACATTTTAAGGGTATCATAATTGCAAAATAATGAATAATTATGCAACTTACATGTGCACTTCATTGAGAAGTGATTAAAATGCAAGCGAAGCCGTTCAATAAACAATGACAATTACCGCTGGGCCAATGTGACGTATGCTTGTAATTAACTTTTGTTACTTTTCATTGACAAACGTTTTAAAAAAGAGACGTGTGCGAGTTAAGCTAGGATTTACCAATACCATTGTGCATTGGAAAAACATATATATTTATGAAAATTTTTACCGCGGCGATAAGCAGAAGAAAACACAATAAATGAGCGAGTGAGCGGCGCGGCGAGCCTGAGCGAAAGCAAGACGTATAAATTTCAGGTGATATTTATTTATTTTAAAAACAAAAAAACGTCCAACAACGGTGCAAAATACTTGAAGCTGAACACGCGCGTTATACTTTCTTTTTTTTGCCAACGTTGTGAATTAACAATTTTAATAAAGTCATCCGCACGCACGGCCGGAGCAAGGACTCACTTAACTGCTGAGCCGGGCCGGGCCGGGCCAGGCCAAGGCCTGATGTTGCCTCGTCGCACGTTCCGTCGCGTCGCGTCGCGTGGGCTTAAAGATTACAATTGAATGCAACAAGCAACAACAACAACATTAAAATTTTTGCCGAGCTGCATCAATATTTAATATGAATTTAACATTTCAATCAGCATTAAGAAGAACGGGTCGCGTTTATGCATATGCGAAATTTTTTTTAAAATAAATAATTAATTTTTTATTTATTGTATTTGGTATATTTGATAATAAAATGTAATGGGGGCAGCAACGGGAATAATAACAACTGTAATACGCGCACATACACCGCACACGCATTGACACACTCGCAAACACTCCGATTTAGCTGGACAGTTAGTCGGCTGTGCCCTTTTTTGCGGTTGACTGTCGTTTAGACCTGGTTAGCCGCGTATCCTTGAGCACGGTGTAGCGCCACGTTCCGACACGAATACGAAACTGAGCAGCGCCATTGGCAAAAACTGGCACGAGCACCAAAATATCCTTCTACAACTCGGCCAGCTGCCGTGGGATATTTCTAGTCGTTCGTCCTCGTCCTCGTCGAATCGTTTTCACTCAATTTGCCGAATGAAAGTAAAACTTTTTAATACGCTCGCTCGTCGCTCATCGCTCGTGAGGACGGATTGTGGCTGTGCCTGTGGCTCTCGGCATTTGAGTTTGTTTTGGTTTAAATTGCATTGACTTGATGATGCTTGAGGCACCCAGAAGTGGGCCTATCCCAAGCACTTTTATTTTAGCTTTGCCTGCTGACTGCTGTTGGCTGTTTACTTTTCTGTTTTCTTTTTTTTAAGTTCGCCGAGGATTCTTACAGCACTTGAGTCAGTGCAAATGCAAATACAAATAACTAGTTCAAGTACTTAGCTATTTGTGTTTTACATAGCTTGATCTGTAGACTTATCTGACTGCTCAAGCGCTTATTAACGCTTTGAATTATACATATATTTAAAAAAAAATAAAAAAATATTTAAAAATCATTTACTAAAATCCCACCAGCTTATATCTAGTTATAGCTTAGTATATTACCTTAATTAAGTTTAGAAAACTTTTTCTATCTGCTTTTTTGTTCTTATAATTAAATACTCCAAGCAATGTCAGCTAGTAATGCTCGAAGCTATGTTTAGCGCTGGCAAGAGTAAATTTCCTACGAGAGCGCAACTCTCTTAATTTCACGCACATGCGCTTTGGAAGCTTTCCAGTTGTGCCTTGGGTAATATAAGAGTACTTTGGTACTTTTGCGCTTTATTCAGCGCAGACACAAACACAAATTCTAACGGATATTCGTCTTTAATGGTGTCTTCAGAATTGTATAAAGTAAATATCTAAAATCATTTATCATAAATTATATCAGGTATTTCGGGATTTCGAATAAACGACAGCCGTTGGCTTCAGGCTGTTAATCCCTGTTGTTCTATTTTGTGCTACATTTTCATGATCTTCCATATCTGATAGAGCTCAAGTGAGATTATAGATACACATATTATGTGTTATTATATTGCTTACCCGATCATGTGTGTTGGGCAGTGGATTGCGTACGACCGGCGCCGGTGTGGCGGGCTTCGCATCTTTGGGGCTTTTGATCGCAACTTTGTTTACCGGTGTTGGATTCGGCTTGGGATTTGATGTGCTTGCTTTCTCAGGCATTATGAAATTTAATTTTATTTATTTATTTTTCACCTTGATGTTCACAATGGCGACAATCTGTCTAGATTCGCTGGAAATAAAAATTTTTCGTTACGTACATGTTTTAAATTTTATGTGTAGCCTACTACTTTATGACTAGGCAAATGTAACCGTATCAGCATGTCGAGTGAAATCACATATCACACAGGTAAATATTATACACAAAATGTCTGAGCCAATGCCCATAGGCCTTAGGCCAAGCTAGTTAGCCAAGGAATCAGCCAGCCATTCGTCAGACGCATGTCAGTTGCTATGACTACACATACACACACGCACGTACACACACACAGATATATATATTTATATATATGAACATGCTTGACTGTGTATACTCATATATAACAATACATCATAAATGTCAGCGCCTGAAATTGCGCATAAAGCCATATAAATGAGTCTACTTTAAGGCGCACTATATTTATGTACTTTTCGCTGGCCATAAGCGCGAAAATTGTCGCACTTGCGTGAAATATGTCTATGGCCATAGAATTGCCATGCGCTATTTATTCCGGGGTTTTTTTCGCTTTTTTGTTTTTAACTTTATTTCATTTTATAAATTAATTTGCATAAATTATGGCATATATGGGGGTTAGCCATAAGCCAGGCCAAACGTTTGCTATTTATCAGCGCCGCGCAACGCATCAAAATTCCCAAACAAAAAACGCTCCCAGCTTCTAGCTCGCAATGACAATCATTCATTCAGTCATTCTCCACTTGTAATTTGCATTTTTGCACGGGCATTGTCCCAGCCTGTAAACCCCCTACCCCATCCCCCACCACACCCTAAGACCAAGTCCAAGCGGCACACAGAGACAAGGGGCGCGGCACAGTGAAGCAGCAGCAGCAGCAACAATGTTGATTGTCTGCTAAAGAGCATAAAGTCGTAATGGAGTGAAGGCAAATAAACATAAAATCCCATCGAATTGCGGCCACACAAAAGGCGAAATTCTACTCTAGTTGAATGGAAAAAGCACGCGTACGCACAAAATCTTCAACGCCAAATCACTTTATTTCACTTGTTTTCAATTTTCACCCCTGCCCGCCCTCTGCCCAAAACAACACAATTTTTACGCTTCTTTTCCTGTTTTATGTGCACTTTCTTTCAGTTCTTTTTATTCCACTTGGAGCAGACTCTTATAGTTCTGTTGTGGAGATGGGCGCGGGTCGAATTTTTCTAGCGCAACAAGACACGAACTAGAATTACGGTCACACGCAGGGGTATATACATATATCACATAAATCATCCCAATACGCACAAGTTTTCAACAATGAATTGTTATATATTATTTGAAATGTATATTAAAAATAATTACATATAACAATATTAACAAGTTATTATATATATATTTTTTTTATTAAATTTTTTTTTTAAGTATGTATTTTGTTATGAAATTCGCTTATTAACGTGAGCGCATCGTGTTCCCTCGTGCTTGTTCGTGATACGAAAACGAACACGAAACGCACCCGACTCTAGTTCTAAGTCTGTCTAACTTTTTCGTGTCTTTGTATCAGTTTTCATGTTGTTCCGTACTCAATAACCGCCGACGCTGCCACAAAAACCAACGAATAATTAAGTCATAAAAGGTTTGGGGCAACCCACACCCACACTGACACCCGCACCCGCACCGAACCCCCTTTGGTTTTTTGGCTGCCACACAGCTTTGACAATTAACCAAACTATAAAATGTTTTAGTTTGAACACCTGAAAATGTCGAGCCAGCCGCAGCTGCCGCTGCTGCTGCCACCGCCGCTGCTTTGGGCGCTTATAGAAAAAGCTTACCCAAAGGACAGACATTCACACCCAAACCCACACACACACACACACACGCACATTTAAGCCAATTAGCATTTATGTGCGACGCCGGCTGCGAAGTCGACGTTCGTTCGCATTGGCAGCAGCAAAGCGCGTTACATTTTCATCAAACGCACGACACTTTGTTTTAATTTGAACAACCGCACGCACACACACACACACTGACACAGCTAGCAATGCATGAACTAGCACACACACACAGCGACAGTTCTGTTTTGGTTTCATCACGGACTCGGGCCCAGGCCCAGTTTCTAGGGCTTGGGGTCTCTGGCTGTGCATAGGCATTTACAGATTTTTGTTTGTTTGTCGCCCTTCAGCTCCCAGGGGCCCTTGAGCGGGATATTACATTGTTTTGGGCAATTCACTTTTACTGTGATTAATTTAAATGTGCCCCCACCCCCACTCTCTCACACACACACACCCGCAGCTATTCGCTGCCCGATGCCAAGAGACCCGCACGCAGCGATCCGCAGCCGTGACGACTTTTCTGTTTTATTTTTTAAGGCGATTGTGTGTGTGTGTATGTGTGTCGGGCTGGGGTAGGGTGTGTTCGTATGTATGCATGTATTATATCACGTGTGTGGCGTTCATAAATATCCTTCAAACCCACAGCCGCCATTTTAAATCGAATTGCTCATGACACTGATGAATATAATTAGCACTCAAAAAGACAACGCCCACAGTTGTCGTGCTAATGAGATATATTTGTGTGCCGCAGACTGTGTGTGCGGGGAGGCTCTGTCTCAATTGATGTAATGGAATTGATTTAAGCATAATCTAATTGTATTATATCAATTTATTAATTACAGAGCACAATATTTTTGGAAATTCTCAAGTTGAAATTTAATAGTAACAAGTTGAAATTAAGAGGAATTTCAAAATTGAGCAAAAATTTGTATTGAACAGGACAAAATCGTTACTTTGAGGCTGTCGCAGATTAAATACAGAATCTTGCTGATAAATAACAGATTTGATATATTTAATTTTCAGGCTTGTTTTTTGGTGTTGACGCGAATTAATAAAGGATTTTCTCATTGGTTGGAAGCCCCGTATAACGGAGTTTTGATGTCTTGAAAAAACAAATTGTTTTTTTTTATCAAAAACTAAATTTTTTACCGATAGTTCCTACGGGAGCTATACGATATAAAGGTCCGATTCCGTCGACTTAGACATATCTTTTACCAATAACAAAAACACAGACCGATAATATAGAGCAATAACATATACACATTAAGAAGTCAGAGTTGGCCCCTTCTATATGTTACATACTTGCTGGCAACATTATGACACCTTCAAGCAAGAATATAATTTAAGCAGTTTTTTGCTTTAAATTTAACAAATTTAAAATCCGTCTTTACTTTGGTAATCTCTTTAAAAGTATGCCACATAAACAAAGAAAGAGCGAGAGGGGAGAGACCTACCCCAACTCTCTTTGCCTTGGGCTGGTAATTAATGAAATGCATCTGGGCGTTCCGACGCGTTCATTTCTCACCTGATGTGTAAATCAATCCTGTTTCGGTTACAGCTTACCTATACCTATACCTAGATAACGATACAGTCCCCTGTGTGTGCCAGTGTGTGTGCGTGTGTGTGCGTGCTATGCGTGTGACAATGCCAACATATACACGATCATGCATCATAATCCAACACCCAAACACACGAAAACTTAGCGCACACACACGCACAGGGACAGAGATACACACACACACACATAGAGATTCACATCAGTTGCTTTGTAATTAATTACTTCACACATTGACGCCGGCCCACACACACACACATAAATGTAAACTTTACTCAGTGCTGCCAAAGCACTTGTTGTTGTTCCTGTTGTTGTTTGTTGTTGTTGCTGTTGGTGCCGCACGCTAACTAATATTGTTAGCAGCATTTTGGACGGTTAGCTGCATGTTTGGTTTAGCAGCAACAGCAGAAGCAGCAGAAGCACCAGAAGCAGCAGAAGCAGCAGCAGCTCTGCCGCTGCGTTGCCTCATGATGGTATCGTAAATTATGTGCCATTTATGCGGCATTGGATAGAAATGGAAATTTGTCCCATTTGTTGCGTCGAGACACTTGAGTATTCATATGGGTGTACACACACACACACACATACACACACCCTGCCATGCCCAAGCATGTTGTTTGGCATTGATTTATGGGCTCGAGTACATTTTGGCTAAATATTAAATGAAACGTTAAACCCGAAACGACACAAGTAGATGAGCTTTAATTTAAATTATAATTATAGTAATTGTTTGAATATGAGCAGAAATAGATATAGAAGCTGAGCTGCACTAGGAGAGTGTGCAAGGAGGGGGCTGCTTGTGCGGTGCGTTGAACTCGCACTTTGCGACTTAGAGGCAACCCCTAGTGCCAGGATAGGGTTGCCAAACCCTTAGCTAGTCAAATAATGACGCCTACAATTAGACGTACAAAACTTTGGCTAACAACTCAGTCAGTTGGCTGCTGCCTGCTCCTTCTTCTTCTTTTTCTTTTGCCACTGCTGCAATTACGCTCCAGGCAAATTAAGTTAGCCCCAACCCCAACGGATTAGCTGCATAAAACGAGTGCAAGAAAATTATATAAAAATGTTTCTTACAACTGCAAGGCGAGCCGCTTGTTTGTTTGCGCGCTCGGCACCTCAGTGTTATTTTTAATGAGACCTCCGCCTCTGCCCAGGCGCCTGTTTATGCAGCCCACAAAAAATAATAAGGCAGAAGGTAGCCGACAGGGAGATTTCCTGTATCTACTTTCAAATATCGTAACAAACATTTTTACTTTACGCATATACTAAACGTGTTCATTAACATTATTAGATTACTATATTAGAATATTCATCATTTGCAATTTAATCTTTTTAAAATTTCCAGGGCAATAATAATCCCTCTAAGTGTGTGTTTATACTATTCGAAAATGCACACACCATCGTACGTATACAACTGCAATATACCCATTTGTTACCCACTTTCATTGGCTACAGGGTGTATTAAAAAGCAAATAAAATAACCCTGATTAGAAGCGGGTAGCAGGTAGCAGGAGTTAAGAAAGCGCATTTAAAACTTGCCTGCTGTTTAATTATGGCTCAAGTTAAATTTGCTTTTAAATAAAGCATTTCGCACTGGGCCTCATCTTATTACGCACATGACCAAAGCTCGCTGTTTCGGTTCTGGCCAAAAACTGTGCAACTTGTAATTAAACTTTCATGCGGTCTGCAGCAGAGTCAAAAAAGTTGCACTTTTGATTATGCTGCTAACCAATAAGCGCAATCATGTGTAGCAGCAACAACATCAACAATAACAACTGCAATTAACTGGCGCATAATTTCATATGCTCTGAGCGCTGGCTGAGTGTTGGCTGACCAGCAAACAAATTGTTGGCTTAAATTCAAAAGCGGCAACAATTTATGTGCCACAAAAAAAAAACAAAAAACAAAATAAAAACAAGAACGTTGCAGTCGGCAGTAACCGACTGTATAATACTCGTTCACAGTACACAGAAGTTATTATTGTTATTTTTGAAAAATAAAGAATTTTTATTATATTTCGTAGGGGCGGGGGTGGGCGTGGCCAACATTTTTTGGCTCGATCTTAAGAGAAGGTTACCAAAATACTGTCTGCCAAATTTGGTGAGCGTAGCTCTAAAAGTGTGGAAGATCAAATGCTTGCGCGATTCGTGGGCCGGGGTGGCTGGGGGCGTTCTAGTGGGCGTGGCAGGGATATAAAGGTCACAATCTTTTCGGGAGGTCACCGGCAATCCACATACCAAATTTTGTGACTCTAACTTTAATATTGTGGAAAATATTCACCTTTAATCGATTTGCCATTTGAAGTGTATGGACATGTTATCGATTTGCCAGCCTCCCAGTGGGCGTGGCACAAAAATCTTAATACTTTGTCTGAAGCAGATAACTACAAGTATATATCCAAAATTTCAAGTCTTTATCTTCAATAGCGCCGATAAAAATTGCGTTCATCCGGACAGACAGACGGACAGCATGACGGACTTGGATAAACCCAATATACTCTTTTCACTTCGTGAACGAGTATAATAAAATAAATAAACAATAAAAAACTTCAGCAACAACTACAACGCGTATGAGCATGCAACATTTTTGGCAGTCAACAGCACTTGCCACTGCCCCCTGGGGCAGCCAGAACCATTCACTGCGGCTTGCCAATTGCACCAAAAACAACCAGCAAATGGTCAACAATTTTTGTTTTTTTGAAAGTGCTTTGTTTTGCTGCCAGTTAAGAATTGTTGGCAACCTTTTTAGGCGCATATTTTCAACAAATAGCTAACTAATATTCGCTGCCGACGAGTTGCATTAGGAATGCGCCAATAGAAGCTTTATCAAGTGCAATGTACATCAGGAGAGTTATAATGCTGTATGAAATATATATATATATATATATATATATATATATATGTGGGGGTTTATTTGTGTTTAATGTTATTATACGTTTAATTTAGTTAAGATTCAACAAACTCATTTAACGTCGTAGAATGGTTTTTCTGGCGCGACCGTCTGTCGCATCAGCGTCGTCAGTGTGTGTCTCTATACACTCGTCGTCGTCGTCGTCGAAGTTGCAGTAGCCGTCTTGCCACTTGCGCGTCTTTCTTCAACTGCCTCGTACTTCTTTCTACGATAGATCAAGCTCGCTCTCGACTATCGTTGTTGGTCATCGTTGTTGGTCATCGTTGTTGGTCATCGTTGTTGGTTATCGTTATTGTCTAGGGATGGTTATTTAAGGGTATCGTGCAAGGCTAGTATGCACATTCACTCCCACATTCGGCCATTCTGACTAAGCATTCGGCCCGAATGCGTCCTCGTCATCGCTGTTTATGGACCATGGCTTCATGTACTCTGCACAAGTTGATGTGTTTTTGGGGCCTTCGGTGTTCCCGATCTTCTGTACATCGTACGCGTCGTTGCCTTTGACTTTCATAACTTGGTACGGGCCTAAAAATTTTGGCTTCAGTTTAAGGCCACTGCCAAACTGCGTGCGTTTAATGGCTACCAAATCGCCAATGTCATATTGCCTGGCCTGTTTGCGTCGCTGATTGTATGTATGCCTGTTCTCTTGTTGTAGCTTCAATATTTGGCCTTTCGCTTTAATTCGTAATTCGTCGCGCTGGTCGTTGAACATAGATCTCATCTCTGCGTTGATCAGTTCGTGCAACTGATGATCGTCGGTGGAGCGCATTTTTACACCAGTCAGAAGCTCAAAGGGGGTTGTATTTATGCTTCTTGTGTAAGTTGAGTTGACGGCTTGCTGGACTCTGTTGATGTGCTTGTACCATTTCGTAGGGTCGTCGACGCTTAGTTTGGAGAGAACTGAAATGATAACAGAATTTAGTCTCTCTACTTGACCATTTACACGAGGAAGTCCTGTTGTCGTCTTGATTGCCTTTATATTCTGGTCGTCGCAATACTTGAGGAAATCTTGAGCTGTGAATGCTGTGCCTCTATCAGATATGATGTACGCTGGGTTGCCAAACACCGTGCTCTGATTCTGTAGCTTCGTTATGACCTCCTTCGCAGTTGTCGATTTAGTCGGGTATAGCCAACAAAACTTTGTAAATGCGTCTATACAAACCAGTATGTGCTTGTAGTCCTTGCTCGTAGACTCTAATGGACCCAAAAAATCTATGTGGAATGTATGTAGTGGTGCCACGTCTTTTTGAAGCGGATGCAGTAAACCCTCTTGTTTGCCTCGTTTGCGGTTGCTCAGGATACATGGAATGCAACATTCTATATACTTCTTGATCTTGTCGTCTACATTAGAAATGTAGTAGTCCTTGCAAATTAGATCTTTAGTTTTTTTCCATGCGAAATGACCTCTGTCGTGAGCTCGACTTATGATCTGCTTCTGCATATCCTTGGGAACAACTACCAATTCCATGTCATCGATTAATTTGTGAAGAACACCAGACTTGAGAAAATAATTGTCGTATGTTTGCCGCTCGTTGACTATCTCCATAATAGTCTTCAATTGTTCATCTTGATCCTGTGCTCTCTTCAAACTAATTGCGATGTTCTCCTCTGAAATAGTCATGATCGGATATCGGCTAAGAGCATCCACGTGCTTCATACGGGATCCAGGGCGATGTTCGATCTCGTAGTCGTAATCCTGGAGGAAAAGGACCCAACGTGCAACTCGTGTAACCAAATTCTGCTTGTCCATGGTTTTAGTGAACGCATCGCAGTCGGTCACAATTTTAAAGTGCATGCCTAGAAGGTAAACTCGAAATTTCGTTAAGGCTTCTATGATCGCTAGCACTTCTAATTCATAGCTTGGATACTTTCGCTCTGCATCAGTTGTTTTTTTGCTCATGAAGTACACTGGATGTAATTGGCCGTCGTCTGGTATCTTTTGTAGTAATGCTGCGCCAAAGCCGTCTATTGAAGCATCAGTGTGAACTTCGGTAATGTACTTCTGATTGTAGACGCCTAGAACTGGATTCTCAGTTAGTAACTTCTTTAATTTATTAACTGCTTTTTCTTCGTCTAAACCCATTACAAAATTTTTGTCTTTTTTCGTCAATTCTGTCAGTGGCTTCGATATAACTGCATAATCTGGTATGAATTTACGAAAGTAGCCTGTCAATCCTAGAAAACTTTCTAATTGCTTTTGGGTTTCGGGCATTTTAAATTTTGAAACAGCATTAATCTTCTCTGTTGATGGGTAAATCTTTTGGTCTTCTATAATATGGCCCAAAAATGTAATGCGCTTTTGCAAAAAATAACATTTTTTCAAATTTAGCTCAAGACCATATTGTTCGCAAAGTTGGATAACTACTTTAAGATTCTTCACAGCTTCGGTTTCGTCTACGGCAGGTATAATCACGTCATCAATGTAAGGCAGGGCTATGCCTTGGCGCGTCAGCTGGCGGAAAATTGCATTGATATGCCTCTGGAAAACACCGGGAGAGTTTGAAAGACCAAAAGGTACTTTTCGAAATTGAAATTGTCCACTTTGTGTTACAAACGATGTATACTTCTTGCTTGATTCAGCAACCGGCACATGAAAGAACCCGTTCTTCAAATCTATGGTGCTGAATATCTTGGCATCTTGGAGACGGTCCAGCTGATCGTCGATAAGAGGCAATGGAAAATGATCTTTTACTATTACCTTATTTATGCGTCTATAGTCTACACAGAGTCGCGGACTACCATCTGCCTTCTTTACCAGTACTATTGGACTTGTAAACTCGGACTCAGATTCTTCGATTACATTTGTCTCTAACCATTTATCGATTTGCTCGTCTACAATAAGCGCTTCAGCAAAAGGAAGTCGTCGTGGGCGTGAAAATATTGGAGTATCGTCATTGAGAACTATTCGCATTTCTACATTGGTTGTCCTTGTTTTACGCGGACTATAGTTTGCTATCAGTTCGTACACCTCACGTTTGGCATTCTCACTAGCCGCTTCACTGATATTAAACTCATCACACTTATTAATGGCCATGTCAATCTTCATAATGGTCATTTCATCATTTGTTTGCGAATTGTTATTATTTTTACGCACACTTATACCGTCGCGATTGAAAACTATTTCAGCAAAATGACATAATTGTTCTCCAATAATCATTTTAATGTCCATGCACGTATTTGGAACCACATAAAAATCCAATGTAAACTCTTCGTTGTCGATTGTCACTTCATGAAGAAAATGTCCTATCGGTTTTATTTTGCTTTGATTGTGTTCACTTCCAAAACCAACTAAACACATAGAGCAACTCTCTAATTTCGGCTTTTTCAACTGATTGTACAAATCCTCGCGAACTATATTAAATTTGCTGCCTGTGTCAAACAAAGCGATACATTTTTGACCATCGAAAAATACTTCTTTGCTTGTTAAATCGTGTTTTGACTGCAAGCTGCGCGTATTTGCTTTGCTTAAATCTTGTTTTTCTTTTTGTGAACAATTACTCGCGATATGTCCATGCAAATTACACTTAAAACACTTTTTTCCTTTTTCTTTGGATGTGCAATTAACTGACATATGCCCTCTTTCGCCACAATTATAACAAACTATTTCTTTTTTCACATGTTTGTTAATCACTTGATTTTTCTTGTTATTATCAATACGCTTCATTTTGTCAATATTGTTGCGTCCTTCTTTTTTGTTTTTTAATTCGTAGCACTGAAGCTTCTGTTTAAATTCAAACAAGTTTTTTGCACCATAAAGCAATGTTTTGTCAATTAAAATTTCGTCAATGCCATCTATTATATATTGCATTAGTACGCTGTCACTAACACTGCCACGGAAAGCTATATCTTTCATTTTATAGTAATATGCAAAAACACTTTCGTCATTAGCGCGTTTGCTTTCGCTCAACTGTTCATGAATTTCCTTACTATTTACGACTGATCTAAACTCACTCAAAAGTGCGTATTTTAGAGCATTCCAACTGTTCAAGCCTCTCTCACTCAATATAAATGATTTAGCAATGCCTTTCAATGACTTTTTAGCGAATATTAATTTTTGCACGTCGTTCCAGCACATAAGCAATGCTTGTTCCTCAAAATCTGCAATCCACGTTTCCACCGGTATTGCGTTGCTACCGTCGTATTGGCGAATTGAGTCTTCGATATCGCGAAAACTAATTGCGAAACGAGGTACTTGCATTCCGTCGTTTATTTGTACATGTTGCCAATTTCTACCGATCTCTTCTTCGTCTGCTTGTGAATTGTGTGTGGGCGCACGGCTGCGCGGTTCTGGTGCTGCGTCTTCTTCTTCTTCACTGCTTGATTCGTCAAAGTTGTTGCAGGCTCCGAGTATACTGTTGACCTTCAAATTGCAAAATATATGCATGACCACGTCCTCGATATTATGGCCTATGCGCAAAATATTACAAATGGATATGAGATCGTTCTGCGTCAGATTTTTATCTACATAAACTTCTTTTTTTGCGTATCGATCATCTCTTTCGTCGAACTGAAATCCGGTAAAATCTCGTAACCTTTGTCTATTGCCTCTGTCACCTGGATACTCGAATATAAATGCGTGCAAAGCAGCAACACTATCCTTGCTTGCGGTTCGCAAATTCTTGCCGATCATATCGTTTAAATTATTTCGCGTCATTCTGAGAAAAAAAAATTGTGTGTATCTCTCAAACACTTTTTTCGTCACTCGCTCCTATTCGTCTGTATAGGCTTTTTCTTCTTCTTATATTGCGTCGTTTTTCACGATTTCCAGGAATTACGTCGTTTCTACAAATTTCGGGAATTGCGTCGTTTCTATGAATTTCACGAATTGCGTCGTTTCTATGAATTTCACGAATTGCGTCGTTTCTATGAATTTCACGAATTGCGTCGTTTCTATGAATTTCACCACCTCGTCGAATTTTCAATAGTTTGAGCAGAAAAAATTTCCGGACTGAGCTTCCAAAATGTGGGGATTTAACACAATAAATTTCACGGACTGGCTCCCAAAATGTTGGGACTTAACACGAAAAATATCCCACGGACGAGCTCACAAAATGTGGGGCTTAACACAAAAAATTTCACGGACGAGCCTCCAAAATGTTGGGGGCTAACACAAAAAAATCTCGGACGAGCTCCCAAAATGTTGGGGGCTAACACAAAAAAATATCCCGGACGAGCTCCCAAAATGTTGGGGGCTAACACAAAAAAATCTCCCGGACGAGCCCCAAAATGTTGGGGGCTAACACAAAAATCTCCCGGACGAGCCCCCAAAATGTGGGGGTTTATTTGTGTTTAATGTTATTATACGTTTAATTTAGTTAAGATTCAACAAACTCATTTAACGTCGTAGAATGGTTTTTCTGGCGCGACCGTCTGTCGCATCAGCGTCGTCAGTGTGTGTCTCTATACACTCGTCGTCGTCGTCGTCGAAGTTGCAGTAGCCGTCTTGCCACTTGCGCGTCTTTCTTCAACTGCCTCGTACTTCTTTCTACGATAGATCAAGCTCGCTCTCGACTATCGTTGTTGGTCATCGTTGTTGGTCATCGTTGTTGGTCATCGTTGTTGGTTATCGTTATTGTCTAGGGATGGTTATTTAAGGGTATCGTGCAAGGCTAGTATGCACATTCACTCCCACATATATATATATATATATATATATATATAGATAACTATCCATCTAGAACTAATAACATATAACACGCCCACCTTCTATTTGGCTGCATTAGCGATACTAATATTTTCTTATAGAATAAGAATACTTGATATAATTTATTTTCAATAATTATATTTATTTTGCAAAATTTTTTACTAAATTTGGGAACTATTGTTATTCAGATTAATTGGGACTAATGACTATAAGAAAAGAACTGGAACTAATTGTGTCTTAATTTCAAGATAAGACATGTGTTAACATTAATCTAAATCTACAAGCAGGAAGGTCATACATTATTAACAACCAGCATCCAGTTATAGCTAGGTCAACCGCAGCAAAGTCTGCACAGAAGAGAGCAGTGTTCAAAATTATAGCATACTTTTGTGCGCTGTCAAAATTACACTGAATTCGAAATGCTTTAATTTATTTAAATAAATGAAAATCATAAAGTACAAAGAGACTGTTTAAGCTGTTTTAAATACTTAAACAATTTTTATGTAGTTGATTTATTTGTGTTAATAATATCATTTAAGTATTTCACAGTTGGCTGCAGTTAAGCTGAATCAAGATTTGAGTTGCTGCGGCAGATTCTTTAAATGCAAGCATTAATTTTTGGCGCGATTACTACTACTTCTACTTTGCCGTTGCGCCCCAGCTGTCTTCAAATGTGCCACTAAAAATATTTTCACACAAAAATTGCCCAGACTACAAGTGGCAAGCAACAGCAGCAACTGTAAAAATACAACAAAAACAAAAAAAAAGGAAAAAAAACCCGAGAGAAAATATCATGTAATTTTACATTCAAGTGAGCGGAAAATATAAATAAGCAGCAGGTGCTCATTTCCTGTTCCGCAGCAAACATGGTACAGTAGCACAAGAACAAGCACATACACACACATACATGCACACGGGCGCGCATATACATTCATACACTTACGCAGCTGGCCAGGCATGTCCTGGCATTTGTAGCAAAGACAGACGAACCAGAGTACGAGAGATATTCAGTCAGCGAGATGCATCCATTTGAACTATGGCCAACACACACACAGTCACAAGCCCAGCTGGTGCTTATATGTGTGGTTGTATTGCGAAAGGTTCATTTATATAACTGTCGCTGACATCGCTGTCATGACGTGGGCAACATGCACACGCCCACCTTATAATGAGCTTGGGCGCACAGCACAAAAAAGAAGAAAAAATACAAAAAAAAAAAACTAAACAACTCCACAATGAACAAAGGCAATTACTTGCCCTTGGCGCTAATAACTTTTGCAGGTGTCAAATGTGTGCGTACATGCATATTACATAGATGGCGAAAAGTGTGTACAGCTCTATAATTAACAAATGATTAATTATGCATGACTTTGGCTCGCGAGCTGCCTCGTTATCAGCTGACATACGTGCTCCTGCCCCTCGGTTCTGCGTTCTCGCCACCTACACCCATACTTTCAAGTTTCTGTGCGTCGCTGCTGTTGGGGTCGAGGTCGACGTGTGCTTCCTGTTTGCCCTTTGTAGCTGGCAAAAATTGTTGCCCATTATTGCCTTTGATTCATTAACATTTGCTTCTGTGATAACAAGCGACCAGTATGTACTTTATACGTCCATGCGTCTGACTCTACGTGAACTTATTCGTACTGTGCCCATCCAAATGGCACTGCACTGTGAAAGCCTTGTTTAGCATTTAACTGTCAGCTTATTTACATAGAACATGAGAGTCGACAACATTGTTTGCATACAATTACAAGGAGCAGTCCTTAGCATAGGGACGAACTGGCAGAACGGAAATAAAAAACGAAGCTTGACAACAAAGTCTGGACACTACAAAAAGTCTACGAAATGGAAAAACACAACTTTCAGTCAATTGAATAAATAATGAGAGTGTTCAATAGCTCGCTGACCAATTGACAAATCATCAATTTATTTATGATAATAACAACTTTAAAAGATTGTTGTGGCTGAAAAGGCAACAGAATTGAGTAATTACATGATGGAAATAAAAGGAAAAATTACTTTAGTGTCACAGTGCCTGTTTTACTGTTGATTTATAAACATCCTAAGCATAATCTCATAATTTTGAAACATAAAAGCTCGGAAATATCGATTTTATATAATTTATTTCATCAAATTTTTCTGTTTGCTAGGACAAGAAAAGAAGAAACAATTTTCCACATGATATTTTAAAGTAAGATATGGCTTTGACATATTGTAAACTTATATTGAGAAATCTGGCTCTAAACAGTGTATCGATTATTATCAAATATTCACAAAAGTGATAAATTGTTTTTCCATACGAAAGGCTGCTTTGAGAGAATTTATATTTATATTGGTATACATTATATTATATTTATATTTATGTATATGCTTAAAGTTTTATATCAATAATTAGATTACCAAAGCTTATTATTTATGCGTTTGTTATTCCATATGCACAATATTCTTATTTAATTAAGTTGTACGCCATCCAAAAGTATCTTATAGTTAACCTGCAATTAATCTAGGTAATATATTAATAATAATTGCGATTTCCGACAGTCAGTAAAAACTTCCTCCTAGGCCTAAAATCAAAGTCGAATATGATATCATGCATTGCCATTATTTGATAAGAATTGTAACATATTTGTCTTGCCAATTAATTGGCGTATCAGATTCCGCCGTAAAGACTAATAACATTATATTTACTCCTACGATCAGTTCAAGTGCTCTAAACTATAAAGCCAGTTTGAGTTTAGGTTAGAATTCAGGCTCGAGGGCACAACTTGATGAGTAATTCATGTGGTACGTGTGTGTGTGTGTGAGTGTGTACGTTCAGATTCTTGCATGTTACAACGAGTTTGTTGAAGTTCTGCTAATGTTGCCGAGCAAGAATAACAATACGTGTATGTTGCAATAACAACAAGCATCAACAATGCAGCAACGTGCCACAGTGCAGCAACAAAAGCATGCAAGTATTAAACTATGCAGGTTAATTTGACTAGAAACGCCGTTTGCTGTTGCTGCTGCTGCTACTTCTTCTACATTCACTGCTTGTCAGCTTGTTGTTGCTGTTGTTAGATGAAGGCGCCCGCGGACTAGTTGGACACAAAGTTGGCCCAGGCATGTCGCCCGCCCCTTTTATTTTGCCTTTTACGGCGCTGCAGTTAAAATGTGAACAAAAGACAATGGACAAGACACTAGCGACACAGTGTCATCTATATACGTGTGTACACACAAACACATACACACACAATCTTATGGCACATATTTGCAATATACATGCAACAGATTCTCGAGTCATTTTGGCCATTGTTGTTGCTGTTGTGCGCTGTCTCTATTGCTGTTCCAGTGTGAAGTTGTTTTCCACTTCAAATGCGGCCTCTTTAAAGTGCAACGTTGCGTATGCGCAATTATTAAATGCTGCATAAGGCCGCTGCCGCTTCGCTCGCCATTAAATGCGCTTGTAAATGTAAATGCAATTTTCAATGTAATTGCTCAGCAACCATTTGACACGATTTTGTTGTAGGGTTTTTGCTAGTGATGTATTCAAATATCGAAACATCGATTAATCGATTTTAGACTAACTCATTTTTATTCAGTTTGGATTGATGTGTTGTCAAATTTCTTTAATTTTAAGATAAAAACCATTTTTTTAGTTTTATATTCTATATAGAAGCAAAACCATAAGCAAAAAAATTGATTGAATTTTGTCAGACTGTGATAAATTTGAATTTTTTTCACATTTTCCACATAGATGATGTATGATAAATTGATATCCGAGACATTTCCTTTTTCCATGGCTAATTTTTTATTCGATGTAAAATCTCAATATGGCAATTCAGACTTGCATCACTAGCTGGTGCCATTAAAATCAGCTAGAGCAATAAAAAATTACAGCACAAATTAAGCTGTAACAATTGCAAAAAAACTACTGTGAAATGAAATGAGTGCAAAAGAAAGAAACACCGTGTAAAACATGGGTAATGTTTAAAGGAAGTGTGTACTAATCATTACAATTATTTTTTTACGGCAAATGGGCACTTGTCAAGAGTAGTAACAAACTCTTTCCTAGGGCGGCCATATCAGATAGTGATATGATTATGAGATCAATATTTGGAGGACATTTAATCAGAACATGTTATAACATATAGATCCTTCTCAATAAATTATACAAGTAGGATATATTAATTTATTTATGTAAAGCTGGTTGACGGGCTCAACTCTATATATTTCACTTGCAATATCTTACAATACCTTTTTAACAAGCCAATTGTTCTTTTTATGTACGTTATATTCACAAATGGCAGTTAATTGGGAAGTATGGAATATTTTGACTTATATTTGCATTAAACTATTGGTTTCAGGTTTTCTATAATTTTTCCGCTTTATTTAAAAGTCAAGCCCCAATCATATCTCATTCTTAACATTCACGTTCGTATTGTTTCTTTTGCATTTTACATCTAATTTGTATTTTGTATAAGTTACCATTACAATTTTCTCCAACCCACAATTTTTATTCGAATTGAATCTATGACCAACAATGCGATTAAGTTTTTTGGCTATTTAGTGTTACTTAGATGCTGGAGTTACCCTGTACAATCCCCAATTTTACATATTTTTAAATTATTCTCACCATCCCAATGGCAAAGCACGAAAATCCGATAAAAGCCTTGTCAAGCCGCGTTCAGAGGCACCGAATAAAAAAAAAAACCTAAAAAAGATGACCATGCGGCTCAACATCCGTAACTGCAGAGCATCAGCGGCAAGGGTTGATTGCTGGCCATAGAAAAAAAATGGTATAAAGCCCCAACTCCCGCATTTCCTATCCCCATAGGGTAAACCTTTGACGCTTCATCGTTGCCGGAATTCAGTTACGTTTGCTGCGGACGTTGTTGTTGTTGTTGTTGCTGCTGCACACTAATTTCATTTTTTATACAAATCGAGAAGAGTTCTCGTATTTCGTTATCGACTTTTGTTTGTTAACGCTTAGCTTGGCGATTTCGAGTAACTCACAGTTACTGGGAATATTTACCTATTTTTTTTGTTTCATTGTTTTTTGGATGATTTTTTTTTGTTTTTCACTTGCATCGAAAACAATTTTTGATGGTTGTGCAACGCGCTGCGGAATTTGCATTTAACGACAATTTATGCAAATCGCATTGTCAGCCAACCATTGCATATTGAATTAGCTGTCGAGCTGCCGAACAGCGTGAATTGTGGGTTGCTGGGTTGGCAGGGGGCGTGGCACACGAAAGACAAGACAAAACTGTGGCCAATTGGCGGGCTATTTGCTAATTATACGAGTATTGCAAGTAACCCACATTTGCAAGCAGCCTGAAAAAGGGTTGGAAAAATTGTAAGAGGACGGGCGAAGGGAAATTTAATTCCATTTGTATTACTTTTAGGCGGAAAAGAGCCGAAATATGAATGGGTTGGCCAAATAGCCGGTCAGCCAGAAGGCCGTAGCAGGCGAATGCGCTGGACGTGGCCGACAAAACGAACAATAGACCGTAAAATAAGTGCAAAAGCGCCAGTCGAGCAGGCAGCATAAAAAGAAAATGAAAAACTTTGAGAGAGCGCAGAAAATTCAGCGAAATGAAAAATGAACAAAGTGCCCTAATGGCAAAGCAAGCTGAACGTTACCCGGGGTGCAGATGGTGCGGGGCGAAGGCGACACACAATGAACAGCATGTTCCTATTTAAAAGGAAGAAAACGGCAGAGGCAGGTAGGCAGAGAAAGAACTTGAAAAAATTCAGCTTCAATTGAACAGTTAAACTTCCATTAATTGTGCGCCACGTCTCTGCAGCTGGAGGATGGGGAGGGTAGGGGAGGAGGTGTGGTTGTAGGTCACAGGACGCCTAGCTGTGCCAACTGTGTCAGTCTCAAATTTCAAATGCATGAGATGCTTGCGTAAACAGGTCAGCCACCAAAACCGGTGACAAGTTATTTGAGGCTGGCCAATTGTAAATGTGCTTGAGAGTTCAAGTCGGGGGCAAGGCATGGGGAGGGTGGGGGCACGCGAACGGCATTCAATTACATGATTGTGTCATTACTGGTAAGGGCCAAACGAAATTAACCAACATTTGGGCAGCTAATTGGTTGCCTAAATGGCCCAAGCTGCTCGTGTGGAAATCCATGAATATGGTGGGGCCAATCCACAACCTACACTCACTTCCCTCTCCACCATAAAGCTTCAATGATGCGCACCACGTAAAGTGTCGCCAGTCACACTTCATTGAAGACTGTCGAAAATTTTCCATTTAACAAATTAGCAGGCCGACAATACGAGAAAACAAGCAAGAATGAATAGTCGGGTGTACCCCACAGCGCAATACTCGCTCACAGTTGAAGAATCGTTCATAATTTATTGTAATGTTGTTTTATGTTCCAATAAATAAAAAATATAAATTGAAAATATTATTTTCGAAAATAGGTAATTATTTTTTTGCCACAAAATTCAAAACAAATTCTATTTCAATAATGAAAATCAAACATGAAAATCGGTTCAGCTGTGACAAAAGTTATGGTTGTTTGAAATATGGTGGCTAATGATCCGAGAACTTCACGTGTCAAAATTGTTGTCAATATTTGACGCTCTAGAGTCGGTTTTAATGCTGTTTTTATACTTATTGTGACACTCACAATCACAATTAAAAATATAAGCTTGCAATTCTAAATTTTCAAAAAAAGTTTTTGAAATGAGTAAGTACATGAGTACATGATTTTTCACCAAAATTTCAATAAAAATTTAATTTAAATGCATTTATTTGAAATGCAGAATCAATATAGAGGGCAAATAATGATCAAAATACCATTAAACATGAAAATCTGTTCAGTTTTGACAAGGGTATTGAAGCTTAAAATGTGGATCTGAGAACTTTACATATTAAAATTATTGTTAATTTTAATCTATCTGCAAAAATGTGGTCTGTATATAGCTAAACCCGCAGTGGGGGGTTTTACGGACCAGCCACACACTGCACAAACCCAAAATACTCTTTTCATTTCGTGAACGAGTATAAAAAGGCAGAACAAGCTGCAGTTGGAGAAAGCAGCCAATTGCGCACCACTGCGACACAAAAGGAATCCACCGAGCAGTGGAGCAATGACACCGAAATTGGTATTAAGTTGAAAGTAATGATGATAGGCCGGATGAGAAACGCCAGCTGCTGATAATGAAATACTCTTAGCCAACAAAAGGCTCGGCCACTGATGCCGTCTCTAATCCGCCAACAATTATAAAAAAATCAACAAAAAAAACCATTGCCAACATTAAAGCGTATTTGTTTTACGATTTAAAGCAGCACTTTTTCAAACAGCTATAGAAGAAGTTAAAAAAAGAGGAAAACAAAAAGCAATACGCAAAAAATATATATCAACACATAAAAACGGGAGAGAGTGAGAACGAGCAGTGCAAGTGTGAACGGGCAAACATAAATCATTTTCAGGAAAATGAAAAGCTTTGCGCAACAAGTCGACGAAACAATAAAAATCTGCTTTAGAGGTGGGAGGAGGTCGACGAGCGATGCGAGAGCAAAGTTTGCTAAAAGCCAGCAGCAAGACGCGGGGGAAGTGAAGTTGCAAGGTGCCATCGAGCGGTTGACCGACCGAAAAGAAATATATGTTAAATTAATATATATTAGAATTAATGGCTGTTTGAGGGTGCAGAAAAAGCAAGGGGAGCAAGGGACGGCTTTGAATGAAAGATTGCGTCTTAAAATTAACTGAACTTACTTTAAAGGCATCCATTAACATAACACAGCTCTCGTAAATTACGGCACGTTTACAAAACAATACTTAAGTGGACTTTTATATAGGAAAATAAGCAGTTATAAAATTTTAATTCCACAAACGTTTCTAAAGCAAAAAAAAATAAAATCATATTGTGCAAAAATAAAGCAAGAAGAAAGCCAGTAAACGTAAAGAAGTGCAAAACAAAAAGATAAGTTCTCAACAAAAAAATTGCATGTGCTTTAAAAAATAAACCAACATCAAAAAACTATCATTACTTCAGCTTTGTTACATCAGCTTGCTATATTAAAATGTTATCTATTTATTTATTTAGTTTATTGTATCTTAGAAATCAATTCTAGGTTGAAAAAAGGTAAGCCAGAGCAACACAGGCCTTTAGGCCTTAAATTAATTTACCAATGTGTTGAATAATTCTCTTTACACATAGATTTATTTGATTTAATCGATTTTTATTGATTTAACGTTTTTACTGGATAACATTTATCTCTTGTATTTGACGTGCATGTCAATTAAAATACAATATGCCAATTAAGCAGTAAATAATCATTAATAAACAATCATATCTGGTATTTACTAGATGACACACCACTAAAGTGGCTTTTAAAACCGTTTGGATTTTATACACTCTTTTTTCCTGTTGCTTGCTATGTCCTGACAATCCTGGCAATTTGTGGACCGTGCTTTTGTGTAATGTGAGATCCAACATGATTTATGTGCCCCACGTCCAGAGCAGCGGCAATAACATTTCCGCATGTGGTACTTAAAACTCTTCTTTTTGGCATTACAGTGTTGCGAATAGGT
The DNA here is from genome assembly GCA_035043565.1 of Drosophila robusta. Lineage (NCBI taxonomy): Eukaryota > Metazoa > Arthropoda > Insecta > Diptera > Drosophilidae > Drosophila > Drosophila robusta. The sequence goes on from JAWNMW010000235.1 coordinate 6,471,482, forward strand.
ATGTGAATGCATGAAATACTTTTTCGCATTGACACTTTTTGCAGTGCACCCGACTAATGACATAGGGTCTTAAATATTAAAACTTTTTTTATGCGTTCAGCACAAAAAAGTGTGACCATATTTTATGGCAACGGGATAGTCAACGTCACAGTAATCTTTGGGCATGGTTTTAGTCAACTTAAGCCTAAAGCTATTTTAATGTATAGTTGGGAAAAGTAAATATATTATGGAAATCAAAAAAAATTTTATTGCTGTGGTTAGCTATGCTAGCTACATTTATTAGCTAATAAAGTTGAAAATTGATTAATCAAATATTTTTACTGATCTAAGGTATTTTTATATAACATGCCGCCACCAGCTAAAAAATAGTTACATAGTGTTTATAAGCTGCATTCCATCTGTAGTTGAGATAAATGAACAGCTTGAAGCTTATGGTAAAAAGTAATGCTAGAAGAAGGAGTACAAGAAAATAAATAAATTTGCTTAAGCCAAAGGCTGTTTAATTTCATCAGCTCACATTGGGATCGGCTTTCTTCCAGCATTGATTGAACCACCAGGCCTTGTGGCACAGCGTATCGCCCTCGGGATGGGTGCAATGCTGAGCCATACCAATCAGATGGTCGCGTATGGAGTGTGGCACCGAGTGGAAAAGCGTTTCCAGATGCACATCGCCATTATCATCCACCACCTCGAACTCATGGAACAAACAATTCATGTAGCACTTGAGCTTCTCATCTTCGTGTATTTCACCGTCGCTGAACTCCTTGATCGCGCCTGTGAATTGTTGCAAGCGTTGCAATTACAGTAATGTTTGTGAAACCCTGTTTCAAGTGCAAAAATATTGCAACTCACTCTCGCTGACGCCGGTCTGCTCCACGCAGAGGTCGTGGAAATACTTCGCCATTTTGAGTACGTTTGACGGTGGATACTGCAATTAAAATGCGTTGCTTAAGTAGGCGTGGCTGGCACTTTATTAACTCACGTTCTCGTCACGCTGCGCCAACGCCGGCGACAAGAGCGCATCGCTGAGCAGCGACAAGACGATTAACAGGCAGGCTGCGACAGGACGACGTCGGCGATTTCGACCAAAGTCACTCAAAGCCATTTCCATGTAGCCTCCTCTGTAAAACAGCAAAAATTGTTTGTACGCGCTCTTCCCTTCTCCCTCACTCTGTCTCTCTCTCTCGCGTGCGGCCTTGTTTGCGAGTTGTGAAAGGCGAAACAAAAGCGACGATGCATGACAACAAAAACAGAAAAACAGAAAAACAAAAACCAAAAAACAAAAACCAAAAACATAAAAGAGCTACTTTTTTTTGGGCTGTCGAAATTAAAATACCCTTCTTAGTTAAAGTGTAACTAAACGTCGTTGTGTGGTTTAGATATATGATTATAAATAACAAAATGAGTGCTTGTATATATTATATCTGCAGTCCTCGGTAGATGAGTTGTCTAAGTCTTAGTGTTCGTATCCCAGGTCCAGTACTATTTAAAAATAATATTAATATATATTATATCAGCCATCAGATAATAAAAATGCATAAGGCTCGATGCACAGTCACAAATAAAACAATAAGCTCATATGATGATGACCATATCTAGCTTCTGGGATCACATTATTATATGACTATATAACAGCTATGTCTACCTTATCGTTTCATGTAATATATCATGACTACATCTACCTTCTGGAATCCGAAATTATTTTGTTCAAAACACCACACACTGCCCGACAAAATAAGAATACCCTTTCTTAGTGCATACAATGCGAGAACAACATGCAGGATGGAAATGGATGGAGAACTGGCAGGGACGACGTGCCACGCGTGACAGCTGGACAATGACAATGTATGTATATATACAAATATATGTGTGTTTCCAGCTGTGTGTGTGTGTGTGTGTGAGTGTGCGAGAGTTTTTCTAAGTGCGCTTTTTTGTAATTTTTATTTCAGGAAGCCATGCTCAAAGGGGGCTGGCAGAGGAGGGGTGCAGCAAAGGGGGAGTGAAGTGAAACCAACAAAAAATCATTTGTTTCTTGCTAGCTCAGCGCACGCTAAATTAATTCTAACCGCCAGCTGAACAAAAAGCTCGCCAAACGGAAACGGAAATGTGGCCGAGACGTCAGGGCTTCAGCGCCCTGTTGTCAACGTTCTTTCTTTTCTTCGAATGCACAATTGTCGTGTTAATTTTGACAAGCAGATGCCCACGTGCGTTGCCCAGACTCACTTCTCCTTACTTCTCGCCCGCCCCTCCCCGCCATTCACTGCGCAGTGCGTCGTACAAGCCATATAAATATGTATAGAGGCGAATATGAAATTCGCCATTCGAAATTCGCTCGGGTTTTTTGAAATACAAAATACAATAGAAAGACGTCAACTTGTGCACAACTGTCACTTTTGTTTCATCAAATGTCAACGCAACAACCGAAACAAAGCCACAAAACGACGTAGACCCACACACACAAACACACACACACACACGCACACTCACAAACATTCATAAAGAACGAATGAAATTACAATAACAGCAACAGTTATGGAAGAATATGTGTGTGAGTGTTTGCTACGCAGTTGGTCCTGGCAGCAACGATGGATGGTTTTTTAATTGCCATTTCAATTTTCGTTATGCGAATTGCCGTTGACGCGTTTCTCTTTTATTTTGCTACTCTCTTCTTTTTTTATCGCTATGTACCTACGTTGATTCCCTTTAAAAAACTATCAAAAAAATGTTACGTCACACGCGACACAGAAATTGTTTGACAACCGCAGTCAGAATTGAATTTGCTTTATTGCCATTTCGGCGAAGCGGCCTGTTTTATATCGATTTCGGCCAAGTTTGCCAAGCCGTAGTTTGCGTATTAAGTCATTGATGCAAAATTTCTATAATTTGGACTTATCTACGTGCGTATTTATCTAAGTTGCCAGTCATCGTTTGCACTATTAATTGCTTAAAATATATGCATTTGAGTGCTGCATGTAACCGTGCAACCGCCTCCCATGCCCAGCCACGCCCATTTGCGTGTCTGCGATTGCTGGCTGCATATTTTAATACTTGCCGTCCATACTGAATGACAATGACATTATTTTGTGGGTCAAGCCGCGAACAATGCAATTGTGAAAAGTTCTTTCAATTTTTAATGTCTTTGTTACCTTTACTAACCTCATTTTAGGTCTTTCTTTAGCTTTGAAAGCTTAATTACTTGAAAACTGAGAAAATAATAAAAAACATTGAATTAATCCAATTTACGCAGTGATCTAAACCAATAATTATTATAAATACATATTACTGAATAATAATACTGCCTAATCTATTATTTGTATAATATTCCGTTTGAATAATAAACCAATGACAAGTACTTAAAATTAATCTTAGGTATTTTAGACATCATGCACAATATTATATCGCACAGATAATTATGAATGCAATTTTTTAATAATTTTGAAACCATCTTTAAAAAAGCTAAAAAGCTGAAAACTTAGCTAAAAATTACAAAATATATGCAAGCTATGTTATAGCTTAAGTTTAAATATATGTAAGTTTTAAAAATTACATATTTAAAAAATAAAAATATTTTTTTAAAAGAGATTTATTATTTATAAATTTTTGTATGTATTATAATATTTTCCCATGTCAACAACTGTACCTCAAACACACTTTACATATTTTACAAATTGCTTTTTTATTGCATCAAATATTAAAATATTGTTTGAAAATAAAAGAAAATGTCACTTTTTATTACCTTTGCCCGAAAACTGGTTGTTTGGCATTCAAATTTGAATTCCTAGTTCGGTTGCAATGACAACTGCAATTGTATTCGAATTGCATGGTTTGACATGTAAAATAAGCAATTGAATGAATACAACAATCGTCACAGATCTGAATACAATGACAAAATGCCAAATGAAAAAGCGGAAACATATAAATTGAATGCTGATTGTCAGGTAGCATCGCCCCCTATTTTGGGACTGCCATCGGTCATTTGTATTTTCGCTGGGGCTGGCAGGGTTATTGCGTCCTTTGAATATAATTCATTTACGTGGAAAGACAAATGAAATCCTAACGTGTTAAAATGATATGGTTGGGATGCTTTTGACGAGTTCGAAATTCGAATGAATCGAAATTGAAAATTGTATAGTTCTTTGATGAACGGTAGTATAATATTTTAAACGCCAAATTGTATAAATTATATTATTGGGTATTTTGTATAAATTATATTATTGGGTATTTTGTAAGTGGCTTTGAATTTAATAAATAACGCTTAAGCTTTTACCAATGTGTTAAAACTTATCATGCGTACTATGTTTCTGTAGAAAATAAACTGCGAAGGCTCAAAAGTTTGATTTGAAATAGAACGTAAATTATAAAAACATACAATATAAATCATAAATTCAGAACGCCGAATAACATTGCAAAGGTACGTAAAAGAATTATAAAAAATATAAATATTATTAAGCTGCATACAAATTAGTAAGATTAATACAGCTTTCTGAGATTGATCATAAATGTTTATTTCAAATACATATTTATTATACGAATATGAACAAGTAAGAACGTTGCAGTCGTTATTTACATTTTTAATGGATTGTGATTGTCACAATTATTATAAAAAACAACATTAAAACCAATTCTGAGGGTTTCCAATTTTTTGTCAAAAATCATGCTAAAATTGACAAAAAATTTAACATGTAAAACTCTTGGATCCATAGTTCCAAACGCCCATAACTTTCTCAAAACTGCACCGATTTTCATGTTTGATGGCATATTTTTCATGGTATGTCCTCTATCATGTACGTGGCGTAGCCGGAAAATTTTTTCTGTGATGTTTGCGGAAGCTTTCCAGTAGTACATATTCCAAATTAACTGTGGGAAATATAGCAATCTTTGCGGGGGGTCACTAGCAGTCAACGTACCAAATTTGGTGACTCTAGTTTTAATATTGTGGGAAATATTTACCTTTTATCGATTTGCGGTCGTCATGTTATCGATTCGCCAGCCTCCCAGTGGGCGTGGCAAACAAAATTTAAAATTTCTTTTCTCTTTGTAAACGAGTGAAAATCCCTCTTTGCTGTACAATAATTTGCGAAAAAATACATAGATTTCTTCAAACTTCTCTTACTGACATCGTATCCATTTGTTTATTAAGTTCGATAAAGTAATTATGCCAATAGCACTACAATCGATACGATAGAAGTACAGTGGCTTCTTGACACACAACCAAAAACAAAAGCCGTATAAATCCAACTGCAATTGCTATGAAAAGAGAAAAATAACCACGCAGCTATAATTATTTATGTAAGCATAAAATGGAGTCGGCAGCCGCATATTAATTTTATAACGATGTCATTAATGCTTGTCGATGCATAAAATTATAGATGCGCTCTTTAGATAGCGCTAATTAAATAATTTAATATGCTTTAGGCCATTGCCAGTCAGCGGATTTATGTGCGCAATCTATCAGCCACGACAATTATGGCTGCAAATATATCACAATATATACGCATAAAATTCAATTCGCATTGCAGCCTTGGCCAAGCCCCCGGGCAACAGTCGAGCAGCAGCTGCTGCAAAAACTTTATGCGTAATTGTATTTTCATACTTTCTTCTTTTTTTTTTTTTTTGTAAATCTCATTGTTTTTGTTTTTGGAATGCTCGTCAAAAATCTATTTGGTGTTTAAAATGGAAATGAAATATATATAGTGCAGATAATAAAACATAAACATAAATCATAAGCCGGGTTCAGTTTGTCCGTGTCGCTGCCGCCCTCGTCAACGCTCAGATGAGAAAGTAATGCTGCAAAAAGGTAATTTATTAGGTTGATACCCAGCCCGCAAGCGCTAATCAGGTGCAATGACACTTGCCTTGGGATCCGCCTGCTTCCAGCATCGGTGCAGCCAAAAGGCGCGCTCGCATTTCGTATCGCCCTTGGGATAGAGACACCGCTTGCCCATGTTCACCGCAATGTCGTGCATTGAGTCGGGCATTCGGTCCAGCAGCTTCTCTAGATGCACCTCGCCATCCTCGTGCAGCACATCCGTCTCGTCGAACACACAGTACATATAGCATTTGAGCTTCTCGTCCTCGTGCACCTCGCCATCGCTGAACTCCTTAATTGCCGCTGCGGACACAAGTTGCAAGTAGTTTAGTTTGACAGATGCCAACAGCTTGTTTGCATTAGTGCGGAATCAAACGCAAGTCGGTTGCCCCAGTTTACCGTTTAGACTGTGTGATATTTGCCCAACTGCTTACCTTCTGTGACGCCAGTCTTTCCCACACAACTGTCGTGCACAGGAGCCAACTCCTTCAGTAGCTCCGGCGGTGGATACTAGAAGATGTTTGCTTATTAGATATTTTCACAAAATTAAACAATTTTAAAATTCATGTTGTGAGCTTGCACAATTGACAACCTCTATATAAGCGTTTGATTTATATGTTTATATCTCTTTTTTTATTAGAACTTCCTTATTTTATTTGAAATGAGTTTTTTATTTTAAATTAAAAGTATTCTATCAAATTAAATTTTATGAAAATATCCAAATATTTATTTCTTAAATAAATCTCATAAATAGTATGGAATATACCAATTTGCCTTTAAAAATATATTTTTGCAGTTTTTTCCAGTCAAAAATGTATACTCTGATTTTTTGAATTATTTTATGGACTGTCCAGGGTTTTTTGTTTTCTTTTTTATCGTAGAATAATTAACTGAAATATCTCTTTCCATTGCTTTATCTTTATAATATTATTTGTTTTCCTACGAACGGAACACTGACATTTCTTTCATTCCATTTAATTACTATTTTTGTTCAAATCAACAATAACAATCGCCCTTTTAAAAACAAATAGTATTCATATTTAAATATATTATGTGCTATCATATGTGCTATATGTGTATACCTTTATAGCTGAGTTATCTTATGCATCTGTGTTACCTGATCCAGAAAAGTTAAGTAAACAGCAAGTTATGGCTTATAAATAAAATATTTTCTATTTCAAACCATCTTTAATTATTACGTTTTGAGAGTCCTTTAGAAACGTGTAACTGTCGGGATATGCATACTGTATAATATATATAAGCTATATTCGAGACCAATCCTAGGTTAGCAAAAGAAACCGACACGTATTTGCTACATCTTAAGCTGCCACCCTTAGCCCTGACTCCTCCTCATTATCTTTACTTGCGATTTGGCTTATCCTGTCGACCTGCGATCTACTGCTGTTCCTTACCGTTTCATCGCGACGCAGCTCTGCTGCCCAGCTGCCACGCCCCATCACAGAGCAGAGCAATAAAATGGTAAAAATGTTAATGGTGGCACGCAGCAACATGATGCCGCACACAGCTGCTGTTGCTGGTCAAGTTGCAACGTGACAACGCCGTCCAAGTACCAAAGTAGCGGTAAGCTGCGGACGCACGTGAGACGCAGGATATCAGGGATCAGAGGACTTAGTGGTACTGCAGGCACTGCACTGTGTGGTACGTGGTAGTCAAGGGTATTAGCCGACGAAATTGAATGACTTTAGCGGCAAACGAAGGGCCAAATGCAACTGCGAACTGGCCCTGCGGCATGCGGATGCTTTATAGTAGCCAGCTGGAGTCGCTCTGTGAGTGCGAGTCGAGTGTGTCTCGAGTGCGGGGTACAGCTTGATCTGTGTAATTAGCTGTCATTAATCGCCGGCTAGCTGAGCGGGCAGGGGGGGAGGCTATAATTAAGGCAGCCAAACGGAGCCCGCAATTTGTCAATCAAAGAGCACTCAGCAAGGCGCGAAAATACATGGCTCAAGCCATAATAATCATACGCCATGTTTGACGGCGGGGACCAAGATGGCGGCCCGCAAATGGGCCGCTGGCATGAGACGTCGCAACGGCAACAAGTTAATAACAATAACAACACGCATAGCGCTATTAAATATAATGTGCAACCCAGACTCTGGACCCTAAACCGCGCCCCGTCATTTGGGCCCACACGAAACGCGTTAATTACGGTGCCATTGCAATTCCTCTTCCTTTTTTTTGTTTTTTATTTTTTGCGCTCTCACATTCATTAATTATTATGCAAGCTAAGCGCTTGGCAAAAGTTTTGGGCCGGCTCTCGCACTCTACCCGTTTCTGCCTCGCATACTTTGACATGCAAGCGCAACGTGTCAAATTAATTTTTAATAGCCTTCCCTCCCCCACGCCCACAGTCGCTTGACTGTTGCCAAATAATAGATTTAAACGAGGCGCACGGCAGCAGCAGCTGCCCAACAATTTTGGCTCGTCTCCTCGCATGCATTGTAATTAAAGTTTTGGGGGTCAGCTGAGCTGAAATAAACGTTAATATACGCACAAAGGCACTGCCAAGTTGCCACATACAACTTGACATGGTGTTGCCGTCGTCTCGTCCTGTTTGCCATAATTGCGCAATGTGTTGAAGGCATTAAATGCAGCAACAGCAGCAGCAGCAGCAGCAGCAATGTTTGTGTGTATTGACATCTGACACTTGCAAATTAGATGCCGGCAGGCGACTGGTCAGCACAATGTTGCATATGCTGTGGCATGCAGTGTGCTGATCATGTGTTGCATTGGGGCCATGTTGCGCCTGTGTGTGTGCGTGTGTGTGTGTGTGTTGCACAACTTATTGACACCTTATTTGCGCTCACAAAACGCACAACTCGTTTGCGGTTTGCACATGCAATTTACATGTGTAATTTTTTGGGCCCGCTGCCTGCCATGAAAAGTTGCAGCTGCTAACCGCAGCAGCAGCGGCAGTTACATCATTGTCAACGGCAGGACAAGCCAGGACGAACACGGGACAACTTCGTTAAACGAACTGCAGAATTTGTGCAGTTTGTCAGCAGCTCCGGAGAGTCTGAGCTGGCAGGCGGGGCGCGGAGCGGAAGCTGGCAGAAAATTTGAATAGCGCGTTTGTTGCGGCCATTTGTATGGACTCTTGTGGTTGCTGCTGCCGGACATAATCGATTTACTGTTGTACAGCAGTCGCCTTGCTACGCATTTCATCAACATGCAACAGACCCAAAAACTGTTAACGGCAAACCGAACAACTGAAAGCTGAGTACTAACCAAAAAAAAAAAAACGAGCGCTGAGCAAAAGGGGTGACACTCGATAGGGGGGATGGGGGACTGGGGGTGTTGTTGCTACGGCTCCAATGAATTATAATTAATGATTGCGGCCTGGGCGGCGGCTTAGCTTTTAAAATTTATAGCCGGACCGTATAGCCGTACTGCCTGAGCACAATAAATTTAAATTAGCACTAGGCAAATAAATACGCACAATAAATAACTGGCCAAGGTCAACAATTTAGGGCTTTCGCCGGTCAAAGGGTATGGCCATTTGATATGCATTTAACATTTTATTGCTCATTATTATGAATATTATGATTATTTATAACCAGGTCGGACCATTTGTGTGCTATCCTAGTGTGTGTGCGTTTGTTATGTTTACGCTTTTTCCGTGCTTCATATTTTGCTGAAAGTGCCGCTCAAAGCATTGCAACTTGCATCATTAACATATTCACAGTCTATTAATTTTCAGTGTACACACACACACATAAGTCTCAAGTCCCCCAAGGCCCGTTGAGCCTTTGGCAACATAATTAGAAACTTTTGCACTTAAATGCAAGTTAAGAGCATGCGGCCAGTCGAATGAATGCATTAAGCCAAAGTACAAGCCAAGTACGCGTTTGAAATGTGCCATAATAACCACAAGTATATGAACTGGAACTTGCTACACACACTCTTTCTCCCTCCTTCATTTTCCGATTTCTCTCTTTAAAATGCTCTTAGTGTAATGCTGCTCTAAGTACTAGCTGTTTCTACAAAAAAAGGAAGTCAACATAATGTAAATATGCTGCTGTAAAACTTAACAACACACAAGTTGAATCTTTCAGGCTAATTCTACTTTAATGACAACATCATGCACATTATTTATAAAATCTTGGCATTTTTTATAAATATTTTGCGTCTGCTGTTTTAACACAATTTTTTAGCTGCACTATTTGAAGCTTTCAAGCTTTTTTTGAAAAACATTTCTTCAGACTTATGTAAACACAACCAAACACATTTAATACTTAACTTTTTAGTATACATTGTTGATATTAACAATGTTTATTTGACTGTAAGCCCAAATTGTTTTATTGTACAGCATAAAAGCCATAATACCGAGAGGCGACCGAATCTCAAAAACCGAAACTAAAATCTATAGAAAACAATATCTAGAAATATTATTTAGAACCTAGAATCAACAAAGTATTCAGTAAATTTTTGACGATCTTCACTATAATTGAAGTCAAATACAAAAAATAAGAAATAAATGGGACTGTGGGAGATATATCTCCCACTCTATAGAGTATATGTTCACAAAACCAATATACTCTTTTCACTTCGAAAACGAGTATGAGAAGTGACTGCCTGAGAGTAACAGAGTAAGCGTAAATAACCCCATAAGAAGGGATTTGAATCCCAATTCCCATTCAACTGCCCAAATGCCTCGGTCACTTACTGAACTTATCTACCGAGAACTGCAATTCACCAATTACTTTGTACTTTTGTACTTTGTCCGAAAATCCATCCCAGACAAAAAAGCTTCAACTATCTGACGCACGTTCCCTCTCTCTCGCACTGTCTATCTGTCTCTCTTACTTTTTGATTGCTGCTGATACGGACTTAAATTTGTCAATCAAATGGAAAATGGTAACCTGTGCCGCATCATCAGGTTGCATCAAATTTCGATGCTTAGTTATGGGTTAAACGTTTTCACCACTTTTCGCTTTGTCATTTAATATGGGAATCATTGTTTTGGTTTGGACCATTTATGGTGGTTGTACCAACTGCGTTTGATTGAGCGATTTGGCCTGGTTCTCTGACCACTTGGCTGGGCGGGTTGCAATTTAAATACGCACACGCACTTAACTTTATGCATGACCCATAAAATTGGTCATAAATGCATAAAATGGCATGTCATTAAAAATTAATTAAGGGTGAAATATGCACACACGACTTTTACCAGACTTTGGTGCGAGTATTAAATACATACAAATTTCGATATCCAATGAAAGGCAGCAATAAATGCACCAGCAATAAATGCATCAAAAGTCATTTAACACTTGCCAACATTCAACTTTTTAAATTGGCGACTGCAAAAGGGGTTTTTAAATTAAACGCATCAGCGGCTGACCAAACGCTTAAGCCGGCCAATGGGCTGGGGGCAAAGAGGGCTAAGGGCAATGGGCAAAGGGTAAAGGGCAGGGCATAGGCCCCCTGCAGCAATGTCATTGATATTCATGAGCCCTGGGCGTTTGAACTTGACAGTGATTAAGATTTGACTGTCCTTACCAAAACAACGTAGAAAAAAACAAGTAAGGCGAATCTAGGGGTGCTTGCCGGACTAATAGATACCCTGTAAGCAGTTCTTGGCTCAACTATCAATAGAGACTTTGCCTGAAAAACGTAAATAATCTTAATTTTTGCATAATAAAATAACAAACATCTGGCCATCAAACTGAATACATTCTTTTTTCACCTAAAAGTTTGCCAATCATACAACTATTGCTGCTTAAATCTGATACCCTATATTACCACAAAGTATAGGGTACATTTGAAAAAGGCTGCTGGTATTCGCTTTACAAATGTAAATTAGACCGCCATTTTTTGCGCTGTGGCAGATATTTTAATTTAGTCTGTAAAAATGACGCGGCCACAAACAAAAAATGAACAAAAAAAAAAAAAAACGGCGCAACGAGTTGAGCAGCGATGGTTGCGATGTTTGCCCTTTGTTTGGTTTGGCAAGGGCCAAGCATCTGGCCACGGCCATCTTAGCCTTTTTTGCATTTCGCTGGTGGTGATTTTCAAGTCAAAAGCGCGCGCTACATCAAAAGGGTTTGGCCGCGGTGCTGGGGCGTGGAAAGGGTATGTAAATTTTTCTGCTGTCGAATTTTTATGGGAAAATGTCAAGCGGCTAGGACAGACAAAAAAGAAAATTGTAATAAAAACCCAAATAAAAGGCAAATGACGGCAATTTAATGGTTCAGACGCGAAAACAATAGTGTTGTTGTTGTTGCTGCTGTTATTGTTGTTGTTTGCGGCTGAGAGAAATGTGAGATGTGTAATGTGTTTTTGAAAGGCAAAGTTGGCCACGGTTTCTGCCTGCTGCTGCTGCTGACTGCTGCTGCTACCTATGAAGTTTTTATCTGCACGCTGCAGCTGGGCCAAAAGTTGTCGCTACTGCAGCGGGCAGGGAGAAAGTAAACTTTAATTATAGCTGGACAGTGCTCCTAATGAATGCCCCCTCCCTTTCTGTACACTTCTCAGACTGCTCTATTGCTGCGTTTTCTATTTGCACGAATTTGCCTTATTAAAACTTTTCGTCAACTTGCGATTCTGACGTTCCTTTTGGTCTTTAAGCTCGTCTGTTGCCATAGCTGTGCGCTTTGGTCTTCGCCTTATGTATATAGTATTTATATATATATATATATATATATGTGGATATATATATACATATATATATATATTTATTTGCATGACAACAGCAGCAAGCCAAAAATTTAATTAGATTTAAATTCTTGGATGTCTAATGTGCCGCTTTACGTTCTTGTTGTTGCTTTACTCACTTATTTTTTTGTTATTTTTTTTTTGCAGCAGCAGCACGGAAATTTGTCTTTACAAGTTTTTTGCGTTGCCAGCCCAGAAATTGTTTAATTAAAAGTTTTGTGCCGCTCTTGTTGTGCTTTTTATGAACACGCTCTCAGTTTCGTTTCACTTTGTTTATTTGGTTTTTTTTATAAATTTTCAATTCGTTGCTGCTCTTGCAACACTTAAAAAGAACGCTGCAACAAAAGTAAGGAAAGTAGGTAACTAAAAATGATTTAATTAATTTAACTCCGTGCAGCTGGCCCTTTTCGAAGTCAGCCTATTATTAATAGTATTAATAAATACCTTTATATTGAGCCGCCGACCAGCTCTTTTGTAATTTTAATAAGCAGCCATTCAAGTCAAAAGTGCTTAAAATTTAATTAAGTTAACAAATGCACATCAAAGCTAATGCCTGACCCTAGAACGGTGTCCCCAGACAACATGATTTTAATTAATAAATTAGCACCTTTGTTCGGGATCGTGCAGACATTGCATTGGCTTATTAATTGAACTAGGTTTATCGGCCAAGTTCTCAATTTCGATACAGCTCAATTTGTATGAAATTGAAATTGATTTGTGTTCTTCAAACCGAGACCATAAATACTTGGTGCCTTTGCTTGAATGTGAAAAGAACTTATATGAAAACGAATAATTAGTTAAATAAAATATATAAAATATTTATACAATGTATTCCTATTTAATATATTCAAATTTAAATTGATTTTTTAGAGTATTTATTGTAATAAAGTTTTTTAACCAATTTTCTTGTGAAAGGTAAATTTATTAAATTCCAATTCATCACTGAAATTGATTTTTAGAAAGTAATCAGAATGCATAACAAGGCTTTTTCATTAATGCAATTTAAAATTTATAAATAAAGTACCAAAAATATTTATATAATTTATTTCTATTTAATATATTTAAATTTCAATTGAATTTTAGAGTATTAATTTTAATAAAGTTTTCGAATCAATTTCCTTGTGAAGGGTAAATCCCGCAATTTCCATTCCATCTATGAAATTGATTTTGGAAAGGAACCTGAATGCAGAACAAGGCTCTTTTATACATCCATTAATTAAGCTTCAACAATTTCTTAGCAATTTCGTAAAATTTGCTTTTGTTTATAAGCTATATTAGAAAACTGTTTTGCTATCAATTTGAATGGCGAACATTGGAGCTGAGATGTATTCAAAAACAAGGCAATAATAAATTTCAGTAGCAGATATTTGATTGTATTTGATCAGTCAAAGGGTACCCCGGGAGTCCTTGGTTGAATGCAGACAAAGGCCTAGACAAAATATTTGTGTTTTTTTGCATCTTTCACATTGCGCAATGAAAACGTAAAAGCAATCAAAAAATGCCATGCCTAGTGCACTAAGCGAAAAAAAGATGCAGGCGTATGGAGTGATAATGGCAAGGATTCAGCAACAGACCCCCGCACACTTACACACACACACACACACACATAGCCTTACACCCACACAAAGTGGCAATAGAAAGTATTGGACAATTGGAAAAACCAAAGCCGTCCGAACCACATAGCCACAGCACAAACTTTTCGAGTCATCTTCATCTCAGGTTGACACCCATTTTAGTCCTGGGGCTTTCGCATATGCCGCAAAACCTGTGCGAAAGCGAAACTAATACAGAAACCAATAGAAGGAGAGAAAAGAGAGCATAAAACGAGGACACAAACAAATTAGCAAAAGGAGCTACCCAAATAAGAAAGCAAGTGCGAATGACATGGGTAGACGTTACAAGCTTTAAATACCCTGGAATATACCAATGCCATGATTACTAAAATATATTTATATATATGTATTTTTTGTTTTGTTAAATGTAGTATAGATAGCCTGCAATACCCAATGTGTAGCCGATTTTAAGGTTGAAAAGCAAAGGCTTCTATGATATAAAATATATTATAGTAATAAGACTATAGTATATATCTACAAACTATTTGGAAAAATGCAAGACTCGACAGATAAGTTGTCGGAGTGGAAAACTGAATTCAGGTTCGAATCTCAGACTAGTTAATAGACGTAGTGTTTGTCTTAGCCGCAGGCCATAGCAGTTGCTATTTAAATATAGTTAGTTTAATAATTTAAAACTAAAAACTTTAAATAAAAATAATAATAAAAAATTCAAGAAAAAATATAATATTTTAATGTCGTTTCTTTAAATTAAATACATATATTTTGTTCAAAACCAGTTGATGTTAAACTCGCACTAAATGTTATAGGAAGAAGTTAACTAAATTTCTTAAATATGGCTTTAAAACTAAAAGTACATATTTTAACTGAGCCATATATATATATTTTTTCTGACCGTGATTTCTTTTTAATGCGTTCCGAATTTCAAACTAAAATACCCCCTGCAAAAGCGTATGATTAGCACAAATGAAGCTCTTTAGAGGGTCGTTCGACATAGATATACAGGGCCATGCGGACGCCAGTCGGAGTGTGGGCAACTGTGCGACTGCTTTCCAAATGTGCCAAAGTTAATTAAGATCGAAATCAATATTGGCCCTTTAGCTAAAAGCATCAAACAAACCAACCAGTACAGCGCCCGGCCATGGCCAATGTGTCCGGCGTTCGTTTCAACTGTGCCCAGGGGCGTCAACAACAATAACAACAACAGCAACAACAGAAAAACGAAAGTGTCAAAGTGTACGAAGCAAAGTTCTGACTGCTAACGAAATAATTTCAGATATTTTGTGTTGCTAATTCGAATGCGGCGCAACTTGGCCAAAAAGGAACACGACCGAAAAGCAGCAGAACGCATGTGCGCATCTTTGATTTGGGTTTTGGGCAGCCGCCCAATGGCCATCACAACTCAACTATGTAATTTAATTTGCCTAAGTTCGCTGCCAGGCAGACTCTCAGTTACTCAAGTATTTGCGGGCCAAATCGAAAATCCTTTTGTACTGCTAATTATATAACAAGTTCTGGGGCCCACGCATTTCCAAGAATTTATGTGCCCCTTGCCGTTGTTCCGAACATAAAAAACTTTGCTTCTCTGTTAAGATACTATTGGAGATTAGGTTTGATAAGGCTAGGTATAGATTATAATTTAGCTTTGACAGGTAGCGATTGATCAGACTAGGGCAGTTCATATTTGTGTCTGTGTTTAAACCTAAGTCGATCCCATGAGGCCTTTATGCTTCTGTCAGGGGTGTTACCTATAAATAGCTAGCAAACAATGAGTGTACGATGATTCGATTGTCCCTATATATCTTTCTATCGTAGTCACTTGACACCAGGACTCGGCGAAAATTATTGTGTTAAAATGTTGACCAAAATAATAATTAAATAACATAATTTCATAAAACAAAATGCAGTAAAAAATATATATTTCGGAATGAAAATATTATAATCGATAAAAAGAGGCGTTGGAAAAATTGAAACTTAAAATACAATTAATTAAATCGGTCGCTTAAATCTCTTATATATTAAAAAAATGCATAGCCTTTAAATACAGGCTTTAAGCGCAAAATCGGTTTTAATAAAATATATATTTACTTATTAATAGTTTAGTTATAACATCCCTCAGCTGCACGATTTTGTTGCACAATAAAAGATAACAAAAAATTAGCTATATGTGAAATACTTCCAACTCTAGTCCAGTGATCTGAACTCATAAGCTCTTTTATCGTCTGGCCGCACTCAAATCTGTGGAAAAACCTTTAATCACTGTATAATGCCGTTACATGTGTTAAATCTGTTAGCTAAATGGTTTTCGCGAACATAAATTGGCGATTTGTTGCGGCGTCTGGCATTAACATAATCCTGGCGATAATTGAAAAACACGTTTGTGGCCATGTTAATGTTGGGAAAACAATTTATGTTAATAACAATAACAATTTTTGGCTTTCGCGTTATGGCAATTTAATGAACACGAGAAACAGTAAAAACAGTAGCCAAAAGTATATGCTTTTGGGCCCGATAAGCAGGTGGCCAACATTGTTTCCCGCTTTAACAATGTTGGCTTCTGCGCTTCTAAAGATAGGCGAGCTTTAAGCGCTCGCTTATCAGACTCATCAGAGCCGGCTCGTAAAGCATGCGAAGAGAACCCTTCTGGCCAACGTTTTATGTGGGTCAAATCAAAATTAATGGCCAAACCATAACTGGCGCACAAAGTTGCACTAAAAGTCTCAAGTTGTCAATGCAGTTGATATAATTAGGGCAGGTGGGCGGCAAAACCAACTGGGGCAGGGCGGGGGCTGGGGGCTGGAGGCTGGAGGCGTGGGAGCTGCACATGAAATGCCCAATAGACAGCTGGAAATGCTGCGCGGAATTGTGACTTGGCTAAGGCTAAGTCCGGGGCTGTTTCTGTTGCTGCTGCTGCTGCAGCATTGGCGCCACGTTTTTAGCAGCCAAGAGCCCGAAATAAAATTAAAAGTTTGTGTACGCGCCAGAAACAGCCCCCCGCCCCATTTGCCCGCACACAGTGCCAGCCAAACGTAAGCCCCCACAGTGCTCAACCCAATTGCTTTTAAATGCATAAAATTTGATATTTTATGTGGGGGCTGCTGCCTCGCAGCGTTTATGTTGTGCCAGTACACAGCAACAAGAACAACAAAAGCAACAGCAACAACAACAACATCGCCGCTTAATGCCCACTCACACAGCCATTGGCTTGGCTTTTGCGCAATCTCTGCGCCATGTCCCTATCCGTGTGTCCCTTTGCCATGCCCTCAGCCCCATATCCCGTGACAATTGCAACCGGAAACGCACATAAATGTTGGCAACTAACTCGATTTTGTTGTTGCTGTTGTTGTTGCTTTTGGTGCCACTGTAAAATATGGCAACAACATTATTGCTGCTGTTTGTTGTTTGCTGTTGGGATGAGGGCAGTCGAGTGTTTACACTTTCATTTAACAACAAGGCACACCAGTTTTATAATGGAGTTTGTGACCATGGCTGCAAACCCAAATACAGAATAAGATTTTTGCTGGATTGGTTGTCGGCTGGTATTTTGAGCTTTGGGTGAACCTTATTTGCCACATCCGTAAACTCAGATATTGCGGCTTTTATTTTCGAAAAAATACATTTAGCAGATTTACATATAAGTATATGTATTTAATTTTTGTACTTTAAGAAAAAGTTTATATTTATGCACATTTTCTTGTATTTGTATTTATAATAAATATTTTACTATACACATTAAATATAACTTGCTATAAATTTGTCATGTGTTATTATGCTAATATTTTCAGAGTTGAATGTTATAAAAATATTTTACCGAATTTGAGTTCAAAATTTAAATATTGTAAATTAAAGTAAAAAGAAGTTGAAAGAATCGTTTGTGAATATTCACATTTAGTAATTAAATTGATATTTTAAAAATGTTTAAAGATCCTTTAATTTAAAATTAATAAAATTATTAATTTTTAAAATTAAAACTTGTTTATGCTTTGGGTATAAACGATGATAATAATGCCCACAATACAATCATTATGGCATCCAAACAAATAATATGGATTCTTTGTGTGATTTTTAGAGTATTTCATAATTTTATTGAAGTTTTCTTTTGTTTTTAAAAATCAAAGTAAACTGCAACACACTCACACACAAACACACTCATATGTATACAATGCCCGAAGCAATTGGAAGCCGTGTCCAAGCTTTGTGTCCCTTTTAGTCGAGCACTTTTGGCGCTGACTGTTGCATGTGTCGCACACGCCCGTGGGGAATTCAACGCCATTTTTCAGCCCGAAACTCAGATGAGTTAACAATGTGCCAAAATACAGTAGCTGAAGTTAATTGGCAAAACGAGCACCGAAGCCATCAAATTACTGCAGTTCATTAAAATGGCGAAATGTGCATAATTCTCGAATTAAAATTCAAAAGTTTGCTATGCCAAAATAATGAACTCGCCGGGCAATCTGTTGCCAATAGTCAAAAAGTCATAAATTTCAAATGCAACAACAACAACAACAATAAACGAGCTCAACGTATGGCCAAAGTGTTGAGAGCCAAGAAATTGGCAGTTGTTGTTGCTGCTGCCGCCTGAATTGTGGCATGCATTGTTGTTGCTTTATGAGTGCTCAGCTTTTGGGGTAGGTATGGGGTCGGGAGGAGTACCAATAATAACAATAATCATAACGGCAACAACTTTGCGCCAAAAAGTGCCAAAAACATTTCAATGATTTCATGTGCCGCCTCCTTCAAAATCGGCGGCTGCTGTTGCAATAATTTTCAAATTTTCATTTGCCCGGGCGCCTTTTGAAAACACAACGCAGATGTTGCCCCTCAGAGGCCGCCTGCCTGCCCACGCGGCGGAAGTGTAAAGGCGAGCCAAGCGCAATAAGGTTACACTTTTATACTCGACACACATACACACATCACACACACACATACACACGCCCACACAGGGAGAGACCCCACACCTAATCGAGCCGTAACTGAAAAGCGATTTTTCTTTTATGCCGAATTTTGTGAATTATGTGGCAGCAATTGTGTTCAGCCTTCGATTTTTGGCTCTTTGTATTGAATGCCTGGCCCCAAGGCAAACTGTTAAAGAGAGAAAGAAGTAGAGAGCGCAAGAGGTGGGTGAGGCGGGGGAGGCGGGGCAGTGAGAAGTGTTGCAATGTGGCGCATAATTAAGTTGACCAAGGCGTTACGGTAATTGGTTTATTATGTAAGTTGCCCGAGGTGGGCGCCTAAACTTGGCGAATTGTTGGGGCACCCAACAACAGCCCCCGGGCTGTGTGCTAAACATAATGAGTTGGATCGAGTGAATCGCCCAAGGGTCGGTTATAACCTTCCGATTTGCAATTTCTACAAGTTAAGTTGCTCTACACGAGTATGCTCGAGTTGGGGATACCCTGTAGCTAGAAGCATAAATACATTCGTGCTAACGTCTGTAAATACATAAGCAAAATAGATACATTGAGTTGGGGAAAAAATAAAAGCACCACTATGAACCATTTTCTTAATGAACAAAAAATAACAATTATTATTTCAATACTTTAAAAAATTGATATTTAATATATTGCTTACTATTCTATAAAATAATATTCATTTGTATGCTACACGCGAACACATACTATATGACAATGGTGGTGTATTTAATTTAATAGAATTTTTTATGTATTGTAGCAAAATATAACCAATATCTATTAGTTAACTACCAGGTTTATAAACAAAAATTATTTTAGAAAAATGTTTAGTGCCAAAACCGATCGCAAAAAATATTCAAAACTTTAAAATATTTGCTTGTGCTTAATAGGTTGAAATTCTTTAAAACTGCCTCCATTTGCCTGTAAAACGTATTCGCACAATTCCACTTTACCCTTTTGCAGTTCTTCTCAATGTATTACAAACAAAGCAAATATTCTCAAATAAACTTGCTCAACATCATCTTCGATTCGAATAGTCATTTAATTGCATTTGGCGAGTTTCTTTTGTGAGCTTTTTGGCCATGTAGTCGCTGCTGGTGTTGCCTTTAGCCCTATCAATCATCAATTAGTTAAGACAGCCGAGTCTTAACAATCAGCTCCTTTCTGCTGGCCACTTCTATTTATTTTCAATTATAACGCATGCCACTTTGTAATGGTGTTTTATTTGCGCTGCATATTGTGAGTATTTGTTGGGGGAATGAAGATTTTTTTATTCTACTCTACGTTTGCTGCGTCCTTCGTGCTGTATGTTTTATTACATGCCAAACATTTTTCATATTTTCCGCATTACTTGCATTTATGTATGAAGAAGCCTCAACCACACACACACACACACACAATGTTATCTTTGCGCTTCCGGCTGAAAGCATTTCTTAGCACTCTCTCTCGCTCACACTCTTTCGTTGCTTTCTTCTGGCATCATCAATGGGCCAACGTGACCACCAAGTTGTCTTGGAAAATGGTCAAAAAATAAATGGATGATTGAATGAAAACCCCGCCAGCTGGCAAAGGCAAGAACTCAAGCAAAAAGTAGCCAACAGCAAAAGGCCAAGTCATCGTCTTTAAAGCCAATGTTGGCCGCGCCAATTTCCGGCTCTCGACTGCTGCTGATGCTGCCACAACTTCTTCTAGTTGGCCAACAACAAGCTGCTCAGCTGCAGCAGCCGCCACATGCCAGCGTCTTGCATTCATTGGGCCATAAGCTTCAAATTTGTGTGCCCCCAACTTGGCCAACAGCAAAATTGTGTGCACCAATTTGGCTGCATTCTTCCTCCCCTTCTGTTTCTTCTTCCTCTTCCATCTGTAACTGAAGCAGTCGCTTTATTAAATTTCTACTTTTTGCCGTGGCAACGCAAGTCAATTCAAGTCAATTTCTAAATGCGCGGCGCTAAATCTTAACTGCGCCAATTTCACGTTTAGAGGGGACCAAAAAAAAAAGAAGCAAAGCAAAGCAAAGCAAAGCCAAGTGGAAACCAGGGTCATTATTACGCTTGTTTTTTTGCGCTGCCTCTATTATCACATACATAAATATTTTCTTTTCCTATTTTTTTGTAGCTTGTTGTCATCTCGTTTGCCTGCGCCTGCAACGCGCCTTCGGGGATAATTGAAATTGTTTGCGCAATTTTACACTCCAAAGGCTAATGGAGTAGTCGACCGAGTCCACTGGGCGACTAACTGTACTGAAGCGAGGCCAACAAGCCAGCCAGCTAGTGGTCTCGGTTAGCTTGCACCATGCCACAGCTGGCAGCAGCAGCAGCAGCAGCAGCGGATGCTTTTGTGGGGGGTTGGGAGGCTTCAGCATCTGAGGTTTCACAAAGCAAAATAATGCTCAAGGCTGTGCCGCCAGAAGTTGCCAATGAAATGTTAGTCAAATTGAATTTGTGCATTACAAATGCTCGACAGATAATTTTACTTAGATACAAGTCTTAACAAGCCCACAATGGCAATGGCCACAGACCACACCGATGACCCACAGTCTTAATTTCCCTTCGTATGGGCCACTTACGACCCCGAAATTACCAGCACACAATTACTACAAATTCCATAAATTTCATATGCACTTGCATATTAAACATACATATTAAATGCATACACCATTGAAATATAATTTATTTATTTAATTCCTTTAGTTAGCAGCACTTGGAATTTGGAATTTAACATCAAGTTCGAGTTTGCACCAGGCAAGCTCTATTTGAGTTTACTTTGTGTCTTTAGACTATATAATAAAAAGAGTTGTTCTACAGTACAACATGTATTGGTTTATTGGTATAAAATGTACATATATACTGTTTAATTAATTAAAGAAATTTGAATAACTAAAAATATGCGCATTTTGAGTAATTAATGTGGAATTATTTCTTTAATTCTTTAAAATGTCATATTAATTTCTTGTATATTGTAATCATCAATATTATATAAACAGAATTTAGTTTAAGTTTATTAAAATGTTTCCAAATTCCTCACGTTGTCAACAGACTCTCGTCTGGTAGATAGAAAAATCGTGTCTGTCGGTAGATAGTCAAGGTTCAAATGCCTGAAATAGAACACCATGTTGAAAACCTTTCTCTAGGGATTATTTTATTGCTATTATTCGTGAGTCCTTCTTCTTTTTATTCTGCCCTACCATCTGGCAAAGTGCAATTCCTTTTCCTTGCTCTAATTTCTCCAGTAGAGAAATTTTAAGCCTGCTTACCTGCCAGAAAGCTTTTTGTTTTTATTTCTTTGCAGTTCGTTCTAAAAACAATAAGTCAATTTTATAGTTTAGCCATAAAATCTTCTTTTGTTTGCTTAAAACGATTGCAAAAAAACGTAATAAAGTAAACAACATGTGTCATCGATAAAAGCCGCCTATCTATATCTTATGGACGGGTAAATCTATTACCCGCGACTGCAATGTTCTGACTTGTTTTCATTTTAATTTGATTGTAAGTGGAATACTTTTACCGAGTATAACCAATTATTTTCAAAACTACTCTTTAATCTGGAAGTTCCTCATTAACTGAAACACGCATCAAAAACGACTATGAACATGCCTATGAAGCGGTGTATATGTATGTGTTTGAGTGTGTGTGTGTGCTGATTGGAATGCAATTAAAATGGCTGTCATTGAGGTGGCATGCATCAAGTTTCAACACGACGTGGCCTTGCCCCATGACAACTGCCTGAAGGTGTCAAGACGGCGGCAAGGGAAGTGTTCTCGAGGGGTGAGCAATGCCATTTGAATATGAGAAGTGCTTTTCACACCTACGACGAGCAGACACAACAACACTTGGTACTCTGTTTAATATTATTTGCTGTTGCTGTTGTTGTTGTTGCTGCTATTGTTTGTGCACGCATGACGCCTGCAAATAAAACAGAAATTACAGCTCATTAGAAAAATGAAACAAAAATGTAAATAAAAAGGCAAAAAACGTGCTGCAGGGCGCAAGAGAAGGGTGGGTGGCCAGTAAAAGCAAACAGCAGGCGGGCGCAAAAAGGATTCAAGAACAGGATATGCCAAGGCAGACGACGAGTGAAAAATGTAAATAAAATATTGCACAATGTATGGGCAGAGAAAACGAAAGAGGGAGCCTGAGATTGTGGGGCAGCCAGAGTTGGGGCAAGCAGCCACTTGAGCACGTTGTCAAGTGTGTCAGGGTGTTGGTGTTGGTGTCTGTCTGTCTGTCTGTCTGCCAACAGCAATAGCAACAGCAGCAGCAGCAGCAGCAGCAACTGTAGCAACTGTGGCAACAACAACAGCAGCCGGGACACATTATGCGTCGTTTAAATAGCAATAAATCTTGCATAAAAACGCGCCCCCAGAGAGTAGGGGAGTACGGTGTGTAGAGATTGGAAGAGAGGCGGCAACTTGGCTGCAACTTTAATATGAAAATCTGTTTGGCCAGGACTAACGATGACAACGCCCGAGTCCTGCGCATATTTGCAACGCTAATTTAACAGCAAGTCAGCAGATTGCGCCGTGGATCAGCGGCAAGCCGGCAAAAGCTGACAAGCCAGAAGGCCATCAAGTCATCAGACGAGGACGAGGACGACGACGACGCCGCCGCACACCATTAAAAACTTGCTGGAAAATTAACTTGACCAGGACGCAAGGATGTCAAATTGAATTTGCCAGCAGAAGCAACCCTTCGCACCCTGCTTTTAGCCAAAGGCAGGCGCTAGCATCAATATGAACTTAAAGGGATCAGCGTTAAATGTTGCACGCAACGGCAACGCCATCCATCTTACTTAATGTCAACTGCAGCTAGCCAGAAGTGCTTGGCAGCTTGGGGGATACTAGGGGGGGGGGTCTTGCTCATTATGCGACGACAAAGCAACTACAATATAGTATTAAGCGCCAGCAGCAGCAGCAGCAGGACTTTCACGCTTTTATGATTTGCTAACGACATGAGCTTCGTCCGTGTGCTGGCTGCTGTTTAAAAATCAATTTCGCCACCGCAGGCAGCCCTCGCAGCGGCGGCTGCAACTGCATCTGCGGCACGCCCCCATGTCATCTCCTGTTTATATTCTTGTCATGTCACCGACTGCAACAACGCCTCCTGCCTCCAATGACAGCAGCATCAGCAGCAGCACAACAAAAGCCAATAGCCGTCAACGTTCACGCCCAACTAGCGCAGCCTGGCAGCACCACTCCCCCCCCAAGTTGCCCCCTCAATCACAACCCAACCCCGGCATATTCTAGGCAGCGCCGCCTGCTGGCATGCGTCAGGTGTGCCATTTTAATAAATTATGCATCCTGCTAAATGCTTAAACAATTGAATTTTATATTTACATAATATGTAATATGCTGTGACATCATTATGCAAAAGGGGCGGTGGGTTGGGGCTGGGTTGGAGGCAGCTCCGAGGCGGCTTCTTGCCCGACGCTTTATTGAATTATGTTCCGTGCTGAGTGGCATCCAAAATATGACGCAAAGTGTAGCAAGACTTTGAGGGGCAGGCACGTAGAGTATAAAAGGACAGGGTAGGGTTTGTGTCGGTATTCATTACAAACTTAACTCTCACTGCCTCAATCTTAAAATGCATATTATGAGCACAGATAAAAATAACAATTTTTAAAAGGTGTTTTAATACATAATTAAACAAATTGGTTAATTGGATTAGGAAAGAAATAGCCTTGAATTTGTTAAAGTTCTTAATATATTTTTATGTCGAATTGGGTGAGCTGAAAAAGTTAAATATTTCTCATTTCCGAGATTGCAGGGAAACAAGCGAATTGTTGTTGTTCCGTGTGGTGTTCAAGAATCTAATTTGAAATGCGGTGTCTCTAGTACTAACTATCGAAGTTATCGATCAGCTTAACTTGATCTGCGAATGGCACTAACGCACTTGTCGATTTTGTTATCGATATTAATCCATTTCGTAATTCCAGGGTGAGCTAACGATATACCGTATACGAGTATACGAGTAATTGAATGCCAAATTTGGTGCCTTTAACCTCTGAGATTTCCGTGCTCACAAAAGTAGAATTGACGAGCGACCGCTTATCAAAATTATATATACTTTATCAGGGTTGTTAGAGACCTTTAATGTGCAACTACAAATTAAGCCAAGTGACATGATTTATGCGAGCTTAACCCAAATACAAATATCTCTGGCATGTGTCGAGCTAATATAACGTATATACACATTACGTATACGCCAGTGGGATAAACACGTAGAACTCGGCGTCGTCGCGCAAGTGACAGAGCGAAGACCAACTAGCTGATTGACAAAATGACTGACTGACTGACTGTGTGACGGAACACATTTATGGGCAAGGACTTAATTACAACAAAGCGCCACGTGACTGCCACATGTGTGTGTGTGTGTGTGCGGCAGGAAGCCAAGGGCAACCGGTTTGGAGTGGGCGCCTCGCGGTGGGTTGCGTCTAATCAAAACTTTTATTTGCATGAAATTAAATTCAAGCAATTGCACTTAATTTGCCAAACAGCCCGAACAGGCGGCGGGCGATGGTAAATAAACAGGGCGAGCACACGAAATATAAAAGAAAAGATTTACGCAGCACAGCCAAGGAGAAGGCGAAAAAAAGTCATGAACTGTTTTCTTTGGCTTGCCGAAGATTTAATGCCCTTGCGGACACATGGCGGATGCGCGATTTATTACTATACTTGGGAACACATATTTTTCGAACGCTTAAATAAAGTGTGCCAATGTTAATGAGATTGTTCTTATGTGATAGGAGCATAACGAAGTTTATTTTTGGCTAGAATATCTAGAAAAACAAAATAGATTTGAATGTTAAGTTGAGACAAAGATTTCGTACAAAAACTCACTTTTTGACCGATGGATATCAAAACTGGATTTGTGAGCGATCATTCCTATGGGAGCTATATGATATAGTGATCCGACCCGCTCAGCAAAAAGAGGGACATATGCCAAATTTAATCAAGATAAAATTAAAAACAAATTGAAATATCTATATAAAGTCGCCATTGTTGCTGGTCAAAAATATATATTTACATTATGGCTGCACGTTGCATGACACAATGGCAATACCCTACGGCAAGGGAATCAAAAGGAAGCACGAAATTAAAAAGCAAGCAAGCGTGGGAATGGGCCAGGACATGCGGGCGGATGCCAAAAAAGAAAAACGAAAGAAATTATGAGCACGCTGGAGAAATCTAAGATGCTCACAGTTGCCGGGCGCCGGGCACTGGGCGTGGCAAACGCAGCCGCAGCGCCAGCCTTTTGAAGTGTGCACAACACACGCACACACACGCTTTCAGCATACACGCACTCTAGACGCCCATAAATAAAGTATTTGATGTGCATGAAGTTAATGTCTTATTATGCCCAAGTTGTCAAAAACAAGCGGCAACCACCCCCGCCCCCTGTTTAGGCGGCCCCCTACCCGCCTAACCATGCCCACTGGCAGCTCCTTTCCGAAAGTAGTTAAACGCTGGCTGCTGTTAAAGCTTGCTTAATGTGTGTGCGGGCGCTGGCTGGGCGTGGATTTTATTAACTTGAGCCCAATGCTCAAGACGAGCTGCTTCCCAAAGTGGCTGCCAGAGCTCTGATTTGGCTAAAGAGCCAGCCAGCGCCTGCTTAATGATAACAAACTCAACACAAGTGATAACGCGTCAAATTACCAAAGCGCCGCGCCCGCTGCACATATGGGTATGTGTATGTGTGTGTGTGGGTGTGTGTGTGGGTGTGTGTGTGGGTGTGTGTTTGGGTGCGCTTGGTTAGCCACCACCTAGTGCCGTCGCGGGTGTTGTAAATACAATCAATGAATTTCAACTGGTTGTCTTGGCTTCACATAACCCAGACCTCCACACAGCTTGAGCCAATTTTGTGTGTGTGTGTGTGAGTATGGCAAAAACGAAATTAGGCAAATTTAATGAATTTATGCTGGTGGCGTCTCTTTTGTAATCTGAGTGCGCGCGCAGCAAGTAAGTGACCTGCTTCGTTCCCGGTTAAGTGGCTTTACTTCTAGGAAAGAGCAGGAGAGAAGATGAGGAGGGGGATTGGCATTTGAATGCGCTGCGATTGTGTCTCTGTGTGTGTGTGTGCAGAGGGTTTAGTGGACTTGGAGCAATTTGCTAGCATTCAGCTTCGGTGCGAAAGCTATAAAATGGTTTCCGGCATTCAGGAGGGTGTGCGGAGGGAAGTTATATGGCCGGTTAATGCCGTTCGGGGAGGTATTAACTTAGATAACATTTGTGGCCACGATGAGCACATATGATAACGATACGATCGTCTTTAAGAAAACAACTTTTATGTATCAAGCGGTCAGATCTTAGAATTCTGAAAGTATGAACAAAATGAAATAAATAAAAGAAAAAACATTTTTTCCGATTAACAATTTTCTATTTTCAGCTATTAGCCTTGAACCGTTGGGCCACACTTGGTTCTGTTTTATATTTATCAAATGCAAATTCCAGCGGAATCCAACTATTTTTTAATAGACAACATTTTTTGGGTCATTTGCAATGTATTACCAAAAAACAGCCAAACATTAACTGGATCGAGCCATAATTTTTTTTTATAATAAAATAATCTTTGGATTATTTAGATTTGGAATTTTTCATTACATTGTGCTAGATTAAATTTATTTCGGTTAAAAGACCTAGGCTCAAAGCCAAAATAACTTGGAGCTTAAATTCATGTGTAATCATATTTGAAATAAAACTTTGATATGAGCTCTCGGCTCCCATATATCAAACTCCCACAACTTTGTCAAAAGTGAACCGATTTAAATGTTTGATGGCATATCGGTCATTATTTGTCCTCTAGATTTATTCCATATTTAAAATACATGCTTTATTAAAATTACCATTTTATTTTATAGTATTTTGGCAAAAGTTTTGAATGCCACAAAGTATAGAAAAAAAAACATTAAAACTAATCTGACGGAGTCAAATTTGTTGTAAAAAAATCATGCCAAAATTAAAAAAAATTTTAATATCTGAGATTAATCATTTTTATTTGCACCGGTTTTCCATCATTCGGGATTCCATTGTCTGTATTGTTAGAGTTTCCCTATTCTCTATTTATATTCAATTCATATTTGTATATTATTGTATGTTAAGCTATTCAACATATTCGTATATTATGTAATTATATAAATTTTAAGTTATTTTATTCATTTCTGGTGGAATGCTGACTGATGATTGATAATTTCGAAAGCCGTTTGATACGCTGGAAAAATGTTGGCATGATGCCATGCCACATTTGATAATACCTATCTATGAACGGGAACGTGGGATTGTCTTCGAATATCTTGAGGAGGGCTGCGGTTAATGCATCACCGTAACCCAACCGAGAGGTATATTTATCGGCCGAGTATTCAAAGCGTCGAGTAAAGTAGAAGATGATCCAATTGGTGACCGTTAGATAGAATGGCATCACGTACTTATAAACCAGCCAATAGCCCACGATGGGTGGATAGAAGCTAGGCGAGAATCCAGCAGCTTCATACAGCACAGTCAGGCGATAACAAGTGCCAAAAATCAAAAAATATATCAGGAGTGTCAGGTGCAACATGCTAAATTCTAAAAGTAGGTGACCTTTACGCCAATGGGCGAGCTCGTGCACAATGTAGGCGACCACCTCGTTAGTCCTAAGCCCTTTGCCGATCTCATCCGGGTGGAGCTCCGCCGCCGGCTTGCCGTGGTTCAGAAGTAGAGCCTCCAACATGAAAACACGCTTGCGCCAACACCAGCCCCAGGCGTGGGCCTTTGGGCCAGTCATGATAAATGTTTGTATAGTATAGACGCAGTCGGGCGGAAATCCAAATTTCTGAAGTACACCCGCTAAGGCCGACTTTAGGTCACCGTCGGCCAGTTTAGAAGTCTTGCCCAGGAATGGGATCGCAAACAGATTGTATATGATTAGTGCAATAAGAGTTACAACGAAGATAAAGCCCCAAATCCAAAGCAGAAAGAATTGTCCGCCATTCTCCTCAATGAAGAGAAAGATGGCGGTCAATGGAATGAGTCCCACCTGTACCAGAACGACCAGCAGGCTGAACGTGCACAGCAGACCCACGAGAGGCAGCGTCTTATCCCGATTGATCTCATACCACTGGGCCAGCACCAGTTTGGTGTAGAAGATCTGCGGCAGGCGACGTACGACCATATAACTGGAGAACAGACCCACAAACGCTATATTCTGCCACATCAGATCGTCCACGATGCTGTAGCAAGCGATGATAAGTTTCCACAGGAACGGATAGACGCCACAGTACAGCTCGATGCAGCAGAAGACGGCATCGAATATATACGAGAGCAGCAGCTGCTCAATCGTATACATCTCGTCGATCTTGGTTGCGTGGAACGCCTCTTTCGTCAGGACGCTCTGCATCTGGCGCGGCGGATCGATCCTCAAGCTGCACAAGCGCAGCTGCCGCCAGCAGAGGCACATGTGGAAGAAGTTGCGCAATACGCACATGAAACAGAGCACGTGCCGCAACAACACCGGATCGAATATGCTGAACTCATTGGGTATCATTTGGAGACCAATTCCGGTATTGGGTATAACCATCGGCTGACTCTGCATTGGATCCTGATACAGCGAATATGACATGTTGAATGTTCTAGTATTTTAAATGGATTTCTGAAAACTTAATACTTGTCTGACAAGTATTATCAAAGTTTGCTCAGCGCTTTTAATAAAACTATGAAAAATTATGAAAACCTAGTTTTTGTTTTTTTATACCATGATCTTTTAATATTCCAAGATCTATCAAAATAATGGTTTAACGTTATGTGAGTTTAAAATTTTTAATCTTTCCAGAGCTGATTGTAAAAAAGAAAAACTTTAATATAATATAGCTATATAACGTGATATCAAACTATCTAGTTTTTCAAATTAACCATGAAAGTTATATAAAACATAAGTATTGATTTTGATAGATCAGCTCAATCACCGCACTCAAGTTCATCTTTTTCTTGAGGTGTCGTATGTTAAAACATGAAATGGAATTTTCCAAAAAGCCTTGCTTTTCAAGTCCAAACATTTCCAACGAATCATGAAATGTGTTTTTCTTGGAACTGATCACGCAACAGCTTTCATCTTAATTTTACTTAGAAGCGCCCAAATTTTTATCTTTGCGGAAACAAATTTTTTTCAACAAAACAATATTTGCGGGCAGTGCCGTTATTCCAGCTGGTTTTTCAAACTTCGAAACCCTTGCCATAAATTATTGTTACAAAAGCAGTGACCCATCTCGGCTCCTTTCCCAGCTGCCCCATTATCAGCCATCTGCGGGCAACATAATGGGGTAAGTCGCTCGGCCATTGCCTCAATATGAAACTTGTCATAAGAATTTTGAGCGACAGGCGCAAAATGCCCCAACATCCCCACTTGCCGCCCTGGCTCCCCTTTGTGTGCCTGTCTACCGCCAAAGTCGAAAGTGAATTGGCTTCATTGCGTCTAAATGTGGTGTCAGACACGGTTGTCGCTGCCCGCGGCGCACATCGTTTATCTGGGCATTGGGCCTGCCGCCGCCCCCGCTCCAAGCCTGAACTTGGCGACTGACAGTTTCCCAATGCGGCCAGAAAGTTACATTTAATGATGCCTGCAAAAATGTTTTGTGCCAGGAGGCGTCCTCCATTCCCTCCAGTTTCTTTTATATCAAAGATGAGAAATTTTCATCTTTTGACCTGACTTTAAAATTTTAATTGAAAGTTGTGAACGCATGAGTTTGTTGTTCCTTTTGGTTTGGTTGTTGTTGTAAGTAGGTTTTACACACATTTATTATTTCCAAAAATTAAATTGAATGCGAGAATAACTCTCCTTGTACATACAATGTATACTTCTTTCTTTTTGTGTTTAACATGCTTTTAGTTTTTGATGTTGTTGTGCCATAAAAGGTATCCAAAAGTAAATTTGAAGATTGGGAGATGTCTGCTCCTTGTCATCAATGGGATACGACGGGAATGATCTTTAGCTCTTGCTTTACACACGACGCGCTTCGTTTTTGTTTTGTTTTAAGTGATATATTGTATTAAATTAAAAGATTATCACATCATATTTGAAAAAATTGTTTCTTGCAATTTCGTAAATAGTGTTGTTGTGTTGTGTTTTGTTAAAAGGGTGTGAGGGGCAAAAATGCTACTCCTGCTGTGGAGCAGCGTCAAATAATTTACAAGTTGCTAACATAAAATGCTATGTTGAATATTTCTTGTGTTCTGAGTTGTATGAGTACACACACATCTAAACCCTCTCCAGGAAAAGAGCGTTTTCCTCTGATGATAGTTTGGTTGTACGAAAAAACTTAATTTGTAGCTATTACTTAAATTATCTTAAGGTCTAGGAGCTGCTTCTCATTTGCTATTCAAATCAACTGATGCTAATTAGTTAGTTCTGTTTATAGCTTAATCGAAGCGCGTGTGTCGACCACCGCCGTCCCCATTCCGATTGCCAAAGCCACCGCCATCGCCGCCACCGCCGCCGCCACCAAAGCCGCGTCCGTTGCTCAGGCTGCCCTTTTAAAGCCACCGCCGCCGAAACGACCACCGCCGCCGCCGCCACCATAACGTGAGCGTCCGCCGCCGCCGTCGTAACGCGAGTTGCGCGCCAAATTCTCCAGGGCGGGATTGATTTCCTGCAAGAACAAAGCAAAATGTAATAAGGTTTCTAGCAAGAAAAAAGGAATATATCACAAACACATACTTGGTTAGCCTCTCTGAGCACATCGACCAGCGCCTTGGCCTGCTTGGCATTGTTTTTTGTGAAGAAGGCAAAGGATGTGCCTTTGGTATTTGAACGTCCTGTGCGTCCAATGCGATGAATATAATCCTCGCTGTTTTGTGGATAGTCAAAGTTGATGACATACTTAATGCCATCGACGTCTGTGCATATATAGTGGAAATAAATGAAGATTTATATAGATTAGTATTTTTGCGCTTAATGAAAGTTCATCTGAGTTTAATATAAAGAACAGTTTTTTTTTTTGATTTTCAAATTGCCAAATGGATTTTTCTCTTTGATCTGTGCTCGCTTTTGCAACAATTTTTAGCGTTTTTCCGAGACGTTTTACACTTTGAATACACTTGTCTTTTTGATTCGCTCTATTTTTTTCTTGAGTAAAGTTTATTTGGGTATTTTGCTTTTTGTATTTAGTTTAGATTTTTTTTTTTTTTTTTTTTTTTTTACGAAAAAAGAAAATGTTTCAAAATGTACGTTACCTTCTTGGTGCTACAAATTGTTTCACTCAATTTTCTCTCAATCAAAATCTCAAAGTTTTGTGGCGCCGCGCAGCTCGTGGTCCAAACTCTCTCCCAAAGAAAACATTGGTTGAAATGAAAATTAGTCGCATGACGAAGCGAGCGGCGAGAGTTTGTTGCAATGAGCCGCGTGCACCTCATCTGACTCGACTCTTTAGACTTGGGGGCTGGCCTGGCCAACCGGTAACCGCATCCTCCTCCATAGAAGGGAGGCGCGATTTTTTGTATTTTTATTATTTAGATTATAGTTTGTATTTGTTTTTTTTTTTGTTGACCAGGGAGAACTTTTCTAAACAAGCGTCGGTGTCCAGGATCAGTTGGCGCCCACTAGACGACGGGCGTTGGCGGCGCAGGCAGACGGGCAGTGGGCGTGGCGGCCCAATTGGTAGCTAGGCACTCAGCAGCAGCAGCAGCAGCAGAAGCAGCGACGACGACGATGAAGACCACGATGTAGTATAGCGACGATCGACCACACAGCGCTCTCATTTTCAGTTCAGCCCAAATCTTCCAGCGCTCCATCCTTCTCCACATACAACTCTCGGGGGCAGCGTGCTCTCTGGATGGTGTGTGTAGTGGATATGGGACGTGTGTGTTTCTGTGGGTGTGTGTATGTGCGCGGGAGTGAATTGTGGTTCATGGGTGCGCCAGTGCACCCTCGCTCGCTGTTTGGATTGCTCTGTGTTGCTGTCGCTGCCTGGCTGGGCTGATGTTTGTGGTGCGTGCTTAGCAACCGGCCGGCCGACGACGTCAGCCTCTCAAGATGTTTTATTTTAATTCTTTGCCTGCTTTGTAGCGCCGCCTTCAACTGGTTTAGACCTTGCCCTTTGACCGTTTGCTTGTTTGTTGGTTGGTTGGTTCTGGTTTGGTTTGGTAAAGTTTGGTTGTCTGGGCAACACTCTTTCTCGATGTGAGGACTGCAGAGGCCACGTATGATGCATGATGTTGGGGATATATGCCGTCTCGTATGCGAATTCGTTTACGTTGATCGCGCGTCCGTGCGGCAGCCAAGCGAACACGACTCGATCAGGTGAAACTTTTATTTGCACATTTGTTTTTAGGTTTTACCTTTTGCTCATTTCTTTCAGTTTCTCAGTTATGAGCAAAAAGTCGCTCAAGTTACGAGTACAGGTTTTGGGACTTGTCGTTTGTCTCTTATCCTCCCCATCATACTACAATAAACGGCCTCTGTAAACGAGAAAGAAGGAAGAGAGAGAGAGAGAGACAAAGAGAGAGAGAGGCAGAGAGAGACACGCACACAGACAATGTGTGTGCACAACACAAGGCAAATATTTTTTTTTCGTTTTTAGTTATCATTCACGAATGCGGGGGACGGGGGTGCGTGGGTTGGGTGGGTGGTCGGGTCGGGTCGGGTGGGTGTGGAATAAAAGTTTATGTTGATTATTAAAGTTTTGGCTTGAATTGTGGGGCTTACGACTAGAAAACTGTTTAAAAAAAAACTGTCGCGCACGCTAATTTGTTCTTGTTGTAGGTCTAAATGCAAGTTGATGGAGCAGGGCGGGGGAAAGTTGTGGGGTTGGATATAAATGAGCGTGTGTGTGTTTGACGTGCGTGTTAAGCAAGTGTGTAAATGGGATTTATTTGTGTGTGGGTGTGCGTGTGTGTACATCTACCAATTGTGTGAAAGGCCGTCGAGGAGAACTACGTAAACTTCTAGGGTTCAATGGAAACTTACCCAAGCCACGGGCCGCCACATCGGTGGCCACCAGGATATTGGACTTGCCCGAGCGGAATTCGCGCAGCACAAAATCACGCTCCGACTGCGACTTATCGCCGTGAATAGCGCCGCAGCGCACGCCGAAGCTGCGTATGAAACGCACCAGATTGTCCACGCGACGCTTCGTCTCTACAAAGATGATGATTTTGCCGGGATTTTCGCTGGTATCATAAATGTCGGACAGTAGGCTCTTTAATCTATTGAGATAATGTTTGGATTAGTTGAATAAAACATTTGGGAAACTATATAAATTGCTTACTTATCCTCCTTGCTGAACTCATCGCAAACATCGACCACTTGGCGAATATTGTGATTGGCCGACAGCTCCAGTGAGCCAATGTTGATCTGTATGTAGTTGCCAAGGAAATCCTCAGCCAGCTGTTTAACCTCTTTGGGCCAGGTGGCGCTCCACATGAGCGTCTGGCGATCGGGCCGGATCTGTGAGACAATCTTGCGAATCTGTGGCTCGAAACCCATGTCCAACATGCGATCGGCCTCGTCCAGCACCAGGTAGGTGCAACGCTTCAGATTTGTTGAGCCCGCCGAAAGGAAATCAATTAGACGGCCGGGTGTGGCAATCACAATCTCACAGCCGCGCTGCAGATCACGCATTTGGCCGCCCTTCGGGGCGCCGCCAAAGACGCACGTATTGCGCACATACGACGACGAGCCGAACTCGGTGGCTACCTGCTGGATCTGTTGGGCCAGTTCGCGTGTGGGTGCCAGCACCAAGGCAATTGGACCATCGCCGCGCTGCAGTGGCTGCTGATTGTT
This sequence comes from Drosophila robusta, assembly GCA_035043565.1. NCBI lineage: Eukaryota > Metazoa > Arthropoda > Insecta > Diptera > Drosophilidae > Drosophila > Drosophila robusta. Next base: position 6,506,187 of record JAWNMW010000235.1, read on the forward strand.
GATGTGTACAATGGCGGGCAGAATATAGCCGAGCGTCTTGCCCGAGCCCGTCTTAGCAATGCCCACAAAATTTGCGCCGCCCATAGCAATCGGCCAGCCCTGGGCCTGAATGGGTGTGGGCGATTTGTAGCCCTGGCGGCGAATCTCCTTCACCACATAGTCGGGAAGATAGGCCTCCGAGAAGTCCTGTATGGGATTGGCCGCCTGGCCGCGCACTGTGATCTCGTGCTCATCGCGATAGCGTTGGACCTCGTACTGCGAACGATTGGTCACTGTGGGATGTTCCTGATAGAAGTTCTTCTTGAACGGTGTCAGATTAGAGAAGTCCACTGGACGCATAGGCAGATCCTGGCTGCCGCCACCGCGACGATCACCGCCGAAGCCGCCGCCACCACCGCCGCCGAAACGCGACCCGCCGCCGCCACGATCATCACGACGCTTCTCAATGCGACCATTGCGTACGCCGTGATAGTCGCCGCCGCCGCCGCCACCACCAAAACGTGATCCTCCACCACCACCACCACCACCACCGCCGCCGCCGCCACGACGATCGTCATCGCGGTCGCGGCCGCCACGTGGTCCGGATCCAAAATCACGGTCGTGAGGTGCCCTGTGGGAAGTAAATAAATTCAGCATTAATTAAAACATGGTTGAAAACTATGCCCGAATAAAAATTGGTTAATTTAAAATATTTTTCCATTTTTTTTATTTTTATTTTTTAGCAGTATTTTAATATTAAAATCCACTACATTTAATAGAATTAAAATTTTTAATTCGTTTTTAAATATTTTTCTTTAATCTTTTATATTTTAAACATTTGAATTTATTTGCACAACATATGTATGTCATTCTGGCACCGTACTTTGATCGCATTGTTGCTGTTTGCTTGCCGTCAGTTTTGAGACTGGCTGGCAACGCTAAACATCTGACAAGTTTGACGTGAGAGCGAGACAGCAATACAACCGCAATAAACTTAAATAAAACTAATTGCGTGTTAACGAAATTAAATAAATATCGAATAATGCAAACAGTAAAGCAAATTTGATTGACAACAACATGCAATTCCACAGCCTACAAACAGTTATCCAAGGGGAGTCGCCCCTTCAATTGCTCAACTAAACAACTCGGCACCTGGTGGCGGCAGCCAAAAAACACAAATGTTACAGTTCTGACATTAATCAATTATGCACACACACACAAACATGTGTTATACATATATCAGTTCATTCGTTTGTGCAGCCTATAAAACTACCCCTCTCATTCCCTCTACCTGCACCTAGGCAAAATGTCTGTCAATTTGGGCTGTTCCGCCCTTTGTTTTTTTTCTTCTCATTCTTCTTCTTGGCAGCAACAGACACGCTAACTTGGCCAACTGACAAAACGAAACGCTGAACGTTTATTAGACAGCAAATGTCTTGTCTAGCCTATTCCCTTTGCTCTCACTCTCTCTTTGGTGTTCTACCTGTCGCGCTTTGACATGCAAAAAGGCAAATCGTGCGCACACACGACAGTCAAGGAACGTAGCGTGGGAGAGTGGGGGCAGTCTCTCATAATCAATTGGCGTCATTTGACATTTTAAACTAACAAACTGGTAAGGGCAGACAGAGATGGAGAACGTACCCAGTCAGCTTTGACAGCCGACGATAAAAAAAATCATGGGCACGCAAACTGTACTACATACTGTTATACGGGAGCGAGACACGCGAAAAATGCCGCCAATACATACACGCACACACATACACCAAGCACGCTGTGTCGGCGTGTTCGTGTTTAGGGCATACAGACAAATTAAAATGCTATAAAAAAGCAAACGAAGCAAAGACACGTTTCACAAATCAAGCCAATTCCTTTTATGACGTACACTGTCGTTGCACCCTGCCCCCTTCTTGTTGTGGTTCTTGCTATTAGTTGTTGCTTGCGGGCAAAGAAAAAATAATAACAAGAAAAAAGTTTTGACCTGTCGGCTGTGTGCCGTTTGCTTTCTCTTCGGCAGTTGTTGCAACTCTACATTAATTACTCATCGTTGATTTTCAACGTATACAGACATTTACGAACGCTGAGCGCAAAGCGTGGGCAAGAAAATGGCGACGGAAAAAACCAACAACCATACATCTTACACACATACTCGCACACGTTTCATAAGCGCAGTTTTAGCGGATTTAATTGAATTTTATTTTGTTTTTACTTACATTATTCCTTCAATTTTGATTTTCTCTGTTTGCTCGTCTGGGTCTAAAAAAGCGATTTCCTCGTACGATTGGACACAGTAGTTTGCCTGTCTGTCGTTGGGAGCGCTGATTCGTCGACTGATCTGGACGTTGTTTCGTATCGAGTTGACGATAAGTGAAACGCACGCTGTGCCTGCTCGGAGCGACTGGAAAATACTCGAAATGTGGGTACTTTGACTGACTCCTGGCTATACCGGCTCCCTTGGAACTGTTGTGGTTGTTCTACGCAGAGCAAAGCGAAACTGCTGCTGGTTGTTCTGTTGGTCGAGGAAAAAAGAAAATGGCGACGTTGCGTTATACATTTTTCCACGCTGTTTGGTGAAATCAATAAATTGCGCCAGCTGCACATGGGCAGCGTTGCAGCTTCGCACGATTTACGCGTAACATATTGCACTAATTTTAACATATTTTACTATAGCTACAATTTAATTTGTATAATACTCTAATCTTTTTCACTTATTATGTACTAACTCGTGCAAGCCGATGCGCGCGTGTTCTTACCTAACCTCGTCCAAAATGGAAATGAAAGGCGATGAATTGTTGCCTGCGATAGTGTAGCAAGCACGCTATCGATAGCAGCAGACAATTGTGCACAAGAGTTGTGTTCACAGCAATCGATACTGGTGACGATGTGTCTGCTTATTTTTGTTTATATCAAATGCACAAGAACATTATTAATACGAAAATTTATTATTATTTTTTTTTATTACTTATTTTATTTATTTAGATAGTTAGTTGGGGTATGTTTTTTAATGAAGTGAAGATTAGATATGAATAGTTAAAATCACTAGTCGATATATCGGTGCTTTGAGCAAGACAAATGCTAACATACGATACTGGAAAGCGCCACCTGTTGGAAGTAAAATAAGAAATGGTTCAATACCTTTTTGAGTTGTACATCAATATCTATAAGAGGTGTACATCGCAGTTCAATTTAAAGAGTAAGTTCAGGTTTTCAATGTTTATGTACGACAAAATGGTTTAGTTATATTATATATAATTCTGGTTCCATAATGATTAACAATAAATAAAAAGTTTGGTAAAATTGAAATAAATTAACATTATCAAACGGGCAAAATGAACGATAATGGGATTCAAACGAATGATGCACAAAAAGTTTATTGACTAGTTCAATCGAACTTGTTCAGAACGCTTCGATACAACATTAATTGCATTTGCAAATGTGGCAACGCTGCACAGTGGCAGCTCGTCAATTCCAAAATAACAGTAAAAATGCGCGCCATTGCGTAACATAATTTATTAAATAAGTAAATCAATGTGATTCAAATAAGCAAACAATTATTGAAAAACCTACAAACCTAGCAAGTGACAAAAGGCTTTGTACATTTTGGCGTGCCGCCCCTCGACAGCCATACAAATCGTTTATCTTCAGGCAATCGATTTTGCTGATCGTCTTCCGTTGACCAATCCGCGCGCCCGGCTGCATGGCGTCATCGTGGGCTTCTCGCCCTTCTTCTTGCTGAAGTAGAACTCGCCGTAGTGCATCACTGAGTTGTAATCGTAGTCGAAGGCGTATTTTCCGCGCTTGCGCGAGACGAGCTTGAAATTCTTGCGGAACCGCGGCACAATATTGTCCCAGTGGATCTTCACGAAGTTGTCGCGATCGGCGCGGGACTGCTCATGATAGATGCCAATGGCGTGCATGAGCTCGTGCATGATGCGCCCCTCGCTGCTGAAGCAGTGCGCGCTGGTCTCGTCGGGTCGCTGCAGGGCGACCACCTGCTCGCCGCCCCGCTTGCCCACGTACGACCAACAGCCTTGCGGCCCCTCCTCTGGCGGCTCAATCAGTAGGTAATCCTCCACTTCGCCATCGTACGGCACGAGCGAATGCAGGTGAGCGAATTGAAGGTCTTCAAGGCCCTAACAAGTGATTCACGCCTCTGTTCGCGTAGCGCGGACTAATCTCAAAGGGTATGGTGCCGTTGGGCCAGAGACGCTTGGGATGGCGCATGGGATTGACGCCCAGACGCAGCGTAATGTACGTGTAGGGATCGATGGCGATGTCGCCCTGGAATAAACGCGGCATGGTCTCTGGATCATCAATGCCCAGATCATCGTTGCCTATGTCCGGGCCAAACGGATCCAATTCATCTGGAAGCAAACACAATTGAGCTAGGCATTTTGATTGGTTCATTGCTGAGACGCACCTGCCGCCACGCTGGTAAACTCATGCTCAAAGAAATCCACACCAGCTGGATAATGGACACGCTGCTTGGCGCTTTCTCTGCCCAGCGCGGCCGGCAACAACAAAAGCGACAGCAACAGTGGCCAACAAAGTAAATCTTCACACATTATAAAACTTTGATTCGCTGTTTGTTATAAATATTTGCCTTTTTTGTTTTGTTTGGCTTTCAGCGCGACGCCATGCCGTGCCAGCAATAATCTAAGCCAAACTAAACCGAACCGAACCGCTGCGCACAAAGACGTCAACTAAACTCACCGCCAGCGACGGCAGCCAGCGGCTATCGAACGGCATCGAGCCAGCGACTTGTATTTAATTTATGCAAAATGTGCGAAAATAAAAACTAAATAATGTTGGGCATCCGGCGTCGGGTGGAAGCAAAGCAGTTTGAGCCAAAATGGGGCTATCGATGTCGCTGTGCACACAAATCCAACAAAAATCTATCAGCTGTACGCGTTGCAGAGCTCCAACGATCGCCGCCGCCAGCTGCTTACATGTCCGACGGACTGGGGCGCCTCTTGTAATTTAATGCCGCAATGGGAAAAAGCGATGGGTAAGTGAACGGCCTACGTTTTCTATACACTGCTGTTGGGTATGCTAGTTACTTTATACGGTTTGAATGCATTTTATAATGCGGCAATATACGAATATTCTGTGCGATTTGTATGCAAATATTGTTTTCTTAGCATTAGGATACTTATAAACTTACACTCAAAGTTCTACATCAAAAAACTTAAAAATGATTTAAAATTATAGGTATTTGTAACATTTTTTTAAATTTTGTTGCAATTCATACATATTATTTATTTTAAATAAGCGTAACTGGGCAAATTATTATCAAAATATTGTTTAAGAGTTTCCTGACTAACATTTTAATTTAAGAAAATAACCTTACTGCTCATAAGTTTTCCTAAAAATACGCTGGGTACCAGTTTGTGTAAGAGAAATAGGATAAACCTGACGAACAAGAGACTCTCTAGTTACAAAAATGGATTTAGATAACAATATTATATTTATTGCGTATAGTTAGAAATGTAGACAAATATGGAGATAATATACAGAAACTGACGTGAATAACACAATATCATAAAATAAGAATAGAAATTCTGACAATAAATAAATAAATTCTTCATGGAAGTGTATCATGGCTGTCGCATACGATAAATAATTTGTTTTCTTGCTGTTGTTGCTGTTGTCCCTTGTTTGTTGTCGTTGGTCAGGTTTACGTCTTAATGTTATAAATAAACAAAATTTCGCAAAATTGATTTCGACGTCCGGAGGCCCGGCACGCTGAATTTCGTAAACGTTTAGAGCTGTTGTGTTAGTTGTCCGTTTGTTGTCCAAAGTTGTCGTTGTTGTTGCTGTTGGTTGCTGCTTATGTGACACCAAAGAGCAACATTTGCGCCAACACCTTAACATTACCGCCTCGGGGTCATTTCATTTCATTAGCAGATGAAAGATATATGCTCGAAATTGTCTTCAACTAACTGGTTCGTTTGTCTATCTACATCTTTGGGTTTTAATTTGTGCAGCAGTAGTTCCTAGTCTATTTTAATCGCTCATCATTAATTAGGCACTGCTACTTGCAATGACTTGCAAGTTAATTAGCACAACAACAACAACTCGTGCGCACATTTAATCATGATAATTTGGAAATTTAAATTCATTTGTGATATGAAAATGCCTTTCAGTGGCGAGGTGTGGGCTTTGATTTGTTAATGAATAAATCATTTTGTGAGAGCGCATTCCAATTACTTAGTTGCATCTAATTACGCAATTTTGGGACAGATATCTATGCGACAACTGAAGATATTTTAATAGCTTGTGTTGTTGTCCATTAGTAATAATATCCTTTTTACTTACTGAAAACATACGGGTGAAAAGGCTGTATGTGCCGGTATAAGACATTATAAAGTTTATATATACGTGAACATTATAAACAGTGTTTTCTTATGCCAAAGGCAGATTAAGTTAATTCAAGGTATATATTTTAAATTTTCTAATTGATCAAATCGATTTGTGTCGATTTTTAACATTATTTTTTAAATATAGTAATTTTACTTTTTATTTGGGTTTTGAATGGCTAAATTTGTATCTCAAAGTATTGGTTATGTGACATGGGTACAATTTCTTTCTTTTGACTGAAACGTATCAGACAACTCTTGACTGAAGCACTTCAGGCATGAGCACTGGGTATCTTTAAGTTGAGTTGTCTGAACTACATTATTTTATATGATCAAGGCCTCATGGGTAAAATGACGATCATTTTTGGCTGCATAAATGAGTACAGGGTATCTACTGGTCAATGAGTCTTGACTAGAACACTTCAATTCTGGTGAATTAGTATTGCTGTATTGCACTAGACCAAATCGAGGTTACTAAATAGAGGGTATCTCCAAATCGATCAGCCTTAACTGGATAACTAAGTTTAGGGAATCTCTTTACTTACAAAGTTTTTATGTACTTGGGTGTAGGGTATCTTCTTGTCGATAACTCTGGACTAGAGTGTGTCAGACCTGAACAGTCTAGCTTGAAAACTTTTGCCTGGTTACAGGGAGTGTCTTCGTCGATAATTTCATTTTGACTACAGCACTGCAGACTAGGTACTGGGTGTCTTAGTTGAACACTGCAGACTTTCCGACTTCTACAAATATATGCTTCATAATAATTCACAAAATGAACTTTATATATTCTGTATTTATGCAAGATAATTTTTGTTAAGCACTTCCTGACCTCTTGACCTCTTGCTACCCGCTGTTGACCGGGCAAACAATACCCAAAATTTGAGTCGAATTTCAAAGCGCTTTGCTGTGTTTTATGTTCGCCACTTGAAAATGCTTTTCTGTTGCTAATGGGCGGAGGGGGTGTGGCATTAAAACGCAAGACAAAACAAACGACTAATTCAAAGTTGTCACGTAATAAAACACCGAAAGCAAAAAAAAAATAAGTAAAACGAAATAAAATATAAATTATGCTGAAAGCGAGAAACAATCGCTTCACAAATAATAAAATCAAATAAATTTGCATTTTCCTTTTTTTCAACCGCGAATTGAACCATGTACAAATCGTTATTTGATTTGATTACGTAATGACGTCACACACAGAAACCAAAAGTCCCCCCCATTGTCAGACACCCTTTCACACGCCCACCCCGCCCTCGTTCCCTTTCTCACTTAGACTGTGTGGCGGTGCCCGCTTGAGCTGACAATTTGTCGTCTGCCTTTTGCATATTCGCTTTGCTCTTTGCTTCTTTGTATACTCTTGCAGAGGGTGTTGTAAATTTGTCAAGAAATTTGTAGTACATAGAAAGACATGTCTCTGATACCAGAAAATATATATATGCTCGAGTTTTTGTGTGAACAACTTTTTTGTTTTTCAAGATATCCGAATCAAACTTGGCAGTAAAGAGTTCAATTATGCTTAAAACATATTAGCAAAATCTTATTAGCATAGGATCACTATATCATATAGCTTCCATAGGAACAATCAGTTGAAAAATTTAATCTTGTATGATAAACTTTTTGTTTTTCCTGATATCCCAACCAATTTATTTAATTGATTCTTACATATTATTAAAATATTATATCGTATACATCGGAATACATCGGAAGCAAATAGTTGCAATAATAAATATAGTCTACAAGTTGAGATTTTGATGGAGAACTTTATTGTTTTTCAATTATCTTCACTAAATTTAACAAAAACAAACTCCATAATGCACGTAATACATGAATAAAATTGTATCAACATCAGGCCACAATATTATAAAGCTCATATAAGAACAGTTGTATATTTAAATATAGAAACATATATTTGCAAGGGTATCTAATCTTTGGCAAACCGAAGATAACTGTTCTTTCTTGTCATTGTTTTAGCTTTGCTTTGCATTTTTATTGTTTGTTTTGTTTTGGTTTGTCTCGTTTTGTTTTGACAACCAAAAGCGATATCTCCAATTAGGTTTCGAATGGAATTAATTGAATTGCATTAAAACGGTTTGTGATTTGTAGCTGCGCTGATAGCGACGACAGCTCGCACCTTCTCCCATCACCTGCCCCTCCCCCCGCACGGGTTGCCCCTCGCCTATGCTCTTTGACTGCATTAATCTGCATAATACAAAGATAATATTTAGCATCTGTATAGCATAATGAATATCGTTATTTTCTTTGAAATATTAACAGCTCAAATTTGCTGCCCTTTTGTTGCGATTCAAGACGGGGTGGGGGACGGGTGCTTTGGGTTGCAAGGGATTTGCGTATTAATTATAACGCTGGCAAAATGAAACTTATTCTTTTTGCGCTTAATAAAGCGAAAGCGCAAAGTTTTCCATGTTGTCATGGAGTATCCTATGCTATGCATAAAGTGAAGAGGGCACCGGTGGAGGGGAGGGAGGGCGGGGGGAGGGTGGCAGGGCCACAACTTTTAATGCCGCTAATGTCGATTTTTAGTTACAGCGCACAGTAAGCTTACGGAGAATTACGTGAGTGTGTCGGTGGTTAAGCTGCATTCTCCCAAGTCGGCTTAAATATACTTATAGATTTTGGCCAAAAGAAAAGTTGTAGGCAAACTTTTTTTATGACAGTCAAGTGATCCGATTCAACATTATTATCAGAAAATAATGAACAAAAAGCTGTCATTTGATTATTGTTTCGCTGAGCATAGCATTAATTCAATTATAATTTTCAATTTCACTTTGGGTTATATGGGAAAAAAAGTATTATTAATATATGCTTTAACTTTTTCCAGCACAAGAATCTATGTCAGCTTACATAACTAAGCATCTTTTTTTATAATTTAAATGCATAAATGTAATACTTTTTCAAAATTCTTAGGAGCTTTATACAGTACTTTTCCACTAGAGCAACAGCTCGTTTGCCATTTCAAAAGGTTTAGCTCATAAAGCATTATGTAAACATAGAAAACTAACAGTTTCTGTGTCTGAAGTTCAACTCAAATTATGAATAAGTACGCATATATTTTGTATGCACTGCAAATATCAAACTTTTGCACGTGTGTGTGCATATATGCGAGTGTATGTGTGTGTATGTGTGTTGTTTTAAGGTATGTGCGCGTGTGGGTTTTATTTAACACAAATATCTGAGCACGAACGTTTTAAAAGGATAAAAAATACTTGAGTGAAAATTAAATTTAATGAAAATCATTTATATAGTTTAGTAATTTCTCTATAATATTCTATCTTTATAACATTTGTTCTGTGTTTTCTATGTGAAAAACAAAACGATATTTTTAAACTTTTTTTGTACTCAATATTACTGTTATTATTATAATATATTTTACAAATGGAAATATAAAAAATTGAACTAAAAATTAATAAATGAAAGAGATGTTAAATATTTTATTAATTTTTCTTTTATATTCTATGTATTAGTATTGTCATTATTTATTTGTATGTTACATTTGTAGTTTATGTTTCTTGTATTTTATTCATTGTTATTATTATTATTATTATTATTATTATTTACTTTTATGTTATTATTATTATAATTTTTCTTATTCTTAGTGTAGTCATTATTTTTACCATACTTTTTTTATAAATATTGTAATTATTATTATTATAATGTTTAGACTAAATTTGTAAAATTCTAACCCACTTTGTCACTCATCGGCATTTCTAAATTGTGTAAAGGATACTTAGTCATCGTATCTATCGAAGACGCCAAATAAAGATGAGTATACATATACATTATTGCTAACTATTCGTTATCCTATTGCCAGTATAACCAAAAACCGTCCATTCATCCTATTGTCGTGTCACGCGCCCATCACTGTCATATAGTTTACGATTTACGATTTCCAAATGCCATATACGTGATACATATAGATTTATATATGTTTACTTATATTTCGATACATATGTATGCACAGTTTTATAGTTGGCTGACATTTGATGCCACTTGAAAGATGCCCCATGTTCTCTTACGCTGCCCATCGCTCTTCCACTCGCCTGATGTTTATATTGAAAATATTATCAACATTGCCACGTGCACACATTTTCACACACACACAAGTTCAACAACAAAATGGTGACGCTGTCCCGTTGGAATAAACAAAAAAAGCGAAAAAGCAAAAAAAGTAATAATAATAAAAAAGCAAAGGCAATCGCTTACGTAGGCATTCTGTGAAGTATGTAAATCGATTTAACGTCACACGCTGCCAACGTGTGGCGAACAGTGTATAGATGCCGCAAATATATACACATATCTGAGAAATATCTTTGATAACCGCATCAAAATTCCAGCATTTGCATTATTAAGATTTTGCAGCGTTTGAATTAAGTAGAGGGAGGCAATTTAACATACCTATAAGTATCTAAATATATTTCTATGACAGTTGCTTGCGTGGCAATTAGAAATTATACAACACTGTCATATCAATGGACGAACATTTCTAGTGTACACTGTTTTGGCCACTGCTTGTTTGTGGCTCGTTGCGGGGGCGTGGCACGCAACGTTCATTTAGATGCATGCCCCACGATAAGCGTCAAGCGCTTGGTGGCATTGCCTACTTTTAGGCAAATTAGTTGAGATTTTATAAAGCGTTTAGCGCTGACTGCCAAAGTCGGAAATTAAAAGCAACTAAATGTTGGCGCTATATCTGGCTAATAAATCAAAGCTAACTCCCCCAAGAAACCCCTTTCAGCTAGCTGCTGGCCAAGTTTGCCGGCGAGCTGCTTTCAGCGTTGGCTATAAATTCAATTTGTTGGCAACCCGCTAGCAGCTCCCACCCATCCACTTCTCCCCAACTGTTCTCCCGTTGTTAACCAACTCCTTACTTGCCACAGAGGCCACACGTTCTAATGCACAAACCTGCCGTCATTTGTCTTTTCGTGTCTCGCTCTGTCTGTGTGTGTTTTTGTGTGCGGGGCGCGTTTATCACATTTTATCAATTGTCCAAATGTATCCGCTGCTCAATCAGTCGCTCAGTCAGAGTAACAGACAGACAGACAGACAAACAGTCCGTACAGACCGCAAAATTAATGAAAATTTTAGAAATTTGCCAATCTATAATTACATCACAAGTCTAGATTCTGGGCGGCTGTGGTTTTCTACGTTGTCTTGTTGTGAATTATGTTGCTGCGGTTGCTGCCTCATTTGTCCAGGTCTTCGAGATGGCCTACGGTTGGTGGGTAAACAGTGAGTGGGGGCAGGGGAGGGGGTGGGTTGCCGTTGGCCGCTAAAATCAAATGAGTTCGCTGCGCCCGCGACGCTTGTCCCCTGGGAGGCATGAATTTGAGTTATGAGTGAGGCGCCACTTTTACGGGCAACCGTAAATTTTTGACGCTCGCCAAGTGTGGGGCGGCGGGGAAGCTGGTGGGGCAAAGGTGTTGCTGTTGTGCAGTAGGGTGACTTAATATTCACACCTTTTGTTTGGGCTCAGGTCGAGTTATTTATGCGCACGCATTACGCTTGATAGTGATGGGCATAGAGTGGAGTGGGGGTTGGGGCCTGCGTCAGTTGAATTGGTGGCGTCTTCTTGCCGGCTGATTGCTGATGGGTCATGCTTTATTATTTACTCTGTTGTATGGCGCCAGCGTTTGCTCTGCTCTTATTGTAATTGAATGGTATAAATAACATTAGGCAAACAGCAAATAAATTTATGTTGTGCGTGTGTGTGACCTTTGTGCCTGCTGCGTTAAGCACCCTTTGGGTAGTTGCGTGCCAGCAGGCTAATCTCTCTCTCTCTCTTTTTGACCATCAAGTAGTCCGGAATCGGTCTCATCATATTTTATCAATTTATTGGCAGTTTTGTGGCTGATTCGTACATCAAATTGTTATTTATTATTTACACTACACATTGATTACCATTACATATTGCTAATATTATTATTTGTTTTCGTGTGTGTGTGTCTCGCTCGAGGTGGTCTCTTATCAAATTTACTGCCTTTGCTGGTCGCTTCTTTTTTTGCTTCAGTTTACCAATTTTTCATCTTATTTATGAACTCTCGACGCTCAGCTGGCCCTCAAGGTATTTGCCAAATAATAAATATTCCTTTTGTGGTTGCCTTGTGTTCTCCCTCTTTCACTTTATTCACACACACTCTGTCTCTCTCTTTTTTATTTTGCATTTAAATTTGCTTACAGTACATGAATACATATGTATGCACATATATTTTATTTATTGCGTTTTTTTTCATAAGTGAATTTAAATCATAAATAGACACAACACTTGCCTTCCGGGTGTGTGTGTGTGTGTACTTTGTCACTCTGTGTGTTATTAAATTATTGTTGTACATCTGCTTCTTCTTCTACGGGTCTAGACAGGCGTGCAAATACAATAAATGTATTTAAGTTTGACAAATGGCTTGCCACGTAGGCAAGTTTATAAATAACGCTTTGCAAATTTTCATTTATCTGGCAAATCGTGTGCAACAAATACTTTGTTTTTTTATATTCCATTTTTGTATAAAGGGTGTCAAGGGGCAATATAAATAAATGTATGTAGCTTACAAATTTAGAATTTCATATCTTTTATTTATGTAATTAAAGTTTTAATATTCTTACATCATATGCTATAAATCCATTTGGCTAAGCCGGCCGTCTATATTTTGTTAGGTACCAGAAGATTATTATACTTGTTCACAAAGTGAAAAGAGTATATTTGGTTTGTGCAATGTCCGTCTTGCTGTTCGTCCGTCTGTCCGTATGAACACCATTTTTTTCACCGCTATTAAAGCTAGATACGTGAAACTTGAAATATATACTCGTGTATACCTGCGTCAGACAAAGTGTTAAATTTTGTTTGCCACGCCCACTGGGAGGCTGGCAAATCGATAACATGATGATCGCAATTCGTTAAAAGTTAAATATTTCCCATAATATTAATACTAGGTCACCAAATTTGGTATGTGGATTGCTGGTGACCCCCCCAAAGATAGCGACCTTGATATCCCGGCCCACTATAACGCCACCCCCAGCTCCCCCGCCTGAAAAATCGGACATATCTCCCACAGTTTATGAGCTAGAGGCTCCATGTTTGGAATATGTACCACTGGAAAGCTCCCCAAACATCACAGAATAAATATGTCGGCCACGCCACGTACATGATAGAAGACAAACCATGAAAAAAATGACATTAAACATGAAAATCGGATCAGTTTTGAAAAAGTTATGGGAGTTTGAAATGTGCGATCAATGGATTCGAGAGCTTTACATGTCAACATTTTTGTCAATTTTTGCATGATTTTTGACAAAAAATTTGACCCCCTCAGAATCGGTTTTAATGTTGTTTTTTATACTTATTGTGACAACCACAATCCATTAAAAATGTAAATTTGCATTTCTAAATTTTGAAAAAAAATTTTTCGAAAATGAGTAAGGGGGAGTACATGATATTTTATCAAAATGCAAAAATGTTATTTTCAATAATGAATATATTTGAAATGCAGAATCAATCTAGAGGACAAACCATGAAAAAAATGCCATCAAACATGAAAATCGGATCAGTTTGACAAAGTTATCAGCGTTTGAAATATAGGAGCTATGGATCCGAGAGCTTTACATGTCAAAATTAAATCATTAAATCATTAAATTTAATTATTGATTTTTTAATAGAAATGCAGCCGCCTTAAACACTCTACAAGAATCACAGAAACAGCTCGGACTTCCTGAGTTAAAGCTCAAAACTGATGTTGTAACGAGGTGGAACTCAACTTAGGAAATGTTGGAGCGGCTAGTTAAGGAAAAAGATGCTGTAGATATCGTGCTACAAAATATTAAGCCGGAGCTTTGGCTGTTACCGTGCGAATGTGTGCCCGTTCTGCCGATACTCGAGCCATTTTATGACATTACGTTTGACATATCAGCAGAAAAAAACGTTACCCTTTCAAAGGTAATACATACTATTATTTAATTAATTATCGAAATTAATATTCATTTGTTTAATTAGGTAATCATATTAATAAAGACTTTGCAGTCGCTGTTGCTGAAACCAGAGTCGGTTCCAAGCGAGTTGCGGCTGCTGGTCATTGCAAAATGAAATTATTTCACGGCTCGGCGATATCGAAAAAAATGCTCTGTATGCGAAGTGTACGAATTTGAACCCACGTTTTAAATCCTGTGGGTTCAAAAACGCCAGCAATTTTTCAACTACGGTGGACCAACTGAAAAGAAAATTACAAAATATTGATGTCCCGACTGAAAATACAGACTCTAGCAATCAGGAGCCAGAACCTATTGAAATTACTGAAAAAAGGTCCCGAATTTGGGAACCCTATGATAAGGATGTCCGAACCGTAACGAGGTCAATAAATACTTTTGTCGCTGCACAAAGAGACGTCGATAAATATCTCAACGAAGAGTATATTAATCGTACAGAAAACCCAATTATATGGTGACAGACCAGAAAAGACGAATATCCACTTTTTGCTTATATGCAAAAACCACAGTATATAGTCGCAACATCTGTACCGTGCGAGAGGTATTCAAATATATAGGGAACTTAATACAGTTACTTTTCTACGCTGACAGTTGACCTGCATGAAGCAAAAATCAAAGTAAGAACATTTTTTATTATTTTTGTTTATATTTTATATTTAATTCTTATTTTGTATTTTTTATTTACTTAAATTATTAAATTAGTAATAAGAAGTATTTAAATATTTTTTTTACTACTATGAATTCAATATAATTGGAAAAAAATGTTAAAAAAATTAAATAACGGACTGTTCGAAAGGCTGAACAATTTTGGGAATCGAATCAGTCGAACGAGAATGGGACTCAACTGACTCGATGATCGAGAATGGGACTTGAATGACTAGAATGAACGATAATCAACTGAACGAGACTCAGATGAAAGATTAGTTCGTTCAGTAGGAATTGAACTACATAACTAATTTAGTGAATTGAACTAGAAAGCACAACTCTAGTAAATTGGCATTTCTAAATTAAAAAAAAAAGTTTTTCAATTATGAGTAACTACTGTGTCCTGTGAACAAGTATTACGCAGTTTGCTACGTCCGGCTCCAACGTTCTTACTTGTTTTTGAGTTATTTTTTTTAAGGAGCTAGATATTGTAAACCCAATAGTTTGGAACTTAAATCTGACGTTGCCTCTACGAACCTTAAAAACTATATAGAACTAAATTCCATTGTGTTAAACAGAACAGATCTTTCAACAAATTTCATTCAAAAAACAATTTGCTTTAAATCTAAAATAAACACGTAAAAAAAAGAACTACAAATTTATTTACAATTTCTAAAACTACATATTAACAAATATTTTAATTATGCATAATTTCTACTATTAGTATATATTTTGCTCATATTTATCTTATTAAGATATATTTTTATTTAATTCAGAAAGATATACCTTAAGATTAGATTGTTTAGAAACCGCAATACGCCTAAAACTTAATTTTTAAGGGCGATTTAAAAAGTGTGTTTAAGTGTGGAAGCGAAAAATATTAAAAGTGGTTAACAAACTTGTGTTTAGTGTAGAAGTAAAAAATTTAAAGAAGCCAAGAAAACGACGACAATCTGCCATTAAATTCATAAAAAGCCGCCTACTATATTTTGCAGTTTGCAAAATGAAAGAAGGAAAAACGTGCGTGAAAGCTATGTCTTACACGATATCTCAAGTGTATCAGTTTCAGCTAGTGTAAAGGTTTTCTGTTAGGCTTCTCTATTCGAATGATTTTAAATTATTAATTTATTTTTCGTTTGCAAAACTTAGTTACTTAGAAGTAATTAAATCTTGGCCATTTTAGCCTTCTATTATTTTCAATCAGTTTATTTTTGCTTTGCACGAATTTAAAATATTTGGCTTTGACCTATTTAGGCGGACAAGAGCGACATTTGGGTGAAACCATCCAGATGAGCAATCCATATAAAATTTATAGCAGAGAGCTCATTTCGATTGCATTTGTTGTGGCTGCGTGGTGAATGCGTGTGGTTGCGTGTTTGTCAGCTCAGTGAGTGCTGAATATAGTCCCGACCGGACCAAAACAGACCAGTTGAGTGGAGTTGCGTTCACTGGAGTCCACTAAACGGCTATTAGCTGCCGACTCAATGTGCGCGCTCTTGCCGGTCTCATGCAAAATGCATGACCAAATGGCCAGATGGTGGTGGAAGACAAGTTAACGAGACGTCTCAGCGGAGTACGAAAGTGTTTGTGGCTAATCAAAGCTGGACGCTGGTGGGTCCTTTGGCTTTGGCCTGCTTGGCTGCTTAGTTTATGCGCCATTTAAATTAATTACGAAATGTGTTGAAAACTTTGGTCATATTGTGTGAAATGTGTGCGTGCGTGTGCGCGTGTGTACAGTGTGTGTGCAGTGTGTGTTAATTAATTGACGCACACATATTTGATTGTGGGCCAAGATTTATAAACAACACATTAGCGGTCTGTGCCGCTCCACTGACCGCATTTCCAAATGCGTTTCAATATGTGTCCACATGTCCAGACTTGGCTCTTTACGCTCTAATTTCATTGAAATGTGCTGCGTCGGCTCGTGCTCAAACAAAAGGACAACAAAACCACGTCACGGAAGTGGACAAGCGCGACGCACACTCACACACACATACACATACACACACACAGGAAGTGTGTCCTATCAGCGAGGAGGCTGCGGGGTGCGGGCTGGAGGCAATTGCCTGCTTACCACAATTTGACGGCGAAAGTAGCAAAACGAGTAAACTCCATGGCTCATGCTCGTTGATGAGGTGCCAATAGCTATGGTGGGTGATCGCCCCACCGCCTGCTCGCCTGTCTACACACTGCACTATGGGAATATTCACGCTTCGTGTGGCATTCATTTATTACTTAAAGATGTGTGCTTAGTAATAACGTAGGCAAGTTTTTTTTTGGGGGGTGTTTTCAAAATAAATATGAAGATACTGAAAGATGCCGATTTGGTTTTACCCATTTAGTCGATGAGTTTATGTGCATATAGTAGAAGATGTATGTTAAGGCAAAAAACAGATGGCATCCAAATAGCATTTTATTTAGTAGTAAGAAGCAGCGCTCCTTAAGATCCTAAGTTATTGAATAGGTACAACAATACAATTTTTTAATTTAATTTCAAATTGTTATCAATAAATCACAAAACTGTCGTACTCTAAAATTTACCATAAAAATATTAAATCATTTGTAGCTAGGCAATGCATTCAAATAAGGCCAGCCTATAATTTTATGTATTTATTAATTTTGTAAAACAACTGTTATAAATCAAATTTGGGGTATAATAATAGTTTTTAATAGTTTTTTTTTTGAGTCTAACTACATAAGAAATGTAATTGATATATTTATCAATTTCAATTCAAGCAAAATCATTTTCTCATTCATTTTCCGAATAAAATAAGAAGATAAATATGTATATATAGAAGAAAATGTCTTTAAATTGCAGGGTTTATTGAGATTACGATTTTTGTTCTTAATTTAAAGCATTTCGTTGTTTGAATATAGTTTCAAAAGCCATTGAAAATTTTGTTAAGGAAAAAAGCTCGAATTGGCCCACAGTGCATGTGCCTCGGGCAGCTCAAAACGCGATATGTCCGCAACGCTGTTCAAATAACGCTGCCATGGCAGCCATCACTCCGAGTCGCGCCTCTCCGGACGCCCACATCCGCCAAGTACTTGCACACTATTATTTGCTGCAGCAGATGCAGCAGCAGCTGCAGCTCCTCTTTCTCCCGTCCCACATGCCTTGGCTGCTCTGCGATGCGCCTGGATGTGTGTGTGCCCTGCCATCCTGTTTGTATTGACTGTGTAGGTAATGGTAATTCTGTAAAATACCCTCCCCCTGCATAATGAGTTACGCAAAATGCTGGGCGGCTGCTACTATTTTGACTGGCTTTATTTTCCAGTGCTTTGTGTTCGCATTCGATGGGCGTGGCAGTGCGGGGCATACATTATACATTTGCATTGATAATACGCGCACGATATACATGTCCATATACATATACATATATCGACCAAAAATCTGCTGCGTCTATCCTTTGTTAGCCATTGCTGCACTCTAATTGAAATCTTTGCTGCTGTTGCTGTGTTTGATTATTCAGTTTATATTGTTGTTGCTATGATTGGGCGAGCTTTAAGTCCAGGTAACTAAGAATACAGTAATTATGCGGCTTTCGGCAATCGGATTAAATGGGCACTACAGCTTTTCAGTCTAGCTTAATTTTGAAAATTTGGAAATATATATATATATTGATTTCTGAAAAATATTACACTATGTGATATGCTAAATGGTTTAGTTTTTATTACATTGTGAGCGAGTATTGCGCTGTCGGTTCGACCCGACTGTAACTTTGTCACTTGTTTTCTGATGTAATTCCCAATTACGCTAAACGTGTACCGTCAAAGGCAAACATTAGCCAAAGACGCAAATAAAATAGAAAGTTTGACAAAGAAGCCCCACTCAAAACGTGGAGGCCAAAAACTTTTATAAAAAAGAGGATAGCAAAATTAAAGTGGCTTCTCTATGGCTCTCCCAAGCCGTTACCTTGGGAGATAGCCAATAGCTCACAGTAAAACTCATATTTTTAAATAAAGAGCATTTTGTGTTTCTTTTGTATTTCATACCTAAATTTTTACCAATCGTTTCTATATGCAGTTATATGATATTGTACTATGATGTTGATTATATTTTAATGATGAGTCGGAAGATAGAAAAGCTTTAGTTTGGTTGAGATAAATTTTTCGATAAGTATTAAATTTTATGCGTTCGCAGATATTTTCTTCAGGGCTAACGCATTTCATAACTAAACTTTAACACGCTCTGCAAGAATATAAATTTGTTTGTTCATAAGCTTCAACTTCCTGTTGGGGTTTCCTGGATTAGATAACATCCTTGTTTATCTATTAATGTTAATTAATTAACGGTCTTTTGGAAATATGTACATAAATGCTGCACACGTTTTATCACCTGCTGGCGGCAACAATAATAACCGGCTATTAGTTGCTTTATAGTTAGAAAATTGCTGTTAATATGCGCCCGTTCAACTGTCCCGTAATCTAACTGAAACTATGGAGCCCCGTGTAACAGCTGTCATTTATGGTGTAATTATGGTTTTTATTACATCAGGCCAGCACCCCATGCACCCAATACGTAAACTACTTATTGACACCCACGGCATACACAACACGCCCAAACACACTCACACAAGCACCCACACACCCACCCACATATATGTAAACCCACCTACACATATGTGTTCAGCTGTCGTTGTCAGCAGCGGACCATAAACTCGATTGATATTGGCATGACCGCTTGGCTAGGATTCGAGTACTCGGAGTACACGAGTACGAGCAGGCTGCTTGTGTGTGTGTGTGTGTGTGTGTGTGTGTGTGTGTTGTCGCATTGAGTGCAGCTTTTTGCTGCTGCTCTTTCTGCGTTTGGTTTTGGTCGTTCATCTGCTTTATTGGCCACTTGCTTTAAATTGTAAATCCTTCAGTCAGAAGCCAAGTCAAATGTCATACGACAGCAGTTCCCAGCGACTGCCGCTGGCTCTGTCTTTATCTCTATCTCCATCTCTATCTCTATCTGTGTCCTGTTCTAACGCCCATTGCTGGTGCTATCTCTCTCTATCTCTGCACTGGCAGTGTCGTAATTGATTCGTGTTAACTCTTGACTGGCAATAGACGGAGCATGCCAAGCAAATGTGGCTCGCAGTTATCCAGCGACTGTCTGTGTGTGTGTGTGTATGTGTGTGTGTGCTCGCCTGGGCCGTGTCCTGGGTTGCCTTTGTGCGGGACACATTTGCTGTCATAGATCATGCACTTGGTTAAATCAAAAATTCTTGCTGTCAACTTGCGTTTTAACACACGACTGACTGCAGTCAATGCCCCCCTGCCCCTATCACATACACACACACACGCACAACACACTTTTCGCACAGTCAGTGCCTGCTGAGAATCCCAGCTCTCTTTTGGCTTAAAATTTGAATTTCATTACGGGTAAAGCTCTAAGTGTTGTTTAATTACATTAAATTGCTGTAAGCCAACCACAAGACGTCTCTAGGAACGCCAAGCATCCATGAATTTGTATGATCTGTCGCGCTCTAACCCAGTTAAGTTAAAAAAATTAGGAAATCGAATAGATGTGGAGATTGTTTGACTTGAAGATACCTTGTAAACTCGAACTGTCCTAAAATGCATTTAAATTACTTTAGATACATGCCGCAAACCTACCCATAAGATGGCTAAGCATCTTCTTTTCTCGATATTAAACCAAAGAAAAATGTATTCTTTAATTGCTTTCGTGTTAAACATCCTAATTTTATATATATATTTTCCGGGTTTTTTTTAAATTAAAAATATCTTATAAAACATACCATTGGGTGCAACTTGAAAATCTCTTATTTATAAAATTCGGATATATAAATATTAGCTGAAAATTATTAACAATAATATAACCACAATCTGTGTTGTTAATAATTTATCAACGGCTGTGTATACTTTAGCTGTCTTCTGCCTGTCATTTGCCGGATTTGCAATACATCATTATACCCTTTTTTTATCCCAGCTCAATAGGTGCAGGGTATAAAAAAATGCTCCAAAAAATATATGCACATTTTTTAGTCAACTCTACCTGTCTCTCTCTCTCTCCTTCTTTTTCTCTTGTTCTCACAAACTTTTGTAACTTGAACTATCCTGTTTGTGTGTGTTGCTGTTGTTATTGTTTTTTCTTCCTTTTTTGGCAGTGCTTCGGCTTACCTCGCTTGCGGCAGGCAACAGAATATGGTAACTAACGATGATTGAACGCTGTCGGTTGCCTGATTTTGCGCGCAGATACAAAAAGCCTTTGCGTGCATGCAGGCGCCAGTTAAAGCACCTCAGGCCGAAAAAAGTTTCTGGCGCTGGTATGTATGTAGATCGCACACTTGTACATGTTAACAAAGCGACTCTTGAAGATTTGATACACAGATACACACACACACACACACACACACATGCATAGTTGCAGTTGCGCCAAGTTTTGCATGCATTTGGCGCATTTAACGGATTAACGTCATAAGCTTTGGCGCTACACGCGCGATGACAGATGAATTTCACACAGCTGCCAACATCTGTGTGTGTGTGTGTTTGTGTGTTAAGCTTTTATGCTGTGTGGTGTGTTTTTTGATGCTTGACAACGCATTTGCTGCATGCGCCTTACATTTTGCAAGTACTATTGCTATTTGCGAAGGGGGGGAGGAAGAGAGAGCGTGGAGTGTGTGGGGGCATTGGGTCTTTGGCTGTGCTGCACTTGAGCTGACTGTTAGCTTGACATCAATCAATATGATTAAGAGGCTGAGTTTTTTGCTGAGAAAAAAGTGTGTCTATATGTAATTATCGTTAAATTAAGAGTATCTGTCAGTTACAGCGTGAATTTATTGATTTAGACCGCAATTTAATGTGACAATTTTGTGCACCACAAAGATCTACAAAAATGTACATGCATGTGCCTCATTTATCAGACAAAAGTCCGAGCCTAAAACATTTGTATGCTTAAATAATTTATTTGATTTAAATATTAAAATGTGGCACACGCAAATATACGAAAGTGTGCAATGCGCATACATGTATTGTTTATATGTATATATGTTGATCCATATATATGTATATTGTATATATATGTATGTATACACAAGTATATTTTATTTATATTTCTTTTATCAACATATTTTGCGCCATGTGAAACATTTTAACGGGCATTTGCTTTCGGACTGTAAATGTTTTTGGTACGTCTGCTGCCATGAGCCCCCTGTCGCCATCCTTCTCTTGCTGCTCCGGCTGCTGTGTGATGATTTAGCGTGCGCAATCAAAGTGATGTGTATAACAAATTTACCGTTATTTATGCATACAAAAATTGCACGGCAATTAACTTTCGTTTGGTGGGTGGCTCGTCTGGGTTCGCTTACTGTTGCCCTTAACATATTGATAAAAATATTAAAAAAATGCAGAACAGTAAACTCTGATGTACTCGACCAGTAAATACCATGTGACACAGCTGCATATTGTTGACATTATATTTAATAAAAGAACGAGTTGTTGTTTTATAACCTTCAAATGAAGAAATAAGTTTACAAAATTCTCACAGATATATTCCAAAACATGTAGAAAGAAGAAATAATAAGATACATTTAAAAAATATTCTAATGTATCAAAACAATATTATCAACAAAATATTAATTGAAAAACAGCATGCATTTTTAAGTGCAAATAGGTGAATCAATAGGATAAACCACAATGAAAATGTCATCCGTCATAAAAATCGTTTCAGTTCTGGCAATGTTAGGGAAGTTTGAAGTTTTGACGAACCGCTTTTAATGGATTAAGAACATTAGAAGTAAAATTGATTAGCATGATTGTTACCACAAAACTTTATACCTATTTAAACACAAACAAAATGAATTCCTTTTTCTAAATTTTCTAAATTCTAAATTATTCTAATTCTTGACCGGATTTTTGACAGAGAAATCAACCAATTTCAACAGACAATCTATTGATACATTGATTGAGTTTAAAAAAGGAACTAGAGATGGGTTCTGCCTTTTTTATAGTACCACAGTACATAACATCCTTTCAGTCACCTTTTTGGATTACGGGATATAAAATGTGCAATGTCCGGCATTTAAAAATGCCATGTTGCATATTGACGGTCTCACCCTCGAGTCGAGTAGCTTTCGCATGTTGAATAAATAGCGACAGCAGCAGCAGCTGCTGCTACTCTTTTTTCCCTTTCTTTCTCCCTCACTCGCTATCCGTGGCCCCTTTCACTCATACATATTATTGGTTTAGTCACATTTGCATGTGTAACTGCGATTTACACAGCGAAAATAAAACACTAATCGGAGCAAAGCGAATTGGCGAAGGGACTGTGCCACATGGGTGCAGATCATAATTGCGTGTCGTTTTGACAAAGAGGGAATACTGTTTGGCCATCTGATTTTAGTAAAATATGAACAGTTAACAGGCGACAATAAAACGACTCAATTAGTGCACTTGGACAACGTAGTGCCAAGCTATAAATCTCGAAAAAATTAAAAAAGAAAGTTTAAAACAAGAAAGCACAGTTCTCGATGCCGATGCCGAAAATGAAATACCCTAGAAAACATACAAAAAAAGGTGCGATACAATTCTTTTCGTAACTGTGTCATTTGGTTACGTTATTTTGAAAACGTAAAACTGCTTTTCATAAAAATACTGAACAAAGTTACAGGCTTAGCTCCTCGATCTGATCAGCAATATAAATACTTCATGACTTCCGACATAAAGAAAGGAACATTTTCCATCATTACACACGTCGTGACAAAATTCACTCCACAAGGGTATAAATAGTTTTATGCTATAAACATTGAAAAATATCAAAGAGACACAAGAATTTAGGCATAATCCGCTGTCTTGAATTAATGGCAACCAATTAAAATGGAGGGAAAAGGTATTTGCCAGCATTTAAGTATTGTTTTGCCCAAATGTTTGCTTATGCCCCAATCAATTTGGCATTAACGTATTTTAGCCTGGTTGCCACGTGCCCCAAAACTGCTCGCCTCGCACTAATTGCTAAACAATGCACAGCACTTATAATTTCCATTTATCTGTTTTGTTTTCGACTTCGTTGCTTTCTCTCTCTCTGTCTTTGTGCTGCTTTCAATTCACAATTCGCTTTATTTTCCAGCAGAAGTGTTCAATTAGAAGCAAACCAGAATTGGGTACAAGTGCTGTAAGATGATTTGTTTACAGAACGTGGAAAATTGCTAGAGGTTCCTCTTCATATTTGTGGCATTGTCCGAGCTGATTCAATGCGATCTAGTTCAGTTGCAGCTTCTTGGTTTAAGTTCCTTGCTGTTGTTATTGCACAACGTGCACCTCAAAATTCCTGCACAGTTGGTCAGTCAGGCAGTCAGCTCGACTGTCAGCTACTGGGCGCATGTTGCAAGCTCTGCATGTCATCAGCTAACGAAAGTTGCAACCACTTTCGAGGCCGCAGTTGCTCGCAGTTCTGATCCAGTTGTTGTTCTAGGTTCTGTTGGAGTTTGATGATGATGAAATGGCGTGCACACAGATACTCCCTTACCAATACCTAGAACATTCTGCCCCTTTCGTATGCTCTGGCATGCGCGTGTGTGTGTGTGCGGCATGCCAGAAAGGAATGTGCAACAGAAACCAAAAATATGCGATATAATTCCAAAGCACAATACCATGAAGTACATCATCAGTGCAGATTTATGGTTGACTGCTAGAATAGGTCAGCAGCCGCATTTATTGAAGAAGCAGCAACGCCAACCGCCTGCCACATGGTGGAGCCACACACACGCACACACCCAGATCGCAAGTGCACTTGGAGAAAAATGCTGCAAGTTATTTTGGCATTACCTGAATAGAATTCATTATGTTTTTGTTCTTAAGTAAAGTTTAACCCGTTTGGGATTTAAAAACCAAGAAGTAAAAAAGGGGGATCTTGAAGAGTGTGCACGACGTTACTTCTTCTTATATATCGTTCAACGTTAATGAAATTGTTAGGTATGTTAGGTATAAACCAAAGCGTAATGCTATACGTCTTTCATTTAAGGTGAAAGCGATGTGAATACTCTTTGAGAAATTACCAGAAATCGGAGATCTGAAATCTACAACAGATTCTTATAATTTTTTTAGAAGAAACAATCGGGGCTTTTAATATTTTAAATAAACTTGATCTGCGTGTGGTACAGGGAAACTTTTATAGTCTCTGATATTGATGAGTTCATATGCAAAGCTGGACAGACAGAAAGTCAAGTCTAGATTGATTCGACTATTGATGCTGACCAGAATATATATATATATATATACTTTAAGGTATCCAAGATACCTCCTTTTGCCTGTTACATTTTCAATGGTTAGACACCTTTTAAAAATTTGCTTACTCAATGAAAAAAATCTCAATAAAGGTTGAATACTCTCAACTGAAGTTGTGTATTTAAAATTTTCGGCTTCAAAATGAGTTTTTCATAAGAATTTTATTTTCTGCTTAAAAATTCTGATTTGCGCTGGATTTGGACAATATTTTCACTTGTTTGAAGTAAAAAGTTCTTTACGTGTAATAGAGACTACCGTTGCAACGGGCGCGTGGTAAATTACATGCACATGCACATGCCATGCGGCATGCTATGTGCGAGAGCATGAGCATCACAGCCATGTTGCATGGTAAGCCCACCTATACACGTATATACGTATGTGGCACGCCCACGCGCACGAACGCGGCTCGCGCCGTCATCATCATCACACGATGCGGATGCGCCATGGCTTTGTGTTGCCTGGGCGCGCTTGGGTTCGAGCACTAGAAAATATTGAAATCTCACTGACTGACGCCGCATCTCTAATGACGTGTGTTTGAAATGAAATATTCATATGTGCGCTGGTCGGGCCCGGGTATGCGGGCCGGGGCCGGGGCCGGAGCCGGGTTAAGGTGGTTTAGGTGGGCAACCGGGCTGTAGGGTTGTTTGTTTGTCGTAACACCGAAGGCTTGGGCCTGGCTGCGAGGGTCTTTAAAGTGTCACCAAGTTGAGGGCACACGCAGCAAAATGCAAAGCTCAAACTCAAATCGCTTGGCATTAGTTTAATGGCCAGCCCAACTGGCGCTTGTTTTGGGCCAAGTCAAGACAGCTGGCCCCACAGCCCGCAGGCCGCACATACTATTATCGTTAAACGTCATCAGCAATGTCTTAACTTAAATTTTCGGTGCGCCTTGGCCAAGCCTGATTTGTAATTCAAAACCTGTTTGCCGTTTGCCGGGGCCATGAAACATATGTTACGAATTATAAGGAATTAGATTCATAATAAAATAAAGCAGCCACCGTCAAGCTGTAATCAAAACAAAACATTTCGGTTGCCCATTTCAGCTGCCTCCCCTCTTCCTTTTGGCTTGCTGTTGCCACGCCCACTCACGGCAAGGCACGCACGCACGCACCCGGTCCCTAGGACCATTGGCCAAAGTATGGCTCTGGGCCAGCAGCAGCAGCAGCAGCAATCAGTGCACAATGTGTCCATGGTTTTTGGTAAATTCCAGCCAATTCGGCCCAGTCGCAGCAGCATCCCATCAGGTGAAATTTGATTAGGGTCGTAAGGGCAATGATTGAGAAAACGTGATCAAATATGTTGCCATAAATGTTTAAATGTTGCTATAGTTTTTGGTACCCCTCGCTGTTGTTGTTGCTGTTATCGTTGCCATTGTCCGAGCTACTCGGGGGCGACAGTGCATATGAAAATAAAAACTGGGGTTTATTATGTTGATGACTTTCAGCTGTGATTATTATCGTTAGCCATTTTATGCGTGTCGTCGCTCTTTTGCTGGGGCCTTGCCTGTCAATTGAACTCTTTTATTTAGTTGGGATTAGTCTTGAATTCTTTCAGTGTAGTATTTGGTAATCCTTGCATCTTTATTGATCTCGATACGCACTTCATTTGCATTACGTAACACCAAATATAAAGTTGCTGCGCTTATACAAAGCTTATCGTTTTTTAAAGTATATTTAAAGATAAGGATGAAGTCTTGAAATTTGTCGTACCATATTTTCCTTTATAAAACGGTAAAACACTTTGTTTTAACTATTTTTATTTCTATATATTTATATTATTTATATTTTCGTTCTGATCTCCTACTGAAAAAAAAAAATTAAACGCTGCAGTCGGGTGTAACCGACCGCTTCAGAGTGTAATAAGAACTTGAAACGGTCGAAAACTGTTTTAATGCTTATATTTGTGAAATTAGTGGCAATAAAATGGTTATTTTGGACAACTTTTAATGTTTATTGTCTTTGCATTTCTTCAACTACACAGTGAAGTGCTGTACAATTTAATAATTTCATTGCATGGTGCTTAAGCAATAGTCATGGGAACAACATTTCTCCACCGTAATTCAATTAGCACAT
Organism: Drosophila robusta; assembly: GCA_035043565.1. Classification (NCBI taxonomy): domain Eukaryota; kingdom Metazoa; phylum Arthropoda; class Insecta; order Diptera; family Drosophilidae; genus Drosophila; species Drosophila robusta. Next base: position 6,533,458 of record JAWNMW010000235.1, read on the forward strand.
GTAAACACCGAGTGGTCATATTAATTAAGAAGCATAAGCATATATGGAACAAACATACAAACATTCAATACGTAGTATACCCAATTGCCATTGGAAACCCTTCAAGGTATATGGTTAGAGTTTCTATAATTTCTTGGTTGATTTGTAAATAGCTAACGACCACAGAATTTGCTTGTGGTTTCACTTACACACCCATACACATACACACACATACAGCCGCAGTTGCAACTCACCTTTCATGTATTTAAATGACGGGCATTGTATGGGCGAGATACTGCAGGGGCTGGGCTTAAGGACTGCATAATTGCATTAAACAATTGTTGGTTAATGTAGCTTAGCATATCGAAATGGGAAACGGATGCCATGCATAATGCAATGTGGGGCATTAATTTATGATTGCTTAATTAAACCAATTAGTTTGTTACGACAAAGTCAACGTCGACGTCAACGCCAGCGTTTCATAATCATTGCAATTGGCAGCATTTTGGGCGCGGCTTTGCACGGCTTTTGTCGCCGCGCATAAGCGCATTTGCATAACTTAAGTAGCCCCCACCACCACTAAGCAAAACCCCCTCATCGTTCTCACCTACCCCGGCCCCACCAAACGTTGCAGCGCTACGCAAGTTCGTTTTTATGGGCGCCGCTTTGGGGGTGCCATCATTTCTAATTTATAAACCTAATGCGACGCTGTTGCAGCAGGACGCAAAGGGGGTGGGGTAAGTGGGGGTTGGGTTGCCCAGACGGCGACTGCAGCATTGTCTTCTTCAGTCTTCACTACTATTTAAGATCATTTAATATGCAAGTGTCTTTTGTTCGCGGCGCGTAACCATCTCCGTTTGCTGTCATATTTATTTTTCATTTGAGTGCAGGCACTGAAATAAAACTTTGCCATTTGGCCAAAACAAAGGCTCGAATGTCGCGCAACTCGGACGCACGTCAGCTGGCTGCCATCTTAGGCAACCCCAGCATACTCCGCACCCGGCATCGTGCACTCTGTCATCTTGAATTGGCACAGAAAGTACATGCATTTTCATATAATGTTGTTGCTGCTGCTGCTGCAGCGTCTTTCTTGGAAATTGTAAATTATTTAGCGTGTCGCCGGCGCAGGGCGGGGCAAGCAGGATGCAGCGCCTGAATAATTGAATAGACTTTCTTGCGTAATAAATGCTTTTTACTACAGCCTGACAAGCCCAACGCCACGACGGGTGAAAGTTTTTCGCACTCAACATCACAAAATGCGCAACTTTTCTATTTTCTTACACGTATTTGTAGCAATGCTCAAGCTTGTTTTTAGCCCTTAGCGACGACGTCTGCTGCTGTTTACCCGGCTTATTAGCTAATCAGTTTCCGATCATGCCACCTGTCAGGCACTTGACATGCATTTTTTAAGAGCGCACTTGAGGCACGTGTTTCCATCTACATTAAATTTCGATTAGGGGAGTGAAACGGAAACCAAACTCAAGCAATTAGGCACAGCTTCAAGAGCCAAAAATGGTCTGGGGGATAACTGACTTTGGGTTCGCTGTGCGTGGGCTGGATTGTGGCCAGCAAGGTTTTCCACTTGTGAGCTATTTTCTTCCGAAAAACTTTGCTCTGTCGACGTATAACGTTTTCAGCGTAAAAAAAATTAAATTCTACTGTGCAATGGGCGAGTTTTCTTAGAAGTTTCATGCACAATGCGATGCGATGTGGAAATTCTAAGAAAATATGTATAATAAATCTTATTGTAGGAAAATGAAATCATGCAATCAGAAAAGGATTTTATACAGAGGAATAGATAATTAAACTGGAATTAACCTGGATTATATTTGTAGTCCATTTGTTTCTAAGCTGATTGCTATAAATATGAATAAGAATTTTTGTTAAGGTATATTTTACTTTAAGCATTTAATAGTGCTATATTTGTTTACTTCAGATTTGAAAGGACTAATGTTTACAAAGACTGCTAACTTTGCTAGCTTTGTGTGTTTTTTAGTTAGGATATTCACTTTGACTGCTAACTTTGCAAGCTTAGCTAATTGTTTTCTAAGCAACAATATAATTTATTTAAAATTTTCAACAGTTTTCTGCCAGCCTCGAACAAAAAACATAAATTTGTTCTCACTTTGCTAGCTTTTGCATTGCCAAAGTTACAAGCTGATAAATTAATTAATGGTGATAAAATAATTAAAAACTAAGTAAAGCTAGCAAGTATTCACATCTTATATCCAATAAAAATTATATTATTATGATAAATTAACTTCAGATATTTCAGCTGAAATATATATATTTTTGACCCTTCACCATTAAAAAACTTGTTCCACTTAACTAGCCAGCGCAGCTACCCTTGGCAAATATAATGTAAATGATAAGGAAATGAATATAGCGTACTGCCAAAAGTTGAATGCAAAGTTTTCAATGTGAAAATGAGGAAAAGTGAAAGTTTTTTTGCTGCTGCTTCTGTGCCCGCTTCTTATATTATTATTATCTGTCTTAATTGTTTTTCTTTCGACTTATTTACTTCTTTTGTGGCCCCTGTTTGCCGTCGCGGCTGCTCCGGCCCCCCAACCAAACGTTGAGTGCCCATTTCAACAACTGCGCTAAAAATCTATTATTAGGGCCTTTTTTTCGTTGGCTCGGCACTTGCTGCAGTCAGGAAAATTCAGCGGCAACCGCCCCACGGCCAGCGAACGATTCGTTTATTTCCGCGCGGAAATTGCTCGGTGACAAAGCGCTTTTATGAACCCGCTCGACACGGCTTGAGCATAGGCCCATCTGTCTGTGCATAATAACGAAACATTTTACTACCACCTCGCTCTCTCCCACACACATACACCTCACTGGCTGGGTCCGAGCAAGACATCAGGTGTTTTGGATGATTTGACAAAAAGTGCTTGGCGTTTTGTCGAAGCGCGCCCTGCGAGATTAGTGAGGATTTTATGGACTTACGCGTCGCTGGCAACTGCTAAACTGCGTGCGAATCGTACGTTTCCCTTGGAACCACCTACCAAAACCCCCCCGTTGGCAAGCAACACCTGCTGAACTTTTGTCGTTTCATGGCGAAAAGTTTTTGCGTGTTGTTGGCCAGCTTTGGGCTCTTGCGGTTGTCGTTTTTCCATTTGCCGCCCAGTTTTGTTGTCTATTTTAATTTGTTTACTTTTGTTATTGAGCTGTCCTGTCCACCGTTTGGCATGTTTGATTGGCTCTAAGCCCCAAAGCGCCACGACAGGTGCTTGGTTTTTCTTTTTTTTTTGTTTCTTTGTCTTTTTCGCAACATCTGTCTGGTCGCAACATTTGACTTTTGGTTTTGCTGTTAATTGAAATTCATACAAGACACAGATCAAGATGTCACTTGCCAGCAGCTAAGTCGGCTGTCGGCTGTCAGCCATTGTTGCTATCAATGCCATCAATTTGCCACCGCTTGCAACAAAGGCACGTCCGAGACTCATTTATAAATTTTGAGCAGCGTGCATAATTATAAGCACAAAACAAAACAACAACAACAACAAAAACAGGAAACGGAAATTGCAAAAAAGTAACCAACAGCTGCCATTGACGATGACGATGATGTTGCTGTTGCCATTGCACTTTATTTTACACTGCAACTTTTACGTCATCATCAAGATCAGCTTTATCAGCAACATCATCATCATCATCGGTGATAGCCTTTGGTTAGCACTTGGTAACTTTCTCTGCTATCAAACTGCTAAAAAACAAAAATAGAAAAGACCAAAAAAGAAAAAAACAAAAAACAGTTTCAGTGTTGGTCCAGGCCAGGGCAGCAGCCATGGCCATAACTCTTTGTCCTGCTCAGCAGTTATTGAACATTTTCAATTACTTTCAGTTGAGAGCATAAATTTTTAATAATTTGAAACATGATAAAGGGAAATTAAAGGCGAAACTTGTCAAAAATTGCTAAGGAGCAACAGCAAAAAGCGACCCACAAAGTGACGACTGCCGCGTGCAGGGCATGTTCACGTTATGGAAGGGTAGGATGGAGGGGGTGGAGGGGTATCGAAAAGGGGTTGCTTGTTGCTAGGGAATGACTGCTTGTCGCGCACGATGTTTTACCAAACTATTATAATTACGTTGGAAAGACAAAAATTTTAATAAATGATAACTTTTTTGTCGTCAGCGCGTCACAACTTATTAAAAGTATAACGCATAATGGTGGAGAGATGCAGTGACAGCGGGTGGCTGAAGAATGTGAATGGGATGTGCGTGGGGGGGGGGGGGGATTTGGGGCTGGGGTATGGTCGAAATATTGCCAAGTAAATTTTGTTATCAAAGTTTATAATGCGATGCGACGGATGGCAACGTGCCGTGGCCTGTCCTGGTCACGGCTGCAGCGTGAATATCTAAATAGATTTCCAATTTTAAGTGGACATTACTTTGATGGCGCTCATGGAAATGATGGAGATACATAAATAAGGCAACTTAATAGGCCAGCTATTACCGATTGCAAACTTAACTTACTTCCCCTTTTCTTACAACTACTTTGCATAAATATAAGTTTAAATTAAAACAAGTGTGCTTGAGTTAAAAATGGTTGACTGTGAAATGCCCTGAATGCGGACCTGTACGGTATACATCGTGTATTATGGGAATATACATATACATACTTTGATGGTAGTAGTCAAAGGGAGGTGTTACAATTGACAACTTTTTATAAATAAATATAAATAATTAAATAAAAGTACCTAGACTCCAGACTCTCAAAATGCACTATTGCTTCCTTCAGATAAGATAATCTGCACAGTGCAGAACATTCAAATCTAAAGTTTTGTTATTGATCCTAATTCCCATGATGAAAAATTTCCATCCATATATTATAGATATGTTTTCTGTATTGGCGTGTATTTTGAAAATATAAATACCGCATTTGATATTTCGAGTTCTTATGATTTCTACGATCGTACAGATTGACAAAAGAAATACGCGAATAATTTACATTGAGATTAAATTTTCCTATCTATAAAACTTGACGCATACTCCCTCTACCCATTTTAATGGGTACAAAGTATAATTAAAATCGAATAGTTATCATTATCGCAACCCTCAAGCTCATATGCGCCACATTTGTGGCAGGCTGCATATATTCCTTGAGTAGTTTGCCGGAGCCTGTTTAGGGACCGCAAAGCCCCCACTTGAGTCCCAGCCAACCCGACGCACATTCGCATACTTTTAAATATGCCAAAACATTTGGAACACACACACAAATTTCTTGCGCTAGAATTTCTAGAATTGTAGATCTGACAAAATGGCAAAACTTTGCGACAAATTATAATGGCGACCACACACACACACACACACACAGAGAGAGGGAAATATATATTTGAATTTAATTTTGAGGCGTCTATAGGGGCGCAGCAGAGGCAGCTGCGCAATGGCGACAACAGCTGTTGAGCTACTTTAACAGTCTGCTAGCTCATTAAGTTTTCCTACACCACACTCACACACACACACGTAGCATGCAATATAATGCGGCACACAAATAAATTTGTCACAGAAAATTTTGCAACTTTGTGTAATCCGCAGGGAATGCGTTGCTGGGCGTGGCGGCCGCCCATGGCCGCCAGAGGCAACCGCAGCGCACAGAATCTAGAAATCAACGAGTTTATCTCATTAAAAAGTTATTTTCCGCAGCAGCTGCAAATACACACACACACACACACACAGTCAAGCTGACAGTCTTAGCCTACACATGCCAAGACTCTCACATACACGCAGAGAGGGGGAATGGGGCGTCATGTGTACTTAAAAGTGAAGGCAGGCAACGAAATATGTAAATCCACTTCATTTAATTTCGCATTTAGCCAAAATGCTAACAGTAAATGACAAATATTCTTGTTAAGAGGCATAAATGCAGCAGCAGACAAGACTTTGACTTGGCTTGGCGTCCAGCCAAGTGCTGGGCTAAGGGAACAGCAGCAGAAGGTGGGCGAGGTCGCGGGGAAGGGGGAGGAGATGTAGCAAAAGGCAACCCACTTTCTTGCCTTTGTCTTGTTGTTAGTGCAGCTCGACATACTTTTGCTGCAAGTATTTTGCAACAACGTCGCTTTGCCGCCAAAAAGACACAGTACATTTCCGCTGGCAGTTTCCGGTTTCCGGCATTGTTTTAATGCCGCGCCGCGCTGCGCCGTGCCACACTGTTGCCAGTCGCCAGTCGCCAGTCGCCCGTCGCGTTGCACACAAATCGAATTGTAGCATCAGCGCTCGAAAATTAATATAGCTAAGTGCAACTGTAAAGCGACTGTTTGGCAAATCAAGCAAACAATCTGCGCAACCTTTGCTGCATGCCACGCAAATGAAGTTGAAGCGCTGTCAGACCTTGCCACATAGCATTATGACCACTTAAGCGTGCCCCAGTTCCCCACCCCGTTCCTCTGAACGTGCATGCACTGCTGTAGCACGACTCAGCTGGATTCGCATTCCTGTGCTATCTGTTAACCAGGGCTGCGACAAAAGAAAAGTCTGATAGTTCCTTACGTTAAAGTTTGAACCTGGTTTTCCGCAACCACGAACCAAATTTGTGTTTTGAACTTTTTATTCGTGATAATTTTTCTAATTTTACATGAAAAAATTCAAACAGACTACTTTAGCATATGGCTTCCATTCGAAAAATTAGTTTTTAAATGCAATTTACTTTTTTTTCGGTTTTTAAGTTATTTTCACCCTATAATTCAGTTTTTGTAGGTTTAATCGGGCACGAATTGTATTTTTGAATGTCAAGGTTTGTGTTACAGAATTACGGTTTAGCTATTTTTGGGCCACTGTTTTCGCTTAAGTTTTAGTTCAATAAAAATTTGGAGCTGCTGGTTCGAGCCGGTTCGGTTCAAATCGGTTTTGCAGCCTTGGCGCTGCCTGTCTGCTCTGACTGGCGCTGCAAATCAAAGTTGGCGCGCCGCAGTCTGCCGTCTGCTGCCTGCCTTGTGCCTTGTGCCTGCTGCATGTGTGGCTATTGTTGTTGACTGTTTCTGAATGCTTCAGCATTTTGGTCAATATTTGTGCTGCGCTTTGGCGTGTCCGCCAGTCCCAGTGCCCTTCTGGCTTCATACGACCAACGTCTCTGGCTGCGACTACGGCTTTGCATATGCAGATGTCGTAGCAAGAAATGCTTTTAGCCAGCCCCTTTTTGTAGTTTACTCTTTTTTTTCGGTTAACAACATAAAAACGTGCTTACACCTCGCACAACCAAGCACACGCACACTAGATTTTAAGTTTTTCTATCGACTTTGCACTCGACCATTGGATTCACCTGCTGCTGCTTACTGTACGCTTGGCTTGTCTATCCATCTCTCTCCCTCTTTCTCACTCACTCTCTCTGTTTCGATGCAGATTAGCATGTCGACCTCAAACTGGCCTTGCCTATAATCCATAAGCCTTGGCACTCAACTGTATTGCAAATTTACTTTCAATTTGATCTGTGCAGCGCATTCATTTTATTTAATGGATAAAACTTGTCGAAAAATCTCGAATTGACTGCACTTCATTTTACTGTATCAATAAGTGATTGTTGCTGTTGTTGTTGTCGATATTATTGTTGTTGCGGTTACTTGCGGCTTTTCTGCCTAAATGCATTCAGCATGCATTTTACCATTTTAGATTGCATTCATTTGATTGATTAACTCATTTTGAAAAACATTTTCAATGCAACTCAATTACATTTTGTGTGGAAATTGTAAAAATCGGTTTGATGTTAAGCATGGAGTTAAAAATGTTTAAAATAAAAAATTGATTTTTTGTGTATATGTATATAGTGTACATATGAATGTGTCTATAAGATTGATTATATTAACAATAATCTGCATCTATTGTTTAGTTAGTTGCCTCTGAGTAGTCCTACGACAATTTTTTGTATAATTGTTTGGTATCAATAAATGAGTTTAAACACTGTTTGAATTATGTAACAATATCTTATTTTTTTTTATTTACTGTTTTGCAAGGTATCCCTGCCGTATGAACAATAGTTACCTTTATTCCGTTTTTTTAAATTAATTAGCGTATTCCTGTCTCTGGATCTGTTTGAAATATTTAGCATTGATTGCAAATTGGATTGGAGTAAATAACTTCAAGTATATTTCGCATGAAAATTTAAGCAACTTTTTTTGGGCAGACCGGTAATTTTGCCCACTTCTAATACTTATGTGTATATTTATAAATATCTTCATCTTTTCTTATGCGAACAGAGCTCATCGTGTTGATTGCTAACTAAGTTTGTTTGGTAGCATTTGTTGCTGTGCGAAAACCTTGGCAGAAACTTCATGCATCATTTAGCATGGCAAACTGTTTGATGGTTGTTAACTTGAGAGTCTGAACTAACAAAGGCGCACAGTTTTGGCTTGGTTTTGGGTTTTAATGGAAATCAAATTCTTTAGAAGTTCTGGCTCTGGCTCTGGGCCCAGTCCCTTGACCATTGATCATCCAAATGTTACGCATCACAGCCAGCATTTACAGCTACAATTTTACATTGGCAATTTGCCGACGCCTTTCGCATGCTTTTGTATTATTTACTAAAAACTTAAAGGGCTCAATAAAAGCGCCCAAGGATGCGCGTGCTGACTCTTCTTGATCCTATGCAAACAGGCAAAAGGCAAAGTAAAAAAAAAATTAAACGTGGCCCAGAACAGAAAACTAGTCTTACTCACTGAATGACTGTATGACTGGGCGACATGCCAACATCAGAGTATTTGTCTGTCGACATACACACATATAAATATATATATATATATTTATATATGTGTGTGTGGAAAGGTCAGCCTTTTATGTTTGTTTTGTATTTTGTTTATGCAAAAATTGCCAGAGCAATTTCATAATGGGTCAAAAGAGAAATCAACTTTTGTTGAAAGTGCTTTAAAATGCAGGACAACAACAGCAGCAATAGCAGCAGCAAAAAACAGAGTCAAAGTGCTCTGGTCGAAAGCGTCTGACTTGCAGATACCCTCTACTCAGTTTCAAGTTGACATATATTCGTACTTTTGTTAATACATGTAAACAAAAAACACACAAATATCCATACATACACACTTCTATTCTTCTTCGCCTTTCTTCTATACATCACAAATTTAATTTTTAATCAACTTATATGTTTGCTGTCCAATCGTTATGAAATTAACAGGACATAGAGAGCTGTCAAGTAGGTCTAAGAAATAAGGTGGAAGGACGGATAAAAATACAGACATTTTCAACCAGTTACATACATTTACATATAAGCAATATTCCTTATTTTTAGACATTTTCAACGGGTGCAGGGTATAAAAAGCGGCAGGACATGCGCCTGATTGTTGCCAGGTCGTCGCTCAGTCCATTGACTAAATGGAGCGGATGTCAAAAACTAAAGTTGCAAATTTTTGGTACGCTTTTTGTTAGTCTCGTGGCCGAGACACACACACACACATATACACATACACGTCACTTGCATGCATCGCTGAGGTTGTCGACAAGGACAACAACATTGTCCTGGCACTTGAGCAACCTTTCCAACCGCCATTTGTTGTTTGGACGCCGCTCCGTTAGGTTCGTCCTGTTACACTTTTTTTTTTGGGAGTTTTAAGTTTGGGTTTGTTTGCCGCCCTCAGGAGATTTGCCTTTTTAGGCCCGTTTTGGACTATGCGAACATAGTTCCAATAAAGAGCTTTTCCTTCGAATTGTGCTTTTGTATAGCATCGTTCGTGACAGCCCGTCCCCGCTCCCTCCGCATAGTTTAATGCTTTTAATTTTTTGAAATTTGGGCAACTTTATGTCAACCAAAAAATATATTTAATTGTCTGGTGTGAAAAGCTTTGCGTCTGGTAATGTGACAGCCTATATTTAGATCACAGTTACTTTAGATATATAAAATTACATATTATTTATAAATACGTTTTTCGCCGGATTGCTCAGACTGAAATTTCTGTACTTTGATTGGATTGTTTGCTCGGTATAAATTAAAACCCGTCTGTTTTCCAACGCTTTTAAAAAAGTTTATTTCATAATTATATAGAGTATCTATCTAATTGACAATGCTTGCTGCACATTCATCATTATATCAATGCAATAATAAGGCGCCTGCCGTCTATTAATGTACTTAATCAGCATGTTTTTGCACTTTTATCTTAATTGAGTTTAAAAGCCAACAGTTGTTTGGCAACGGCGACTACTTCAGACAGATTTTTCGTCGTGAAATGAAATGAACTCCATTACACGGTTGGCCAAGACCAATACATTAACACCTTAGCAGCTGTATGTGCAACATTTTACTGTCACTTATGCATGTCCACTTGTCACTTACCAGCTCACATGAATATATTTATATATATATTGTTGGTTTTATTAATATGCGAAGGTTGATCAGGCGCTGAGTGCAACGAGTGATATATGCATATGCCACACGTGGCATGCTGCAGCCTCCAGTTGAATTAAATTGCGCAGATTTTTCTTTCTTTCCATATGTTTTCTGTAATTTGTTCACTTCAATGGCGATATTTGGGGTGCCAAAGAGTTTGCTGAAATACTCGAAATGCCTTTCGGTTTCAATTGAATGCAGTCTGTATGTACTGAATGAATATTTATTGAATTAAGCTAAAAGCAAACGAGCAGCAGCTACAGTTGCACACACAAATACAAATACAGTTACAGTTACAGATACAAGTTAAGTTACAGATACATTTACATAGATGAGCTGCATTTGTGCTTTGATTAAATCTACTGCGAATGTTGTGCGCAAAAGAAATCGCGTAACTTTGTTGTTGGCCATTGCGTAATTGACTTGGCTGTTGTGCAGCATTTCGTTGCTGCCCCCTGTCAATGGCATGCCCCGAAAACAGCTGGCTTTGCACTCAACACCGCCCCTCCCCTCAGCGGTTGCACATTCATATCATAGTTTTGCTGTGGCGTCCCTTTGCTAGCTTTACCTTATAACGTGGCTTCTACTCTCGCTGCGTAGCTGTTGCTGCTGCTTCCTCTTTTCTTTTCCTTTTTTTTTGGCTTCTTCTGTTTTGGCGCTTACTTACGATAACTTTATGACGCTTATCGCTACAAATGTGCTTGTATCTGGGCACTCTGTGTGTATCTCTGTATCTTTATTTCGCCTGCAAGTACATTCAGAGCGAGCGCGCGCGCGCACATAAAAGTAAAGTGTAGCCAAGTTGGTGCAGCCAAGTGGGGCCCAGGGGTGTAGCGGTTGGTGGTGGGGGTGTTGTGGTGGGTGGGTTAACTCAAACAGGCAAACTTGCTTCTAAGTAACTTATGCCATAATTTCGTTGCCAACGCTGTTTCCCGCGCGAATTCTTTATTTGCCACTGCTACAACATTGGCCACACGCAGTGTGTGTGTGCGAGGAGGCATAATCGCAAAAAGGAGTCTGGCAAATATTATTTTTTATATTTATTTCAGTTTTTTTTCGCCTTGCTTAATGTTTATTATGAATGTTACTCATGAGCGTATTTAGTTAATTTTATTTCACACAAGAGAAGCCAGCAAAAACAGCCAACAGACTCGGGCCCGCTCACTTTTTTTTGCCTAGTTGCGCCTCTTTTGGAGTTTTTGCCCAGCCGGGCATAGTCGAGTGCTAGCTGAAAATTAAGTTGACACCATCAACACTTCGCCACTGTCTCTTGTGTGTGTGCGACGGCGTCAACAAATTAGAAGTCAGTAAACCCGCCGAAGAGCAAAAAAAAAAAACAAGAAAAAAAAACTGGCAGCCGCTTATCTGCGTTAAGTAGATGAGAAAAGTTTTGTGCTTGGTACGCTGATAAGTTGAATTACATGCCTGCCATATTTGCCGCATCGGTATATATGTATAGGGACGACGAGTCTGTGACTAGGATAAAACATATACACCCCACCGAACGTATGTATTAATGGGTTTATGCGCTGCGCTTTTACACAGGCATCAGCTTTAACAGTTTTACGGCCAGTTACGGACAGCGCTGCCATTGGCATTAAATTGGCGACACTGTTGCCCAAATCTGCGCTGTCTTAAATGCAACCTGGCCAACAATGTTGCAGCTGATTGGGCCATTCGTGAGCAGCGGCTAGCTGCTTTAAAATGACCTTCAAATGAATTGATTTGGGGTTTTTTATCATCAGGGTGCGTAGAAAAGAGAGAGAGAGAGAGAGAGAGAGGGAGAACACAGAAAATTTGCAGATAGGGAGAGAACCAGGTGGCCAGGATTGTGCCTGAGGATTAATTAGATTTAAGTTAATGCCAAAGTTACGGTTTTTGTGTATGCTGGCTAAGGGTAAAATGGTGCTGTGTTCAATTGGTAAAGAATGTGGAAAAACAGGCCTTCAAGCAGCGTAGAAAACATAAGTGAAATCACAAATACGCTGCCCAGCAGATGCATATCTTTACAGAAGGTACTTCAGTTTTGTTTCGCTCATAGGAAAGAGATGTCGCTGACACATATAGCATATATATTCTTGATCATAGCCATACCCGTTTTTTTGTTTCTATGCAAGCTGGTCACGCAATTCGAAAGATATTATCGACAACATGCATGGTCCCGTATTTTTTCTGCAGGCATTTGACATGCCAAAAAACCAAAAGGCAGAATTTTTTATAAACTTAAATTACGTCCATGGCATGATATTCTACTGGTTCAACCGAACCAGGCTTAAAGCAGCATATCGAGGGTAATGTAATGATTTCAGGTCACAAATTAATCAGTTTAACGTTTCCATTAAATTAACGCTCCTATTAAGCATACGCCAAGTGGCCAGTGCACATTACGCATACGCCACATAGGCCGACGAAACATATATTCTTACAAGTGTTTTTTTGACCGTCGCTAATTTATAAAAGCACTTGGCTGCATCTCCAATTGGAGAGCTTTAAACGTGCGCTTACTCGAGAATTTTCCGTTAATGTGTAACAAGCACTCGAAGCAAATTTAAATTAAGCTCAACTAATTGAGAAACAGCTAAGAACAGAATGTAGAAAATGTAGAACGGAAGAAAGAAAAAAGTTTTTTTTATTACTATGGTATTGGCTGGAAGCAAGCGAGGCGACCAGCGAGGAGCGACCGCTGGCTGGTCCGTGCTTTGAGTTTCACCTTGGAGGCTATTTTTTTACTTAATGAAATCAAAATAGATGTTACCTGCTGCCTTATACCTTTGTAATCTGTGTGGAATGGCAACGATTTAAGCGCTCTTACTGTTTGTATGGTTGTCTTTGAATTGTTTTATGCTTGCTTTATTTTAAGTAAAAATTTTTTAAATTTATATTTTGCTCGGGTCGCTGCTTGAAAAGTGCATTAAAAGTATACTCGATAATATATACCTTTAATATCTTATTTTTCTAACTCTCAAACGCACACACACACTCTATACACACATTTTGACTAGTTTTACTGGCAACGACAAATGCATTTGCTGAGCCAAAGCTTTGGCCATGACTTTTGCTTTCGGTTCGTCAATCACCTTTTTATCTTGCAGGACATTACGTAGCAAACAGCAGAGCTTTGCTGGCATTATGTGCATGTCCTTCTTACTAGCTAGTATGCGTGTGTGTGTTGTCCTTGTGTGTGTGTGTGTGCACAAATTTATTACAACCTTTGGGAATTCTTTTAAGTAGTTGCTCGATTCAAAATAATTTTCCATTTATCACTGTGATAACAAAACAGTTTTTCCTCGACCAAGCGCGAAAATGGCAAAATAACATCAGCAACAGCAACAGCAACAAAAGCAGCAACAACAACGAGCATTATGAGCGTGGTGTCTGCTCTGTGGTTTGGGGGCGTGCCACTGTCCTGCTGAAAATAAAGTGCTCTTCGCAAATCTTGAGTTCGCCGCACTCAGTCCAGGGAGTTGAGAGTTTTTGGCGCTCGTTAGGGCAGCCTTTGCCACGACTCCCGGTTCCAGTCAGTGCCTGACTTGCTGACGAGAGGCGAGTTGTGGGGCGGATGGGGCGTCCGCTGCTCTAATGATAAATGCTGGGCAGCAGGTGATTTAAAATAATTTCGGTCAGCTCGTGAAAAATATTTGTTGTTGTTTTTGAAATTTTTGAAATTTATGAGCTGCCGTTTGCCCAGCTCCAAGTCGAACCCAGCCGAAAAAATAGATACAGCAACAGACAAACGAATAAATTCTTGTTTTTTTTTTTGGGCCAAAACTTGCCGCAATTGCCATGTTTGCAGGAGTAGGCGAGCGTGGGCGCTGGCCAGAAGCTGGCAACGTCACCGGGCCTGTTAAAAAACTTAACTTTTGGTCACGACACGTCTTTCCGCCACCTTAACGTGATGCCACAAAAGAGGTTAGAAGCCAAAACTTTGCTTTTGCAACTCGGCCAACTCATTTGCCGCACTCGATGTGTATTTCTCTCTCTTTCTAGCGTGCTCTCCTCTCTGTTTGGCAGTTTCTTTTGTGTGGATTTCTGGCGAGTTGATTTTATAAAGCGTACTAGGCTCTAGCCGACTGTAGCCGTTGCCAAACGCTTGTCAGTGGCAGGCGGGCAGCATGCACCACAGGCTGCCACTTGCTGCAACGTTTTGTGGCTTGCGCCACAAAACTTTCATTTGTGTTCGAACCAACTTTGATGAGCTGCTGCTGCTGCTGCCGCTGTTTCTGCGGCTTTTGCTGGGGCGTTTTGCAAAAATTATGTGCTCGGCCCATTGAGCAAGGCGTGCTGCGCCATTAAGCACAGTACGAGCCAGACAGGAGTGTGATATCGGCGAGAGGGAATGCGAGGTTGCCAGTTGTGTGTCCAGTTAGCCAGGCAGCAGCCAGTCAAGTGCATTTGCATAATTTGGTGCGCTGCGTAAAGTTTTTGCATATTGGCCCAAGTTTTCCGGTTAAGCCTTCATGTTTATTAAGCAATCAATTATAAAGATTGCCGCACATAGCATATTGATTTTCGATGTCTAGAGCATTCAACCACGGCCAGGTGGTTTCGGCCAAGTCGCTGCGAATCCCTTTGAGGCAGCTCCGTCAACGACATCAATAAATATCCTTGGCATTTTGGGTGAGTGTTTGCAACGAGTGCTTGATAAATAGATTAAATGGCTGTGGAGTGGCATTTTGGCCTGTAAACGATACCCTTGTTTACCTCGCTCACAGCCAACACTCAGCTCATGCCATGGCTACAGAGGGAGCTGGTGTTATTACATCAAGTTTTACGACTTCGGAGCCCCAATCGAAATGTTGTTCAATAGTTGCCTGTTGGCAACATTTGCATGCATACTCTGTGGGAATTAAAATGCATATAAATATACGTATATGTATCCTATATACCAAGTATATCTGTTTGTTTGTGTCTGCCTGCACTTATGTAGAATTGCAAAAGTTTAGCTTGAAAGTTTGGCGCTTTACATGCCAACTTGCAATTGGCAGCAGCCGAAAAAAACGTGCTGCCAGCGCCTGGCTTGCAGCAACTGCTAGTTTCGTTTAAGCTGTTGGGTGAAATTCTTTGTTTTAACGACTTAGTTTGCGGTCACTGTTGGGAACTCAGCCCCTGCCCCTCGTCAGCAGCAGCTTCTGCTTGACACTCAAGCAGCTAATGCGTTAAAAAATAGCAAGTGATAAGAAAAGATTTGAGATCAAACACTAAAAAAAACAAAAGTCGATTTAATCCCATTTAGTTAAGGCTGACATACAACAATGCATTTTTAATCGAATTAATGTTATTATTAAACGAAACAAAATATTTCACAAATGGCATTGTATTTAGCTTCAATCTAAATAATATTAATATACTGCAAAACTTGAATCTTTCATATTAAATCGAATCTAAACCTTTTAAAGTTTTGGTTATTGTAATGGGTTAATTTTGCCTCCAAAAGTTTTGCATTATTGAACATACCCTTATCCAATACCAATGTCCCTTACTTATTTTCAATAAAAAAATTTGTTTTCAAAAAATATATTTGCGAAAATTGCATTATTAGTATAAAAAGCTACCTCACAACTGATGAACTGATTAATTTAATGCATTGCTTATTGGATTAAGTTCAAATTCCCAGAATAATTATGCAATGCAATCTTGATTTTTGGACTTCTTTAAAAAGAGATTAAAGTAAATTTATGCCTGGTCAAATTTTGTAAAAAGAAAAGAGTTCGCAGAATTTGCTTGTATCGTTTGCCATTTTGATATTTGACACGGCTACAGCTTAATCCTTTTAGTTGTAGGGCATACGAAATGTCATGCGTTTCATTCTCGTCGCCGCTTTGTTCCGATTTCAGCTCTGATGAGGGTCACACAGCTGGCGAACAACGGCGAGGTCGCACTTGGCGTGTGGTTGGTACTTTCAATTAAAATTTCAACGTGCACGTAACAACTTTTATTGAAATTACGACTGCAGGCAGCTGCACACACACACACAGACACCCCCACAAATGCATGCATGTATGTACATAAGCCCATTCAAACATGTCCACTGCCAGCGCATACTTCATTGCATACTTCGCCGGGCCTGTGGCACATTCGTGAAAGGTGTGTGGCACGTGGTGGTGTGTGTGTGTGTGTGTGCCGCCATTTGTGGCGCCTGCCTCTAATGAAGACCAAAACACAAAGCTTTCGCCTAGCTTGGAATTCACAGTGAGCAAATGCGCAACAAATGAATGAGCTGACATATCTCGGGCATGTAAATTCCATTGGTTACCCCCCGAATACGATTCGTAGAGCTGTGTGGAGGTCAAATGGACGGCATTTTCGCATCCGATAACAAATATTGCGGATATTTGATTAATGTTTCTACGGGTGAAAGTGGGGGCAGTTTAACCCAACTAAAGTGCGGGGACAAAAACGAAGAAGAAACAACGAGCTCAACAACAAAAAACGAGCTTCAACTGCGACAATAAAATGTTCCTTCTTTCTATTCATGTATTCACATAATCCAAGATGAAAAATAGATTTTACCAAAAAATTTTACTGCGCAAAATGCTGACAAGGACATTCCGCCATACTGAGCTGAACACGCTGATGGCTCCGGAGGTGGTGCGGCGAGCGGTTGCTTGGCCCGCCTGGGATGTTACATCAGCTAAATGGTTAAGCGCACTAGTCTGAACACTAAAAAAAAGTCTACAAATTTTTAGAAAAACAGAAAAGGATAAATTGAGCGACGACAACTCTGAACGGGGATAGAACTAGCATTGGTGTTGCTTTCTCTGATTATTTCTCTCAGTCTTTCTCGCATCTTTACGTCATTTCTCTCTATGTCCACTGACTTTGCTACATGACAATGAAAATCTGCATTGCTTTTATATGGCTAACTTTTGATGCCCTAGTTCCATCTTTAAGCTTAAGCACTTTATAGATACTTTTAACTACCAAACTATATTTAATTATTTCATCTAGAAAATTAAGATATTGATAAATTTCAACTATGTTTTAGTTGTATAGTATATACATATAAACTTGGGCAGAAATTCAAAAAATATTTATATTTAAACGTATCAGTCGTTTAAAAATATGTTAAATAATCATTAAAATGTAAATTGTGGTTGTGTAAAATTATATTTCTTCAGATAATAAAAAATAATATATAATAATAATAAAATACTTTGTTCCTAAATAAAGGGCACATAGTATGTAAGATAAAATTGGAAGTGCATCATTCAAAAATAATTAACTCCTATATTTTCAAATATTTATTTTGAAATTTGGAAATAAATAAAAATAAAAAATATATACTGCAATAATTAGAATTAGAATCTCAGAAGCTTATGTTAGTTAAAGAAATGTCAGTGTTTAATAGGATATGAATATTAAGTATTAAATATTTAACAAAGGTTTACTTCGTTAGGGTATTAGAAATTCGTATCACTTAAAGTAATTCGGCTTGTCTGTTTTTCTTTGCTGCCGTTTCGGTGCTTCGTTTGGAAATTGTCATTTTAGTATTTCGAATTCCCAGCACTGCTGATTTTCTGCTGTTTCTGCAGTTTTGCAGCTTCCTTTTTGTGCCGCCGACGTCGCCGGTGCCCTTAGTTGCTGCCCCTCCGCTGCCGCCCACTCCTGTGAGTATTTGGTTGGCATTGCTGAATTAAACCAATCACTACTATTTTCACACTTAACTTGCAATTTGCATAAAATATTACCCAAGACCCAACAGTCAAGCAGGCGTTGTCACTGGGGATGCCATTTGGTGTGGGGGTTGTTTTCGGGGTGTTCTAGGTTGGACGGGGGCTCACAAGATGTTGGCGCTTGCAAATAAGTACGCAGCCATTGACAGTTGCGTGCGAATTTCTTTTTATTTCTTTATATATTTTTTACACAATCACAAACACACATTCACATACTTGGGGCATTGAATTTGTGTTTAGTTGTGCAAAAGAAAAAGTAGAAAACCATTTTATGTGCTGCCAACGCATTCAACACGCGCGCAAATCCTGACTTTGTTTTTGTGTCAGAAATGTGAAATGATTAAATTTTCGTTACGAGTGTATTTATGTGTATTTGGTTTAGTATATTTCTAGTATATTTATGCAGAGTGCGTGTGCAGTCATTAGTGCAAATGTTGCCTAAAACTCACAAAACTATGAAACTACGAAAACTTAACTAAACGCAACTCGAAACAACCCATTACGCTACATTTAACAAATAGGTTAGATCCAGACAACACAAGCGCGATGAGGGGCAGTGCCGCCCCTCTCCCCCTACCTTCGCCCCTAAAAAAGCATAGCTTTAATGTGTGCCTTTGACGAGCGCTGACAAAGGCTTTTCAAGCAGCTCGCGCGCACTGAGGACATTAAATGCGCGTTTTGCACATGTCCGAAACAGAGAAATGGGCTCGTTCTCTTGGCCAACTTGCTGCTGCTGTGTCCCAGACAAAGGTGAAGTGTGTGGGCTGTGCGCGTGTGAGAAAGCTAAAAATGTATATATCAAAAAACAACATTGAATTTGTGCAAAATCACTCGGCTGGACGTGTGCTTACGATGAACTTCTAGCTCACTACGATTAATATATTTAAACATTTATATGAATTAGACTAGAGTTGAACTCCAGTTACACACTGCAGAAATTAAATTAACTTTTGTGTCATTGATTTCAACAGTGCTTATCAAAATCGATTAAGTTATGCTTTGCTAGTTTAAATTCGAACATTTGCATTGACCAAATATTTATATAGATTTGTATAGATTTGACTAAAAATGTTGTTTTCATTTTTAAATAGAGAATTTATCAAGAGGCCAAACCATAACGCAAACTACATTCCTTATTAAAATCGGCTGAGCATTGTCAAAGTTAAGATAGTTTAAAATTTGTGAGTTTTTTATTTCGAAAAAAATAATTGTTTTATAAAATCGATTTATTTTTGACAATGTTATAATAGTTTCATATTTGCTTTGTAAGCAAATTTATGGAGAAAATGTAAACATGGATTTTGGCCAAAAATGTTGTTACTGAATTTAAACGTAATAATCTTAAGTTTAAATACTGTGCAAAAAGTTACTGCAGCAAAATCGGACTCTAATAAAAATGTTATTCAATTTTGATTCCAAATTGTCTAATTACTTCATGTAATCTATTGATTGACATGCACTGAAAATGTTGCAACACAAATGATTAAATCAGATCATTGAAATGCAACAAAATATTTGTTCGAAAAATCCATTTGCGCAACACAATGCAATTGTCCGTTTGCAACAGCTGTAAATGCTCTAATGTTGCCACTGGCTGTGTTTACAGCCCTCAAAGCACTCTAATGCCAACATACAATAAGCACACACTCGCAGACCACACACATACACACACTCGCACACACATGAGCAGCGTGAAGCGCTGGCATTGTGTTAACAAATACACTTAGGCAAACACATAATTTCGAGTATTTAACTAAAATAAACAGGGTGTAAAACATTTTATTGCATGTGATGTGGCCCCTTTTCGGCTGTGTGTGCCCATCCTGCCCCTTGCTGTCCTGTGTTATCTGTTTTTTTTTCTGTTTTTTTCAGCGCTTACGCTTTGCATTTTAACAGTTGCACTTGCACAGACAGTGGCAAACAATCGGACACATATACACACTGAATATTTGCATTTCAGTCACTTGCACTTTTGACTGCTGATGCTGCTGCTGCTGCTGATGCTGATGCTACTGCTACTGCTGCTAGCCCTGCGCTTGTCTATGCCCTGCATCCAACTCTCCCTCAACCACGCTGCTTGGCAGCTCTGATCCTTTTACTCTTCAGTGTCTCTCACTTGGTTTTTTGCCTGGCACTTTAGCACATTTCCATTTGCAATTGTTATATCCTTCTTTGTGCTCAAACATTTGTGGGTGTCCATGGGTGTGTGTGTATGTGTGTGTGTGCGGCTGCGTGCCTCAAGCATTTTGCTTTCTTGCATTTTCTATTAAACAATATGCCGCTTAAAGAGCGGCACGCGTAAATATTCATAAAAAAGAAAGCGCAAAAAAACTTGGCATGCAGCTAATTAAAAGAGCTGTAAATTACGCGAGATGTGAGCCAGCTAAATGCAAATGCAAATGCAAACCTTAAATAGCAGCCGAACGGGATGAGGGAAAGGGAAGGTTCTGCTGCTTGTGCGTGGTATGGAACGGTCACCTTAATTAAAATGCACAATTTTGCACTTTTGGCCAGCGAGCGTTTGCTGCGGCGGTTTGTGCTGCATTTGCATTAAAAGCGCTGGCGCCAACAACAACAACAACAACAACAACAACTACAACAACTACAACAATGTCACCAAAAAGCTAAAAAAAAGTAGCTCTTGGCTACTTCACTTCGCCACTGTCATGCAATTTATTTGCCAACTACTTTACACTTTTTGCATTTGGCTGCCGCTCTTCGAGTTGTCCTTGTCGTATTGGGCTTTATTTTTTATGAATTCCACCCTTTCTCCCCTTGCCCCAACTGATGTAATTTTGTTGCGGTCTGCGTTCATTTCGCGTATGAGCGAGCGTCGCACTTCGGCAGGCGTGCGCCTCGCCACGCCCCTCCTCTTGCCACGCCTGTGTGGCATTCACAATTAAAAAGCTCAACACAAAATTTACATTGTCGCTTGATGGTCTGGCGGCCAAAACTCTGCACAGACAGCAACAGCAGAGACGGACACAGTCGTCATCATCATCATCATCATCATAATCATCAGCAGCAGCTTTAAGCCGGACAGACAGTTGCTGCCGGTTTGGGCTTCCCTTCAGTGCGGGTATGAAAAGCGGGTATATGTATATACCACAAACCTAAATGAAAACTATTTAATACAGTTTGAAGTGCGTAAATGAGAACTTCATTGTTCGTGAGTACTGATCGGTTTTATTTTTGGAAAATTTTAATTGCAAGGATAAAAAGTGTTTAAGGAAAACATTGAAATCCACCTTTATATGCGGAAAATGAGTAGAAAAAGTGAAAGTGGCTCGTTAATATTCATTTCACGGACAGAAAATAAGATGAAAATAGATTTTGATTTTATAAAAAACACTTTGCCCAGACATCGCCGTCTGATCAAATTTTGTTCCATGTTTTAAGAATCTACGTAATAAATTGAAAAATGCCGATCCATATGAAAATGTTGTCCATAAATATTAACATAAATAAACAAACAATCGCTTTTCGACAAATTCACCCGTCTGAAAGGGAATTGAGAGTTTTAGTTTTAATTTGTTCTTGATTAACCCTCCCTATGGGCGAAAAATTGGATGATAACTGATTTTAAGTTGAATAATACTTTGAACGAGCAACACCGGGTAATGCTGATAAATATAAATGTACATATTTATATAGATAAAGACAAAATATAAAGAAAATATAAACTTTACCTCCAGATATGTATCAGTTTCATTGATTATAGAGACGATATAGACCACCGTTTATAGGGTGTGTCATAGTCAGTTATTATCAATTTTGGTCTACTTAGTGGTCGGTTTTTTGGTTAGGCCCGAATATGACGTTGGTGCGCCATAAAATTGTAACGCCACTTTATGCGTTTTATGCTTTATGACCACAAATGAGCGCACACAATGCTACAGTCAGACAGCCAGGGGAGTCCCAGCCCTTTTCTCTCACCCTCTGTCTCTCGCTCGCACGTTCTCCGGCTGTCTCTTACTGTTGGCGGTGCAACTTTTATGCACGCACACATACATAGAATTTGATTATGGCACGCTTGCCATTTGGCACTGTTCTACAGTGCTGGTTTTTACTTCTGTTTTGGTTTTCTCATGTTGCATAAATGCTGAACTTTTTAATTTTAATTGTTAAAAGCTTTTTTGCTAAAATAAAAACGGGGCGAACAAAAACTGGCCACGACACGCTGACTGCATTTCGTACTCGGCCATAACATTCAGGCAACATTAATGCATTAAAACGCGCGCACAATCACAACTGTCCCAACAGTTCAGAATCCGCAGCACTCAGTTCTCAGTGCCCCTCGTGTTTCCAACTGCTGGCTCGCATTTCACATATTCATATGACGGTCAGTAGTGCGCCATGTGCAACAGTTTTGCCGTCTGATAAATTAAACAGCACACACACACACACACTCAAACATACACGTACATCACACAACATATATACAAGCGACAACAGACGAGACCCGAAGCCAATCCGTGAGCAGTTAAAGCACTGGTCTGGTCTTCTTTGCAGGCCATAAACCACGCACACGGGCATGCCGTTGTGGTGCCACGCCCACCTGGCCAGAGACCAGCGGCTGGTCGTCTGACTCGTGTGACTGGCTTATGCAATATTAAGCATACGCCATGCTGCCTGCCATTCATAGATAAATTGCCCCGCGCGTTTAATATGAAAAGTTATGGCGCTTGCAATTAAAATTGCCGCAAACATGGCGCCAGAAACTTTAAAGAATCGCCATAAAATTCTGCACAAATCTGTGCATCAACAGATAAATAACATAAATATATGTCCTCAAGCCCTTCAAGTGGAAACTGGCGATTCTGAAAGCTCGCGAACGTATTCTTAATGGAAAAGGAAAGGGCACCTTTTGAAACAACATGTTTTTTTCTGAGAGGTGCATTAAACCTAACGAGTATTCTCGGAGTCGTAAATGTAAATGCAGACAAAGCGCTTGCTAAGAAGGGGTTCAAATAGATCATAATAAGAAAGAAATACCTGGAGAGCCGACCAATGCGAAGTCGTATTAAGATAGCTTTAAAACTCCTCTGAGTTATTCCCTAATAATTTGCATAGAAATAGACAGACTGACAGCCGAACAAATGGATATTATTATATCGGCTCGACTGTTGTTACTGATAAAGAACACACATATTTTATAAAATCAGAGACGTATCCTTCTATGCATATGACGTGGCAAAAAAAGAACACCTTTGCTATGTTATAAATAAATATTATTTAAAGATTTCTAAACCCATTTCCCCTATAATAGCAACTGCAATTAAACATTTATCAGACAATTTAATATGTTCCAATTTGTACAAAAATACCAGACTATTAACAAATAAAACAAAATATTCCTGCAAAAGCTCCAAAAGAATGTTGTATGAAGAAGAAGATTGCTAATTTAGGCTTAAAATTAAATGTTTAC
Source organism: Drosophila robusta (assembly GCA_035043565.1). Lineage (NCBI taxonomy): Eukaryota > Metazoa > Arthropoda > Insecta > Diptera > Drosophilidae > Drosophila > Drosophila robusta. The sequence continues at coordinate 6,556,862 of JAWNMW010000235.1, forward strand.
TTTTCTTTCATAATCTGAATAACTTTTGTTCAATAATTCATGCTTATTGTTAAATTTGAAGTAACATAATATCGTAACTAATTGTTCATAAATATAAATTTCAAACTCTAAAGAAAACGCACAAGTTATTTTTAGGCCATCTTGGCAAATCAGAAAGGTAAAAATGCTGCAATTTGCACTTAAATTCAGCAATTGTTTGGCTTCATATATTCATAAACATTTAATTCCATACATAATCCGACTTAATTTTTTGTAAACGATTTCTAGGGGATTTTCACAATCCATACAATTCCATTATGAATAGCAACGGCGATGTCTTCTTGTTGTATGTGTCTTGCCTTGATAATTTCGAGATAAACCAACTACATATTTGCACATATGTATATATATATGCATGCCTGCCAGACCATAATACAATCTTGCAGGCACACACATTCCCACACACCCCCACACACACATTCACACACAGCAGGCGCTCGCTTACAAATTTTGTAATCCTTTAACGATGCGAGCGACTTCCGCCTTTTGCTCTTGCGCACGACTCCACAGGCAGCTGGCTGGTTGTCTGCCCGGCTGCCCGCCTGGGATGATGGTGTCATTGTCTTGTGTTCGTGTGCCTCATCATCGCATAATTAATCTTCAAAAAAATCATCAGTCGTCGCTGGCATTAATCTTTGTTAAAACGTTTCACGCAACTTTTGGTCCATTGTTACACATACGCCGTGTGCGCCGCATACAAATTGAGGCTTTCGAATTGTTGTTGTTGTTTTCGAGCTCATATCATAATTGTGCGGCTGTTGTTTCTTGTTGCTTGTCGTTGTTGTTGTACTGTTTGGCATGGCAAAATATGAGTGTTTACTTTGAAGCCCACTTTGTTTTTATCTACCAATTTCCTTAGCCAAAAAGACTTAAAGCCTCATGTGTGCACAGTTTTAACACTTTACAGACTCCACTTCGAAGGCGGAACTGGGCTTGAGAGGGGCGAGGTTGGGGAAGGGGCATGCAATGGAGTCAACTGAGTTCACTTCACTTGCAATGATAAATGATGGCCTTACATAATGCAACTGCTGACAGGCACAAGGCTGTCAGGGGTGGATTGTCTGTGTGTGTGTCTCTCTCTAACGGTGTGGTTATAATAGAAAATAATGAATGATATGTTTTTGACACGTTGCCGCTGTCAGTGGGCCCCATTCAATTTTAGATCTTTGCTTCTTTTTGTCGCGACGCTTTAAGTTTTCTGTTTGCCGTCGTCTCGCGTCGCGGGTTATAGAGAAAGGCATCTTTGGCATTGACACTGCTGACTACTACAAACAGCAACAACAATAACAACACCGAGAATAACAACAACCAGCAGCTGCTACAGGAAAAGCTTGTGCTCTTCATCATGCTCAATTTGCGCGAATTGTGTTGTCTTGTCTTGTTTCATCTCTCACGTCTCTCGTCTTTGGCCGACTGGCCCCCTCGCGCTGCTGTCTGTCCCTTGTTCAGTTGTCTGTTGTCTACCCTGTTCTTCTGTTGTCTGTTGTCAGTTGTCTGCCGTTCGCGTTTTTTTTTTTTTGGTTTTTTTTTTTTGGGTGCCTTCTTGAGTATTTGCTCTGCGTTCGCCATTGATTTAAATATTTTTGACACTTGGAGTTGGATAATTGCGAACATTAATCATGGCCTAACAGCTGCCATGGTGAGCATGTGTGCTCGACTGCCTCTAGTGTTCTCATTTCAATATCTCTACCCCCTTCTCTCTCTCACTCTCTTCGTCTCCCTGTTTATCGCTGTTTCTTTCCGTGTTTGCTCAGCTGTCTGCATTTGAGGCATCAAATTTTCGTCATGTAGCGTCCATATTCAAAAATTTTTGTAGCATACTTTTGCGAGCTTGCGAAATGGCGCAGTAAACTTTATTCTTAAAGGCCAAAAAGTAGCTTATTGTTGCTTGAGCTATGATTTAATACTCATAATATATATTTTTAGTACTTTTGGAGATATTATTAAAAAATTGAAATTATCTACAGTTATTTCTCGCTTTTAGTAATTAACTAAATCTGTATCCCCCACAATTTTAAATCGAGATTCAAAAGGACTCATTGAATATTTAATATTTATTTAATGATATTTAATTAATGCATTCAAGTTTCGTGCAATTTCCTGTAAAGTGATAAAATTTGCTACCGCTCGAATTCATGTAAAAATAGCGCACAGTTTTAAAGGTGACTTAAAAGTGGGTTAAAGCATGATTTCCTTTAAAAATTTCTTAAATTTAATTTCTAATGACTACTCCCGCCCCGGCAATTCGAAGAAACCTATGGCCAATGTTTTAGAATCACAGTTTGAAAGTCGCAGCTTAAGTCTTATCGCTTATAGTTACAGTTTGAGAGAAATATTTTGAAAGTCACAGCTTAGCGTCATTGTTTGACTGTCACAGTAAGGGGAAGCAGTTTGAAAGTCAGCCTTAGAGAAGCTCAGTAAATGTGAGTTTTGAGTCGAAATTTAGGCGTGTTAGTGTAAAAGTCACAGTAATTGTGTGAAATGCCTTTCTAATGACAAATTTTGAGAGTCACAGTTTGTGAATCCTAGTGTAAGAGTTATGGTTTCAGGATAATTCCCTTTCCAAGAAACCACTTTCCCACCACTTTTCAGCTTTTCGTCAGACTATATTTCCCTGATTTTTGAAGCATACTTATTTGCGCCTTACAGTTTCTCGATTTAAATATACTATATACACTTGTATCTTTTGTTTCAGAGCAACACCCACTTTAATGATTAGACAGTCGTTGGTATTGCCTTCGACCACGCCCACTTAGCAATTAGGCGCTAACAGTTACTTTTTCACTAGGCAGCATCCAACGAAGTGCCGGCAATCTGTTTGGCGTTTCAGTTGCCGCCTCGTCAATTTATCACCAAATCAATCAAAAGACTTAAGCATGCCTGTCGCTATTCCTGCTGCTGTTTCGGCTGCTGCTGCGGCCGCTGCTGTTCCAGCTGCTGCTGCTGCCAACTGCCCTTTGCATGTGTGAAAAATGCTTTCAAATTGAGGCCAAGAGGTCGCACACCATCGCTGCCTTTGACCGTTTGCCGTGAAAATTTATTTGATTGCAGGCAATAAGCAACTGCTAATATGACACAAGCTGATGCCCTCTCCCAGTCGCCTGTCGCTCACACAGCAACGTTTGCACAGACGAGCTACGCTTCGGTGACTAATGCCAACTGGATGTGTGTGTGTGTGGGTGTGTCTAGGGGCTTGCTCAGCACATATACCGCTGCTGGTTTGATTTTATGAACTGTCTGTGAAGTTGCTGTAAAGCTGATGCACAGCTATTGCGACAGGGACACGCAATCTCAGCATTGCTGCTGCTGCTGCTGTTCCGCTCACCGCTCTCAGCTATATTTGCTGGCCAAATTGCTTGTGATGAAGACAGCCAAGCGTCAATCAGTCAGCTGCTCCGTCTACGGCTCTGTAGCTGGCTCTGAATGCTGTCTATGTCTCGCATGCCGTCTGCATGTCCTGTTCTGCCCAACTGTCCTGCTGCCTGTCAGTTAACATGCCTTTTGCGTTTGCCATCTCATAGAGCTCTCTCTCTCTCTCTCTCTCACTCTCTCTTTGGCCATGGGCGCTGGCAGAGTCGTATCGGCCGGAGCTCTCGGCTCGTCGAGAGATAATCACTTTGGGAAATTGCTCATGAATGATTTGTTGGCATAAATCAATTTGATTGATGAGCGTCAATATACTTATATGCCGCTTTGATGTGGGCAATTCCAGAAATCGCAAACACACACAGTTATACGGGCCAGTCTGTGTGTGTGTATGCGTGTGTGTGTGTGTGTCTGTATTGGGCTTTTGTGTAGGCCAACTAATTGATCAATTAAGCATCAATTGCTTGGCTGGGCGAGCTGCGGGTCTGCCCTTTACACTAGCCCTCATCTGCAGCAGCAGCGCACTAAGCAACTGATGCGCTGCAAGTGTGCGGGGAATACGGTGCAGCCTGATGTGGATGTGGCAAGTGGAAACAGTTGCAACAGCAGCAGCAGCAGTTTGGTCTATAAAACAAGAAGCTGGCGCTAACTTTCTGCTATTTCAACTTGAGTTGTTATGACACTTTTAATAACTTTATTATTGCATTTACATAGTAGCAGGGCATGCAAGACACGCCCACGACCACGCCCACCTCCCTCCCCCTGCCGTTGCTCCGCCAAACAACAAGCAAGTTGCCTGTTTAAGTGCTTTACTGTGCGCGTGAGTGTGTGTGTAGGTTCCTTGCTTCTCACTGCATATGCTTGAAGTTGCCTCTAGGTGTGTGTGTGTGTGTGTGTTTGTGTGTGCGTATTTCTTGGCTGTCTATGCAATTAAAAGTTTAATATAATTAAATGGTTTTATGACTTTGACTGCACAGGAAAGCCTCGGCAGCTCCTTAAGGAGCTTTTCAGCTGCCCGCCTCGCACGTTTTTCGGTGTCGCCCGTAAAGTCCTAGCCCGGTAAATACGTGCACTTTAAAAACCCGACTGACTGCGAATGGAACCTGCTTTTGAGTCGACTCCTATCAAAGTGATTAAGCCATCAAAGTTTGCGCTCGACACGCAGCATTAACGCTTCGACTTTGCTTAGCTTGCGCGAGGGGATTCCCAACTCCGATTCCAATAGCGTCTCCGATTGCGAGTGCAGCCATCAGTTTGGCCCCTGCACGAAGATGCCGATAATTACTTGGCCAGTGCGCCATCAGCAGAAATTGGCTGCCAGTAGTTAAGGCCAGGACAAACGACATGGGACACAGGACGCTGGACACGCGCAGGACGCGGGACGTTCGACGCACGATGAGCAAAAAGATTTTTTGGCCGAAAATGTCGTTGCCACAAATCTCGTGTGACAGCTCTGACCAACGGCTGGATCTGAACATGGGCGTTGCTTATAAATGATGTCAGCGGGCACGCCCATTGACAAACACGAGATTGCTCTAATTTATTTATGGCCAAAACATGCGCAGATAAATATAGGCCGGCAATTGTTGTTAGTTGTAAGTTGGCTTGTCAAGCTGGGTGAAATGTATGTTCCTCTCTACTTCAATAGGCAAATGCTGGGAAGCATTTAAAAGATATTTGTACAGTTGTTAAACTCAGTAAAAGCAGAAAATATGTTCAGATCTCTTGATCAAAATCAACTATATTTGCTTAACTCACTGCCCGTCCAGCTTTTTGTTCAAGTCTTTTTGAGCTAAAAAGAAAATAAACCAAATATAATTCTATTTTTTATTCTTTCCCTATATAATTTGTGTCGTTTCAATGTTAATTAATGAATTCTTTGAGGACTCTTATTTAAAAGAAAATGAACTAAAGCAGCTTAACATATTTAAAATACACATATATGTATTATAGATGCTCCATCAGCTTGAACAGCTGTTTTTGTTAAAATTCAATCATACATGATTCCTTTATATTTTTATACTCGTTCGCAAAGTGAAAAGAGTATATTGGGTTTGTGCTATGTTCGTCTTGCTGTCCGTCCATCTGTCCGGGTAAACGCAAGGTTTGACATTTGAGAATATATACTTATATATACCCGGGTCAGACAAAATGTTAAGATTTTTGTGCCACGCCCACTGGACGGCTGGCAAATCGATAACATGACGATCGCAAATCGATAAAAGGTGAATATTTCGGTTACGTCCGACTGCAACGTTCTTACTTGTTTTTCATTTAAGCAGTCTCACCAAAACAATGTTCTTTACATCATTTTATTATTTAATGTAGCTTGCGATGTATATTTACTATATTATTATATGTAGTTTGAATCAAATATTGGTCCAAAAATGCACAGTAGAGTTTGTTCTCACGATAGGCCCTCTTGCAAACTAAAAATTAGTTTAAATGATAAGTAATGTAATTCTATAATCCCACATTAGCAAACTTTACAAAAACAATCTTAATTGATTAATTTGAACGGTATATTTTAATATAAAAAATATTTTCTGCGAAAAAACACAATTAAGCCGATTAGCTTAACATACATTTACTTACCACTTATATCAATTAAATTTCTTGATAAATTGCTACGAATGTTTCTTCCATACCAATATCTAAATAACGCCCACTAAGCATTAATTAAAGCATTTGCAACATATATAAAAAGTTATTTTAAAATAATTAATTTTTTTAGCAGAAATATGCGTGCAGATTAGTGTATCTGTTTATCTATATATATATATAAATTTTTTATAAACATTTCCATTCTACGAATGCCATTAAGCACATTTTGAATGGCTTACAAGAGCAAAATTTGTTATAGAACTAGGAGAAACATATATAATACAAATTAATTGCCATCAACTCGAAAGGTTTAGGCCGCAAAAACTTTCGACCGAGTATTCGGAGTATTTTCCTTGTGCAGTTTTTGGGCCCCGTTGTCCGCGTTGGTTCATGGTTCAAATTAGTAGCTCGTGGGCATTTTAATTGTGTTTGTAATGCGACAGCCCCTCTCCGAACCACCTCCCCCACCCAGTGTGGCCAAGTTGTGTGCGTTAAAAAATTAAATGAAAATGAATTCATTTGTACCCTTTTCAAAGCGGCATAAAAAATGGTAACGAGCGACGCTTTGTAAGACGTGGGCAGGGGGCGAAATGACTTAACTCATTTAATGCGCCTCTAATGGGATACAATTTAAATTTAATTGATTTGCCCGGCCAGGCTTTTATGGCCGCAAAAATTTTCTCGAAATTAAAAAATGCCTGGGCAAAAAAAATTTGAACAAAAAGAGAAAAAATAAGAAGCGCTTTAAAAGGGCCGCAAGATTAATTTATGTCTTGTGCTTGGGCTATTGATTAAATATGCAACGCTCAAGAGGGAGGTAGAGAGATTTCTGACAACGCCTGGTGGCGCCTCAAAAAGCAAACGCCTGACAACACTATGTTTTTGCGAGTGGCTCCCGCTGATTTATTGGTTTAATGCACCCGACGCAGTTAGCTGGTAACAGGAGGCAGCAGCAGCAGCAGCAGCAGCAGCGGGCACCTTGCCACCCGCATAAACATGGCGCAACAAACCGCAGTTGGTACGCGGCCGCCGCTGCTGCTGCTGTTGGCCATATCACAGACACGCCAACTGGCAACTGGCAACAATGGGGCGCCGGGCGAGTGAACCTTTGCTGCCCGCAACCATTTCTTAGCATGGCAGCTAATTTATGTGCGCACGCCGCACCAGAAGAAAATGCTAGCGAAAGGATACCGGGAGCAAGGCGCCAGAAGCCATTTTCATAGTGAGAATTATGCTTGAAAGTGGGCGCTAAGAATGGGAGGGGTGGGGCGTGGGGCAAGGCAAGGCGCAAATGTCAGCGCGTATAAAAATTCGCATTTTAATATTTGCCAGTAAGCTGCGCAGCGTTGGCAGCTGATTTGAGCAAAGCAGCGCACCCCTCTCCCCCACTCCCCTCCTCGCTCCATCTGGCCCTTAGCTGCAGCCATTTTGGTCGCCCGATTGTTTGCCTGCCATTTTATCTGTGCCCAACAGCTGGCGTTTGTTTGCGGTGCCGACGACATCGCGTGTTGACTTTTGCGTCTGAGCCACCTTTCAACTGCAACTAATTTATTTTATTTGCAAGCAGGCGACGCAGGCGTCCTCGACTCCGCATCATGCCCCATCGCCTGTCTCTAAATATGATTCAAAACAAGCATTATAAAATGTATTGCATAGCGCAGGGTGCTCTGCCTGCTGCACTTGATATAAAGTGTTGTGATGTTAAGAGCTCCAGGTGCTGCCTAGTGTTGTCTAGTGCTGCCTTTTCCTGCCTGGTCGCGTTGCCGCATCATCTTCATGGACAGGCTGTAAATGAGTTTTGTTATCTGCAAACAAATTGCGTTACTTCTGATGCCCGTTGAGCGTGCCTGCGGACCAGGCTTGTTGCGCAAACTGGCGAGCTTTATGATTGTATGCTCACTCTGCACCTCTTTCAGCAGCATCAAATGAGCATTTGCTACACTGCTTATTTCAAGGCAGCTAATGCTTCTGTCAAGCATGATCGTGGGGCAAAGAATTGAAAAAGATTTCGTTTAAACTGGGAGTCCACAGCATATTAAACTTTTTTTAAGCCACAGCGCAGTTGGCCCGAGATTGCAAATATGAAATGAAAATGTTAGGACTCATTATAATCAGATTAATCAGATTATCGATTTTCGAAGTACTGCGTTGTTTTATTAAAATCTTCGCTTGATATATTGTAGCTTATATTCCATATTTTAAGACTCTAGAATTTATTACCTCTGAGATCGCCTAACGGACAGATAGGAGAAATCTTTTTTTGCCTGTTACATATTTTTGCACTATACTATTTGTTACATCATTTTCAATGGTTTATATACCCTATAAAACTGTCAAAACACAATTTAGCATAATTAAAAAAATAAATAAATAAATAACGCAAACTGATATGCTCGTAAATTTAAAGCTTTTAGGCGGCTGCCAAACTGTTGCGCTTGCGGTTCATTGCGACTGTTGATTTCATTAAAATATTTGCTCATGTTTATTGGGCAATAATAACAACAACAATAATGCACTTAATTACAGCTGCATTATAACGTTACAATGGTTATTATTACATTAACCAAACTGAGCGCCGACTCGGCCGCATTTATAAAATACGCATTAAAATATGGCTTGGCTGCCCGCAATTAATGTTGGCAAAAAAAAACACCCACCCACTCCGAAAGCAGGTTGTGTTGGCGCGAGTAAAATTTCAAATATAAATTAAAATTTTATGGCCATATACGATAAATTTTAATGTTTTGCCCAGAAGTAACGGGCTATGAGACATGGCACAAAACTCTTTAACGAGGGCCACAATTAATGCGCGCTTTAGTGAGATGATCGCATTTATTACTTTTATATATACTTACTTTTAATTACCAGTCAAGGTTGGTGTGCAATGTAAATGGAACTCTTTTGAATTATGGCTGTAAGCCCCAAAAAATAACTGTTGGTGGTTCGGGTCAAGGTAATAGAGTAAGACGCATCCAAAGTTTGGGGAAAATGTTCCTATGCGGTGCGTCTCCCTTTAAAACTAGATTTAATTAAAAATTAAAAAGGTGGACAAATTTACAAACCAAATATGTAAATTATAAGTTTGACTTCGATTTTGGATTTTTCTGGTTTGGTTAAAAGTTTATTTAAGTTGAAGATCAGTTTAAGCCCTGTTAGAAGCCTTGTCCTAAATATGAAACAAGTGTATATTTAAAAACCAAAATCATTTGAAAGCTAATAGAACTGCAAGACCTTCAAATAAAGAACACCAAATTCTGCAATTGTTCTTTATATGAATTTGATAGTCTGTTACTTCAGCAGTCTCTTGGTCTCTTCATTCAGCCTTTAGCAATTCATAAAAATGTAATTTTGTGGTACGCATGACATTCAATATGCTGCCATTGTTCGATACGTATACGCACCGTTTGGCGGCGCACAGGTTGAATGCGCTTTGTTGTTTAGTCGAGCCTTTAGGCCATTTTCCGTCACACACACACGCACACATCAGTTGATTTCTACGGCTAGTTCATTGTGTGCTCATCATTATTAATTTCCAAGCTATAAATTTCACTTTGCCACATTCCTGAAGGCCATACCCGCAGCCTGTCCTGCCACTGTCCGTGTCCCTGTCCCTGCCCCTGTCCCTACCCGCTAGGTATGCAGAGACTCACCTTTTAGCACGCTCGAAAAGCTTTGGGGTTTCTTTTCTTGTCTGTGATGTAGCAGCAGAGGGCATATTATTAACATCGAGAAATATGTGACGCATTTAAGGATGCATTTGTGACACTTTTATATATACTTTCTTTTCAGTTTTAAGGCAATGTTGATGAAACTTGGCATAGATCGGACTTTCATATAGCCGCCAACTATAGGTTTTGCAAAATATCCCGAGCAAAGATAGTAATTGAAAGCAATCAAAATACAACAGAATATATTTTGTAATAGAAATAAATAACAACTTAAATATTTTGCCAAAAACACGAAAACCTTCAGAAATTTTCATATTGTCTGCCAGGGTATTTAATCTGCGGCGCCTTGAAGATAACTGTGCTTGTATTTTTTTGTATTCTGACCGATTCAACGACTCCTCCTTTCAGTCGCCGTGCTGCATCTTTTGTTTATGCCACACAATGGCGTTGCCGCAGGTTTTTAGTGCCTGCCATTGTCTTGCTTTCTCTTGCTCTCTCTATCGCGAACTCACTCTGTCGCTGTGGTCATAAAATGCAATGGAATTTCATATAGCGGTATTCTATATGTTAGCACTTATGTACATGTACTATATGTATCGGGGCACTGGCATTATGTTTTTTGTATAATGTGCGCAAACATTTTGCGCTGCGGCACGTAAAAAATGCAAGCCAAAAACTTTTGCAGCCACAAGCATGGCGTGTGTGTGTGTAACAATGAGGTGTATGTCAGTGCATTTGATGTTTAATCAATTGAAAATGGTAGCGTGCATATGTGTGTGTGTGTGTGTGTGTGTGTGTGGGTGTTGGTGTCAGTGTCAGTGTGTATGTGTGCACACATCAAGTCAATTGTTTGGCCTCAGAACCGAGCCAGAGTTCCTGCCTCCGCCTGGCCAAGCTTGACTTCCGCATTTGGCGACTGTTTGCCCAGCGCAAACTGCAGCCTATAGTGCGGCAATCTTAAGATGCTTGGGATAAAACATTATCCGGATTCCAATGTGCGTGTGCGGCTTTGACTTTGTCGGCATGGCCCTTTCTGCCACAACTCTATTCAATGGAAATCTATCGTTCGGCTTGAGTCGGCTTAGCTTGGGCCTTGCCGTTGTCTGCTGTTGCTTGTGGCATGAAAGACGAATAAAAATTACAATATTGACGCTGCAACACATGCACGCACACACGTGCAAAAGGGGTAGGGTGGCGTGCAAAGAGGAGGTTTGGGAGCGGGGGCGGGGGCGGCGGCGGCGGCGGCGGATAGCACAAGAGGAAGGAAGCCTGCTGAAGCGAGAAGCTCTTTGCCACAGGCTGCCGCCTGGGCGCTATTGTAAAGATGCTTTGAGTATGTGCGTGTGCGTGTGTGTGTGGTGCTATTGTATTGAAACTTCCTTTAATGGCTTCCGGTTATCATTTTTGGCGCAACTCTCTCACTAGCGCTATCTCTCTCGAACGCTTTCTCTCCTGTGGCTTGCTCTGCGTGCCAATAAAGATTAAGCGCATTGTTCTTTGTTGATGCCTTTCGTCATGCAAAGAAATTAATATTCGCAATCCATTACGTCTCTAATAACACTCCATACACACACACGCACACTCACACACACACACATGTCCACGAAAACAAAAGCGCAATTTTTAATAACCTTAATGGGGTAGCTTTAAGCCTTAAAGGCGGCAGCCAGCGCACGCTTTTGTTGTGCCTTGACCGCTGTCCAACTGAGTCACACACACACACCCATACACACACACACGCTCATACACGCACACACAATCAATCAATTTGGCGCTTTAAGCTTTTGACAAATACTTGCAGACGGCCAAGGCAACAGACGCACAATATTTTAAAGAGTCGCCAGCAGCAACAACAACAACAACACACCCACACAACAGCACACATACACACACACACTCAACCATTGATAGATAAGCCCGCTCCTTTGTTGAATGATACACGATGCCCGTCGCCGGCTAATGATGACAAATTTTTTATGGGCGTTATGAGCAAAAACATTGCGCTGCTCGAAAGTGCATGGGCTGGTCCTGGTGGGCCCTCATCCTTCTCGCCTCCTGCCAGCGGTCATAGAAGCCAGACCGTGTCGGTGGCTGCTCTGCGCCCGCGGGCTCTTTATTAATTTGACAGCATCAACAGGAGCTGCCGCCCCCGGAGCTGCCCCGTCTCGCCACGACTCGCCACGCTAATGATTGAAATGAACTCCATGTCATGTCTGGTCTTAGGCAAAAGCCAGCGGCCAACGTGCAACGCCTCCCTTTCAGCCAGCAGCTTGATTGATGGTTATCACTCATTGCGGGGCTGGACGCACTGGGTAACCAGCCCAACCTTCGCCCCCTCCCACCCCGTCAGAGTCACTGTGCAGCAGTTGACATCGCCCTTGGATTAAATGCTGTAGGTGTGTCATAACTTTTTGTGCCACTGTTGTTGCTGCCATTGCGTCTATCATTTATTGTATTGCTCTTTGTTGTGCTAAAAATGGCCTGTCCACTTGTCATGCCCCCTTGGGTACAAATCCCAATGCCCCCATTCCCTTTTTTTTACCTATCTACTGGTCGCTAAGTATACAAAAGCAAAAATCAAATCTAAAAATATATTACCTTCATTATGCATCGCTCATGTTTAAAAGCAAATAAGGCCAATTATTAAATGCAAATACGGCTAAAATGAGAGTGAATGCGTATGCGTATGTCTAAGACTTAGAGATACCCTATAGGCATATATTAAACTAGCATGTATTATCTATTATATATTTTAATAAGCAAACACATTAAAGCAGTAAAATTAAGTACGTGTTTAAAATAACATAGTGTGTCAAAAAAGCATAAATGCGCGGCAATGAGTTACGCTGTTGTCAATAGAAAAGACTTGGGAATAAGCAATTTTTAAATTATTTAAGTACAAATTGCTTCAATTTAAAATATATAACCTTCTTACATCTTTTCGCTTATCTATAATTGTTATATTTTATACTTTTAACAAAAAAAAAACAATAAATGAAAATAAATTTGCATAGTTGACATTTCAACTGCCGAACAATTAATATTTTAGAGGCATTTCTCTATTTATATTTCGCATTTGCCACATGCCACATTCCATTGAACTGGCGGCGGAAATGGCATCATTTAGCTGCCTCCGCCTATCAGCTGGCAGCTTTGTGGCCAGCTCAGCTTGTGTGTGTGTGTGTGTGTGAGTCGCGTAATGAGCGTCAAGATATTTTAAAATCCCTGGCCGGGTGGGGCTGCAATTCACCTATCTTTTTGCCCACCTGGCCGACATCTCGCGACCCATTTGGCGGGGGCGTTGCGAAAAATTCCCACTCACTAAAAAGTTAAAATCTCAAACAATTGTAGGCCACAAACGATGCCAATGGCCAAAGGCAACAACGAACTCGCCAACCAAAGAGCAAAAGTACCAGAAGAGAGTGTGAGAACGTGCAAAGTGCGCTCAATTCCAGTGCGACGTAATCTCAACGAGGGAAATTTACTCTTTGTCAACCAAAAAAGGAAATTCGCTGAATGGAATATACCGTATAAGAGTGCGCACTCAATGCAATAGACTGCGGGACATTTTGTGGTTTTGTATTTGAAAAGCGTTTAACGGCTGAGCAGTAAATTTGGCCTAAACGCACGACTTTCACTTGTTGCCAACGGGCAAGTAAAATTGGTGAGCCAACAATGCGGCAATCCGCCAAATATGCCAATGGGCATGCCTCGGAGTTAACGTAATAAAGTCAAATATTTAAGCAAATATTTAATTAAAATGATTTTTACCGTTATATAAAAGCGTACGGGCCAACAGGGCAATGGGCAATGGACGTTTAACGGAAGCGGAAAAATGAGATTTATGATGTGCACAATGGCTGAGCAATGGCTGAGTGGCAGGATGGGGTCGAGGGGGCCGGGTGGCAGGTACAGGTGCTGACGCCGGAATCATTCGGTGTGACTGGAGGGGGGGCATATACAAATGTGTATAAATAAAAGTATCTGTGTGCATGCCATAAATGCTATATGAATTATTAAAATAAAAGTAAAACGGAAACATAACAAAGGTTCAGCAACATTTATGACAGGAAAACGCGAAACGCAGCGCAGCCCAACAAAGAGATTGCCGTGGCACGCATCTAAAACGAGATATGCCACGCCGGAAATAAGCGCCGCATATAGTAGCCCAAAAATACTCATACACCGACACACACACACAGGCGCATAGGCTCGGTGTTTACATGCTGCCAATTCAAGATCCCCTATAAGTAGGCTTCATTTACCAGGCAAACGAGAGCAAAGCAAAAAGAAGTAAAAACAACAGCACGCATCAATGCAGCACCAATTTTTAAGCACGACTATTTACATACCCCTTGTATACATGTATTTTAAAGAAGAAAACTCTTTTAAGTTGCGCTGGCAATAGTCAATAATGAACATGTTATTTATGCCTTGCGGCTTTTTATATAAATCGGAAAAACGCGTGAAATGTAACATCCGCTTGTCTCTACCTAATTGAAACTTACATATTACATTACACATTACATAAACGTAAAAAATTTAAACAGATATAGTTACTGTTCTTTTTACCAGTGCATACTTTTGGGGGGCTGCAGAAATTAATAGAAACTCTTGCTTTAAACGGGCTTAAGTTGATAATAAAATTCCACTGTTTTTTTATTTGCACATATGTATGTTAAAAGAATTTTTTCACTTCGAAATTTCAATCGTGTAAGAGAATTAATAGAAGCTGTTTTGGCAGTGTCGAGGCTAAGTTGAGTGGTTTCTAATGTTTTTTGGAATTATACATATAATACAGGATTTCTATCAAATTGATAGTAACAAACAATATAGCAACATAATTAGCATCATCCTATTGATGACGAAATCTGAAAGTTGTATGTAATTGTGCTATTTAATAAAAATAAAATAAATTCAATCTTTATGCTTGGTAAACATAAGTTAGTTTGGATTAAATAAAAATAATAATAGAGGTTTAATTAGCTTGTTAAAAGTAAATTAACTAAATATTGTAAATAAAACTTTCAGTCAAAAGAACTTTGCAAATATGTCGATTGCCCCCGTAACCAAATAGTGTTAAAACAAGTTATATTTAGACAGCTCTTACACATTAAAAAAAAGTTAATTATTTAATATTTGATTGATTTCATAACGGTCTCAATATGTTTAGATCATTTCAGTCATATAAGCCGCCCTTGTAGTTTTAATAATCGAGCCACTACTGTACTTAAAACTAGCTTTAGTGTCATCTATCCTACCAGCCAAATTTTACTACAGGGCACGACTAACTACATGAGGTTGCGCTGTACTAGTTGTTGTTGTTGCCAAAGTTAAATACAAATATGCATGTAAACAGGCATCTACTTAAGCAGCTTGCCACGCCCCTCCCCCCTCCCGCCTGTTCCCCCACGCTCCACCTGCTTGCCTGCGTGCGTGCGTGCCCTGTCCTGCCCTGGCGTTCTGCCAGTGTATTAATGTTCATTGAAGCGATCAAAATCAAGTCGACTACGGCTAATGCTACGCACATTTTTTGCTCGATCCTGTGAACTTTTGCTTGTTATTTGCAATTTGCTTCAGCAACAACAACAGCAACAAAAACAACCCGCAATGGCAACAGCCTCTGATTTTATACTATGTGCAGGCAGTTTTGTTTGTTTTTCTGCCTCTCGTTTTGGTGCCTTCGGTTTTTTAAGGTCGTTTACAGCAAACATTTCGCCGGGGAATGTGTGCAGGAGTAGAAGGGGACGGGGGTAGGGTTTCAGGCAAATGTATGTTATTATTATGGGGCATGTTGTTAACTACCCATACGCAAACGCACATTTTTTCTGCTTTCATTTATTTTGTTTTATTTTTTTTTGTGTACGCCTTAGCATAAAACGGATTTGTGAAATCGCTTGGAAAAAATATAATCAAAATTGTTTTCAAATGACTTACAATTGCTAGCCGAGTGGGCCAACCCCTGCCCCCGCTAACCCAACGGCCAAGCCAGTCCAGGAGACCCGTCCGGAGCAGTACGTAATTATGCGGCTGGGGTGTTAACTGTCAGCCAATCGGCATCCGTTAGCCGGGCCCGTAATTTAAGCCACGCTATTGCCGTTGACAACTAGAAAAATTGCCTTTTTATGGTACGTTGTGGTGCGAGAGGGGCCCTACGGCACCGGGTAACTCCCTCAATGGAATGTGTCCACTTCGCAACTGGAGCTTGTCTACTACTGTTTTTGGTATGCGTTGAGTTAATAGCAAAGCGTGGAAATGCCAAGCGACTTTTGTTATTTGCCTTGACTATGGCAAAGGTTAGGGTGCAGGGGGACAGCGGGGCAAAGGGGATAGAGTCCCTTGGCAATTACTTTGTGCGCCATTGTTCGCCGTGTGCTTTACTTTACACAAATTGCAGATAAAATATACGAAATTTGCCGTTGGACAAGGGGTATTATAGCGAATAAATGAGTGGGTTCCGACTATAATAATACTTGGAACCAAAAAATTCAAATTAAATAGAATATTAGAGATTGTAATCCATATTGGTATTAAATATACATGACGATTATCCATATTGGCAGTATTTTTAAGCATTATAGATATCTATTTAAAGAAAACTAAAAAAGTATAAGTAAAAATTATCAAAAATGTGTACTCTTCACACCTTTCATAGTTACAGAGACTTAAATATATTGGAAAAATTTTTATACATTTTCAGAAGTCTTAAAATAAATTGAAATTAAAGGTACAATTTTAATTAGGAAAAATCTCCAAAAAATATCTTTAGGAATCATAGGAATCCTTTATAGAATGAAGTATCGATTCTTTGTACACATGTAACTATGTTTACCTAGGTTCAAATATTTATCAAACCTTTTGCCAAAATTGATTTTATTCATCAACGCCCAAAATTTCTGTTTGGTTATGATATTTGAGTATTAGATATCTAAGCAAAGATAATTTTATTTCTCTTGATTCCACTGCACATTCACAGTTCTTATATCAATTTGCACAACCTAGTACTACGGAATCTTCTTTCTGTCTCTCTCTCTCTCTCTCTGTCTCAAATCTTTTTGGCCCAGCTGCTGCTTGTCATTTTCAATATTTTATGATGGCTGCCATTGAACTCTCTATAAAGCGCACATAAATTCACAAAACGTAGCCAATGTAGCTGGAACCCCCTTCCGTCTTCCCATTAATCCTGAAACTGGAACTGTACCAATGCCTGGCATTTCTTCGAGATGTGGCCCAACAATGCAGCAAAATGTTGTAGCGCAAATGCCATATACAGTTGCGCTATTGCTACTGCCCCCTGCACCCTGTCCCCAGTTGCCCCCCTTTACCGGTCATAGCCACTGTCCTTGTACTTCGCATAAAGAGCAGCGAAGACAAAAAACTACGTACACATCATCATTGTCAATTGCCGGATGTGGGCCAGACCCTGGCCATCTGGATTGGTATCGGGAGTGGGCAATGGGCAATCCGAAAAGGGAGATTGGTTAGAGCAAGGGGGTGGGGAGAGGGGGCTAACAACAGCGGCCAAGCGAGCAATCGCTGCTGCTGTATTCATTGTTGCCACGTAATTGCATTTCGCTATCGCAGATATTTATAGCTCCACTCGGTCAAGAGCAGCTCGCAGCTTGGAGCTAGCAGCAGCGGGAGCAGCAGCCAGTGGCCAATAGCCACCAGCTTCTATAGTGGCCATACTTTGGCAGCGACAGATTTTTTTTCTCGCAGCAAATGCGGTCAACCGCAAAAGCGCAGCAGCAACAGCGGCAAAGTCGTTATAAGGATAAGGGATAAGGGCGTTAGAGCGCATTGGCTGTTCTTGTTGCTGCTGCTGCTGCTGTTGCTGCTGCTGCTACTACTGTTGGTGTTGGGCATTAGTCCTGGCCAGGCAAATAAAAATAAGCAATGCCTGGTCGCGCTTTGTCATTGCTGTTGTACCCTGTACCCCTGCAAAGTGTTTTAAGAACGGTATATAGCAATTATGTGACTCTGTGTAGTTTTTAAGCCTTAATAGGCTGTAAACCAAAAAAAAAACACGTATTGTTCGGTTTAAGCCAATAAAATTATAGTTTTGAATTCGAGTTAAAACCGACCCTTGCTTAATAGATAAGTTGCTCCAGAAATGTTAGTCTGTCTAGCCGTATGCCTGTATGATGGACAAGAGCTAGCATCTCGATTGGTTTTTCGATGCTTTTAATAACGAAAGTCTGAAATCGAAATTTGGTATAAAGGTTGCCATACAGGCATATCGAAACTGCTTACAGGGTATTTCAACGTCGTGCATTCTCTGCTAGAGCACTAGTGGCTGTTGTTTGTTGTTTTTTCCCTCATCATGAAGCACATTGAACACCGAGTACTGTGCACTGAACACTGTCATTGCATTTCGCCGCAGCCCAGGCAGACCCATATAATTTTTTTTGCTTCATTTCTCCCTACGCTTTTTTGTTGCTCTTGCCACTTATGTGTATAAGTAGTACGTAAGGCACTTGCCAGCTGCAGCGCATTAGTGGCCACTTTAACAATGACCGGCGGAGGCCAATTTTTATTGAATCGAGGCGTCATCACACTCAAGTGTCCCACTTTGAATGACGGCTTATGTCCTGAACCTGGACCTGGACCAGCAACTGGCCTGTTGTGACATTGATAAGCTCAGCTCTCAGCCCTCAGTGGCAGTTGAGGTTCGCAAAATGAAACCAAGACTGTTTATATACGTATCAGTTGGTGCACACGGCGTATACGAAACGCATAATGGAATTGCTCTTGCTTACTTTACTTATGAGGAGCACTTGCATTTATACTTATAGTGAACTACGAGCGAATCCAATTGAAACATGCGGTTTTTTAAACCAAACTATCCAAAACTATAGTAAATACTGAACTGGCATTATTTTTTTAATCGAATCGAATTTGATGGTTGTATAATCACTGTTTGTCCTCGAAACTTATTGTCATTTGTGCATTTTTACAAATACAATTTTTTGTAATTCTTTTTTTTGCGAAATATCATACACTCCCCTTACTTTTTTTTTCAAAAAATGCTGTTCTTTGAAAAAAGATCTTAAATTGCTATTTGATATCGGTTGTTGATATCAACATTAGTATAAGAATCCATCTTAAAATGATTCCGGGGTGGTTAATTTTTCAGTAAAAAATCATGCCAAAAATTACAAAAATTATAACATGTTAAAAATTAAAATTCATAGTAACTTGCAGAATTTAAATCTTTCATATCTTACCCAAAACAAACCCGATTTTCAAGTTTAATGCTATAAAATTCTAAAGACTATATAATTCTGCATTCATTGAAATAATGCATGTTTGAAAATAAAATTCTTTCGAAATATTTCCGAAAAATACCATGCGTTTTAAGAAAAATATAATTTCAAATTTATACTTTAAACCGATTGTGGTTGTCATACATAGAACAAAATGCTATCTCAAAACTGTTGGGATTCTCAATTTTTTTGTCAAAAACATGCTACTTTTTAAATATTTTTTAACTTCGTATTTGTAATTTTAATCTTCCTAACTTTAATTATAAACGATTGTTGGTGTTAGTTTTTTAAGTACTCACTTTCGTTTAAGATACTGCTTTTATTTTTGCAAACTTTTGGCAGGTTGATGCTGTTGCGCTAGACTGAAATGAAAATTTGACCTCTGCTATGGCTGTTACAAGCTGCAATTGGCGTATAAATTTAGCACACACACAGACACACACACTCTTTGGCACACATAGAAAGGCGCACTCTCGCACTCGTACAAGCATGTAAATGTTATTGCAAGCATAATTTCCTTTGCCGCCGAGTGTATGTAGCTTCTATTGTTGTTGCTGTAGTTGCAGTTGCAGTTTTTGCACGTTATACGAGCCATTTGCAGCAGCAACTACATGCGACTGCATTGCGGCAGTTACTGTTGCTGTTGCCGTTGCTTTTGCTGTTGCTGTTGCCTCCAATGCTGGCACGGTAATTGCCATTGCAGCGTTGTGTGCTGCCAGGCGGCAAGTAAAAGTCAATTTTAGGTAAAAATTTCTAAAAATAACAATGCATAATTTACATTTTGGCCAACTCTAGCAATGTCTACCAACTGTAGCAGCTGGCAATGGGCAAAGTAACTGCCGCCTGTCTAAATAATAAATAGAAAAGGATATGCGAATGCTGGCCAAATGCTGCTTGTTGCTGTTCTCATGTTTTGCCTGCACACATTAAAAATGGACATAAAAAGGGTATATTGCATATGTGTTAATTTTTGTAATAAACACAAAAATCTATCAGCAACATTATAAGGGAAATATTATTGAAAAACATTAACAGTCGTAGTTTGATAGTTTTCCTTATTCCTATTTCATCTAAATCGATAATCATAGATTTTTAGTTTTTGTGTTTTCAGTAAATTCAAAAATTATAAAATTATAAAAATGTGTTAGAGATTTAACATTTCACGATCAGGCAAAAAATATTATTTAAGAATGTGAGGATAAGGAAACAAAAAGCGCAGCTTAGATAGAGCAACCACTGGTCGGGCAGTCTCAACCAAAGCACTCTTTCTTGTACTTTTCCTAGTTGTGGCTGTTGTCATTAGCCGTTGTGCAAATAATTTACTTTACCACATTCACTTCGATAACTAACCATTGTGATGTTGCTCCTGCTGCTGTCTGGCTGCCATTATAGCCACTGTCACACATATTACGAAGAGAGGGCGCTGCTGAGGGGATGGCACAACCATGCTCTCCATTTGCTTAGTGTGTGTGTGTGTTGCACTTATTGATTTCAATTAACATGCAACAGCATGTCTCTTTTGTGTATAAATATACACACACGCACACACACTCAGGCAATAGCTATAGATAGGAGGCTGCATTGTTGCAGGCTCGTGCTGCATGCAACATTCAGTCGTTGTCGTCGCTGCTATTCAATCTTTTCGTTGGCTAATGTTACACTTGTGCATCGTTACAATTTTGCAGCATCGAACACACAATGTATGTGTGTGCGCACGTGTATGTTGTGTGCGTATGTGGCTATAGAAGAGGTCACTGCTGCTGCTCTTCTTTCAATAATTATCAATTTGTGCGTGTGTTTGTGTGTATAGATTTTCTTTGTTTTGTTTATTTACTTGTTTTTCTGGTTTAAGGCATTTTGCTGCTATTTGTTGGGCAAACAGTGCGTATGCGTGTTGTATTGTACTTGTGTTGTGGTTGGTTGCTCTTACTGCCCAGTAAATTGTGCATTAAAGTTGTGCTGTAAATTGTGGGCCTAGCCTCTAACATTCTTGATACCACTGTTCTCTGCCTTAACTGGACAGCTGGCATCTCTGCTGCTTTTTCGACTGATTAAAATATTTTTGTTTTACATTTTTGTCTTTTTGTTGCATGCAATCAGCTTACCCCAAGCAGCAATACAAATAATTCATAGCTGAGCTGGTATCTGGCTTATAATCGATAGTCGAGTATTTATGGAGTGCGTACCTTTTGTCTACTTTTGAAGATGATATTACGATTTTATCACAAAATGTGATAAGCGTTACATTATAGTAAATTTACATTGGCTCGGCAGTAGCTAAGTCGAAGTTGGGTGAAGTTGGTAAGGGAACTATCCCTTGAAAAGAAACTATATACAAATGTAATTATAAATGAAATGTCTACCAAAACGTATCATTTTGCTCTTTGTTGTGCATGTAATGAAATAAATAAAAACTTACAAAAATCGGGTACAATCAACACATAAATTTTTAAAGGGTATTTATACTTTGCGTCCCCACTCCCACTTATATGTTCCTCCAAGAAAAAATATGGACTTACTTTTATTTTTATAATGTTTACCTTTATTTTTATTTTATTAAACTTAATATAAAAATTGCAGCTATGTACATTGCATAATAGTTATGTGCTTCGGCTGTGTGTTTTGTTTATGTATTTCTTTGACTTTGATTTGGTTAATAAGTTAAGTTTAAATTTGACTCTGCTTTTATTTGCTGCTTTAACTTTGCTCTGTTAACAACTACGACTTTTTTGTGTTTTATTTTTGGGGTTTCCTGCGAATGGTAATGAAGCCAAATACATGTATAATAATATATTGTACAGATTTAGCATTGCGTTGTCTTTTAGCTATTGTCTTGGTTACTAAATACTTTAATGTTGTTCAATTTGCTTTTATTACGTGGGTTTTGCAGGGTTTCATTATATTTTTAGGGCTTCGCTGTCTCTACTTTTGTTCAGTCTTTAAAGTCAACTGTTTAACAATATGTGTATGTGTGTGCGAGTGTGTGTGTATTTCTTAATATTCTTTGTGCATACTTAACGCTGTGTGGCAAGCCTTTTTAACCCGCTGTTATGGCGGCTTCTTGCTCCCAAGTCCTGCCTCCTGGCTGGTGGCTTCTTGCTCATTACGCCACGATTTCAGGATGCTTGCTGCTGGCCCAACTGCTGGGCTTTTGTGTGCTTTGTTTTTTTTTTATTTTTTTATTGTTTAAAAGCCCAATTTTTTTAAAGCTTTGAGGTCTACATCGCCATAGTAATCCTCGCTATAAATGAAAAACAAAAATATTAAAAAATATATATTTATATACATGCATAAATATAAATTAGTGTATTTTACGCTGCGTATACGTAATTTATAAAAGTCAGACTAATTGTTGTTTGGCGTTTCGTTGATTTGTTTAATTAAATTCTTCTTCTGTTGCTCTTGCCACGCTTGACACGTGTGTGTGTGTGTAAGGAATGTTGTGGCCGTATCTTGTTAGCTGGCGAAAATTATATTAAGTGATAAAGATTTTTTGTATTCTATTTTTTTGGCGACCCTTTGGTATGCTGCCACATTCTGATTGCTACTTTTAGAAAGCTGTGTGCTCCTGAATTGCGCCCTTTGTCTAATAAATCAACAAAGGAATTTTTTATGAAAGCCATAATTAAAAATATAATATTGTTAAAAACTTGTTAAGAGCGAGAGGCGAAGCTGTTGAAAAGGCGACGGCTACTGTACAAGGATTTGCGTCACAGTCAGCTGAATAGAATGGCAAGGGCAAAGCAACAGGACATCAAGGATTAAAAGAAGATGTCCGCTTGTTTCCTGGCTACCCGCAATAACAACAATATCAACAGCTAAGGCCACACACACAGGGAGATAAAGATAGAGAGACCATAGGGAAACAGCAAATTGCCTTTAAAGCGCGTAGCACACAAGGACGCAAGGATGGGCGGGCTCTGTCAAGCAGCAGTAGCGGCAGCAGGACATGTACGCAGAGCTTCATACAAAATGTGCGATGTGGTCTTGTCCAGCAAATGACAAAAAGCGCAAAGCTATTAAATTAAATTAAATGGAATTGGCCAAAACCCTAGGACATGACATTCTAAGCTACAAAATATGGACAGAAATTGCTGCCCATTTTTTTTACAATATTTTTTGTTTTTTTTTTGGAACACTGTAAATAATGTTTGTTTAATTGGTGAAACTATTTTACTGTTTACAACATAGCAAACTACACGACTTTACGTAATAATTAACTCAAAACATTTTTAACATTCTGTTGAAATTGAAAATAAAATCAAATGGATCATAACACAATAGTATCCTTACAAGCTGTTAAAATTAACTTAAGTTTTTTACAACATTTTTAAGTTAAAATAAGTTTAAAAAATCAAAATTTAATAAATACAAAAAACAAAATGTTAAAAACGTGGTACTTTGTAAATAAATTTAAACATGTCTACTTTTGGTTTAAATAAAAAAAAGTTTTTTTATTGAAAAAATCCGGAATTCAGTTTTTCTGATGATTTGGTTTGGCTTTAAGAACTGTGTTAAATTAAGAAACTGTATTCATTTATAAAAATGATAAAAAAAATATGAAAAAATATTAAATCAAAACCAACATTGTTTATTTACTGTGTACTTAATTTCTTTTTTTTTTTTGTATATATATTATTGTTTCTGTATTGAAGATAATGCGCTCTAATATATATATATATATAGCTCGTCTGTATATATGCTGCTATATTATATATTTATGTGGTCTTTGCTGCTTAGTATTGGCAGCCAGTTAGCTGCTATTAGTTTTATGTGCTTGCTGTGCGTTTATAAGATCATTAAAATTAATTAGAGTCAAAACGTTAAAAGGATTTTCATAGCCAGCACAGACAGATAAATACACAGACAGAGAGAGAGAGCAACGCTAAAGCGTGGTTATTATCCATCAACAGAAGCAGTAGCAGCAGCCACAGAGGTCCTGCCTGGGGATGGCTCTGCTTCTATTTCTATTTGCCCCACAATTTCTTACTCTCTCTGGCCAGCAACAGTTGCTGCTGCTGTGGCAAGCGGGTTGTCCAACTTTGTTTAATCATTTATGTTTATAAAACACTTTTATGTGCTTGGCATTTGCCGCTGCCCCTGTCGCATTTCTGACGCACGGCACAAATCCTGTTGCTGCAACAACAGACGCCAACGGGGGCAAAGCTCTCGCTGCCGCTGCAGAGTTGGGTTGCTTGCAACAACTTTTAATTGGAGATTGCAGCAGCAACAACAACATGGGACTGTGTAAAGCAGGTGAAAGCAAAAGATGATAACAAGAGTCGATGCTGTTGTTGTTGTTACCACGCTTTGCCCGCTCTCACCGCCCCTCTCTACCACACTTTTGCACTCTGTGTGGCTGTAACAGTTACCGCACTCTTAAGCAGGCTAGCTAGAACGTCGCCAAAAGCGAATTATGTGCATTTTGGCCACTTTGTACTAATTTTCCAAAATGTTTCAGTCCTTTGCGCGCGCTTTCAACCATTTGCCAGCACGCTTAGCCCACTTACACACGCACACACAGGAGCATACACAGCATTGCAGAAAATGTCCTTTTGCCATGGCTGCGCCTTGAGTTTCTAGAGTTTTATAATTTTTATTTAATTAGTTTTAAAACTCTTTCAAAAATGTGGCAAGTGTATATGTGCACACACCACACACAGCCACACACAAAAGTCAACGACTGGCAAGGCATAGTAAAGTTTTGCCAGCTTTTATGATTTAGTGAGGCGGCCGCCCACCTTGCTGTCTCGTGGCTGGCGCCTTTATCGAGGTACCACTGCCCACGTGCTAGTGTGCGTGTGCGTGTATGTGTGTGTGTGTATCTCTCTCCGACTGTGTGTTTGGTTCTGCCTGCAATTGTGTTGATAATTTGAAAATTCATTTAAAGTTTTTGTATCGCGTTTTTGTTTATAGAATCTAATGAATAATTAACAAAGTTCTTGTGCATTTCAAAAGATGTCAACGACGTTGGCGTCGACGCTGGCGTCAACAGCATTTTGGCAAAAGACTTCCTGGGCGGTCGAAAAGGCTGCCAACTTTTCATTTGCGACAAATATGGCTGGCGTCGCAAAGTTTTCTGTTTACTTATTATTTACAGACTCTACGACTTTAGACGGAAAAGCCAGCCAACGAAATAGCGGCAAAAACACATGCCCCCGAACCCAGTCGAAGCCCCATCCACCAAGTTCTCATGCCTACAGCCCAATGGCAAAATTATAAATAATTTACGAGTGTTTACGAGTTTGCTCGTACTTTTCCCAGCCGTGCAGCCCGCCAAAAATTGTTCGACTTTTAGTTGCTCAAATAGAGCTTTAAATCGCAGGGGTCTGGGTACTGAACTTTGTCTAGCTGTTGTTTGGTTTTACTTTCAGTTCGTCTCAGGGTCTTCAGGGTGCACAGGGTGTTTATGGCACAGACAATATGAAAACGATTCGAAATATTTGGAGTGGTTAGAAGTGCGAAAGATATAGATTCGATTCTAGAATTTTGAGAAACTGTGTAAAAAGGCAGAGTTAGAAATTCAAATAGGAACGAAATTATTTGTATGTGTAATCTATAATAAACGTTCTTAAGAATCTTTTCTTTGTCTATTTTATGTAGTTTCCTTACCAAATATATCACATTGCTATAACTATTTCAGATAATAAATATATAGGTAAATAGAAAAATAAAAAAATCTAGTTCCACAGAAACTCTCCTATATTTTAGGTGAAAAATGTATTAAACGAACATCTTCTTTTTTTTCCAACGTTTAAGGGTTGTTACGAAATGGAATTTAAAAAATGACTTCTCTAAAGAAACAAACCTTAGCAAACCGGCTTATCTTAAAACTCGACCTATCAAAATAATAATTATATGAAATAACTAAAATACTTGTTTGTTTGTAGTTTTTTTGTGTATATTTTTTGTTTTTTTTTTTATGTATAAAATAAAATTATAAGCTTATAAACAAAGATCACTTAAATGTACAAATCTCTCAATTTTACGCTTCAATTCGAAAGATTTTTTCTCTCTCTCCGATGTTGTTTTTACTTTTTCGCACATTTGATTACATAAATTGTATTCTTTTCTGTTTTTTTGCGTTTGGCCCTAAATTTAACATGTTCTCGAGATTTTGAAAAGATTTGGAAGACATATCAACAATTTGACTCTTGGATAGGTAAATGGTAAAACAAAGTTAGATAGTGTACGAAAATTGTAGGGCATTGATCTGATATGATATAGTAGAAAAAAGGTAGATTTTCAGGCAAGCTGAGTATTTTGTTCAGTTTGTTAGAGGTGATTTTGTGATGTAAGCGTAGGAAAGTTGGGCAAAGGAATTTTGAGTTGATATTGTTGTTGTTGTAGTTTCTTTTTGTTCTTGTTATAGTATTGTTGCTGTTGTTGTTGCTGTTTTTTAATATTTTTTTTAGTTATTGTTGTTATGTTTATGAGGTGGCAGCTTTGGTTTTGGGCGCACTCTTGCGACCTTCAGTGTTCAATCCAGCTAGAAGCTCGCTTTTGCGGATGCTCTTCAGATCCAGATCACCATAGTAGTCTTCGCTGCAATTGTAAAGGGACGAGGTAAAGACATATGTGAGAATAGGCCAAGAGATATGTATGTATGGGTGTGCGTGTGAGTGTGTCAATGCATGTTTCGTGAATAGACATTAAAGTGAAAGTAAAGACCGATTCATGTGATTGGTGCTATCGAAAGGCGGGCTTAACTTAAACTGTTGTCTGTGGTCGTTGGACTGTGGTGCAAGCGTGGCAAAAAATAAAAAAAACAACAAAAAACTCAAACTCAATCAACGATTTCAAGCAAAACAAGCAAACCCGGTGCTAAATATATAGTGTATAACTATAAACTTAATAAACGGAAAAAAAGTAGAACTTACCAGCCGGGAACATCCTCGGGATCCTCGCAGTTGCCAGTGCCATCGCTGTCGCCAATCTTGAAAACAGTGCCAATGGGGCAGCCATATTCACGTGCCACGCCCTCCAGGCAAATGTAGTACTTGCGGCAATCCTCGGGATGTGCATGACGCGAGAAAGAGCCAGCATTGGCCAGCTCACCAGCGGCGGGACAGGCAAAGCCATTGGCAACCTCTGCGAGCAAAAGGGGTTAATAATATTAGATTAAATTAGCTTGTTGGGTTTGTTTTGGCACTCACCTTCGTTCTTGCACTCGGGCACCTGATCGGCCCACATGCAGACGCGAGCATCACGATCGTAGGCCAAGCCGGGCGAGCATTGGTATCTGGATGGTTCACCGTTCCAGCAGTTCCAGAAAACATCGCATTTGTTCTCATCGGGGAAGATGCCGTACAGGCGCGCACAATGTGGCGTGGTAATTGGTGGTTCTATTCGAAATATATGTAAAATCGGTTTTCTTAACATGTTCGCTCAAGTTCTCTGTGCTGTAAACTAACCCAACTCCGTGCGCTCGCCGCACTCGACATTATGCAGATAATCGCAGTTCTCCGTCAGGAATTTGGAGTCTGTGGCATCAAAGGCCAGACCATTGCCGCAGGTCTTCAGCTCGGAGACGCCATTGTCGCACTTCCAGTATTTGTCACAGGACGTCTCATGTGGATAGAAACCAAAGTCATCTGGGCATTTGAAGCTCTGTTGGGCCACAGCTGCAAAAGCAAGAGAAAGGCTTTTAATTAGTCTCCTGTGTGTGTGAAAATGTCCGACAAATTGAAATCAATTTGTGCATATTTTGCATTATTTATGGGTTCAGCTAACAGGCTTTCAGTGTTGCGGCTAAAAATGTGCGAGGCGTGGCGCCTAATAGGCCCCAAAGTGCACCCAGGAGCATAGCTCAAAACGGCAAATAGTGCAGGCCAAATTGTAATTGCATGGCCAATACCGATGGGCGGCTAATTGCTATACATATGCGAATACATTTACATGATACACACACACACACTCGATTCAATGCATGTTGATGTGCACACAACAATTTGTCATCTTGTGCAAAAGGCATTCACTTTAAAAAGTCGTCTCAGACGATGACTGCCAATAAATCTTTGCTGGCAACTTTCAGCAGACAGCTCTAGAGATCTGAGATACACAAGCTACACACACACACGTGTGAGTTGGTGTGGTGCGTTGACAGTTCAGGGCCAACTGCATTTACTTTTAGCGCTTGTTTTTTTTGTTGTCTTCGGTTTTTTTTTTTTTTGGCGATGAAATTACAGCGTCACCGCCAACGATATCGACATCCACACCGAACCCTGTGTGGCAGAGTTTAAGCACCTGAAACGCGCCACCAAGGACTTATTGTCGCCTCTCGCCCAGCCGCTCTTCTATCTCTTTCGTTCTCACACTCGCGCGCAGCGAGCTTAGCGCGACCGCAGCGCGTAACGAACTAAATTGCATTTATATACCCTAACTAATGTGGTATTTTCCTACTTTTTTATTTTTGTTTAGCCGGCGCTGCAATGCATTTGATTTTATTTCGTTTAATTTTGTTTCATTGCAAATCTAAATTAAATGGCGAACAGCAGCAGACAACAAATAATTATTCACGTTTATAACATTGGCCAACCAATTCGAACAAAATGAACAAATGCAAGTATCCTGCCACCCTTCAACCTACCGCCCCCACTTCGTTTTTCTGTGTGATAATCTAATTGCAAAACCGCAAAACTGCGGTCGCGCTTCAAATGCCCAATCAGTCGAGCGTCTGCCGCACCTGCCACGCCCAGTGATGGCTCAGCCTGGGGTAAGCGCATCAAACGTCACCACATGAACGAAAAACATTCCAAAAAATTAATATCGATAAAAACAAAAAATGTATATGTATATCTACTGCCTGAAGCAGCTCTTGATAAACCAAACAACATGCAATTTTCATGTTGTGTAAGCTAATCAAATATCAAATTTTTTAAATATTTGCGAGTGTTATATAAATTTGTGTTGTGCACAGCAGAAATCAAAACCGTTGGCGATTATCAAATTATTTGCAGAATTTAATTAAAAACTTTGTTTTCCTATGGAATTTATATGCGCCCACGTTATGTCCGCTACTATGTGTGCGTGTGTGCGAGTGTGTGTAATCACACCCATCAACTACACACAATGTACTTGTACATATACCATTATAATTTTGCTCTCATATTTATTATTCGCACATTTGGTCAGCGGGTCAGTTGGGAACTGTTAGTCAATTGCATTATAAAATAAACATTTTCATATTTTCAGTTCGCTTGTTTACTGTAATAGTGTTAATTATAGAGATATTTAGTTTTGTTTCCAGTTCGTATTTTGTTTAGAAATAATCCTGAGCTAAATTTAATTCTGCAATCAAGATGGATTTAAAGATTTGTTGTCGTTATTAGTTGTTATTATTTTACTTAATAAACTCAGAGCAAATAATTAAAAATAAAAAAACGCGTTGAAAAACGCACAAAAATTATTTATTTCTGTACATTTTGTTTTATTTATTTGTTTTTTATTGTTATGGTGAAATTTTGGACTTTGGACATTTTTACGATCAAAAGAAGACTTTATTAGCCAGAAATTTTAATGAAATATAATTGAAATTTCTTTTACACAAATTTTCTTAGCAATTTTCTCTATTTTCAAGTTTATAAAAAATAAAATTATGAAAAACGTACATTAAAAAAAGTTGTTGAGTGATTTTCATGGCTCTCTTTTTGGTTTTATTAGGACCTCTAACGAGGCTGCGCAGCTCAGGTGTGCCAGCAAACGGAACGCCATTTCAAACAGGCACTTCCAAGCACTTAGCAGCTGAGCACACACAGATACAAACACATACACTTATATATGTACACACAACATTTAACAACTAACAAACAAAACCAAACTCAGAGTGTACCCAGCCAACAGTTATAATAATTTAGTTTTGTTGTTGCAGCAAACTGAAGCAGTGCACAAAAAGCGCAAGTCCAACCCCTGCACCCCCTCCTAGCCAAACAGGCAATAGAAATGGTCATGGCAAGGGACAAGGTGTATTGCCTGTGGCGGCAACACTGGCAGCCACAGCACAGCAGTAGACCGCAGCACTAATGCGCTTACATATGTACATAGTTGGCCGCCGACTGTGTTGCAGCGATGCCCACACTGATGATTACATTGAGTTATGTGTGTCGCTGCAAGTGTATGTGTGTGTGTGCATTTGTCGCGCAGCGTAAATACCACATGTTAACTAAACAATTACCTTTGAGCAGCTGCTACTGGCCCAAGTGGCGTATACGTAATAAATTTTAGCTTTTAGAGAAATGAAAAAAATAAGAGAGCTAAGGCAAAGGTTACTGGACAGTGCTCGACGCGCAGCTAAAGATTTAGTGTAAATGGTTGACAAGTTGGGGATCCCGCAGAATAGCCGATATTATATGTGTAATGGGAATATATTCAATTGTAATGAATTTGTGATCTCGTTTATTGGCTTAACTAACTCTAAACTGAAGAATATGACTTTATCACTTTATTTACGTTTATGATTTACGGATCAAGTATTATAGCTATATATTTCTTCTTATTTAAATTGTTATCTCATTCTTTTAAGCGTTTAAAGGAATAAATGTAATTCCCATAAATCTTATTTATGGGCTTATATTTATATTAACTAATTTGTAATTTTCTTCATTTCATTAACAGAATTTGTGTAATTTATATGCTTTGAACAATTCGTATACATTTTTATAAACATAATAATTAAAAAATGGACACAGATTATATATTTTATATCGTATTCTAACAAACCTACAAAAAGATAGATTGAAAACTTCTAGAACTTAGATTTTACTTATTTTCTTTGGCATTTCCTTGATTGATTTTTAAAAATAACTTTCGTCAACAACTGATGTCATATGCGGAATATTTTAACTGCTAATTAATTCATTTTAGAAGCTACGCCTGCTAAATGAAAACGAAAGCAACAAGACAGATTCTAGGCCGCATTTGATTGAGCCGCAATCTGAGCTGGCTAAATCCGAAAACCGGTCTAACGAGATCGGGCTACAGTTACCACTTACTAACCCACTCGTTTCTCGTTTCTGGGCTAATATCGGTCTGTCTGTCTGTTCTTTAGGTGACGCTTCGCGACGGTTCCGGCCGGCACGCCCTGCATTTTTGTAGCACATGGGACATGGCTCTTAACAAGCCAATCTTAGCCAATCTCATAAATTAGCGGGCTCTACTTAGTTGGACTGATTGCCGCATGTTGCATGTTGTTTAATTTGCTGTTTGCAATAATTGTTTTATCTATCAATTTTGAGCGCTTAATTACGTTTTTTCTCAGTGTGTGTTTTTTTGTTTGTAACAAATATATGGTTTGTGTGCGTGTGCTTAAATAATAAATTTTTATTGACATTTTAACAGTAAAACCGCCAATTGTGTTGGTCTTGTCGGTTGAATGCATATCATTCCTGCCGCTGCTGTAGTTGTCATTGTTGTTGTTTCTGCTTATATCTACTGCTGTTCATCCGGTCGTCCATTAACATAATCATTTAATTAACCAAAACTGTACACACACACAAATTATAAACTTGATAAAGAGCCACATAATGCAGAAATTAATAATAAAAAAGACAAAAAGAAAAAACACAATAAAGAAAAAAAGAAATTGAATTAATTTATGTTTCACCTAAATGACAGACATTGTCAAGATGCAAATAATACAAATAAATGAATAATTTAACTTAAACAATGAATACATTCACAATTTGCAACTACATTATTTATTCACAACAATGCCAAATGATATGTGATATGCACATGGCAGAGCATTATTATTACAGCCCCAAGGCAATTAATTCCCAAATGGCGCACAGAGTGAGAGCTATATAATTGCACAACTCGTGCACAATTTATTAAAATAAGTCCTTATATGTCATATCACAGAGCATACATACCTCCAGCTGAGGTGAAAACTTTAAAAAATTTCGATATTGCTATAGCTCGTCATTATATTTGAAATTTTTGACATCATAGTCCATTTAAATAAAAGGAAAATATTTTAAAATTGCATTGGAGTTCTTGACAATTAAGTCTATCAATGGGAAATATTTTTAATACTAATTAAACTATATGTCGTTTTGGTTTTTTTGAAACCTAGAGACTCCTGGTATTAAAACGTTTGAAGATATCGCTTTTAACAAGGTCGCATCCGACAGTAAATGTAATGAAAAACATTCAATAGTACTCATATTTATTATTTAAGTTATTTAACTTCAATATAAATCATAAAGTTATCAATGTCTAAAGATTTCTGATTTATACGACTCGGTTACATTTAAGATGCAACTACTAAAGTAACTGTATAATATATGCATTCTGCAAATTTGTATCTCGAAAATTTGTATCTAAATGTATCTGTAAGTTGTGTCTGTTTAAAATGATTGTTAGATATCTATCTCTTAACATCTTTAGAAGTTAAAATGAAGGTAACATTCAGGAACTCTTCTTCTGTACCCTTCTAATTTTCAGTAAAGGAAAGCTAAAGCACATCTGAGGAGTATATATTTCTTCGTTAACTCTCAGTTAATAAAATTTTAAGCACATATGAATGGGATTCATGCACTTATCGTTTATTTTGATAAAAGTTTAAAATGAGTGTCAAACCTAATTTCTTGCTTCTAAGTATTTCCTCCTTATCAAACACGATTAAATTCCAAAAATAACAAGGATCGTCACATTGCTCAATCAAACCTAGGCTAACCCTCATTGCAATTGTTATTATTTTCAATCACTTTCAAGCCATTCATCAATGCTGTCATCTATGACATTCCTTTCTAGATGCATATCGCAAATTTTATGGCTACGTGTCCTGCAAATATCATGACAAATAATGACAAATTTGCATTTCATGTCATGCAGCCTGCGCTGCAGTGAGTCATAAATATGAATATCAACAGAGTGCAGTGCATTGAACCTCTCCAGCTAGAAGTGTGTATACACACACCCTCTCGAAAAGGCAACAAATTCCAGCGAAAAGCACTTGAGCCAAACTGCTGAGAGTTTCCTTGCCAGACTAGTGCCAATGTGTGTGTATCTGTATTCCGACTCATAATCGTTAGCCGCAAGAGCTGCAATCAGAGTTTTAGTATTTTTTCTCTAGCTACCAACTCACAATAGGTGTTTTGTGGCACTTGTAACTATCTATCATTTGGGCTTGTGGCGAATTCCATGTTGCTGTTGTAGTTGTTGTTGTTGCCATTGTTGTCTGGTTGTGTGCTAGCGCCAAGACATTGCCAGCCGGCCATATAAATCAAGAAAATTGCTGACATTTAAGCACGTTTCATTTCATTTCGTTTCGTTTCGTTTTCGGTCCCACTTTGGCAACCAGGCTGGGCGCTTGATATTTACACAGCAACAACAACAACTGTTTTAGCAGCATTTCCGCTAAATGTTGTTGCCTTCTTTTTGCCTGGTTCTTAACCAAAAAAAAAAACAGTTTTTTGCCCTATAGCGCTATAATGATATTTAAATATTTACCCACATTGCTGCTGGCATGCAACGTATGTGGGTTAATCTGCGTTTCAATTGTTTGCCTATTGTTTGTTGTTGTTGTTGAGAGTTGGCGCGTGTCTTGTGGCGCGTTTGTGCGTCATCCCCAGTCATATTCTCAATAGTTTGTGACGCGTCATATTGAGCCATAAATCCGCCTTAGCCCGCGCGCTAAAATGTTATAGATTTATTTTTCAAATTTACCGCATCGACGACAGCCTGAGCTGAGGCGCCACCAAAAAAAGAAACACCAACAAAAATTGTGGCATGCAAATTGACTTTCGAGTGTCGTCAGCGCATTTAAGAGTTGTATTTTTTGTTATTTTTTGGTATTTATTGTTGTTTTTACTTGATGCCCCCCTGCGCAACACTTGCCTGGCCCCATAAATCAGCGCAGATACCCAGCTAATGTGTGTGTGTGTGTGTTTTGGTTGTGGCACTAATGCAAGCTATAGCGGAGCTGTGTGTGTGTATGTTTTGGCCATTTCATTTGATTTTGTTGCCACAAAATAAAAACTTTTCAAGCGTGACTTGCTGCTGTTGTTGTTATTGTGGTGGGGCAATAACAAAATGGCAGCACATATATACATACACACATATATTTATATATTTATATACATACACATACATATATTGTTTGTATTTGTTACGCTCTTTGCTGCTGCTGTCGCTGATACTAAACCGCAGCAGCAGCAGCCAATGCAAAAATCCAGCAACAACAACCACAACAACAACAATTGAAAGAAGCAACAACGAAAAAAAGTCGCGCAACCGAATGCGGAAATTTATTGTGTTTTTCGTCGCTTTTCGGAAATCTTTTGAACGCTTAAATTGTTTATTGCCGTGATTAGCATGCTTGTGGCAACATTTGGGCCAAATGTTTGCTTAGCTGAGCAACTGTTGTTGCATAACTTAAACCAGCAGCAACCACAACAACAGCAGCAGCAGCGACAACAAGCAACTTGAACTTGACAATGCGCTGCATGCGTTGTTGTTAGGCCCATTAAATGTTGTTGTTGTTCAGTTTAATAACTTTAAAATTGTTGCCAATTAAAAGTAAAGCGGCTGAAAAAATTGCCTTGCGGCCAAAACAAAAATGCATAGCACGCAATTAGCTAGAGGCGATTTTTTGTTTTTTCTTTCTTTCGCTTTTGTTTTCGAGTTGAATAACCAAAAAAGCAAAGCAAAATAAAATCGTCAACATTGTTGCGGCAAAAATCACTTTGATGGCCCAGTTGAAACAAGTTTGGTTAATGGGCCAATTGGGCGTGGCAGCAGCTACTGCGTAGTTAAAATTCCTGTGCCAAAAAAGTTATCTTTTTAATTAGCCGGCTTAAATGTGTTTTAAAAAATTGTTGGTTGCTTATTTTGCAAATATTGAAAAAGCATTTCAATGTCAATGTCATGCAAATGTGGCTAGCTGTGATTTTATTTGCAAATTAATGGCTTAACTCTAAAGATCATTTATCAAGAGATCATGATGACGTGGTTGTTGTTGTTGTTTTAGTGCATGATGTAAGCGTGAGTGGTGCAGCCAAGCCGAACCAGACTTCGTCTGTTGTAACTTCTTGCACTTTTAAAGGCGTCGCCACGCGATGAGGTAATGAAATCGAAGCAAACCAATAGATATACAGATACAGCTATAGATACAGCACAACACGAATGAGTGTGTGTGTGTGTGTGTGTTTGGGGAGTGGGGGCACTGAAAATGCAAGTAAACGTGTCGGGTTGCTGCAACATGACTGGGCCTCGCTGGTCTCTGGCTCGATTACGCTTATGGTTTGCATTTGGATTTGTTGCCTTCGTTTTTATTTTCATTTTGTATTTTCCGCCTGGCTTTTTCTTTTATTTAATTTTTTTTTTGTCTGTTTTGTGAAGTTAGGTAAAAGTGTGCCAAGCTGGGCGATAGTTGATCATAGCTGATCACTTGTTGCACAAGCTGGCGTTATAACACACTCTCGATTTTGGCTCGAAAAACACAATTTTAACACTGTCTTTTTTGTTGTTGTCAAGTGTCCTTCAGCTTTTGTGGCATGCGCGCAGATTGCGTAAGCTTCAGACAGCTTAAGCTCCTTGAGCTTGTTGCCTTCTCTTTATTTCGATTTGCAGTAACATCATATAACTAACAAATAATACATACCGGCTCCGAATAATGCCACAAACACAACTAAAAACTTCTTCATTGTGCGGTTTTGTTTTGTTGTTGTTGCTGTTGTTCGTTGTTGTGTATTTGGTAATATCGCTTTTAACCGTGGCGTCGACGAAACGTAACCGTAATCTTAGAGAGTTAGGGGGGCGGGTGAGCACTTGAACAAAACTTGACAGCGCACCACTTGGACCGACGACTTGAAACTGTGTGTGGCTGTGGCTGGTGCGGGAGCTTTTTATACCGCTGCGCATGCGCGCCAGTTGCGAACAATCCAGACAAACGTTGGCGTCGACGGCGACAGCGACGGCGACGCGGGCGTTGGCAGCGCTGCCGACGTTCACTGACAACGATTGCAACGGTACAAAGCGCAGCGAAGCCGGGCTCATAGCAGCCAGCTTTTTGGCTATGGCCTACAATCACTTGCCCACTCGCTCGCTCGCACACTCGGCGGCCATCTCTCTTCCTTTCGCTGACGCTCGCGCCCTCTCGCTCGCTCGTACTCGCCTGCAATTGTAATTGTAAGCGAGGCGTCGCTTTTAACTGTATTTGCTTGTTTTGTATGCACGCAGCGCACTGTTGCCGGCAGCGCCGTTAGCTGCGCTGCCAGCGTCGACGCTGACGTCGCACTAGCTGAGCATTGTTGTTGTTGCTGTTTTGTAGGCTGTCCCCAAAGCAAACCAATTCGTCAATTGATCTGCGGCATTACGTTTTTTGCATTTTGAGGCGGGGGTTGCAAATGGAATTTTTGCCTGAAAGTTCAACGTGTGTGTGTGTGAGTGTGTGTGTGTGTGTGTGTCTGTGTAGGCAACTAGCATCCATTTCGAGTTATTGCTGACGCTTGTAGCTAATTATGGCTTGGGATTTTGTGCGAGTGCCGGCCTGAGGGCACGGCTTCTACTTACCTACCCAAAAAACCAAAATTCATAGTTGAACTTCACCTCATTGGCTGAGGTGTGTGTGTGTATATATGTATATGTGTTTGCTTTAAGTGGGTGTGGGTGTATGTGTGTGTTGTCTGTCGTGTGCCTGAGTCATGCGCCTGGCATTTCTAGCAACAGCTCTAGGCGCATTGCGCATACGCCACGTTGTCTGTGTAGAATGTGATTTTGTTGTTATACCCTTGTTTAGTGTATTAAAAGTTTGTTAAGAAATGTGTAACGCATTTGAATGTCTTTAAAGTAAATTCAGCATGAAAGGGTTTATAAAAAGTTGATAAAGCCGTGTTTGTCTGTTTGAATGAGAACTAGTCTTATAGTTTAGAAGCTGTGTCCATAAATGTTAGTCAGTAGTCGTTTTATAGCTGCACAAAATTGATATGTCAAAAAATACATTATATAGCTGATATGGGAACTATCCGCCGAAAAGTGTGTTTTTGTATAAAAAAAACTATTTTTTTTACGATATCTTGACTAAACTCAACAATTAGAAGCGAAGCTTTACTCCCAACATATTACTAATATCTCATGAACATCCGACTATAATAACATATAGCTGCTATAGGGTCTATCGGCTTACAACTGCCTTTTCCATTTAAAACATTTTGTTTTTTTAAATAACTTTAACAAATCCACTACTTTCTTTCGTTATTATGATCCTATAATATTGGCAAAAGAGTTTTATTAATATTGAGCTACGAACTCATAAATACTATTGTTCAAACAGAACTTAGCATTATAATAGATATTAATATATATATAGCCCGGAATCCAAAAGCTAACTGAGCCGCGAGAGCTCGCTTCTTTAATTTTATTCAGCGACTTATTAAATGTAAATCAATGCAATTAACATGATTTCTTAATGTAAAAGCAATGTGATGGTCAACCGGTGGCCGGCCGTAAGCCAATGTAAGCAATTGATATGTCGCTGCACTCGCACATAAACAAATACGCACTCGCATTGCCTGCAGTTGCGGCTGGCATTAAAAAAACAGGCCGTCA
Organism: Drosophila robusta; assembly: GCA_035043565.1. Classification (NCBI taxonomy): domain Eukaryota; kingdom Metazoa; phylum Arthropoda; class Insecta; order Diptera; family Drosophilidae; genus Drosophila; species Drosophila robusta. The sequence continues at coordinate 6,594,354 of JAWNMW010000235.1, forward strand.
ACTGTCGATGCGTGCAAGTAAAAGGTAGGCCAGCCAGTTGCAGTTGCAGTGGCAGCAGTAGCAGCAGCAGTGGCCGTTGCAGCAGCCGCAACAGTGACTATTAAAACTGACCCAGCGCGGCGGTCAACGGCTGCCACTCAACGGCGCCGCTTGCAATAAAGCAACAACTACAACAAATTTTGTTGTAAATGTGTGCAATTAAATGCAAGAAAAGTGATTCAAGGTTTCGGAATGCAGGAAGAATATGAAATTACAGACAGAGACAACAACAACCAAAAGAAGCAGAGGCTGGCAGAACAATTACAACTGCCAACGACTTGCGAATGCGAACTCTGTGTCGAGAGCTGGCCGGGCCCGGCCCGGCCTGGCTTTATTGTGTTATTGAAGTGGTCTCTAGAAAACTTGCGGCTGCCCACAGTGCCAGACAGCGAACCAGTTTTAGAAGTGCAAAAAACGACAGCAACAATAAACACAAACTAAGCTACCTTGTCAGTTATGCTTTCGCTTTCAATAGCTGCTGCCGCTGCTGCTAGTTGCTGCTAGTTGTTGCTGTTGCTGCTGCGGCTAGCTGCAATGTGCATGCTGTTGCTGACTAGTTAAGTATGCGCATTTTATAAGTATATACACGGCATAAATAAAAGGCCACTGCTTATTCCATTTTTATTTAACTATGAAAAAATAAATTGTCGTGCTGCGCAGGAGCTAAAAGTCTAAATTTTTGAATTTACCCTGGTGTAGGGTAGTAGAATTTTCTTAAGAATTGTGGAATGGTTTGCACAAGAAATTGTAGATACCCAAAATATTTACAGGGAATACATAAATAAATATTCCGGATTAGTATCAACAGCCTAGTCGAATAATTTAAAAGACGCACAATAAAATACAATTATATTAAAGTGAAAACATATTTTCTACGATCCTTAAGTCTTTTTCTTTTTAAATACATTTTTCAGGCTTTTTTGGGACGATTTAATTTTTTATTTATTTCATGCTCACTTGTTTTTAAGCAAAGATGTCAGCTCTGAAGGTTTCTCAATAAAATTGAAAATGTTGGATTTTTTTTTTGGAGGTGCACCATATTTTGTAGTCGACATTATCGGATCATTAAATCGTATACATGTAAAGAAACTATATGCCAAAAATTGAGATTTTATGTAAAACTATTTTTTATCCAAACAAATCAATTACAAATTTCATTATGCTTTTCATATAAAACTCAGTCATAAAAAATACTGACTGGTGAATCATATCAATAATCCGTCAAATATTAAGTTCTTGAAAGACAATTTTTGGTGTTTTAGACAAGATTATAAATACGAACTCTCTATGCAGCTAACATACGTTATATATCCTATCAATATCGAAGAACTATATCAGAAAAAATAACTACAGATTTACTTCAATGGCTTTTTTCTCTACTTACAGACAAGATCGGTCATCTGCGAAATATCTATAAGCGTATTTTTTCTTCGTCATTCACATTTTATTTTTTGCACCCGATTTTTAGGGTTTGTTTGGCTAGCCCCCAAAAAAGAAAAGAAAAAAGGCACCCAAAACTTGTTTGCCATGCAGCTGTCAGACGGTGTCTGGCCTGTTATAGATCTGGTTGTGCCTGGCATTTCGGGGAGTGTGCTGCTCAGGGCGAGTTGGGTTTGTGGCAACGGGTTGCGGCGTTCCAATCAAAATTGAATGCCAAATTATGCCCGAGTAGTTGAGAATACTGGCGGCAAGTCGCTGACTAAACGATTGGCCAACACCAAATGGCCCGTTCATAGTAATTTGTAGACAAGAAATTTAAAAGTATTTGAAAAATGTAAAAATTGCATCAGCCAGCGTCGCCGTCTTCGTTGGCAGCACTTTGCACAGATTGTGAGCAGTGGTTTTTAATTGTTGACTTTTAGCAGCCCATTTGTGGGTGGGTGCGGCGCTGGCGTCGCCACGTCGACGTCGCATGTGCAACGCGGAAGAAAAGTTGCCAGGTTGGCTCTGGCTCTAGCTTGGCGTGGCCTACTCTGTTTGGCCGCCTCTGCCCGCTAGCCCGCTCACCTTGCCCAATGCTTGCCATTTGTATGCTATCTGATTCGTCGCACACCCATGCAGTAGGTACCGTGTGCGTGTGTGTGTATGTGTCTGCGTCGCGTCTGCGTCAATTAAGCCAAATGCTCAACACTTGGCCGGTAGTTGGGGCTTGTCTGATTTGGCTTGGTGCAAGTTCTTAACTCGTATTTAGCAAGTGCATTTCGAAACGGTAATTTGTCGTTAACTGTGGCTGCGGCAAGTTCGTGAGCGGAATCTTTTGTTTGTCATTGTTCAAAACATAAAAAAATATTAAAAAAACCAAAACCCGTTAGAACGGGTTTCTGTACACTTTTATTGCATTCAACTCCCGCACGCAGTGAAGGTGTTGAATCAGGCGTTATTGAACTATTTCAGGCCTAGTTCTGGCATCGGTTGGAAATTAATTAGCCGGGAGGCTAAGCTCTGTCTGGCTAAGGTTAAGCGTTGACATATTGGCGTTAATAACTAGCACAAATTAAGGTTGAATGCAAATATTTGAGTTTTTAATTGAACAATGACCTCGCTGGCTGAGTCGTCTAAGTGACCGAGTTGCTAAAGCAGCTCAACTAGGGCTTGGATGCCGTTTTATTTTAGCCGAAGGCCACGACTTGTGCTATTTATAAGTTAGTTTGCATGTTTGTAGCTATAAATTATAATTTATACAAATAGTTGCAATAAATAGCATAACATTTTTAATAATAAATATTTTAAAGTAACTCTAACGAAGGGTATTCGAATTTTCTTACGAAATGTGTAACGATTTATAAAAGGAATCCCATATGCTCAAAAAGAATATACTTAGTTTTCTTATAATAAATAGAACAAAAAAATTATAATATGGGGGTACACATTTTAGTCATAAAAACTTAACTGTTAACTTTACACTTTAAAAAAAACAAACTAATTTTGAAGAAGTGCATTCTCAAAAGCATTGGAAAACAAAATACAAATTTCGAAGCTTAAATTCTGTTTCAAAGACAACTAATTTCAAGAGTTTTGTAATAGAAAAATAAAGGTTTATTTAATAGTAGAATATTATTTTTATTATTTAAGGTTAATTTTCGTTTGTGTTCAAGTCTTTAAAACTAAGAGCATTTTGTTTTTGAGTGTAATTTCTGACATCTAAATTAGAGCTCAATAACATTTTGAAAGTACGATTATACATAAACCATTATATCCCAAAATCTCTTTGGATATGTATAATATTTAAAGTCAATTATTATTATTATTATTCTTTATAGAATGGGAACTAACTTTTTCTGTCTTCCACACACATTTGCGACCAAAAGATTCTAAACCAGGAGTAAATAAGAGGTGAGTCATTTTTCAACCAAAGAAAAGGTCACGTTTGTGATTCATTTAGGTAGAATTCATTTACGGTTGGCTTGAGCCACAAAACTCTAACAAAGTTATTTGATCAAATTGTGTGGCAACATCTCAGATAACGCTATTTGACCAGCACGAGTTATACATTTATGCCAAAAATAGTTTTAATTAGTTATTCTGTCGAGCCTGCTAATAAGCCAAAGTTATGAAGATTTATGTGATCATAAAATATATCAAGATTTCCGCTGAAGATTTTTAAAAGTTCAAATCTGACATTGCAATTAATCTACTTTAATGTCTTAACTGTTATCTTAATGCATCTTTTGATAATAACTTATTAAGAAAAACCTTGATTTTGGTAATTTAAAGAATGGAATGTGTGTTTCTTTGAATGGTTGGTCACACTGTGAGTCAGTGTTTCCGTAACTTTGTTATCTGATGATGAAAAGTAAGCATATCCTCAATAAATATTTTAGCATCACATTGCCTCCTTAAACTTAACACACTTTATTAGATCCGTAAACCCCATTGGCAAGTTGACGACAATAATTTTGAACAACATAATACGTAAGTTTATTACGTTATTTGGCAAACAGCGCCGTTTGCTGGTAAACAACATTTTGGGCTGATAGAAAACTGCAGCTGGAACTGCAGCATTGCGGAGTTTTATTCAAACGTAACGGCATGATTTCTATATATTTTACAATAGTAGTATTTCTCATTTCTCATTTCACAGTTCACAGTTTTCATTTATTAACTAATTTCGGATTTACGTAATCCCCAAAGCGTTCAGGCCTCAACGACGCCGTTTACACGCAACCACCGCACAGAGACTCGAGGTCAATGATCAGTGAAATTTACTTTCAAAAAAAAAAAGAAACCAAAATCTGCTTTTCAGCTTTTCTGTTGACTGAAAAACGCTCGGCTGTCGAGCTCGAGCGGAAGCCTAAACGTTTGTTGGATTAATTTGTAGGTAATATGGAGCCTCGATCGACAAAAACAAAACCCAAAAAATCTCTTTAAAAGCTTTTGTAATGCGGTTGGGCTTGTGGGACATGTGCATAATGCCCAAATAGGGCACAGCCAACGCCCCAGCTTGTCGCTGCTTGTCAAAACCATAGACATGAGGTATTATAATTATCATCATCATCATTACCATCAGCAGCAGCAGCATTGCTTGCCCACACCTTGTGGCCATTAGCTGGTGGCCGCGCTTCAGACCCAGCCCGTTCCCAATCCAATCACGACAATGGGGCGCTGCATTTTACCACACTTGAAATCGCAATACAATGAATACATCTGCATAATTAATTCCCACTAACGAAGATGTTGAGTTAATGAGTTTGGCTCGTTGTTTTGCACCAAAATTGAAGGCAACAAACACGCGCAGGTTGTTGACTTCTTCGTCTTCGCCTTTGTCTGCGTCTGGACCCACTTTCAGTTTCAGTTTCAGACTCAGTTTTGGGTTCACTGCTGCCTTTGTCTTTGCAATTGGCGGCAGCTGTCACATTGGGAGGCGGCACATAAAATCCACTTGCCACACACAGATGTATTTTTAATTATGGACATTTCGAGCACTTGATATTTGGCCAGAAACTAATCGGTTTAGCTAGCTGTCATTTTCCATTTGGCCAAATACGCAAATCGCACAGCTTGCCCAATGAGCTGATGTCTTTTTAATTATACCACGATTTCAGTTGCTATTCGCCTGCTTTTAATTATAAAATAAAGAAACTCTAAAGTGTTCACTTGTAACTTTTGATCATCCTGTAGTTTTTGTCCAAGTTCAGATGCCACAAAGTATATCAAGGACGGTTTAATTGTTATCTGCATATCGTGTTGCTTTTTATCAACGGACTTGCAGTTTCGTTTAATGGATTAAACATGCACGAATCGAAATCGAACTTGAATCGATTTCAGCTCGTTTCTCACCCATAAAATATGCATTGTTTTTTTCTTTTTGTTTACTTCTTTTTTTGCCGAATACGCCTTTGCCAAAAACTAGGTTATAACCTTGAAATCCCACAAAAGAAACGTTGAAAATTTCAAACTTATCAATAAATTCATGACGCTGCGACACAAAGCCGGGTATCACATCAAAAGAAAGCCTCACAAACAAAAAAAAGGAAAAAAAATAACAAAAACAAATCTGAAAAACAGAAACAGTCACAGAAAAAAACATAAATCTATATTCAAATCCATGCTAAGCTCCATTAAAATGCTAAACAGTCAAAGCCTCTGGTTGCCCTCGCCGTTTCGCAATCCCATCAGAAACAGAAAAAATATGCCAACAGGTCGGGCAACAGCTGTGAGGCAGACCGTCTTGATTGTGGTTGCATTTGAAATTGCCAAAGGTCAGGCTAACACGGCATAGCGGTGCAGCAAGCGCATCCCAGACAGCAGTCAGCCAGTGTCCCACTCGCTTGTGGCTGTGTCATCATCATCGTCATCATCATTATGATCATGATCATCGTGATCATTGCTACATAGGCTGCATTCATCCTAAAAGTTGTTTGGCAACAACAACAAACCGTATAACAATTAACCATATAACGAAAATTTGTACAAATTGACAACGGCCGCTGCTGGTCGTCAGAGTGAAAGAAGAGAGGAAACCAGCCGAAAGAAAAATATACAAACTGGATTTATAATTTCAATGGCTAAAAAACACGCAAGAAAACGAGCCAAGGTCATTGCGAAGCGGCCAAGCTGCGAAAGAAATTGTGGAATCATGTGGAATAATAGTACACTGAGAGGAAATTGGAATATATTTATAAGAAAATATAGAATGCGCCATCCCGAGGTAATAAACTGAAAGATGCCTTGTTATCAGTTTTGGTTCTAGAAAGAGTTGTTGAAAAGTGAAATAATTTTAAGAAATTGCATTAATCTCTTAAATTCACGATATCAATATCGAAGATCCAAACCAAAAAAGTTGAAAGTAAAATTAATATTTATCGATTATACAAACTATTATGTAGAAGATGAACATAAAGTTTTACTGATCCTTTTAATCAACAACTATTTATAAAACTGAAAGCAATTTATTTTTAAAATGCGTAGTTTCCAAATTTTGGTTAGAGATACAAATTTTTTTTTTATAAACAAAATATATCTATGATTATTTTTATTGTTTTGAATATTATATTAGATTGTTTTACAGAGTTTATTTAAAAGAAATATATAAATATAATAATATAATATAATATTATTATTATAATATAATATTATTATAGCAAATAGCTATAAACTATCAATATCCATTCAGCTCTTATGGGCGTCAGACATCACAATTTGTACTTTTTTTATTCCAAAAGTTCTTTTTTCGCAGTGTGGAAATAAACGTGGTTGGCGATCCACCATTCAGGATTGGCAAGCACAGGCACTTGTGGTTTCATTTTTATTTTATATTTTTGCTATGGCAGAACCACTTTTCGATTGCAATTACTTGAGACACGGTAGCACATAAAAAAGATGATCATGCTGATCATAATGATCACGATGCTGTTAATGATGATGATGAAGATGCTGAAGATGAAGATCTTCATGCGCAGATAGGCAGAAGTGACTGTGCGACGTGTTTAACATGTTTTGCCAACAGTCAACAGTTCGAGAAATCCGGTTGCTCAAAAATGCGTAAAGTGGGACGATGTCGCTCCTTTACAAACATCAATAACAACAACGCTCAGTAATATTATTAAATGCCTGACAACTGGCCGGGCAAAATGCCAAAACACAAAAAAATCAACATCAAATCAATTAACAGACGAACGTACAAAAAAAATAAATAAAATATCCAATCTGTTGTTGGTATTGATTTGTTTGTGGCCTCATTGGCAGGTGTTGATCAATAAAAGTGCAACTAGCTTGGGCCAGGCCCATTGCGTAAGTGGCTCGAGGTGTGCCCCCTCAGTGCTCTGTGGCAATTACATTGAGAATCTCTCTCTCTCTCTCTCTCTGTCTCTCTGTTTGCCTTGCTCCGAACTATTAACTCTTGCGCAAGCAAACAGTAAACTTGAACCACATGCCGCGCTGATAAGCCAATTGCCGCTTATCGTTGAAGTGAACCTAAGGTAGCGCAAATTAGGTTATCATCTGGCCTGGCGAAACTCAAAGACTCAAAATTCGTAGATGATGCTCCGTGAATTTTGGCAGCCCAGCTTTAGTATTTGCTCGAACCTAGAACGAGTTGGAAATCCGAACAGATCATGCGTCTGGTGCTGCTTGCAACATGCCTGTGGCTGCTTGTGGTAAGGACCGGTAGCACCAGCTAAAGACAGGCATATCAAGGAGAAAACTAAATACCCTTGCAGATATATAGTATATCCATGCTTAAGCGTATTTTAAAAAGTTTACTCAACTTCCGGAGATTGTGGCTATAGAAGCAATACGATAAAGTGATCCAAAGTTTTTGAGAGTACGCTCTTATTTAAAAAGGCATAAAACAGTTCGTAATTGGTGTGTTTGGTCAAAATATTGTAAATATTCGGGTTTTTTCCTACAACTAAATATTTGTGCGATTGCTCCGAGAGAAGCTTTGTTGCATAATAGTATAGTAGTTTAAAAACATCTGAAAAAGATGCCAAAGGCAAGTGGACTTATTTAATAAAATTTCTATATTTAAAAAATGTTTGTAAAAATCTGAAACTCTAGGATAAAACTTTCTAAATCTATTTTGTGTTTTAGGGCAACTCTTTTCAATTAAGTGGATTTTGTTTTTTAGTGTTGTGATATTGATAAGGGTTTTCCTTTAAGAAAATAACTGAAGCTATATAATATATATGTACTGCAATAGAAGAGAGACTCTTGTAAAGTTTCATCAAGCCAAACTCACAGACAAATAGACAAACATAACTATATTGTCTCGGCTGTGGATGCTGCTTAAAAATTTAGAAACCTTATGGCGTCAATCCATGTGCTACACATTTTGTGACAAGGGCATCGAAAGCTGAGCTAATCAGTTAACATACTTACAGCTGGAGAGCTCGGCCCTGTTGAACGGCGAGCAGCAGAGCATAAAGAAGTGTCTGCAGGACTTTGGAGGACTTACTGCGGCCAATGCGGAGCGTCTGGACCGCTATACGCAATGGTCGGACAGCTATGAGGAGGTGCCCTGTTTCACGCAGTGCTATCTCAGCGAGATGTTTGACTTCTATCACGATCAGGCGGGCTTCGATGAGCGACGAATTAAGCAACACTTTGGCAATGCCGTCTACGAGGCCTGCAAAGAGCGCCTGAAGCTCGGCGCGGGCAAGAATCAGAGCAGTTGTGAGCACGCCTATGCGGGCTTTCACTGCATTGTCAGCGTGAGTGCGATAAGAGCTGATAGCTGGTAGCTAGTAGCTGGGCCAGTGACCGCTTAACTGATAACACTCATGTCGCCCATATACATTTGCAGCTGGAAAACGATCCGTTCATATTGATTGAAAACATGCCAAATGCCACGCGCGCTGCCAAATCGGCGATGAAGGAATGCCTGCAGCAGGTGGACCAAGTCGAATGGAATCGCATTGCCGACTATGCAAGCTTTCCGGTCGTCGAGCCCATACCCTGTTTTACGCGCTGCTTCATCGCCCAGCTGCAGCTGTTCGACGAGCGCACGCGCCGCTGGCGTCTGCCGGCCATGCGCCAATTGCTGGGCGTGCCGATGGTGGGCGCCCACGTGGCTGGCTGTGCACAGCGTCGGGCACGCAATCCCTGTTCCACGTTTTATCAGCAGTTCACCTGCTTTGTGACGGCCGTTTAATAGTTTCAACTAGTACAAAACACTATTTAGTATGCTAACTATAATACCTACTACTTTGTATACTTACTCAGCTCGAATTCAAAGATATAACTTTGTGAAATGGCCTTGAGATCTATCGGACCAACAAAAATATTGACAAAAAAATCAGAAAATAAATTTAAATATATAAAACAATAAAATATTTGAATACCAAAGCATTTAAATAAAGAGCAACACATTTTTAATATAAATTTGGCAGTGGGATTCTTAAGCTAATTTGTAGAAAATCGAAAATACTCCATTCTTTTTGTATTTGCTTCTATACAAAGGGTTTTGTATGGCAATAATTGCGAATATTTAAAAAGTGCTCATTCGATTTAAATGAATACCACTTACTCCCAGTGTAAGTTTTGATAATAAACGCAAACATTTTGACCTATCAACGCAACATAGCAAAAAAAAAAAATGATACCTAGCAAATTTATTTTTGAAATCAAAATATTACAAACAAAACATATTTTTATATAAAAATTGTGTAATCTCATTTTACAACAGTCTTATAAATATGTCTTTGAAAAGTTACTAATACTGCAGAAGTGATCAGTTGAACTTGCCTTTACTACAGTTTTTTTCACTTTATGCAACTTATATTGCAATTCAATGCAATGTAAAAAATTGTAAAAATTCTATCGCATTAAAAATCTTAAGATGTAAAATGATATACTTAAAAAAATTTTTAAAATCCGAAAAATCAGACAAGAGATTTTATTTTTTCCAAATTGATATTGGTATTCAAATTAGAGTTCCAAAACCAACAGAATAATTTGATTGTAAGTTTATTGGGTGGTTTGCTTGTTTTGTCTTAATTCTCTGGATTTTATATTCCACTTGAAATAAACTGTTCTTTTATAATGTATGGCTTTCAAGGAATGTGCATACTTTATGCATTCATTCGAATTTAATTTAAATACGACTTTTTTCTCTGCGCAGTTTGGGTAAACATATCCTGCATTCAATATTCAAAACCTAAGCCAAATTTGTGCCATTGAGATTGCCATTGAGTCGCTCCCAGCACAGATACTCATCGTACATCCACTCGCACTTGCCGGCCGCCAGGCGGCGCTGCTCGTCGCTGCTGCGGCATGCCGCGTAATCCGGCTGCTGCTCCTGTTGGCTGGGCCCGAAGGCCTGCTGCCAGTTCAAGAGCCGCCAGTTGCCGGCCTCGTCGTAGAAGCTCTTCGCATCGGCAAAGCACTGAAAGAGACACGGGATGGGCTCCTTGGGCCTCAGTTTGCTGTACTGCAGCAGCTGGACATTGGTGGCATTCAGCTGGCTGCTGCACTGCAGCAATGTGGCCAGGCTGTTGCCCGCATGCAGCTCCGCCTGCTTGAGGCAGCGCAGTCCGCGATGCGCATAGCTGCAGCCGTCACGCGACTTGCGGCGCAGCTCATACCGGCAATAGTTGTAGATATCGGCGCCCAGTTCCTCGGCCAGGCGCTGTTTGCGCCACTTGTTCGCCGCTATATCGAACCAGCCCTTCTCGCTGGCCAGGCAGCGCATCAGGCAGGGCAGCTCCTCGATGCTCCAATCCGCATAGCGTGCCAGCTTCTTCAGATCGCTGTCAATGCGCTCCGGGCTGCTTATTTCGCCCAGGCACTTTTCCAATATCTGCGCATCGCCCGTGAGATCGGCCAGGGTCTGTGGAATGTGGCGAATGTTGTATATATAGATGCTTTAATTCAGCTGTCTACACACCACAGCGCACCGCCACAAGGCCAACAAGCTGACAATCAGACGTAGCTGTAAACCCATCTCAACGCTCGGAATGCACAATCTCAACTGTCGGCGGCCCCAGCCCGTATCGCAGCCTGTAAACATGCAGCTGTGCTTATCAGCGCCCTCGACGAAGCCAACGAACGCGAGTTCAATGTATGCCAGCGACAGCAGCAGCACCACCAGAACCACCACTGACTAGGTCAGTTTTCTGATTTTATTTTTTTTTGGGCAAAAAATGATGTTTTATTTAAAGTTTTTTGCTATCACAAACATAAATAAATTATTTTTTGGACCATAAATCTTGCGCACCACATGGCGATTGATGGGCAGCCAGCAGGAGAAGACCCGGTTGGCCCAGGTGCACAGATCCGACTCGGCTTCGTTGTGATCGATGCACTTCTCCAGGCCATGACGCACCGGCTCCAGATCCTTGAAGTTGTTCGAGGTGAACTGCGCTATAATCGCCTTCTCGTTGTAGCCCTTGCGATCCGTGAACAGACCCATTTTCTCCACAAAGCACTTGACATAGCAGGCGGTGCGGCGGTGCTCGGGGAATTCGTAGTTGAGGAACTTCTCGTAAATGTCATCGGGCACATGGAAGTCCTCACGGCACTCCTCGTGCGCCAGCACCGCATCCTCGTGCGTGCGTATCTGGAACTTGGCGCTGACCTGAAAACGCAAGTCGAATTAGTCGTGAGTCAGCAAGGACAAGCCTTGTGGCATGCTTGTTTACCTGGCCAACGGCTACAGTTGCCACTGCAACGGCAAGCAATAAGGCGTAAAGTTTCATTTTGTCGGTTGCGCTGGAACTGGACTGACTGCTGGCAGGGCCTGTGTGCGAATGCGCCAAGAGGCGACAAAATCGAGCCAAGATTTTTCATAATTTGTATAAGGCCAATCGACGGCGACGACGACTAGAAAATAAACCAAAACCCAGGCACGAGCTGACTGAAAGCCAAAGTGAATAACATGCTAAACCCGTTGTCCAAGTAGTGCAAGTGGTGCGGCGGCGGCGGCGGTGGTGCTGGTGGTGGTGAAGGTGCTGGTGGTGCTGCTGCTGCGGCGACAGCTCTGTTGGTACCCTTGCGTCAGTTTTGCTCTTAAAAAACGGGTAAGTGTGGCAGCGGCGTCGTCGAAACGGGTTTGGACCTCGACGACGGCGCCGACTTCAACTTCGACTTCGCTGTCAACGGCATTGTTTGGGCCGCGCGTTGGTTTGGCTTGGAGTTATATAATCGACGGCGACGTCGGTGGCTTTAGTACATAGAGTGGTTACGTTTTGTTTGAGCCAATTAAACGATTTGTTTTTGTGCCACAAATTTACTTGGACGCTGCCACACACATTTTTTGGCGCCTCGTCGTCGTAGTTGTTGTTGTTTTTGTTAAAAAGTTAGCGCTGAAAAATGTGTGCCTTTTTTTGGCTGGTTTGTTTTTGTTTTGGGTCGTTTTTTGCTGCTGCAAATTCTAACACCTCAACGGCAGTTTGCTGCACACTTCCGCAATGAAAATGTTGGCCTGTTTCGGACACTGACTGCAGTTTTTACCTGTGGCAGCCCAGCGAGCAAGAGCGAAAAGAAAACAACAATATTTTGTTTATATATTGTTTTGTTGTTTTTACTTTTATGTCGCAGAGCCACAAACAAATTAAATAAATTATTCAATTGAATTTATTTATTACCAACCAATTTGGTTGCCCAACGGACTTTTGCATTTGTGTAATTAACGGCAGGCGGTGCAAAATGCACAGATTGCCGCCGCCAGCAACCAGGGTGGCTCCCAGGGCTGTCACTTTTTGTCACTGACATTGGTGCGAGGTTCTTAACCCCAAACGTGCTGATATGAATGCAGACACGTAGTCACATGAGGGCTTAAAATAATTGTTATCTTGCATATAATAAAATGTTTTTAGTCGTAATAAATTCTTAGGTAGCCTAGAAGATCATCCCGTGGGAATTTTTTCCGAACAGAATGAATAGTCTGTGTGTTTTATTATCATTTATTCATATATTTAATATCTTACCTGGGATTAATCGACAGTCCCACTCACAGAATTTATATATTTGTAGAGATTTTGCAAAAATGTTCATTAGTTTATTCGAATGTGCTTTCCTTTGTAATTTCTATACTCGACTATCCAGTCTTACTTAATTTTTACACATTTAAAGTTCAGATACGAATAGAGCTTATCTGGATATTAATTCTGGGCAGCTTGAGGCTTTATAGAAACGTTTAGCATATATTTACTAAGCTTACTGACGGACAGCACCTGCTAGATCCCTTTAACTGAAGTAACCGTCAGCCTCTGCTTTTGGCTGCAAATAATAAAAAATAACAAATCCACATAAAAATTTAAAAAAATATGCGAATTTGAAATGTCGTTTGGTTGGCAACACACTATTTTATGGGGCAGCCATCAACCTCCGGCTCTTTTTAAGGGTCACCATTTGCAGATTTGGTTTTAACCTTTGATGCCATAAATTGAACAAACTGCTGGCGGCATGCCTCCCTCCAATCCCCCAATCCAGTTAGTCACTGTGTGTACTATTTATTTAACAGTTCAAAAATATTTACAAAATGCTTCACAAATGCATTTTTTGTCGAGCCATTTATTGAAAAAATATGTTTGTAAAATGGAAACGCTGGAACTGTAAGATCGTTAATACTGAAACACTTAAACTGGAATGCGTAAGAAAATGTATTTCATAAAATTTGTGGAAAAGGGTAAAATTGATACTTGTAATAGCAACTTGAACTTAAATTGCCTTCATATTAATTTCTTGGTATATATGCAAACTAAATATTAACGTAAATTTTGTATTAAATATTTAGTTTTTTTTATTTTAATGCAGATTTAACAACCTCTAATTGAAAAACCGTTTGGCATTAACATCGGTTGAGTTTTAAATTGTGCAAAAAGATAAAATATCATGTACTCCCCCCTTACTAATTTTCGAAAATTTTTTTTTCAAAATTTAGAAATGCAAATTTACATTTTTAATCGATTGTGGTTGTCACAATAAGTATAAAAAACTACATTGAAAGTGATTCTGAGGGGGTCAAATATTTTGCCAAAATCATGTCAAAACTGACAAAAATTTTGATATGAAAAGTTCTCGGATACATATCTCGCATATTTCAAACGCCCATAACTTTGTCAAAACTGATCCGATTTTCATGTTTGTTAATGGTTTGTCCTCTATGATGTACGTGACATCGCCGGGAAATTTGTTATCTTATGTTTGGGGAGCTTTTCAGTAGTACATATTCCAAATATGGAGCCTCTAGCTCAAAAACTGGGGGGATATAACCGTAGACGTGGCCGGGATATCAAGGTCGCAATCTTTGAATGGGATCACCAGCAATCTACTTAACAATGTCGGCAAATTTAGCTTAAATATTGTGTTAATATTCACACTTTATCGATTTGCGATCATCATGTTATCGATTTGCCACCCGCCCAGTGGGCGTGGCACAAAAATCTTAACATTTTGTCTGACGCTGGTATACACGAGTACATATTCCAAGTTTCAAGTCTCTAGCATCAATAGCGTCGACAAAAATTGCCTTCATATGGACAGACGGACGGACAGCCAGACAGACATTGCACAAACCCAATATACTCTTTTCATTTTGTGAACGAGTATAAACATTTAATTCAAAATTGAGCAATAATTATACATTTTACTTGATTCAGGCATTTATAAAGTTTTACTCAAAAAAAATCACTTAAGAATTACTTTTTGGTTTAAAAACTTGCAAGTCTGAATGTTTAAGGCAGTTAACCTTGTTAGACTTTGGTAAAAGTGTTCTAACTGGCCAGGAGCATAAAGTAAACATCATAGAATTTCATTGTTGTTCTCTGCTGCACTCGAAAATAAAACAAGAAGAAAACAAAAAAACAAAGTCCCAGTGCAATTAAAAAAACAAATGCCAAAAAGTTACATGCAAAACTACACGATGCTTTGTGTTTGTTTGCATGCTAGTATACGTGTTGTTTTTTTGTATTTTGGTATTTTGTCTATTTTGTTGTTGTTGTAGCTGAAACCAAATGCAAATTCAATTGCACGTCGTATGCATGCAGGCTGTGTGCCACAGGATATCCGGTTGGCAGCCATTTTAGGCGTATCGAAGGCCTTGACCAGCAGCGACAGCCAAAAGCTAAACAATAAAATTTGCCTGCAAACCACCAGCAACAGTAACAACAATAACAATCCGACAACAAACACACTTACTGGCACAAACACTTAGGCTCCTATGAGCTTTGCTGTTGGGTTTCTTGCCATATTTTTGAGTTTTTTTTGTTTTCTTCGATGCTTGGCCTATAAATCAGAAATTGAGCTGCGGTAACACGGCCCTCCTATCGCCTGCCGCCTGTCTGTTGGTCTTTGTCTTTGGCTCGTATATTATGAGCTGATATTAAAACATTTTACACACAATTTCGTTGCATTCGGTCGCCTGGTGGCCTTTCTGCCTTGCTCGACTGCCTGCCTGGACCAGGCATGAATTATTATGCACCTAGGCGTATACGCAATGTTTAATTTTCAACTCGAGCGGCAGCGGCGCGCGCAGCCCACAGACATAAATTCTAGGGCCGCCGACAAACGACTTGTTCAATTTCTCTATATATTTTTGCCTGCCCCTCGCACACTGCCAGTCCAATGTAGGAGCAAGAAAATATGTCCGAGTTTGCTAAGGAGCAGTAACTATTTTTTTTCTACTCTTTTATTTTTTTTCTTGCTCATGCTCAACTCCTGCCGCGTTGCCCGAAAAACTGAACTGATGCAGGCCAGCCACGTACACATGTCGAGAACTAACTGCAGGCAGCCACGTTGCCCGTTGCCCAGTGGCATTGTTGCTCCTCTGCTGGTCGTTGCCATCATCATCATCAACAGCGACGCAGCAGCAAAAATTTCAGCCATTTGTCCTGCATGCTTGCGGCATAAAAATATGCCAGGGCCAGCATTTTCATGCGGGTCATCTACTCCCAGCTACAGTTCCCAGCTCCCAGTTACCAGTTTTCAGTTCCAGCTTCAACTTGCAGCATTTGAAAGTCATGTGCTGCCCCAGCCTCCGCTTCGTTCCCCAGTGTGTCCATTGGGCGTCGCTCCCCAAAATGTTAGTTTGTCCAGTTTTTTTTCGGGGGTCAGCAACTTCTCAGCCTCTGCAACTGGTGCTAGGTAGGTTAGTTTCGGGACAGTCTGGCTGGGCCGCAGAGCCTGCAAAAATCACACAAATAAAAAATACTGTTACGGCAAGGAGGTCGAGCAGGGGTGGGGGGTGCATAGTACGTTTAGCAAATGGACTCTGGCCTCAAATGCTGCTGGCACTTTCACAAAACATTTGAAATACAAATAAAAATCTGCAGCATGTGTGGACGAGAGACGTTGCCGCTGCAGCTGCTGGAAATCATTTCAAATGCAAAGTAAAATTTCATTTTGTTTTACTTTACACACACAATCCCCCCACTTCCGCCAGGCAATCCCTAAGTTTAGAGCCCGCCGTCTGTCTGCCAGTTGAACATGTTTGTTTACGCTTCATCATGTCGTCGTTAGTTGCTGGTTGGTGCCAGAGTTGCCAGAGCTCTGTGTGCTGGTCAAGCAGCGTCTGCACCATTGACACGATGACATTTTAATATGGCTCGTAACTTTTGTTTAGCTTAGACACAGCCCCCGCATCCCGCATCCCGTATCCCACCTCCCGCACCCCACTCTCTCCTACCAGCCAGCGTCTTTGTATTGAGGTTGTCATTGCTGTTTGGCTAGTTGGAAGTTTTTTCTTTGTTGTTGTGTTGTCTTCAGCTTACGTGCGTGTCATCGGGCAGCGGCCAGCGATTTGTATTTAGATTGAGATATTTCTATATATATATATGGATAACAGATAAAGAAGTTGCCTGCAGCAGTTCGCTTAATCGAATTCAATTCAATTCGCTTGTATTCAATATTATTAAATGAAAAAAATCTCTGTCTTATTTTGATCCCTTGTGCTTGCAGTTTTCATCATATTTTCTTTTTATTTAGGTAAATTGCTGCCTGATTTGCTTCAAATTGAAATCCAAAGGTAATGTAGTGCATAAAATCAGAGTCATGCAGACATATACATAACACGTAGCCCCCTACCCCCTTACCATCACACACCCGCTCTAGTCGCAGCAGCAACAGCACCTTTCGCCTGCTGCGCGTTCAATTTTTCATTACTCATGCTTCAATCAATCACAAAAATGCGATTTTATTTCATTTTCATGCGTATTATAAGCGCTGATATTCACATTTCTTTTACAACTCGCATGTCGCGCGCTCCACACGCTCCGTTAGCTAAGGGGGCAGGGGGGTCTGGGGTGACAGGCGGCAGGCTGGCAACATGTGGCATGTGCGCATTGTGCTTTGCATATTGCCAATCCACAGAAACACTGTGGGTGTGTGCTTGTGTGTTTGTGAGTGCACACAAATTGAAATTTATATTAATTTAAATGGGCAATTAAGCGGCAGCTATTTGAAAAAGGTTTAGCGTAAGCTGCGCCTCAGCCAACACCCAAACGATGGGCTATAAAAATCAAACCACAGACTCTGCTGTGTCATCCAATCGAAAGTCAAAGCAATTGAGGCATTGAAACTGAAATAAAAAATTTTAATCAAAATGCAAGGCTTGGCTACCAGACGTAACAAATTGTCAAGAGCGTTGCAAATAGCGATGATATTTTTAGATAAATTGATTTTTTTATGTGTTAGCATCAGAAACAGGTATCTTATTATTTCTATAGTTTATTATTTCATTACTACATTATAATTTATATTATTGTTTTTAATTAAATTTTTTAAAAGGAAGATTTCAATATCAATAAACAAGTATCTTATTATTTTAGTTATTTATTAATTCATTACTACAATTTTATTATTTGTCTTATTTATTGTTTTAATTTAAGTCAGTTTATTTTTATATGCTAGATATAATATCAAGAAACATATATTATGACTTATTCATTTATTGTGATATTTATATTATTAATTGTGTAATAACATTTCCTATAGAATGGTAATAATATGAGAAAAGAAATAGTGTGATTTGTATATGATACATTAGTTTATTACAACATTATTATTATTTTTTTTATATATTTATTCTAATAGTATCTATTTTTATACAATTTCACAAAGCTAAAAGTTTTCAGCAGTTAGCAGTTTTTTTTAAAACATTCAAAGCTGAGACGGGGCCTGTTATCCCTAATTGACTACATCACTTTGATAGCTATTTTCACCATCTATTGAGGAAGCCGAAAAGAATTATTTATAGCAAAGAATTTAAAAACGATAATAATCAATCGAGAGTACCCGAACAGAAGATACTCTATAACGAGCTCTGAAGTGTGAATGGCAATGTAATCAAATCTACGAATATGGGATTTTAAACATGTTTGATCAAACGCTGCAAGAATATATAAATAGTTTGTTATGTCACCAAAATAGATACCTTCTGACTGTTTTAACCATTTGAAAAACTTCCCTTTGTTTAAATAAAGAGTAATATTTGAATTGAATAACTTTTAGCCTTAGTTCGTTGAGCTTCAGCAACATAAATATTCTGGAGAAAAAACACTCATTGATGCTTATCGAAACCTTTTTTCTCAATGCGTCAAGCAATCAATCTCTCACATGATGTCAACGTGCCGCCGAAGCACTAAGTGAGCTCCATTAGCAGCTGAGCCCCAGCCAAGTGCGTACCCGCCCCCGCACGCTGTCCAGCCCCCGAACAAGTGATGTGGCGATCACTTCTTGAGATTCTTTCGCTCCCACACAGTGCGAAGACGGGTTCGGGTACGGCTGGTTAGCTGCCAGAAGGCTGGCAGCAACTTTTTGGCGTTGCTGTCGCCGCTTTGACAACGCCTTTTGTGATTGGAATATAAAATAAGATACAATACATACGACGGCAACAAAAGCTTTGTATCTGTGGAAGTCTCTGTGGCAGGCGGCAACACGAGGCAACAACACAAATCAAACGCATCTGTTGGTGAATTCGTCAGGCAGCTGCCGGGGCATTTGAAAAGAAGTCGCAATCCGCAATCCGCAGATACATGTTGGTTCTAGCATGTATAGCTGTGTCTCTCTCTGTGTATCTGTAACTGTAACTGTTGGTGTGTTGGGGCTTGTCAATTGGCGACGGCTGCCTCGTAATTACGTGACGTTTTTGATAAATTTTGATTCGCCACGTGATGGGCAGAGAGCCATTACTTAAGAATAATGTGCGGCATGCTCTCAGAATTGGAACAAACGCTTCATGGCATAGCATTTTGTTTCTCTATTTGGCTTTAATGCATTTTCTATTAACGGTTTGCGCCACATGCTGACCCAGTTCGTCAATGGAATCGACAAATATGCGGATGAATGGGCGAACACAGTCGGGTATTGGTGGGGTCTGCTTACTGGTCAGTGTTGAGGTTGTCAACCCAACAAATTAAAACTGCGTTCAATGCATTTTGACACAATTTTTGGCTGGCAGCCAGCTGTATGCAGAATTTGAATGCACTGTGCACGAGAGGGAAAAAGTAAATCGGGTATATGCGAAGCTTAAAATTATAAAGTTGGAATATGAATATTTATGTTTATTCGTGTTTAATACTGTGTTACAATATAAAACTATAAAATTTACTCAAATTTATATTAAGAGCCTTTTTCGATTTTTGATCTAAATTTTAAAACTAATAAATTTGTATTTTTAAATAAAAGCAATTTGGTGGCGACTTTTTATTCCACCTCAGTTTTCGAGGTGGAATGTTTATTAAATGCTTTTAAGAAAAAATTTGATTTTATTAATATTTAACTCCATAACAAAAGAGTTAATTTCTGTTTTAAACTGAGATTAAAGTGTAAACAGAGTATTGCGCAGTCTAGTGCACCCGTCTCCAAAGTTCTTACTTATTCAAACTGCAGCTAACCAAATATAGTAATTATACAGTTAACTATACGCACACGGACACACACATGCACACGGACACGCACTTGCACACGCACACCTACACAGGGTTTTTACTGTACTTTTGAATTGGCTTTTAACTGTTTTGCCCCCTGGGCCTGGGCCCCCTTTTGCCACAGTCGTTAAATGTTGCATTTATCGCTGTTGCTGTCGTTGGTTTATTATAATGTCATTATGCTAATTTTACAGTTCGATTGAATCGAACTACAAAAACAAAGCGATTGAATACACTACATATAAATCGCATATAGACTCTTGCTGGGCTGGCAAGTGAATGGCAGGCTGGCATCTCTGTTCATATTGATGTGATTGTTGTCGTTGCTGTTGTTGTTGTCACTAATATCGCTTTGCTGTTATGTATTCTCTGCTCGCTGCCTGCATTTGACATTTTGCTCATTGCTTTCTTGCTAATGTTGTTGTTGTCGTAGTTGATGTTTTTGCACGCCTCTTTAGCTTTCAATAAAAATTGTTGAATAATCAGCAGCAGCAGCAGCAGCAGCAACAACCATCAGCAGCAGCAGCAGCAGCAGCGTGATACGCGCATTGAAAGGTTCAAGAAGAAAGCGTATTGCGAATTTTGTGTGACTTGATTTGCGTGATGTGCATACGACAACATCTACGATGACGATGCCGACGTCGACGCCGACGACAACGCTGACTGACAAAGGCAGTCGGCATGGCAGCTGAACTCGTATTATATAAGCCCGCAAATGTTATGCTATTTCTTCAAGCACTATATAAATAACAAGCGTGTGTGCCTTAAAAGTTAAAAAAAAAGGAAAGGGCGAAAGGCATACACAAACAAGAGCAATGGCCAAAAGGGGACTGAATGTTGGCCCATAACTTAAATGTAAATGTTAAATGTAGCTATAACCTATTAAATAGTTCACATCTAATGGAAATGCATAAGAAAACGGAGTTAGAAACGGAATATTATTCTAAATGTCTTGAGTCACCTGATCTTATCACTGGAACATCCTTTTCGTTTTTATTCCTTAAAGGTAATTAACCAGCTTTAAAAATAAACATATCTAGAGAAGAATATTCGTCTGTGATTCAAAGATTATTTCGTATAGAACATACAGAAGAACTTGATAAACACACTGAAAATTTATCGACTTCCCTAAATATTGATTATAGCAAATATAATTACTTGAATGCACTATTAGATTGTATGATTTTTTGTTCCCTATTTATATATTATATATTATAATATTGCTGATAATTATATGAAAGTGAGTATTGTTTTTAAATAACTTGTTGCTTATAATTTGTTAAAGTTCAATGATAATTTTAAATGTTTGTTAATTTATATTAAAGAAAATTAGTTATATAGTCCAAAGCTATTTGCCTTTTAATAGAATTATCGCTTGTCTTACACTTCTTACCTTAAAAAATTGAGATTTTAACTAAACTCTTCCGGTTTTACTGCTCTCCTTATAAAAAATTAAATGATATAAAAAATGTTTTTGATATATATCACTTCTATGAAGAAATATACATAGATTTACTTTCTTTTCGAAACAAAAATGTGTGCCATAGAGCCAAGCCAAGATTCTACATTAACATTTGCCACGTACTTATTCTAGGCAAAAAGAGAAAACTCGAACAGCCGCAATAGCACGTTGTTGCCGTTCCCCTTCCCCCTTCCCCTCAGCACAATTTTCAACAATTTCGAGAGCTTGACCCAAAGCATTTAGTGCTTAAGAGGAAAATAGGCAAAACGTGCCGGGCATAAGTGAAAATTTTCTAGGCAGCACCATATTAGATGTCGCCACGACCATATTTAAAAACCAAAAGCCAGTAAAGTCACAGATTGTTGTTGTTGCTGTTAGCTGCTGTTGCCAGTTAATAAACTAAAAACCGGTAGCATAAAATGCCGCTTGCTGTACAGCACCAACGCCTGGTTAGCTAGCTGAATGACTGGCAGCAGCAACAGCTACAGCAATACAAATGTGAGTTGGCTTGCAAGCAAAAAAAAAAAAATTGATAAAGACAAAAAAAGGTCAGGCGGCCAGTGCTGATATTGGTTTGGGACAAGAACTGCTGCTCGTTGCTATTGAATTTGCAACGGCGCCGGCCAATTCATAGCAATTTGTGCAACTGCAACGAGAGTTACAAGGATAGGTTTTTTGTGCCTGTTTTCGCGCTTGTTGACAAGTCAAAAGGTTCAATGCACCTCAGGGCGCAGTGTTAACCGCAATAACTAGCCTTATATATGAGTATATCACTATGCATATACAGCCGCAGTCAGCTGCCAATTATTAATTAACTGTAAATGCCACGGGCTCTCGGCAAAACATTAATCATAATTAGTTATGCCACACGACAAACGGCAACAACAACAACAAGAGCGACAGCACCAAAGTGACCAATGATATGTAAACAATTAGAGCTGATTTGAAAAAGGCGATTGGAGTTCAAAATTTTTGGAGCTCAAAGTGCCAACAGAGGGCAAAGCGTTATTGTTGAAAGTTTGTACAACGATTAGCAAAATGTAGCGCAAAGGTTTTTAGGGCTTTTTGTTGTTGTTGTTGCTGTGCAACGACGTAACGCAAATGAGTTAACAACAACAACAACAGCTAAAAGGAAAAGTATAATGGTGCACATAACCGGCTTTAGATTTGACACGATTCACTTTGCCAGAGAGACAATGCGGCGTATGCGTAATGTCTGCTTTTTGGCTGGGTGCGTATCTGTGTGTGTGTGTGTGTGTGTACACGCGCTTTGGTGTTTGTTGTGTGTTATGTTAAACCCTTTTGAGAAGTTATCTAATCCAATTAGGAGCTGTCGCAGCATTAAAGTTTTCGAGCGCAACATTGCGTAAAGAGCACAATGGGCGTGGCTTGGCTTTGGGGGGCATTGGGGGCAGCAGCAAATGTTTTGGCACACAATTTTCTCTTGTTGTTGCTGCTCTCGATTAAGTTTCGAGCACCAACTGACAAAATTCGTTATAAAATTGCATTGCAATGGACGTTGGCAGCAAACATTTTAAACAATTATAAAACTTGTTTTACGCTTCACAAAACTACAAAAAAAAAGCGAAAGAAAAAAATAAAATAGCAGCAGCTACAACTGCAACAGCTAAGTGCAACCAACGATTTGCCATCAAATGCGCCGCAGCTGTCAAGTGCAGCGACGCCCGCCTTTTTTCTTTTTCTCTTTATTTTTTAATTTTTTTTTTTTTTTTGTATATTTGAGGATTGGCGCGTTTCGCATTTCACAGAAATTATTTCACAAATCAACGCTGAATAGATGCTGTTCATTTTTCACAATTTTGATGGCAGCGCAAGCAGCTGTCTAAACGATTATTTAAGTTATGTTTGGATTACGGAATTTGTTAGTTAATTTTAAGCAGGTTTTTGTGGATAGGTAATATTATAAGGCATTATCAGTATACTTATTACTATATTTGGCGATATGGAAAACTTGTATTTAGATTCATCATATGACATTATCAACATCAACATATTGTTTAATCAGCTTTTCGTCTGGTATTTTTTTATTATTTATTCCTATAACTTACATTATTATTAATATTTTTATTTTATATTGTATTATATATTGAACCTTATTACTTTTATTCCCATTTCAAACATGCAAATATTTTTTGATTAAAGGGATTTATTTGTTTGTATTCATTAAATATACCCGCACTTAGAGAGCGCAACTTATTTTCATCGTGCTGATAAGCTACACTGTGTATTCGCTCACATAAAGCGTATTTTAAGCCTACTGATCAAATTATTTTTAATTTATATTCAAACAGAACCGAGTTAAAATCGGCAAAGGTTGAAAAGGTAAAAATCAAAGTGGTAGAAATGCTTTGCTTTTGCCTTACATCAGTAATGTGAATGAACTGCAAAAAATTAATAAGTGAAGAATTTGGCGGCCTACTCGTGTTGTAACCATTTTATACAACTCACGCCAAGTGACAAGTAGAAAAATCAAAGCATCGATTGACTTCAAATTCGAATTGATCCGTCCCGATATTTGTCGCTGATTTATAAAATCGATGTTCCTTTCGCTAATATACACAATAAATCAGTTTCATCAGAACTGACATAATCAAACATTCGTGCTCACTGAAAAGCTCAGGCCCGCTCCGCTCAGTACATTCCGTGTGTTTGAATTTTCAGCGCTGATAAGGTACGCTCTCTGTGTGCGCTCGGCCGAAGCTATGAATTCTTTTGAAAGAGTACTCACTTCAGGTACAGAATTATTTCTAGAAAAGTAAACTATCAACATATCATTGCGTTTATTTTGAATAAGCAATACAAATATCTTACTTCAGGTACGAAAATATTTCTTGAAACAGAACTTATAAAAAAAAACTCCGATTTTTACTAACTCAATTTGCAATTTAAGTACGTAATTATCTACAAAAAAAATGTCAAATAGTTCTTTTGAAAAGGGTAAACTTATGGCTGTCATAGGTGATGAGGTGGGTGCAGCCGGCGCGTTTGTCGCTTAAGTTTCTATTTCCTTAACTTCTTTCGTGCTTTCCTGCAGGACACCTGCGTTGGATTTCTGCTTGGCGGCATCGGCGAAATCAACGAGATGCGTCAGCCCAACTTTATGGTCGTTGAAAGGGGTAAGCGGGAATACGCTTCTTGTCTTTTTAGTTTCTGAGTAAGTTGAGACCTGTTCTTACCTCACCCTACCAGATACCACCGCCGCTGAAATTGACGAGTGCTTCAAGCGCTTTGTGGCACGCCAGGATATAGCCATTATAATGATCAATCAGATATATGCGGATATGATACGCGCCACCGTTGACAAGCACTTAATGCCTGTGCCCACTGTGCTGGAGATACCCTCCAAGCAGCATGCTTACGATGCCAGCAAGGATTCCATTTTGAAGCGTGCCCGTGTGAGTAATATTTTACAAAATAATATTCAATTACATTCCAAATTGAAAGTCTCTTAAAATTACTTAGGGCATTCTGAGGCCTGCTGTGCGTCGTCGTTAGTGCTTGGTGTACTACAGTGAAGCATTTCATTTTCGATCTCTTGTTATATGCAATTTCATATATGTATAATATATATATTATGCCAGCAGCTTTGAAAGTCTTTTGTCGTTGTTACAAACTCTGTGCCACAATTGATTTGAAAACTTTCGAAAAATAGAAAAGACGAGAAGAAAAAGAAGAAAACAGGAAAGGAAAGAAAATAAGCGCCACAAATATTTCGTGCAAGTTTTTCAAGTTTGCGTTTCAAGGAAATTGTCGAAAAGAGCATCAGCCAAAATGGCAAAAATCTGTGGCAGCGAAGGGTTGCAACGTTGCACGTTGCAAGTTGCAGTGGCAACCGCAACAACAGCTCGAGCCATAACAAAAGTACCAACAATGTGAGCGAAAACGATACAAATAAGCGTTGAAAACGTCAATACAAATGGCAAAACGTAGGGCGGAAACAAAGGCACATCTAGATAGAGAGGGAGAGAGAGGAAGAGAGATGCAGCGAAGACACAACAAAAAAGTAGCAGCAAACTCGTGAAAAGAGAACGCACATTGATACAATTTACGTTGCAAGAGAGTTGAATTACTAGCTAGGCGGGGGGTGTTAGAGGGGTGTATCCCCACTGTTTCCTAGAGCGCTTAGCGCAACAAAAGCATGCGAAAACAATATTTGCTCAAAGTATTTTACAGCAAAGTTTTCGCGCCGAGAAGTTAACGCAAAGGCATTCAAAAAGTTGCGACAAGTTTTTGGCGCCTTCTCGCAGTGGTATGTTGCCGTGTGGGCGTGCCCGGCCCCCCCGAAAGTAGGCAATGCGCGCGAGTGCCGAACACAAATCGGCGCCTGCAAGTATGCAACGATAAATTTAGCCAAATAGTGTGCATCATATGTACCCACCGATAGCACCCATTGAAATTTAATGAGCCGTGCAATTTGAGAGCAACCAATTGGCCAACTGTCAAAAACCAGCGCTGCAGGTACAAAATGCTGACAACAAAATGGCGTGCAACGTTTTCAGGGCCTAATTAACCGCACGGCTGTCACAGTACAGCCCTCCCGCCACTCTTCCTGTCCCCTTTCCTCTGCCTCAGTGCACCCGCCGCAAAATGGTAAGCGACGCACGCTGCGTATGCGTAATCGCATTTCGTTTGATCTGCCAAATGCATTCGACTGCACAACTCAACTGTAAACGCCACACCAATACCCCCCTGTTCCACTACTCCAATAAAGCCTAGCCAAATGCCTGCAGATAAATAGCCTGTTTAACAAAGGACACAGAATCAATGGCACTTACAGCAAGTCCTTCAACAGCAATAAAAACGCATTTCGAACAGCCGCTATATGTATGCATCTCTGATATACGCATAATCTAAATTTAAATTCAATAAAAGTGTTGCTCTACTGTCATATGGTTTTACAATCTATCGTTTTTGTGACTATCGATATACTTATATTTAATTATATTTACATAGGACATAATTTACATTTTTGTGAATAAAAGAAGAGTCGTAATTTTAAAAAAAATGAACACAAAATTTATTAAATTATGTCGCTTTGGCTATGGTTAATAAATAAATTTAACTTAAAAAGAAATACATCTTTAATAAATTTTTGGAAATGAAAACACAAAAAAATTAGTTTTGAACATTTACTTTTTAAACTGTCGATAGTTTTTTTTTTGGTAAAGAATATCGAAATCATTCGAGTTGAACTTAATCGAACAACTATTTATTGTTTAGATTAAGATTCTATTTGAATAAGTAGAAAAAAATCTATGGCGACCATTATCAATGAATTAGGTGAAGAAATGTCCAATATCCAATATATAGTAGCAAAATAGTTCAAGCACAACGTTTTCAATAAAGCCGAGCGTTTGAAATTCAATTTTTTTATCTGACAACAAAGAGATCGAGAGAGAGATAAAGATTAAAGTTGAAAAAATGAGCCCTGCATATGAATATCGGCACCTTTGGCATGCAAATTCTTGTGTATTGCAAAGGGCCTTTGAGTATTGCACAAATGCTTGCAACAGCGTGACGCCATTTTTAATTAAAATACAGGCTCAAGCACACTGCATTCTATGCAATACACAGCGAGACGAATCAATTAGCTGGAGCAGAAGAAACGGGACGATCTACAGTACTTTTGACTTACGACAACATGAGTCTGAAGTGAAAACAGAGGCAAAGAAAACTAAATAAGTGAATGACAAAAGTCGAGGCAGTTTCATGACTGCATAGACTGCGGGCTGTGGGGTGCGGCGGTGGTGTTGGTTGCAAAAACTTTTGCACCAGGCACTATGGAGTTAAAATAAATAAATAAAATTATTCAAAAAATAGTTTTGAATTCTCATGACAGCGCTTACATAACAAACAGTTGAATGCAATTTGAAAATGAAAGAATAAAATGAGCAAAATATAAGCGGCTGACAAGGAAGAAAAACTGAAATGGCAGCCAACAAAGACCCTGCAAAATAATACAATACTTAGCCCAATGTAAATGAGATGCATAGACCCAAAATATCTCTGAGCAGCTCGACAAGCACTTCAAGTGCTAATTGAAACTTGCGACTGCAACTGGCTACCACATTTTCAACATTTCAATTTCAAAGGAACCGAATAATTGCATTTAAAGGAATAAGCATGATATTGTTGAGGTGGCGGCACTTCGAAATACCCTGTGCTTAGGCAATTGCGCTTTGGAAGGGCTGTCAGTATATATATATACTGCAACATAAAAATTACAAATTGATTACCAATACCCATACGACACTCCACACACAGAATTCCTTTTTACCCGTTCTGCATTGACCCATTATAATAATAATAAACTATAAAAAGGAAGCGTTTAGGAAGCAAAATGTGATGACTGCTTTTGAAAAAAGTTAAAAAAAATTGGCTTTTCAGTACGTTGTCTAAAAAGTCAACATGAGGCCAATAATAGTATAATATAAGAATAGTCAAATTGTAAACCAACTTGATCAATACATATGAGAGCACATATACATATACAGCACATAAAGTTTCTTTAGAACCTATATTCTCAAAAATAGGCGCATATACCAAGAGTCGCCTGTTGATAATGCTTAAGATTTTATACAAATATTTATTATTTTACTCATATTATATTAATTTTACAAATTTTCACAAAACTTGATCATAATCTTTGTGCCATCAATATGAAAGTGTACAGGGTATTTAAAATACGAGTACTTTTAAGAAATTATCATACTGAAAATTGACCACAAAATGCTAGCAATATTCGTAATGCAAATTAACAAATGAAATTGCCCCACAGAAAATTAACTGGCAGCTCTCAAGCAGATGGACGATGGGCTACAACAACAGCAGCAACAACAACAAATAAGAGGAGCAGTCAAGGAGTAGTCGTAAAATTATTGCGTTTGGACGCTGCCAGTGCTTCAATCAGTTGCACAGACAGCACAAAAGACGCCCACACGGACACAATTGCAGGCACTTGACACTGTGGCAGCGAGAAGAAGAAGAAGAGGAGAGAATAGCATAAACGAGCTGCAGGATTCGATGTGCTCGAAAACAAAGTTAATTAAATGATCTGATCTCCATTATTCCCAAGAGCTAATCTCAATTACAAAATTGAAATGAGCAAAAGCACACGAGCACACTGGACACAGGCACACACAGACAAACACACGCATATACATATTGAGGGCTGTCCTGAGGGAATTGCAACCCCGCCTCCCACACACATACACATACACGAAACTGTGCGAAACTTGGCCAAAATGTAACTCGAATGTCAAAGAAAACAAGGAAAGTGAAATGAACGCAGAAGATTGAAGTGCAGCAGAGCAGCCAGAGGCGGGCAGCATGTATTGGTGTGTGTATGTGTATATATAGGATATTTAGGGGATAGGGTGTTAGTTTGGCTTGCCTGAGGGTCGGGGACGGCGTGGTGCTGCAATGCAATCGGCACAGCACAAAGCGTTTCATTAACAATTGCAAATTGGTATCAATTCATGACAGACATTCAAATGTCTCGCTGCGTTCGTGTGTGGCATTGCAGAGCACACACACACACACGCACACGTACACACACATGTCTGTGCATGTGAGTTGAACTCAATTCTCCGATTCACTGAGCTAAACAAAATCATTGAGACTGCCATTGCCTGAGCTCGGCCTGGCCCGATGTGGAGGCTAAAGTTGATGCCGTTTTGGTGTGAGATATTGATACACAGTATTGAGCACTTGGCCCATGTTAAGACCGTTAGAGGGCTGTTATAGGGCTGGCCCAGATATACAAATTGTGCGTTTAATTAGCTTAAGCAGCGATAGTTGTTAAGGAGCCCCCAATCAACATACTACACCACTGCATACATACGTACATATAAATATATTTGTTCAGGTAGACAGATAGCTTTATTGGAGGGCATTATACAACTGGCTTGCAGGCATGGGTATTGGCATCTTCAGTTGCATCAGCATCTGATTAATTAGTTTGAATTTAAATTAAGTCGATTTCATCAATGACAGCGTCGACATGACTGTCGTTGGGCATTGGCTGGGGTTGATTGGAGGCGTGTCTGTTTGCCAGGCTGTTGCATGTCGTGGGCGGCCATCACTTTACCTAATTTGTATTCAAAACACACAACAACAGCAGAAGATACTGCTGTGGTGTAACAGTTACATTTGATTGAATGCGTCCCGCCAAGCCAGATTCGGATTCAGATACAGATTCAGATCAAGTCACAGACCAACTCCCATTTGCCCTGACCCATCCCGGTCAAGTCAAAGCTTTGGCAGCTGAGCAGCTTTTAACTGTGACGCGTGCTTGGGGTTTTTCAAGTAATTGGCATCGAATCGGTCGACATGTCGAACGGATTAACAAATTAGATATTTTGCTATATTGCAACCAATTGCAATCTTTTTAGCCACGGGAGAGCTTTGTTTGTAATTAATTATTGTTTCTAATTAAAAGTTCTTTTCTAAATTCAGTCGGGCTTCTAGATTGTTCACTTTTGTGTACTGATTAAACGTCTTGTTGTTGTGGAGATTATTGTTGTAGATTATGTAGAAAATTGCAGATAAAGACACTCTTCAACAATTTCGCGCTACTTGGTGAAAACTATTGTCTGGCGTTCAATTTCGATCTAAAAAATAATATTATATAATATAATAAATGTATATTGAGTTATTTTTATCAATTTTGTTTTATTTTTTTTGTGTTAACTAAATTAATTAGCATATTGAGCGCTTGTTTTAATTTATATCTCAAATTATTTAACGACTCATTGTTGCTCATGTCTAGAAAGGACTAATAAAACACTCTATTATTTAAATATTATCTACCTCGGAAAGCTGCAGAACTGTGTGCTGCCTTTGTTAAATAAATACTAATTTGTGAATAGTGTTGGCATATTAGTTTCTCTATTGTATTCGGTTTTGTTGCACCAGCGGAAACCGCACTCAAGCGCTCCACTAATTTGGCAAGCATTTTGACTGCGCCACCGACACAGCCAACACCACATTCAGGCAGAAGGGGCAAGAATGCCTTTGTTGTTGCCGCAACCGAAAGCGCTGTTTTGGTCTACTTCATATGCATAACAAATGAATGGCTTTTGCATTGTGTTATGCCAGAGTTAGAGCCGCCATGCCAACCAGAAAAAAATATGCAAAGAGCAGACACATAAACAATTGAATGGTTTTTTAAAATAAGGAATAAAAATCACACAAATATAAATATAAAGCTAGTAAATACAATTGTGCATATAAAAATAGATAAAAATGTATAAAAAAATAACAATTGCAAATATTTAGTTAAAATGCAAAAAGGAAACTTTTTAGCTACAGGCAGAGCGCGGCGCCACAAAAATGTGCTGAAAATTTGTATGAAAATGCCTGTAAAAAGTGTGCCACACACATGCAGTACAATAAAATGGCGTCGGAGCTGACTTGGAGAGCCGCCACCCCCGCCGCCGCCGACTTTGCCATCATTTTTGGGGTAATGCAAAATTACGTTATAACGGCATAAATTTAAATAAATGCCGGTCTCGGGATTTTTATGCATTTTTACCGCATAACAAATACTTGTGCTAGCCCCGCGCTATCGCTCTAATGCGCCTTTGTTGCCCGGCACGCCCCTACACACACACACACACACACACACACAGCCACCCACACAGTCCCTTAACTATTCCCATGGCTGCTGCTGCATTTGGCTAGTGAAATTTCCTTCCGTTTTTATTGGCGCACCCGCAACCTATTTCTATGTGTGTGTGTGTGTGTGTGTGTTGCAGGGTATCGCTGGCTGTTATTTGTATGCCCCTAAAATTATGCAAAGTAATCCTGTCTGCTGCTCTGCTCTGGGCGCTCAGCGCTCTCATTCTGCGCCGATATTCGCAATTGTTAACGTAATAAGCGGTTTTAAGTGTGAGCTGCACCTATCCAAGCCCGCGGCTATCCCTACTCCACCTTTTCTCACTCTCCCACTCTCCCTCCCTTGTGCCGCTGTCTGAGTCGCGTCTGTTGCATGAGCAAATATTTGGCTACCTTAAGCGACGGGCATCGGCTGCACCAGTGCAGCACAAACTTGGCCAATTAAATGGGCAACCGCTAGCTCCAGTCCCAGCTGTAGTATTTCTTTGCCGTATAGCTGTAAGCACTGTGCTGCCCCCTCCACCCCTCTGGCCTCCGCCGCCGCCGCCACCGTTGCCACTGCCTCACCGGATGTGGCTGCGCCATGCTTTTCGGTTTACGTAGTAAATTAACTTCCGTTTTATTTGTAAGATTTCCTTTCGCTCTGCTCGTTGTTCGCTTGCCTTTTTTTGTGCTACCGATCCTGGCCCTGGCCCTCTTCCTGCTCCTGGCCCTGACTTGCATGCTTTTGTTACTTTATTTTTGGGCAATGGGTGCTGTGGGCCTGGCTGCTGCTGGTGCTACTGCTGCTTTTGTATATTTTTAAGCACTTTTTCATTCAATTTGCGAAATTGAAGTGGGAATTGAGAAATAAATTCCGTTTCGTGTGTTTCGTCGTTTTTTTTTTTGGGGCTGGCGCTCCAATTCCGATGCCAGCTCCCAGACTCGACTTTGCGTGTTTGAACACGAATGCAACGGATGTGGCCAAAGGGCCGTGGAGTCGACTCGACTCGACTGGGCGGAATTAGGTGAAATGCAAACGTTTTACTTAATGAAATAATTGAGGCATCTGAAGGTCGGCAATGGCCGGCAACGACCCAGGAAATGGGCGAATTTAAATGCTGCATAAAGCGCATTTCCGTTTGCTGTCCCTCACGCTCTCCCTCCATCTGGCAATCTGTGCGCTCCACTTTCGGCTGCACTTGAAATGCCCGGGCACACAAAGATAAATAGCTGCAGCCGCAAGTGGATCCCATGCAAATTTAGCTTCCTCTCCTCTGACATTTATGCAAGCTGTGAGCAATGCAGGACAAAGAGATGGGGCACGAACGAGAGAAAAGGCAAAACGAGATTTGTATGATGCTTAGTGCATTTTGGCTTATCTAAGATGCAGCAGATGAGCAGCAGACACATGGAGTCAGTCAGTTCGCCAATTGCCCAGTTGCCACTTGGCAGTTGGCAGCTAGTGAAGCATAGATACATCTGGCCACTCATTTGAACACCCATTCGTGTATTCATACTGCTGCCTGCTGTCATGGGTAACCTGGCTGCTTATCACAAGTGCGGCGTCTTGGATCCTTGTGAGCATTTGCCTTTTTGTGCTCCACAGACTCGGAACAGTCCAGGCCCCTTTGGCTCCTCAAGCGTTTTCAATTTGTATTAAAAGCTTTTCGCAGACGGTAGCTTAACATATGCATTAAGACGTGCGCTTCATGCCAAAGAAAGAATCTACACAAGCCACGCTCTCTATCTCCCTCGCACACACTCTCTCCCTCTCTTGCTGTCTCTCGAAGTTGTCGTCCAATTTGGGTTGATAATTTCACGGTTTGTTGACAACTCAGGTGGACAAAACGTTGTGTGTCTACTGCTGCTGACCCCGAGTCAGATTTGTTTGGTTCATAGCAATGCGAGTAATGCTTTTGAGTGCTCTGAAAGCCCCTCCCCCTCTAGTTTATGTATACCCTGCCCACAAGCCATTGTCATGGCATTTACATGCACTACTGACTGGCCACTAAGCACTAAGCCCCAACTATGCGACCCAGGCCAGAAGCCATTAGAGCAAGTGAGACACAAAGCAACTATTTAGCAGGACTTTACTTTGATTCAAACAACCCAGTTGTGTATCAAATGATTGCCTTGTCAATTGCTTTATGGCTGAGTGTGCCAGTCTATTTCCAGCATTGAATAGCCCACAAGAGTGTGCTTTACAAATGCTTGCTGATCAAAAGAGCATAAGGTATTTATACTTTAAAGCAACTATCTTATAAGCTGAGACATGGAGTTCCAAGAATTATAAAAAAGTACAAAACAATGTTTGACCTTGCTTTGGTGTGGTAAACTATATTATAGAGTTATAATATTATGTATATAATATTAATATATTTAAGTTTATAGTAATAACATATATTAATAATAAAAAGAAGAAAGCGTTGTGTTATAACTCAAGTTTTCATCAATTGTTGCTATAGTATATAGTTCTACTATTAATTGCCAATCTTGCCCATCTTGTAAATCAAAAAAATGTTGTATTCAAAAGCTTATTTTTTGGCCGCTTGTTCCTATGGGATATATAAGTTAATATCAGTTGAGACTCTTTAAAATTAGCGCTAAATAAAGATTAATTTGGTATTAAGTTTATTATTATTTATTATTTAGTATGCAAAGGCTTCTGAACATTCTTAAAAATACATTAAATCAATTCCCTTCGATTCCTTCTTAACTTAAATAAATGTAGCTAAATGGATAGGTATCCATAAAAAAACAAGCCTAAATACTGGTAAAGTTCCTCAGGCACGGAAACTCCTCGAAAATGCCACTAAATCAAGAGCGCACTGTAAGTTTTATACACTTCCCTGTCTGGTTTTACTCTTGGCAATCGTCAGAGCTCTGGCGCCCACGTTTTTGCTGCCTTCGCACACGATATCTCATTACAAGAGCAACATTTTTATTTAAACCGATTGAGTGATTTATTGTAATTTATTTCATTTAAATCGTTTGTCTGACACAGCCCTATAAAAAAAAGAAGAAAAATCGGAAAAACGAAGGCAACCCACACAGAGTCAACCGAAACAGCCAACAGCCGAGCCGAAAAAACGCGTGAAATTTACAATACATTTTACAGCTGGCGGTGGAGCACGCACCGCTGACCAGCGACAGCGGCGGTACGAGGCCCAATACAAGTCCCAGGCCAGCGCCCACAGTGCGCATTTAAATGTTGGTTGGCAACAAACATAAAAAGAACAAAAACAACCACAAAAAAAACACCCAAAAAAAACGGAGTATAAAATAAAAGTCCAGACATGGACAACATTGGACTTTCGGTCTACGTCGCTGCTGATGGGCCGATGATCTGTCGCTGGGCGACAACTCAGCTGCGGCTGTCGTTAGCTACCCTGTAAGGCTGGCTTAATGGGGTGCTTTAAGTCAAAGTTGTGCTGAATTGATCAAAGCACCAGATGATTAATATGTGATTGACTAAAGCATGCCTTCTATTTATGCAAGTGCATTTTTAAAGGGTATTTTGTTGTCAAACTACTTCACTTGTTAGCTGTTACTTGTTACTATTACACTTGTTAGAACAGTTTACTGCTTAAAGGATTCTTCTTAGTTGTAGTGCGTGTAAGTTGTGCTGTTTGCTTTTACAGGGTAACTTGCAGTCGCGGTTTTTGTTGTATGCTTGTCGTCTCCTGGGTTTTTGTTGGAAATTTTTGCATGCTCAGTTCAGTTGCTTTCGCTTGTATTGACTTCATTTTAAATTGGCGGTTAAATCTGTTTGAAATTGTCACGCAATCACACACCAACACACACACACATACACAGGCAGACACACACACACTCCCCAAAAGCGACGGCCGGGCTTCTGCGTGGCTTCTCGGTCGGCTGCTGTTTTTAGTGATTTTACTTTTGCGTACTTTTTGCATTGCATACTTTCGTGCGCTCTCTCGACAGCGAATGCGACGCCAACGGCGCCGTCCACTGCGACTGCGACGGCAGCCGCACTCGGCGCAATCAACGCAACGAGGCATTAATTTGTTGTACACTGTGTGACATAATTGGGTGACAGTGCGGCAAAAAACAAGTTGTGGGCCTGCATTCTGCTGAGTGCCAGCCACGCCTTCTTCCACCGCCTCTAGCCCCTTCGCCAAGCCTTTCCACCTGCTCCCCCCTTGGCCGGTGCTTTGCAATCACATTGCTCGCTTTTGCTAGCGCATTCAAGTTTATTAGCCTATGAAAAATTTGTTAGGTGCTGCGCTTTTCACTTGGCATTGCATTCAAAATTTTTTAATTAATGCAGTCGCACCTCAACACGCCACAGCCTCCCCAAGCCCCACCCCCTCCGCCCCTTGTCTGTACAGCCTACTACTTGCTGCCTTCCTGGCGGTTTTCGTTAGTTTTTGGCCCGAGCCCGAATTGATTTTGACACCTCAGAGCCGGCGGCAGTCGGCTTGAAATGCAGCTGTCTGCCATTCACATTCACGTTCTTATTTGCATTCGTCAGTCACGTCCACTTTGCGGACGACTTTATACACATAGGCACAGCTCTGGCCCTGAGTGGGCACTAACACTGCAACTGGTACTCGGACTTGGACTCCGACTCCTAGTCTGACCCGGACTCGGGTCTGTGCAAAATGTTGGGCAACCGCAACAACATTCTTATACTACGGCGCTGTTGGCTTTCCCTTTTTGGCCAGTCTTAACGTTGTGGTCGTTGGGGTTTCGTTTGTGGATGCTCTAAGCCGGCCACATACGTATTCGTATTCTTAGCCTATCTCACTTCATCTTTTTTAATTTGCGCCCAGCACTCTTTGCACTCACACACAAACCATTTGAGGTTTGAGGAAATGAGCAGAGTTCTCTTTCATGCACTTGGCCAGGTAATTATGGTTTTTTGTGTGGCGAAGGGAAAGCGAGAATTTAGGGGGAAATAGCAACACATATGTACTTTTAATTTATCTCACAACGCACAACTCTTGCAAATTTGTGGCACAATAATTTCTATGATATTGCGCCAGCGTTTGGTCTGTGTCTGGCAAAATTATAGCTTTAATGCGTGCAATTAAACTTTACCAATTGCATTTATTTATAATTTACAATTATATTGCCAAAATTTGTAATGTATGTGAATTTGGAAAACAATTGCAATAAGTACTTTAAATTTGTATATTTATTAAGTATATGAATATTACTTTCTTATTAAAACCAAAAATGATATCTACATAAACATATAAGCCTTCCTATCAATATCAGTTTCATTTTAAATTATATTTAAATTGTTGAATTTCATTTGAAATTGTTTGCGAGGATATTTTTATAAAACGCTTATAGATTTTACTGAGTTTTGTCTTATTATTTATTATTTGAACATTGCAAAATATTTAGTTTCCCATTATTTTGCTTAAATTGCGTTTGATATTTATTAAAATAATTGAATGTTTTTGCTTTATTTTAGATTTGTTATTGCATGAATAATGCGCAACACGACTTTTTGTTGTTAGTTTTAAGGATTTATTGAGAAAAAAGTTGGATGCAATTTTAGCACATTGTTTTAAAAATATTTATTTAATTTTTGCATAAATTTAAATGTCTAGCAAAAATATAAAAACATGAAATACTTCAGTAGAAAAGGTATACAAGTTATTTAAGATTGAATAGAAAGGTAGCAATCTTAAATGTCAGGATGCCGATGAATATTTAGAATATTTTTAGCGTAATTAAATTTCTTATTAGTAAATTCCAAAATATCACTTCTTTTTTTTTTAAATTTAATCAAAATTTGATTGAAAAAGGAAATTTATTCTTGAATGTAATCCTCCAATTTTATAACATCAGCATTTATAAATTTATATTCTAGGTAAAACTTATATTTTAAAACATCGCCTGCTGCATAAAAAAAAGCATGTGCCCTGTGGCAATACACTCTCCATTGAGGGCTCGCAAAGAACTTAACTCAACTGGTGAGTGGTATTTATTTATATATATATATATTTATATATAGTTATTATTGGTTATTGAAAACGAAATGAGTACGCAAAAGAGCCACAATAGAACTCTGAATATTGTAAAATTTCCACACATTCAACGGAAGTATGTGTGTGTATGCGCAGGCACTTATCGTGGAAACAATAGCCAATAAACTGTATGAAAAACTAATTGAAATTTTGTACAGGAAAATTGAAGTACAAACAAAGCGCATGAAGAGCGCATATTAAAATAAAAATTATGCCGTAAATCGACCAGCAACAGCAACAGCAGCTACAACAACACTTGTTTGACAGTTAAGTGCACAAAAAGCCCAACAGCAACAGCTACAACAACACGCTGCATATTAAAAATTAATAAAATGCATAACTTTGTACATTTTATTATTTACATGCAATAAATAAATGATTGAAATTCCATAATTTGCGCAAAAAAAAAAATGGCAAAATTAAAAGCGAAATGTGCCGCCTCTTTTTATTGTCGCGCGTCAAGCGGAAGCAGCAAGTAGAATATTTTAATTGTTGCCACGTTCATCGATTTAACATTTAACGGGCTCTTTTATTTGTTGTGTTCATATGTGTGGCTAGCGCGCTAAGCAGCGCGAACCGGAAACCGGAAGTGGCGAACGCCATTTGCGTCTGTCGCGTGTAAATCAACCCCTTGTGTGCATGTGCGTGTGCCATTGTCTGTGTCTGTACATATATATATGCAACATGACACGACAAGCCGTGGTGCTGGTCTTTATCTGCCGTTGGGCGCGTTGCCTGCACCCGCGTAATTGTTTAACCACAGACTTGCGCTTTAACAGCAGGTTATTGAAAAGTAACAACAACAGCAGCAGAAGCAGAAAAGCGAACACAGCAGCAACATGCACTGCTGATATACACTACATAAAGCCGTAATGATGATAACAACAATTACAACAGCAGCAGCAACAGCAGTAGAAACAGCAGCAGCAGCGGCTGCATTGGCGCCGTGTCGCGTGCGCAACAATTGAAAATTCAATTAAAAGTCTTTATTAAAATAAAATGCGCTATAAACTGCCTGTGGCCACGCCCACCAGCTGGGCGAACGCCCTTTAGTGTCAGCTCTCCGCCGCTGCAAAAACTCGCTTGGCAGCCAGCACACTTGGCGGTTGCGCCTTTTGTGCCCACCTGCTGTGACACGCCCCCATCCCCCATCCCCTCATTCCCCCGCATCAAGCCCCCTCTGCAGCCCATAGCTAAAGCCTGTGTTGTGGTTTTTATTTTTGCGAATCTGAAGCGTTGCAAAGTTAATTTGGGTTTTTGTTGTTGCCAATTTTAAATGGTTGTTATTGTTGTTCAGTTTGGTTTGGTTTCGGCCTGTGCTCGTAAGTGATTTTAATTAATTTAAATTCGAATTAAAGCGGTTTGTCCGATTAAGACTCAAAAAACTGCAACAATGATCGGCAACATAATTAAAATTTAACAACATTTCCCATTTGCAATGTATTTATACAAATTGTGCATAATTTAAATCGGGCAATAAAATGAAAAATAAATAAAACCTGCAGGTCATTTCATTAATTGGCCATGCCTATAAAAGCAAATACCCAAAGAATGAGAGAGAGAGAGAAAGAGAGAGGGAACTTTAGCCCGAGGTAAACTCTGAATGCCCTATAGCCCTTTAGTTAAATATATTAAATATAATTATTAATAAAAGAGAAGACGTAGAATCTAATCTATACTGCAATACACTGTTTTAATACATTCTTGCTTTAAAATAATTTATATTATAAACAAATTGTTAACTGAACAAAGAAAAAAGTATTCTTCGCTTTTACTTAATTAAATTAAAGATGAATCGTAGAATGAATTGTTTGACGAATCATCTGGAATATTTTCGTTTCTCATGTTAAGCTATGCTTATATATACACTTTAGGCTCCATCTCGACATCTACATATATTTGCAGCAATAAGGGGAGCGTATCGCCATACTCCAGCAGTGCGGAGTCTAATTTATCTCTGTGGATGCATTGCAAACTTCACGACTAACTTATTATACTCTCTGCAGGTTCAATGGATTTGCACAGGACTCCCCAAAGCTCCGGCTAAGTCGTTGTTATTGCATTCACAAGATAAATGACGCTCCGCTCGTAGCTGGAGTCTGAACGCCAGCTCCATGGCGTTCCTTCGTGCAGTGCCAAGGTAAACAAACATCTCGGATTAACAGTCGACGCTGGTCAGTGGGGCAGTCCAGGCGGCATTAGGTCGGCCAGGACATGGACATGGACGTGGACGTGCAGAGGCTTCTCCTGCTTCTGCTCCGGCTCCTCCTGCTGTGTGCAGTGTACACCTTGCACTTGGCCAAGCGCCCAAAGTTGTTTACACTTTTTGAGCAGGACATAAGAGGCATGACAAAACACGAGGCAAACAAAACTAAAGCTGTAAATAGTGGACCAGCAGCAGCAGCAGCAGGACTTGGACTCGCACTCGGACTCGGACCCGGACACGGCCAGCTAAAAAACGCAGCAGCCAGCGCAAACTTCAGTCGGCTTTAGGTACAGCTTCAGCTTCTCCATTAGCAGCGGGCAGTCGCCGTGAAGAGGGGCGCTTGACCAAACTAACTAAAGTTGACTAAAAGCAGTTTATCCAGCGACAAGGCCAGACGGACCGAGGGCTTGGAGTTGGCGGGCGCGATTGCTGGGCGTGGCTCCCCGTACGTGCACGGAGCACGTGCATTTGGCACTTGGCCATTGTTACCTTTTGCTTTGTCTCTACATCTTTGCTCTGTGACTGAGCGACTGTACGCGTGTGTGTGTGTGTGCGTGTGTGTGTCTGTGGACTTAAAGAGTGGCTAAGCAAGCTTTTGTGGTGCCCAGTTAAACAAGAAGTGGCCAAGCCAAAGCACTTGCCAGGTGTCAGCGCAGCGGACGACCATTGTGAATGTTAGCCGGGCCGAAACAAAAACAACAAAAACCGCAAAAAACAAAAGAGCCGGCTGGCATAATCAGCTCGACGCAGTTTCGCGCGTTTTGGCCGCCACGATTGCCATGGCAATATTGCATTTATAACTTATCAAAAGCAACAACACCAATGGCTAGTAGATACCCTGTGCCCAGGAGCCAGCTGCCATAGCATAAATTCGCATTTATTTCTATACATACCTGCAGCCTGGAGTTGCTGGTCGTTTTAACAAATGGGCTTCTTCTTACCTTTTTTCTGTTAGCTTATCAGCATGGGAAATTAATTATAAATATAGAACTTCTGTATTTATTGTACAAATGTTTAAAATGTTTATTTTTCATTCCAACGGCTGTGAGAGGAGGTATTCAAAAGTTAAATATTATTCATGTACATATCAAATTTTGTGTTCTTGACATTTGGGAGTCTGCACTAAAAACCGGAGAAGCTAATCAATAATTGGTTATCGTTATTTTAATCGGTTAAGTTGATATCAGTGCACATGAAAAAGTACGAAAACTCGCCTCAATGTAAGACACATTTTTTATTAAGAAATACATTTTTTAACGACAGAAAATATTTCCTGCCAAATTAGACTTTACACTAAATAGTTTTTGAAGAATATTCGAAAATTTAGAAATAATTGTTTGTAAATTAAACTTTTTAATACTTACTTTTGAACATTTTTTAGGGGATTTTTGATTGTCGTTGATGGCCAGACAGACGGATAGACAAGGCCAGATAAACTAGGCTGCTGTCAGAAAACCCTCATTCCCCTTGTGACTCAGCCATTTACAATTCGTACAGGGTATTACAAAGGAGTCAAAATCATTTCAGTATTGCTGTTAGGCTTCTTGCGTAGCCATTAGACAGCTCCTGGCAGTGTTTCCGCCGCCGCCCTCAGACTTTAGACAAGTTTTCACGGCTGGCTGAAGGCGGACCTGATCTGACATGCATACCCTGCCCCTGCCGCAGAGTGGCAGCAGGGATGGGGTGTAATAGAAATGTTCTTTTCGTTGTTTTATGCCTATTTACGCTTCCAACAGGACATCCGGCAAAACGGGGCTACAACTTAAGCGGCTCTACGACTTCAGCTACCCGTTGTTTTATATTTCTCACACGTTCCAATTACATATGAACGCTGCTCCCATCTTCCCCCTGCCACCCACCTGTTCCAGGGCCGCAAAATAATAGCGTGCCAAAGAGCTACTTCATCGTTCAGCGGAAGTGATTGAAGGTGTGCCCGTGTGTGTGTGTGTGTGTGTGTGTGTGTGTGTGTGTGTGTGTGTGTGTGTGTGTGTGTGTGTGTGTGTGTGTGTGTGTGTGTGTGTGTGCGGGGCTCTACATGCAGGTGTGTGTATGTGTGTGTGTGCTGGTATTTTCGCATACAAAAGTGCCGGGGCCAAGACGTGGTGAACTTTGAGTGCAGGTCGCTTGGGTCGCTTAGGTCGCATACATTACACAAAATAGCAACCCCCACACCCCTCCCCCAGCCGTTGCAGGGGCAACGTTTTGATTTCTTAGGTGGCACAGAGCGTCGAGCTAGACGACGGGCAGCCAAAGTGCTAAACTATGTTGCCCGGCTTTCGAGTGCGGTCCTGGCACCTTTTTTGCTGCCCTCTGTTACGCACCCAAGCCCCAGCATGTGTGTGTGTGCGTGTGTGTGCCTGTGTGTGTGTGCGACAAACGTTTTCAATTAGCAGTTCATGAATTTTTAAACCGTTAATGAAATATGCAAAGGCATTTTAAATGCGGCACCTAGGTGTGTGTGTGTGTGTGTGTGTGTGTGTGTGTGTGTGTGTGTGTGTGTGTTGTAAAAGTGAAAGTTGCAGCGGCGCTGTTAAGTATGCAATGGCCCCTCAAATTGGCTGAAAATGCTGCAGGGCAAAGGCAAAACCACAGCAAAGCCAGCGCCCTGTCAAGCCGGAAGCTACTTCGATTGGCAACGACTTCCGCTTGACACGTTCGCCTAAACAACTTGTGCCACAGCGCATTGTTGGTGTTGTTGCTGTTGTTGTTGCTGCCGCCTTGCTTGGCATGCCGAAAATTGCTCTTGGCACATAATTAACGCTCTGGCTGCTCAGCTCGCAACGCAACTGCGACTGACAACAATTACAAATGTAATAAATGTAACAGCCAAGTGCAATTGCTGCTGCTGTTGCTGTTGGCGCTGTGTCGACAACTTCAAAAGTCAACGAACTACATGCACACACTCTTAGACACCTACACACCTGCATAGATTTGCACCTTGGCGCACAGTTGCCTAGTTAGAAGCGGCTCGAGTGTTGCTGTTGCTGTTGCAGTTGCTGTCGCGGCACTGCAGCAATTGCTGCACATGTGTAGCACACCGACATACATGCGTGTGTGTGTGTGTGTGTGCCGAGTCATACAATTTCATTTACATATTTGCGCTCGTTCTTTGCCCAGACGACGACGAAGTCGACTTGTTCTTTATGTAACATTTGTGTTTGGTTTTGGTTGCTGCGGTTTGTTTTTGTAGCCAACCTGGCAAGCCCCACAGCCCCCCTCTCACTTCCCACTGCTCATTCTATTCGCTCTCAGCTCTGTGTGTTGTGGCTTTTCTACACACAGAACTTGCCACACACACAGCGCTCATTTCATTTAAATTTTAATTTTAATTGTCGAAAAATGCCATACGGAAACCATTGAGAACTTGGTTCTCCTTTGCCCTCGGTTTGCTCTGCTGCCTTTAAAAAAAAACAACTTGGAGCGCAGGCCGAACGGCAGATTTCTTGGGGCGCAAATTTAATTCAAATTAAAGCCTGGTTCAAAAGCCGGCACGAAAAACTATGGCACACTGACATGAGACTGAAAATGCCGCATTCCTTTGCCTCCAGACAACAAGATTGAACAAAGCAAAAACAACTTTACTTGTATACAGAACATACACGCGCGCACACACACACACTCGTTTATACTGGAGGCCTTTTAAATTGCAAAATTTAATTAAATCTCCTCTATATGACGTCGATTGCATGCTTTGATAATTCCAGAGCAGAAAGCCAAATATTTAATAAATTACAACGAAGTAATCCTGGCTCAATTTCAACAGGTAGCAAACAATTATATAAACATATATAAATTTTGATTTAAGCGGGTTATGAACGTCAATTATCACACTGAAATAAATTGAAAATAATTCAAGCGTCTAAAAGACTTTATTATCGACATAAATGCATATATATATATATATATATATTGATATATGTCCAAATGAATAACTGGCATTACTTGTAGCTCATTAAAACCAACGTCAAATTAATTGATTTACAAATATGCATAATAATTTAACTGGACTAAACGATCAAATTGGATTTATGTCTCATCGTTTTAATAATATTTATTAACTAA
This sequence comes from Drosophila robusta, assembly GCA_035043565.1. NCBI lineage: Eukaryota > Metazoa > Arthropoda > Insecta > Diptera > Drosophilidae > Drosophila > Drosophila robusta. The sequence continues at coordinate 6,637,554 of JAWNMW010000235.1, forward strand.
TTATTCCATTTTCTATATCTGCATTTCGACTGATTTAATAACTGTTAATTGCTGGTTTTTCTTGGATAGATAACCTTTTACTGAAAACATAATTTTTGGTAAAATCCACGGGGAAAATACCCCCAAAAATTTCTTTGCAGACAGGTATTTTCTACCAAAACTTTTGTCAAAAGAGTTAGAGAAAATCGAAGATTGAAGAAAACATATATATATTTATAACTGCTAACTAAACAACCGGAATCCGGGTTCAAATTCCAGGCTTGTACTTTGAATTAGAAGTGTCTTAGCCGAACACCATAGTAGCAATTGCTATTAAAAAAGTTTTGTTGATAGTTTATAACTATATCCATTACTAAAACTAAAAATAAGAATAGCTGACCCATTTAATTTGTTGGTCCAAAGCTTACCCCGTACTATAAAATTACTCTATTTCTGAAATTTAATTAAACACACGCGTCGTCTGCATTAATGGGCCATCAACTGGTCAGCAGGTCGCGTTGAATGCCATTGCTTTTAACAGAGTTTAATGTTACGAGCTCTAAGCACTGTGTTATACATAGTTTAACATTAAGTCTTTAAAAACCCAGCACACAATGCCCGGGCCCAAAAAGCTTTTGGCCGACAGACAATGTGCAAAGAATAATGAATATTACATTCAAATTGTACGAGTGCCACTTAGGCACGCGCATACACACAAACGCCCCTCGCATGTGTGTTGGTGTTGTGGGTGTTGCTACATCTTCATATGTTGCAAAAGTCAGGCAACTTGCATAATGCCTCTTCTAGCCATGTTTATGCCACTTTATGCAAAAATAATTGCACAATTAGTTTGAAGCTGCCGGTTGCCGGGTTGCCGGTTGCCCGTTGCTGTGCGAGAGGCTGTCGGGAGGAGGGAGTCGGGAGCTTGGCTCTGGCCACCCTCCAGCCTGGTGCCTGCTGCCTGGTGCAGCTTGTGCCTCTGTGTACTGCTTGCTGGCTGCTTGTTGATGCCGCACATTGTAAAATTGGTTCAAGCGTTGCCAACGCCGTCGGCAAGGTGACGGCAAGCGGCTACGGCGGCGAACGTCCCATCACCTGCTCAACCCACCCCACCCCACCCTCCCAACACTCTGCACTCGCTGCCCTGCGAGTCGCTCGCACTCTGCTCATTAGTAAGAGTTCTGAATGCTATTACAGCGTCATCTACTCGACTAATGCCACTGCTTCGCCTCATTGCCGCCCCTCCCACTTTCTTACTGTTGTACACATGTGCATAAGTGCAGTGCAAACACTCACGCACACACACACATGCACACAGAGACAGGCGACGCCATGAGCACTTTACTTTTTGCACACACGATTTTGCCTTGCCACGCCCACCCCTGCAACAAGCACAATAACAATTGGGCGTTGCCGGCAGGCGGAGGTGAAGGCAAGACAATGCGCCTCAAATTGGTCAGATTAGCTGGAAAATTCGGCATAGCTGGCATTTAGTTCAGCCATTGCTCAGCTGGCGTAGAAGCCCTTTGACATTTCGAGATTTACCTGCGCATTACCAGCTGAACTGTAACACCTGTGACAGCACCTCCAGCCACCCAAGAGCCCACTAACCCACTAATCCGCCCAACTGCCGTTTAGCAACAGGGCAACAAAGTTGTTCGTTTCGGCGCTTAAGTACTCGCTCTTGGGACTGACATTTAATTGGTCTACTTAATATGCATTTTACAGCTGCAATCCCCACAAAAAAGAGACCCCGTCCTGTATGACGAATGCAGTTCTGGTGGTTGTTCTCCAACTGTGACTGACGTATAAATAAAAGCTTCATTTTATAAGGTCTTGTTAAGATTTGAGTGTTTTTGTCAGTTATAAGTGGATTCAGACAGGATGGATTATAAAGCGATATAAGTTTTAGTTTAGTTTGAGTTTTAGCATTAGAGTGTTATTTACTTGCAGTTATCTCGTAATGCAAAACGTTTAGAATGAGATACTTAAGCGCTGTTTAATTAACTTAAAACACGTAAGTTTTTAGTGGCTATCAGTTTGAACTGTGGAAGCTATGGATTAACGTAAAATTTTGTATCAATTTTGGTATGATTTTCGACAACATATTCGATCTCCTCAGAACCGGGTTTAATAACCACAAACTATTAAAAATCCAAATTTGCTATTCTAAATATTGAAAAAAAATATGTTTATGAGTATGGGCGTATTTTAAACAAAAAAAGAGGACAAACTGTGACCAAAATGCAATTTATCATGAAAATCGATTCAGTTTTGGCAAAGTTATGAGAGTTAAGAAATGTGAGAACTACGGATTCGAGAGATTGACTTGTCAAAATATGTCAATCACAGCTTCTATGATTTTTTCATGACAAATGACTAATTTTAAGTTTATCTTGCCTTCATTTAAATTAGATTGGAAGAGACATAATAATATATTCGACAAAATAGAACAACATATGTTAAATTTAACAAAATTTAGAGTTGAATATCGCTTACTTGATAAATGAAGCGAATCCAGAACAACCACAATGCGACTGACAATCAATTTGTGTTGCGTGTAACTAATCAGTTGATTGATATTAATCAACACCATCCACATGGCACATGTAAATTCAGATCATTATCAACTCTTGTCGCAGCAAATCAATCAATAATCATATTAATTACAAAACGTGGCATTCGACATGCCCAAACAGAGGGCTTTTGTCAACACACATTCACACACCCACACACGAGATTTCAGTTGTCATTGGCAAAGCTGAAAGCGTATGTCTTATATGCATGCATATAGATATGAAGATGTATATATAATGCTTGGAATCTGCTCTAAGGGATTTCATTTGGCCTTCTGCTATGCAAGTTGTCAACAGGCAAACGCAACGAGTATGACATGCCACTTATAGAATCAATTTGGGTAATATTTTCTATTACGACAGGTCGAACACACACACACACACACACAGGCGCACTGAAGCACTTCTGGTTCGCATAGAGACAGACGTTGGGTTTGTTTTGTGTCAACCTCGTTCGCATGTGCTTGTGGCTGCTTGTAATTACTTTAAATTGATATAAACACTTTTGAAATGAAATCGATCTAAGCTTCTTGTTAACAGATTAACATACACACTAGACAGAGACGGAGATAGCCAGTGTGAAGGACGCACACAGGGCATGTGGCTTGCAGTTTACAATTATTATTTATGCCCACAATGTGTACACATATATGGCTGATATACACAGATCTGCCGCCTATTTCTGCCTTTGTGGCAATTCATTTATTGTGTGTGTGTGCGGTTTTGATAAGATTTCCTCTCCGAACGTGTGTCTGTGTGGGTGCCACACAAGTAATCCTTGAAACATGTTTTTGATTTGCAATTTAATCAAGATAATCAAGTTTTATGTGTTTTAAGAAAATTGAAAGTGTGCCTTGTGCCATGTTACACATTGTTTGCTTTTGTTGATGCTACCAGCTAACTGTAATCTTTAAATCGTCCATTAAATTTATTATTAAAGGCATTTTAATAACCAAACGTCAACCTGTTAACCATAAAGTTAGCACAGCAATTAGTTGGCTATGGAAAGACTTGGCACCAGCTGCTTTATATACACAAATACATAATTTTTTTTGTTATAGTATATAATATTATAAGAGCGTTGATAATATAGTATATATATTTTAACCGTCTTTCTGATAATTTAAAATCAAAATAATTAAACAGTTTTTATGTTATATCGATAAAAATTTATCACATATGCGAATTTTTTGGTGCAGAAAGTACTTTGTATCACTAAATCATATAAGTAAAAATTAGAAACTATTGATCGAAAATTTAGTTTTTGTAGAATAAAGAAAGAAATGCATAATTTAAAGCGCAGCTTCTCTATAAGCCTGCAAAGGGTATTAAATATTCGTCAGCTCCAAGCTAACTACCCTTTCTTATTCTTCGTTTTTTTTGTTCTGCTGTGGCATATGCTACGAGCCACAATTTTCACACATTGGCAATTGCACTGGCATTACTTTTCATCGAAATGTAAAAGTTTTTCATATTTTTCCACTTGACAAAGTCTTTATGCAGCTTGCATAATAGTTTTATGGCCATCAGGGGTAGAGCAAAACTTTGCTTTCCTAGAAAATTCTAGTACCCCGCCACTCCCCGCAGCCACGCTCCCTCTGGCAGCCCTTTCAATAACCATTCAATTTACCAACTGTCCGTCGCCCCTGTACTCTACCCGCCAGCTGCAATTGCAGTTGATGGCTTTGATTTTATTCGTGGATGCACTTTTCTTGTTGGCTGCCCCTTGTTCGGACCCGGTGCCAGGCGCATCCATTGTGGCTCCGGCTGCTGTCCCTTTATGCGCTGCGCACTGCTGTGTTGCATGCTTTTATTATTAATATTTTTCTTTGCTGCGCATTATTTATTGCTGCTGAAAAATGTTTACCCACAACTCAGCGCAAACTTGACTGCAACTTGTACAGAAGACAAATTTTATTTCACTTGCTGCGTTCGCTGACTTTCCTTTTGGCCTTGCTGTTGTGTTGGCCAGGTCATTATGTGGGCTGAGTGAGTGCGCAGTGGCGCTGAGTGCTAAGCTTTTAGCCCATTGGCTAACGCGGCGTATGCGTAATCGTAATGCGCTTACGTGTTGGCCATCCCAAGCAGCAGCAGCAGCAACAGCAGCAGGAGCAGCAGCAGGGGCACCAATTTGCGGCATATGTAAATAGAAAATTTCTACAGCCAGATTCAAATCATGTTTGTCCTCAAATACAAGACGAATTCCAGGCAAAAGGTTCTGGGCAAATAGGCAGGCAGCCTATTAAGGCACCAGCCCCAAACCGTTATCAAATATACGCAGCAAAGCTATCGGCAAACGGCAATCTAGACATGCCCCAGCTGCCAACCCCTGTCGCTGCCCCCGCCCCCGCCCCTGCCCCTGTCCCCATTGTCAGCTAATATCGTTTAATACACAAAAGCATGGGCTCCCTGGAACGAACGGCCGGACTGGAGCATTGGCTAATTTTGGCGCTGGATTGTTTGGTCAAATCTCAAGGCGCACATCATGTGAGTATGTGTGTATGTGTGTGCCACAGAGCTGGGGCACACTCACACACCAACATTTTGCATAAATCAAACAAGCAAATCGGCATGTAAACAACAATTTTTGCCAATTCAATTGAATTTCCAGTCAGAGAAATGTAACCGAAACCCGGCACATTGGGCGCAAAGGTGCCTGCCCAGGAGTATACGGCCCAATCCGTACAATTTTCGCCCTGGCACGGCACACGTGCCAGCCACAACAACAGCAACAACAACAAAGGCACGCACACTCAATTATTTGCTAAAAGCTTATGTAAACGCCTTCGTGTCAAGGGATTTTATTAACTGTTTCTTTTGGCCTAGCTCTAGCCTAGGCCAAATTTGAAACTAGCACACCTACGCACACCCACACACGCAGCCACACCAACACACACACGCATAATGACAGTTGAAAATTTGCACACAAATCGCTCGGCAGCTGAGAAGCTTCCTAGATAAAAATCGAAAAAAGCAAGTAAGAGAAAAGAAAGCAAGAAGCAAAATGAAGAAAAAGTATTCAATACAAAGAAATTGAAAAATGCTGCAAAATGAATCAAAGTGAAAAACGAATGTGCGAAACGAAACAGCAGCAAAGAAGCGGTGTGTGTGTATGTGAGTGTGTGTGTATTGCGTTCGCCTAACGAGCAAATCGTGTTCAATAAATATTTGCCAGTCAGCCAGCGAGGCAAACAGAGACAAACTGAGCAGCGAGTGAAAGATAGAGAGCGAGTGAGAGGAAATGATGGAGATAAAGGGGAGAAGAGACAGAAAGAAATGGGGTAGGGCAGGTGAGTCCGCAGGCGCCGCTGCCAAATCTAAATCCAAATCCAAACTCAAAACGAAAACCCAAAAGCTGTCCGACAACTGCCGGCACGGAGCTAATACAGCCGGAACAGTTGGCTAACGGCTAGCAACGGCTTTTCCAATGGGGGTGTGGGGGTTGTATCGGCGTATCTGCATCTGCATCTGGGTACGTATACGCAGCGTATGAAATATTCATTCATTTACAACTCCCCTCAGAGAATTGACTCATGTGCGGCAGCTCGCAAGTCGCGCTTCAAACTCAATTTATGAGCGCCCGGTGTGTGCTTTAATAGTTCGCAGCTGAATTAATTGACTGCAGCTGTGCTGGCAGAGGGGTGGGGTGTCGTGTGTGTGTGTGTGTGCGCGCTAGCGCAGGCATTGACTGAGGATGCGCATATATACAATATACATATATATTTACCACAGATCTCTCACTTACCATTAAAATAATTTAATCAAAATGCTGTTTACTCAGCCGCACGCACACAACACACCCATACACCCCGCACCAGTTGAAAGGCAAACTTTCGATAAAAGCGTATGTCTGCTGGTTTCTTATATCTATATAGAAATGGTTCGATTGCGTGTGGTTGTGTGTGTGTATGTGTGTGCGGTTCAAGCGGATAAAGTGCATAAATTTTAATCAATTGTTTACTTTCTTTTAGCTTTTTCTTCTTCTCGTTTTTTCTTTTTTCTTTTATTTTATTTACTGCGCGCAACTTGTGAATTGTTTTGCACTTTTAGCTGCTCGCAAAGGGTATAAAAACTGGCTAATGATGTTGGTAACACAAATTGTGGCAAAAGTTACACTATAGAAGCGGAGAGTATCAAGAAATCTCAGAGTTCCCTGGAAACAAGAAGAAAGAAATCAGGGAAAATGTTTCTCAGGCGGAAAATAATTTCCTCCGAAGTTGGTGGATAAAAAATCAAGGGAAAGCACCGTTTATTAATCATATATGGGACACCATTTACTTTATTAAATGTGGTATACCTTATAAAAATAATAATTAATTATAATAAAAAAATAATATTAAAAGGTCTAGAGAATACTAATAAATGAATCCAGTCTGTTTCAAAAAGAAATTCTGAAAAATGCATATATCGAGAGGAAAGAGAGACTTGGAAAATGTTGACTAATAACCACAATATGTACCCAAAGCTTACCTTATCTTATCTACTAAACTTATAAAAACCAAAGAAGTAAAAAAACTTCAGGGAGTGTTCAAAAGTCAAGAACCTCTTCTTGAACTTTCGAAACCAAATGAACTAAGAGATCTGAAAGGTAGAATGATAACTGCTAAGCAATGCATATACTAAATGGAAAGGGAAACAACGTGTAGAAAACCAAATGTGTCCCCAGAGTATCTCCTCTCCTCCTCCACCTCCTCCTCATCCCTCAACGCACATATCTTAATAGATGCCAGCCGGGCTGTTGTATTTTACAAAAGCTGCCATTATCGATACCTTGTGGTATGTTTAGCCGAACAAAGCAGCGTTTTGTCTCCTTTTGGCTTCTTGGGTTCGCGATTGAGCATTTGGGGTTCAGTGTGGTTCAGTCTTTTGTTTTGCAGCAGCCGCAACTGCAGCAGCATCAGTTGAACGAAGCGAACAGATTGTAACAAAGGCAGATTAAAACTTATGCACACACTGAAAGCATAAAAGTCTCTGGCTGACTGGGCTGTACCATAATGTGAGCTATGTTAGTTTTATGGTAGACACCAAATGGGTTAGGGCAGTGCCAGTGGCAACAACAACAATCATAGCAGCCGGAGCAACAACAATGCTTTGACAATAAAAAATGTAACTAACCGCCGCTGCTGGCGGGGCCAGAGCATTGTGAATGCTTTATGAGCCTTAGGAGTGCCATAATTTTCACTTAATAATCCGTTGAGTAGCTGCCCGTGATTTGTGGCCCAAGCCCAGTAAATATAATGAGCTGCTGGGCACGCCGAATGGGCAGCGCGGAAGGGGCAGGGTTCGGGTTCGGGTTCAGGTTCGGGTGCCGGAGCGGGAGCGGGAGCGGGTTCGAGGCATGGCAAAACAATTTCAAAGTTTTTGTCGAAAACATAATGTGTTCCTAATTTTATTTGTCGCCAATTGGGAGCAGTACACACGCAGACACCAGAATTTATAGTGTGCGGGCCGAAAACACCTGCGCCGGAAAGTATGCAGCATTAGCTGTAAGCTTCGGCGTTTTGGATACCATATTGAAGCTGCTGCCGGCAAGTATGCCAAAATAATAATAATGCACACAGCAGCTGGCAAAAAACAGCAGCAACAACAGCAACTACAACGATGGCAACAACAACGATATTTAATGACCGAAATGCACATGAAATTGCGCGCATAAACTAATTACCGCGGATAAAGTTAACAATGGCAGCCATGGAAAATGGCGGGTGTGCTGAAGGTGGCTGCCCATCGTGTGCCCTTAAAAGGTTTAACTGGCAGCAGTTGGTGCCGCCACACAAGCTCGGCGACAGCCACTGACTGCCAGGCCACGTCAGAGGCCCGCGAATCCTGGCAGTGCTGCCAGTCCTGCTGTGGCCACAGGCCGCCTCACGCGCTGCTGTTTGCCAGCATTACCGGCATTTACAATATTTATTTTAATATTGCAGGTTTCCTTCTTTTTTTTGGCAGCCGCCCAACTGGTCCAAGCCCACCTGCCCCCTGTCAGACCCCCAACACAACCCCTTTCGCCCAGCGGCATATTCTGTGTGTTATTGTGCCAAATTGTTTATGAAAAATTGCGTATGACGAGGAGGACGATGCCGACGGCGTCGCTGTTGGCGCATAAATCAAGCTGCCTTGGCTGAGGATTTGGGCCAGTCGCCCGGCGGGTCGCCTGGACTGGGCGGGGCCCCGGGCTGGTAATTACAATGTAGCCGCCTGTGAATTTAACGATCCGGGCCGCAGTCGCCAACAGTCGCCAACAAGCAAATGCGGAAACACAACAATTTTTACAATGCGCCAGCGGCACCCGGCACCCGCCACCCGCTGGCGTAAAGGGTTGCCCGGTTGCCGGCCCAGGGTCAGTTAGCCTGGTCAGTGTGGCTGGTCAGATTGGCTGGCCAGGCGGACAGGCTAGGACAAGCGGGGCGACGTGCGTGTGGGCGGCATGTTAAACAAAAGTGTGAGCCAAGTGGAAAATAACATTTAAAAATGCCATAACAATAACTAACAAAGACACCAAAAGCAAATGGCAATAGCAAATGGCCGAGCTGGCTGAAACGGCTGGAGACTGGAGTCTGCGGGCCCAAAGGCTGAGGGCCTGGCTGGCACAAATTAAATGGCGCGAGAAAATTGCACGGTCAGTGCGGGGTCTGAGTGGAGCAGGTTTACATAATTGCCAACGAAAGAGGAATAGATGAAGAGAGGGAGATAGAGCAAAATGGAGAGGGACAGCCAGAGTGCAAACACAATCAGACATGTTCAACTGCACGGGTTGCCCAGCACCTTGGCCTTTTTCGAAAATACGTTTTTGAAATCTTGAAACAGCTATGAAGGAACCCAGAAAAACCCTGAATTTATTTATAACTTTCAACTGAACATATTTGAAACAAATTTTAAAATCGTCTAGAGCTTGTACAAGTTTAGAGGAATGGAAAACTAAATGGGAAGATAGTTAGAAATTCAAAAACTGGTGTGAAACTTAAGAATTGATGCTGTAAAATAACGAGAAAGAATAGTTTTTCTAGGATGCCGAACATATAGAAGATGTGCTCTTTAGAATACAGTTAACTGTAATCGAGAATTGATGTACTTAATAGGATCAAAGAGTCATAGTCTTTGACTCATCTATTGTTTCTGATCAACTATATACGCTTAAAGAATCTCGCTTTGGTATTATTGCATACATTCTCACAGCTTTATTATACCCTTTGTCGTACCTATTTTTAATGTGTACAGGGTATACAAATACATAGTAAAATATAGTAAAATGTTCAAATAGGCACTCAATTTAAATTAATTTCGGCCACAGTAAAACACAAATTTTGCCGTTTCAAAACTATTTACTACTTAGATCTAGACTTGGTTAGTTATGCTTGTTGCTGTTGACTAAGTTAAACTGGGCTTACAATTAGCGGTTATACAAAATGCAAATAATGCACTTAAATGCTAGATAGATGCCTCCACTCAGCAGTTGTGGCACTTGACCAGCCCCACCTCGTCACAGTTCATGCACTTGAGCGCCACGAACTCGGCCGTAAAGTGATTGCGGTGCACGGACTTCTTGGAGCCGTTGCACGAGGGGCAGGGCAGCAGTCGGTAGCCGCCGCAGGTCTGGCAGGTGTAGGTGCTGGCTATCGACTTGTAGGGCTTCAGCAGCTGGCGCAGCTCCCCCGACTCGTTCATGCGCTCCACGGTGTCCGCGTCGCCAATGTGCTGGCCCTCCACATAGAGCTGGGGCACGCGTATCTGTGAGGTCTGCATCCGTTGCCGCATCTCCGCCTGGTACTCGACGCTCATGAACACATCCCGCTCCTCGAACTTGACCAGCAGCGTGCGCAGTATCTGCTTGACATTGGCACACTTCGTATAGGTGTCCCGTATGACGCCCATGCTGGTCGTATAGAGCACCACCTTGCCCAGATCTTTCTCCATGTAGCACTGCGAAATAGTAGAACAAGCCACAAAGATTAAAGTTGTAGTTCCAGTTGTCTCAACGAAAATAAAAAGAACGAAGTAGAGAAGCAGGTCATCGCCAGCTTGAAATTGGCACAGAATTCGCCACAGCGCGCAGATTTTGGTCGCCGCTATGGTCGTGACCATGGCCAGAATGGGACGAGACCAAATTGAAGAACAAACCTGGACAGCATAAAAACAATACCATGACCAAATGTAAGCCTATCACAAAATGCAGCGACATTTTCCGCTTTCAACAGCATACAAAATTGTGTATTCCAATTTGGAGAGAAATCTCTGGATGAGAGAACCAAAAAAAAAAACGTAACAAAACAACAATAAGACCATAAAGATTGGTATGTGTTAAAGCAATACGAAAAGACAGCTAGGCTGGGCTGGGCTTGGCTTGGACAAGAGTTTCTTTGAGCATTTATAGAGTGTTTACAACCAGTTGGGTTCATTAGCTCTTGGCTGCGACTCACGTAACCAAACGACTCTGCATGTCACTCAAAATCCTATTAATCAATTCAATTAAGCAATAATGGACAAAACTGCTAGGCAATTGACAGCAGCTGTGACTCCAACACACACACAATGGAAATCCGACGTTTTTCCTACTATTTATGATGGCTTATTTTGTAAGGCCGCTGTCGAACCGGTTGGGGTTCACTCATTTCATTTGACAATTAACATTTCCGTTAGTTGGCCAACTTTGGTGCCGTCTGCTTTGGCTAATGAACCGCTTTCCAGCCAGCACCAGCCAGCCAGCCAGCTAGTGGTATCAATGAACTGTGCAAGTGCAACCACAACCGTGGGGCATACTCAAAATAAGACTCTAATCCCCCCTCCTCCTCCTCCACCGCACAAACCGGTGTAACGAGAATTTGCACTGGCATTGCCAGCAAAATGCATTAAATTCGAGATTAGACCGTTAGACCACAGAGCCCACTTGATAAAAATCGAGCTTAAAGCGTGGAGTGATAGACTAGAGAGCACAGAAAGCTGCGAGCCAAGGCCTGCTCCAATTGGAGTTCAGCATGTGCTATGGTGTTTTTTCGTGACACGGCGCAAACAAATATTATTTGAAATGTTGAAAGCAATACAAACATATGTATAAACACCAATAAATTCAAATAGAAATACAACAAAAATTGCTTTTACAAAAATTGGTTTTGATCGTGTCTCAACTATCGCCCATCTTCGGCGCCATTTTCAATTTTCACGCCACGAAAAAAAAATATATATATTTTTTAATTTAATACGAGTATTGTGAAAAATAAAATGAAAAAAACAGTTCAAAGCCTCGAACCACGAGCCAAAACTTCAGAGCAAAATAAAAAAACAGGCTGCGGTCAAATGGAAAGTCAACTTTTGCGACGGTGAACGTCGCCGTGAGATGTCGCCTGGCGGTTTTTCCAATTCCATTTCAACAATTGTCCCTGGTGAAAACACGAGGATATCCCCTGCCCCTGCACTACTCCTGCGCTAGCTGTGAGCCTGATTAACGCTTTGCCGGCTGCAGCTCGATGTCAACAGGGCTTTAAGTTGTGATTTTGTTGCCAAAACAAAAATACACAAACAATTAACACACGTGATTTGCACGGCCAACCTGGCGGCAGTTTGTCTTTTTTTTTTAATATTATGTTGTGGTTTTGTTTTGCTGTTTACGTCAAGCTGCAACAGAGGCGAAGACGCAGCAGCCGCAGCTGCATGAATTGGTAAAAAGAGAAAGCAGGTCACTTGTATGGCCAGCAACAGCAGTCGGTTCGAGTGATTGGCAATCGAAGAGTTGAGCAACAGAGCAGCGTCAGATACGAGGCTAATGCCAATGTTGACAGCCGTCGCATTATGTCTCTAGTTGCTGCTGTTGTTGTTGCCTTCTCGAAGGTGACAAAACGAAGGCAACCTCTTTGATTGTTGGCTTTTTGTTATTATTAACAATTTGGCAGCAGTTTGCTCTAATTATGGCTTAAAGCGAATTGCCAGCTTAAAACATAAATCAAAGGGCTAGCAACTGCCAAAGCCGACTGCCTGTTACCAATATCAAATCTTTAGGCTTCCAATCGAAAAAAACAATGGGAAACATTTTCACTTTCGATTCAAGCTGATTGCTCTGTATACTGTAAATACATACATATATATATATAAATATATATATATACTACTTCCAACTCGCATGCTGGCTGCATTGTAATTAGCAGCATCTGAGCTTAGTTATTGTTATGCAGATGATCACATTGTTAGCCTTAAGCTCGACTTCTTTCGTTTTTTTTCTTTCTGGCTAATTTGCATGTGCGCCGCTATAAAGCCATAAAACACATTTCTTTTCCTTTGGCATTCGGCTAATTTATGCTGATCTGTTTGCTGCTCTGCAGCTCGTAACATTCCATCAAATTCATCATCAACCTGAAGTCAAGCTCTACAGCTTTGAAAGTGAAAAGCAACAACAACAAAACGCAACAATTAAACTGATCTTAAATCTAAGCATTAAAATAGATGAAGGGAAATTTCCGGGTCTTCTGTGGCGGTGAAATGCGCTCAACTCCAACTAACTCAATAATAAAAGTTAAAGAGCATAAAAAAACAAACCCTAAAATTTACTAAACTCATATCACTCCTATCATTACAGAGCAACGGAAAGTTTCATAAAGTTTATAGATGAACTGATTTTTATGCTCGATAAAATCAAGCTAACTGTTTTTAGATATCTCTGATATACAAAGTATCTAGTTATTAACTAGTTTCAAGACTTTAGAATTAATGTTGATATTTGAATATGTTTTCGAAAAGGTGAAACTGCGAAAAGTGCTCGAGTTTAATGGCCTAATGAATTCGACTGATATCTATGTTATATTGGAATATGCAGAGTAAAAGTGTACATAAATAAAATAAAATGTATAGACTAATAAATTTCGGTAGAAACATAGAGAAGTCCGCTAATAGCACATAGACAAATATGTTGTCATTTCTGTTTAAAAATTTGATTCTGTATAGAAATATGATATGTGCTTTTGATATTATCATGATGCCAACGAATACTACAAGTAAATTACCCCTTTGATTATGTGTTACCATATAATAAATACTTGGTTCTTTAAAAATTTATATCATGAAGCTGCCACACAAAGTTTGGTCGAAAATAAATGTTTTGTATAAACAACTTTTTTATGTTTGAAAATATACCAACTAAGCCAAACAATTATTTGCTTAACTATGCTCCTAACACCTGAGCTTCATTTACATCGGACTCTAGAAGTTTATACAGGAAAAACATGCCGGAAATTGAGTTTTGTAGGAAAACACCGAGATTTGTTCTTTTTTTTAGCTACATAACTATATTGCTAATATGTTAGAATATACTATCCAACAAACATTGCTTTGGGGATAATACCTGTTCGTCAGAAATATACATATCAGAAGCGATATATCTGATGTTTATGATATGTCATAATCTGCAGTTTCCTCAGTTTAATTGACTTTATGATCAATCCCAACGAGAGCTCAGCACACGCCCCATAGAAATTGTGGACAATGCCAAACAACTCAGCTGACTTTCTATGATTAGCCGTTTCTTTCAGTTTTCTAACTGCACAATCTCGAGCGCCGCCATTAGCAACTCAACGGCTCAACGGCTGAAGCTAAACCATTTATCTCTGGTCTGGGAGCAAAGAAGACCAACAAAAACACACACACACAGAAAATAAAAAGCCGCTGGCCCAAACGCAACCCATATCTGAATAAGCTAACGCCAAGCGCCAGCTCTAAAACGAGTGGCGACAAAATAAGCCACTTAACGGTATTCATTAAACATGCGACTGTGTAATTGCACGCACACACAGCGCACACACACACACACACGCACACGCACACATGGGAAGCAATGGAGAAAAGACGCTGTGTTTGGCGGAGTTGCAGACTCGCGGCTCATTAGATTACGAGCAACAGGCGGCCAGACATCCATACATAAATACCAAATGTGAAAGATATTGAACAGACAAAAGCAACAACAACAGCTAACGGCAATTGTTTGGCTAGCACTTTCTCCCATGGAGCGTGCACTGGTAAACAATTCGCCAAGATGCGCGTCGGTTGCATAATTGGGCCCACGAGTGACTCAACGAAAGGTACCCACACCCACCCACCCACACACACGCACACACGCACGCCCTGTTCAGGGCCTTGTCTGTGGCAACTCACCTTCGCATTTGGCTGCTGTTGCAGCTGCAAGAACGTGGCTATTCCATTGCGCACACGATTCTTGACGCCGCGCACGGTGCCCTTCGCCGAGCGGATTGTGGACTGCGTGGAGCTGGCGCTGCTGCGCACATCCCGATAACCGGCGAACACGTCGTGCTCCTCGTCGGCCGTTAGGTGCGCGTCGTCGCTGTGCGGCCCGCGCCGCGCGAAGCTGCTGAAGTTCTCGTGCTCGTTGATGTGAAAGCTGTAGTATTGGTCGTCCGCATATTTGTAGTTGCTGCTGCAGCGATTGCTGCTGCTGCTGCTTTTGTTGCCGCCCGCTTGCGACGTGGCCGCTGGCAGTGGCAGCGGCAGCGGCAGCGGCTCCCCACCGGTTTGCACAAAGTTGGCCCGCTGCACCGCCGCTCGCAGCTCCTCGATGCTCGCCTCGTTGAGGGACTCGCGCGACAAGCGCAGCGACGACTGCGTTGACTGCAGCTCAGCCTCCGTCTCCGTCTCCGTCTCGGTCTCCGTCTCGGTCTCCGTCTCTGTCGCCGTCTGAGCCCGGTTTGGCGGCGTGTCCTTGACCGCCGCGGGGCTGGTGAACTGCACCACATACTCGGCGCTGCGCCTGTCCCGTATGTCGCGCAGCAGCGAGTCCGGCAGCAGGGCGCCCAGCATGCGCAGCGACTTGTGGCGCTGACGCAGCTGGCCGCTGGGCTTGGCCGCCGCCTGGCGCACGTACTCCGTGCTGCTGCAGTTGAGGCTGTCGCTGTTCAGCGAGGACGGCTCGCTCTCCTCGCTGTCGTCGGTCAGCAGGAGGGCCGCCTGGGCCGGGCCGCCGTTGCTCTCCAGGTCGCTGCCGTTGCCGCTGTCCGCCGTCTCGCAGTGTGTGGCATATTTCTGATATTGCTGCATGTAGCAGTTGTCCGGACTGTCGGCCACAGCTGCAGCTGGCCGTGTGGGCGTGGCTGCCTTCTGCACAACCATTTTAAAGACGCTGCCGCTTCTGGCTAACACTTGCTCAACACGCGGGCTCAAAACTCTGTAGATCTCGAAATCTCTACGACTGCAGTCTGAGGTTTTTCTTTTTCGCTTGTCTTTCTTTTTGTTTATCTATTTGCGCTTTGCGTTGCGTTCACTGACTTTGACGGCCGTTGCACCCGTCCTCGCATGTCTTTATGCTTCAGCTCTTGTCGTTAGACTGCGCTGCGTTTTTTTCTCGCTGCTCTAACAAAGCTGGCTAACGCCAGAGTCGCAGTCGCAGCAGCCAAGCGGCCAAGCGGCGAAGCAGGTAACCATTCAAGCAAACGCTTTGATCGGCGCACTCTCTCTCTCTCCCACTCTTTCTCTCTCTCACATTTCACCTAGTTATGCATCGCATTCAGCGCTGAGATTCAGCAGACGCTCAACGCTCGCTGTTAACTGCTTTCTTTTCGCGTTAAGCGCTTAGAGCCAAAGGAGAGCAAACGGGTATATTCCATTAGGCGCGCGTTATTAAATTTTCGCAATTTTGCGCCCGTTGCTGTGTCTGTTTTGCTTCTATTTTCAAATGGTTGGCCATTAGCCGTTGGCAAAAGAAGCTTCTGGCTGCTAATGGCTCCGAGAGCCAGCTGCCAAGATCGGCCACCAAAACATCGCGACGATTATGTCAAAGCAAATCGACCAAGATTTAATTGCCGTACACTAAGAATAGCTCAACACAGTTGGCACTTGACTTGTGGTTCTCTGAAATCAACAAACGAGTAGAAATTGCAGCTGCTTTTGGCTACAAAGCGTAATTTGCTTGATGGAGACTTGCGAGACTTGGAATTGATGTTGTAAAGCTTAGCAGAACTTGACATGGATGTGTGCTTACCTTCAATTTCGATTTATTTCTGAAAATGCTCTAAGTTAAAATAAAAGCGTCTTAAAAAAAGAAATAACCATACATTTCTATATTAAGTTAGTTAAGTCAAATTTTAGAATATATTTTTTGTAATTGCAAAGTTGAACTCTGAAAATTAAACATGTTTGAATAATTTTTAAAAATCATAATTTTTTTGTTTTTATACTCGTTCAGGAAGTGAAATGGTATGTAGATTGCTGGTGACCTTTCCAAGAGATTGTGACCTTGATATTCCGGCTACGCCCACTAGAACGACAACTGACAAAAATTTAGACATGTAAAGTACCCAAAACCATACTTAATAGATTTCAACGTCTCATAACTTTGTCAAAAATTATCCGATTTTCATGATGTTTACCATTTTCGTCATGGATTTACCTCTAAAATGTTTCTGCATTTAAATTTAATTCGTATTTGAAAATATTTTTTTTCGATTTTTTTTTTAAATATCCATTATATTTTAGAAAATTTTTTTACTATACTCGTTCAGGAAGTGAAAAGAGTATATTGGTTTTGTGAAATCTCCGTCATGCTGTCCGTCTGTTTGTCCGGATGAACGCAATTTTTTCGGCGCTTTTGAAGATAGAGACGTGAAATTTTGGTTATCTGCTTTTAGTTATCTGCTTCAGACAAAGTGCTAAGATTTTAGTGCCCGGCCCACTGGGAGGTAACATGTCGATATATCTGAAAAGCAAATCGATTAAAGGTGAATATTTCTCACAATATTAAAGTTAGTTTAGTTTTCTTACTTGTTTAAATAAGAAATTTTTAAGAAATTTTTTTATTCTGTTTACTCTTCATTTTATCCATATTTACTATCCTGCAGATAAATGCCTTTTTGTGGTTCTCAATTCGAAATATTAAAATGGTCATTATTCATTAATTATATTAATTATATGGACATTTAGACAGATTCGAATGCAATTACCTTTGACTAATTGTCAAAGGAATTTTCAAGCTTTAACGCAACATTAACTACCAATAACGGAAATATTTTTCTTTTAATGATATTTGAGATATTTATACCACTAGCCGAGTCCATTAATACATGTTCATCTATCTGTATTTTTATTTTTATGCAAACGAGTATCTCTCTTTTGTATATATGCAGATAAAACTTGGTGCAGGTGAATTTTTATTGCAGGCCATAAGTCAAACCAGCTTTTAACACATTATTAATCGTTGTCATTGAAACCAAAGCTGGTTGACTTTTAAAAATCGCTTCCCCATTGTTTATTAGGCGAGTTTTTAATCTTTTAGCTGATTGCTTACTGATATTATATTGATGTTAAATATAAATAAACATTTATATTTTATGATACAAATACTTGTTTAACATTAAAAACCTACTCTTTGATGTTAAGGTAATTTTCTTTAAGGATTATTTATATTAATATTTTAAGCGTAATCACAAGTTTTTCAATACTACTACTAACTATCTAAAGCTACGCATCATTCATGCCTCATGGCTTAAAGATAAAACGGATAAGGCAAAGATTAAAGTTTACCTTGACGTGCGAATATTTGGCATATTTCGCTGAATGAAATCTACGTTGGCCAGTTATCGACCGGATATTAGAGAATTTCCCCTGCCGATTGCACGAAATTCATTCAGCGGGAAAAAAGAATAAATATGCATACACACGTAGAAATGCGCAGCTTAAATTCAGGTAGTTTAAAGCATGTTCGACTTTATTGATACGGCAAGTGTGAGCCATAGTTGGGCGCGATAAGCAGCGCTCGAAATGCACAATAATCAGTTGAGAGAAGTGCGGAAAAGATAGTCGCCGAATACTTAGCACTCGCATAAGTTATAAACTTTTGGGCAAATACTGTGCTGTGGCGAAGCAACCGCACAATCAATGCAAATGCCAAGTTTGGCGGCAGCTGCGGTGAGTGTGGCAACGGCGTCTTATCTAGCATCGCTCGGCGTTGCCAAAATCAGCCAAAAATCACGTAGCGAGTGCCGCAACAAAACGCTGGCGTAGTCTGGCGGCAAGCCCAATCGAAGCAAATCTAATTGAAAACTTATACCAACAGCTAAGAATTGGACGATTAAGTAGAATATAGTAGGGCGAGAGGTTTAGCTGTAGCCAAAGCACACACAGTGTGTGTGTGTGCGTGTGGCGATTATCACGTGTTGACAACTACGCTGCAGATATGGATTAATTTCGGTATCTTTATCAGCGGTCACGCTAGCTATAAAAGCTCAGAACGCATCTCGAGTTGCATTTAGTTTGGACTCTCACATTGCAACCGAACAAGAGCATGAGTGCATTTGCAAGACAAGCTTGGCTGCTGGGCCTGCTGGCCGTGCTGGCTGCTGCTGCTGCTGCTGCACTGGACCACGAGACCATGCTCTGTGCGAACGACAATACGCCCATCTGCGGGCGCAGCCGGGGCGAGTATCTGCTGTTCAAGAACGAGTGCGACTTGAGGAATGCGCAGCGCGAGAATCTCATGGGCGGACCTCTGTGTAAGTGCAACTGGAAACAGCCGTCGCTCCGTTAGACCCTAATCCGCTCCTGCCGCAGATGATGTCGCCCTGCACTACTGTCTGCCCGGCTGCGACTTCGAGTGCGATGCGCCCTTCCAGCCCGTTTGCGGCGTGAGCGTCGCCTCCGGCGAGCGGCGGAGCTTCAGGAGTCGCTGCGAGATGATGCGCACCTCGTGCCGCAGCAGATCCGACTGGCTCGTGCACAGGTGGGGCGCGTGTCCGCGCGGCCCGCGGTCCGAGCCCAAGCAGGCGGCGGGGCACACGCTGCTCGTGGGCCAGCGCAGGCGTCGCCGGCCCGTGCCCTGCACGAACGTGTACCGGCCGGTGTGCGCCAGCTATGCGGGCGTCAAGTCCACCTTCTCGAACGAGTGTCTGGTCAATGCGGAGAACATACGCACCCGCAGAAGTACGCCGCAGGTAACTGTTAATGTGCAGCAGAGACTCAAGGTTAGCTCCCTTGCAGACTGGCGCATCATCGCCGAGGGCCTCTGCGGCGAGGACAGCACCAAGATGAAGCACAGCCGCAAGTGGAAGCCGAAGAGCAAGCCCAAGGTGCACGCGGAGCGCAGCAAGCGCAGCCACAAGCAGCTCAATCAGTTGGACGACCTGGAGCTGGCAGAGGATGCGGTGCAAATCTTCGCGCCCTCCACATTTCACACGCAGTTCATCAGCAACACGGGCACCATGGAGAAGAGCTACTCGCTGCCCGCCCGCAAGCCCCACCCGGCAACGGGGCCCCGGGCCCGGCGTATCTATGGCAGCCCAACTAAAAAGCGCACGAGCTCAAAGCCGTGCGTGTTCAGCAATGAACCCGTCTGCGGCAGCTTCAATGGCGAGAGTCGCACTTTTCCGAATGTGTGCGCTCTGATGGAGTACAGCCAAACGGTGGGCAATGGTAAGCACTGAGGCACTGCGGATTAGCCCGGCGACTGTAATTAAACGTACTCCACAGCCTGGACCATCCTGCACGAGGGCGCGTGCCGGCGCTGCGACAAGCCCTGCCCCACCGTATACAGCCCGGTCTGCGCCAGGCGCAACGGCATCAGCTACACCATCATCAACGAGTGCTATCTGGAGCGGGTGCGCTGCAAGGATCCCAACAGCGGTAAGCTTGATTGCACGTGCACCAAACCGAGCTCCGACTCACGCTGTCCACGGTCCACTCTTTGCCAGATTGGCGGATCACGCACAAGGGCGAGTGCGCGCTGCCCGCCGAGGAAGTGGCCCAGAGCATACCCGCCGCGCCCCGCCCGAGGCCCTCGGCCCGCATACCCCACATGCTGTACGCGGCCAGCTCAAGCACGACTACTGCCGGGCCAAGTAGAACGCCCAGTGTCAGTCCCGTTACAACAGCGGCTCCCGTGCCACGGCGACTGCTCAAGAGACCCAGGCGCCCAACGGCCACGCCCACGCCCAAGGATCTGAGCAATCGCAAGATACGCAAAATCGAGCCGAGCAGTTTTAGCGAATTTGAAGCACAGCCCATCAAGGCGCCAGCGACAAGCAAGCTGAGGTCCTCCAAGGACAGCTGGCTGGCGCATCAGAGCCTCGACAATGGCCGCGCCAAGGAGCGCTTCCATAAGAGGCCCCACTTCAAGAAGGCGCACAGTGAGAAGTATCCGCAGTACCATTGGCCACAGGGCCCGGCCACAACAGCGGATCCAGCAACAACAACCACAACAACTGGGGCAACCCTGGCACCACTGAACACACTGGAGGACATTGGGGATGCGGAGCTGCTCAATTTCGACCTGAAATCGGCGGGCGAGATCTTTGGCGAAATCGAGGCCGATACGGAAATATTCTTTATGATGGCCACGACAGGCGCTTCGGCGAAAGCGGCCGAAACAGAGGCTACCACAAGTGCAACAACCACAGCGGCAACCACAGCTAAGCCCGCAGCAGCCGCAACAGCATTTACTACACCCGCGACCACAACAACAACAGCAACAGTGGCACCAACAGCAACAACACAAATGACGGCCATTAGCTCTGAAGACACAACCGAATTGACTGCCGAAAAAGACATATATGAGTCCACGACGAATATACCCTCCTCGAGCACCCTCAGCGCTGAATTGAGGCTCGATCAGAGCACAGCGGATGAAACAGCGGCAACTGCAACAGCAACTACAACAACAACAACAACAGGCTTGAGCGAAAAGTCAACGACGCCCAACTTGGACTATATGTCGGATGAGCCAGTGGTGCCCGAAAGTGAGCAGACCTCGATATATGGTCTCGATAAGAACTCGCTGATAATGCGATTACTGCGCGCCAGAAGTGGGAAGAATATGGTTTTGTAGTATGTCTTGTCAAACATTATTAGCTGTAGGCTAGCAATTGCTTTAATAGGGCCAGTGATATGAGTGCTCTGTTTATTTTATAGATTTATCGAATTAAATTAGCTTTGGAAATAAAATGTTACTTTTGAAAGTTAAATAGCCGTTGAAATTAATTGCGAGCGCCATCTATTGCTCATACATCTGTGGTTGCTGTACGAACTGTTATAAGCGGTTTCAGCAACCAAGTTCTAAAGGTTTTGGGCTAAACCAATTTGAACGACAGTTCGGAACACATAAGTAAATAGGTTCCACACTTGACGAAAATTCGGAATTACTTGAAAGCGCCACCTATTGCACATACTGTTTTGGTTCTTGCACAGAGTAAACATAGCAATTTTATCACCGTGCTCCACATTGAACGAATTTCTTTAATTTTACAGTGCTCCACACAGTTTGAAATTATGTTAGATCTCATGCGCGAGCTCCTCCGTACCGTACTCCACCCTACTTTACGATAAAGTTAAAGCCAAGACACAAGCCACACAAATTGGTAATAATTCAAACTTTATATAAAATAGAAAATAACTGAAAATTTTACAACACTCATAAAATATTTTTAATGCATCAAAAATATGTTTTTTAAGATGGTTGGTAACGTAAGTAAAATTTGTATTTAGTAAAAGTATCTTTTATCTTTAGACTAAAAAGTCATCTGTTAATTTTAGAAAGAGAAATTGCATACGCAATTGAAAAATACAATTTAAAATAATAAATATATATATTAATTGAAAACAACTTTTCTTTAATACAATACGAAAATTTGAGTAGATTTAATAGTTAATGTTTATGGCTTAAAAAATTGTTGGAAATAAGTAGCATACCACACTAAATATAAAATCCCGCAACGTCACTTGGACCATTTAAACGGAACAGCCCAATCGATGACTCAACCATTGATAATAATCGATTAATGCACTGTGATACCGGAGTTTTATGAATAATTTTAACTGCATGATCAATTAAACGCGCCTAAGCACCGAATTTCACTGCTGTCCCAAGCCGAAAACATTTTTTTAATGGACAAACTCTCGTTGACGGAAACAGTAATAAGCCCCCGGCCGGGCGATGTATTAAAATGGCCATCCGGTTGCTGGCCGGCTTCAGGCCAAAGTCCTCTCGAATTTAATTTGTTTAATTGTTGCAGTAGCTCGTAAAAGTAGTTTCGGGCGGTCTTTTGGCCCGAATGCTCGCACGTTTGCGTGTACTCTTTGATTTGCTAGGCAGCCATCAGCCAATCGACTTTGATCTGGGGCCAATCATCATTGTTGGCTACGTTTTTGGCCGAGCTGCGGACAAGTGGCTAAAATAACTATTTTGTGGCTGGCTAAAGACAACGCTTACACCAATTGCTGCTAAACTTTCTACACACAGCTGTGTCGGCCACTTTAATATGGCACATTCTGTGTGCTGTCGGTCAGGGTTAGGTTTGGTTTGCATTGGGATTACCTCACGATAATTAGAGTTGGACGCAGACGGGGCCTAATTAATTAGCCGGCTGAGAATGCGACATATAGTAATAAAAAACATGGATACATGATACAAGCCGCAAGATGTGAATAGCATAAAAACAGTCGACAAACTGCGCCAATTGTTACTTTCACTGGTCAATAATGCAACAGGGGCAGCAGCGGCAGAAATCACAATTGCAGCAGCCCCAACAACAATAACAACAACAACTTTCGCGTGCTACGCTGCCAGCATTGTAATTAAGACGGTCAGAGATCCGATGACTCCAACTCCGACTCCGACTCCGACTTCGACTCAGACTGTGACTCGCACTTACACACAGAAGTTGTTCGTAATTCGCAACAATTCGAAGCACACTTTTTCGAACAGATATGTAAATTACACGCTGATGCTGAGCGACCGCAGCGCTACACGAAAGTATCTCGATATGCACTCATATGCTCATGGATTAATCTCGCATAAATGCATTCGCACTTATTCTGATTGCTATCATTTACAATCCATCTCCGCAGTCACAGCCGCAGATTGTTGGCCAAGGCTTGAATGGCGCCAAGGCGTTTCGTATGCGCGCGTATCTATCAGATACATGGGATTCACTTTCGTTTGCGTTTGCGGCTTTTGCTTTCAGTTCGGCCTGGCTCTGGCACACAGTCCAGCCAACGAACGCGCTCTAACGCCGTTCATTGATCGGCCCGAAACACGCTCCGCTGTGGCTCTGACCCAGAAAGCGACGCATTGGCATCGACTTTGACTGCGAGCTCGAGCAGGAATCACAATTCCGGTGCTGCATGCTGCATGAGCATTAGCTGTGGATGTGGCCAAGTCGCCCAGCCACCAGCTCGTTAGCCGGCATGCGGTTGGCGCTCTGCGATAAAAGGAGTAGTCGGTCGCCTTCAGTTTCCATTTGTGTTTCACTCGGCCAGCCGTGCGGTGGTGTTTGGCCGTCTTAGCGCTCAGCACGCGAACAGTGTCCACAGAGAGAGCATCAGCGCATCTTCCAGATCAGCAACATGTCGCTCTGGCGTTGGAGTATAGCTGCCCACTTGGCCTTGGTGCTGTTGCTGTTGCTGCACTGTGCCAGCGCCCAGCAGGAGGCACCCGCAGCCGCATCCCCAAGCCCAGCCTCGTCGGCTCCAGCGAGCGTGGAGACGGCACGCGCCGGCGGCTCTTTGGTCGCCCACAGTGATGTCTACATAGCGCGTAATCAGCGGGAGTGCTTTGAGACGCGCAATCTGGTGTCCTGCATCAAGTACAAGGCCTCGAAACTCGTCTGGAAACTGGCCACCAACGGCTTGGGCTTCTTTCCCAATGAGTATGAGCGCGCGCTGGGCGAGCAGCAGCCGCGCATTCTGCGAGTGGTGCAGCTGGGCGAGCCCGCCGATGATATTGTGGTGTTCAACGACGCCAAGAGCCTGGCAGGTGGGTTCAGGTGGCTGCCAAGTCAGCGCTTTGATTGCTGCTCAAATGGGAAAGTGGCAATTACCCGCCGAGAGCGCGAGATTGGCCTATTGGCCAACTTGTTTTCCCCATTTCAATTGCGCTGTGCTTCATTTGTTTGGACTGCAAATATCGCAGAGAAGTGTGATAAACACCTGCGGATGTTTACCGCCCCACCAAATTAATTAAATTCAACGGAACTTCAGACATTTTTTGTAATATTTCTTATTTGGCCAGAAGCAAACAGCACTTAACGTGGTTAACATATCTTCCCGAGCACTAATTACGCACGCACTTATTTCTAATATATCGCAGGGGACAACGAGCTGGTGAACATCTTCAAGTTCCTGAAACGTGCCGTCCAGACCTTCGGACGCAACCACGGCGTGCAGCTGGCGCTGCCCAAGGAGACGGGCGCCAGACTGCTGGACGAGGCGGGTGAGTGGGGCAGCCGTGGCTGAGCCGAGTAGCCTAATCGTCTCGTTTGCATAAGCGCAGAGTCTCGTGGCCATCGCAAGAAGAAGAAGTGGCTCATCATCCTGCCGCTGATTATACTGATGAAGATAGCGCACTTGAAGATGACCCTGGTCACGCTGCTGCTCGGCGTGCTGGGCATGAACGTGCTGCTGGTGGGCGGCACCGGCTGGCTGATACACTATCTCAAGTACAAGACGATGTGCAAGATTCACCCGCACTTGGTGCAGTCGCACTCGCACGTCTACGACTCCGATCCGGCGGACTACTCGCAGTTCCTGGGCAGCAGCTTCCCCAACAGCTACAGCCCCTCGAGTCCGCACGAGGTGAACGCCAATGGCTACAGCAAGGACTGGGCGACGAGTAAGGCCTACCACGGCTACAACTACTTGGACACGATTAGCAAGCGGGTACAGTAGAGCGTCCGCCAGTGCACGAGTCGTGCCAGGGAGGCGCCCCTGTGGTCCGCCTGTGGTCCTAGTGAAATTGCCGTCATCGTTGATATTGTTTTTAACTCAATAACATTAATTTACCTAGGTTACGCAAGTTATTTATTAAATGAAATGTTCGCAACAGTTGCTCAAATATTCTCATACGGCAGCAGCGTGGTGCGCGGTGGTGCGGGGTGGTGCGGCCTGCTGCCGCGTGGTGCGTGGGGCGTGGTGGTGTTCTGCGTGTGTTTACTCGCGCCTTATCAGCGGCACGCTCTTGTTTACCAAACAATTTGCCTTGGGCTGCCGAAAAAGTGGCCCCCGAAGACGCGTTTCTAATTGTTTGGCCAGCGCACTACGCACCAGCCCAAAAATCAATATGTTTATATCATTTATATCTGTGCGCTCACTACGTAGTATAAACACCAAGAGTTCCGGCTAACCGGCTGCCTGCCGCGACGCTATCTTGGCGCTACATATGTAAATGATTTAGTTGGGCAAATATGATTTAGAAGGCGCTGCTGCTGCCATTGATTGGATGGCAGCCAGCCACCTCACCCACACCGCCTATCCGACCTCTGTTTGCAGCCATTTATGACGAACATCAAAAGCTGCGCAGTTAAGCGTCCGGCAAACACGAGATAAGCGCCCGTGGGAGGTGGGTACGTGTTTAATGATCCCGGCTGTTACCGAGGCCTGCCAACGAAATAAGTTGCCAACACACAAATAATCAACACAATAAGCTTGCAAAATCAATTCGAAATATTTCATAAAATGTTGTTAACCTGTAAACTATCGGGCAGATATGCGAAATCTAAAATGGGATTCCGCCTGAACACGTGTGCTAGTTTGACTTTATTATATCAATTAATTTTTTCTCTTTGCGTACTAATATAGAGAATGAACAATGACAAAAATGGCTTTAATCGTGAAAATCAATTGAGTTTCGGAAAAATCGCGACAGTTTGAAATCGAGGAAGGGAAACTTTTCATATCGAAATTTATAAAAAAAAGAGGTTCAAAATTTTGAAGAAAAAATTAATTGGTTAATTAAGAGGGGATATGAGGAATGAAATGTTACTGTAAGAAATGTATAAGTTTTAGATGCAGATATGACCAAAAGGCCAGTTAGAAAAGTTTGAAATCAGCATTTACTTTGGATCAAAATAAAGATATGCTTGATAGCCCCAGCTGAGCTTCTTTTATCTAATCTAAGTCAGTTCGCTGTGTCATGCCAAGAACAGGCAATCGTTTATTTCAGTTTAGATGCATACGACAGGCCATATAGATATAGATTAAACTCAGCGGCACACTTTAGTGGACGCTACGTAATGCTAAGACGAGTCTAGATCCAGTTCCCACGCCGCAGTGACGTGATAGGCCAGATAAGCGCCCGTGATCGTCATTATATTAAGAGGCCAGCCGCCATGCAGCTGCCTCAGTTCGAGCGCAACTGTGCGGCGAGTATCTCAAACCTGTAACAAGATGCAAATTTCTGGCCTGCCCACGTGGCTGACGAAGGATTACATGCAGTCGAAGCTGAGGGCTTTCCTCACGGATCCCCAGCTAATTGTGATCAAACTGTGGTCCAATGCGGCCACCGGCAAGGGTGAGAACTACGTGGGCGTCGTGACGCGCGTTCACGTGGAGTTCGAGCCAGCGGGTGGTGCAGTGGTGCAGCGCACGTATCTGCTCAAAGAAGGCTGCGCCGCCGATGCGCCGCAGGCGAGCATGTTTGCCGAGTACGGCGTCTACACCCGCGAGATGGATATGTACGAGTACATTCTGCCCAGGATGAGCCAGCTGCTGCGCGAGGTTCACATCGAGGATAAGCTGCATGCGGATGCCATCAGCATCGATCGGGAGCACGGCATCATGTTGCTGGAGGACTTGACGCTGCTCGACTACAAGAACGCCGACCGTGTCAAGCAGCTGGACGTGGAGCACACGCATGTGACCCTAGAAATGCTGGCCAAGTTTCATGCCTCCGCCCTGGTCCTGAAGCAACGTCAGCCCGAGCTGTTTGCTAAGGGTTTCAGCACCACTTTCTTCACACGCGGCCCCAAGGGCTACACAATATTGTTTTCAAATCTCTTCAGGGGCCTGATCCGTTACGTGAGGACGCAGCCCAAGCTGGCGGCTCGCTACTCTGCGAAATTGGAGCGTTTATTGGAGAATTTCATGGAGTATGCCGCTCGCTCCATCGATGTGAACGATGAGGACTTTCAGACACTCTCCCACGGCGACTGTTGGACCACGAACATCATGTTCCGATACGATGCACAGGGCCAGCCAACCGCTGTGGTGCCCATAGACTTTCAGTTCAGCACACAGACCTCCCCAGCTCTGGATCTGCATTACTTCTTCAGCACCTCGCTGCAGGACAACGTGCGGGCTAGGGAAACGGAGCTGGTTCAATTTTATTACTATACCTTGAAGCGCACCTTGAGCCAGTTCAACTACGAGGGCAAGCTGCCCAGTTTGCTGGAATTTCAACTGCAATTCGAGTGTCGCAGATTTATATGTAAGTGCTCGGCATTCCAATGCCACCTGGTTTATTATAACAGTATATCTTCCTTAATATAGGGGTACCAATTGCTTTGCTCTTTCAACCGCTGATGATATACAGTGGCAGCGAGGTGCCGGACTTTTGTAAGCTTTATTTGGACACACCGGAGGCGAGAAGTTTTCAGGATTCGGTATATGAAGGTGACAAAGCGCAGAGAATTGTGGCGCAAATGCTGCCCATATTCGATGCCAAAGGGCTGCTGGACGAGCAGTAACCTTTATCTGTGAGAAAATGCTTGAAATTGTATATAGACACATATATATATTGTTTGTTTGTATTATTTTTTTACATAATCAACAAACGGAAAATAAATATTATTTTATTAAATAAGTTTTATAAATATTTTGATTACTATTATTTTACCTCTAACAACAGCTTTTGCCACACTGTCGCACACAATAGCTGGCAGCTTTTTGGGCAGCTTCAACCCCTAGCAGTGCTGATAAGAAAGCTCCGCACAGCTGTTGGCCCAAAACAAAATTGAAAGCATACGCCTTTGACCTGTCTCTGTGTGCGCGGCGCGTTCAGTTGCAACTTCGGGCTCACGCAGCGTATACGCAACGTGCTCGCTTTGGTGCTGCCAAATTGCTCAAGGGCCAGCACTATAAATGTTAGGGCTGTGCGCTAAAAGCCAACAGATGGTCGCCGGCTGTGCACGCGCCGAGTTATCGGGATCGTCAAATCTCAAATTAAACACTGGACGTACATTAAAGTTATAAAACGTGCGCACAACAGTTTCAAAAGAAACAAAAAGATTGTTATAAAAATAAAATAAATATTAATATTTGAAATATACAAAGTGCGATAATATATCCAGAAATAAAACAAATTCTGATGAGTTCACAATAAGGAAAAATAATTTTGCAAATCAAAAGGTAAGAAACCGAAATGTGTTTAAAATTTTGTAAACTTTTTTGTTTTCTTTTGTTTGTTTTTATTTGTGCTGCCATTAAAAAATTGAAGGCGTGAAATTTTCATAAAAGCCCCCAAGTGATACGCGGATTTTTGCTAATAGCGCGCCGGACGCCGCACTTCCAATTGTGATTTGTGAATTCGGTTTGTGTATTCGAATCTGTTGTATTCGTTCTTCCCAAATGCCACATGTGTAATCAAAATCCTAATTTCGGTCTAACGCGAAGCGACGTGCGGCAGCCAAACCTCATCAACCTCATTGTAACTATCTATTCGCATTACGAAAATAGTGAGAAGCGCACAAAAAATAAAAAAAGTGAATCTCTAAGGGAAGTTGTAAGTCAAGCGGAATAAAATTTGAGTGCCGGAATTTATGCAGAATGCGCAAGTTCGCAAAATAAAGGAAAAAATAAACTGTGTCTCTGTGAGTGGTTTTATACATGGTTAATGTTGATTTGCGGAAATGGAGAACGGAAATTCGTTTAAGTGAGAACTGAATGCACTTTACTAACGAGGTAATTGTGAGTATTGAAAAAGAGTATAGAATAAAAAACTTGAGGAAAAAACAACGAAACCACAATGAGAAATTAAATGTGAATACGTAGAATATCCATAACATTTAAAATGAATTTTTGCTTGGGCGGATGCATAAAATAATACTTTGAAATTTAACACACAATTTTAGTGTTCATCAGAAAACGGCTAAGTGTAAAGGATTGAAAGTGATTTAAAATTGGTTTGATCAGTGATGTGGATTAATTTATTTAATGGAATATTAAGATATAAATTTTGGCTTTAACCTAATTTTAAAAATGAAAGAAAAATAAAACTTAAAAAGCAAAAATTACAATTTCAAAAAATATTCTATAAAATATATTTTTGTTTTATATACTTGTTTTAATTTAAGTTTTATATATTTAAGTAATAATTTTTTAGGGAAATTTAATTGAAAAGGTTTGTGTTTCTTGAGTGTGTCAATGAGGCTCGACGTTATGTCTTAAAATATATGTTGTTGCTTGATTTTAAATGGGTTAATGTTGTGTTATCCAAACACAGAATCAGACAACTAGAGCATGCAATGTGTGTAAATGTATGTAAATGCTTTTAAGCTCCTACAAATATTCACTGTCAGACTTAGAAGTCGACGCTTCCAAAGAATTCACATGCACACACATATATATATATATATATATATATATATATATATATATATATATATATATATCCTTGAAATGATTTCAAACACCTACGTCTATAGCTCAAGTGCATTGCACACAACCTTAACAATCCCTAATCAAGTATTTTTATGAGCACAGGGTATAAAGCAGAAATGTTATTGCTGTTTTTTATATGCACTGGCGGGTTAATTGTATGCAAATGTGAATATGAAAAGTTAAGAGTCTGTCAGGATTCTAATTAGTTTATCGCCATTTACGATACGACGTGGCTGATGTAAATATTTTGCATTTAGTTTGATATTTGAAAGCAACGCATTTTTACAGCTTGTTAACTTTTAGGTTGGCTGGCAGCTTATTGGAAAATGTTCAAGGCTGTCAGTCAGTGGGTTCAATATTGCCAAAATGAGAAAAAAACAAGTACGTAGTACGAATAAAAAATCTAAAGAACGCAATAAATGTGCAGTCACATATGCATATATTCAGATGAAAATACCGTAACCTGTTTTTGGCAAAAGGTAAAGTTAGCTATGAAGAATTTTTTCAGATACTTGTGCGAAAAGTACGCATGTAAGAGTTAAGAGCATTGCAAATATGTAAGCCTCTTATTTGGCGCAAAGTGCAGGGATTGACTTTGGAATGTTTGAAATGACACACAAGTACCATTTTGTGTCTTGCAGTTGAAGTAAAATATTGCGCGAGAAGCAGCAAGGAAAAGAGGCCAAAAGGACACTTCAGCAACAACAAGAAAAACAACGGCAACAACCAGTGTAAATCCCCTGCGTGCATTTTGTGTTATGTTGCAAGTTAAATGAACGCGTTGTGCGGAAAGCCAGCGGCGACACTGGCAGATAAAGCTACAGCCAAAGCTGTACAGAGAGAGCAACAGCTACAACAACTACAACAACTCCTGCTACAACTACAGCGGCAGTTACAAATAGTGACACTTTTTTAAAAGGAAGCCAGCGGGAAGCGAGAAAAATAGCCAAGAGCAAGGACACGAGGTGTACTTGGGCAGGACTTGGTAAGACTAATTGCAATATTTGAATACTTTAAACGTCTCGTCATTGTCCCGATAAGGTATTACTAAGAAGGTTGTCAGCTTGGAAATGAAATTGCACTCAGTTCTCAACTTTGTTTATAAACAAGAAGCGCAAAAGTTTTCACTTGCCTTATTATTTATTTGTTTATCAGTACTGCGATTCCAACATACTTGGCCATATGGCGGTTGGCATCATTTCATTTTACATTTATAAAGCCTCTCGCAAATTTACTGAGCTTGACAGATGGACAACAGCGCCAACTGCTATAAATTTAATTATTTCACTGCGCTGAGATGAGTTGAATTTAATAAACCACAGAGGAAAAAGGCTGTTCAGTTAGCTGACCTTAAAATAAGGCTGTGGGCCATTTTTACGGTTGATAATATTTCAGCTTGTGCATTGATTCGAAATTTTGTAGTCCATTTAAGCGATTGGCAACCCTTTCGCGTTATGTTTTTCCCCTTTTTACTTTGTAACCAAAAAGCTGGGTTGAATATTGCCCTAAATCCAATTTGCCAATACCCATTGTTAGTTCAGCCGTTGGGCCAAAATCGAATTAATTGCTTAAAAAAGATAAACATTTTGAAACATCGGCAACAGAATTACCCCAGAAGTTTAACTCGCCTGAAAGCAATTAATAAATGGAATCAGTTTCAGTGCTGAAGCTTAATATTTCCGGGAAAAAATGGAGACATTTCTCATATGTATGGTTTTAAGCCCAGCTGATTCTGCAAGGGGCCATAAAAGTCATTTGGCAACCGAAATAGAGCCGAAAGCCAACGAGAGCCACCTTCAGATACCACCCACTAACCAGCAGCACGACCGAGCACAAATAAATCACAAAAGTAGCTGAGCCAAAAATGAGAAAACCTTAACAGAAAAATGGGTTAAAAGCTGTTTTGGGCAAATTTTTTGTTGTGCCATTTAAAATCTTTGTCACGCAGCTAAATGTGAAAATGTGGTTTGGTGGAAATGCAAATACACCCACGCAGTGAGGCGATTCGCGGCGAACGTTGACAGCTTGAAAATTATTCAAATTCATGACAAGTTCTATGAACTTGAGGCTACTTTACATAATTTTCTTGTCATCAACTTTCAGAAAAAGTCATCTCCCGACGAGATAGAAAGCTAAAAATTTAAAAAAAAACCAAACTACGATAAATTTAAGCAACAATTTCAAGTATTTGGCCTGACATAAAAACTTAATTTATAGCTTGTTGTCCTGCTTTGCGATTCTTACGAACTGAACTTGTTTGGTAGTTGTTGCCCGCGGTCGTTGCTTTGAAATATATCCTTGGTCTAACTTTGCACGAAAACTTTTTCTTTTCTATTGTTGGCAAACCTTTTAAAGGCATTTCAAGCTAATGCAGGTTTATATATTTAAGCCCAAAATAATTTAATAATCTTCAACTAAAATACATTCAGTATCTATTGGAAAAGTTTGTGGTCGCAAACCTTTGTCAGTTCATAGTACGTGCAAACTTTAAATTGCATTTTGGCCTACAACTTTGTGTGCATTTTCTCATCATACCAGTCAGGGAAATGCAAAATCAATATTTAAGTTTTTCGGCGCTTCACATGCGCAACAATTACAAACAGTTACCGCCTCAACTCTTTTGGGATGTTTCTAGTCCCCGAAGCTGAGAGAGGGCACCGTCTTGATTTATAGGCAGCACATTAATCGCAACAACCGATTGTGCTGCATACTTTAGGGAACCTGAATAATGTGCTGCTGCTGCTGCGCAGCTCCACCTCCACGTCAGTCAACACTTGTGTTTTCCCTTTATTGACATTGATAAGTACGCACCCATCTGCTGCATAAAATTACGCAATTATCTTAAGCAATTGTCGTCATTTATTACCCGCGTGGAAATCGAATGTTACTGACGGCCTGTCTTCGATACGAGATGCGCCCCATTGGGTATACATAGCATTCAAAAATAATTGAGGCTGCCTTTGCTCCCTCTCATTGCCCATCATTTACGGCCGCCAAAAGGTCCCTGCATGCAAGGTTTCAGCTCTTAAACGACCTGGCACATAATGTTTGGCGTGTTTAAACAGGCTTCACAACTTGGGTTTAAATTTAAACAGAGTCTTAGTTGGGCTGCTAATAGAAATTGATGACGCAATTGATGTAAGTATAACGGCGAAGCTAATTATAAAATTCACACGTAACGGGAAGCGCTGTAAATGGCGGAAAAGGAAGAGCAATGTTTTTTGATGCTCTTTTTAAAATTCCCAGTTTATTAAGGATAACCAAGATATTCACAGTAGGTTTTTATGACATGACTTAAGTCGAACAACTAAATTTAATATTTTTGCTTTAAACAAAAACACAACAGCCTGCAGAGTATTTAGACATCGACTGCTTTCGAAAAATGTGTTGTCTTTTTTTTGCATAAATTGAATGCAGATTATTGAACACAATGAGGGTGCGAGGTATGGGAAAACATTATTTCAGAATTTATTTTTCTGCCATTTTCGGGCAGAACTTTTTTAATTAAAAATATTTTACTCTGGCTTTGCTGTCTTGATGCCTTAAGCATGTTTATAATATTTATAGATGTAGTGTAAATTATGGAATGGCAAAAAGTTTGCACACAAATGCAAAAAATGAGATTCATTCAGGCAGTAAACAGCAGTAAAAACAGTAAAAGTTTCCTATTTTTACTGTTTAATATAATCCTTTAACTGAACGTGCCTGCTTTTACATTTATTGTTATTATAAAAAAGCACAGTTTTATGGAGTTATTAAGCTGTTGGCCCACTGTAGCAATGCCTTAATTTATGGCGTCAAAACTTGAAATCATGTCAGAAAGCAATAGACAGTAAAACTTTTGGTATAAGCCAAGCGGCTGGCACTGCATGTTTTGGCGTGGTTATTGCTGTTTATTTTTAGGCAAATTCTGAGGTCCCGCAGGAGGAGGAGGTGGTTGGGGGATTGTGGCGTGTGCGTCAGGAACAGCACTTAAATCACGTTTAACACACACGCAACGCCAATGAATCCTTTTCTCTTTTGCCTTTTTTGGGTAAACTCTAATATGGAGGCAGTTTTGTTTTTTTCCCGACAGATAATCGCCATGAATCGCACTGAATTTGGAACGTTGCCCCAATTCGAGAGCTCAGCGGAGATATTTAAAGCGATTGCGAGGAACAGCAACTTTGATTTGATTGGGGAACGACGGCATTTGAACTTTCCCGGACTAAATACTGCCGATGCCAATGGCAACCACGACAGCAGCAGCAATATCAACAGCAACAACAGCGGCAGCAACATCAGCAGCGGCAACAGCAGCAACAATTTGACAATGTTGCTGCTAAACAGCACCAGCAACGAGAGCAACATTACAATACCCGCAGACATGGACCCGGTGCTGATAGACCAGTATTTGAACAACCGGGCCGTCGAGAGTCCTTGGTATCACCTGCTAATCGCCATGTACGGCGTGCTGATTGTGTTTGGAGCCATGGGCAATATAATGGTTGTCATTGCTGTGCTGCGTAAACCAATCATGCGCACGGCCCGCAACCTCTTCATTCTCAATCTGGCCATATCGGGTGAGTTGTGGGTGGCATTGGGTGGGAGTGGGGGTGGGGGTGGGGGTGGGGTTTGTTATTTGATGTTCATTTCACGTTTATGGACGGCTGCTCGCTTGGCCATTCGCAGACCTGCTCTTGTGCCTGGTAACCATGCCGTTAACACTAATGGAAATCCTTTCAAAATTCTGGCCCTACGGCTCGTGCGCCGGCCTGTGCAAAACGATTGCTACGCTGCAGGCCCTCAGCATATTCGTGTCGACCATATCCATAACAGCCATCGCCTTCGACAGATATCAGGTTAGTAGTGATGCACATTAACTATAATGCTTTTTAACAGTTATGATACGACAGGACAACGGCCGGAAATCGATAAGAGGCTAGAGGATAGACAGAGAGAGAGAGAGTCTTTATCGTTTCTAATCAAAAGTCAAATAGCGTGAAATAAAATGATTCTGGGGCAATGTAGTGGAAGGCTTGAGGAGTAGTACTATAAAATTGATGAGGTATGAGGATTGTATGAAGAATTTCCTGGATCCCATACACAGTAGAACAACATTTAAAACTGGTATTTTTCTAAAGTTTATTAAATAACATTTATTGATTTCTCGATAGGAAATTAAATATAAGTTAGGATTTTGAAATGTATAGTTTGGCTACAAAACATCCTTTCCTTATGCCTTAGGGTACTAAAAGTCATAATAGTTAAGAACTTCCTTATATTCCTTACCCCACAATAGCGGGCTTAGTTTAAATTTTAATTAGAAAACGTTCAGCCTTTCTCTGAGTGTAGCTTACTTAGTGAAGGTATTAAAGTTCCTTTTTCTACACACGCATTTCGCATCCAATCCACAGGTTATCGTATACCCCACGCGGGACAGCTTGCAGTTTGTGGGAGCTGTCACTATTCTAGTCGGAATTTGGACACTCGCCCTGATTCTGGCCTCGCCCCTGTTCATCTACAAGCAGCTGATCAACACGGACATGCCGCTCATGTTGCAAAAGTTGGGTGTGCCGCAGACAATATCATACTGCATCGAGGACTGGCCGTCGAGCGGTGGCCGTTTCTACTACTCGATCTTTTCGCTGTGCGTGCAGTATCTGGCGCCCATTCTGTTCGTATCGGTGGCCTACTTTGGCATCTATAATAAGCTGAAGGGCCGCATCACGGCGGTCGCCGTGCAGAGCTCGTCGCAGCGGAAGGTGGAGCGGGGCAGACGCATGAAGCGCACGAATCGACTGCTGATCAGCATTGCGATCATCTTTGGGGTTTCGTGGCTGCCACTAAACTTTTTCAATCTGTACGCGGACTTGCAACGGCCGTCGGCCGTGACGCAGAGAATGCTTGTGGCATATGCCATTTGCCACATGATTGGCATGAGCTCGGCCTGCTCGAATCCGCTGCTCTACGGATGGCTCAACGATAACTTCCGTAAAGAATTTCAAGAACTCTTGTGTCGTTGCACTGAATCCACTAATGTTGCTCTCCATGGTCACACGACAGGCAGCAACGTGCAGGCAGCGGCAACGCGTCGTCGTCGCAATCACGAGGCCAACCTGTCCAAGGGTGAGCTGCAGCTCTTGGGCAACAGCGTCAACCGGGGCGCGGCCGATGGCCTCGGCGGCGTTAGCATTGCGGCCACCGAATTTAACACAAGACACGCCATTAATGGAACGCGCAGCGCCGTAACCGAATCTGTTGCACTCACCGAGAATCCCATGCCCTCGGAGATGACCACGCTGGTGCCGCAGTAAAGCCATTAACCAAATACTAACCTCACCCAACCTCTGTCTCAACAACCCCCCACCCGTGTCTATCTCAGTGTTGTCGCACGTATCTACTGCATACACATATATATATATATTTATAAATATATACGAGGACTACGACATTTTGCAGCCTGTGCCGGATCTTGAGCTCGGGGCTCAGCGGATTTGCACGCCAGGTTTCAAATTGCCATTTACGGTCGAAGGTTGCATGCATTTGAGATTTGTAGCATTATTTTCATTTGATGAGTCGCAAGTAAACAAAAGTGCATTTGTTGTGTGTGTTTTGTATGTAATTCGCCGTAGAATCGATTTGGCATTGCGTACAACAACGTATTTCAATATTTGTGCACAATTAGAGTTTGCAACAATAATAAAATGGCAATTTGCATAGTTGAACTCAAGCTCAATGCATCCCCCTCCCCCTAGCGCGCCCAATGCCAGCTCTGCTTGATCTGCAAGGAATTGCCAAAGGAGCAAAGGATGCCGCTGCAGCCACAAACGTAAACGTGCAACTTCTTCAATTTATTTTCGAAAATTCTAATTTGATTACAAAAATGTACATTAGATTAAGAAACTTACGATTATTGAGTATAATCAACAATGTTGACTGAATGAAAGCAAAGCTAAGTAAAATTTAAGTCTAGATGGAATAATTGTGTGTAACCGTAGCAGGCAGCAATTTGATTTATCTGCATATGCTGTACATATAATTAATTTAATTAATTGTAATACATACACTTGGTTTTAAGTTTCATCAAGTACTGTGATTTAATTGAAAGAGCCCTTCAATTAAATTTCGGGTAATTGATAAACACACAACTCCACAGTAATAATGTATATACATATATATATATATATATATATATAGGTATCCATCTCTTTGTTCCTATTTACGCTTCCTAACTTTAAGGCTTTGTAAATATATCGCTGATGCAACTATTTCTCTAAAATTGAATAAAATACCTAAATTTAAGCATATTTTAGTGATTTATGCAACATAAAATGTGTCCATAATTCTAATACTGTGTCTGTTAATTATAATGTCAGCTCGGACTACATAATAATGTATTCCGTTTGTTTGCTGAAAAGCAGCTCGAAATGATATGAATAATAAATGTATAAATGTTTTAATAAGTAATTGAATTGTATTTCTTACCTACTATGCAAGGTAAGTAAATGAGTTTGGCTAAAGCTGGCCATTGTGTTGGCTTAAATTACTACAGCTGGCAAGTAAGTTATAATCAAGAGTGTTCGACAATCGACAATGCTTTGCTAAGCATGACTCTATCAATTAAATGAAAAACAAAAGGAGGGTCGTGTTATAATATTCAAAATTTATTGATATTACATGATGAAACGTAACTATTGTGAAAATTTGCTTTGGGCTGTGAGTTAATTATCAATTAACCAGTTGCCAATTAGCGCAAACAGTTTCATTTATACATAGATATACACTAATAATAAAATACGTATATACTACACATTCAGATCTAGCTAAGCTTCCATCTCAGGTATTTAACATAATAATATTAGTTTAATTTGTACATACATCAAGTTGCTTAGTGCTTAGGTTTTAAGATACGCCCTGACTAATTGTTCCAGCTGCTGGGTATGCTCGTACAAGCATTCAGTTAACATACTCAAAGTTGAGCAGCTCACCTCGAGATACACCTGCTGCACATTTAACCTCTGGCTGTAAGTGCTGCCCTTTAAAGCTGTCGCAGTGGCTGTTGGTATCAAAGAACTTGATATAGACTCAACCAGCCGTGTGGGAAAGCATAACGTTAAGAGCAATGGGCCATTAAATGGCGCAAATGCGAGCCCACATAAATATAAATGTTGCGTTTACAAGCAGGGCCTTACATATGGATACTTATATGACATCCAAAAAAAAAAAATTATATATATAAAAAAGAAGAGCACTTGGAGACCAAAGGCAACTGGTATTATGTTGCCACACGCGCTTCCACACTTCCGCACTTCCGCTATTCAGAGCTCAAATGTTGCCAAATATGTTTATTGATAAGCCGCCGGGCCGCAGCTCATCAATCACAGTCACTTGAGCTCAAGCATGTGGCTGCGCTGTCTCAATTGAACTTTGTTCTGGACTCAAATTGATCACTTTATAAGGCAACTACTTGGTGGTCTTGGGAGAAGGCATTTAAGTTATAATATTGTGACAATTGCGTTAATTGTAATGTCTTAATAATGCTGGCAAAGCCGCTTACCCCCCAGGGCGAAAGGTCATAATCATCATTAACACATCTTTGGGATCTTGAACCTTAACACCCGTGCGACTTCAATCTGAGCAGCGACACGCACCAAGAAAAAGGTGAGAGCTTCCCACAATTTGACAAAACAAAAAGCAAAAAAATAAATTAATTAAAAAATTTCTACGTGAGGCAGTTCGAACTGGCAGTGAAGGCAGCAAGTGCCGGGAGTTCTGACCATGGGGCTTACCCATAGTGAAATGACTTAGTTAGGGTATCTGCGTAACGGTCATGTCGCACTCTCTGCACTTGTCGGCTTGTGAAAGTGTTTGTTTATTTGTTTTGGGCTGGCCAGGCGTGGTCTTGCCAACTGATGTCACTGACGAGAGTTGTCAGCCATATGCTAAAAATTATTTGAGCCTCAAGAGATCTTGGCCAAACAATGGAAAGTGAGAAGTAAAAAAAAATGTAATGAAAAGAAAGAAAGAAATATTATTTAACTTTCTTCTTAGGCAAATTGCGTAACCCAAGCTGGCGACAGGGCATTCTAAAATTGCTAGACTGTTTGCCAACTGCCCTTAAGTGTCAAGCATAATAATCGATTCAGCAGTGAGTCAAAAAGCAGTCAAAAGATTTGTTATGAAAATCAATTCGACAAAGCTGCGCAACGGCCAAAAGTTCGAGACTCAAGCACGGCGGCTCGAGTGAAGCGTGAGCAAATGATTAGCATATTTATGAGTAAAAGTGAAATTAATGAATAGAAATGAAATGCACAGGGAGAAAAAAGGTTCGCCAATATTGACAAAGTTCAGCTCATTTGCGGCCAACTTCCACTTGGCCAACAGCTGATACGACTAACTACAGAAGCGTTGATGCATGCCAAAAGGTTGCCCGGCAACAAATCCACCGAGATGTAAATCTATCCCAGCCCATAATGAGTCATGGCGGGCTCCCACTTCGAAACAGATAAACATATGTCAGTTCCAGTGGATGAGCTGCTCAAGTGCTTTCTTCGGCTGTGGCAGTTGTCAGCTTTTTGGCTAATTCAGGCTAACTGAATTTTTGACACTTTCTCAACAGTTGGCCAATGTTTGCACGTGCTAATGCCGCTGCCAACGTATTTCGCATTTCGTTTTCAAGAGGGCCCCCACATAGAATGCTTCCAATTCGAGGCCGAGACACTGCACGGCCTTTGTTCGGGCTTGGGGCTTTTAGTTATTGAGAGCGGACGGTTATTGATTCTGTGGTTTCATAAAGTCAGTAACTTTCGTTTCGTTTTGCTTTTTGATTTTGTAGCTTTTGAGTAATTGTGGTCATGTCCAGGGCAGGAGGACGGCCTCCGCTCGTTTCTGCTCGTTAGGCACAGCTCAATGGCAACGTTTGTCACCAGAAATTAATAACAATGTGCCGGTTAGTTGGCCAATTCTAAGCGACGACTTTCTCGTGTGCGTAAACCGGCCAAAGAAACTGGTTCACTGGCCAATAAATCAATACACCCCAATAATTTATCAAAGTCTGTGCTCTAGTTGGAGAAACTTTAGCTGCACTTCGGAGTTTAGTTGTAAAACTCGTTAAATTATTATTAACTGTGCATATAAAGCTGTTTAAGGTCAATTTTAATTTACTCGGTTTTTTGTTAGCAAATAAATATGAATTATAAAAATACTCATTAACTAAAGTAAAGAACAATGAGAAAGGGATGAATTTCCCTACAATAAATCTATACCATAAAAAATGCTAATCATCGTTTTTTGTTATATAACAAAATCAAAGCAATCGCTTTAAAGGTCTCTCGAAAAGATATAAGAAATGCTCTGTGTCAAATAAATCAACCACACAATTTTCAAAGCAAATAATTTTTTTCTTAAGAAAGAATTATTGCAAAAGTTTCCTCAAAATGATTCTTAGGAGAAAAAATTAGGATCAGATATGCAAACTAGGTAATGATAATAATTTTGTAAAGAGAACTGAGCTTTAGATACATCTATTAAATCTATTATAAAGGAATGTTTTTTTCTTTAATCAACTTTCTACCGTTCTCTTGTCTTCTGCGGCTACGCAGTTTCTCAATTACACCTCAATTATTTTAGTCATCTCGATTAACAAGAGTGTAGACTTCAAGTCTCCAGCTATTATCAGTTATTCAGATGTGCTTATAATAACCTCGATGAATTGGCATCCAGCTTGCAGTTGGCTGGGTTTTAATTACCAGACTTCTGACTCTGAAATATGTAATGGCTGGTGCAAAGTTGCAACTTTGGTTGCCTGCAGCAGCTGCTAGTTATTTTTTTTTGGCCGTGAAAAACGAAAGTCAATTTAATGACCAATTGGCTGGTTGACCAACTGACTTAAACATTTCCGCTAATCTATGCGCGGAGCTGTGACGTTTATTGTCTCCGATGATAAAGCACATTTGCGAAGATTTATAATCTATAAGATACACGGACAAGCAATTCCGCAACTTAGCTCTCCGTTAGTTTTTCACACTCGCCTTTTTCTGCATTAGCATTTCAATTTTCCTGGCAAAAGAGAAAACGGTTGTCGCTGACACTTAGACGCTGACTTTGTCACTCTGTTTACGACGTCAATGTCATGTCGCGACATTGCTCTTAAGCACCAGTAGCAGCGTCTTCAGCTCCAGCTTCGGGTTTAACTCGAGCGCCAGCTGAAACTCCAACAGCTGTGACTCTCCGTGACGGCACCGTAAGGCGTTACGTTACGGTATCGCCGCAAACTGGTTGATCGCACCCGCCGCCGACAGAGCCGCCAGAGCCGCTGGCTTTCGCCCGACAGTCCAACTCTTGGCGAGCTACACGCCAGTCGCAATCGCAGCCGCCACGCGCACGAATTTTATGGAAATGAAAGCACAATTTCGATCGAAGCTACAGATTGTTCGGTCACAAATCGATTAAAATAAATGCCAAAAAAATAGGAAGAAAATAAGCAGAAGTAAATCACAAATCATCCTCATGTGCTGTGGGCCTTGGTGTCAGCTCTGAAGTGGCCGAAGTGAAAACAAAGCGCAACAATTGCATTGACAGTGTGTCCAAAGTGATGAATCGAAGTGTTGGCGTCGAGTGAACGGGTTTTCGGTCGGTTAGTCAGTCGGTTAGTTAGTCGTTCGTGGCTGGCATTTCACCAACGCAAAACCATAAAACCGATTGCAATTCCAATTTTCGAACAGGAAAACCAACAACGAGCCAAACCAAAACGAAAGTTTCATTTGCCGCGAATATCGTTAAATCGAACGAAATTCTTTTTAATAAAACGGAATTCCGCAAAAGTTGGCAAAACTCGAAACACAGCCAAAAACAAAAAATGTGTACAACAAATCAATTTATCACAACTTGCAGATGAACTGAACTGATGGGCATTATATAAGAGGTAAATCAACTCGGACAAGAGAAACAAAGATTAATTAAAAGTGCAATTTACCGTTGTTTACTGAAAGTGAGTCTCGGTGTGAACTGTGCAACTGTGCGTAGAAAATGAATTCGTCTAAATAATTATATGAGATTTTGCGCAGATTAACAAATATCACACACAACAACGTAACGAAAACAACAGTCGAACCAATTGTTAACATTTCACTGTCGTCGCGTTTGCGCTGCCTGCCTCTCTCTCTCTCTCTCTCTCTTACTCTTTCTCTCTGTACCCCTCTCTCTCGCTGATTATTGGACTTTGATTTGAAAGCGCGCGAACGTGCTCGACTTGGAGTCTCGCTAGGGATTGGACCTATGCGAAGCGTTGTAATGAATTGCCGCAGATGGTCAGTTATATAAGCAGTTAATAGCCGGCCTACCTCAATTTACAGTTGGCCGGAGAATCGAACAGGGCTCCAAAAACAAATTCATATGACACTTTCTTTTCCTGTGCGTGTGCGTGTGCCCACAAGAAAGTCAGCCGGCGACATACTCCTCCAAAAGCGCTTGTTTTTGCCATCAATCAAGTTGAAAATGTTAATAATTTAACAGGCTGCTGCACCTATAGCTATCATTATTAAAGCTGGGCTATTGATTACAAAACGTTAAGTAGCTGTAACTGAAACTGTCGCACCACGCTGGCCAGTGGTGCGTGTAAATGTGGCTGGGCCTGGGTGAAATGTATCTTACAGATACAGTGTGTACTCGGCGCACTTACACACTCAGCGTACTTTCATTTTGCTGACTTGTATCAACGCATTAGCGTCTGCTGCAGATTTCCAACTCTCGCTTGGAGGACG
Source organism: Drosophila robusta (assembly GCA_035043565.1). Taxonomy (NCBI): domain Eukaryota; kingdom Metazoa; phylum Arthropoda; class Insecta; order Diptera; family Drosophilidae; genus Drosophila; species Drosophila robusta. Next base: position 6,680,194 of record JAWNMW010000235.1, read on the forward strand.
GACAGCGCCAGCAACGGATGAGCAGAGGCAGCAACTTTCGAAGCTGCCACTGCGACTGGCAGTGCCACCAGTTTGCAGTGCAACAAAACAGCAGTAAATGCATCCGACAGTTGCAGGCCAACTGGATATGCATATGTGCCTTACAAATTGTCGACGCTTTGTCATCGCTAAGAGCTGAGCGAGGAAGCTACGAGGCTAACGCCCGACTAGGGGGAGCCAAGATAAATGCTGAAAAGATAAATATGTAACGCTTCTCAGAGCATGGAATTGAATTGTCTGAAGTTGTAATTTAATGAAATTACCTCGCACACATCGCGCGCTCGCAACGTGATATAAAAATGGAGATTGCATAATTTGTCAGCTGAACAATTTAATTTGGGTTTACAGTGCGCATTTATTTGATGCCATTTAATGACCGCACACGATGTGGATGTAACTTTCTAATGCCCAACAGCCAGGCAGCTCAGCAGCTCAGCATCAAATGGCATTTGGTCGATATGACATGAGCAGCGATTGCAACAATGTTATTTTTGGCCAAAGCCAAACCCAGTGCGCATACAAATCACTCAATTTGATTGGCAGCCGCGCGAGCCGACGCCCCAAAATGAAAAAACAAAACAATCAGTGCCTAATGGGCCCTGTGCTGCAGCCCAAATTGGTAACTAATTGGCGAAAACAACATTTCACTTGACGCACAGTGAAATTGCATTACACAGGCCAACCAGGCTCGGAACGACGTGCCGAGGAAATTGATATGGATTGATGTTCCCATTTAAGCAAGGCACAAGAATAGCCAAAAATCCAGTCAGAACCCAGCAGCTACGTGTATTATCATTTGATATACGCATTAATCTGTGTATGCCAGCGATTGAAGCTTGATGCGGTTAATCGATAAATCGTGTTTTATTCAGTGGGAAAAACTGTTTGTGCATGCTTAATTATTTGATGGATTTAAGGACGACCTTGACTGACTCTTGATTTAAGAAAGATTTTTGCCGTTTTATTTTCTTACAGCTCTTGTTGTTAAATTGTCTGTTTCTAGTAATTAAACAATGAAAACGGAATTTGCTGCTGTTTTCATGACATTTCATTCAATATGTTGAATTGACCTCTAAAATGTTTGGCATAGGTTAGATTAGGCAGGCCGCTTTATTGTGATTGGATTATACAAAGCAATATCCATATTAGGAAACGACTAGAATCCCATATTAATACTCATTTACATATAAGCATCTTTATATGCCCAGTCCGAATAAAGCACTTAACTGTCTATATTATCTTAGGAATGTGCACAACAATAGATTGAAACTACTACCTTTCTACCCACACAATACCCTTTAACAGCCTGTTCCCATACCTCTACCCATTTCAACTGTCCGCATTTACAGTGCAAACAACTTCATAAGCCTGACATTTGCTGTTGCCAAGTTCATGCGTCGGTTTGTGGCAAGTGATTCCGGCTAGTTGATGGTTGTTAACTGGTTCTAGACCACATTTGGGCAAAGTTGTTAACAGTTATGTCACTGGCTTACACACTTTTTGTCTAAGTCGAACCAATTGCGACGTCCAAAGTATTGTTTGTGACCGCTTTTGACCGCCTTAACTTGACGCCGTTTGTCAACTGGTTACATAAAACTTGTTGTAGCTGTTGTTGTTGTTGCTGCTGCTGCTGCTGTGGTTTGTGGCATTGTCCAACTTTTGTACTTTGTGTTATTACCGTCAACAGAGTGCACGAGCGTGTCGCAAATGATGACAGCCAGCTTATTATAACCCCCTTCCCCTCTATAAGCTCTTACGCATTTATAAAAAGTTAATGGTATTCATATGCAACAACTTGGATGCGACCTATGATCCAATTCCATCAATTTGCATTAAGAGCCAACGAGCGGCGGCTGTCAAAAGTTCGAAAAGTTTTGCGAATTAATTGGGAAACTTGCCGTTGGGAACTCTAGAACACAGATCCGAGTTGAACGCCGAGCTGAGCTCAGTTGAGCTGCAAAAGTAAAGGGCAAAGAGAAGCTGCTCAACAGATTAAACGCTTCTGTCAGACAAGTGCAATAACTGTGCTAAGGCTTTGGCCCCACCAGTCTGGGCGAGACACCCCCCTCCCATCCGTGTGGGCAAAATATTAGAGCATGAAGCCGGGCGGAGTAAAAACTATAAAGAGCTGCAGCTCAGGTGCCTCAGCTGCCCTACAGACTAGATGCTAACATCGTGATAAACACTCGTTAGTTGGTTCTGCCAGGCGACTTTGGATATTCATTTCGGAAAATTTTCATTCTGCCAGCTAATTTGCATGCAGACACCGATGTGGTGCGCACCACATTACCTGAGAGCGTGCAGACTTTGAATAATTAAAGTTGAGAATTCCATTTGTGCAGGGCCTGAATGCTAACCGAAAGCTAAGCAGCTTAGCCCACTATTTGATGATTTTTTTGCTTAAAAACATTTGGGCAAGCTGTAGCAGCAACAACTGCAACTGCAACTCCATGATAAATGATTGTAGCTAATGCACAAACAGTAGCACCTTCAACCACTTAAACATACATCCACAACATGTGTATGTGTGTGTTAATTTGTTGTAGAAATGAAAGCAAAGTACTCTATCTACTAGAAAATAATCAAGAGCAAACCTGCATTGTGCTGGCTATTAATATTTAATAGCCCAGAGCCATAGAAAAATACTTGGAAACAAGTGGCAATACCATGGAGTCCACAGTGGCTGCCACAATCTGTTGGCACTGTCCACATAGGAGAATCTACTTGAACTAAACAATTTAGTTGCTGCACACTGATAAAATATAATTGGCTACCGTTGGAATATGTTTGATTTTGTCTTTGGGTTAATTGAAGTTTCTAATTTGATGTAGAACTGAAGAAAAGTAAACCTTGTTAACTTTTCTAAGCCAGCATCTTCAGAGTTTTACTTTATTGTATATATTGCTCTTTATAACTAACTATTGTTTGTAGAATAACTTCTACATTTCTTTGCTAAATAGATTGGATATGTTTAATAAATCATAAAAAAGAGAACAATAACTTAATTTACAATACGCAAGTAAGAATGTTGAAATCGGGTATAACTGACTGCTCATTCTCAGTGTAATAATAACTTCAAACACCTTTAAACTCTAACATTAGTTGAAACTATAAAAACTGGCCATAATCGTATAGATGTAACAAAAAAGTTAAGAGCAAATTTTAGCCCTTATATATCTATCTATCTATCATCCGATCCTTTCAGTTAGAGAGCTTAACCTTTGAATGCTCATATGCGTAATATCTTATGTCAACACCAAATAAAATTTTACAATTGTATGATGAATGTAAATATTTGTTCACTCACGTGTACCTTGTTTGAGCATGGAAATTAAATGTTCATATGTATATGTAAATACACTTCTTCATTAAAAATAGCCCTATAATCAAATAAAGCTTTTTGCAGTCATAGGAATATGCAAATTAATTAAATAAAATATATTAATCGTACCCTGTATGCAGAAGGTGAAGTGGGTATGCAGCAGTTCATTATTACGTGCAAATGTTGACTATCAGAACAGCTTATGGGTATTTTCATGAGGTAGCGATTCTGTAATACTTGTGTTCAAGCATCATTCATTATGTATCCAAGCAGCATTTGTTAAAACGAAAGTGAAAATTCAACACGAAAATATCGTGATCTGTGCCGTGCTGCAGGCCCCAACCGTCAAACGCAGCTGAAATGAAAAACTGAAATACTCGACGGTGCAAATATAAACAAACTGTGTACATTTTCACTTTTTTGCAGCTGGGGGGGCTGGGAGGCGTTGTTAGAAACCGTCGCTGGCAAAGACAAATAAAAAGTCGGCGACGTGCATTGCTTGCTTAACGCTTAACAAAACGCCACGGGTGCGGGTGTTTTTGCGGGGTCTGGGGAGGGGCATTAGACAAACTGATTAACAAGTTGGCAGTGCCTCAAGGCGGGGCAGGTGAGTGTTGCCAGTGGATGCTGACTGCTGCAGAGGGTCACATTCAGGCGTCTGTCACGCACGTGCTGTAAGCCGATTTGTTCGCGGGCAAACCACAGTTCTGGGCAATTGCCCAAACTCTTGACTTTGATTTCAGACGAAGTGAGGAATAACTATAACGCCATTGGCTTTCATTGCAGAGCAGAACGTGCAACACGGCCAGCGAAACTGTGGCATGCAATTGCCAGAGAAAAACGAAAACAAAAACAAATAAATATCAACAGCAACAATAACAACAACAACGCCCTCCCCACAAAGACGTTAATGAAAATGTTAAGTAAGGCAAACGCGGTTGCCGCGCGTCAGAGCAAATTAAAAGCAAACACGCACAGAAAACGAAGATGCAGCCCGCTGCTGTGCAGCCTGCTGTTGCTGCCGCTGCTCTGCCAGCCGGGGCATGCCACAGCGGCAGGCGCCACGCGCAATAGAACAGCGTCCGGGCAGTCGGCTTTTAGTCAACCCTTGACAACGATGACCGGCCATGCACGCAAAGATGACAACACCTTCCTACCCATCCTGCCAAGGGACATCAGCCCCGAGTTCATCTCACGTAACGTGTTCACCAAAACGGGCCAGTACCGTGTCTTTCAGCCCGTGGAGAGCGAGAGCGACCTTCGGCTCGCCGTGGCAATGAAGCGCAAAGATTACATGCAAGAGGTGGAGCCCGCACAGCCGCGCAATGTCGGCCCAAAGTCAATCACAACAACAACAGCAACAACACCGTCAACAACAACCACGAGTAAGCCCCTTGAAAGGTCAAGCCAGTCAAACGAGAGCTCCACTACAATGCAAACGGAGCTGCAGGGCTTGGAGGATTTGCTCATGGAATATGTCGAACAGTTCTTCACACACGGCAAATATGAGCCCATGCCGGGTTTGGTGTTGGCACTGCAACAAAACCACTCAAAGCCGCTAACGGAAAAGCCGCTCCGGCACGAACGCAGCCTGTTGGAGGCAGCCAAAGTGGAGCTAAACGTTCCACGTGCTCTGCAAAGTGCTCGACTTTTGTTTTTCGCTGGTAAGTTCGCTTGGCTTGAAAAGCAGGGGAGGACTTGCTAATGGCCTAATTCTGTTGGCAGGACTGAAGAAGTTCATGTGGCCCATCTATATGGTACTGCAGGTGCTGAAAAGTTTGCTCTTTGCCCTGTTTCTGCCCACCATCATTGGCAGCGTGAGCCGTCTAATTGGCAAGGGTAAGTTTTTGGCCAAATTGAATATATGCGAAAGAGATAGTAACCTCTGCTCGATTCATCAATAGGCATCACCTCGGGCTCGGCCAGCTCGGTGCCGTTGTTTGTGCGTCCCATGGAACCGCCGCAGGAGCTGGACTTTAGGGACAATAGCCTCAACTTTGAGGAAGACAACAAGTTCAGCCTTGCCGATGAGACCAAACCGAATGCTGGCTTCGAGTACAATGCAGGTTCGTCCAATTGGCCAGCAGTCTGTTAACCCATCTTAACCCTATGCTGACCCTTTTGTAGAGGCCTCCCAGCAGCAGGCTCAGTACGCGCCCTTCAATGCCAACTCGCTGAACTCGCCCACGCTCTCGCGCTATGGTGGCCAGCAGATGCAGGAGACCTATCTCAGTGCGTTGCAGAGCATTGGCGCTGCGTCCTTCAAGAACTCGCAGAGCCTGTCGGCGGGCTCCTCGGCCGGCATGGCGGCGCCTGGCATGGCCAAGAAGCCGGCATCGCCGGCCAACATGAACACGTTCCAGAGCTTCCAGAAGGTGCCGAACTCATCGCTGCTGTTGTCCAACTATGATCCCTTCTACAGTCCGCTGCTGTCGCGCCTGGACTCGGTGTTTGCCCAGCTGAAGCTCAACTCGGAGAACGAGAATTGCCGCGAGAAACTCATCTGTCTGATGTACGCGAATCCCGCAAAGTATGCCCCATACAGCAACCTGGTCTCGGCCCAGCTCAGTCGGTGAGTATTTTTGCGCGCCTGAAATTATGCAATGGCTGCGGCGAGGTGTGAAATTTCTTAATATAACTTTCTGATTTAATTTGGATCCGCCCTTCAATTGTTAGCGAACTGAATGAGCTGCGCAAGCCGACCTCCGACAATCCGGATATCTTGCGCTTCTTCAAGTACATGCGTGCGGCGAAGGATGGCCAGGATGGCATCGACTGCGAGCAGTCATTTGTTAAATGCAAGGAATTCAAGGATTTCGAAAATCCAGCAATGCTCTCCACCTACAACGACATCAACAAATTGGTCCAGGCACGTAAATTGGCGTAGGGCAACATGTGAGCAGGACGAACGATGTCAGGACACGGCACATCAGGTGTTGAAGCCTGTAGCTGTAATTATGCAAATTTAACTTTAGCCTAGCCATACATGAATGCATATATACGACTATATACTACATACCACATACATAGACATATATATATATTTAAATGTGCGTCGGCCAAATGTCAGGCGACGGTCGTCGGGCGGCGTCGGGTTGTGTGTTTTTTTGGGGCTTTAATTAGTGTGCTGTAAATAGAGAGTTTTGTGTTTGGTAGTTTAATTAACAAGCCGAATATGTGCTGTTATATTAGCCATTTAGTTGAGTTATGTAATGTATTTATTTAAATTCTTTACTAAATTTATTTATTATATTTATAAAATATAATTAATTCACATATTATTTATTTATTTATTTGATATTGTTATCCACTTAGTCAGCGAATAATGTTTAAAGCTGTTTAAGCTCCAAAATAAATCAATAAAGTTTAATCTGTATTATAATGTTGGCAACAGGATTTTTATTAATGCTTAAGCGTGGAAGTTTTACGATGGGCGTGGAAAAGCCCAATGTAAGTATAAACGGTTAATTTAATTTTATTTTATTGAAATAAGTGTATCATTTTAAACGTTAAAGGGTAAACTTAGTATATACAACTTGCTTTGTTAAATTATATATATTAACATTATGTATTATTATTATTATTATTATTTTACTTTTTTTAAAACTATTTGCAAAGCAAAATAATATATCTCAATTTCTAAACTGACCTTTAAAAATAAATATAAATTATAGTGAGTTTTTTTACACATATTTTATATTTTGCCCGGTTCTAAGCATATTCAAGTGCAGAATTTGGAGTGCTTTTTGTGTTCAAAGACCAAAGCATACATCGCACAATTTTACTTTTTAAATAAAAAATTAAGATTTTTTCTCCATGCATACATATATGTATATGTATGTATACGTATGTATAGTTGGCAGTCTAATATTTCCGCATCAAAAGTTTTGCCGACCCCATCATTGCGTTGAAAGGGTTTTTTCTTGCTTTACTAAGTGAGCTCACATGCTATGTGAATACAGTTGCCCCACATATAATTATACCCTGTACTCACAAAATTGCTTAAAGTAGGGTGTGTATGCAATCCCCAGGAAGTGGCAATGCTGAACTTTAAAGTGTAAGAATATATGTATATTTTCTTAATAAAATATTCGCAGTTCAGTTGATTTTGTCTTCTCCATCTGTCGTTCATTTCAAATAATGTAAAGGGTAACAATTTCTTTCAAATTAAAGTTTAAAAAAATAAATTCTTGTTTCAGATGTAATACGCTCTATATGTTATATATTCTAGAATTTAATCTAAGCTGGATATTTTATGTTAAATTCATATATTTGGCTGTTAAGATTACTTCAAGAGGTATTTCCAAGGTGAGCACTCTCTTCATATAATAAATTCTTTTTGTTGCAATTACAATTTGCAAGAGAATCGGCTAATTGGATTGCAATTGGAGACGAACAACATGGCAGCTGCCACAAATGTCCAACCCACATCATCATTATTGTCACAGGCCCACATTTTTGGGGATCTGAGTTGTAAATTGTTCGAATTGCGACTGTGGTGCTGTCCGGGCACAAATGGCAATTACTCCTCAGGCTTGCTGTGCAAGAGTAATTTACTCTGCACAGCTCCCCGTTGGCGAATGGTAGCAAAAAGAGCACATGGAAATGGCAAGAGGCAAAGGCAACTGAAGTGGGAATTACCCAATTTAATCTTCGCTGCTTTGATGCTTTACTGTGGCTTTTCAGGGGTTTTTCTAGTAAAAACAGGCACACACTGCGTGTAGAAAAAAATACACAAAGCAATGCAGTTTTTTGCTCCACACTGGCAAATCGTAGCCTGGCAAACAGTTTGTTCACATTTTGCCATGACTTTAAGCCTCTCTTCGTGGGCGTGGACGAGTCGCAACTGGTTTCGACTTGAGGCGAAACAGTAAAAGTGATTATTACCAGTGCTCAGCATTACATAATCTCTTTCGGGCTGGCTGTGACGTACGTTTTCCCGCTGATCCGGACGCTGACTCATTGGCCAGCGGTGTTGGCTCTTTAAATCAAACTCGAATTTAAACCAAGGCCTCGACGTGCGCCACAATAAATTTTGGGATTTTCTCAAGGCGCTCGCAACGAGCGGCCAGCCGGACGCAAAGTCGTTGACGCCGCAGCCCACAGACCTACATCGCTTGGCCAACCCCAACCTACCGCAAGTGCGAGCGTGTTGATGTCTCTTTATCGTCATCATCGTGAATGGCCAGCTTGAGGCGGCCGATCGGGCGAGTGCCTCTCAGCCATCAAAACCGTATGTTGGAGCTGGCGTCTGGGCTCTAGCGGAGACTCAGCTCTGCTCTGGCCCATTGTTTGTTGATGTTGTTTTGTTTTGTTTTGTGCGTTGGCTTGCGGGGCAACAAAAACAAAAACATTTTTGCTCACACATCTTTCTTGGCACTTCTCGCATTTCATATAAAATCTTTGCCGGGCAGCGGCAGCAGCACAGTCGCTTGTAAGCCAGCTGAACAGCCAGGTCTGAAGTCTTAAGTAAGCCGTTAAGGATCACCAACACACTCAAGCGTTTATAGGAAGCACCAAAAGGTAAATAAGCACGAAAAAGTGAAGTGAAATGAAGTGCGATTTGTTATGCAACATGCAAAAAAAAAGGAAAAATAAATTTTAAAGAAAGAAAAGTGACATGGAAAAAGTTGGTGTACAGTTGCGCCAACGGCAATATACATATATATTCTCGTATATGTATTTATCTCTCATTTTGTAATGTGAACGCATGATTATAAATCAATTGGGCAATAGCATTCATTTGCATATGTTTGGCAACGCTATGGCTCATCAACATTTCATTGACCTTCAATGGTTAATGCTAATTTGAAAGCAAAACAAATCGAGCCATTGAGGGACAAAACCTGGTTGGGTTTGGATTTTGTCATCATTTACCGAAAATAGTTCAAAGTTAGACTAACTATTTTTCGGTGGAAAGCAATTAATATTAATTTAAAGGCAACAGAGTTTCATTTACATAAATTACATTTAAAATCAAATGCAAATTTACTGCCCTACCCCAATGAGGGTCATTACCGTGGCCATTAAAAATGTGTAGCATTCAATGCGGCTGCTTCGGGAAATTTAAACTTTCGTTAAAAGTTTCCAATTCGTTGCCTACTTCTGGGCACCCGCATTTCTTTTGCCATAAACATTTCTACTTGCCATAATGCTGTGCATTGCACAGTTTGCGGCACTTTCCAGCACAGCTGTCTGCGAAATTCAATTCAATCGCGTTCCTTGTGCTACGCTGCATTTATAAACAGCAAGGAAGTCACCGAAACGCTGGATTCAACCACAAACTACAGCAACTGGTAACAGAAAATGAATTGGTCCGCTGATGAGGTAAGGAGAAGGTTTTTATGGCAGGCAGTGATTGGGGGAGTAAAACTCATAACTGTGGAACGAAATTCCATAATTTAAGTTCGACGAAATTTCTCTGCTGTTCACTACGTAATGAAATGTTCTATTTACATTATGTTAGTCAGTGAACTGCCAGAAAAATATATTTTTGTCAAAATTTTAACCCCACTCTTAGCAAAATTCGGCTTTAAGGCCCTTTTAGAATATTAGTTTTTTTCGATCGAATTAGTTACGGCCAATTACATTTCTGACCAGTTAATGTCATAGGCCCAGGGCAAAAGCTGTGAAAACCATTTGACCTTTTTTGTTATGCTGTGGTTTTGTCATCAAAATTAATTTAGAAGAAAATATGTACAAGTTTTAATGGGCAAAGAAACATTGTCTAAATTTGCAGACTCTATCAAATTCCATAAACTTTTGGAATTATAATATACATTTTAAAGATATTGTATAATATGATATACTTCAATCTAATATATATTGAAATATCTTTTACACAATTCCTTGAAACCGCCTTTTAAAATATTATAAATTTTTCTAATAAATTTATGAACATAGTTTGTCTGCAGGGTATTTAAAATGCGCAACCCCGCGGCTGCTCTTTCTGTTTTTGGTTGATTAACCCCGCTCTTTGAGCATTCAACACATTTTCAATTACGTGCAGTTGCCTTTGCCGCCGCATTGCGGCCAAAGGGTTAAGTGGCCTCAAAAAATATATATAAGTATATATATACCAACTAAATAACTAAAACCGGTTTGATTGCATTTCACTTTGGGCAGCCGAGTGAATTTTTGGTTGAAATTCTGCGCCCAAAGCGGCAGAAAGCTCGCCGAACGGTTTGAGCCAACAACGGGCACTATTAGCGTTAAACGCTGCTGTTAGCTGGAAAGTGAGAGTTACGCGAGATTACGTGTGCGAAAATAATTGCAGGGGTAGACCAAAAGCAGTTGCCAAAAAGCTTCGGCAATGGCCATGACAAACGCCATTCTGCAATAGCGCCAAAGTGTGTCAGTTGTGAGCAGAGTCAAAAACCATCAGCTCGGCCAATAAACAAACTATGAGCGGCGCGTAAAAGTTGCCAAAAATACCATACAAAGAAGAGCACATGCACACACGCGCACACACACTCTCGCACACTCGCACACACCTTAAATTCATGAGGCGCGCTGAGAGTCGTTTGCATCGTTGGCGGCGCTTCAGAGCCGATAAACCAATCGCAGAGAAAACACCGCTCGTCACCGTTTTACCGGTTGAGCGTCAATTAAGCGAAAATCTTTTTGTAGTTTTTGTTTTGGTTTGTTTTTTGTTTTCATTGAGCGTCATTTTTGGCTGGCTGCTAACGAACGTGAATGAAATTTTGTATCTTGCAGCCATGACAATGAACGCGCTCGCCTTGCTCACCGTCGCTGCCTGCTGCGGCTTGGGCCTCGTTGCCGGCGACGGCCTGCGCCTGCCCGACCAGCAGTCGTCCAACAATATACAGCAGATATATGCGCCGCAGCCGCAGCAGCAGCAGACGCTGCAGTTCCAACAGCAGCCGCAGCCACAGCAGACAGCCCCAGCGGGCGTGGGCGTGGGCGTGGGCGTGGGTGAGGAGCGTGGTCGCTCCTCCATTCTGAGCATCTTTGGCTTGGGCAACGACAACGATCCCTACCTGGCGCGCACCAACAGCAACTGCCTGGGCGGCGATCTGTCCGAGTGCTTCAAGACGCAGGCGCTCAACACCTTCGACGAGATCTTCTACAAGGATCAGTATCGGTAAGAGTTGTTGTCAGCTGCGTGGCGAACACCCCTACTAAATACCCCAAACTCTATACAGCCTCTCGGACTTTGCGCGCGTCGTGCGTCTGCCGGAGACCCAACAGCGCTCGCTGCTCCAAGAGCCCTTCGAGTACTCCGAGGAGCCGCGTTCCGAGGATGACGACTGGAATCTGCTGGTTAAATACGCTCTGCGCCGCGCCGAACGGTAGGTTGGCTTGGGCAGGCAATTAGTCAAAATGTTTTTGGCTCCCTTGGTGCAAATGGGCCAAGTGAATTATTGCGGGTCGCAACACTTTTAATTGAGTGGGCAGAACTTTCTTAAAAATTCACAAGCTTATGCATAAAATATGCCTTGCCATAATTTGACAACTTTCTCATCGTGTCCTCCCTTCCATCCTGCCGCAGCTTCATCAAGTCCACGGCGTTGGAGGTGGAGTGGCCCGAGGAGCTGACCGAGGCGGGTCGCTACGAGGCGCGTTTCATAGGCAATGACATTGACGACGAGCTGGATGTCATTGAGAACAAGCGTGCCGGACACTTCTGTAAGTGGCCTGAACTCCCTTGATATCTTTGACAGCGACTAATAGTCCCCCACCCCTCTATACTACGCAGCACGCAAGAAGCTGAAGAAGATGATTATTCCCCTGTTGCTGGTGCTGAAGATCTTCAAGCTGAAGCTGTTGCTCTTCCTGCCCTTCATCCTGGGCATTGCGGGCCTGAAGAAGATTCTCGGCCTGGCCGCCATCATACTGCCCGGCCTCTTCGCCTACTTCAAGCTGTGCCGCCCGCCAGGCGGCGTGGGCGGTGCCTTCGGCGGCGGCCTCTCCGGCCTCTTTGGCAGCAAGAACACTTTCCCCGAGTACACGCCCCAGGGCGTGGGCGCCGCCACCTACTATCATCATCATGAGCACTACGAGGGCGGCCATGGCGGCGCTGGCGGTGCGCCCGGCCCCTACTATCGCCCGGAGCCGTCATTTGCCAAGCCCTACAGCGACTACTACAGCAAGAGCTACCAAGGCCAGGGCCAGGGACAGGTGCAGGGCCCCCAAGTGGGCGGCAACTCCATAAGCTTTGGCGATGCCCAGGAAGCCGCGTACAACGGCTATTATGGCCGCAACACCGGCAAGGATATTGCCGCCGAGCCGCAGAAGAGTTAGACGCTGTCGAAGTTCGTGTCCAGACGGGTCAGGTCAGGTCAGGTCTTTGTTATTTATTTGCTATTGCCTGGCCACTGCATTCCTATAAGCATATTTATTACGCTAACTGTAAATAAAAGTCCAATGTTAAGTTCAAAGCAAATGCCTTTAACTACAAGGTTGATAGCTGCGGGCGGGAGAGGTGGCTGTGAGGGGGACGCCTCTTTCATCGAAGGGGTGTCTGCTAATTAATGGCACAAAATTTCACTATTGAATGTTTCTCCAAATGCTGCAACGCGCCGCTTTTGCTCGCTTTGCCTGAGTTTGGCAGCCTTTGAAGTTGCCACAAATAAAATGCAGCTGTTAATTAAGGCAATGAAATGCCGAGGCGAGAAATTGACGGCCGGCGCAAAGGAAAAGTGGCCTGGCGTGTTTAATCTTGCTTTTCTTTAACGAGGGCCGTTACAAAGATTGCGTGGCCGCCTGATGAAGAAGCCAAGAGGAGAAGTGTAAACATTAGCTGTATTGCAAGTAGCCATTAGTTGAGTTGTCCAAGGGATTGAGTCATTGCAGTAAATGAAAAGTGGAAAGGCTGGATTCGACTAACAGCACGCTTTGGAAGTTGATTCCTGTAAAATTAAACTTAAACACATTCTAAGCTAGTTTAGATGTATAGTAGAAAGCTGTGCCATTTATACAGTTGGGTTGACCATATCCCTTTTTTCGTTCTTGAAAGTTTTTTAAAAAGAGCACAAAATTCGTGACTGAATTAAAAAAAAATCACAAAAACTTATTTTTTTGTAAAAAAATCTCAAAATATACGTAAGTGAACAATTTTTTAGTGTTAGCACTGTAATGAAATCTTAAATTTAATAATTAATTTTGTAATTGCAGCAAAGACTTCTTTGTACTCAAGTTAAGACATTTTTACTCTGGCCGAATTTTATCAACTCTTTTATTTGATATAGATAAAAACATCTTGTTTTTGTTTTGTGTTCAACTTTTGTGTTTGTTCAGCCTATGTAAATTGCTATACAATCCGACGACTTGTAGATCTCTTCGGGAGAGGCCTAGAATCTTCAGTTTGTTAGTTTCTATATGAGTCAAATAATATGAAGATTTATACTTATTTCTTAATTGGACCTCGTATGGCGTGGTCTGAGACATGGTGTTGGCAGTTCAAAGTCAATGCCAAAAACCGCAGCGCTGCCCGTCCTGGCCGTCGTGGTGACAACCCTGGCATAGCGTCAACACAGCGCCGGACCAGGCGACTCTGGCGACTGGACCACATTTTCCGAAAGAAAGCGGCGTCGCCAGGCAGCTCTTGAGAAATTGTTATGACTGTGGCAGTGGCCAGCGGCAGCAGGCAGTTAGGAGGGGGACCGACTAGCTCGGGCGGACGCAAAGCTTTTGATTTTGGTGTGGTTTGATTTGGGACCACGCACAGGCAGAAGCAAAAAAAAAAATATATATATATAAATGAAAAAAAGCCAAGCGCTGGCAACGGTTTATGGTCAGATCGTGTAGCGGTTTCTGCGCCCCCTGCCAGCCACTTTCGTGGCGTGCCACATTTTGTGGAGCGGCCGTTTTGCGGCCGCCGCAGCAGCTAAAGCGGCTCATGTTAGCCTACTTTGGCCGCAGATTCGAGCAGCTCTCTGGTATTGTTGCTGCTGTTATTGTTAATGTCGTTGCTGTTGTTGGTAGTCGGGCAATTTGCAATGTATGCAATAACTTTGTCAGTGCATGACAGCCAAATTGATTAAATTCGTTGACCACACGGTCAAACGAATCGGTGGCCGAGCCCAAGCCCGAGCCCTCGGCTCGCCCATCTCTGTGGCAACACTAATGCAATAAATTATGCCCCACTTTGATGTGCAACAGTCGAATTAACGGCAAGCGTCGTCGAGTGGTTGCATGTAATGTAAAATTGAAAATGCCACAGTCAGTGAAAACTTGGCCCTGAAAATGTCTGTGGGAAAAAACGTTGCTAATGAAATGCAACAGCTGATGTCCGTGGGCTGCCGCATGCCACGCCAGGTGCGTGGCAAGTTGAAGTTCTGCCAGAGACAACTAGCCGGAATAGTCTGGTTAAGATAGTGCGCGGCTGTGAGATACCCCGTACCCAACTAAGCATGCGTTATTAATTATATATGTATATACAGTGGTGGTCATATAATTGTGAACACTCTTTTTTAAGGTCAGTCGGTTTTTGTTAAAATGAATGTATTTGCAAGGAAATTATTATAAACACTGTTAGGATAAAATGAATATTCCTCGGTATTTAGGGGATAAACGGTATGCGATATATGTGATATACGATAAACAATATTCGTATATTTCTCTAGCTCTTAAGGACAGACAGAAAAGAAGCCAGGTGTAGCTAGATCATTTCGGTTGTTGATATATATATATATACTTTATACCATCAGAGATATGTCTTTCTGCCTGTTACATACATATGAAAAAATTATAACACCCGTCTTTACAGGGTATTAGAAATTCTTGACAGCTAATGATATGTTAGCAATGCCCTGATTTCGATCATTATGGGTTGTGTTGTGCATGCAGCTTCCCCAGGATGCGATAAACTACTTTTGTTCTTTAATCCCGGCAGATCTTTGCCCGAAGCTCGACTTTCCCTTTGAGTTATGAGCGTATTTATGTTTGCCTAAAGTCTCGATCACATGTCTGCTAAAGTGGCTGCTCTCAATTGATGTTTTCACGTTTGCATGCGAGTCGCTCTTGACATGCCACCAAATCGCCGCCCCTCACGCCCCTCGCACAATTGCAGAGTCTGTGGGAAAATTGGCCTGTTTGTTGTTGGGAATTGGGTCTGTTGTTTACTTTCAGTCACATTGTTTTGGCAAAGGCAAGAAAAGAAAACAAAAACAGCGCCAGCAAAAGCAACAGAACGTAAACAAAGCCAATTGGCCAACTGTTTTGGCTCTTGGCCTAAAGACAAGGCCACTAACGTTATGGCTAGGCTCGCAGCAGAGCTTAGAATTTCCTTAAACTGGCTAAACAAGTCTGCAGTCTTCCATCTACAGCTTTTACAGAGTGTTTTGGGCAGCGCCTGACACACACATACATACACACACACACACACACACATTCTCAGACTGGGACTAGTTTGATAAGATGTCGACGCCGACGCCGACGCAGCAAAAACAAACGTCGACGTCGACTGCGACGCCGGCCTGCATTGTGTTTGCGTCGCTTTTGGCCGCTTTTCATATAAAATCGAAATCGCTGGCGGAAAATTCGCATTAGGTTTTCTTATAAGACGACGATGTCAACAGCAGCCGCAGAACAGTCGACGTGACATTCGAGCAGAGCTTAGACGGAAAAGCAAAAGACGCGGCGGTTGTGTCAAGTGTTGTGTTATAGTGTGTGTGCGTGTGTGCGTCTCTGCCAGGACATTTATGAAACGCACGCTCTCTCAGTGTCTCTAGTGCTATCAAAATAACGGAACAACCAAGCAGCTAACTAAGCTAACAACAACACCAACAACAGCGAGATGCGCACGTTTACTTTCTATACGCTGCTGGGCATGGCGCTCGTCCTGGCCACGGCACGTGCCACGCCCACCCTGAGCGGAAGTGACAACTCGGTAAGGTCAAGAAAACTTTTACCCCAGAAATAAACACGAAAAGAGGAGGAAAAAGAAGGAAAACAAGTAAATAAAGTGCCAGCGATAAGAGTGAAAAATTGCACGCCAATTCAAGCAGAACGGATATCCTGGCGAAAACTGCGATTGGGTTCAGTGGCTAGCTAAGGTTTTTCTTGGCCTCCGGCTTATCAATTTCAAAACATACCCCGCAGGCGGCAGCACATATAAATGTCAACCTTTGTTTAGACTCGCAAAAAGGTCCAAATAATTATTATTATTATTTGTTGTTTTTATCAGGAAGCAGCAGCAGCTGCTGCTAAATTGTTGCCCTCAGCTAAAATCATTTAAAACCCATCCACAGATAAGCGGCGACTATGGCAATCGGAATGAGGAGCAGATTATGATCAAGCTGAACGAGAAGTGCATTCAGAACGACAATCATTCGTGCAGCATGCTCAAGACAATTGTCTTCCTGGATCGCCTGTTCAAGAAATCCAATTTCGATCTGAGCGAAAACTTCCGCGTCTCGCGCAACAGGTGAGTGTGCACAGCACTGAGCTTATGTCAGCCATATAACGGCTACTCTTCGCAGGGATATACCTGACATACCCGATGATCCCGAGGACGAGCTGATGCTGGCACGCGCCATGGACTCGGATGAGGAATCCTACGGCCTGCTCATCGCCAATAAGCTCTGGCGATTTGTGCGCTCGCGTACACTGCGCTACAAGTTCTCGGACAATGCTGACTTTGTGGTGAGCAGCGAGCCGAAGGGCAGCCTCAACATTGGCGTCTCGGTGCGTCCCATCGAGGCGCTGGAGGAGGGTCGCGGCAAAATGAAGAACATGGGTCCCGTGCTGATGATGATGGCCGCCAAGACGGGCATGGTGGGCGCCATCATGCTGAAGGGTCTCTTCCTGCTGGCCGGCAAGGCGCTGATCGTGTCCAAGATTGCGCTGCTGCTGGCTGTCATCATATCGCTGAAGAAGCTGCTCTCGCAAAAGAAGACCATTGTCGAGGTGCCGTCGCATCACGACAGCTACAGCTCGGGCTGGTCGCGTGCTCTGGATGGCTTCGTGGAGGGCCTGGCCCAGGTGCCGGCACACATAATGGCACAGGAGGCACAGGACATGGCCTACAGTGGGCAGCAGCCGGCCAAGGTGGGGCAATAAAAAAATGGAAACAAACAATTGCACTACCAAAAAATGTGAAGTTTTTTTCATTGCGGTTTAAAGAATGTTGCATTTATGAAGTGTGGGCCGCAGCTGCGCGGGGCACACACTTTCCTCATTTTAGTTTTAATAATGTTTTCTCTTTTCACAATACTATCTTGCTCTCACGCTCGCTCTGATCTAACTTACTCTTTTACTCTCTCTCTGTCTCTTACTCTTTTAGTCTTTGTATTATCTTGACTTAACTATACTTTCTTATTATTTCATAACTCTTCTTTAAGTACTTTATTTATTTATATTAATATTTATTGCTTATTTATATGTTATGTTAATAAAATATATTCAATACTAAATAAAACACATGAATACATTTACAACTTTTGAGCTAACTTGTGCTCCTCTTCTTTATTTGTTTATTATTTCTTTTTTTAGGTTTTTGTAGCATTTTCATTTTGCTAATTTCACTAGGCTAAATGTGTGCGTTAGGTCTCTCTAAACTAAGAACAATTCAATAAATAATTATAATAAATAATAAATAGCAATAAATAAGCAAGTAAATTAAGTTAATAAGCAGCTTAGAGCACTCCTCGTTTGCCGTTTGATGTTCATATGGCAGCAGATCCTCCTCACCTCCTCCTTCACACTCAACGGTCTTTGGTAGCGGTAGGGGCCGAAGCTGCGCGTATCGCCTGTCCCTAGGAGCGGTAGTAGGGTAGCTGCATCTGCGGTTGCACGTAGTTATAGATGAGCGGTCGTCTGGCCGGCGTGGCTGCAACGAATACGCTTATCAATAACCTCGCCAGCATCCAAAAAAAATTATATAGTTCATTCAAGTTTTCAAACAGATGGCAAACTTTCCACTCGCCTTTTGATAGCCCGCTTGTGTGCTTGCTTTACGTGCAGCCCCAAAGTATGCAACGAATTTATGTGCTGCGTGTGTGTGTACATTTTAAATGCGGCCTTGTTGTAATAAGCAGAAGAAAATACCCAGCATAGTACCCGGCATAGATGAAGTTTACTTAAACTCTACATATTTGAGGCTAAACTCGAACTTAGCATCGCACTGCAATATGGCTTGGCTTATTAGAAAACTTTGGAACGTGCTCGGCCCGGCATGCTGTCTGCTTAATTTGTTGCAAATTTGATGAACATCAGGTAGTGCATATTTCAATTTAGTGGCAAGCCATAAAACTGTTAGTTTTGCGGTGGTAAACTGCAACTACTAATTGCTTCGATATTAATCATTGCAGGTTCGGTGGGTATAAGTGCGCAGAAGTCGTTGGCTGTGGACTTAGTGCATAGTTAGTTATTTATCGTTGGATGTTATATGAAAATAGGTGATTACAAGTGGGTAGATGGAAGGAAAATAGTTTACATTAAATGTAAGCGCCCAAGTCGGCACCATCATGCAGTCAAAAACGCCTCAGTGCGATAGATTCTGTTGTCAGGGTAAGAGCTGTATATATAACGAGGCTCAATAGGCATACAATATTTAGAATAGTACCTGAACGATGAGCTTAGCAGAAATATATTTTTTTATCTCATCTTAATGAGAACCTTTAAAATGACACTTTCAAATGAAGATATCGCAGAGATCAATGGATTTTCATACATAGTTGTAGAGAGTATTGTAATTTGTCAACCAACTTGTAAAGCATTGAAAAAAGAAAAAGAAGAAAGAAGAAAGAAAACATAACTCTTTTACGAACAACTTCTTCTGACTTTGACTGAAAAGTCTTACGCGGATAGAGAACTGATGCTCAAGTCCAGTATACTCGCAATTATATTGCAGACAGAGTATAAAGAGTATCAATTGGATACAAAAATAAATGTGAGGAAGCCAAAGCTTGGTCATTATAAACATAAAGTCATTATAGGAATAAAGTTCCAATTCCAATTGTAAGGATCTCGCGCATTAATAGGTTGAAGGTTAAACTAAACTTTTTCACAGCTAAATATCTGAATCATTAACCACCTCTAGATACTTGGTTCAACCAGGTTCCCGAGCCAAACCCTCCCAGCCCGTGCACAAGTAAAGCAACTCTAAGTTATATACACTACTTAGTCATCATCCTCATAATCGGCCTCTACGCTCGCCTCGGCCGCCACAACTGCCACGGCCAGCATGTTGGCATCGATGCGGCCAGAACGGAGCCAGCGTTGGCCTGGCGATCTGCCCGAGCGCAGCGGCCACATAAACTTGGCTATCTGAAACAAGGGTAAGGCTGTTTTATGGCGCCGCACAGAAGCCACTTACTTTTCGCCATCCAAGAGTCCTCACGTTTGATCTTGTGACCCAGTCCGCCGTAGGCGCCAAGCGCGGCCAGCGGATGGGTGTTGTTGCTGCCATCGCCCGACACCTGCGATTGCATGTGGCTCTCGGCGGCCAGGCTCTCCAGGCCGGGATGGCCGGGATGCGACATCTGACCGCCGCCGGCGACCGCGAGCTGATGCAGTGCGCCCGGGAACATTTCAGGCGACAGGTCGCCGGCATGCATTGGATAGTCCATGCCGGCGTAGGGCATCATGTAGGGCGTGTGCTCCGGGAACTGGTACATCATTCTGCAAAACGAGAGTTGGCAGAGTTGGGCAGGATCAGATGCTAAAGGGGGGTGGGCTGCACTTACTTTTCGCTGGCGTTGTCCATGAGTTTCTTGACCAGCACAATTGCTGCCACGACGAAGGCAATCTTGGACAGGATGAGCGCCTTGAGCGTGAGCAAACCCACCGCCTTGGCGGCCACCATCGTCCAGCCGAAGGTTGTGGCGGCCAGATACATGGGTATGTACATTTGGAACTGCTTCTTGTCCTGATGCTGGTGACGTCGACGTCCGCCGAGCAGGCCACCACCGCCGCTGTCGCCACCACCACCTAATAGGCCACCACCGCCACTGCCGCCGCCGCCTCCGAGAAGACCGCCACCGCCGCCGCCACCTAGAAGGCCGCCGCCGCCGCCTCCGCCGCCGCCACCCAAACGTCCTGTTACGTATTCAAGGAAACAAGACACGTTTTAAGCTTTAGGGCTTTAATGCTGCAGGGAGGGAGTCAAGAGTAGTTTGGCTATGAACTGGATTGGACTGAATTGGATTGGAGCACTGTGATATGATTGATGTTTTCAGCGTCATCGTTTGCGCAACGAGCGTGGCACCCAATGAATATAAATAATGCCAGCTGGGCCTACTGCCGCAGTCCATTTATATGCGCCAGAGGTCCTGTCAAGGTTACACACTTGACATATGTTGGCCCGAGGTACAAACAACTTGGTGGCTGTTGGTCAACTAGCTGACTGAGTCAAATGCGAGCCGCATGACATGTGCTTAGGGTGCATGCCCCTTTTTGGGGCAGCATATGTGGGGAGTGCTCTGAATGGGATTAGGTGACCAGCCAATTAGTTTCGGATCAATCAGACCGGTGCCCCTCACCTGTGCCACTCGACGCCTTCTTCAGCAGCGCCACTTCGATGTAATCGCTGTCGTCCTCCGCCCGCTGCACGCTGAACACCATCGGACCGACGGGCACGCGTATGGCATTGCCGCTGACGAAGTCCATGAAGCTGGACAGGCCGCGGCCGGTGCCCCACTTCTGCTTGTGCGCGTCGTCCAGCGGCGGCAGCTTCACCAGATCGAAGAGACCCAGCTTAACGGTCTCGCCCCGGCGATAGGAGGCCAGGATGCCGTTGGCCACGCCGTGCAGGCAGCTGGCGTTGTTGGCGCACTTCCAGCTCAGCTTATCCAGCAGATCCGTGTTCTCCACGGTCGCATCGGCATTCAAGTTCTGCGAGCGCGTCGCTTCCGCCTCGTTGCCCAGCGCATTGGCCGCCTTGGCGCCGCTGCGTTTGTGGATTGCCGCCGAGGTTTGGGGCACGCACAAAAGCGCCAGCAGAGCACAGCTGGCAGCGATGCAGTGCAACATGTTAGTGTTTATCAATTGACTTGGCGCCTTCACACTTCGCGACTAGCTTTCGTTATTGGGCACGGCACACAAGGAGCAAAGCACACACTGCACAACACAACACACAGCACAGGTAGAGGACGAGCACGAGCACGCGGCGTATCCTTCATATGGATGTTCTTCACTTAAGTTGGCAGCTGCTGCAGCGCGTTGCAACACGCCGCTATAAAGACTAATTACTTGCCGTTGCATGCCACTCAGTTTTATTGTTTAGCCACGCAGCAGCAGCGGCAGCATCCACCGACCAGCGACGTCAGCGGCAACGTCGGCGTCGGCATCGGCGTCGCAACAACGCCTAAGCATATTATGCTGTGAACCACTTTGCTATAGTTTTGATTCCAAGACAACCAGCTGAGTGACGGACGTCGCTCAGCGGGCAGCAACATTCAATTGCAGCAGCCTGGCATGCCATGCACCGTGGGGCAAAGTCGCAGCAACATGCTGAAAAAACTCAACAATTGTATAACAGGGCGTATGAGTAACGATTTATAGGGAAGTTTGACAAATTTCTTTCAATTTGAAATAAAAGATACATATATATATTAAAGAATTATATATAAACCTAAATATAAATGTTTTATAAAAATATAAATGACCGCCATAATATTTGAGCAGTCCCAGGTTTTTCGGGAAGAATTTCCAAAATAATCTCTGCAGAGAGAATATATCGAAGGCAGGTAAAAAATATATGAAAACCATTTTTGTTAATATACAATAAAGCTTCTGCTGTTGCATATGAATTAAGCCACTGTGCCAACCAAATCTAACAAGCGAATAGCTTATTTTGAAATATATATTGCAGGCTTTATTATTTATTCAAATACGTTTGTTTGTGAATTAAAAAAAATTTAGATAAATCAATTATATTTAAACACGATAAAAATTTATTAATAAAAAAATATTAAAATGTCTTTATCTTGAATTAAGTTCATAGTTGTAAAAAAAGTACAATCACTTTAAATCAATATTGTACCACAGTGCAACTGCGGCTGCAGTTGCATAGCAGCGTTTTATTGCCCGCCATTGGCCACATGTTGCACGCTTTGATCTCCGCTGGAGTTTGTCGCTGCCAAAGGTTCAAGGGCTGAGCTAATTACAGGTAATTGCAATAACTACACGACAATAAGCCAAATGCTTACAAGTAGAGGGCATCCTGCTGCGCCTCGGCCCCAACCCCGAGCAATGAGCGCGCAACAGACTAATGTGGTTAATTTTCTGCTCATTAATTTGCGAGTAATTTGCACAAAACAATTTTGCAGGCAAAAGTAAAAGCAAACAAAGCCAGCGCCGACAATTAAGACAGCGCCAACTGGTGGAGCTCGTGGCGGTGGTGTGGTGTGGTGGTGCAGCGCCAACATGTGGCCACGCCTCGGCGCCTCAATTGGCCGAGAGCACTCAACAAGTGTAACAAAATTGCCAACATATATATAAATAAAAAATAATAAATAATAAAAGAAAAGTGAAACGAACTATTAGCTCTCGTTTTTCATAAGTATCCACACCACTCGGCGGTGGCTCAGTTACATTCTGTTGCACATGTGGCAAGGGGTGAGCAAGGAGTTTGGAAGGGGAGGGGGGCACTTCGCGCTGCATCTTGCATTTGGCTAATAACGAATTCACTTTGGCAGTCACGCAGGCCAGCTGAGTGCTCGATATAATTGCCACAGCTTTTGGCGCTTGCCGCTTGTTGTCTGTAATTTAAAGGCTATGGCAGTGGCAATCAGACCTCGACCGCTCTTTCTGTGGCACCGTTTTGCACCTGGCTACCTGCTGGCTGATTTATCTATGCAACATAATAGCCATAATCCAGACGCAGCAGGCAGGCCAATGACAGGTTGCTTCTTGCCACTTGCCACTTGCCACTTGGCAGTTGCCCAGTTGCCTAGCTGACTGCTGACTGCTGTCTGCTGTCTACTGTCCGCTGGCGGTTTGGCAACACGACACCAAAAATCTACGCACTATTGTCCTCTTCACGGTCAATGCCAGCCGGCTACGTGTTGGCCACAAAAGCGCAAGTAATGCGAAGCGGTTCGCGTGGTTTCGTTTAACAAGAAAGTGAAGCGGCTCCAAAGTACAAACCATGTCCAGGCAATCAGTCCACGCCAGTCCACGCCAGTCCAGTCCAGTCCAGTCCAGTCCAGTCCACTGGCCGTGACCGTGCTCGGCACGTCATCCAATGCCGTGGCAGGGAAAGTGGCGCGGCGTGGCATGCTCTTGCGGGCGTTGCCATTGTACAGAAAGCGGTAATCCAATGCCAAGCCATGTTGCGACAATCTACTGTGTCAGCTGTGCGTGCGAGATATGTGGGTGCGTGTGCGCGCGTGTGTATGTGTGTGTGTGCACGTGCATGTGCGCCTCTTAAGTTTAATGATCCTTGACTTGGGGCGCATACCGCAACCGGATCCACTTAAATCAGGGCACAGTCGGTTGCAGCCACACCTCTGCCGTAGATAACAACAATATATATTTAAATTTTTAGTTTAGATCAGCCTACAAGCATTTTTTATTGTTGACCTTTGTTTACCTAGTTAAGGACATGTGATTCTCCAAGGCAACTGCAGTTATTAGTTGGGCCATTATTCAGCCCATGCAACATGTGGCCCGTAAATATGGTGAGAGCTCTTATATTTTTTGCACTTAGCAAAATTGTGTTTCATAATATATAATTTATTTACTCAAAAAGTTGTTTCTTACTTGGGGCAATTGTCAAAAGCAGCCATAAGGCGCACATTGTGTTTACTTAGGAATACCCTGTAGCTGGAAATTGGATGATGTAGCTATAATACAGTGTGGATATATATTATGGGCAAGGATACTATAAAAATAAAATGTAAAATAAAACCAAATTTATTTTAAATATATTTTTGCATATTATTTTTGTATCCTGCGTTTTTCATAAGCATAAGATAAGAAACTTACAAATGTTAAAGAGTTTTTTGGATTTTACTGCAGATATAGGGTATTTTTAACATTTAATTCAAAAGATTTTATATTCTTAATATTATGTGCAACCCTAAAAAAAACTAATTAAAAAATTTAAATCGTAAACAAAATAGAATTAAATTAACTTAAAAAAATTAAGCAGGGTACTTCTTAGTCTGAAAAATCCGAAGACCATTCCTTTTTGTTATGTTTGTTTTAGTTGCGTCGCAGACAGTTTTTGATTGTTCTTTTAAGCAAAGAAAACTTTTTTTATTTTTAAGTCTAGTTGATTGAGTGTCCTTATTGCCCTCCTTTAGGCTAGACCAAAGTAAATGGCAAGAGAATAGTGTAAACCGAATTATTTATTTTCCTGAAAGCTCCGTAAATAAAAAAAAACGAACTTGACTTTGGCAAACTTTTAAATAATTAAGGAGTTTCAAGAAAATATATGTAGAAAAATGAATGAATATAGAATAAGAGTTAGAGCTTTGCCATGTTATCGCATGTCTGGTCTTAACTACTTGTCTCCGCCTAGCTAAACAGCCGGGCCAAATAAATGGCCGAAAAACATGCGAAAAAATGCAAGCCTTTACGTCTTGAGTGCCAATTAAAGTAATTTAATATATCTATTTTTTTCGAATACTATTTATTTTTTTCTTTAATTGTTTACAGTCAGACGGTCGCAGACCAGAATCAGTTATGTGCGAGTAGTTAAATGTTGATTTTTTATTGTTGTCTCCCTCCTCAATGTTGTTACTGTTTTCGTTTTATTTTCTCTGGCACGAATTTCGCTAGTATTGTACTTTGATTGTTGTTGTTGTTTTACTTGATGCGCTTTCGTGTTGCTTCTTGTTTATTTTTCTTAGCTGGCTCATCGATTGCCTGCGCCCAGCGATTCGTTTAATTTATTTTAATCTAATTGTTTTCTAATTAAAATACTCACACATTTTCATTAGATTTCACCAGCAAGCACCCGCTGCGGCTTTTCCTTCGAAATTCAATTTAAAGTTCCACTTACCACAATTACTCTAATTACTTTCCAGTTAGTGGCATGGCCCCAGCCATGTCAGTGGGCGTTTCAAATACGAATGTAATTAAAATTTATGTGGTCTGAAAACTCTTGCATGCTTTCGGGCTGACAACTCTTTGCGGCAGCCTTTAGGGCGCCAATGTAAATGTTGTAAACATCAGTTCAATCGCGGCCGAATGTCCCCTAATATTTATATTCATGTATCTGTTAGTTTATACACTCAACAAAGCAAAAGACACAGCTATAGCCTCAAGTTTATTTCTTCAGAAATTTGTCTGACTACGAAAAATATGAAAATATGTCCAAATGGTTTTATTGTTAAAGTTAAACACAAATACGTCCAAGCAAAAGGGACGCAAAGTTGGAAAAGGAAAGACTTTGCAAATAAAGTTGCCAGTAAAACATATAAATAGTCCACCAAAGAAGTAACATCTGAATAAATAAAGAACTTGGATTTGAACCAACCAAAAATCATTCAAGACAATTTCTGAAACACGTTAGCTTATGCACACAGAAAGATAAGAAGTCTGTTTACCAAAACCCAAAGACAATGAAAGTAGGACAAAAATGGACTAAAATAACAACAATTATTTTTATTTTTTACCAAGTGCAATCTAAAAAGGAAAAATGGGAAAATAACCTTAATACTAAGAACACGAAATGCCAAAAAAAGGAGATGCAAGAAGAGCTCAGCTAACAGCAACGCCATAATAATAAACAACATTTGAACAATCAGCCGTTAAAAAAGCGCTGCTAAGTATTGGAAGGGACGAGCGAGGTCAACAGCATTGTTCAAACTTTTAAGAATTCAATCAAAAAAAAAAGGCGCGTACCAAATTGCACAAAAGACAGACGAGTTTTATTGCAGACGCAAAGTTTCTGGGAAATAAACTTTAATGGAGAAAATGAACATTGCCAAAAGGCAACAGTTTTGGAATGGGTTCCTTCACGGCAAGGGCATAAGAATAGATTGTATACTTAACCTCACTTAACCCTTGCAATAAATGGCTGAACTTTTAGAGGGTATCTTGTAGTCAGATAGCTTAAAAAGGAGTTAACATTGAGCAACCACCTGTGTATTAAAGGGTATCTCTAAGTCAATAATGCGTAATTATGAAATACATTTTAATATTTTGTTAATACTGGCATAGTTGCTTTTATTATACAAACTGAGCATGCTACAGGGTATCGCGTAGTACAGCAGATTTGGATAACGATTATATTACATATATCAGTGCGATGTTAAATGAAGGACACTTAAAGCTAAAAGGAAGGATACTTGAGTAGCGTAGTCATGGAGCATTAACAAGAATTTCTTTTAAATGAATTCATTCATAAATATATAATACCTGAAACGATATCAAATGTAATATAAAAGAGCATATATTACAGTAAATACTTCACTAAAGTACTCAGTAGCGAATAGTCTATCTGACTTGGTGAGTGAGATAAATGCAGTGACCAATATAATTCTAAATCAATTTTGAGGGATTAACACATGATATGAGCACAGACAATAGTAGCTCAATTATGGTAGAGGGTATCTTGTGCCAGGCATACTAAGCACTATACAGGAAATCCCACAGCAGGAAATGCACTATGGTAGAGTGTATCTCATAGTCGAGCAGCCTTAACAATCTCTTTCTCCATCAACGCAAAAATTTAAAATCGTGAATATATTTTGAGGAGCACAGACAATAGCCCACGTATGGTACAGGGTGTCTTGAAGTCGGATTTGCCTTGCGATGTCAATAAAGGAAGTCATGCATGTCTAAGGAACACACAAAGACGATTGCCACAATGCGAGACGATTATTGTTGATTCATCCATTCTGTCTAATAGGGTGTTTCATCGTGATGGATGCCCCATTAGACACATGCACTTGGACCCCCACCCACCCACGTTGCAACTGGCTGGCTGCAGTGCCACTCGATCGATTGGACACAATGCACACTGGAGCTCATTGAAAGCGACGCAGAGGCAATCTGAAGCCACGAAAACTTTAATAAGGATGACGATGCCGATGGTGATGATGATGATGCTGCAAAACAATCAATTATAACAAGTTGCCGATACAGATCTAAGCAGCAACAACAACAATTACAACTTTAACAATATACGCTGAATGAATTCACAATAGTCGCACTCAATTGAAACGAATCGAACTTTGTGCGGCGAGCGCTTTCCATGCAACAGAGCAACGGGTTCCGCTGCCATGGGGCACACAGCTGCTGCTGCTGCCGCTGCTCTGCCGCTGCCACTGCTGCTGCGTTGTTGATCTGCTTCTGGGCTGGGGATGCCAACGGTAGATACTTTCTTTTTATTGCCGTCAACGTTAACAAAAAAAAAATCAACAACAACAAAAAGCCAAACGTAACGAGTTCAGATCAATTTTGGTTGACTTCACATGCGGCGAGGCTCGAACGCAGTTCAATAACGTTTCGACTCGACTTGTTTTGTTGCGGATACAATTTTTATTATTAATATATATAAATATATATATGTATATATATATATACATTTTTTTTTGATGAGCAGCTTCAAATTTCCAACATGTTTGTGTGTGTGAGTGTTTTGTGTATGGGTATAGTGAATAACAATATGTTAAATATAAAAATTAATACATCGAGAGTGAAAGTTATTGCTTTTTTGAGCGCAGCTACGTCGATCATCATTTGATGACCATGATCACGATGATGATGATGATGCTGTTGCTGCTGATTTCGTTTGATGGAATACTCTGAAGCTTTACGGACTTAAGTCACGTCAATTTGATTAATACATTGTTGCAGTATTACAAAATAGTCGAAAGGTGTTAGCCAGCTTATGAAATGGCTGGAGAAGATCTCGCGATCATGCCAGATCATGGCAGACAGGCAGTTAAGGCATTTACTTTTATTTTCTGCCAGTGGAACACTTGACGACGGCTTTGGCAAAAGGTCGACATGGGCAGCCCTTAAGAGGTTCGGTTTGGTTTTGTTTTATTATGTTTGTAGCCAAAACTGTTAAATGGCTTAAAGACTTTGGAGTCGCATTCGACAGAGCAATCAAAATTTGAGCTAACTTTCGCTTTTCTAGCTGGGATTTGTTGGATGGTGGTGGGGGCGGGGGGACACGCTCATCATGTGGACTAATAGAGCTGTTTAGGGGGTCAGCTGCCGGCCCGGAGAACTGTGCGTAGACAATTGTGTGAACCAACTCGGCTGGTGTAATTTATAGGGTGTGCGTTAGAAACAAACCTGCAGCACTTTGAGTACCTCTAATTTGTATAATTTGTCAGAGCTACCAGGTTGAGTGTGGGGAGTTGGTGGGCTTTGTTTCTCCGGCAAGTGAAGCGCTGAGGCAGCCAAGCGCAACCCACGGCTGTCTGACCAACTGACCGTTGAAAATTGAAAATTGCAACGGCCAGTGAAGAAGAAAATTGCACTGCAAACGCGAAACTGAAGAAAACCGAAATGCAAAAACGCAAAACGCAAACTGAAAGCATTTCCACTTATTTTCGAAGCCATTGTTTTAATTTTTCAATTCAATTGTGACAATTCGCTTGAATGCGCTGGCCTTGGGAAAGCGCCTCAGAATCGCAGTTGGCTATAAAATATGACCAGGCCATTGTCAAGGCTTTTAGTTCATACGCAAACGCTTCAGCGACATGTGTCGTCTACTCTTCCAATTGCGCCTACTGTGCGTTCTGTGCCTGCTGTGCCTCGCCAGCGCCCAGCTGGACAACTGCAGCCAGGAGCCCGTCACGCTCCTCTGTCGCGGGGAGCGGGCCGTGCGCAACGTGCTGCGGAATCTCAGCAAGAACGACAAGCCGCTGGTGATAATGCGGGGACTCGAGATTGTGCCGCTGCCCAATGCAACAGCCATGGAGGCGCCACCCAGCAAAACTGCCGACGCGGATGCAACACTGCTAGACAGCTTGTCCAACTATTTGCGCACGCACGAGCTCAACGTGAAGCTCGGCGATTTGCTGGACGAGCCGAGCGGCGGCCAAGTGGCAGGTGGGTTGTGTGGTCGCATTGAAGGCGGAGCAAAGCAAATGATTTGGATTTTCTGTTAAATTTAGTGAAAAAGTTGCTCATAGGATGGTGACACTTGTTGCCGCTAAATTTGCGTATTTGCCCCAAAACTATGGCAAGCGCAAAAAGTTGCAAGAGTGAAAAGTTGCCAAAGTAACGGCTTAAGAACTAACTTCTACGCATACCCTAGCAAAGGGTATTATCAATTTGGAATGAAATGTGCAACACTTAGATGTTATCGATAATATAGCATATTATCGATATATGAATAGTCGCTAACGCCTTGTGCATCTATTTGTTTATTTCTGTGCAAACTGGTTTCGAAACATGTCATATGTCCTTCCGATTGTAGCAGGACGGATCGGATTACTATATCAAATAGCGGTGCTCAGAACGACCGATAGAAATATGAGCTTTTGTAGAAAAACTTTCGGCCTTCAATCAAACGTTATTACGCCTTTAATAAGCAACCTAACTCTTATCGACTTCAGATATATTGATATTGGGATCAGAGATATTGGGGCTTAGCATGAAAAGCTTTTATTATTCAAGATTTCCTTACCAAACTAAGCGATCGAGAATCTTTGTATGCTCTCAAGATATCGGCAAAATCTTATCAACATTGTAGAACTATAGCACACGGTGGCCTTAGGAACGATCAGTTTAAAGATCAGCTGCTGTTCGAAATACCCTCCTCTTCAAAAAGATATCATTACCACACATGGCATGCTCTTAAGATATGAGCCAAATATTAACAAGTTTTTGGGGAAAAATTACAAACTATATACAATCTATAAAATGTACAGCTTATACATATCTGCAAGCGTATTTATTCTGCGACACACCGAATAAAACCATTTCCCCTGGCCGCTTCGTTCTTTCTACAATTCAAAATATTTATCAGCAACTTTGACAATATGTTCTTTAAGCCCGGGCTTTAAAAATGAAATAAAAATGCTGCTATTGCAAACAGCAAAGACCAAGACTTGGGACACGCAGAGTTATGTCTTTGACGTCGACTCGGACTAAAATAAATTCCAATGTTTTTCCATTACGCAGAGGCACGCAAGAAGGACAAAGGACAGGGCCTGTTGCTGGCCATGGCGCTGATGTTTGGCAAAATGATGGCCGTGCTGGGCCTGGGCGGCATTGGTGCGTTGGCTATGAAGGCGCTGGGCGTGGCCATGGTAGCGCTAATGATGGCCGGCATGCTGGGCCTGAAATCGGCCGCCCAGCAGGGACACGAGAGCACCCACAGCATCTCATATGTCACCGGCGAGGGACATCATCACAAGCGACGACGTCGAGCGGCACGCAACCTGCAGGTGGTCCAGGAGCAGAGGCAACCTTTGGCTTACAGCGCCTGGCAGCGCTGAGCTGAAAGTTCCGATACTGAAGTATTTGATTTGTATTTGTAGCTTTAGCCTTTGTCCTGACTAATTGTATTTGAATTTAACTTTAGCTTTGACTAATTTATATGATTTGCAGCAAACAGAGGCAAATGTGTTTAATTACTTCAAACATGGGCAGCCTCTGTTGGCATTCGCCTGCAGTGCCTTTTGGTTCTTTGTTCAACACACGTGGATGCCACTGTCGCAACATTGCTTTGTCTTGTTTACTTCAGCGTCGGTTGCTCTTCATTTTATGAAATTGGTGAAAGTTTATTTCAGTTGAGCTCGCATTGTGTTGCCAGCAGCAGCACCAACAACAACAACCACAGCGAGCAACCTACTCACAGCAGCCACACTTGAGTTGTAGTTGTGCTGGTGTGCATACCCTTTATCTAACGGGTATGCCAACTGTAGCAATGCACGTAATTCTAAATGGCTCTGCCTGCTGTTTAGAATATGTTATTTTACCAGCTAATGTTTTCTGTTGACATACATAAATAAAGGAATCAGAATATATATAAATCAAATTAATTTTTAAAAGGTTAGTCACAAAAATAACTTGTCCTGATGTTCTTTCACATTAAAAAAATAGCGGAAAACTTCCACTCTTTCTAATGGAAAAAATTTTTAATGTTATGAGATTTATATATTCCATAAGATTCCGAATTTTTATTGTATTGAAAAATATTTTCATTTAAATTATGTTATCATAAAAGGTTTTAAAGAACGAGATCATAAAATTGGTTATAGTCAAGGAAATCGTCTTCGAGCTAAAATTTTATAAAAAGAGCATCAGTGAGTGCCATAAATATTTGAGTTGCCTTCCTAAATGAAATCTCCCCGCTAACGTTCAATATTTGTAACTTACAATCAAATTGTAAGAGCATTCAGTTATCGGTTTGGTCAAAATCTCATCTCTTTCGTCATGTTTACTGTTTGTCTCTTTGTCATTAATTTGTCAGATAGTTTTATGCTCTGTTATCTGTTATAGCTGCAACAGATACGCCTGCCATGACAAGGTTGGGTTCAGCGGTTCAGCGGGATTCTGGCGGCGTTTCAGATTTCATCTGGGATTATTTTTATTATTTCTGGTGAATTTGGTATATTCGATTTGCATACCATCGTTGTCTGGCCAACTTTCACTCTATTTTGGCAGCGCAACGGTTCTTTTCGGAGATCAACAGCGGCAGCAGCAGCGGCAGCAACAACTGGCTCGTAAGTGCCACGGGCAACAGCAGCAACAACAACAGCAACAAATTACTACCATGACAGACCTACATTTATTTTGGCCACGCTGCGTTCTGTTACACAATATCAATTAAAGCCGCAACCGGCCGCAGTCGGGCCGGGGCACTTGAAAAAAACCCGTTAAGCTCTCGGCAGGGATACCTGAGCGCAACATGCTCTACCTCGCACTCGAACCTTGGCTTGGCCACTGCCAACAGCCAACAGCTAACAGCCAACGGCCACTGGCACTGGCTGTGGCTCAACTCTGTTGCTCCAGCTCCAGCTCGTCCGCTGTTTAACTTTCCCTTTTAAACGACTTTTTACGAGTTCGCATTTCGAGTCGAATTGTATTTGGACTTGGCTCGACTTCGACTTTGGCCAGCGTCGTCGCATCGTATGGCTGGTAATTAAATTATAAAATAAATTCATAAAAGCGAATTTGTTGTTTTATCATTTGTTTATGATATGTTATACCGGTAGTTGCCGCCGTTTACATAAGACCAATTCCAATTCCAAGCTCAAGTGAAATGAAACCAAATTGATTTTCTAAATTTCAGCCTTTGATTTTTTATTGCACACATTCGGCCAAGTCAGGCAGCCGCTGCTTCACTCTGTCAGTTAAGTCAGTTGACAATAAAAATCTCTGAACATATGATGGCAACGTGTCTGAATGCTGCTGTTATTGCTGCTGCTGCTGCCTCTACTCTACTGCATAAATGAAAGTTCATAAAGAAATTAGCTGATTAATCGTCGTTCGATGAGCTTGGAAAATGACCGAGAGCCGAACCGTCCAGCTAACTGAAAGTGTCACGCAGCCTACATTTCAGTCTCAGCTTCCACAAATTTCACTTTTCAATGATGCTGCTGCTCCCCTACATGCTGCTGCTGCTGTTGCTGCTCCTGCTTCTGCTGCCCACCAGCTGAGCTGAGCAACCAGCTGAGTTGAAGCTGCTGAAGCTGAGCATTGCCGTTTCACATGTAAATTAATTTTTAACCCAAATACCGCAAATTCTTTATACGGAACGTCGCTGACTTTTGTTGTCACAGCTTCAGGTCAGCTCGCAGCCGTCTGTCTCTTATTTATATTTTTATTTTTTGCCTCTCTGTATTTTATTACCTCTTTTCTGATTATTATGCAAATTTGCTTACAATTCAAATGAGCATAAAGGGCGAATGGGATTAAAGTTTATTAACCAAGTTTATGGCTTGTGAAATTTTTTTAATTATATATTTATAAGCTATGTAGGTGCTTTGATGTTTTATGGAACATTTTTATAAAATAAAATTACTCGTCAATTCGTTAACTTACTCCTATTCAAATTCGGTCATAGTTTTGAGCATAAAATTATCGAGTTTTTCAGTTAACAAAATTAGATTGGCCTATGAATCCAGAAATTCTGCACAACATTTATTGAACATTAAAATAATTAAGATTTTTCATATTGCAAGTGTTGCGAAGCAACATTTGATAAATGTTTAAGCGTAGAGTTGGTTGGTTGATCACCATATATCCTGTATCATATTTTCTACTAAGGAAGCACATGGTGGGAAAGAAATCTTCATATTTCTATAAACATATTTAATTTATGTTTAAGTAAAATATATGTTTCAAATGAAATACTATTAAATAAAATGAAATTAAAAATTAAATCATTAAACTAATTTGTAGAACTCTATTTTCTTTATATAGAAACAAATTATCATGACTAAATTGTCAAGTTTTTCAACCCATACACGTAGGTTCAGCCATAGAAGTATATATGACTGAAAAACCAAGATCATTGAAATTTTATTTTTAGATTTTGATTTTTTAAAGTTATTTTTCAATGTCTTTAATATCTAAACTTTGTCTGTAAATTGATTATGCACAGTTGTCATTAGTATTCATAGAATAGAGTCCCTCATTGCATCATCTTTTTTCACTTTCCATTACGGAGCGGTTCCGCAATGGAACCATCAGCGGTTTCGGTTAAAATCATTCGAGGCATCTGAATGCAAATTGTATTATTGTATATTTGGTATCTGTATCTGCAGCTGTAGCTGTATCTGCAGATCTGTTGTTTGGTATTGTGTATCCGTTGCTATGGCTGCTGTATATGGCTTACTTCTGACCACGACTTTCTCCGTGAAATTGTTGTTATTTATTCATTAAATTTTTGCTTCTGCTATTGTTGCTCCTCTTGTTGCTTTGGTTTTGGTTGTTGTTATTTGGCCACTGTTGTTGTTCTTGTTGCTTCTGTTGTTGTTGTCTTCTCTTTTTTATATAAACACACCTACATAGCGTACACGAAATATTTTTTGCATGAGGCCTCAATAACAAACGGCACAAAAATTTAATGCAAAATCAACAAGAAATAAGCAGAAATATGTCTGCTGTCTGGACGCACACACACATACACACACTCACAAACTCACAAGCACATACTCACATAACTCACACTCTCACACACCCACAATGTGGCAATTGATTGGCAATACTGCGAAA
Source organism: Drosophila robusta (assembly GCA_035043565.1). Taxonomy (NCBI): domain Eukaryota; kingdom Metazoa; phylum Arthropoda; class Insecta; order Diptera; family Drosophilidae; genus Drosophila; species Drosophila robusta. The sequence continues at coordinate 6,714,605 of JAWNMW010000235.1, forward strand.
GATGTCAGCAAACAATGTGAAATTGTGCTACCAATTTGATCGCACCTGAAGTTATTTACCTGTGCCGTTATTAATGCGCTGCCGCTGCCTGTCGTTTGGCCGGCACACGGTACATTAACGGCACCGTTAACTTTACAGCCTCTGCCCCCGGCACTTCGACCGCGATAAACATCGACGCCAACTGAAACGAAAATCTTTTCTAATTAGTCGCAAGAGTTTAGTGATGCAAAGATTTTCCCCGTTTCTTACAGTCGCTTTTGTTGTATATGCAAATTAACCAAACAACACAAAAAACTTAAAAAAGCCAAAAAAACTTTCTCGTCCAAAAACATTTTAACTTTAATTTAATTCAAATACTTTGTTGAAACAGCAAGGGCCAAAAACTGTAAAATCCAGCGAACCGCGTCGCTTCATCGCCTGACAAATGGCTTTCAGACCAAAATCTAAGCCAAGCGAAATGAAAGTGAGAACATTAAAAAGTACATATCTTTGGTGAGAGATAAGATCCATGCCCCTATCCATAAATAACAATCTTAGCTTCGTATCTTATTTAAAGCGGGACATTATCTGCTGTGCATAACTCAAAAACGAAAAATTTAAAGTGTCAAACATTTCGATCTGATTTTTAATAGGTATATATAAAAAAAATTATTTAAAAAATTTAATACTTCGCACGCTGAGTCCAAAAATGTAAATGGCCAAATGTTTGTTAATTAGAACATATAAATTATAAGCACGAGCTGTAAAGATATGTAGTATTTAGTGTATGTTGGATCTTTAAGAACTGACGGTAAATTTATGTTGTTCAAGATATTATTTATATTGCACTGGCTATTTTGGCAATCGGTCTAATTGATACTGCATATATTAACTAACTTAGAAGTTCGAATCTGGTGCCCTATTAAATTTGACTCAACTGCTTCAAAATAATTTAAAAGGGAAAATCAAAAAATTCAGCAGCAAGCTAAAAATCTAATTTCAAGTTTGATTTCTAATAATTCTTCCTCATAATAAATTTTGTGTGATAGGTTTTCTTTTTTCTGTGTGTTAATAATGTGTAAATATATTACAATTATTATATTTTATTTCATTAACTATTATTATGTTCAGTTTTTATTATTTAACTTTTATATACCTATATATTATATTCATTTTTTTGTTTGCGTTTTCTATATCATTAAATTAATATAACAAGCTTATGTTCGCACAATATTCAGCTCATTCTGTACGTGTTAAATTTAAAAATCCAAAACAATAAAAATAAACATTTAAATTTAAGTCTAAAAACTTTTAAATATGTGAATACGTTTTTTAACAAATTCAATAATGAGAACATTCTACATAGTCACGGAAAAAGCCAACAACTTACAGTTGTCATTTATTATGACAGACATCTGCTTGCCAGAAAAAACTACCCGAAAAAAATCGTTAGCTGCCTGCAAATACGCATGCATAATGTATGTGTGCTTGTGAGAGTGTATGTGTGCTCGTGTGTGTGTGTGTAATAGCTGATGTAATGTTGCTGCACAGACTATTTATGGTTATTTCTTGTTGAGCGTTAAAGCATTTGGCAATTCGTTTGTTTGGACTGCATGGCCACCGTACTGAAGCTCGTGTGGCAGGTGGACAGGCGGACAGCTGGACAGGTGGAGGGGCGGTCAGGCGGGACAGGCAACGCCTCGTGCAACTACGGCGAAATTCATTCATAAAAATCGCTCGACACTTGGCCGGCTGCTTTTCGCATGAATGGCCACGGCTTAAGGCTTATGGTTGATGGCTTATGGCTTTGGCTGTTGGCTATTGGCACATACCAGATTGATGGCGTTCAGTGCGTGAACAAACATAAATTTGTAGTAAACGGATGTGCACCTGTAAGTGTAATACTATTGTGTGTTTGTGTGTGTGTGTGTCTGTGTGTGGCCTCTGTGTGTGGCTTGCACACACTGAACTCATTTGCATTTGAATGTACGGCGATTGCCGTCCGGTGAAAATCGAAAATGAAATTTCAACATGAAGATGAACTCGATTTGCGTTGCTTTTCTCTCGGCTGCTGCGCCCCGTTTTTTTTGTCGATTTGGCTTGGTTACGAAATGGGCCCGACTACTTCAGGGTATTTTTTAAGCGTTTTACACTTTTACCGTTACACCGCTGACGTCACACGCGCGCGACGAAAGCTGATTAAATTGTGGTAGCAAATTACTCATACGCCCCATTGCCAATCATCGAATGGCGCATAATGACGATGATTCAGGCGTTTCACAAGTTCGAGATCCGCTTGACAGTTGATAGTGTCTTTGGGTGTCGTATGTCCCACCTCGCATTCACCTTGAAACGAAAGACACACAGTTCAAAATAAAAAGGCAACAATTGTTGACTCTTTCTGCTAAACGGCATGCGCAGAGCGTGAATTTAGTTTTGACGCCATGCCAACCAACCGACCAACCAACCAACCAACCAACCATCCATCCATCCATCTCCAGCTGCAAACTCCATCATCTATCGCACATCTCGCACACGGACGGACGGACAGAGCTCATATCCGTTTTTGTTTGCTTTGCGTGTAATTTCTCTTTCATTTCACTTGAGCAATTGAAGCGCGCGCTTATTTGCACTTTTGCTGAGCTCAAATTGTTGACTAATGTGTCACAATTGCAAAGTCAGTCGGTGCTTGCTTGTTTTTTTGTATCTCTTATCTGATTATGCCCCAAAGGGGTGATTTTCACCTGTCACTGCCCACAACGGCGCCAGGACGTGCTTATCCATCATTCGGTTTCACTCGGTGCGAGGCTGACCGACCCTTTCCATATGAATATTTGGTCTAGACGCACAGAGAAAACCCTTTGTGTCGCTTGACACTCTCACTGTTCTGACTTTAATTACCTCATTTGTGATGTTTATGTTGCATAATAAAGAAAACCCCCCAAACATAATCAACAACAACAACAACACACAACTATGAAGTCACGAATATGAAAAGTAATTTCAAGGCGCGCACATGCGATAAACAAAAACCCGCCCACCGGCCCGCTCAGCCCCCACCAGCCTCCTGCTCCTCTGCCATAATGGGGCATACCAGACGGGTTCAGCATCGGGAGGCAAGGGGGCAAGGGGCCACCTGAGTAACAGTAGTATGAATATACATTATAATACACACAACTTTCATTTCTTGCGGCCAAAAATAAAAAAAAACCGAAAACAAAACATAAAGCGTTCAAAATTAACAAAGAAGAAGAATATGGCACACTAGTTGTGACTGCTAGGGAAGGGGGTAGTGGGGGCTTGCTGCGGCTTAAGCGCTGCGCAGCACCTGTTTATCACCTCATGTGTTGTAATCTGTGTAGCCGCAACAACAACAACACGCCCGAAGACCAATAACATGAACAATAACAATAACTCAACGAAGAATGCTACAGCGGGCACGCATACACACAAACAATTCGCTCTCCGCGTGTGCGTGTGTGCGTGCGTGTGAGAGAGCGAGCTGAAGCGGAGGCTGCTGGCAAAAGCAGATGAGCAGCAGCAAATCATATGCAGGCAACGCTTGTGTGTGTGTGTGTGTGTGAGCGCGGCAGACAACCTTGGCGCTGGCGCAGACGCTCTTTTGCCTGCAATCGCAACTTTCTCGCGGGCTCGCTCTGCGACGCCGCAACGTCGAGCCCTTGCGCCGTCGCAGACGCAGTCGCGGTCGCGGTCGCGGCCGCCACCGCCGTCGCTGTTGACTTTCTTTAATGCGGAAGCAGAGGCAGACAAAAGCGCGTGAGCATTTAGCGTTGGCGTCGCTGCTGGCGCTCACCTAATGCGTCTTCTAAGAGCCGAGATGCTGGCGCTGCTCTCTCGAGCGCCGCACGTGTGCGGCTTTCTTGCAGGGAGCGGCTGGGGGAGCCCTCTCATATTTTAATATGCGCTGTCGACGTCGCTGCCTGGGCCAATGCTGGGTCTCTCTCTCTATTTTCGTGTGCAAGTGTGTGTGTGCACTTTTTACATAATTTTACGTTATGCCGCGGCGAGGCGTCCGTTAGGTTGGAAACTCTTTAAAAACAGCCTGACAGCGTCGAAAAATTATCAAACCGCAGCTTGTTCCATTCGAATGAACACACCAGTGATTTCGGTGGTGCTTAAGAAAATCAGTTTAGTTCAAAACAGAAATACAGCCATGAAGTTCTTCATTGCCACCGCTTGTGTCCTGCTATTGGCATCCGGCATCTCGGCCGATCCTGTCAATGCGGCCGCCAACGACGAACAGCCCGGCGCATTTGCCAAATGCCTGGAAGCTGATTCCATCTCGTGTCTGCAGCTCACGGTACGGATTAACTAACAATCAAGGATTAATTATTACACAAGAACATATTGAAAAATATATAAATAAAAACATTAAGTGGTTCAGTGAAAGTGAAAATAATATCATCAGCAAATTGATGAATGAACCCGCAAGTGAAAGTCTTCTAAAGACATGCAAAAATATATGAAAAAAAATATATACATATATTATTATTCATTTGCATCATGCAATGCCAAGGATGCATTTGCAAAAGTGAAAGTGTGCTAATAATCCGTTTGGAATATGAACCTTAATTGATAATAATTGATGAATATTTAGTAATACCTTGTGAACCAGTTGAACAACCGTCGCTAATTTGTGCTTCCCCTCTCTCTCTACGTGTCTCTCTCTCTCTCTGTAGCTCTTCCGCAAGGCCAAGTCCATCTTTGAAAATCCCCAAATCGAACTCTTCGGCGGCGTCTCGTTGGTCAAGGCCAATGAAGGACGCCAGGGCAAATCACTGGACAACTCTCTGGCCGTTGAGGCCGCACCCAGCGTGGAGGCACGCACCGCCGAGATGGGCAACTACTTCATGGACAATGCCAAGAGCTTCTTTGCCGAGCGCTCGCTGAACTTCAACTTCGCCAATGCCGCCCGCAGCGTCGCCCGCGCCATTCCCGATGACATCAAGGCCGATCTGCGTGAGCTGGTCGTTGAGTCGCGCACCCGCAAGAAGAAGCTGCTGAAGAAGTTCCTGCCCATCCTGTTGGGTGTTGGTGCTAAGGTTGCCGTGCTCGCCGTGGGAGCCATCTTTGGTCTGCTCTTCATGGCCAAGAAGGCTCTGATTGTGTCCGTGATTGCCTTCTTCCTGGCTCTGGCTGCCGGCGCTTCCAGCGGTCTGGGCCGTCTCGGCGGCTCCGGCGGCGGCGGCGGTGGTCTCCTCGGCGGTCTCGGTGGCCTGTTCGGTGGCAAGAACTCCGGCTCGGCTGCGGTCAGCTCGGGTGGCTGGTCCTCCGGTGGTGGTGCCTCAAGCGGCGGCTGGTCCTCGGGCGGCAACTCCGGCTGGGACTCGCACGGTGCCTACAGCGCGCCAGTGGCCCAGACCATTGCCTACCAGGGCTACAAGCAGGCCAGGCGGTAAGCTCTCCGCCCCTGACGCAACTCCACACACAACTCCAATCCACGGGATGAATCGATGAATGACAAGGAGAGAGAACATTCGCTGCTTAACAAAATGATGCCCATTTCATTAATGTCTATATTTATATTTATTTATAAATTATTTATTTTAATTTATTTACCTAAACGTGAACGAGAGAGGGGCAATGGCCCCTAGAAACCAATTAAGTGCCTTCCATAAGTAATCTCTCAGTGCCGAGAGACAGCCGAGACAACATCAACGAACAAACAAACAAAGAAACAAACACACACACACTCGCACAACAATCAACACCACCTACTTCACTTTTCATTTACCACACACCGAAAACAACAACAGCCAACACCCAACATCTACAGCTACTCAACGCTACTACACTCCCCATCCTAATTTCACTCTGTACTACACTCAACTCGCAACTCTACACTCTGCTATATACCATATACTCTGTACTATCTTAACTGTATTTTCACGGCTGCGCTTTGATTTATGTGCGCAAAACGCTTGAAACTAGTCGCGTCCATAAATCGAAGGCAGTTAACTGTCGCTGTTTGCAATCTATCATCAATCTGTCTATCTATCTACATTTCTATCTCTGTATCTCTCTCTGTATCTATATCTCTATCTGTATCTGTCTCTGTATCTCAATCTGAATCTGTGTTTTCCTACTTTTACCGAAAAGAAAACTCTAACAAATGCTGCTACATCAAAGAATCAAATAATAATTCCGAAAAATATCTACAACTCGAGCTCTTTCATTTCGCTTTCAATTTGCATTTGCAGACATCACTCATACGCCTCATTGTCTGGCCCCAGCTAAGCAATTTGCATTTGTTTGGGCCTTCAACTTTCATCTCATCTTTGTTCTTTGTTATCAGCCCGAAAAAATCGAAGCCAGCTGCCGCAAATGTTTTCTAAAATTTCACCCATTTATATATATTTATTTATTTTTTTTCGGTTAATCTTCATTTTCACTGCACTTTCCTCGGCCTTCTCTCTGTCTCCCCCTCTCGCTCTCGGGCTGCCAGAATACAACAAAACAATTTGCTAAAAAATAAAACAAACATTTCGCTACGCGCATTTTGGGCTCATTCAAAAGCGGTCGCGAACAACGGGGCAGGTTCAGTACAACAACAACACCAACAACTGAGGGGAACAACAATGGACGCGTATTTTGCACCTGCCTGACAGCCTTTATATTCTGGCCATTGTTGTGAGGTGCTAAACAACAAATTGAAGAAAGTTCGAGACGCCTCCAAAATGTAGCGGACCACGCAATCGAGCGCGGCAACTTTACCTTTACCTAACTTAACTGCAGCCGGCAACGGCAACAGTTAGGGCCAACTTCTGTTGGGCGCTTTACTTATGAATATGACCCAGTTGAGAGGCTGCGCACTTGCCGGCTGGCCGATGCTGTGCGTTAGCCAGCATTGCCCTCAACGGCTGTGCTACGTGCCGTTTACCGTCTGCCGCCTCTTAACTTTGACTTCAGCGTTGGCTTTCTTCAGACAAATGTCGGCAATTAATGTGTCGCCGTCTCTCTGACTGCCTGTTCAGCATTTAGTTTTCATTTTTTGTATTTATTTTTCTCTGCTCATTTGGGCCATCTTATCGCAAGCAGTTAGATTTGCTTAGCATTTAACAATTTTTTTAGCATTTTTTGCTGCCGTTTGTCGCGCCATTTCTTCCACATAACATCGTGACTCGCTCAGCACTTTGTTGTGGTCGTTTGTTTTTTTTATTTTATATGTATATTCGTTTTTCAAGTGAAATTTGTGTTGTTGTCACGCCTCAAATCGATTGTCGCCGACGCCGAGACAAACCTTGCGAGACACGTTAACAGACACATTAACCATCTGTGGGCGTCACCGAGCAGAGCAATTCTGAAGTGACAAGCTGCGTCTGTCCGTCTGTCCGTCCGTCTGTCCGTCCGTCTGCTGTCGGCTGCCTGTTGCAGCTCTTTGGTTAATGGAAAGTGAAAGTGTATCGGAAAGGAATTCACATCACTCTTATACAATGTCACTCACATCTGCAGAATCTCAATCCATTTTTGATTAGTATAGCTTTTAACAAAGTAAAAATATTAATGCATCAAAAATTCAAAACAAATATTTGCTAGCAATTTTATTATTTCATTCCCAAATATAACAAAAATATATAATAATAAATCGAGGAAGCTAATATGTACTTGTTTTACTTTCTACTGAATTGGTCGCCAAGATTTTATAAATATACATTAACAGTTTTCATTAAATGCTCTTTGAAGCCATTATCGAAGACTTAAAACAACGGCCTAATAATCAAAATTTAATCAATTTAAAATTTACGCATTTGCATTACGTAAGACCCGACGCGACAGCTTTAAAATCAAAGCGTAAATCGCGGCTGACAATTTGTGCCTAGCGCCTAAAAGCATGCACCTCAATTGCGCACTTTCTAAGCGCAGCTTAAAGCGAGCAAAAGACAGTCAAAAGCACCGAAAGCACCGCTGATCGCGACTTTCACACAGCTTTCACCAGCTTTTACTGCGCCACTTCACAAAAGTAGGCAATGATCTGGTGCTGGCCAACTTCGAGTTAACAGACCAACCACTGTTAAGTTTTTTGTGTGGTGTCTTTAAGTTGAAGTTCAACTGTGGTTTAAGTCGTGGCTGCTGCTGGCTAAAAAGCTTTCGACCAAATATCAGTTGCGGTTTCAAATGCGCCCAGTTGCCCATTTCAAATGCGCTGCACGTGCGACTTTGTTATGGCCTTTTATGGTCTAAACAACTGCACAAAGGCAGTCAAACGCCGCCGGCCATAGCCAAAGCCGAAGCCAAAGCCAAAGCCGCAGCCACAGTCGGAGAGTGATATAGTTAGTGTTGTGGTTTAAGTTGTTGTTGTTGTTGTTTTTGGTGGTGGTGGTGGTGCTGTTGGGTGCTGTTGCTGCTGGCAACTGCGCAGCCCCGTGCGCCGCTTTTCCGGTTTGCGGTGACGGCTTGGTTGGGCACGGGTCAATGCACACTTTACGGATTTGGCTTTGAAATGCTGGCCATTTCACTGCACTGCACACTCAGGTAGCCAGCTGACGGCGATTGTGTGAAAGTGTTGCGTACTTCGACTGCCAGCGATTACCAGCCAGCAATAATTGAATATGGTCGAGCTGACATTGAATAATACGAGCAGCAAATGCAAATATGAATTTACACTGCAAACATGCGGTTGCAGTTGTGGCTGGGCGCCTAAATGCAAATGCAAATATGCGTAGTGCAGTGTAAAGAGCATCTGTTTGGGTGACACCTCTCGCACACACACACACACACACAATCGCAAACACAAAGTTCGTTGTGCGTCGCTAGATGTGTGAAAGTTGTCAGTTGTTGCCACTTTTATTGTCAACAAATTAACGAATGTACAAAACGAATAAACGAATGTACAACTGCTAATGATCGTCATAATGATTATGACTTTGACAATGACGTACGCACAATGACCATAACGTTCGGCATCTGTCAAGCCGTTTGATGCCCACGCAGCCAAAACTTGCCATGAAAGAGCCCGCTTTGGTCAACAAAAGAACAAACTCAACTCCGTTAACGACAACCGAAAGTGAAATGCCACTTTTGGTGAGTGTGTGTGCGCGCCTGTGTGTGCTTGCCTGTGTGCCTGTTGATCATAAAGATAATGACAATTTTTTTAATGAAATGCCTTGAAAGTGAAACCTGTGCAATTAAAAGCAGAGCGGGCTGCGGCCACGCCCACCCGCTTGCCTTTTTTGGCTTTCGCTTCTTCATTTTGCAAGCCCAGCTGGAATTACACAATGTGGGCGTGGCTGCACAATAAGGCGTGAAACATTTGCATTTCTGCGCAGGGCTCTTTTATTTTCTTAAAATTTCGAAACACAGCAAGGTATAAAGCAGATACTCTATAAAGTAAAAAAAAACAAAATAAAATTTTGAAAATGGATTTACTCTCTACATACTCTTTAGCAAAATCATGTTGTTCTATATTCTACTCAAAAATAAAATAAATAAATAAGTAAAACTGATATACATTTTAAAAGATTTAGCTGACTCCGATTCGTAATGGTCATTAGTTACCCCAAGAATTAAAACTTCCTTTCTCCATATTATAAATTTTATTTATTTAATTACTATACAATATCGTTTCCGTGCGCATTTTCTGTTTTATAGGGTATTTAAAAATTAAAATATGGCACTCAAAAAATATGATTATGAAGTGGAAACTCTCACTTTTACGATTATTTTTCTTCTACATAGCTTTCGGTCGTCATCGTCAACGTCATTGTTGTTGCTCTTGTTGCTGTTGTGTTTTCTTTTGTTATTGTATCTTCTGTCCCATAATGATTAGACTTTCGCAGTCGCAGACGCGTCTCTGTTTCAGTTCAGCTAGAAAATAAGGCATAAAAGTCAATTTTATGCTCAGTTTTTGTTGCTGATTGGCCCGATCGCATCATGAAAGTTGTTGACTACGAACAGCCAAGAGGCTACTCTCGACCGATGTGTGATTTGGAGCAACACTAAATATCTCAATTAGAAGCTGTAATGGAAGGGCCAGAAATCATCTAATGTGGGTCACGCCTTTCTCTGTAATCGAGAATCGCATTAATCGCATTAATTTCAGGCGATGCGTGGCTCCCGATATGCGTCTGAAGGCTGGTCAGAGATAGAGGGAGATGGAGAGAGAGAGGGGCACGGGGCAGGCGGTGCTTCATTCATCCAACGAATGAAAAAAAACAACGTGCCCAACCCACCTGACAATTAATTAAATTCAAATTGTTGTTGCTGCGGTTTCGGTTACAGCTTCGCCTGCGGCTTTGCCCCAAGCAGCACGCGCTCCACGTCGCAGTCTGCATCAGACTTGAGGGGGGTTTTCGGAGTGGGGTATCGAAGAATCGTATTCGGTGACTGCGACGGTGACTTTGCCAGTGGCTTTGGCTATTTTTTATATAGTTAGTCATTTGTTGTTTTGGTTTTCAGCTTTGAGTTGTTGTGGTTGTTGTTGCTGCTGCTGCTGCATTGGCCTGGCCGTGTCTTGCTTTTTCAGTCAGTCATTTTTGAATTTCTACCATATCTGTGGGTATGCAGCCGGCCAAACGAGTTGGTTTCTGTTGCCACAGCAACAACGGCGGCTGAAGAAAGTGCTGGGACCGCTGCTCGACTTTGGACTGCTCTGGCTGTTAGCTGTTTATATCCGTTTTTGGGTTCGATTTATGCCATTTGATAAATCAAACAACGACACACAGACACACACGAAATCAAACCAAAGGCGTCCAACTATGCAGTTCATTCAGTTATATGCTTGCTGACCAAATCGATGCCAGACCCAAAATACATATATATACACACATTTGTATATTTATTTATATGTGTACACATGTGTGCTTGCGACTGCCGTAGGTGAGGCATAAAATAAATCGGTGAGATTATAAGAAAAATTTCACTTTCTCAATGCTTTACAGTTATTTATAAATATGGCATCTTTTTTTGTTGGTCTTTTTGGCCAACGGCCTCGCCCTAAGGATGAATAATGTAAACATTCGTTGTTGCCCCTGACATGACCTTAGGTGAAGGCGAAGGCATAAAATGTTGCGTGACAAACATGAAAATATATTTTTTCTTGTCTTTGTTTTTTTCTTTTTTTTGCAAAGTTGTAGCTTATTGATTATGAAATATTTGACATTTGTGTTAACCGACGAGACTGTCTGGCATTTAATGTATATTTATGTGCCGTCTATATTCAGCTGCTAATTAATGGAAAGCGCACACTTCTGCTGCGAAATCAGCGCACATTACGCATACGCCAAGTCGGCCTAATTACAACGCGTTGCATACATTATTTGTGGGCGCCTGCGGCCACACCTCCTGATGACATTGAGCGATGGCTGGGTCAATTGCATCCATCTCGCAGCTATATAAGACATATTGCACAGATAGCTTTTACTTTGGGACTGTGGGAGCGACTGTAATTGAGACTGAGAGGCTATCGTGGCCAAAATTTGATTTATGGCTCAAAGCTGGGGTCAGGTGTGCAATTTACAGCTGCTGAGCATACGACTTACACATATGTCTACATATATATACATATGTTTATAATCCATTAATAGCCCAGCAGCGCATGACGGCCTGAACATGCCTGCGAGTGTTGTTGAACATGAGCTCTTAGCCAAATACCTTTCAGCATACCAATTAAGCGCGGCAATAACAACAACAGCAACAGCGACAAATTGGGCAGCATTGGGCGCCTCAAAGTTCAGTTCGATCATGTGAATATACAGCTTAAGATATACTTACATGGGCGCTAGCTATTGAACCTGGGTTGGTCCGCAGTTCCTCCACCTCCAGCTCCCCCCCCCCCCAAACCTGCCCCTCTCGCTGAGCGTTTATATTTCTGCAGCGCGAAAAAAAACTTTCACTGAAGCTGATTTGAAGCGGACGTCGCGTCGTTGTCGCCGCTCCTGTCAAAAGGCCCGCTCATGTGCGCACTTCATGATGAGCGTCTAACGTCATCAGCGGCAACAGCAGCCGCGGCAGCATCTTGGCCGACAGCAAAAGCAAGAGCCATAAGCCATCAGACATAAGCCATAAGCCATAAGCCGCGCAATCGTGACGAAAAGCCATCAAGTGCCGCCTCAAAGTGCCCGGCTGGACATTGACACTTGTTTAGCGGCCATGCCGGACCGGACATGGCCAAGCTGCCCACCACTCCGCCTACCCCCTTTGCATATACCGTGTAAACACTGTACTTTCATTTGGCAAACGTGTATTTGCAGTTGTGTTATGCAGAGATTGAGAGATGTTCCTGGAAAATCGTGGAAAGAGCCATGCGGACAATAGGCCCACATCGAAAGATAGCGGTTCATTAACTTGGCCCAAGCTAAAGGCTTAATTATCATTTTTAATTGGACACATTGCAACAGCTGAAACACACACACACACACATGCTCTAGTTGGCTACCCGGCCAACAGTTTCGGCAGGCCAACCGGAAACACCGTTTGATCAATCGGAGTCGACTGTTTGATCGTATTTGATCAGCAGCGCGGCTGACCGCTTGTTCATTATTCGTTTGGAAGTTTCTGACCGAAATACCATTGAAAGCAAAAGAAGAAAGTTGAACAATGGCTCAGCGGCATGCCGACTAGAATTTGCCCGCTCTTCATGATTATTAACTTAATTTAGTTAGTTGGCCTTTTATTTCACTTAATTTAATTAACAGCGTTGTTTAAAGTTTCAATAAAAATATCAACTAAAAGCTGCGCAAGGTAAAAACACGAAGAAGCAGAGACGGCAGCAGAAGCAGACGGAGACAGCGCTTAAAAAATTTCACTTTAAAGAATGCAGTGGGGCAAACGCTCAGCATCCGGCCAGGGTCCGGTCCAGGGCAATTTTAAGCAGTGCGCAAAAGGTTGCCCCCCGAGGCCGCGTATGCTGCATTATTTATGATGCAAAGTGGGGCGCAGCACCAGGGGCAGCGAGCAGCGGCAGCGGCAGCGGCAGCATCAAGGGCGTTGCTGCTGCAATTGCGTGAAAGTCGCGGAAGCTGTCAAAGCCCCAAGTTTCGACGTTATCCTCAAAAATAAAACGAAGAAGAAGATGGAGATGGAGAAGAAGACAAATGGAAATTGCCGAACGAAAAAAGAGTACAGAAAAAGCGAAAGGGCCGGGCACACGTGCGCCACGGCTAAGATCGGGCCATAAAACTGCAATTTTGGCAAGTTTCTCAAGCCTCGCAGAAACCCTTTCTCTTTCGAAAGAAAGCGCTTTTGGTCGGGGGTACGGGTTCGGGCCGGCCGTGTGAATTGCCAAAAAAACAGCCGAAAAACAGCTGAAAAAAGTAAAAATAAACTGGCAGCAGAAAGAAGTAAATCCAGCAAGTAACTGCAGTCGCGTTGGGCCACAAACAGTTTTTCACAGATGTATTATATAACCGTGCTCTGAGAGAGTTTTGCTTTCCTCGACATGTGTTGCGCCATCATCTTTACACTTGGCCATCAATTATTCAATCTTATGCGCTGAGTGACTAACCCCACTAGCTTACATAAAGATCATAATAATCATAAAAAAAGCACACTCAACTAATAATTTATTGAATAAATGCTGCAATCAAAATTGTCGCCTGCCAGAGGCCGTGCGTTGTCTGTTAACGCTTTTGTCTCGACCGGGCTAGCTGTAAATGTCGATTATGTCCGTTGTATTAGATAATAGTTTAATGTGCACCATATGCGTATCTCTATCTATAACTGTAACTGTATCTGTATCTGTAGCTGTGACTCTTCTCGCTGAGGCTGCATATTAGTGAGGCATCAGCATGGAAAGTGAAAGTGTTGCCTCGATTTGTATTCGTGCATTTTTAATTTGTATCTTAAAGTCGACAACTCAACCCGTTGCCGGGCGTTGCTAAAATGTTGAAATATTTATGCTAATGGCTGTGGCAGGTTTGGTGACCAAACGATTACAGCAGCAACTGCTAATTTCTTATGTGGCATGCCACCAGGTGTTGTGGTATTGTGTGTGGGTCTGACCTCGCGGCCTGTGTGGCATTTGTACGAGGCAAAAAGCAAAACTACAGATACATTTATATATATGTATATAATCATATATATATATTTATAGTAGGAGATTAAGAGTGCGCTTGCAATCTCGTTTCTCTTGGCTTCATTACTTTGTTATCACATTTGCATAGATACAAATCTAAATACCTTTAACCACATACACACATTTCCATAAGATACCAAACTATTTTATATAATTAATTCAGTTAAAAGTAGCATTTATTTAGTTTAGACATTTATCTTAAACCATTAATATCACCAACTAGATCTTGACTTAGATTTACAGAACTTTCAAAATTCTGCATTTTATCTAGAGCAGCAAATATATAATTTTAAAAATTTTAAAACCCATATAAAATGATTTTGCTTATTATATTCTTTATATTTCATTTAGTTTATTAAAGAAACTTGTCTCATGTTATAAGAACCACAATGCTAGATAAGTTTTTAATTATTATTAAAATAAATTTTTTCCTTATTCACTTTTATTTATTTTTTAGATAAATAAATATAATTTTATACTTTTGTTTAATTTAATTGTAAAAAATTAAAATAAAATAGTTAAGAAGGTCGAAATTTGTGTTATAATTTTCATTAATATCTTCATTTTATATCTTTTGTTAAGTGGTTAAATTTATATAAAAGATATAGTTACTGTCTAAAAAATAATATTTGTATTATATTTTTAATTTATTTATTTACATATTAATATTAATTTATAAAACACTGTATTGTTGTTATCCAAATTAATTTAACTTATTTAAGAAACACTTAGGACTTATACAATTTATTTCTTATGTACACCATTTTCAAGAGCATAGAAACTTCGTTGTCATCTGTGCGACTTTTGTGGGCCGCCTAGAAAAGCGCCGCCCACTTGAATGCCGGCTATAAGTTCAAAATTAAGCCATTAAGTGGCAGTTGGCAATTGCAGTTTGCTTAGCGTTTTCACTCTGATATGGAACTGCTGTGGCATCAACTGCAGCATTGGCATGGCCGGCAACTGCAACTGCAACTGCAGCAGCGACATCATTGTTGTTTGCTGCAGCACCCACTGCACAAGTGCTTGGGCCACACACTTACACACACACACACACACCCAGTCAGTCAATCATTCATTCATTTATTCATTCATGCAGTTTTGTTAGCTTACATTTTCAAGTTGCAAAGTTGCACGCGCTTCGGTCACAAGGCGGTGAATGTTGTCTACGAAAAAGGAAAATTAACGTTGAACTTTCTTTTTTGCTGCAGCAACAACAACAATAATATAAATAAAATATGTACTCCGCTTGATGATGCTGTTGTTGTTGTTGCCGCTGCTGCTGCGGCTTCATATGTATATTCACATTTGGCTTTTATGGTCGCACAGTTAAAACTCGTTGAACTGTTATGAATTTTACTTTTGGTTTTCAAAAAGCAAAACCAAATAAACCTGTTGACGGCCCGCCCGGACCGCAACAATAGAACAAGAAGCACTCGGCGCTCCAAATCCCGCGCGCTGCTGCACTCTCCTCTCAATCTGGAGCCGCGGCCAATGCAGTGAAAGTGTCGTTTCTCATCTTTTCTGCACAATAAAGCAACAACAGCAAAATGAAGACAATTTAAAAAACGCTGAAAAAACCAAAAGTTAATTAAATGTCAAATAATTTAGCATTCAACTGCGTTCGATGGCCCCTCGCTGATTTGCATCCCTATGCCACAGGCCGCAGGCTGCACTCACGCAATGCGTGTAATCCCCACCTGCCCCGCTCACCTACCACCTACCCTTGCCACATGCAACATGCATATGAAATTGGCTTTCACTGATGCTGCTGCTGCTGCTGATGCTGCTGCTGCCGCTGCGTTGGCTGATCTGGAAAAGTGTTTTCACACCATTTGGCGGGCTTTTGTTGCGCCCACTTTATATGCGCATTTTCATTGCGGCTTCCATTGCATTTTCACACATTCATAATACCTTAATTAAGCATATTCAACACTTTGTTGCATCCTTCGGCTCAACTCTCTTTTTCCTGATGACTTTCATTTATTCAGCTCGCCAGCCTGCCCCGTCCTGGCCCCGTCTATTTGCGCACTTTTACTTGTCGCATCTATCTAAGCCACACCGACTACTGGCTAACAGCCACCGGCTGTTGGCAATTGGCTTTTGGCCGCCGGCTACTGGTCAATATGTGTTTGCCCAGCGGACTTTCGGCACACTTTGCCTGGCAGCGGCGAGTCAATAACTCAGCGGGCAGCACCGCCAGCTGTTTGTTTTGGCCATTTCTGTGTTTGACAACGCACCAAATATGCGCATAAATTTATGCAGCGATCTGAGGCGTCAACAGCAGGGGCAGAGAGGGCAGCAAAGGGCGCACAACGGTTAGCTGCATGCCACAGAGAAGTGTCGCAACTTTCCCTTTTTGAATGGCTGCGATCGGGGTTATGATTATTCGAATACCGATGGCTTATTCTTTATGGCCGCTTGTTTATTGGCCTGGCCCACATATAGACAGCTCGTTAGCTGTCTTTTATGTAACACAAATTCTAATGGGAACACACGAACACGAACGTGACGATTAGGCCGTGACAAGTGAACCAGTGACCAGTGAACAGTGACCGGTGACCGGTGACCGCAGGCAGCAGCTGCACCTGCCAGCCAACACGTTAACACGCATGCCACGCGGCTTGTGGCATGCGGCTCTGATTGATACGCGAAGGCGCATTGCGAAATGCGAAAGGGAAATGCCTTTTACTCTAAGCAGGGCCATTAAAGCGATTTCAATTTCAATTTAAAAACAATTAAGATTACGATTGGGTGTTTTTTGGTAAAAGTCAGCAAAGTTCCCACAGTGCAGCAGACTCCAGACGCGAGACGCCGCCCCGGTCTCCTGGCCAGCTTCAGCTGATTTTGACAATGTTACATGAACTTCAAGCGAAAGCAGCGCAGCGAACAGCGAGCATAAGGCCAACAAATTACAGTAACAATGCTTTTCCAAGCCGTGGCCAGGCGAGGCAAGCCGACGACGCGACGTTGCCGTTGGCTGCCAAAACGAAAGACTTAAGCGAGAAACTTGCACGACCAGTTCTTGGCCGAGCAGAAATGCTTTCGTTCGTCGCTGCTCGGCAACGGCGGCAGCAGAGAGAGATGAGCACACCGCCTATATAAATTGTGCTGGGCATTGGGAAATTGTATCATTTCATCCTAACCCGTCAAAGCAGCAACACAGCAGCCAGCAGCGTTGTGTGGCAAGAAGTGCAAGACTCAAAGTTGAAAAGAGAAAGTGCGTTTGTCGATTTGTGTGCGGTACAAAAGCCAAAAAGTGTGCACAGCCCTAAAAGGACTATACAACAACAACAACAACAAGTGAATTAACAACAAACAACAACAATAAAAATGGCAAACAATAAAATTGTTTTCGGTGTCTTGTGTTTGGTGACGCTGTCCGCTGCACTCCCCGCTGAGGAAACGCGCGGCCACGCCCGCAACGCCATCGGCGGCGACAATGACATTATGGATAGCATCTATAGCGATTGCCTGCGCAAGGATTCGGTGTCGTGCGTCAAGTACAAGCTGTTCAACTTTGTCGACAAGGTGCTGGGCGCCCGCGATCAGTTCGCCCTCACCGAGGGCGTCACCGTCGTCCGCTCGCCGGATGCGCCCGTCCAGGAGGCGGCCCGTTCCATCTCTGGCGATGAGTCGTTCGAATCGCTGGCACTCAATCGCATCAGCAGCTTCCTCAACTCGCACACCATCAAGGTGGAGCTGAAGGGCGCCGACATCGTTCAAGCCGTGAGCTCCACTGGACGCGCCCTCGAGGATGCCTCCGAGTCGCTGTTCGGCAGCAACGATCCCAATGCGCCCGAGGAGAGCCGTGGCAAGAAGAAGAAGGCCGCCAAAATCTTGGGCCCCATTCTCGCCCTGGTCGCCCTGAAGGCCGCCGCCCTGCTGCCCCTGCTGCTCGGCGCCATCGCTCTGATTGCCGGCAAGGCCCTGCTCATCGGTAAGATCGCCCTGGTGCTGTCGGCCGTCATTGGGCTGAAGAAGCTGCTGTCGCAGGAGAAGCACGTCACCTACGAAGTGGTCGCCCATCCCCATCACAGCAGCAGCCACTCGGTCAGCCATGGCGACTCCTACGGCAGCGGCTACAGCGCCGATGCGGGCGCCTCCTCGGCCTCGTACGGCAGCAGCGGTCACGGTGGCTGGGGACGCTCCATTGATGCCCAGGATCTGGCCTACGGTGCCCAGAAGCCACAGGCTTAAGTGAAGTCAAACAGTCAAAGAACCACATGAACCACATGAACCACAACAATCACACGAACCACAACCAACCACTGACTTGAGCGACGCCGCTCGCACACAGACTCTTGAAGAGGAACACATAATATTTATTGTTCGTTTTAATTAATTTATTAATATAATTTATTTTATTTATTTTTTTCACACGACAAAGAAAAGCGCAAAGCAACGCACACAAAAAACGGAAACTAAGCGAAAAACACACAAAAAAGTTAATCATTTTTAAAACAATTTGTTAAACGACATCATAGCGAAAAGAGAGGATGCAGAATGCAAAGAAAGAAGAAGAAGAAGCCAGGCTTGTAATGCTGAGTGTGCGTGCATTTAGTTGCTTTACATACATGCATACAAACATACCATACACACATAGATACACACGTGTATCCGTAACTTATAAAGCTAAAATTAAGTTTGTAAAAAAGAAAAAAGCACAAAGCGAGAGTTAATGTCGGTACCTTATGCAAAACGTTTCAAATACTCATAAGCCCAGGCGGCGACTCTGAGCAGCGTCCAGCCTTAGGTCTAAGCTCGCACCAGGAACACACATACACACACACACTCTATCTATAACTATCGCTGTTTCTCTCTAATGCACACATGCTGTCGCACAGTCTCTGAGTCATACATTCTCTGTAGCTCGTTCATAACTCTCTCTCATTCTCTCTCTCTCTCTCTCTGTCTGTCTCTGTTCATCTCAGCTGTCACTATCACTATCTACACTATTACACTATCCATCTAGAGACTATACCAAAACTTTGTTGGTTGCCATGCAACTGTTTGCAACGTACAAATGTTGAACTATCTAATTAATGCTATGTTCTACACTACTCTACGCTACACTACTCTACGTAACTGTACATTACACTACGCACTCTGCAACTACTCTACTCTACTTTACTCTACTCTACTCTATCCTGTACTCTTTACATGCAATTCTAGTCTTATATTACAACAACAACAGCTACAACAACAACTACAGCAACTAGCTTTAACAACTAGCTCTTACCTCTATCATCAGTATCTTTCACACACGAAAACTATCCTAACTATCCCATCTATGTATCTTTATTTCGAGTCATAGTTTTGGTCATAAATACGCCATAACTTGCCATAGTTTTCCTGCCTCATGCACACAAAACTAAACTCATTGTCGAACTCGGCTAATCTTATAACAAAAAAACTTTTCCAATTTTCACTCAAAATCTTTCAACTTTCTCATTTCTTTTTGCACCTTCATCTCTTCTATATACATATATCTCTATTTCCTTTCTCTCTTCAACTACATCTCTTGCTATCTCTAACGCTGCTGTTCTCTCTCTCACGCTCTCTCTCTATCTATCTCTGACTCTGCCTTTATGCAACTGTCACTTTCTAACGCTCTGAATTTCAAGCACACGCACGTACGTTCTCCTTAACCATAGTTCACTGTAGGCATTTCTTATATTTTTGTTACTCATTACATATTGTACTCTACGTTTATCAGCGACTTGGGCCGTTTGCCCAGTTGCCAGCGTTCGCTTTTTGCATTTTGCTTTAAACTTATTTTTAATCGGTTTTAAAAATATTTGTTTAAATCATTTGAAAGCACGCTGGTCGCAAGCGCCAAGTCGCCAGCTGATTGTCAACTTTAATTTAAATACATAAAATATATATATTAGGCAGAATCGTACGGCACTTTCACATAAGAGAACCACGGTGAAAAGCATAGAAACTGCAGAATTGGGCAACACACCAAGTAGTAGAAGAAAAGAAGAAGATGAAGCAGAAGAAACATAAATCACAAATATCACACACAAAGAATGTAAATCTCTATAAACACAGCATATTTTCTCTGTCATAAATGCATGTCATTAAAAAATGAAGAAAATCAATAAGTACAAAAAAATACACAAAAAAAAGATGAAATAAAATAAACTTGAACATAAAACAAGCAAGGAATAAATAAAAATCAATGAAAAATCCAACTATGACTTTACATATACACAAATATATTCTTTATGGCTAACAGGTGAAAGCGAAACGTATAGCTAAAAAAATGTGAATAAAATTTGCCTGAAGCTCGACTTTATGGTTATGCATATATTGCCCGACGGAGATCAGGTCTTGGCGGCCGATGACAGGTCCATCTTTGGCAAGAATGCGAGAGGAGTGCTTTCATTTGAAGTGAAATTGATTTGCGACCCAGTTGCCTAAGCGAATTTTAAAGACTCTGCCGTTAAGAGGTATAAGTAATTATGACTCTAGCCAAGGCAGCTAGCCGAAGACAAGGCAAGACAAGACAAAACCAAACAACAACAAAAATGTGGCCGAAAGTGTGCCCGCCGGCTACCGTTGCCGTGGCCAAAACTGTCGGCAACAGACAGTGAAAGTAAACAGTTAGGAAACAGCAACAACAACGACAAACAGTAAATGCATTGAAAACGTGTAGTGAAAAGCCGTCGAAATACCAGCTTATGGCCATGGTCAAAACGTTTTTGGGTGCCTAGCGCATGCTTCATAAGGGGTGGGGGGTGTATAGGTGAGCGGCCGCTGAGCCAAGTTAATGCGCATTGTTGTTAACAACTCATTCGAGCAGCTCGGCGGCTGCTTAGGCAAACTGTTGACCATTGACCAAACACTTCTAAAGACCAAAAATCAGCATAAAAAGTCTTTAAAAACTGGGCAAGTATGTGACACCGAATGGCCAGGCAAAAACAAAAGCCACAGCAACAGAAACAACAACAGCTACCTGAGCTAAAAAAACAAAAGACGACTTAATTGTGTCACGTGAGCATCATCATTAGAATGTGCCAAGTCGCTGAGGAAATGTCATTTTGTAGGCCTTAAAGTGCGGTCAACCTATATTTCACTTTATGTGGGAAATTCGTTGGAACTTAAAGGTAAAGGTACGTTTGACCTTATGCTGTTTGCTTCCTACTTCATTTGAACTAACGCCTTGGGTACTTTTTATACCCAGGACTTGATAAATTGGTTACGAAGGTGTAAAGTTGTTGAAATGTATGAATGGACATATATATTTATCCACATATTTATTTATTATAATAATTATTCTATAAATAAATATTATATATTATTTTTCTATTTGTTCTAGATTTTAAGTTTTTTAAATTTTTCATAATTATATGTCTTCATCTATATCTATATACATATTTCATACATTGTTAATTATTATAATTTTCTTCAATAATTGTTTTATCATGTAATTTATTATTATTCTTTATCAAAATCTAAGTTAAAGTCAACATATTTATATATATCTTAATACAGGGTATCTCATAGAAGATCATTCCTACCGCCTTTTAGCTTGTTTGTCCTCTGGGTTTCTTTCATTTTCTTAAATTATTTTTACGGTTTTCCTGGTAAATCTCCCCCTAGCTTAGTTTTCTTTTAACCTTGAACTTTCATTGCCTTTGAATATGCAAGCTTCCTAATTGATTTCTTTCACTTACATTTTGTCCCTTTTCCATTTTTTATTTTTTAACTGCTTGAGCCTTTGAGCCTTTGAGCCTTTGAGTCGTTGTATATTTAGCTAATGGGAGATGTTCCTTTCGTATATTGGATCAGCGCGGGGTGTTAAATGGCGCTTTCCACTTTCATTGGTCGGCCAGTCGGCTATTTGAGCTATTTTAAATTGAATTTCGTTGTCTTATGCAAATCGAAGGCCCCAAAAAATGAAAGCCTGCCCATGTGATTTGGAGCGAATTACCGTTGTGGCTAAAGAGTGCCGCTAGAGAAATGTGGATTGGCTGCAGCTGTGGCTGTGTCTTTGGCCGTGGCTGTTGTTGAAAGAAAAACTGGTGCAGGCATTGCTATCAACATCGTTGGCTACCAATTTCACATTCTGAAAACCAGATAAAAAGCCACAAAATTTGCAATAATTCATAAGCCGGCAGCGAATTGCGCACACACGCTCCAATGAGAGAGATAATTCAGGTCTGCAGTATCGCCAGTGTTGGGAATCGTGCAATGGCTGCAATGTGCACAGCACTACTGCTGCCCAATTTGGCAGCAATTTCACTGTCAACGGACCTCGAGCTGAACCAATTTGGATGCCTGCAAGGGCGTCGGCGACGTTGCATGCGCAGAATGCTGAACGAAATGAAAACGAGTTTGGCTCTCGCTCAGAAAGCGGGTCACCAGAACAAAGCCAACAACAACAACAGCGACAGCAACAGCAACTGCAACGTTTGCATAGGCCAAAAGACAACCTGATCGGGCCGGCCTTGCACTGCACCTCGCTTTCCAACATACAAAAATCACCTGTTTGCCTTAAATATATTAAGCTTTTGCTGGTTGTCATCATTTTCCACTCGAACAAGTTTTCCCACACTCGAAAAACACGCACCGCATTATGATTACAGTAATTTTTATGGCTATTGTTGCTGTTGTTGTTGTGGCCGCCTGTGCATGGAAGCGTTAAGTTTGCTAAGCGCCTCCGTGAGCAGTTACGATTATTGGTTATGATTAATTGAAAGTTAATTGGGCACGCGAGTCGCATTCAAAGCACTAAAGAAACAGTTTAATAACACAGCCCAGATGATTTAACGGTTGATTTATGGCACCAACGACGAGTACTCGTGTTATTTATCGCTCACTTCAAGCCGTACAACTCACTTCTCAGTTAGTTAATAACAATTGTACATAATTGATGAGCTGTAATTTCTACAACGGGCGCTTGGTCGGTGCCGCTTCAATAAATATTTATGTTCCTGGATATTTGAAAACCTTGTCTCTGGGGTTTTATTTGCTTATTACAAAAGCATGAAAATCGGAAAACTGTAACCAAACATGAGTGAAATTTTCTTACAAACTTCCATAATTTTTTCAAAAGTTGTCTAATTTTTTTGGGGGCTCCATTTTTAAAATGTTATAAAATTTCATATATAAACTTTCCAGATACTTAGTAAATGCATTTCCCAGGCTTCGAACTGCCATTACTTTGTTAAAACTAAGTCAACATTTATGTATGATGGCAATTTTGTTTGTTTCTATATCTTGATTCTATAGATTAAAATTAAAATTATGAATTATTGCAGTTTTCCAAAACAAGAAAATTTTAATTTTTGTTATGAGCATATGAGTCTTTTTAAATTTAGTATAACACATTATTGTTTTTTTTTTATCATTTTCCACAATATGAAAGCTTTCACCAGCTTTCGTTAAGCGTGAGCAAGTTCGTGTCTTAACTCTTTCGTTTAGTTATTGCATTTCAAAGCCGAGAGCTCTTTTCTGTCTGAGCTGCAAAGTATGCAACATATATATATTTTTTAAATGCAACGACAGTTTGAAAGTTGAAATACGTTAATTATTAAATTAATAAAAAAATTAAGATATTGAATAATGATATTTAACCAAAATAAAAAGTCTTGAATGTTTCGGCCTAAAATATAAAATCATAAAGCTTTTACGCTGAAAAATTGGAAAATATAACCTTTAGTTGGATATAAATATTATCAATAATCTATATATAAATGAATAAGTCAAATTCAAAACTTGTGAATTGTCTTATCTTAAATTTGAAAGCACTTGTTGTTACTGTGCGAGTGTTTGCTGTACTACAAAGTCGAACTCTGCCACACTTGTGTTTATAAAAAGAAAAGTTAGGATTTGTGGGGCGACAGTGAATCTGTGATTTAAAAAAACCGAAAAACGGTCGAGTTTCGGTCTACTAAGCAATGCCAAGAGAGTAGTTGCCACAAAACAAACACACACATGCAAAAATAGTTTGGGATGAGACGCTGCACCCAATGCCAATGCCATTGGCATGTGGCTGCTTGCTTGAAGGCAGCTAGCTGCTGGCTTGCGGCTTGCGGCATGTGGCATGTGGCAAGTGGCAGTCACGCACGCCGCAGCTCGCTCTGTTTTACATGCGCATGAAAACTCAATAGCT
Organism: Drosophila robusta; assembly: GCA_035043565.1. Classification (NCBI taxonomy): domain Eukaryota; kingdom Metazoa; phylum Arthropoda; class Insecta; order Diptera; family Drosophilidae; genus Drosophila; species Drosophila robusta. The sequence goes on from JAWNMW010000235.1 coordinate 6,738,739, forward strand.
TAGAACGCGCTGCAAGTTGTGTTTTAATTACAAATGAAATTGCAACAGAGCTGCTGCTGCTGCAGCTATTTTCGGTTGCTTTCGCAGCGAAATCACGAAAGCGCAGCTTCGGTAGCCTCTGGCCACAGCCTTGCCAGCCAGTCCGACTAATTGGCGTGATATTTAGACTAAAACAAAATGTGTTTTATTTTTCTTTTTTTTTTTTGTTGCATTTTCTTGAGTTTTTTCAATCTCAGCTGCCGCTTGACATGCACCCAAACGCAATTAGCCGTCAAGCATCGGGCAGGCGGTATAAAATGCATACAATGCGCTTTCCAGCACTCAGTTGATAATCTTAAGTGTAGCGCCCAGCAACTGCTTTGCCGTCACTCAGCAGCCAGGATAGCCGAAAGGAACTAAACGCACACCCACGCACACACACGTATACATACACCTACGCCCACACAGACACACACAGCCATGATCAAGTACGTGTGGCACGTGGCGGCGCTGTTGATTATCTTCTGCTGGCTGCCAGCGTCCAGTGCGCGCACCGCCAGCTATCATCACATCAATGGATTGGGCTTGGATCAGCCGGCGCAGCTGCCGCAGAAGACACAGCAGACACAGCAGACGCCAGCACAGTCGGCCAGTTCGGGGACCAGTTCGACGGGCTTGTGGAAGGACCTCTCCCTGGTCTATCGCATCTATCAGCAGTGCACGGGCGAGAATCTGTCCGTGTGCCTCAAGGTCAAGCTGCTGACCGGGCTGGAGAAGGCCTTTCGCACGGCCAAAACGTTGACGCTCTTCGAGGGCATTCAGTTTGTGGGCGGCGCGGAAGAGGGGCAGAGGCGCGCACAGCTGCCGCCCATCACGGAGCAGGACATTGAGGCGGTGCTGCCGCGCGGCCTCGACGCCAAGGAGCAGATACTGAACAGCATGATCATGAAGCGCGTCAGCAGCTTCCTGCAGGATCACACGTTACAGGTGAGTGTGCGACTAGGCAACTTGGCCTTGCGACCGCTATTAAATGAGGCTCTGCGAAACAGGTGAAGTTCCCGGCTGCGGACAACGGCTCGGTGGAGGGCCGCAAGAAGAAGGATAAGAAGGGCAGCGGCGCCTACATAATGATACCCCTGCTGCTCGGCGGCACCTTTGTCCCCATCGCATACGGCGCCCTGGCGATGCTCGCGGGCAAGGCGCTGATTGTGTCCAAGCTGGCGCTGGTGCTGGCCTCCATAATTGGCATCAAGAAGCTGCTTAGCGGCGGCGGCGGCGGCAAGGAGTCCTCGCATGAGGTGGTCGTCTCCTCCGGCGGTCACTCGGGCTGGGGACGCGACCTCGACATGGCCTACAGCGGCTGGAAGCCGGCCAAGGAAACAGCGGGCAGCGCCAAGAGCCTGTAAGGCCAGCCAGCGCAGTTGGCATTTGCATTTGAGGCAGAGGGATGGATTGCGAGACGCGGAGAGATGGAGTAAACCAAAGAAACGATTGCCGCATGAATTGTCTGAATATATCAATAATGTTTAGCTTAATTCGATTATCTCTATATATATACATATATTTACATATCTATGTTTAACGAACTAAATGTGTGTGTTAGGCCTAAGTAAGCGTTAATTAAATGTAGTACACAATTTTTGCTTAAAACTCGCCCACTTCAATCGCCGACGACGACCACGCCCCGGCAACGTCTGCTGAATTCATGATAACAATTTCAAAAGTGCTTACGTGCGTGCTAAAAAAAAAACGGAAAAAAACGTTGAAGACGACTTCGCTTTCTACCAGAAAAATGGAAATAAAAAAGTACGAGCACATTTATTATTTGGCCGTGCACAGAGTCTGCCAAGTCCAATGCAATATTCATAGATCAAATATGCTCGAGCGTCTCTCACTTGCTTCAATTGTTGTTGCCATTGTGGTTGGCCCTGTTGTCATCGTTGCTGTCGTTTCTTAAGGTATGCGACATTTTCACTTTTGCACTCTGCACGAAATATTAATGAGCTGTTGCTGCTGGTCAGCGGCAATACCAGGTAGAACATTGAACCTATTCAAAATATAGAAAAATGCCCGCTTGACTTTATTTAAATGCGTTTCCCACGCCTAATCAAATGTTAGTTACGGCCGCCCTTTACTTTAATTGTTGACGTCATCATTTCGGCCTGGCCAACACTTTCATTAATTGAAAATTACTCAAGCACAACGCAACAAGAGCTACCCGGAATTTGCCAGCGACAGTCACGCAGCAAGGGAGGGGAGGGGGAGGGGAGGGGAGGGCAGGAGTAGTAGGTGTAGGCAAGTTCGGAATGAAAGTGAAACTTTCAAAAAGGTGTCAATTTGGTAGATGCCACTGAAATAGGGTGGGGCTCAACGCAGGAATAGCTCAGGCCAAATGAAAGCGGCGAATTTTAGGCTTGATGTCAGCAGTATTAATGGACGAAGACGAAAAAGAGCAGCAGAAATAGTCGGCGTAAAGAGTTACACTAATAAAGGTGGGGCAGCGGCAATCAGAGCACAGGATGCTGCTCAGTCCATTTCCTGCTCAAGTTTATTTTGAAGACAACCTTGGAAAATACCTTAAATATTTTAACAACTTTCCCAAAGGAATATGCTAAGCTTAAGCTTTTGAATGGCGTTTCTCTAAATCTCTAGACTGAGCGGCCACAAAAACAGCGCATTACATAATATAAAATAAAAAACGAAAAAACTGTTTCACTTTCATTGCGTTGACGTGCAGGTAAAATAATTGCCCAGATCTTAAGTAGCCCGCTAACAGCTTGAGTCGACTGACACATGCCCTACACACGCCACACACATGCACAGAGAAGTGTGGGCACCTTCGCCATAAACACCCACTGAATGCTGATCAACACTCAAGTCACGTCACACGCACATCCATCTAAATACACGTGCAAGGCATTTGCATATCCCATCAGCAGCAGCCACAACAGCAACAACTTAAACACCTTTTGGCTCATCAACTATATGGTGTTTAGGCTAAGCAGATAATCAGCTACAAAAAATTTGGCTTGCTTTGCATCTTGAATCGAGTTTAAGTAGCGTGCAAATCTCGACATTCATCGCTTTCTTTCAGGTACTTGGCTAATGCGTAAATTACACAAAAAACGAACAAAATAAACGAGCGAGAAAGCGCTAGTGGAAGCTTGATCGACAGGAGCATACCCTATAGCAAGTTCAAGTTTTCTTTTCGTATTCTTGAATTGTAAATTTATTATATTGGTATGAAAGATGTATTCAAAAAATGCAGTTAAAATGTTAAACGATATATTTTATTGATTTATTTAGATATTTTTAAGACATTAAACCAAACGTGAAAGAAAATGAAATATTTGTTAGTTGTGTTAGAACAGCTAAGCGCCTACTCAGCTAGTTACCAAATAAATAGAAATATATTTACAATGGTAATAATAAACAACAAATTATTTTATTAATTAAACTAATTTATAGTTTATTATATCACCTTTATTAAATGTTCTGGATGAAAATATTACAACAATTTTAATGGTCCACCCTGATCTGAGATCTGGCTGAAATGTTTTGAAAAAACATTGTAAGTCGTTAAGAGGGGTAGACTCGAGCAGATAAGTAATTGCTAAATTATTCTTTAGCACATTAAACAAATAATGCACGGATAAAGACTTGCCGAATAATTCGTTATAGTATAATAATGTAAGTATATATTTTATTAGCTTATAAATGTGAGAACATTTTCGTTTTGGTAGTTAGTTGGCATATATGGACTCCAAGATCGAAGCAAGATCGTAACTGTAATAGCAATTTTTACATAGACAGGGTATATCGGACGACGTGTTAGAAATTAAAAAAACAAATCATATTAGCGTTAAAAAGAAAAAATTAAGGCAACATAATGTTGGTAAAGATTTTATTTGATATGAAACTCTCGTGTCGAGTCGCTGTGCAAATGTCAGCGATTGGCATACAAAACTGCAGATATATATATAGATGTGTTAACGTGCGAGTGCTTGAGTGTGTGAAGTCGTATATGTGGTGGAGATACATTATGGGGCTATAAGTGAGATGGAGAAAAACAAATACATAAATAAAAAGCAAAATTAAAGTGAAATTTTTTATCCATGCCGCCTGCAAACTAGTTAATTTTCTATTTTACTCCAATTTGAGGCGATGCCCGTTGCCGATGTTGCTTTCGATGCGATCGTAAGTAGGCACCGCCGTGTGCCAAGATGTGGTTAGCTGTGCTTAGCTGCGGTTAGCTGTTAGCTGTGCTGTTTGATTAGCCGGAGCAGCACCAAGTCACGTGTCTGCAATTTCTAATGGTTCGATCAGTCGAGCGTCTCAGCACGCACAGCTTAGCACTTTCTGCAATTGGCCATTGTGGTTCTCACCCACCGGAAAGTGTGCCAAATGCAGGCGCCTCTTGTCAAATTGCCTCAATGCGAAATTTCGAGCTGTCAAATTAATGCCCGCAAATCTGTTGAAAACAATTTAGCGACCACACATGTCAGCCACTACCTTTTGGGTGGGTGTGTGTGTAAGTGCAAATAGTTAAGTGCTGCTTGAGTGTTTGTCTGTCGGCAAAAACAACAACAGCCGCAGCAGACGCTAACAAGCCACGGCCAATACGGCAGCGCAGCCAGCGCCAGCGCCAGCGCCAACGGCGACGGCGACAGCGCAGCTGCTGCCGCCGCTCCGCACGCACACAGGCAGGTCTGGGCCAGGCCAAGCCGGGCCAAGACGCGTCGCGTTGCATTAAGAGCCGCAACCGATGCGCTTCGTCGTTGTCGCTGTGGTTGTGGTCGTCTTCGTCGTAGTCGACGTCGCTTCGCCAGGTTGTTTATTTAAATTCTAAGCTCGGCTACTGTTTGAGTCGATGGAGCAGGTCGTGCGGTGTGTGTGTGAGTGTGTGCGTGTGTGTGTTGGGGATGCGGCTAGCGGGCCATTCGCGTCGTGTGTTGCGGCGTCAACGTCGCCGTCGCCGTCGTCGTCGTCGTCAGCGGCTGCGCTGCTGGCCGGGAATAAAACTCGATCCGCGTGCGTCTTCTAGCCACAGTTTACGGATTGCCTTCTGACCGACAGATCGAACGAGCCAATCGAGCGCAGTGCACTCAATCAAACTGTACAGCTGTGACTACCCTACAAGGCACGCGACCCAAAAGGATACAACAAAGAAAAACCAAATCAAATAGTGTCAAGTGTGTCAAGTGTTGTGCACCCCACTCAATAACCAAAAAGCCCCCGACTTGTGTACAAAACGCTAACATGTTCAAATTCGTGTGCCTGTTCGCGCTGCTCGCTTCAACGGCGACGGCAGCCTCCTCCGAGGCCGACAGCCTGCTGACCAGCACCCTCAGAATGGTCAAGGATTGCGGCGAGCGCTCCATGGTGTTGTGCATGAAGGTAAAGAGAACGCTGTCCACTGCTCGCGGCCTGATTGGGCGATTAGCTAATCGAAACATACTCACACTCACACACACACACACACTCATTTCAAACAGGAACGCGCCCTCCACTACTTCGACACGGAGAACGGCGACGTGCGGCTAACCGAGGGCATTTCCCTGGTCAAGACCGATGAGATTCCAGTGGGACGTGCGCTGAACGACGTGGCGCTGCCGGAGGAGGCGGAGGCGCGCGAGAGTGAGGTCGACTCGCTGCTGGTGGAGCGTGTGGCACGCTTCTTCGGCACGCACACGCTGCAGTTCAAGGTGCCCAAGGACTCCATACAGGATATGCAGCGCGCCCTCGAGGAATGTGAGTTCTGATTGAGTTTTGATTGATTTGCACAAAACAAAAAACAAAAACCAAGAAGAAAACTCCACGCCAGACGCACTCTGCATTCTTCAGCGCCGAGCTGATAGATGGAGAACTGGCTGATGTGGTTCTGCTTACTGGTTCTGGCCAATGCTGCCAATTTGGGTTAGTGGTGCAATTATCGCTGGCCAGCCGCAGTGGCAGCGGCAACAAGGTGGCCACAATGTGGCAACAATGTTGGCTGCAAATCCTGTTTTCACTGTTAGCTGCCGCACACATTGGGGTCAGCCAGCAGGCCAGCAGGCATCCTGCTGCACCGACAATGAGCCGACGGCGACGTCTTATCTAGCGGTGCATTGACAGTTGCCACAAGGCGCTTTTCGTTTGGCATGCAACCTGGGCAAACTTGTTGCCGCTGCCGTTTCGCAATTAATTGCATTTTAGTCAGTTCAGTTGAGCTTCGGTTCGGCGCACTTTCTTTTTGTGTTTCCGATTTCTAAGTGCGACGCATAGAAAGCGGTCAATCCTGTTTATTGTTCACTGTTGACTGTCTGTTTATTAATTATTATCTGCTCCAATTGCTAATGAGCGGTCGATAAGAAGGCAATGGCCGCGGCGGACAAGCGAAAGTATTGCATGTTAAACAACAACTAATCATGTCTCTTCCAACTTGCAACATCCAACGTTTAGCGCGCGGCAAGAAGAAGGAGAAGAAGAAGTATCTGATGCCGCTGCTCATGCTGTTCAAGCTGAAGATGGCCGCTCTGCTGCCGCTGGCCATTGGCTTCCTGGCGCTCATCTCGTTCAAGGCTCTGGTCATTGGCAAGATTGCGCTGCTGCTGTCCGGCATTATTGGCCTGAAGAAGCTGCTCGAGTCGAAGAAGGAGAACTACGAGGTGGTGGCGCATCCGCACTACGAGCACGAGCACAGCTACGGCCGGGCGCTGCCCGGCAGCGAGGCCCAGAACTTGGCCTACGCGGCGTATAAGCAATAAGTCGCTTATTGCAACTGCCAAAGCGGTACAACGAAATTAGTGCAATACACAAAAACAAAAAACAAAAACAGATTCAAGTGAAGGAATGAGAAAGAAAGGGAATATGAGCACAGAGCGTGCAGCTCGATTAATTTATTATATTTATTTAATTTATTTGTAGCTTAACTCAAGCAAATGGCGCCATCAACAGCAAACAAAAAACAAAAAACAAATTTGTTAATGAGAGAAACAAAAGAAAAAAAACAAAGCAAAAAATTGTCTAACAACAACAAATGAAATCCTAGTTAATAAGCTCAAGAAGCGACTGCAGTTGCAGCCGTCAACAAATGGGGGCGGCAACTTTTTGGGCGGGCTCACAACTTAAACTTAAACTTAAAGCTTAAAACTTACACTTAAACTAAACTTAACTAAACTATAAACTGTACTCAAGTGACTGCCTTTTTGTATTATGTGTAATAATTCGCTCAGAGCTTTACTACTTTATTTACTACTCTTAACTATTAACAATTTCGTACTCACTCTGAACAACAACAACTGTCCAGCAAACATACTGCCACGCCCCCCACTGACCAGCACACACACACACCCACACTCACTCATACAGAAATCAAACTCAATAAAGCCGCATTTATATGTAACTGAAATTGTTTTGCATTTGACAGGTATACAAATATATATACATATATATTGCGCATACGCAACGTGTGTCGCATACTGTTTAAGTGTTTGTTTATTTCTCTCTTTTTTCAAGCGAAATGCTTTCACTCTTTCACTAATAAAATGAATTACCAACTAAGGCAAACGAGGCCAGTGATATCAATTGCATGTGCGACACACAAAATCACAGACGCTGCACAACAACAATAACAACAGCACCAGCGGCAACAAGAATTTCACTTGCAACAGGCGCACTGAGGCGTACACAAAGTCAGAGTCAGAGTTAGAATTGGAGAGGGAGATGGAGTCTCAGTCACAATAGCGCCTAGTTGGCTAGCTACTTCCTGGCCTGCCATTCTCTCTCTGCTGCACTCTCTCTCTCTCTCTCTCTCCTCTCTCTCTCTCTCTCTGTCTCTGCTCTGCCCACGCCAATGTCTTCATTGGTATCCGGTGTCGCTCCAAAATCAAATGAAAGTCGCCGCTTTTGGCCACGACCTGCTTTTTGCATGTGCAATTGCAACACGTACGCCGCACCACCGCACCACCGTACCCCTCGCCAAGCCGCAATGTCAATGATATAAAGATGAGGCGGCACGCCCCTGGGCCACTTGGGGGCTGGGAATTTATGGCCGTATGGCAAATGCCAAATGGCCCAAAACGATTTCTTAACTGTTTGTCAACCATTTTCGCCTTCTGCTGCTGCTGCTGCTGTTGCTGTTGCTGCTGCCGTTCGTTGAATTTCAAATATTGCTGGTGAAAGTGTTTATTAATAAAATTTCTTTCGTTTTGTATGTCGCAGGCTGTGCCAATGGGAAAACTAAGGCCACGTATTTGGCCAGATAGCTGCAAGCCCAGACAGACGCCAACCCAACCCACCAACCCGCCATACCACCACGCCACCGCACCACCCCACCCCCGCTGCTAATGGTACTGCTGCCAAACATCTCTTCGTCAATTTTAACACTTTATCAACTTTGGACTGAAAACTTTTGCAAGCTATTGCAAAAATTAAGCCTTAAATTTAAGTCAACAAATTGGCCTACTTCAAGGAGTTGGGATTGGGTTGGGGCGGGACTGGGGCGGATGTGGCTAGCTAAAGTTCACGTGGTCCCTGGTTGTCGGAATTCATTAGTTAAATATGCAAAACTTTTTGCTTCCCAACGGCTTGGGGGAGAAGATGAGTGCGTCTAACGACTTACTAAGCTTAGTGTTGTTGTTCTTGATTTTGTTATTGTTGTTGTTATTAAGAGCTTTGTTGCACTGCCTAAAACGACAGACTGGCAACACCAAACTTATTTCCTACTTTAAACAAATTCCGCCTGAAAGTATGCCACACCTTTTGATCCCAATACAAAACTACAAGTAGCAAAATTGTTGTTGCCCATAAAGTTGGCAAATGAACCATTGTGCTTGCGGTCAGGGTGGTTGACCTCTTGGGTTGTTAACCAAAAAATAAACATCATTAAGTAAGTGTTTGGAGTCTTGGGAATATATATACGCATGCAATTCCAGAGGTGTCCAAAAATTTATTTATATTTGGTAGGCTGACCGCATTTGAAGGATAAGTTATATTTAGTGCCAATACAAACAAAACTTAGGCCTTGTAATATCTCGAATCTCTACTTGCCGGATTTCAAAGTCCCACAACTTTGTCAAAACTCATCCGATTTTCATTATGTTAACAATTTTTATCATGATTTGACCTCTAGATTGATTCTGTATTTAAATATAAGGCGTATTTGAAAAAAAAATTTTGGATTTTTTTCCAATAAAAATCCTTCATTCCCCCTTACTTATTTTGGAAAAAAAAATTTTTTAGGTTAGAATTGCTAACTTTTATTTTTAATCGATTACGAGTACCAAAATTAGCATAAAATACAACTTTAAAAGTGATTCTGAGGGGGTCGATTTTTTTGTCAAAAATCATGCAAAAATTAACAATAATTTTGACATATAAAGCTCCCGTATCCCTACATACCAGATTTCAAAGTCTCACAACTTTGTCAATACTGAACCGATTTTCATTATGTTAACAATTTTTATCTTGATTTGACCTCCAGATTAATTCTGATATGCTATTTTAATTTTTTTTTTTGTTTCCAAGAATATACATATATAATATATAAATATATAGGATCAAATTGTGAATTGCATGTCAACAGCGACCCAAATAAACAACAATACCAGTTACTATGTGATAAAAACAGAGGCCTTTCCCTATGTATAACAAAAGATCTGATCTGTACTCAAATTTTCTATTTTGTTTGTTTTGATAATTAGGCGTCTTAATGGGCTAAATAACTATAAAATATGATTGTTTTGACTATTTAGATGGGCGTTCATTTTGGGTAATGCCATAATTGCAGTCGTTTATTCGATAGAGCCGACTATTTTGGATCTAAGCTGCGGCGCCTCTTTCATAACTACTCTGGAACAACAATGGCTCATTACATAATGGCCAAGATGTGCGAAAAAAAACTAATGAAAATCCAAAAAAAATTGCCACAAGTCTGCGCAGTGGGTCGCCGGCAGCAGGTGTGCACTGACCATGACCATGATGCCGTCTGCAGCAACAACACGCTGCAACAACAACAACAACAAACGTCAGCCGCTTGGCGTTGATGTACAACAATTTCCGTTATTGGGCCACGGCGGCGTTACATGTGCAAAAAGTGAGCCAAAGTCGAGCAGATTTGGCCAAAATGAGTTGATTATTGTATAACGAGCTGCGATGGCACCTATAAAGCCAGCGGGTCAGCTGGCCGATGGGCTAAGTCCAAAGGCAAACCCCAATCCGTGGACAGTTAAGCATGGCGCCAACGGAGGCTCTGCTGCTGCTCGTCAGCCTGCTGCAGCTGAAAGCCAGCGCAGGCAGCGACTTGAGGCAGGACAGTCTGGCCGAGCTGCAGCACTTCAGGCAGTGCGTGAAGGGTTCGCAGCGTGGCAAGCTGGGCGAATGCCTCGGCCGCTCCGCTCTGAACTTTATACAGCGCTTCGAGGAGCGCGAGAATGTGACCTTCGTCGATGACTTTGTGGCCGTCAAGCGGGAGACGGCGGCGAGTCGATCGCTGGTCAATGTGCTGGACACGGATCCGGTGGACTTTCGTGGCATACTGGAGAATGCGGGCGCTGTGATGGGTCAGCGCAGCCTCGAGTGGCACATGGACGCCCTCTATCCGGGGCTGATGTTCAAAATTGGACCCACCGCGGATGCGAATAGTGTGGCGGAATTTGTGCTCGGCGATGGGGCCGAGCGTCAGTTTGGCTACGAGGATGCCAGCACAGGTGAGATTCGGAAATATATTTGCAGTGTTTGTTAATGTCCAAAGCCTCGTCCAGGTCGCCTGCTGGCCAAGCAGTATTTGCTGCCCTTTCTGCTGGGTCTGAAATTCAATTTGGTGGCGCTGGTGCCGCTGCTCTTTGCTGGCATTTGCCTGCTGCTGAAGAAGTCCTTGTTCCTGGCCAAGCTGGCCATCTATGTGAGCAGCTTCTTGGGCCTGGGCGGCGTGCTGGGCTCGCTGGGATCGCTGGGTGGTGGCCTAGGTGCTGGCTTGGGTGGAGGTTTCGGCGGCGGCTTTGGTGGCGCCAACTTCGGCTTTGCCGGCCAACGACCCATTGGCCACTTCCCAGGCAAAACCACCGTGTTTGGCCACGGCGATGAACTGCATCATCAGTACAATGTGCAGGAGCCGCAGCCGTATAAGCGCAGCGATCGCAAGGTGCGCTTCGAGCAGCCGCGCGAGGCGGCGGCCAGCACCAAGCGACCCACTGAGGATCGCTTCTATGACTACGAGAACCAGCGCAGGCCCCACAGTGCACTGGAGGACAACATCAGCTCGGCGGATGCGCTGGTGCGCAATATTCAGGGCAGTTCGAATAGTCAAATGAATGGCTGGCAGGTTGTGGATGTCAGATCGCTGTGAGCTTTTAATTTATGTCTAGTTCCATTAGTTTAGCGTAACATACAAAAATACAAATTAAGCAAAACGTAAAGTTTGGCAAATGTCTTCGTTTGTTTTTGTTAAGCGCTTTCCAAAAGCGAAAGTCGCTTTAGCGGTTCAGTGAGCCGCTTGTCAAGAGTTCGCTCGGCGCTCGCCTTTGCGTGAACGACTTTTCCGTGAATAGAAAAAAACGCACTTTTCTTATTAGATACGTATCAAGAGCGCTTTGGCAGTGTCGCGCTTTGAAAAGCCATTTAATTGTTGTATCCAGAATAGGTATAAAGTAGGCGTTGTGACGTCACGAGCTCGGCGGCTGGCATATAAATATGGGGCCAACGGCTTCCAGCGGGTCATTTGAAGTTCAAACGGCCAACATGCGGCGTCTCGTGGTCCTCTGGCTATGTCTGCTGCTGGGCGGCCAGGCACAGGAGCTGAACGAAACCAGCGTCGCCTCCCCGTGGAGTCCACACAGCCTGGGCCGCCTGCTGCAGCGGTGCCTGGGCGGCGGCGCGGAGGTGTGGCACTGCCTGGGCGTTGAAGCGGAACGGTTGCTGGTCGCAGCACGCGAGGACAACAGCACCTGGCAGCTGAGCGAGTATCTCAGCATTGAGCCACAGGCGCGGCCGCAAGAGGAGCAGGCACGCAGCGCTCCCGGATTGGCCGGCAGACTACTCGAGTTGGCCCAGGGACGAGCGCTGCGGGTGCGGCTGCCGCGGCAGCTGACCGTATCGAATGCCATCGACGAGTTTGGCAGCGAGCTGGGCTTGGATCAAGGTACGATTGCGCGCATAGATGATAAAGTCGATAAGATATTCGCGGGCTTTGGTAGTTTTGAAGTGCATGCGACGGCAACAGATACAGATACAGATAAAGATAAGCTAAAAAAGAAAAAAAAGAAAAAGAAAGACAAAGGCAAAAAGAAGAAGAAAAAGAAAAAGAAAGGTAAACATAAAAAGAAAAATAAAAACTGTTTCAACAAAACAGGTCGCAAGAAGAAGGACAAAGATAAGAACATGGCCATGATGGGCGGCATGATAATGCTGGCAACCTTCGCGCAAATGTTCCTCGGCAAGGTCATTCTCATCGCCGGCGCCGCCTTCATAATGGCCAAAATTGCGCTGGTAATATCGCTGCTGGTGAGTCCATAGAGCTTCCACAAAATCTAACTTTTATCCTGCACTCAGAGAAAAGACCCCTTTTAATTCTAGTATACATAAGGAAATCAATTACATTTTTCTTGATTGTTCTTAAGTAAGGTATGAGTAATTTTTGATTTTTGAATTTAAATTTAAATTTTGCCGAAGATTAAATACCCAATAGAATATGTACTCTATGTATATATTATTAATTGTTGTTAGTTAATTGTAGTTTTCACTTAAAAACTCATTTTTTGACCGATTGTTCAAATAGGCGTCTATATTCTATAGCAGTTCTAATTGTGGTATTATTTTCAATGATATCCTAACCAAACTCACCAATTGTCAGCGTCCCTAAGCGTAAGGTGCGCATACAAAAATTACAATTTGCAACCGATAGTTCCTATAGGAGCACAAGACTATAGAAATGTGAGGTTGACTCGTTTTTGCTGATACAAAGTGAGCACATTAACGCTTTTATTGTCCAAGTTTGGTTAGTATATCTTCACTAACTAAAACTAACTAAAACTATTCCGATTATATTTATATATTATATATAAAATTATGAAACTGCAAACATATAGAAACAAAGCTGGGATTGAGTACAAAATACGTTTGCATACCTAACTTAGACGTAAAACGAACTCAATTAAAGTAGAAACAATTTTTACAATGAGTACTATATTAGAGGGTTCTTTTTACAATTTTGCAACTGAGAAATACTTTTAAATTAAGTAATTTAATTAACTTCAATTTTGTTGTCAAGTCAAGAAATTTCAAACCACTTTTAAATTGAATACTCTATTTAGAACTTTTATTTTAGAATTATGGATACTGCTCTTAATAAGGAATTTTCAACTTTCAAGACAAGTAATTGAAATCTTGCTCCAATATTGAAAACATTTCAAATTTAGCATATAAACATTGAACTTTCTCATAGTGTAGGATAAGTAGTTTAGCCCCGTTCAAGTCATTGGCGCTACGCTCTCTTTTGCAGGGCAGTCTAAAAAAGGGCTCGAGTGGCCACACTGGTAGTCCGGAGCACGTGATTGTGACCGGTGGGGGACACAGTCACGAGAGCGGCTGGCATCGCAGCATGCCCACGCAGACGGTCATCGAGGAGGAGGAGTCGCATCCTGGTCACGAGCAGGCCTACTATGCCTACGAAATGGAGCAACCGCATCGCCGCCAGTTGGCAGCGAATAAGGAGGCGGGTGCGGCCGCAGTGGGCAGACCTGGTTTTCTCTAGCTTTATATATTTCTGTGGTAAAAATAATCGTAACTATGTTAGCTAAACTTAATCTAAGATTCAAGTCAACAAATAATTGTAAATACAATTGCCGACAAATTGAAGCTATGCGAACAATTTTGGTTCTTTGGTTTTGCGTTAGATGCTAAGCGAATTTATCGGGACATTTTGGCGGCGGCAGCGGCGCCGGCGCCAGCTCCAACTCCAGCTCCTGCTCCTGCGCCCAGTCCAGCGCCGGCTTGGGGCAACCAGGCGTGGTAGGCCTTGTCCTGCATCATCATCTCGTCATCGATGCTGCGATGATAGGAGCCGCCGTCGTGGCCACCGCTGTCGTACTCGCCCTGATGGCTCGACGAGTAGGTGTGGCTCTGCTGCACCTGCGGATGCTTGACAATCTCATAGGTGGTCTTCTCGCCGCCATCGTGGCTGACCAGCTTCTTCAGCCCTATGATCGCGCTGATGATTAGCGCAATTTTGCCCACAATCAGGGCCTTGCCAGCGACAATGGCAATCGAGTGGTAGGCCATCTTCAGAATGGCCGTCTTGAGCAGCACGGCGGCTATGAACGGTCCCAGATACTTCTTGTCGTCCTTCTTCTTGCGGCCCTCGCCGTCCGCGCCTCCCGCCTCGCCGGCCACAAAGTAGCCCAGCAGCGACTGCAGCCAGTCCTGGCTGTTGCGTTCGCCGTAGCGCAGCAGTCGGGGCAGATTCACCTGCAGCTGGTGGCTGTGCAGGAAGTTGAGGAAGCGCTCGAGGAGCAGTGCGTCCAGGCTCTTGCTGGACATGTGCTCCAGGTCGCGGTTGTTCAGCTGATTCTCGGATATGCTGGCGCGTCCTGTGCGCGTATCCTCGACGCCGGCCCGCCTCACCAGATTAACGCCATCCACAATGCTGAGCTGCTGCACTTTGAGAGCCCGTCCCAGCAGGCGGGCGCCGTGCAGCTTGCAGCACCAAAAATATCCTCGCTGTCCGCGCACTGACCCCACACATGTCGCACGGTGCGCAGCAGGCCGCTCTCGCCGCTCCCGGTTGCATTCTCGTTCTGGTGGAGCTCCAGCGCCCAGGTGGGCCGCTGCGCATAAAGCGCCGCCAGCAGCAGCGCTGCGAGTAGACCCAATCGCGTATCCATATTGTCTATGCTGTGGGTGTATCCTCAGGGTTAGCCTGGTGCCTTGCTGCGCTCTGTCTGGCTGGTGTTCTGCTTCTGGCCAACTCACTTGGCCAACTGATCTTGTGCGCCGGCCTGTGCAACAAATTTATACACTTCAAGTTGCCACAATTAGCCAGGCAGCCGTTGCATCCAGTTTTGCTTTTCTTGGCGCCCGCTGCCTGTTGGCTATTCAGAGCGTAATATGCATGTTCGAAGCAGTTCTGCAAATCTCCTAAGCTGCCGCCGCCGCCGGCTGCTGTGCCCGCAAAGCTTCGTTGCAGATTTAGTGCAATTGGCAGTAAAACCGATAGGCAGGCAGGCAGCCAGCCAGCCGGCAATCGACTAGTCAATTTCATTGTTCATTGTCGTAATTAGCAAGTCTTTGTAATTATTTCATTTTTTTATATACATTTTTTATTTCTGCTGTGCTTAATGATATATTCGCTCTGACGCCCACTTTCATCGGCTGCAAGCTGCAAAGATTTGGCCAAACATATATATATATTCGCACTCGTGCAGCTGTTTGTAGCCTTTTTGGTTGTCTTGTCTTCCATTTGGACACGTCAAGTTTTTGGCACAGGCATTCGTTATGCTGCATAGAAAACGAAATGAACTCAATTTGCGGAAAAATTGAAGCCAGCGGAATTGCTGGAAAATTGTCGCTGGCAATAGGAAAGTTAATGAAAGTGCAGCTATAGAACTCGAACGAATTTCTGTGATAATTTATGCTATCCGTTCTGCAATTATTCTGTGATTGGCTTGGGCAACTACAAGAGATTTTCTTTTTTGAGTTGGTGCGCTCACTAGAATTTTAATATTCAGATATATATTTTCTTTCACTCGGATATTTATTTTCATAAAATGCTTTGTTAAATTTTCTTATAAAAGCATATCCAATCATGGCTATAAATGGGATAAAAGGCCAGGAATTGATTGATTGATTTCATCTTAAGGTTGGGATAGTATGCTTAATTTTCTATACCCTTATACATGTCTTAATTTAATTTGAATTTAATTAGAATTTAGAAAGTGCAATCTGATAAATTAAGCTTGTCTTTTAATGATTCGTATCAACTACCGGTTCGAGAGAGTCAATTCCGAGGTCTAACTAGTTTTGTTCTAAATCAATTTGCATAATAAATTAATATTAAAATATTTATATTATTAAATTATAAACTTATAATCTATAGAAAATAATAATCATAATATTATAATAATATCCTGCATGCGTAACACTAACGCAATCATATAAATATATCATATATGTATATATTATCAAACAACTTTATTTCTCACATACAACTTTTTTAAAGCATGCTTTCAGGCTGTTATTGAAAATGCCATAGCGCGCAGCATTTGTCAGCTGCACACATCAAGCAGAGCAGCAACTGGAACTGGTTGACTCCTGTATGATTTGTGCTTTTCATTAAATTAATTGTCATTTCAAGAGGAATGTCGAGCAATGAGATGTCAGGCTTAGATATCTTTGAGCATAAGAATGTATGTACATATGTTATGATAAACATATGTGTTTGTGGAGATGTGCATATATAAATACAGGTCCCAGCTACAAGTGAGTAGTGTGAAAGCAGAAAATTTTTGATGCTTGCATTGAGACAAGGTGCATTGTCTTGTTCTACATTTTGGACATGCAGAGATGAACAGATGTGTGTGTGTGTGTGCAAGTGTGTGCTGGTGTATGGGAAGCCAAGCCGCATAATCCGGTGGCGATAATTTATGGTAATTCAAGTTGAGCTCACACGCAATCGCAATACAACTTTCGCAGCGGCAGCCGCAGCTCATCCGCTGCTAATAGCCCAAAAAGCAGAGCTAAAGAAATGCAATTTCAACGGTGGCAGAGGCAGCATCGGCAGCAGCAATTGCCAATTTGCTGTAATTGCCGTTTGTGTTAACAGAAAAGCAAACAAAACGCTTAGCAGCCTGCCCCACGATCAATGGCAATTGTGGCGCCTAGAAACAAAAGACTTAGGCAACGAACTTGCCAAGATCGCCACAAAACTTTTACCAGGCTCCGCGTTCGTGGCCATCGATTTATTTGGCCTTTGTTTTTGTGGTTGTTGCGCCGAACGAAATCAGAACGCGCCGTACATTATGTGGCCTGGCAGTCTGGGAACTGCCAAGCATGGGCCCAAAACAATTGCATAAAAGGAAAAGCCCGATTCAGCTGGGAGTTTTATGTTTAGAGGCGGGGGTCAGGGGGAGGTTAACTAAATTTTCACTTTCACTTTGTGTTGACATCAGAGGCGCCCCCGCTGGAAAACGCCGTTCGATGCGGGCTGAGCACAGGTTGGCATCGCCGCAATTGTTGCTTCAGGTGCTGGCCCGCCGCTTCTCTGCGATGGTTAATCAAAAATTAAGCGCTGTTGGCCAATTACGTTTCACTTTGACCCCGCCGTGGAAAGCCGGACGCCGTGACAAGCGGGCTGTTTGGCCTGACGAACTTGGCCCGCTGATGAATTTATTACATGCTATTGCCATGCTGTCAGCCACATTTGTGGTTGCTGTTGCTGCCGCTTTGTTTGTTTTCCCAAACAATTTTCATTCAATTCAAGTCAATTTAATGTAAATATTTTGTGTCGATTTGCATGTTGCCAGCACATAACAAAGCGTTTGCCTGTGTTTTTCACAAATTGCGACATCAAATTTAAATTTTCATCCCTACCGAATTTCGCAGGAACTGCCTTAGTTTTCCACCCTCGACGTGGGCGTAGCGTCTGAGCTTCTTGGAAATAAATTGTGAGGCGCCGCTGCGGGAGGGATTTTGCGCCTTTGCTGTGGCAGTCACTGAACAAGTCCTGCTGCTTATGAGCTATGCCACATTTGAGTAATTTATAAACAAAGCTCGCGCATGATTACCTTATATGCAGCCAGGCGTACGTTCGAATTTCCCCAAAAGTATTTGTGTGGTGAAACTTCGATGCTGCTGCCGCTGGTTAGCGGCGGGCACATCATTTGCTTAGCGTTCGCCCCTCGCTCCGTAACGACATGCAAAGTTCAATGCTAAATGTCAATCAATATGGCCACGGCTGTAACCACATGCTGCCAAATGTGAAACGCTGGCCAGGCTGGCAAGCTTTAAGCAGCACTCATCAATCAGCGTTGCCAGACAACCGCCGGCTATGGCAACTGAATTTTACTGTACCCAAAAAAATCGGAGAAAAAACTATTGGTATGCATTCAATTTTCGCATTATAAGTGAATTTGAGGCCTTGACATGCGACGCACTTCAGCTCACTCTCGCTCTCGACGGTCCCGCAGGCTTTGGCCATGTCAGGCTGTCATGACACTGCAGCAGACAAAAACAACAACGATTGCAAACAATGCTTATTACATTGTGCAGCGCCCGTAGACGGCATAGACAAAAGGTGCTGTCGCAACTGTTTGCACAAATGCTAAAGGATTTGCGCAAATAAGTTGGAATTTAAATAGGATTTCGAGTTTCGGCCCGCAGCGGTCGCTGTGTTTGGTCACCTTGACAAATGACAAGAGCTTTAACCCGTTTGCCAGCGTCGCCCTCCCCAAAAACAAAACCAAAAAAAAACCCTCAGCACGTTGGGCGCCGTTTTGCTTGCTTTGCCTTGGGTTCAATGGACCGGAGCCACCCGTGGATGATAAATTGTGGCACAGGCGAACGTGACACCGGCCAAAAAAACTGAAAAATAAACTGAGAAAAAAGTGAAAGCATCCGCGGCAGAGTGAAACTGGCCGCCAAGGAAGAGCTGCTGCAACATTTTTGGCTAAGCAGACGACGCCGCGGATGTTGCCTTGGCCGCGACATTGCCTCAACACGATGTTGCAGGCGCTGCGGGCCTGCCACCAAGTCTTGCGAGTTTTCGGAGAGTTTGCCATGCAGCTTGTTGCATGTCAATACAAAGGCACAGGGGCAAGGCTGCTCGGCTTAAGCTAAACAGTTGCAAGTGCGGCGTATTTGGTTTTGTTGCACTTATATATAGTATATATGCGTACTTACAAGTAACACTCGAGGGCTTTGCAATGGATTCGCTTTGTGGTAATGACTTTTCCAGTTGCTGAATGCAAACATTTGCCAGTCTCGATTGTCTGCGTTTCCCAGCTTCACTGACTCTGGCCTGGGTCAAGTGTTAGCGGCGCAATCTGTGTGTGCATGAATTTTAATTGTAGCTTTCTGCGATTTTATCGCTTTAATTAGAGAGAAGCCAAGCCAAGCCAATCATCGCTGGTGTTGTTGTTGCCACAAAGGTTGCTCGACCATTACGCACTGTCAATGTTGTAAATGCGACACTTGAGAATCTAATTACAAGGCACGCACAACTCAAAAGGTAGAGAGAGATAGTGCGAGAGTGAGAGAGTGAGACGGCAATTGTCCAAATGCACATCTGGCTGATTTTCACCCAAAGAAAGCAAACGCAACGCATTATAATTAATTGATGCAATAATAAATATAAATTTACTTTGACACTGGACACTTGCGTTGGCCAGATGCTTTTCATTTGTATACACTTCACTGCGTGTTGCAAAAATCACACGAAACTTGCATTATATTGCAAGAGAAAATTGATGAAACAACATAGAGTCCAAAATGATCAAATGTCACTAATTGGCAATTTTATTGTCACTTTAAAGGTATTTTCTTAAAGGGTGAATTTTCAGTATTGCTTTTATATCCATTTGACTATCTTTGCTGTAACATTACATATGAAAGGGTTTGTTCTGACTGGCTGACTGACTGATGATTGGTAGACTATCTGACTGAACGACGGACTGAGTGAATAGCTTTCTGACTGACTACTTGACTCACTTACTGATTTATTTAGTAATTGACAAATAGACATGTGATAATTATACAGTGAGAGGTAAAAATATTAAATTTTGAACTGAACTTCCTTTTGCGGCTAAATTGAGCAATAAGACGCGGTTTGGGATAATTTTAATACACCGATAAAAAACGAATTGACGACGGTTCAAGATCATTTAGATTATTAAATTTACGTATGTATATTTCCTTCATTGTATAACAAAGCTGCCAAATTTAATTCAAAACATTTATTTTTTGAATATATCATTATCATATCAAATATAAAATCTTGTAAAATATAAGTATTTCTAAGATTTTAATACTTATGCCTTCTTTAAAATTAAAAAGGTCTTGTTTCAAATTTAGCTGCATTAACTGTGATTACTTTTTGTTTAATAAGTGCCACCTGCTCAGAGAGTTATTTATGACGTAAATATATAGGCTCAGAAACACATTTGACTGCAAGTGTATTTAATCTTCGCCAAGCCGACGACGTGAATGTTTTTTCTTGGTTTTTTTCGCCAAACTCCAAATTGGCCAAGCGTTTATATAAATTGTGTGCAGATTAAGTGAAAAATTGCCGCGTGCCGAGTGCTGCATCCCCAACTTGAGGCTCAACCCGAACTTCAGCCCCTCCCCAAGACGTAAACGTTGTTGACACATTTTGCGGCTGCCACATCCGTTGTGGCTGAAAGTTGGCAGCTTATCGTGCGACGTCAGTTGGCCGCATATAAAAGCTAATTAGTGTGAGATTTGTGCGGAGCTTCTTTGATTAGCTTCAAACTGCCATCAAAACAAATGAGCTGTAAGCCAGCACCGAATCGCATACACGCTGGCCAAAACCCATATACCATGCTTGCGCGTTGTTTAAGTATCTGTCCGATCTTTATCGGCGGATATGCTTCAAAGTTTTGCCGGCAAAGTTATTAAGACCCTGAGAGCGTCTAAATTAAACAGCCAACAAGTGACTAGGTAACGACTAAACACACACACACATTTTCACTTTCTTTTGTTTAGCTCGTGAAAATTGCAATTTTTATTGCACCTGGGCCGCTTGAATGAACGCCCTCATGAAATAGAAAGTTGAGCACAAAATAAAAGCACACGTATGTATTACAATGTATATAAAATATATGGACATATAAGGTACAGGTTCTAAAAACTGAAAGTTAAGGCCAACTTTAACCTGTCAGCGGTTTTCTGCTGGGGCGCTAAAGTATTTAGCAAGAATTTAGAACAATTTATTTACTTTCTCCGATGGAAAAATGAAAAACTTCACACAATAAAAAAGCAAAAAAAATCACACACAGTGTGGCTGCTTAACTTGTTGTTGTTATTGTTTTTAGAGGTACTTGTTGTTGTTGTTGTTGCGGTGTCTGCTGTTTATTAAAACGCAATTCTGGTTTATTTTTAACGTTGCCACAATGAAATTGTTTTTATGGCTGTTGCCGCTTCGGCTCTTCAAGTTTTATATTTTTTTCCTATTTTGTTTTGTTTTGGTTTTAGCCACAAAATGGCACAGAAAAACACTGAAAAATCTGGTGGCTCTTGAAAGAAAAGTGCAAGGCGTGTCACAACCAGATGCCGGATGGTGGTTGGTGGTTGGCGGTTTGCGGTTCGCGACGTGGCCAATAGACAATGTAATCCGCAGTGCTGCCTGCGGCTGCCATTTGGCCTTGCCCATGGAACCAACGTTCGCAGCAGACAATTGAGTGCGCTTCGCGTGTACTTAAGCAGCGCAAGATATGGGCGCTGAGATACCTCAGACGTGTTGGGCCACGGATGCGGATACGTTTCAGCCAGGCAGCCGCACCCGCACCCGCACCCGCATACGAAAAACAAAGCATGGCTCCAATTGGAGCCCTATTGTTAGCCATCTAATGCGCACCCATGACGGACAGTTTGACGGCTGCAGTTGGGCTGCCTCTCAGCTGCATCCATGAGCTGGGGGCAAAGAAATGCGGCGCATAAATTGTCCAGCTGAGCAAGCTTATGAGATGTCAAACATGGAATTTGTGCATAATATATGTTATGCTTATGCCGAGCTGTCAAAATGAGATGTTCGAGTAGGTACGCTCTAGTCGGGGAGTGATAAACAAGGCAGATGCCCTGTTTTAATTTTAAAGCATGAAATTTATGCATATGAGATGCAATGCTTATAAAGTGATGGAAGGATAGGAGGATACCATGTAATCAGCTCTGAAGTGTGATAATGCCCTTTTGTAGTGTGTAACTATTAGAAATGATTCAAGAAATAATGATTGAAATGAGATACCCTGTAGCTAAGTCTGAAGTGTAAATAATATACATGGCAAGTATTTGGCCTAAAAAGACGGCAATTAAAACTATATGATTATATTTATTTATTATTAAGCACTTTCTAAGCTTTCTGGTTACTTTTTATTACCTTACAGTAAAGTTCAAACACATATGACAACTTGTAAGCAAATAACATAAAATTAAATAAGTGAGAAAATGGTAAATTAAATAAAAATTCTTTAAGCTTTTGCTAAATAAAATGAATGCCTAAATAATGTGGTAACGTATTCGACTATCAGTGATTATTTCTCATAAAAATATGTATTGCCTTAAGGCAAGGAGTGGAAGTAAAATACTATATGTAATATAAGCATGAGTTAGATCATATAAATGTATCTAAATGTTATAGCCGCTATAGCCTCTCTGCTTACGTCTTTTCGGTTCATCTCACTGCTTTCACATACCCCATTTAAATCATGGTTACAGGGTATTAAAAACATACAAAAACAAAATGCCAACTTCTGTTACTTTATTATTTTTGGATATTTTACGTCAACTGTCTCTTTCATCTGCAGCGCAAATCAATTGAGTTTTTCCATTTGATGCTGCATGCCCCATCCCCATCCACTTTTGAAATCCAGCCGGGCAGAAGCGGTCAGTGAACCTGCTTAGGGACAGCGAGCCATTCACCAAATACCCATCAGCAGCATTAAAAAGTACTCGTAATGCTATCAAACAAACCAAATA
This sequence comes from Drosophila robusta, assembly GCA_035043565.1. NCBI lineage: Eukaryota > Metazoa > Arthropoda > Insecta > Diptera > Drosophilidae > Drosophila > Drosophila robusta. Next base: position 6,761,398 of record JAWNMW010000235.1, read on the forward strand.
TAATAATAACCAGCGATCCATGCAAATCGAGGGCCCCTGTCCTGCTTGAGGTGGGCTTTAGTGAAAGTAAAGCTGAAAATTGCGGCAGCCAAAATCAGAAAAACATTTTCCAAAGCATCGCTCAACATTCGGACAAGATGCACACACAAGCACACTAACTGGAGGTGTAATGTCTTTTTGGGTAACAAGTAGCCGGCACGACAGTCATTAGTCATTAGAGATCTGTGCAGGCTCCGCTGCGGGGCCTAAATTTGCGACTTTATTAGTTGAAAATGAGCTAAGGCGACCCTCCGGCGGGCGGGGGGAGGTCCGCTTTGAGTGGCATGCGAGCAAATCCCTTTTTGCCGCGGCACCTGCCACATAAAGTGGCCCCAATGGCCACTGACTGGGCGAAAGCACTGGACAAGAATCCAGAAAATGTATATACATATTTCCGTTGGTCGTTTTGGTTTTTTGGGGAAAAGTTGTGCCACGGCGAACAGCCGCAATTATGCGGCCTTTGTGGCAGCTTTCCTTTCGCCTGGCTGCCTGAGTGAGGGGCTCCATGTGGCATGAGCACGGGCACGTTCTACAAGAAACACAGCGGATACATGGCCAGCAACAAATGCTGGCTCATGCATAAAACACAGCCAGCAACAACAACAGCCATTGGGCCAACAATTTGTCTTTTGTGGCAACAGCAGCAGCGCAGCAGCAGCAGCAGCCGCAAGTCAATGGCCTGCACGGCCGCTTGGCCTGGCTTTAATAGATGCATATCATGGTCGCTGAAAGCCCTAGATTGCATTGGCCATCAGGCAGGTAGATAGTCTCTAATATATGTTGGGTGTTGCCCGATAGTTAACGGTGTTGTTGTTGTTGTTGCCACCTTCTGTGAAAATTTGCATAATAAAATTGAGTTGGAAATTGCAAGTGCTTAGTGGCTGATAAATACTTTCTTTATGGTCAAAGCCGAGTGGCAATAGAAATGCGAGGCGAAAATTGCTAAATGCCAAATTGAAATAAAAGTGACGACAACAACTACAACAACCACGAGAGTGAGGACCAAAACGGCAGCCAGTTTGAAAATGGTCAAAAGCCAAACACCTACCCAGGCAACAAATTCAACTAATATATTTGGCCGTAAACAACGAAAGCGGCTGGCAAAAAGAAAAAAGTAAAACACGTCTAGAGCTGCCGCTGGCCCAATGATCATTAAAACGGCAACATATTCCCAGCAACAGCAACAGGCAGAAGCAGCAACAGTACGGCAGCAACTCCGCAACAGCAACATTAACAGAGCTGTTGGAAAATGAGCCGCAACAAAGAAAACCAAACACACGAGCCGCAGACGAAGCCGACTGCGACGCCGACGTCTATGTCGACGCCGACGCCGACAGCGACTCCGACTCCGAGTCCGACTTCAACTGCAGCTCGGCGGCGCACGAAGAAAATCAAATTGCGATTAAGTCGAGGCGAGCCCGAAAGAAAGGTCTATAAAAGAATAAAGCGCGCCAAGGCTGGCCATCAGTTTGATACAAACTTGCAGGCAGTGCAAGACGCGCCCGCACGCAACCAGAGATCAGCTAGCCAGGATTATTAGTGTGCCCAGTTCCCAGAGCGGACCCTCGACGCGTGTGTGTGCGTGTGTGTGCATAGTGCTATATAAATCGTGTGTGTGCCAAACCGAAAATGACATTCAGGCAAAAGCATTTGCTGCTCCTACTGGGCCTACTCTGCCTGGCCAGCAGCTGCCTGGCGGCCACGGAGCAGCTGAGCAGCGTGTCCGGCGGCGGCAATCAAAATGCCGGCGCACGCACTTTGCTGCGCGTCTACGATGAGTGCAATCGGGCCGAGAGCGGCTTTGTGCCATGCCTGAAGAAGAAGGCCATCTCGTTTATCGATCGCATCGCGCCCATCGATGCGATTAACGTGGCCGACGGCATTAAGCTGGTCCGCCTGGAGACGGCGCCACGGCCGGCCGCCTACAGCGACAACGAACTGGAATCCTCGCTGGCGCGCTCCGGCAGCGAACGCGACGCCAAGCTGACGAACATGCTGATTGAACGCTTGAGCTACTTCTTCAACGGGCACTCGCTGCAGGTCAGCTTCCCCAAATTGACTTCCGATGAGATTGGACGCGGCCTGGAGGAAGGTAAGCACACTCACACACAGACCCGGCGCTAATTGCAGTTACGTTAGCTGCCAGCAAAAGCACCGCTAAATGCATTTAATCATTGCGCGTGACAGTGACATAATTTTGCAACACGGGCGTAAAGCGTAATTGGTGGTTATTAGAGCCAGCCGCCTGGCCAAGTTAGTTGCGCACATGATAACGCCTTGTTGCATATGGTTTTGGCTTAATTGAATAGCTGACAATGACATTGGCAGCCAACGGCGGGCAACGGCTTGGCCCATTTCCTGCCCGCAGCTTGGCATCGTCTCATGTTTTCATTGTATGCTAAGAGCGTGCCGGGGACGAACGGGTGGCAGCAGCGTGGAAAATTCTTGTCTTTGGGAAAATGTGCAATTGTTTTTGTTTTTTGTGCACATACTCGGCGCACTCAACACACTCACACCACTCACGAAACTCGTTCGCCTAGCCAACAATGACCCATAAACCTAAACAAGAACAGCAGTAACAAGCAACAACAACAACAACAACGACGATGACGAAAAATTGTCATGCCAGAATTTTGTGTTAACCCGCACATAACATGAAAACAAAACAAACAAACAAAACAGAAGCCGAAACGTAAATGCTCTTAAATAAGCTGAACGACAGACTTATGAGAACAAAAGCAAAACTAAGAGGCTTTTCAGAGATTTTAGAAATAAATGAAATGTGTGCACATTTTTGGAAAATATGCAAAACAAAAGGACTGAAAATGAAATAAATAAATAGTAAAAACAAAATTTGAAAGGGAAAACTAAATTCCTCAAGTGCTTAAAGTACAGACTATTCATGTTTAAATAATATATTTGACTCAATCAAAATATACAAAACAAAAGCAATAATACCTGAAAAATGAAATAAACAAATAGCAAAAGCAGAATTTGAAAGGGAAAAACTAAATTCCTCAAGTACTGAAAGTACAGACTATTCAAGAGAAAATACATATTGAATGCTGTAATGTTTAAATAATATATGATTCAATCAGATTACAAAAGATGCTATAAAATATTTTTGGGGTATTCAAATTTGGCGCTATCAATTATACTATAAAGTTAAATATCTAAGCAAAAATAGTACGACATTTTTAAATATTTTTTAAATTTAAAAACTTGTTTTATTGTTGACGGAGAACATTTATGTATACGTATACTATAAAATATTATCGCAGACAAAAAATTAAAAAAATGTCAGAGTTTATTAGAAATAGGCAAAGGTATAAGAAATATGTCAGCTTTTATTGGGCTACTGCAAAGGTAAAATTATTTCATGCAAAACAATTCCAGGAACATATTTAATATCTCCAACATAAAAGAAGGCTTTAAACGATACAACTTTCTAATTTAAATGTCGTAAATTATTTAAACTAAAAAAATTAATGATGCCTCAGTAATAGAGCGCCTATTAAAAATATCACTACATATTCTAGCAATATTTCTTATATCTTTCAACCTACAAATATCAAGGACATTACAGTTTTTAAAACACAAATGAGAAGCAAACAACGTACTTTGCAAAGTTTTTTAATTATTAAAACTTACATAAAAGTTACGCAAGCCTCAGTTATAAAGAACCTATCACAAAGTATATCAATACAAATGTTTGCCATGGTAACGGCAGAGGAACTGCCAAATGCGAAGACCTATTTAAAAAGTCAAAGTACTCTTAAATATGCCCCCCTTTCGGCATGAGCACGAAAACAAGACACGGAGCTTGCTGGGGCTTCAAGATGTCATGACCATGTCGAATGTAAAACGCAATGAAAGTGTCGACCACGTTTCACTTGGCCTGGTGGTGGGCCATGTTAATGACTTCTTGGCTGCCAGGCGAACGCTTTGCATCAATTACAAATTTGACATAAGCACTTAAAGCATTTGGCAGCGACAGCAGCAAATATTTTCAAGTAATTTTTCCAGTAATGAAAAGTGAACTTACTTTCACGGAACATGGTTTTTCTTATTTTTACTTTCAAATCAATGATCAAGATATTCAATTGAGATTTTCAATCGATACCCGTTTAACTTGGCCAGCACTTTCCCAATTGCCGCATTCCCATTTGTGGTTAATTGCAATCGCATCAGTTGCAAAGCTAGTTATGATCGTTCCGGCTGGATTTTGGCTGAATTTGCACACACCCCTCTGAGCAGCGCGTCCCCCTCTCTCTCTTTCACTCCTTCTATCTCTCTTTTTGTTTCTCCGATGCACATGTGATTTTCACCTCACCAAGTGAAATCGCCAAAAGTGTCCCTGATGACACCATGAAATGAAAGCCACACAAGTTGCAGCTGGAGCTGAAGCTGAGCCGAGCTGAGCTGAGCATTTGACCAAAAATTATTCTCACACAGCCTTTGTAACTTTGGTCACAGACTTGGGCACTTTCACCAAAGAAAAGCTAGGAAAATAACTCGATTCCCTCCCTTGACATTAATACCAAGCAACAACCTCAACCAACGCATTGTCTACGGCTGAAGGAATTGTTAAAGCGTGTGAAAAATTATTATGAAGAAAACCAAAATAATAACAATAAGTAAACTTATTTGCTTTTCAAATAGCTGTATACTAAAATAAAGCTTTGGTAATTATTGATACTACAAACTATAACACTTGGCACTAGTTAAAATAATTTTCTTATTTCTATTCTATTTAATTTATTATATATTTTGATCTACATTTCATTACGCGATTGTTTTCTTGGTATTTGAAAAATGTTATAGTTAACTTACTTTGTTGCTTACTTTTTATGAAAATAAATATTTTTCCCACATGACTATAACTTTTTATTTATATTTGAGTTTTTTTTATCGTTTTTTTTATTATTTATTTAATTTATATGCTTGTATGTTATTTTTTATAATTATTTATTTGTTCTAGTTAATTTTTAAAAAATTTAAAATGTAATTACCTTGTTATATTCTAATCTGCTTCGCCATGTTATATCCACTTTTATGTGTCATTAGCTAAAGTTACAGTTAGGGTCTCAATTTGTTTAAGTTCATCATGAGCTGAATATTAAACTGTTTTTGGTTTTTATTACATCAACTTTATTGCAGGTCGCGGCAAGATGAAGAAGATGGGCATGATGATGGCCATGATGATGGCCACCAAGCTGATGGGCATGTTGCCAATTGCCATGGGAGCACTCTATATTCTGGCGGGCAAGGCGTTAATTATCTCCAAGATTGCGTTGCTCTTGGCGGGCATTATTGGCCTCGAGAAGCTGATGGCTGGCAAATCGTCTGGCGGCAGTTCCGGCTGGTCCTCGGGCGGTGGCGGCGGCGGCGGTGGAGGCGGCGGTGGCTGGTCCTCGGGCGGCGGCGGCGGTGGTGGCGGCGGCGGCTGGGACAGACGCTCCCTAACCGAAGCACAGGAGCTGGCATACCGCGCGCACAGCAGGCAGCAGGCTGCTCAGCAGGCGGCACAGCAGCAGCAGGGACAGCAGCAGCAGCCGCTGGCAGCGCCGCTGCAGCAAACGCTGACCAGATCATAGGCGCCACACGCACACAAACAAACATAGACACACACACACATACACACACAGCAAAAAGTTCATAGCTCCGTAGTTGCATTTATCTTGTAGATAAATCACAAGAGCAAGACAAAGAGACGGGCGCTAGGGCAAGCTGGCAAATTGTAATTAGATTATCCAAATGTTTTTTATTTATCTTCCACTTCTACTTTTTGCACACTGACAAAAGCTGATGCGTTTACAACGGTTAATGCTGAGCACAGTTGCACCTACGGATACATCGCTGGAAATGTATCTGTAACGTGCGTTCGCACTGCGCTTCATATTTATTTTTTCATAATCATTGGCATTTGCATAATAAAAATCGATTACGTTATGCGAGCATGTGACGCACTCAGTTCCGCTCCTATTCTATTCGTTTACTGCTATCCAGCTATCAACTTCAACTCTGCCTGAACTTTGTGTCTCTGTCTCTCTGTCTATCCATCTAACAATCTATCTATGTGTCTAACTGCACTCACAGCACACTCAGTTCCTGTTATTTTTCAATTATTCATTCATTCATTCTTCTTCTGGTCTACAACAGCAACTGCCAGCCAAGCTCTGCACTCGTTTCCAGCTCATTTTCACGCGCACATTTTTGATTAACTTTAAGCATAATTCGCCTAACTGTAGTCTAGTGTAATAATTTATTAACATTATTTATTTCCTAGCTCTAAGCGTGTCTCGCATGTAAGCAGCAACGTTTTCAAGAAACACAAAAGTTACAAAAAAAAGCAACAAACAATAAACTAAATAAATATATTTTTCTTTATAAATAAATCATTTGTGTATAGACATTTTTCTCTTTACTCAATTTGTTTGCAATCAAATTTGGCCACAAGGTCAGCTTAAAGTCCGTTTAGGTGCTCACGTGCTGGCTTGTACACAGCTGTATCTTACCAAAGAAATTACACGTACACACTTCCTGGTATCCCGTGGCCATGTGCCAAGCTGTGTCCTTGGCAGCCTGCGAGCCACATATGTTGTCTGCCCGCCCACGCACAGCCCCTCCGCCCACGGTTGTTCACATAAGACTTCATGACGTGCAACGTTCCCCTCGGGCACACCCACCACCCACTCCCTTGGCTGTCGTAGATATGTCCACGTTGTAGGTGAGATTCCCTAGGTATTTACACACATATGCTGCAGCTTATTTCATGACAAAAGTTTATTGTTCCTGCTTTTCTCTAACGCAAACCACTGGGGATGCTTGAGGTAAGACTAAAGATACTTGTACGCAATTCCAATGGACTCTAATGGAATGTTTAATATAGACATTGTGCGCTTCCATTCCAACAGCTGATGCCAATTATGCTGTGATTCAGCAAAAATACGTTCATTAAGTAGTTGCTGAAATAGAAAGGCGCCAAAAGCAAGTTGTCAAAAAAATCCCCCAAAAAATAAAACCAACCTTGATAAGTGAGTTGAGGCAACTCCACGAAGAAGTTCCGTATTTGAAAAACCCAGGTTCTAGTCATCTCTTAAACAAAACACAAACTTTGCTAGTTCATGCTACTTATTAGTTTAGCTTGTAACAATAACCTTTACATAATAATCATCGCCATAAATCAAGTTTCTCTAAGCAAATAAAAAACAAGGCTGATAAAATGTTTTACCCAATTATGTATTCTGGTTTTACCTTATACTGGTTTGGTACTCAAATCACGGCTTAAATAGAAAGAAAGACTCTATTTTATTGTGGAACCGAAATAATAAGTTATTTAAATGTTAAACGTCATTCTCTAGTCGTGCAGTGTTTGATTCACGAATACCTATATACATGTACCAATATACCAATGCATATAAACATATGACAACATTTGAAGATGGGGCTGTCACTAAAATAAAATTGCAATTAAATATATAACGAGTTTATGTATATATATTTATTTTTGTACAAGTATGTGGAAATAACTCTAGTTTCAGAGGTGGCCATTATTGACAATTAAATATATGTGCGAAGCTATCAAATTTAAAATAAGGAATAAAACAAATTTTATAGGTCAATTTCATGGGGCTTTAATTGAAATGCTTTATTCAAATGTGTTAAAAGCCAAACAACAATTAAGCAAATTCCCGACTAATATACAGATTATTTCAATTCTATTATGTGGTTAATTTCTGGAAATTTCTAATTGCTGCTCATACAAAAGTTTGGAAAGCTAAACATTTTGTTTACTGTATGAATATATATATTGTATTTAAATTATATCTGAAGTAGACTATTAAAATACATTTGCAATATTTTAGATCAAATTGCAAGCGTATTAGTTAAAAGTAATAATATTTCTTTTGAATTGAAATACTCTCTTTTTGAACTTCGTTTCACAGCGATGCAGATGCAGTAAAAAAATAACTAAAATATTTTGTAGAATTGATTATATAGAATATAGATATATAAAATAGATTCACTTGTTAAGTTGTCTTTTACTTTTTACACAAATGCACACAAGCCTATAATAGCCTTTTTTATCACATACAGGGAATTTAAATTCATTAATGCTGCCTAAGGAATTAAACACGTAAGAAAATTAATTTAGTTTTTTTTCGTTTTATTTTACGGGCTTCTTACTTTACTTTACAGTTACTCGGGGCGTTTACTTCTTCTTCCACCAGCCGGAGTTGCCACCACCATAGCCGCCGCCATAGCCGCCGCTGTAGCCGCCGCCGTAGCCGCCACCATAGCCGCCGCCGTAGCCGCCGCCGTATCCGCCGCCACCGTGGCTAGTTGTTGTGATGACCTTGTAAACTGCGACTTGACCGCCATGGCCGCCACCATAGCCGCCACCGTAGCCGCCACCGTAGCCGCCACCGTGGCCGCCACCGTAGCCGCCGTTGTAGCCACCGCCATAGCCGCCGTTGTAGCCGCCGCCGTAGCCGCCGCCATAACCGCCGCCGTATCCACCACTGTGGCCACCGTCGATTACTTTAATGACTTGGACGCCACCACCATGACCGCCACCGTAGCCGCCTCCATAGCCGCCTCCGTAGCCGCCGCTGTAGCCGCCGCCGTAGCCGCCACCACCGTATCCGCCACCACCGTATCCGCCACCACCGTAGCCGCCGCCACCGTAGCCGCCGCCGCCCTTGCCAAGGAGACCCAAGAGTCCTGCCTGAGCAGTTGCCAGTGTGGCCACCACAACGAAGAGACACACAAACAGCTGGGCGAAAGAGACAGATTTAAAGTGTGTTCATTTGTGCGCAAGGAACCCCTGAAAGGAATCCCCGATCCTGGCCTGAAACGCTAACTCACTTTCATATCGCACCGAACGCTGTCAAAGCAGGCGAAAACTAATTCGAATTAACCAAAACGCTTTCAATTTATGAGCAGACGCCTCCCAAGCTTTCTGCGAATCAAAACGATTAAACCTGGCCAACAACAACGGATCAAGAACAACAACAAAAATAATAAGCCAAAACAAATTAACTAACTGGACAGTGACAGCTCCAAATACATATTCACATATAAATGGATGTATATATATAAATGAGAGTTGGCCTCTGGAAAGGTCTGTAGCTGGTTGTGAATGTTGCCGCTCAGAAAGTATATTTATTATTTGCATTAGAGCCCGCTTAGGAAGTGTGGATCCTAAACTAGTTCTTTCCGAATTCATTAGCATTTCATTAAGTCCAAACATATCAAATTGGTTTCGAGTCAAACGCCATGCATTGTACTCTGATCTCAATACGCTGTCAGCTCGGTTGGCAAATCATCAAAAACTAACATACACTAGGGACTAGCGTTATTTTTGTTGTTATCGCTATATTTGTGTATTTTTCAATGCGTTGCGGTTTAACTATCAAGGAAAAAATAAATAAAAATTAATTTATAGCCAACAGAGATAGTCAAATAACCAAATTGTTGTTCAACCAGCAAATTGTTAAAGCTTTATGCCAGGCAGTTCGGGCAGCTCGGGAGGTGTGGCCAGTTTTAAACACTACAAAATAAACACACTAACACACACGTATGCACGAATGTGCAGAGTGGCAATAAAAATTTAAATAAACACATTAAAGTCTTAAATGTATCCACTGCGCATGGTCCATGATTGCATTGGCCATAAGTGAAGCCTTGACAATGAAATATTATCAGGAAGGTAAGCGCTTTTTTTTTTGAAGATTCAATATGAGTTGCGTCTTAACGATCACCAGGAATGCAATAAGTAGACAGCTAATGTTAGGGTAATGGCTTAATTTAATCAGATTTAAGATCTGTCTTAATTAAGAGCAGATAAGTTAGCATTGATTGGGCGAAGAAATGAAAATGAAATAGGGGCAAGTTTTGACGTGCTGATGCAAGCCGAATTTATAATGTAAACATATGTATATTAATTTAAACTATATATATGCTGATATATTCACATAATATTATGATTATTGATTTATTTAATCTAGTGAACCTTTTCCTGCTAGCAGATAAATAAAAATATATAACTCATTAAAAGTATATGTATTCCTCGGTGGATGAGTTGTCTAACTGCTCACGCTTTTATCCAACTCAACAACGACGATCCGGGTTCAAATCAGGTTAGTGTAGGATATAGTGTTTGTCTTCACCGAAGGCCACAGCAGCCAGTGGTATTTAAAAATCTTAGGGTTGATAGTTTATAACTATATCCTATACTTTAATAAAATAATAATGATAATAATAATAATAATATTCTCATTGTTAGTTTAAATCTATTAAAATTATTTTTATTCTTTATCCCGGCAGAAGTGCTTCAATGTCTAGGTAATTCAATAAATATAGATTTGGAACTTTTCTATCTAGTATATTCCTATTAAGGACACAAAATTACGATACGAACCAAAAACGAATTTATTTTTTACTATTCAAAAGAAAATATATCGTTTTATTTTACTTTTTGAATAGTTTTTAGTTCACATTTTTATTTTACTTTTTGAATAGTTTTTAGTTCACATTTTTAGCCAGACTCGAAATAAAGTAAACTAATTTAAAATAAAACTTAGAAAATAGTTGAGTATATACTTATATTTTAAATATATTTTAATGTCACTGTAATTGACATACATATGTAGCGATAGACAATTGAACAGAAACAAGAACCTTGAGGACAAAAAAATGGCACTAATCACAATATTCACATGGTAGAGCACGTAACCAATTTCAGCCTAGGACAACAGTTGCAGGTTGCGCTATCGGCACTTAAGGCTAAACCAGTTAGCCATTGCCTACACTCAAGTGCTTACAGGTGAGTCCTTGTCACACACGCCTCGTCAAGCACGACATATGCTCTGACACGAAACCAATAACAAATGCAGTAAGCGATAGCTTAGGCCAGCTCAAAAGTAGGCAATACGCTGCGGAAAAAGGTGGCCGCAGCTGTTGACAATACGCTTAAAAGCAGGCAATGCTTTTAGTGGCATTCAACAGCGCGCAGCGAGGCGCCTAAAAGCACACGCTGTTGCATATAAATGAGCGACTTTTAGGCGCAGCTCGGACGTTACAGATAATTTGGAGAGGTAAACAACAGTGGCGGCGGGTTGCATGCATTTGATATGCCCCAGCAGGTTGCAAGCTAATAATAATGCACTCAACTGGCGACAATCTGTCTGTCAAGCACGCTGTGGCAAATGACTCTGCCCCAGGGCAGGCGTCAATTAGCAGCGTCAGCTGTGTTGCAAGTTTGAAGGGGCAATTAGCACGCACGTTGCCCCAAAGTGCCATAGACGCCTGATTACATTAGCCGCACTTTCCCGACGTCGACGTCACGACGTCAGCCGACTTCGACTTGAACTTGGCCACTTATATAGAATGAAAATGTTAAGTGCAGGCTGCAGTTGGCTGTGAGTTGGCCTGCAACGCGCAGTCGGGCAGAAAAGTGAAAACAACACGTGCTGTGACACAGTTGAAAGCTGGCTATATACCCCATATATATATATATATACATAGAGCGACTGCGAGATTGATATAAATACCCATTAATTAAAGTGTCGACGCTTCAATGAACAGCACAAATGTCTATTGATCGGTGTGCGAGTGAGCGTGTGTGTGTGTGTGTGCATCTGTTTTGGCCCGGCCAATTCAATTACCAGAATGCTGGACAATTGCAACCGCATGCAACCCATTTGAACAGTGCCCAAAATGCAATTATTGATATTGCACAGATGTGGTGCCGATATTAACACATAACTGTGCGCCACATAATTGACGTGTGGCAAGCTACGCTTGACGGCCGTCCCTCGGTGGCACGGTAAAAGCCAACCAGCGACAGTTTACAACTAGCTGAACGTTCGGCATTTATCGGACTGGGCGCTGCGGCCACGGGGCAGTGGCCACTTTCGGCGAAAGGCCGTTAAAATCGCTCAACTAAAACAGTCGTAAAAACTGTCGAGAGTTTTATAGAATTCGGTTGGATTCGGCCAAATCTTTAGACGCTTTGGCCACCAGTTCGATTCTAAGCGACGTGCGGCGCGGTTCGTTGAGGCACAAGCTTGTACAGGATTTCGCGGGAAAAATGTGGCAGCAAGAAATGTTTGTGTGTACCCTTTATGTGCTTGTGGCTCAGGCCAGGGGCGCCACTGAGAGTCGCTTTAATGGCGCCACTTCCGGCACACAACTGAACAATGAGCCGCAGCAGCAGCTACAAGTGAATCTCAATGCCTGGCAGCCATTGAGGGGCCAGAACAATTGGCTAATACTGCAGGCAACGGCGGCAACAGCCATGCAACAGCAACAACAGCAGCAGCAGCAACGTCTTCCTGTCAATTACCCCGCCTACAATCACCGCTATCAGCACACGTCTGAGTCCGCTGCCGACGGAAATTACAAACAGGTGCGCCCGAATCTCAATGATAGCCCCAGCTACGTGTGGGCCATAAGCCCGACGCTGCCGCTGCCGCTGCCAGTGGTGCAGGATGCGGATGCGGAGGTGGGAGCGGAAGTGCGCCAAGCCGACAACTACGCGGCTTTGACTAATGCCGCTGATGAGCCTGTTGATGGCCTGACGAAGCTCACGGCCACGCCTCTGCATATTAACAACTATTTGGCAGCATTTGAGCGAGCCGTGCTCAAGGTGCGCAACTTTTGCGACACTGTGCGTGGGCTCATCGGCACGGAGAGCGAGGCTGATGAGCAGCAGCAGGAGTCCTCACAGCAGCTTGCGTCAGGTAAGTGCTCCAGCTTGCTTCCTAACAGTATTGATTTAGTTTCCTTTTTTGTTGTTCTCGCTGTTTGAAAGTCTGTTTTGTGCGCTTGGACGCTCAAAGGCCTGGCCAGCTTAATTAACTGCAAAACTGCGTCGTTTTTCGTTTTTCCAGATAGCGTGCCAAGTAAATTGCTTGGCAGCGGCACTTTGGCAACAACATCAAAGGAAGTTCAAGGCCGTCACAGTCGTCTGGCCGAGAGCTACGAGGGCCGCAAGCTGAAAAAGTTGAAAAAGAAAATTCAGAAGCTGCTGCTGCCGCTGCTCATCGCGTATAAACTGAAGTTTCTGACGCTGATACCTGTTCTGATTGGCGGTCTGACCCTGCTGGTGGGCACCACCGGCCTGGCCGGCTTCTTCTTTGCCCTATTTACGGCCGTAATGAGCCTCAAGTCATCAACAGGTGGTGGGCACTCCAGCAAAGCGATTGTATTAAAGAAAATTTGAGGCCAACGTCGTTGCCAACAGCGATTGATTTAAGATTTAGTTCCAGTTTCAAATTAGCGGGCCACTTGCCTCAAATTGGTCAAGAGTTAAGCAGGCAGTTAAACAATTAACGGCGATTTTACAGGCTGATTACACATCGCGCCCACAGTGAAATTAAGTAATAACAACAAAGCAGCCGCGAACTGAAGTTCATTCGCCTAGCGAAGTTTGAATACTCTTGCCTTGGTTCAAATTGAACGCGATTTTTTTTCATTTATTTATTTGTATTTTTAAGATTTTTGTTCGAAGCACAAGTGTATTAAGACACTTCTTCTGTGTGTTGGAAAACTCAAAGTGTAGTATTTAATATGGTAAGAGTATTTACGGTGGCTATTGACTTCTACTAAACCAATTTAAAGCAACTTTGCTGAATTTTTTATATAAAGTCAATATTCAGAAGGTTATCTTTCTTCTAAATATAGTCACACTCTATTTTCTATTGATAAGTATTTTAACGCCACTTTAATTGATCATTTTAAAATTTAAATTTGGAGCAGTGCGATTCAACAGAACAGATAATAATTACAAGTATATATTCCTGCCTTAATTTATTTCAAAGCATATTTTCAAATTTCACTTGTAATTTTCTTAATCTAAATCTTTAAAAACTAAAGAGATCTAAAATGTATATAGAACAGATATAATATTTACTACTTTGGAATTAATTGAACATTTTAACTGTTTCATATTTATGTTACCAAATTGCACATTATTTTTTGTAAATTTCATTCATATTTTTCATTTATTTTCCTATGTCACCATCAGTATCTTATTTATATAAAATATTTTAAGTATGTGGGTTGAGAATTTAGTATAAATTATAACTATTCCATATTTCCACAAAGCCTAATGATTATGTTGTTCTTAATTTATTATTGTCAGCATCAGGAAATATGTAAGCTCTTACGAATTTAGCTTAAATATTATTTAAAATGTTCAATATTTATGTTGCCTTAATTTGGTCTATGTATATTATATTAATGTGTATTTTTTAAATTTCGCTTCCTTCATGTTATTTTCAATAATTCACTTTCAGTATCATTTTTAAGAAATATTCTTGAGAACTCAATTAAAAACAAAGTTAAATTTAATAAACTGAATTTGTTACTGCTGCTTAAATTCTCTCCAGTTATCACAGTCAGGCAGATTAACCATGCCCCAACCATGTTAGAGTGTTCGTAATAGCAACAACAACAACTGCAGACATCAACAACCGGATGCCAGAAAATCGCATTAACACTCAAGTGACGTTAAAAGCCTGCGCGTTGCCAAAGTCTGGTCATGATATGTGACGACAGCAACGCGTTTGGCGTTGGGTCTGAGGCGACACCGCTTGGCTGTTAATATGCGTGGGCAGCCCTTAAAACAGCGGTTAACTGTTTACAAGCTGGCACTACAATTACACATACACACACACACACAACAGAATTGCGACAGGCAATTGAAATAGGCCTCGCACTTGAACAAATTTAAGTTCCGCATAAACTTTTATTTTTGTTTTATTTAGCCAGCGTGAAATTTGGCTATTTATGGCCTGCCCCTTTCACGGTAATTAGTCCAATTAAAATCTGTCCTCTGGTCAAAGGCAAATTATTCAGCAGCATATTTTCTACATAATCAAATTAGTTGCCGTACAACATTATTTGCCTGCTAATTGGGCAAAGTATGCAGAGTATATATATATATTTTAAATATATACTTTTAATTATATTTTCATAGTGCGCGGGATTTGTGCATAATATTTGCTAAATAATTATTAAATTATAATTAAGTTCAGTTACACGTGTTGATAACATTTTTAACGAGATGACAACAAAAAATTTATGACACAAATTTGTCAAAAATAAACATAAAACTAAAGTTTATTTAGTTTGCACATTTCTGTCTTCTCTTTTTTGCAATTTTGCAATTTGGCACGGGTTTTATAATACTATGTATTTAAAGCTGTATTTAGCGTTAAAAACATGTTTTTGGCGTCATAAATAAAACTCCCGGTGACCCTTGATGGACGGCATTGGGGGCGGGGGCTGTGGGGAGGGTGTGCGTAAGTGGCATTTCTCTACATTTTGGAAAATGTTTGTGTGCATGTGTGCAGCTAAAATGGCAAGTGAACCGCAACGCGACAAGTAAAATGCTTGGCAGCGTTAATAAAGAGTTTTTACTTGTTGATGTCTGAGCCATGGTAATAACACAGCCAACAACAACAGCAACAACAACAGCTGTAAAACCGTTTATTAAAGTAGGGAAAACTTAATGTGTGTGTTCACGCTCAAGTAAAACTGAATCGAAAACCAGAACAAAAGAAAGCAAAAGAAAATAACAGCTAAAACATAATAGAACAAAACGCAGCTGGCAATCGGGCTATTAGCCACTTGGCCAGAACTGCAGCCAGTCGAAATGCATTCGAGTGCAACGAGTGCACTATGCGGGCGCAATATCCACTAACTTAGTTAGTTCATTCAGCTTCAGTTGGTTAACTTAGTTGGCCAAGAAGTGCGCTGCTGTGCAGAACTCCCAACACGAAATGCGCTTGGCTCAAATAACGCTGCCCCTATGCTGCCTCATCGGCCTGGCGCACAGCCTGCCGCCGGCGCTGCAGCTGGGTGGGGCCATTGTGGCCGCCGTCGAACAGGATGCCGCACAGGATGCCGCACAGGAGGCAGCTGCCACAGCAGAGCAGCGCTTGCTGCACTCGGCCGAGCAGCAGCTGCGCCTCCTGCTGGACAACTGGACAGCCGAAGGTAGGCAGCGAACGCTGACCAGAGCCGCACAATTAACCACTTCCGTTCGCAGCTTCGGCTCGGGGCAAGCATCAGAAGCAGAAGAAGCTGCTGAAGATGCTCTATCCACTGCTGGGCGCCGCTGTGCTGGCCAAGTTGATACTGTTGCCCCTGATCTTGAAATGGCTAACGGCCCTGTCGGCCTCATCATTTGTCATGGGCAAAATAGCGCTGGCCGCCGCCGGCCTGCTGGCCTTGAAGTCCATCGTCGCAAGTGAACACGCCCCGCGCGATCGTGTGGCAATCGTGCACGCCTCGACGCCAGCGCTGAAGAGCTATCACGGCGATCTCTCGTCCAGTGGCAGCAGCTGGATGCCCCTTCGGCCGTCCTATATACCGGTGGGCGTGGCCAAGGATGCGACGTATCGGCTGGCGCAGGCGAACTACGACAACAAGGATCTGTATAAGCCATTCCTATAGGCGCCCTCGTTTGTCGGTGTTAGTGCTAGTGTTAATGTTAGTGTTAGCCAATAGACCACAATAAAGCCACATAACAACATTCACAGTTAATTAGCACATGCGCGGGGCCCGGGCAACAGATGTTACGTGTAGCCAAAGTCAAGTCGAATAATGCGTCAATGCGTGCACAGAGCCGTTATGCATAAAAACGGTTTATTGCGCATGCGCGTCGAACGGCCAACACAGCGGCCAAGACGCTGGCCAAAACGAACTTCCGCAAATGCGTGTTGCAATACAACTACAAGAAAAAAACAACAATAGCTGCGGCTTATGTAAAAGCCCAAGCAGAGTCAATAAACAGGTCGTCACAAATCAATCAGCATGCAGCAGATGCAGTCAACACAGCCGCTTGGGTGGTTGGCCAGCGAGGGTTGCTCGAACAGTTGCCAATAGTAATGACCAGCACGGCGCTGTTTCTTTTCTTTCAGCTAATTGCTTTATGTAAGCACTGGAGAGAAGAAAAATAAAACAGAACTGAAAGTTACCCAACAGCCGACTGAGAATGCCCCACACGAGTCATGGGTCTGCGGCTACAGACTGTGGCTGGGGCGGCCTCAGCTTGCGCCACGCAAGTGAAAGTTGTAGGGCGCACAGTTTATGGTAAAAACACACACACACACACACGCACACAGCTACAAAGACAAACACAATTGCAGGCTGGTAACGGCGCAACAACAGCTAAGCGACAACAAAGTCGCATGCTAGCCGCATATCTAACAAATCGATCAACAAGGCGTCGCCTCTGTGCGGTTCGCGTCTTTTTTTCTGGGTAAAAACACTAGGTCGCGAGTGGGTGACTCAGGTATACCCTGTACTTGTAATCTATGCTAAACCAATTATAAAATATTTAGCTATTAAAGTATTAATTATTTTACTTTTAAATACAATTTTTTTATGTTTAAACCATTTTTTACCAATTTTCATTTTTTACCCATCCTTTGAAACGATCTAGTTTTAGGATTAAACTTTCCGAATATATAATATATAATATTTAATATATATATTTATATATTTTCAGCACTTTTGTATTGTAAATTAAAATTTCTATATTTTAAATACTTTTTTAAAAATCGAATTCGAATCGAATCTATAAGTATAAATAAATATAAAATATTTTTAAAAATTAAAAAATCTTAATTTTTGGTAAACTTTTTTTTTAAGGAGAATTGTCTTGAATTTGAAATATTTTTCGCAAAACCTCATTTCACTTTTAATGGGTATAGATATGGTATTTAACTAATTGTTACTACTTAAAAATGAAGTAGTTATCTGATCGCGCTCACTTTTACATCTCTACAAATTTTGAATAAAACTAAAAAACCCGCGCTTATATGCAAAAACTGTAAACTATTCAGATCAAGCCAAAATTTCAATAAATACTGTATATATTTATTTACCGGTTCAATGTGAAAAAATTTCTTGACAAAATCGAAATACCCTCTGCAAGAAAATAGAAACTACTGATAGTAAAGCTGCAGGCGGGTGTTGTCATCGTTGTCAGCTTTTATCAACGCAGTCGCATCTCCGTTTTGTAGGGTTGACAACATTCTCAACGTAGGCAACGCTGGACGCTTCGACGAGTGCGCAATGTTTGCGGCTCTCACGAGATTACTTAACCAGACCATTTAGCATAGATACAGCAACTACAATAACTACAACAACAATAACATCAACTTGAAGTATTTGTTGTTTGAACATTTGTGTCATCAATTTCACTTTCTTTGAGGCAAATGGGTTAAGTCAAACAACGCATTGCCATTGTCAGCCCTTGGCCCGGCCACGTGAAAGTGTATGTGTGTGCGCTCCCACAGGCGCACTTTTATAGATTTGGTCAGGAAACGTGTGTGTGTGTGTGGGGGGGGGGGGGGGGGATGGGGGCTCGTAAGCCAATTGCTTAACCAACATTTGGCCACAATGTCAGCGCCAAAGTGAATTGAATTTCTGTGCAGCTAACACAAAGTGCCCGCAACGTATTAACCATGAATTTTTCAACAGCCAATTGTGGGCCCAAACCCTAAAAATGAAGACAGACAAGAAAAAGGTCTTCTCCATGCAAGAAGTTGACGCTGCACTTTCTCAGTCGGCGGCCTCTACGCACAATATTGACAATTCATATTTGCGCAAATGAAAAGAAAATCAATTTCACCTCTCGGTATTTACGCGTTTAACCCAAAAACGTACCAAAAACTTATTGCTGCTGCCACTCGCTACTTTTAGCTTTATTTCTTTCATTCGACACATGCCAAAAGGGGCGGGGCATACCCCTTTTTGACTAATATAGTAGATAGATATGCATACATAGTAAATTGTTAGCTTGAGTAGAGTTTCGGTGTAATGAATAGTAGGGATATATATGTGTATATATATATATAAATTTGATGTTTGTAATAAATAACATTATTTATTCAGGGGCATGTTTTGAAAACCTTTTGTATAAACGTGGCCCAAGTTTGCAGCTTTAAGTCAGCTCATGATCTGATAAAATATTGTAAAAATATTATACAATTTAATGTAGAAGTTCTGAAATAAGAAAAATACTTTATATATTAATTATATTTTATCAGAAACTAATATTATATACATACATAATATTATATACATACATATTAATAATATTAATGCTAAGACATATTTATATTAGCCCACAAGCAATTATCGTTTTAGAACCTTCACCTGCTCTTTACCTGCCGCTTCCCAAGTTTTTTTTTGGTATGCCAAAATTATAAATATTTATTTTATATGGATGCAAACACACAAATGGGTCAATAGAACGCCAGCTGAATGCCTCGAAGACCGCGAGCAGCGTTGCCAACTTGAGCTTGAAAATATGAATGGCTAATTTAAAAAGTAAACTTGGCTGCAAATCGATGAATGCTGCGTTTGCTCGACCACAAGGTTATCCTATATGGTGAAAATTTAGCATTGAATATCAAGAAATGTTTATGTATGTGAATAAAATAAATAAAATAATTAATAAAATAAATAATAGTGGGAAAACACACACAATTGTCTTAAACCAGAAGAAAATAAAATTAAGAATAATATTTATTTTTTAATCCGAGTATATATATATAACATATATAAATATCCGAATATATATATAACATATATAAATAAACTATTCTAATTCTACATATTCGAATTTCACCTTTTAATAGACTCTAATGCGTTCCGTTTACAGGGTATATGTGTTACGAATAACACATAGCCAGCCACACCCACAACACACACGCACAGAGGCTGAACGACGAAAGTATGCGGGCCAATTTGTTTATGGGCACTTGTTGTGGCTAATTGAGAGACGCCACTCAACAAATTGCACACGATATAAAGCTTATGAATTTTATATATAAAATTATATATATACAGATATATCTGGCTAACTGTTTTTGGCAAGGGCCGCCAGCATTAAAGCCTTTGTTAAGCTGTCAGAAACGCATTACGTGAGTGCGAAGAGAGAAGCGAGAAGAGAGGAAAAAGGGTTAGCAACAGTTGACGGCTGTGCCGGGCTAAAAAAGAGAAATTATTTATGATTGGCATTTAGAAATTCCATTTGATTTGACATTCAACTGGACAATTGATAACTGCGTTACACCAACAAACAGAGACGTTGTTGTTGTTGTTGTTGCTGCTGCGGCAGGAACCGGCGAAATCAGGTTTTTAGTGCCTCATTGCAAATTGCAAAATTCACTAAAAATTACATAACTTTCACTCACGCTAAACGACGTCAATGAATGAATGCGCGAAACTGGACCGCAACTTAAGCAAAACAGGTGAGAGGAGGATGGAAGAAACAGGGCGGAGGGGGGACAGATGAGTTATCATCAATGAATGCGTGAAGCGGACCATGTGTGTGGCAACGGATGAAATATTTGGCATGCCACGAGCTGCATCGAAGCCGGGTCGAGTGGCTATGCAAATGATCGCAACAAGTGAATCACTGGCCAAACCCGCGGCATGTTGTGTGTGTGTGTGGTATGTGGGGTAGACGTGGGGTATATGTGGGGTATATGTGGGGTATGCCTAGCGCACTTTCTTTTTTGCCTGGTTCTTGTTGTTGTCTGGTTGTAGGCAGCTAAAACAATAACCGAAAATAAAGGCGCGTCACTCATACGCAGCGTGTGACAAGCTGACGCCCGTGGGCTCAGCTAATTCGACAACAACAGCCACAGCAACAACAACAACAACAGCAATGAGCACAGCATTTAGTGTCGCATATCGTTGTAATATAAATGAAAGTGAGTGAATTGAGACTTTTGTTGTTTTTTTTTATTATTTTTGGATGTTGTTTTTGAATGGTTTGGCTTTAATAAGCTGGCTCGATAAAAATACAAATTGTGTTATTTCGATTTTTTATTGCCGGCATTTTGTATACAACTTTAACTTTTTTTTATGTAGCTCTACGTCCGAGAAATGTAGGAATGTCAAAATGCGTGTGAGCTAAGGAAACGTGACGGGGCAAACATTTCGATGATGCATCAGTTGGCAACGTGTTTGAGCACATATCAATTAAAAATGCGAAAAAATGTGTTCTCATTTTAACAAAAGAGCTATCTTTAGGGAAATTCGGTAACTGTTTTAGCCAAAAAATTGGAAATTATAAGCAGTTGGTAGAGAAAATGTTGATATACTCATATTAAGTTATAAGTTAGACCTGGTTGGGCTGATTGATCATGGCCTTAGTGTTGTCAGACTCTCTAAATCGGCTCTAATGGGCGATTGTAAACTATTTTATTTATTTATTTATATTTAATTTAAAACAGAGCCTGTAAAAAATTTTTGATTTTAAGTTGTAAATGCTTTAGTCCACATCATTTGCATTACTTTTTAACTTACTTGTTGGCCAGGTAATTGAGCTAGGCTGGAGGTTGAAGAAGTGCACATCGCAGCTGACAATGAATGAGTTTTAGATTTCAGCTCCAAATTCCAATTTATTAAGCTGTACGCAAATTATAAATTACACTATACAATTTACACTCTCTAACTGATCTTGAAATTAACATAAAGAGTATCAGCTCTGTATTGATTAACAACAAAATTGTTGGTTTTAAAATATTGTTAAGGTGTACTTACAAAACTCACAACTCTTCAAAAAAAGTGTGATAGTCAGTAAAAAGAAACTTGAATCACGAATCGAAGATTACAATAAAATCGCCAATTTTGTGTCTAAGAAGACTAAACAACCTACTAAGCTGATAAACGGACGGTTATAACAGATTCCAATTGCAAACAGTTAGCACTTGAGTCCATTGCGAAACTAGCCACGGCGCGGTTCGATTAAACGACGATGATCTTTAGAGGTGCTAAATAGTATTTCGCCATGATGACGAAAAGGGCAAACAGCAGATGACCCATTTCTGCGGACCATAAACGGCAGGCTCGAAATATGCAGCAACCGGATCAATAAATTAGTGTGCGCGAGAGCCGAATGAAAGCGGGCTCTGGCCAAGCGGCGGCAGCGCAACGTGGGTAAACAAAACGCTGCCTGGGAGGGCGTGTATCGATGCGCGCGCTGCCATAATTACCGGAGCCCATGGGCCCAGCCAATGATGCCAATTGTTTGCACTTTGCCGGCCGCTCCGACTGCTCCGGCGCGATCCAATGTGCGCTCCACTGGCCAAGTCCCCGGTCCCAAGTTTCTCTCAGTTGACGCTGAGCTTGAGGTTTGACGGATGACGCCGTCAGCGGCGGCGTCGGCGACGACGCTGCCGAAAAAGCAGTCAGCGAGCAGCAAGAAGAAGCAGCAGCGGCAGCGGCAGCAGCAGCAGAAAGAAATGAACATATTCACTTAACAAACAAGTTGACTTTATTTTTCTGTTGTATTTTTTCTCTTTTTTGATGTTGTTGCTTGGCCCGTTTGGGGCCGCTGCCGCTATTGTTGTTGCTGTTGTAGTTGTAGTTGCCTAGATTTATGCATGTGCTCAGTGCCTTTATTTTGCGCGTCTTTTTACCTTTTTTGGTAGCTTCCGCAGTCGACGTCAACGTCTGCGGCGGCGTCTCTTTTGTGTTTAATTGACTTTAAAATGTTTTGTAATGCGCGCAGCGACGCCGACGCCAACGTCAGCCGCGCAGCCGCCACAAAAGTCGCCCAATATAAAAGGGTAGACGTCGGCCGACTTCTGCATCAAATTCATCTCAAGCTCAGCAGCAGCAGCAGCAGCCAGCACAGGATTAAAACCGCGTCGCGCAACAAACCCAAAGCACCTATTCTCATAACCCGAAAATGAAAGTGTTCGCCATCGCCTGTGTGAGCCTCTTGGTGGCCAGCTGCGTCTGGGCCGCGCCCAGTGTGCAAGATAACCGTGTCGAAAGTGATAACACGCTCGGACGTGCCGCTCGCTACCTGGGCGCCTGCTTCGAGAGCGATGACATGGCCACCTGTCTGGCCGTCAAGGGTATTACCGCATTGAATCGCGCCGCCAGGAGCAACAACATTGAGCTCGTCAATGGCGTCACCTTCCAGAGGTGTGTGTTCTGTGTGTTCTGTGTGTGTGTGTGAAAGTGAAACCCCAATTGAAAGGAAAATGTGCCTGCAAAAATAATTCGAATTGCGTTCTAAGTTGCATTTGTTTCTGTTCATGCCCCGTTGCAGAGATCCCGCCAGTCCCGTGCAGCGCAGCGGCAAGTCCCTCAGCGAGCAGGACATCTACGCGGAGCTGCCCCAAAACGGCGAGGAGCGCAACGGCCGTCTGGTCGATTTGGCCATTTCGAGCGTGACCGACTTCTTGAGCACCCACAATCTCGAATTCAAACTGCCCGCTGAGACCACACAGCAGGTGGCACGCGCTCTGGATGAAGGTATTTATGGGCCACATTGCTAAGTTGCTAAGTTGAAGCTAATTGCTCTCCGCTCCATTTGCAGGCCGTGGCAAGATCAAGAAGCTGGCTGGCCCACTTGCGCTGGCCATTGGCGCCAAGCTGTTCGCTGTCATTCCGCTGGTGCTCGGCTTCCTCGCTCTGCTGACCTTCAAGGCCGTCGTTGTGGCCAAGATTGCCTTCTTCCTGGCCATTCTGGTTGGCGGCTCGCGTCTGCTGAGCGGCTTTGGCAACAAGTTCGGCGGCAACTCCTACGGCGGCGCCTACAATTCGAATGCCTGGTCGGCGCCCGCCAGCGCCGGCTGGACCTCGGGCTCCTCCTCTGCCTATCCCTATGCGCGCAGCATCACCGCCGATGATGCCCAGGAGCTGGCCTATGCCGGACAGCAGCAGGAGCAGCAGCAGCAGCAGCAATAAGCCGTCTGCAGTTGTGGCCGGATTTGGCCCTTTGGCCAAAAGCCAAAAATGTGCCTTCTTTTAAATTGAAAAGTTAGTTTTTAGTAATTTATTCGAGACGTGAAGCTGACGCGTAATTAACTACTTAATTTATTGTCTTACATTACACAACACTGTACAACAACAACAACATTCATCAGCTAAAGAGTCATCAAAATAAAATCGATTAATGCCTTAAACTTGGCCCGATCTTTGTTGGCATTGGGGTTTTTAATTGTGGCCAAAAACTGTGGCAAGACTTTCCCAGGCGACAACTGGTTGGAATGACAAAATATATACATATACACACATATATATATGTTTGTGACACTCAACACTTGTGGCAACAAGTTTTGTGGCTATTAAACTTTGTTGGCAGGTTCTGGAGCCCGCGTGTTAGCCACGGCTGGCCACATGCCCAATTGATATATGTACATATATATATATATATATATGACTTTTTTTTGGATTCGGTTTTGGCATATGCCACGCCTCATAATTGAAATATTCCATGTTTGCCGTAGTTGTTGGCCTGTTTATATTGCCCGGGCATGTTAATTGTTAGCCGGGCCAAGAAACTTTCTACGTATGCGCATAAAAACGTCACTCGATGCGATCAGCTCAAGATATATGTGCGACAATTTAGCTTTCTTTTGCGCAGATTTATCAAAGATTTAGAAGCAATTGAAATAGAAAACGACACTTGACTAAAAGAGAATGAAATCGAAAGCGCGTTGAAAGCGCGACCGTCTCTCCAGCAGTCTGGCTGTGTGTGTCCACGCGTCTCTAACTGGGCCAAAATGCGCATTAAGTCAGCAACGGCGAGGCATACCAAATATGGCTAACTACTGCGCTGGCAACTAATAATCGCTTTTAATGAAATTCAATGGCATGGCTAATGAGACCGGGCCCAAAGCCCGAAGCCAGCCCAAGAATCTGGCACATAAGCAAATGGAGTCACGTTCCTGCAGCCGGCAGCCGGCAGCAGCAGCGGCAGCGGCAGCGGCTTGGGACGTGGAACGTGGGGCGTGGCTGTTGCATGCCAATTGCGCTCGGCTAACGGTGAGACGCCTCAGCTCAGGCCGCGCAAGGAAAATTGGGCCATTTGCTTATATAAAATATATGTGTGTGTACACAAAAAATAATATTCAAGCCGTTCGGCGACTTCCCTTTCGTTTGGACGTGGGACGTGCGTGAAAATATGGTCAAGAAATTTTTGGTGGGTGCCGAGTACGAGTAGCATACGCATAAAATTTGCATAAATTGTTGTTGTTGTTTTTGTTGTTGCTGCAGTGCTGCGTTTCAGTTGTTGCTTTTGGCCCGCGATTTCTAGCCACCAAATTGGACAGTTTGTCCGCGACTGGTGGAGCCCGCGACACGCGTACCCATCGAAAAGGTATAAAACTGCGGGCCATTGCATTCAATTAATCACAAAGCAATTTCCATTCACAAAGCCAACAGCAGTGTGTGCGCTGAACGTTGTGGATACCGGCCAAGGACTATCAATAATCACCAAATAAATCGCCTTCCAAAAACAAGAACAAAAACAAACAAACCAAAAATGTGCGCGAAATTCGTTTGTGTTGTGCTCGTGGCCAGCTTTGTGTGCGGCGCTATGGCCCTGCCCTCGCAGGATGGCAGCGAAAAGGATTTAGTGAATATGCTCAATAGACTGGATAACGAGGAGTCGGTACCGCTCTTCGGCGGCCTGCGCATCGATCGCAGCGAGACGGGCCGCAGCTTTGGCTCCGCCAAGAGCGTTGAATCGTTCGAGGATCGTGCCGAACGCTATCTGGAAACGCACGAGCTGAATCTCTCGTTCTCCGGCGATGAGCAGGATGAGAATGCCGAGAACGTGTACAGCGGACGTGCCATGGAGGGTGAGTACAGTAGTCC
This sequence comes from Drosophila robusta, assembly GCA_035043565.1. NCBI lineage: Eukaryota > Metazoa > Arthropoda > Insecta > Diptera > Drosophilidae > Drosophila > Drosophila robusta. Next base: position 6,787,093 of record JAWNMW010000235.1, read on the forward strand.
GTAGCCCAAAACATCAACACACTCGTCTAGCCCATAAAAAGGCCACAGCTTTCACTCAAGTTGTTTGCTTATTTTTGGAGTTGCTAGCAACTTTGTTGGCAATGCAGTTGCCTGGCGGCCTGCTTGCAACAAGCTGGTGGCACTTGGGCCACAGTGTGGCTGTCAGGGCGGCTGATGCAGGAAATTGCGCATACGCCTCGTGTGCACTCAAGTGTCAGCTTTTCTCTTTTAATGCTTCAGCTCGTGTTGCATACTTTGTGGCTGTGACAGTAGGTGTCACTTTAGCTGCCTGGCTTTGCATACTTTTGAGCTGTTCCAAATCACGCCTCGCATTTCAATTTCAATTTCTATTCAATTTCCCCTCCCCAACCCCACTCCACAGAATCGCGCAGCAAGCGCATGAAGAAGATGCTGCTGCCACTGCTGTTGGCTTTGAAACTGAAGAAGGCCGTTGTTGTCAAGGTTATGTTCACCATCATCAAGTTCATCTCGCTGAAGGCCCTGGCCATCTCCTTCCTTGCCCTCATCCTGGCCGGTAAGTGTCCTAGCAACGCTCTTTCAAATGGAGGACTTTTTATTTATGGCATCTTTTGTATTTCTGTGTTAGGTGCCACCTTCTTCAAGGACCTGTTGGCCAAGAAGAAGGACCACATCACCACCGCCTACATCACTGGCAGCCCATTGAACGCCGAGATTGTGCACTCCGACTGGAACCGCAACGGTCAGGCCAGCGCCGCCGATTTGGCCTATAACCATTATGGCCTGGCTCAGCCCTTCTAAGCCGCAAACTTTTGCGCACATTTCTACCCAAGCACTATCCATCATCTGTCCTCTCCTGCCCTCACCTCTTTCTATCCATTTTCCACGCCTACCCTTCCCCATATTTCCCCCTCAAAAGACTTAACCTTCTACATGGCTAAATTCGTTGTAGTGTTGTAGTCAATAATTATTTAGTTGTACTTAGTTAGTTAGCTGCGACATACCAAAAACAAAAAAAAAAAACACAAAAAAATTAAAAGAAAACAAGAAAGGAAGAAAGGTGAAAAGAAAGCACACAAGAATATCAACGATGACAACCGAACACCAATTACGACTTGGCTAGCTCAGGACAATGCTCACGGAAAACTGATATACCATGCTTGCGCCATATTTATTGCACAATCACACATGCTCTCTAAGCATGCAGCTCAGGTTAACTACACAAAGCAAAAGCAACACGAAAGATGAAATTGAAAACAAACAAAAAAAGAAAAGAAATCGATATATATAAGCAAGAAATACTTATGTCTGCTCCAGAATTTACTTACTAAGTATTTATTTGATAATTTATAGCAATTGAATAAAAATGATTCATGAAATGCAAATTTATTGTTCATTTATTAAATCCGTTATAGTTTAATGAAAAGTGAAAACAAGAGGGCGATGATTAATACTATAATACATAAAACGAGAGCAAGTTTGCAAACCGGTTTTAGGCCAAACTAGTTCGTACTCGGAACTACAAATTCAACAAATGGCTTGGTTGAACTAATTTGGATAAATAAAACGTTGTAAATATAATAAGCTCTATTAAGTATTTATTCAAACCGCTCTTAAAGTCGCTTTTGCTCTTTATATCATTTATCGTTGTTAGCTAAAGTGTTTTCTTTATTTATTTAAAAATAAAATTCCCAAACTAAGACCTCGATGTGGAAAACACGGTATTTGCAAATCAAACCCAAAAGCGATGCGAAATAAAAATGAGTTAAATATGGCCTATTTGCTGTCTAAAAAGCTAATGCCATCAGCAGCCGAGTCGATATAGCCATGGTTGTATATACGGTTTGTCTGTTTATTCGTTTGCAAGTTAGTCTTTTAATTTTAGGGCTATCGCTAAAGAGCTTTGCATATGTCCGTCCTTGTGTCAAAGTCGGCACGATCGGACCACTTTATCATATAGCTTCCATAGGAACGATCTCTCTAAAAGTGAGTGTTTGAGAAACTTTGTTGTATTTTAATATATTCTAATCAAAAACGGCAATTATGACTTTCAGTGTGCTTTTAAGCAGAATCTTCTCAACATCCTACCACTATAGCATATAGCTCATAAGAATGATATTTTGAATAAATATCTCTTATTTGAAAAACGTTTTTGTTTTTAAATGTATCATAGTCAAGCTTTGCTAAAAAAACTGAAATATTTGTATACCTTATAGAATATTTTTGTATTTTTCCATTTGTTTGAAAGGGTATTCAATCTTTGCCAAAGATAATTCACATTTATTGTTGTTATTAAAAAAACTAGTCAACATAAAATCTGCCAATTCTCTGATATTACTTAAACCACACTAATATAGTCGTCGGCTAATTTCCATGGGGGTTCGAAATTAAAATGATATTAGCAAAAACGCTGCAGAGTCCAACAACGCTAAACGAGACCTCGTTGTCTGCAGCTGCTTCTAGTTGTGGATTAATTGATGTACTATGTCCGAGGCACGCGACTTTTATCTGCTCCGTAATTAGGCAGGTATTTGTGAATTTTCTTTTTAGTTGAGGAAACTCATCACAATGGCGGGCACTGGAACTGGGCTAGGGGATTGGCGGGGCGGGGCGGGGCGCTGCGCTTGGTGACAAAAATTAGCCGCCCGTTGCGGTACGCTGATCGCCGCGGCACAGAGGAAAGCGAAAGTGCCGCCCATTGGCCAGTTCGGTTGGACGCAGTTGAACGACTCTGGGAAGAATTTCGACCACAAATCGCGGGGTAATTAGAAAAAGCCAAGACGGCGGCCAACCTAAACGCGGCAATGACTTTGGCAGTGCTGTGCGTAGTGAAAGGGAAATGGGTATAAAAGAAAAAGCATAAAAGTGAGCTGTTGCAGTCGCACCAAAGTACCCCAAATCATTAGACAAACTTAGCCCAAACAGCATGTTGCTGCTCAAGACCCTGGAGTATTTGTTTTATCTGGCCTGGTTCTGCTTCCTATGCAAATACGCCCAGGCGGCCAGCGTTCAGCCCACAGAGGCGACGCCCGGGCCAATGGAGACTCTGCAGCCACCGCAGCACAAGCATCCATCCGCGGGTTTAAATGAGTGCGAGACATCGGCATTCAGCTGGATGTGCCTGAAAATCGAGTTCGTCAAGATCATGGAACGTCTGGCCGAGCAGCGGGAGCTGCAGGTGCTGCCGGGCGTGAGTGTAGTCAAGGATGAGAACGCGACGGAGCTGAAGACCTCCGAGCTGATGGCTGGTAAGTGCGGCCAGCCGATGTGAAAGGAGTAGTACAGTTTCTATTTCTAATTGGAAACATTTCCACAGAGGTGGCACGCAGCTATCCCAGCGATCCCAGCACGCGGCTCAATGGTTATATTCTGGCCAAGTTGGAGAATATGTTGAAGACACGCGTGCTGCGCTTTCGCCTGCTGGCTGACACTGGCGTAGAGGAGGGTCGCAAGCACAAGTTTGGCAAAAAGGGCGGCCTGGAGGCGCTCGTCGCAGCCGGCGTCATGATGAAGGGCATGCTGATGGCCCTGGGCCTGGGCGCCATTGCCATGATGGCCGGCAAGGCGCTGATGACAGCGCTCATGGCGCTCACGCTGAGCGGCGTGCTCGGCCTGAAGAGTTTGGCCGGCGGCGGCAAGTCCACCACTTACGAGATCGTCGCCAAGCCCGTCTACACATCCAGCCACTCGCACTCGGTCACCCACGAGGATGGCCATGCACATGGCGCACACTTTGCGGCTGGAGCCGGAGGCAGTGGCAGCGGCTACGGCTACGGCGGCTATGCGCGGTCCCTCAACCTGCAGCAGCCCAGCCAGCTGCAGAGGCTGTAATGCTTATTGTTTAACACTATTTATTTAATTTATTAACTAAATTATTGTACTTTACTGAATTTAAACAAGAAAACAGCAAGTGAAGAATTTAAAGCCTTTGCATAAAGCACAAAGCACATGTGCGATCGATATATAATTTCACAGGGTATACAAAGTTAGTATACTTACTAGGAGCATTATATTATCAATTGCATTTAAATTCAGAATCAATCTAGAGGTTAAACCATGATGAAAATGGTAAACATTATGAAAATCGTTCAGTTTTCACAAAGTGGGACGTTCAAATCTTGCTAGTATGGTCCGAATCCAAGCTTAATATTTTTAAAATTTGATAATTTTTGCCGTGATTTTTGACAGAAAAATCAGAATCACTTCTAGAGTTGAGTTTTATACCAATAATAATACTCGCAATCGATTAAAATTAAAAGTTCGCAATTTTATATTTAAAATAAAAAAATTTTTCCACAATAAGTAAGGGGAGTAAACGATTTTTTTTTGGAAAAAAATTAAATACAGAATCAATCTAGAGGTGAAATCACGATTAAAATGGTTAACATAATGAATATCGGTTCAGTTTTGACACAGTTGTGGGACTTTGAAATCTGGTAAGTGTGGTTTCGGGAACTTTGCACGGGTTAATTTATGCAGTCCTGAGGAAGAATATATATACTTTTCGGAGAATTTGCCATTTGCCCGTCACGTACATTTACACAAAAACATTAAGAGCTTTTTACTCATTCTCAAAGGATTCAGGGTATATAAATATACTATGCCTAGTTTTGGAAAAATATTGATCAAGATTATACATATAGAATGTGGATTTGGAAAAGTCCTCTTCAAAGCGTTGCACATTTCGTAACAAAATTATAACACCCTCTATAACAAGAGAATTCTGCTTGGAACTGCGACAAATCGATGAACCGCATGGATAACTCGATTATTCTTAAAAGCCCGCTAACATAATATATTAATATATAGTTTGAATTCATTGTCACTTGTCAAATGTTTAAATCCTTGTTATTTTCGTATTTGCTCTACGTACTTTTAGTCTATGCCAAAGGAAAAATTCAATCACGCAGAATAGGTATTGAATAAACCAAATTACTTTTCAAGTACTCAAGTTCTCTACATTACTTTCAGTTTGTGATGAGTTTGGCATCTGTTTAAAAAAATGTGGAGTGCAAATTGTAACCAACTTTCCATGTCCAGAGGGTACAAAATGTTGCATGGGATTTAAGTAATAATATTTATGGATTATATCATATTTTGTGAAATATGTGATATAAAACTATATATTTACGACTTAATGTATAACAAATTCTTTGTTTTATTTTCATAATAACTTTTTGATTGCGTGTTTCGTTTAACTATTTTTTTCAATGATCAACAACAATTAACTTTAATTAGCATCGGTTAGAGCAACGCTAAGTGGGTATTAAAATTGTTATGCATATACATTTTTACAATAATAAATATATAATATGAAGCTCTATATATGTGTTTAAATAGCTTTTTTGGAATTTCTATATTAAAAAATGTTCATAGGTAGACAATAATTAAAACTAAAATAAATAAATATAAAAATAAATAAAAAAAACGTATATAAAAAAAGAAACAAACAATATATGCAATCCTTAATATCAAGACAATTAAATTTGTTTAAGTTTTAACTTTCGAGCAGCAATTAGGAAAACCAAAAAAAAACAATGTAAAACACAACAACTTATGTTTAATTCTACAACAGAAACCACTTTTTACGAGTATTTCTGTCCAATTTAAAAATTCTAATCGCAACGCCCATATAAAATTTAATTGATTAATTTTTTAGATTGTGTGAAAAAATCATTAAGTGCATTTTGATAATTTCATTAACATATTAAAAGCGGTCACTGGACTTCAGAATTTAGTTTTGCACGTGTGAAACGCAAATTAGTGAATTCACGAATGTTTAGTTTCTCTTCTAACCCAATTGAAGATACGCATCATTTTTGTCATAAAAGGCCAGGAACCAACAGCAGAAGATCAGTTGCTTCACCACTCAGTACAATGAAGACACCTTACAGTGGTAAACAAAAATCTGCTAGCACAGTGAATATTTGAAATTAACTCTAATTTGTTCTACAGTGATATTCCTTGTGCTTTGCACCTCATGGATTAGCACAGCCAACAAGACTGTTGTCCCGACTGCCTCGGAAGAGATTGTGAACACAACGGCACCAGCTTCAGCTGCACCATTACCGTTGGAGTTGACAGTGGAACAGAATCCGCAATCAAAATCATCTTTCACAGATGAGGAACTGGAAGAGGCGCTGCTTAGGGAGCTGGACGACGAAAATGAAATAGAACCCGAGATTCGTCCGACCAAGAGACCCAAACGACCTCAAACACAAAACAAACATCTGGGCACACGCCAAAGCCATCCTCATTACACCCCTATCTGATCCCATGCCATATTACGCAGCACCAGCTCCCATGCCATATGCCATGCCATACTCCCAGTGTCCCTACTCCCAGCCCACGCCTAACTACTACCCCATGCCTATGTATCCACCTTACCCATACCCGGGCTTCAATCCCAGTCAGTTTTATAGCCCTCCCACCGTCATAAAGGCCGCGGATCCGGTGGACACCACAGAAGTCGTCAACATCGAGGAACTGATCAAGTTTGCCAAAATCTGGAATGTGCCTGCTAACGTTACGGTCGCCAATACAACGGCTACCACAAAACCTCCTAAGCGGTTACTTATCAGGAACTGGATCAAAAACAAAGCAAGCAGGATAGCTACCAAACCGCCACTAACATTAAAGCAAACAAATTGAAGATTCTGCATCACAATTATTTGTCTATGTATGACAGCTTTTAATTTATTTATTTATTTATTTATGTATTTATGATGCTGAAAAAATAAAGTACAATGGATTATATATAATTTTGTGTTATTGCTGTGTTTAACTTTATTTACAGAATTTGATTTTCTTCATCATATCATATTAATTCCATCATATTATACCATTGGCTATCGTTGAAAACTGAAAGCTAAAAATGCTATTTAGGCTGACACCGTCAGTGCCGCGTAAAATAAACAAAAACAAAGTCAAACAAAATAAATAAATAAAATCTAATGCACAAGCGATGTTGTGAAAATATTTATTTTTGTAAATTTTGGTGGCGACAGTTTTTTGCACAGTTTTTAGAGGAGTTCATCAGTTTGCAAAAATGTTGTTCATCTAGCTTTAAAGCGATAAATTCATTTTATTGACTTACCACTCCCCCAGTGGACGTAGTCAAAAAATCGTAATACTTTATCTAACGGTATATAGTTTATAGTATGAGTATATAACCACAAGTCATAAGCCAAAAACCGAATATGCTCCCTTCACTTTGTGAACGAGTATAAAATGTTATTTTAATCCATTCTGATATTTTGAATTTTAATGAATATTACAACAAAAATTACAACATTTTAAATTTAATTTCTATAACTCAAATTAATTTGGATGTGAATATCAACAATAATTTTGTGAAAGAATGTTTTTCTCTTTTTTATGTATATATATCAGCTAGCTATTTAAAATTATATAAGGGTATTGAAGCTTCGGGACAATGATTAAGTTACATTCTAATTTTAAACTATCAAATTTTAGGCTTATATAAATATATAAGTAGTATACTCGAATGATCCCATAACACAGTATTTAAAGCTTGCCAAATAAAATTGTATTATATCAGTAAAGGAATGGGACTTATTTCGATTTATTTATTTGTATTATTCTATGTGCACTGGATGTGCATAGCAGATAAGTCGGAAATGAAAAACTAAGCTGAAACAACGGAAACTCAAATTGCGAAGCATGTAACTAAAGGTCCCATAGAGACCCAGACGCATATTTCTTTTTATGTGGTGCCAGAGGACGCTATAGCTAGCGGATGCTATAGCACTGGAAATAGGAACTAATGGCTCGCTGAGATACAACAATTTGTTTAGAAAAAAATGTTTGCTAAAATTGCGTCCAACTGCAGCAACAACCGTAACAACTCAAACAAGTTAAACAACATCCCATTTGACAAAATTTGTTTGGAATAATAAAAATATATATATTAGAGCTTATTTGCCAGTGCCAAGTAATTTAAGCTTTCTTTTAAACACTTGTCCATTAAAATATAAGAGGCTGTAATTTTGTTATTCCTAAAATGTTTTTGTACAGTGTTTAATCAACGATTATACATTCATGAATTTCACTGATATTTAAATATATATTAAATATATATATTATATATTAAATATATTAAATATATATATATATAGATATTTAAAAGCTAAAGTAAGCTAGAGGGGAATCAGTTGTTCCACTATGAATGTTTTTTATAACAGTAAAGGGAAGGTGATTTTATTGCTTAGCTCTCACTATCTCAATTTTTATTTTATGGACGTGTATGGATGTGTACAGCAGAGAAGTCTTGAACAAAAAGCATTGTTGAAGCAACTAAAGCTCAAATTCAAAATCAATTTCTATTTTATGGACGAGTATGGATGTGTATAGCAGAGAAGTCTTGAATAAAAAGCAATGTTTAAACAACTAAAGCTCAACTTCCAAATCAATTTCTATTCTGTGGACGTGTATGGATGTGTACAGCAGAGAAGTCTTTAATAAAACAAAAATAAAAAAGCAATGTTGAAACAACTAAAGCTCAAATTGCGTATCGTGAAATCAAAGGTCTCCAAGAGACATTGACAAATATTCCCCTTCGTGAGCTGCCAGAGGAAATTTCAATTACAACCGAAGTCTCGCTCAGATAAAATAATAATTTCAGAAAAAATGGTTTTAAAAATTACATACAAGTACGGCGCCACAATGAAATCATATATGATTTTAATTACTTCAAATTACAATGTATAAGTGTGTCCTCTTGTTACTCATCAAATTTGAGTGTAGAGTACTAAAAAGTTGTGAAAAACAATTAATAGATTTCCTTTTCCACTTTCCTTTCTGCTTCTTTTGAATCATAAACAATTTCACTAGCATCATTAGCAAGTGCTAAAATTTGTGTCTTTTATAATTAGCGAATTGTACAAATTAATATTTAATTAATCTTCATATTTTATTGATCCAAAAACGTCAATATTTAAAGGCCAAAGTTAGCCAGAGGGAAATTAGTCGCTCCAGAGCCATCATGAAGTTAAATTATAGCAAGGGTAATATAATTTTTATTTATTATTATTATTGTACTATAAATATATCAAATAATTTTCAATTTATTTTTAAACAACAGTCCTATTTCTCTTGCTGAGTATATCATGGATGTGCTCAGCAGAGGAGTCTACAAACGGAAGCAAAATCAAAACAACAGAATCATCATCTACGGATCGTAAGGAACCCATAGAAACACCGCCGAATATTACTGTTAGCTTACCTCCGAAGGAATCTGATTTTGAACCCACGGAAGAAGCACCATCTATAGAAGGGATTGGGGTTAAGAATTTATTTAGAAGAAAGTGGAAGAATAAATACAGTACTACCACAACAACAACTACTACAACCACCACAACAACCACCACCCGGGCACCACCAACTCCGTAGCAATTTTGTACCTCAAATTTGTTTACAACGATCAGTAGATTTACTTTCCTTTGTGCTAGTTGTGAATCTTAATCAATTTCACTAGCATCATTAGCAAGTTATGAAATTTGTTTGTTTTATAATTAGCGAATTAAACAAATTAATATTTATTTAATCTTCATATTTTATTGGTCCAAATACGTCTATATTTAAACGCCGAAGTTAGCCAGAGGGAATTAGTCGCTCCAAAGCCATCATGAAGTTAAAATATAGTAAGGGTAATTTAATTTTTATTTATTTTTACTATTTTTTATTATTTTTCTATAAGTATGTCAAATAATTTCAATTTAATTTTAAACAACAGTCCTATTTCTCTTGCTGAGTGTATCATGGATGTGCTCAGCAGAAGAGTCTACAAACGAAAGCAAAACTAAAACAACGGAATCAACAACTACGGATCGCAAGGAACCCTTAGAAACACGGCCGAATATTACTGTTAGCTTGTTGACGACGGATTTTGAGCCCAAGGAAGAACTACCATCCATAGAAGGGCTTAGACTTAAGAATTTGTTTAGAAGAAAGTGGAAGAATAAATTTAGTACTACCACAACAACAACAACAACCACCACAACACCACCCACAAAGCCGACTGACTCCACAGTTATAATTTAAGAAAATAAGCATTCTTAATCAGCGGTTTCAGTTTGTTTCAACAGATATATCGAAGAAACAACAATGTACAGAAAAGAGTACTCTCAATTATAGTATAACACATTTTTATATATTTCTGAATTATAAAAAAAATTATTATCAATAAATGTGGATATTAAAAAAATTTTATTGGTGTACAAAATTGCCTTTAAGAGTATTTTTGCGGCCCTTGTCTCTAAATTAAATGTGTGCTTAATTTTTATTAGATAGCTATTTTTTACTCCAGATGTACAACTTTTACAAAATATCCCAGCGTCTAAATTAAGGAAAAATAATGAAACATACATATTAGCCAGCTAAATGAATATTTCGGCCTAAGAGTAGTAAGTAGAGATTTTTCACTGTAAACAATTGTGAGAATTAAAGAAAATCAAAATTAAGGTTTTATTAATTTAATTTGATTTAAATATAAACTTTAATGACATTATTGGCGGCAGCCACTAGGTGTTGTAAGCGAAATGAAAGGGCTTTAATTTATTACTAAATTACTCAATCGGAACATATATTAATTCACTAATTGCCTTTTAATTCACGATATACACAAATCCTATACATAAGAATTGAACGAAAATTAGTAGATTTCCTTTTCAACTTTCCTTTGTGCTACTTTTGAATCCTAAACAATTTCACTAGCATCATTAGCAACTGCTGAAATTTGTTTGTTTTATAATTAGCGAATTGCACAAATTAATATTAATTAATATTAATATTAATTAATCTTCACATTTTATTGAACTCAACGCATCAATATTTAAACGCCGAAGTTGGCCAGACGGCAATTAGTCTCTCCAGAGCCGTCATGAAGTTAAATTATATCAAGGGTAATATTGTTTTTAAATATTATTATTATTTTGCTACAAATATTTCAAATAATTTCAATTTATTTTTGAACAACAGTCCTATTTCTCTTATTGAGTGTATCATGGATGTGCTCAGGAGAGGAGCTAACAATCGAAAGCAAAAATAAACCAACGGAATCATCATCTACGGATCGTAAGGAACCCATAGAAACACCGGCGAATATTACTGGTAGCTTGCCGCCAAAGGACTTTGATTTTGAACCCACGGAAGAAGCACCATCTATGACTTGGGTTTAAGAATTTGTTTAGAAGAAAGTGGAAGAATAAATACAGTACTACCACAACAACAACCACCACCCAGGTACTGCCAACTCCGACTGCAGGCACGCTTTAGTGATGATCGCATTATTGAGTGGCATCAGCGGTTCCAATTTGTTTCTAAAGATTTATTAAAGAAATAACAAAGTGCAGAAAATAGTAGTTGCTATTATACTCAAACAAACATTTACTGATTTCCAAGTTATAAATAAAAATATTTATCAATAAATGTGAAGGTTAAAAAAAATGGTATATTGGTGTACAGTAATATATGATTGTCTTTTGTTTAACGGGAATTTTTGTTGCTCTTATCTCTAAATTAAAAGTTGAAAAAATTGTTTTTACGCGAACCATAAACCTCAACTAACGAAATTATATTAGCTTCTAAATACTTTTAATTTAAAATGTATAACTGAAAAATTTTGTTCCTCATCAAATTTGAGTGTAGGATATTAAAATGCTGGGAACAACGATATGTCGATTTCCTTTTCCACTTTCCTTTATACTAGTTTTGAATCTTAATCAATTTCACCAGCATCATTAATAAATTGTGAAATTTGTTTGTTTTATAATTAGCGAATTGTACAAATTAATATTTAATTATTCTTCATATTTTATTGGTCCAAATACGTCAATATTTAAATTCCAAATTAAGCCAGGGAGAAATTAGTCGCCCCAGAGCCATCATGAAGTTAAATTATAGCAAGGGTAATTTAATATTTATTTATTATTACTATTTTTTATTATTTTTCTATAAATATGTCAAATAACTTCATTTTAATTTTAAACAACAGTCGTCTTTCTGTTGCTGAGTGTATCATGGATGTGCTCAGCAGAAGAGTCTACAAACGAAAGCAAAACTAAAACAACGGAATCAACAACTACGGATCGCAAGGTTTCCGTAGAAACACGGCCGAATATTACTGTTAGCTTGTTAATGACGGATTTTGAGCCCAAGGAAGAACTACCATCTATAGAAGGGCATAGACTTAAGAATTTATTTCGAAGAAAGTGAAAGAATAAATTTTGTACTACCACAACAACAACAACAACAACCACCACCGAGGCACCACCCACAAAGCCGACTGAACCCACGGAAATCAGGTTCAGTTTGTTTCTACAGATATATCAAAGAAACAACAAACTACAAAAAATGGTACTCTCAATTATAACATAAACAATTTTTATATATTTCTCAATTATAAAAAAAAAATTGTTATCAATATGTGGATATTAAAAAAAAATTATATTCGCGTATATGTAAAATTGTTCATTGCCTACAAGAGTATTTTTGCTGCCCAGCTGAATGAAAATGTCGGCCTAACAGTAAGTAGGCAATTGTGAGAATTAAAGAAAATCAAACTAAAAGTTTTATCAATTTAATTTATTAACTGTAATGATTTTATTGGCAGCAGTCACTACGCAAATTGAAAGAGCTTTAATTTAATACTAATTACTCAATAAAAAGAGATATTATTCACTTATTACATTTTAAATCACGATATATACAAATCCTGTACATAAGAATTCAACGAAAATTATCACAAACTAAAAAAATACGAAATAAAAAATCATAAAATATTTACAATTTGTAGCATACTTTTAGGCTGCTGCAAATTGCGCTCTCTTTGTGGCTTTTTGCTCGTAAGCCGCACATCGGCTGGCACCCAATGTTGGGCACATCTGGCCATTGGAACCTGGCCGCCTCTGGTTGGCGTCGCAGTTCAGTTCAGTTGGAGCTCAACAGTTGCCGCTAAACGTTTGCCACTCGTCGCGTGGTGCGTGTGAAACAACAGCAACAGCGGCAGCTGCTGCCACAAGATAAAGCCAAAAGCAAAACCCAAGCCAAGCCCACGCCGGGGCAAAAGCAACAACTGTAAAAGTGAAAGACGCCCGTCGCTAGTAATTTGACAATATTAATTCTTAATATGAAATTCGTGAAATTTGTTGGTGTTTGTGGCTGTGCAAACAAGCGAAAGTAACTATTAAAACAACAACCGCAGCGGCAACAACAATTGCTAATTAGACGTCACGCAAGAGCAAAAGTGCGAGCCAAAAGAATGCGTTAATTTGATTAAAGTGCGTATTCGTATCTCTGTGTGTGTGTGTATTGTGTATATGATTGTGTGTGGAACTCAATCAAAATTTATTAATGCAACTGCGCGTCAATTTTCGCCGTTAGCCGTAAGTAAAAGCCAGTCCAAAACGCTGCGAGTTATTGACTGTAAATGCAAATATTTGACCCAGTTTAAACTGCAACCGGCTAACTGGCTGGCATGACTGGCCACAAACAAAAACAACAAAAAACAGCTGGATGCCTACAGGGGCCAAGGCTGATTCCCGACAGCTTCCACCAGCGTTGGCCTTTCCGCCTTTTAGCCAACAACAGAAATAACATACAATTTTAAAAAACCTGTTCTCCGGCTTTTTTGTCTGTTGCATTTCTCCTGCACAAATTACAAGCGTGCGCATGTAAAAGTGAAATTTTTGTGTTTGCCACAAAAATAAAAAAGCATGTGGCGTGAGGCAAGTGGCAAGAGACTTAATAAAATTCTGAATGCCAGTTTTATTCTTACCTTGCCTACGCTCGCTTGAGTTATTAGCGCATGCCAGATGAGCATCGTAGTACGCTCTAATACCCAAGAGCAGCCACAACAACAAGTACAACAAACAACACAAAACATCATAATACCTAGGCGTGCATATTAGTCTAGCAATTAGTTGGGCTATAAACAGCTGGCGTGCCATTCAGTATTTTGTTGTTAAACACTAACAAGTATTTACATAGCGAATGTTCTTTACCATGTTTGAGATGGAAGCGACAGATGTCAAAACATTTTTTTCGTGCTATGTCAAAAGTTAGTTCCAGTTTTATATAGATATATTCCAAGCATTATGTTTGTTCGAATTTTGCAACCATTTACATGACACTTGGCACAGATTTTCATCTGGAATGAAAACGGATTTTTTGTATAAATAATGAATATAGTATATTTAAATAGTATATGAATTTAAAATGTTTTGAAGCCAGTTGTGTTAAATATGAATAAATCGTAGGGATTTGGCGCAAATATTTTAATAAAGCAAATAAACATATTTACATAAACATATGACATATTTATTCAATTATAGAGCATATGATTGCTCATAATATATATTTATGTGCTTATGATTATAAATTTAATCGGTAGGGGGCATGGTACATAATTTGCATGCAACATTTAATAACAGAATTAAAGCCATTTTTAATGTTTGCCTAAAAAAGGTGTAAACAAAGCTTACTAAATAAACAGATATAACAATGCAATGATGCAGTAACCTGATTTTTAAGATTAAACAAATACTGATAGTAAATTAACGAAAAGATTTAACTTAAACAAAACGCTTAACGTTATAAATCTACTCAAAATTATAAAAGGTAGGTGGGGAAAAAAAAACAAAAATATATAAAATAGAAACCAAATTGTTTTTCTATTCATCCTGTAGATGTGAGAAATTTAAATATCAACTCTGTTTGCTACGTTGACAAATATTTTTGGGAAAATTGAGAACACTAAAAAGTCGAAGAATTTAAATTTATTTGCTTGTGGTAAATGCCTAATGGACTACAAAATGCCTTCATCAATGCATCCCTTGTGAAATTGTTTTAATACCTACCCTAACCCCCCCTACCAGACCACTGTAAATGTATCACAACAATAGATTCGCATTGGTAATGTGCGAATTGTGTCGCTGTTGGTTTTTATGGTCGGTTTATCAACACGTTTTTGCCGTTTGGCTTCACTTATCAAAACAAAAAGATTGGGAATGAATACATTCAGATATACTCGTAACAGCGAATAACATTAAATGCGTTGCACTCGCCTGCACATAAATGTGCTCGTAAAAATTAAGCCAATCTATTTGTGGCTTAATAAGCCATTAGTAAGTCGAGTTGGTTAACCGCAACGAAAGTGAATTTGCTTTTGCTTACTTTAAAGCTAGATTTCTCTTAAAAGCAAATAAAAGCCACAAAAACAAAAAACAAAAACTTAGACACAGTTTATAAAAATATTTGCACGCTAGGCGCGATCGGTTTACAAATTGGCCACAGACAGCCAGACGGGCTGAAAGACAAACTGAAAGATAGACGAACTGTAAGATACACGCATAAAGTGAAATTAAAAATCTATTAGATGCATGGCCTGAACATGCGAGTAGCGCTGAAACCGAAAGTTGGCAAGTGATTAAAAAGACCAAACGCACATAATTTGATACAATATGATTACAAGATTAAACCGAGATATTACTCAAAGATTAAGGTAAAACAAATTTTCAAATTTTACATAACAAGCAGTAAAACATGTTAAGCCAAACTTGATATATATCTGGCAGTTGGATTCTGCAGGTGTATCTGTTGTCTGCAGAAGTTGTTGCTGCTATTGTTCCTCTTGCTATTGTTGTTGTTGCTGTGGCTCGAATAAAATTGTCACATAAAAATGCAATAAAATCTCTCACTGAAATGCTGTCCGCGCGGAGCGCAAAGCGAAAGCTTGTTACCAAATTAAATATGTCAGCATTTTTGCCGTTTTTTCAGCCAAGTGCCATTATGAGAGATTTAATGAAATCATTATGCCAGAGCAATCGCAGGTATCAAGTGAAAGCCAAACGAAAAATCAAGTGCAGTCCACTTTAAATAACACATCTTATATAAGCATGGTAAAACGTGCTTATCATTAAGAGCGAAAACTCACGCAATGTTCTAGTTTTTTCCATGCTGTCATCTTGGCCGCTGAACTCTGACCGCTCTTGGTCTGGTTCCGCCAACCGTTAGCCGTTGGCTTTAGCCTGAAACCAAAACAAAGCTGAAAACACAAAAAAAACGATGTAACTATCCATACGTAACACTAAACTCGTGTACCTACTTTGGGGTGTTCTGTTTGGCTTGAAAACTTGTTTCTTTGCCATTATTTTGATGACATTTTTTTGAAGTGCTTTATGTCCGTTTCATGTTTGATTACATAAGCCGCAGCGGTAGTTTACAAGAATGGGTATTTAATATGAAATGACATAAACGCAATCGCAGCTGCAACTCAAAACACATTTCGTTGATAACGCCGTTGCGCATACGCCGCGTGGTCGCCGCACAACAAAAGAGCTCATTAAATACCAAAGAAGTCATAATAATAATACCAAGTATAACTCATAAAGCAGCTGTCTACAGCTGTGTGCGCAATTTAATGTAATTGATTTTCTTAGAGTAGACGCTAAAATTGGCTTGGCCGATTACAGCAAGCTGTCTGAGCTAGCACATGTGTGTGTGTGTGTGTGAACTTGGACTTCAATATGCAAAAGGAATTAAGCCGAAATTAGGCCAAATTGGCATATTAGCATGCGATATTAGGCAATGGCTAAATCAATAATATCTACGTAATATCATTTAACTTTAATGCTGTTGGGTTCTTTACAAAAAATAGTAAAAATGTTGCTCAATTAATTACACATTGGTATTCCTTTCCTAAATATAATAATAGTTGAATAAAATACCCAATTAGGCTTAAACATGTTTCTGACTACAAATATTTGATTATATGCTATTGATGAATATGCTATAAAAAGGAAATCAATTCTAGTTTTTTTATTCATCAAAAATTCAAAGAACTTTTATCACACATCAAAAGCTTCAACAAAGCTTGTTAGTGCTGTTAAATTATATTAATAGCCGCTGACATAGTGGCCTATTGTACAAATATATGTAATTTCCGAAAAATCTCTACAAACTTTTGCCTTTTATAGGAAAAACACGTTCAAGGCGAATCTTCAATAGCCGTGAAAAGCGCAGCATCAGCTAGCAAGCCAAGCTGCCAACAGGCAGACAAACTACTCTTGAAATAATCACAAATAACTGGAAAACGTAAACAAAGCTTAAACAACTTTCAGACAACAGCAACAACAACACAACGAAGCTGGCAAACAACAAACAACGGAGACTACAGTTAGCTGCGGCGGAAGAATCCCAACAAAGTAATTCCGCGTGCGAAAGAGGAGGCAGCAGCAGAAGCTGAAGCAACAGCAAACGCAGTCAATGCAATGCAAAAACTGAACGAAGCGACCAACTGAACGAAAGTACAGCTCAAGTGAGAGCGAGAGCGCGCGTGAGAGCTTTACCAACCAACCGGCAGTTTGGCCTCGTCATGATCTTGACTGGCATTGCGAGCGACAAATTCAGTTGTCGTTCAGACGCGCACGCATGCGGACGCTGTTAAAATATTGAAGCGTCAATTAATTTGAATTGTAAGCCACGAAAATACGCGGCAACCGTTAGGCCGTAGGCGTGTCTCGCGCATAGATGAAGTAATTGCAGCTGACCGCGACAACTTGTAAGCCTTGTTTAAGTTTCGGGTAGAGCAAAGCAAATAGAAAATGTGCTAAATGCAGCAGCGAAATTGCAAACAAAACGAAAAAAACGGAATAACAAAGAAAAGAAAGCCAAGTTGCGCGTGCCACGCACTGGCCGAAGAATTTGTGAAAACCAATATTACGATTTACAATAATAGCAACAAAAAGCTACTGCCAAAATAGTGGAAATTGTGTTTGCGTGTTAATCGGGTTTTGTGCGGAACACAAAATTGATTTCGCCCACAAAGCAGACAATAGTTGCCTTGATTGTTTGGTAGCCCAGCTGCCTTTTAACTGCCCTGGGCACGTTAGCCCAATTAATTGGCCACAGCCAAATCTATAAATAGTCCCAGACAGCCAAGTTAGCCAGTCTAAAAGGTGCAAATTGAAAATGCAAGACCTTGCAGCAAACAGAAAAAAGTGCGCGCACCGTAATTGGCCCACAAGTGAGAGCCGTTGCACATCCTCAACGCGCATTAGAAATCGCAAACGCAGTCGCTGCGATGTGGCCAATAAGTCGAACGACCGCCCGCCTTGGCCGCTGCTCGCCATGCTCCTCTTCCTAATCCAGTGCGCCAGCTTGGCAAGCGCGGATGAAAGTCACTCCATGTCCACGACACCTCTTACACCTGTTCTTGCCACAGAGACGGCAACAACGACAGCAACAGCAACAGCAGCAGCAGAGACAACGACAACTGCGCCAACGCAGGAGGATTGGCAGCCCATTGTGAACGCCACACGACCTTCGCTCCGGAAGCGGCCAAACGGAAGCGATTCCCTGCTGCTCCGCTTTGCACGCAGTTTCTCCAGCGGCAACGAGCTGTGGGACGGCCTCATTCGCGACTGCTATCTGCGGCCAGACATGTCCTGCTTTCAGAAGAACGTCTACAGCTATCTCGACGGCGCCCTGAACACGCAGGACGTGAACATTACGCAGCGCCTGAAGTTCTACAAGAATCAGGTGCAATACCAGCCGGAGCAGCAGCAGGAGCCGACGCCAAATGAGGCGCGTTCCGGTGAGTCTTGAGTTGACAGTGCTACACTCGGAGAAAATCTTAAGAGTTTCGTATGCAAATAGGGGTCAAATGTTGTTGCAATCAAGGCAGATTCTTAATTTCTTAAACTGAGAATTATTAACTCCACACTCGAAGAAAATATAAAAAATGGTTATAAATCCAGCCAAGTTCATAACTTCGCAAACTTAGATTTATTAACTCTATACTTGGAAAAAATCCAAGTTTTGTACTTAAATTTAGTTCACAAATCCAAAAAGTTAAAAATTTCTTAAGCTAAGAATGAAACCATTATATTGATTACCAAAATTATATTCTTAGACCGAAGTTTCTTGGACTGAATTGAAATTTAAAGTACAGCCGGCTTTTTTCCGCTAAATGTATCCAAAGTCAAATTAAATAAAAGATCTATTAACAAAACGTATGTGGAGCTCTTACGTAAGAGCCTCAAAGCAGCCCTTGGTTGATTTCGCTTTCATTTGGCTTGGAATTTTTATTTATTTAGTTTTTTTCAAGCTTTTTGTGAGCTGTTTTGTGAACCGTTTTCACATCTCGTTCGGCATTCGATTCTTTGCATGCGTTTTGTTTACCATTTACCATTTGCTTGGCACGTTCACACTCACGACTTTCACTTGCCGCGTTGTGATTTGATTTTTACGTATTTTAAGTGGAAAGAAATAAAATAAGACACTCAAACACAAGCTCGACTCGCATTCATGTGAGTCACGGCGCTGAGCAGCTGATTTCTATGGCCAAATGCAACATCAGCAAACAGAAAACTATTCAATTAGTATTACGCAAGAGTTTCACACAAGTCCAACTTTCGTTAGCACAGAACTGTCAGTTAAGTTGTCATATGTATATTTCCCACATGATTTTCACTTGCCCGGCTTTTCTCTTTTTCTGTACACCTGCAGCGAGTCCGGATAGCCCCATCGAGGAAGTGTCCAATGCGCTCTATGACAAAACGATCAAATTTGCGATGACACACGATGTGGAACTCGATCTGCCCGAAATCGTTTTCAATGGCGCCACATTTCGGATCTCGCCGCGCTCCATCGAAGGCAACGGGGTCATTGCCAAACTGGAGTTAATACCCAAGCAGCTGGTCCAGGCGCGCCTGGCGGGCACCATGATCAAGAAGAAGATACGTAAGTAAATGGATTTAGTGTGTGCCCATATGCAATGAGAAAAACTGGCAAGTCTGGACAGGAATTGCAGAAAGTGCGCTTTCCGATTGCCACAGAAAAAAAAATGTGATAATAAAAAAAACATTAACTGAATGCAACTTTCGTTTCCTTTAGAAAAATTTCTACGCAACAAATTGCTGCTCTCGTTCATTGCATTGGTGCTCATTATTAAGATCATCAAGATCAAGTTATTCTGGTTGCTGCCCATTGTGATTGGCGTTGGGGCGGCCAAAAAGCTGCTGCTTAAGTTCCTGCTCTTCCTCTTCCCGGCCCTAACGCACCTATTCAAGCTGTGCTCGTATTACCAGCAGTCCTATCATGGCACCAAATACCATCATCATCATCATCTGATCAATCATCACCATACGGTAGGTACTGCCCAGCTAACTCATTTATATGCATATTCTCTCTCTTTGCCTCGCTTGCCCTTTCTTTTGTCATATCATTTTCTTATTAAACTTGCCGCGCACGGATTTAATTTTATTTTTTGTTTGTCTTTTTTGCTTTCGGTTTTGTTTCTCGTTTAAATGTCTCGTGTGGAATTTCATTGAATTCTCGACAAAAAATCAGATTCAATTTCTTTTGTGTTTTGGTGTCTGTCTCATTTGTTATTTATGCCAGACACGCCCAATATTTGGCTTTAATAATACATATACATCATACCATATGTAGGCCCACTCACAGCTCTTCAAAGGTAATTAAACAAGTACATGGCGTCTGTCTAATACAGAGAAACCGAATTTTGGCTAATTGAATTTCGCCACCAAAAACAAATGTAAGAAACTCAAACATGCGCTGCCTTCAACTTAAAGATGCCGTACACATACACGCACACACACTTGCACACTCGCATACACAAGGGAAAAAAATAAATGAAAATTCCATAGAGATAACTGCTTGACATTTCATCAAATGAAATCCTGTTATTCATTCATAGCTCAAATTAAATGCTGGCGCTGCCAAGGATTAGACTCCCACTCACAAACAGACACTCGAACACACACACTCGCACTCGTTCATGTTCACATACTATATACTATATATACATATCTGAGAGTTATATTCATCATATGAATACGCTGGTACGAATTTGCCGCGCTGACAATAACAATAAGCCCAGATAATTGAGGCTCTTGGCATAAATATCTCTTGAACTTTCAAGATGAACATTCTCGTACACGTTTTTTTCTTACTCGACTCGAATCCGATTTAAGTCAGCATTTGCTTTAGACTTGGTTAACTGCCAATTTGCGTTAAAATCAAACAGCTAATGAGCATCTCTTACGTTTATTGATTAGTTAAGCGATATCAATAAACAGAGGTGAAAGAGCTTCAACGATGCAGGTCATACTTTTATGGCCATAGTAAGCTTAAGCTAATTGGGCTATAAAATTTCCAATAAAATTTATTAATCCAAAAGGAAAATTGCACTTCGAATGGAAGAAATGCATTTTCAATCTGACACTTAACCTCAATCAACTACATAACCTTGAAATTGAATAGTATATAGAAACATAATTTACAACATTAATCAATACTTAACCTTAATATAATAAATTACCTCAAAAATTCATTGAAAATTGGGCTAATCAAACATTTTTGCAGAGCTCCTTGACGTAAGCATTAATAATCCACTACACAACCTCACAATTTCATAGTAAATAGTATACCTAACCTCAATAAAATACATAATCTTAAAATTGCATAGTATTTTGTATCAATTAAATATTGTTTGGGGCGCCCTTATAGTAAGCTTTAATAATCTGCTGCAATAACATATTAAATCAAATACTTAACTTCAATCCAACTTTAAAATTCCTAAGAAATTTAAACCTTTTAAACCTTAATTTACTACATAACTTAAAAACTACATAGTAAATTAAGCTATAACAATATATGCAAACGCTTTCCCGCCTTAGCTTTAAGCCCATAGCCACATGATTTAAGGTGCACAAGGAGAAACCCGGGATCCATAAATTAAATTATGTGGCGTTCGCCATTATATTACATACGGCACCTCGTACAATATATCTCAGCTTTAGCTCCCAACTTTTTCTGTCGCAATTTGAAGCGCCTGTCATCTGTTAGTGATGTGCCAAAATTGTCACCATTTCTCTTCTTCCCTATATTCTTTTTTTTGCCGAGAGTTGGCAAAAGTTGTATCCTTCACGGCAAGGAGTCTGCACACGTGAAACAACTAAAAAGTGAAATATATGACACAAATTGAGACGAAAACGAGCTGTGCATGTAAACAAGTATGTGATGGGTGAGAGTGCTCGACTAGCGGATGCCCTTTAGTTTGATTATAAGAAAATATCTGAGTGTGGGAATAAAACTATATCATCTATCATTAATAATAAATGTTTATCACTAATCAGTTAATGTTTGACAGATGCATATGTACATATTATTGTTATATTAACCCCATTCTTCCTTATATATACAGAATGCAGGTTTTTTTACTAAAGAATACCAATATTTTTAAGTGTACCCGTCCATATATTTATAACACTTTTGTTTTTATATATTAATAAGATAGTTATACAAGGGTATATTTAATTTCAGGGCAACATATTAAAATCTGTGTTTGTAATGGGGAAAATAAGTTAGAAAATAATTAGTTGTTTTATGACCTTTTTATATTATTTTCAAAATATATTCGTGGGAGACGAAATGGATGGTGAAGTGAAATTCAGGACCAGGCTTTGAAGCTGTGTTATTTAAGGGGAAAATAGTTAGAAAATGTTATTTAAATTACCTCTATTGATTGTTCAATTATAAACATATTTGTATCATACTTGAGATACTTTAATTGGGATGCAGTAATTTTCAGGAATATAACTTTAAAATATTATATCTAATGATTATAACCGCAATTGTTATCCAATTCTTATGCAACTTTAAGAACTTATTCATGAGATGCTTAAAGGAAAGGTGATTGGGAATATATTGGATTTGAATCGGATATAATATTTTCACTTCGTCAACGAGTATACAAATTATATTGTCTATATTATGCATAAAGAGCCAGATATGACTACAATTTATTTTAAATGCCCTTGATATCCCCACTGGCAGTCTTTGGATCAATTTTGTTGTGCGGGGTATAAATAACAAAAACAGAGTTCATACAAAGAAGACATTCGATTGTAAACTGTCTGGGAATTGGTTGCTTTTGGTCACACATATCTCAGCAACCGTTCGCGATTTATTATTTACGACAATTTAAAAGTCATTGAACTGAACCGAAATCGAACTCAAGTAGTCGGCGAACCAAAATAATGCGCATCTGTTGGAGTGCGAAGCTATAAATAGTCCAAAGCACAAAGGGCAACCGAAACGTGGTAGAAAAAAAGCCCCAATAAATATGTCCAATAGGCAGGCATAAAAAACATCGAAACAAAAACGTGTAATGTACCGTAATGCCACTTAAGAAGGGATCTCGTGAAATTTAAGAACTGACTTTAATGCGCTCCGTCTCTCATTGCCCGCTCTTTTACTCCTTCTTTGCATCTTAGGTGGTGCCGCCCTGGCACAGTGGTGAGCATCATTCAGCGGTGCCGGAAATCATATACACACACCCACCCAAGGGACATCCCTCAGCCTATCTGCATGGCGCGCCCGTGCACGAGAGCTATGGTCCTGGGCCAGGACACGAGCACTTTGAGGGCGCCTGGGAGAACAGCGGGCCGGGACTGGGCTCTGAGTAAGTTGCAGCCAGAATGGCATTTTAATGTTTTGTGCATAACTCTGTCAAATGTCTGTCTCTAAAACACACACACACACATAACGCATCACATTTGAAACACACAACTTTATCACGTATATATAGATATATAGGCGATATAAATCGCGTTGCACAAGTTGGGGAAAATGCGAATTACTTTAAGCCAAACACAGCCAACGATGCAAACGAGCTGCACGCCTGGGGCCTGGGCACCACACAGACATACATCAAGCAGCCCACGCAGCAGCAGCAGCAGCAGCAACGTTATCCGCACAATCAGCAACAGAGGCCGCCCACACAACAACAACAGCAACAGAACAGTTATCAAAAAGCACAAGCCTCTAGTCAAAATTTAAATAAATATCAAGGCCCGGACAAACAAAGGTATCAACTGCCCCAGCAACAACGCACAAGCACACACGCACACACACCTGCACACACGCACACCTAAAGCACACACTAAACTGAATAAACACTCTAATTGCCCCACAAGCTAAACTAACCCAATGCAAATCTAAAATGTCTAAAATTTGCTTTAAACGAATAACGAAACCAACAACAAACAATTAGAGATTTCCCAGCTGTCGAACAAGCTGAATTAACACACGCATTATCATATGTCATTTTGCAGCTCACGGCCAGCATTTGGACAGCACAGTCCGGTGTATGTCGCAGCACCGGGACAGGGATCCGGACCCGGCCCCGGCCCCGGACCCCGACCGGGACCGGGCCTAACAGCCGCTGCTCAAATTGCCGCACAATATGAACCAGCGCGCAACAACAACCAGCAGCAACATCAGCAGCAACAACAGGAGCCACAACTTTCGGTACGTACGCCGCATATCAGGTGGCAACTCTCTTAATTAAGTCCAAATCTGACTGTGATGGATATGTGCAGCATTTTGTGCGAAGTTTAGCGTATGCCAACTGCACACGAAACGCAAATATGACCAAAAAATAAAATGCATGCCGAAGTCTGAATACCCTAGAAGGAAAAAAAGGCAGTAACCTAAACCTGAACTTACATGTATATATATATAGAATTTGGTGTAGCTTCTAATAAAATAGGTGAGAATGGGGTAACAATGTAATAACAGCTTATAACTGAGGATAAAGTAATTTTGTGACTTTTTGCCTCCATTTTTTAAAAAGGGCAACAATAGTCAACCTGCCAGACTTGTAGACTAGCTCTATATGTGTTACAGATTTTCGGAATTTTTCACCCATGGTAGATGTCACAAAAAAAAATATAGTCATTTTTTCTGACGCGTATGTGCACGAGTATATATTCCAAGTTTGCTTAATGAGGTCGGAGACGTCTCCTTCTATGCCTTACACATTTTGTAACAAAATGAAAATGTGACTATTTATATGTTTTCAAGCATGATATAGGAATTCTAGTCCTCTGCCATTCCATTGAGCAGCTGGCTTAATGTGCATGTGGATCGGTGCCAAGCTAGTGTATGATTGTAGCCAGAGGCCATTAAGACCAGTTTAAGGTAATGGCCAATATACTTTTAATGATTTGTGTCTGTCTTTAACTTTAGCACTGGTTTTTTAATGATCTTCAGTACATGCATAAACTGGGCTGGAAGTGGAAATTGTTTAATTGCTTAGATGCCTGAACATTAAGAAAACTCATCTCCCGAAAACTGCATGCTTCTAACATTAACAATAATTAAATTGGTTTGGGATTTATATAACTCCACCAAGTATAATAAGGACATATACATAGGCAAATCTACTTAATTGATCTTCACGATTATATATTTGTATTTGTATATACATACATATTTCATATGCAAAATGCGCAAACCTGTCACCCACTGTTAGTCTCTGCAAGGGTATCACAATGACAGGCTGTAAATGCATAATTACTGCAACAGTACTGAGGATGATTGAGAGATGGCTTTCCTTTCAAAGTCAGTAGCAGTAGCTGAGTTGGGAGCAGGTGGAGCATGGGGGAGGTAGCTGTGGGGCAACATAATCAATCAAGCAGCCGCAGTTTCACTTCTAGACAGCGCCACGTCTAGACTGCCGCCTGGGCTTCGAGTGTTTATTGACACTTTTCTCAAAGTGTAAATAGTTTTTCTAGTTACAACTGTTTATTTGTACGTCTCTCAAACTCCCAACTGCCAACTCCTCCCGCCCTGTCCAGTCCGTCTGCTTAGTGTCGTTTTGCAAATTGCATTGTCGTGAGCCAGCTAAGTGCTATGCACACATTTTGCTTAGCTGCACTGGGTCACTGACAGTTTTCACTTTCGAGTGTCTTTGGGTCTGGGCGGCTCTCATGTGGGCCAAGCAGCTGCAACCCACTTGGCCACGTTAGTTCAGCCATAATTAAAATGCACTTTGACAGGGCCAGGCTGGCAACTCAATTGCAAAATCCACTGCTGTTGGACTTAATTAAATGAGTGCATATTTCAAAATCCCACAAAACAGCGCAAAGCCCAACTGGGCGACTGCTGACAATGTTGCCGCTGTTGGCGACAGTGCGTTGAGAAAGTATGCCAACGGCTGTGTAGACACCTGGTCGCCTATTTCGTGGGTCGCCAATGGAGTTAGCCATTTGGCCATGTTATTAACTGTTATTAAAGATGCATTTAGTAGTCTGAGGACGTACCCGGTACTTATCCATTTACACGCAGTTTTGTCTTCTTACATAAGTTGAAGGGAAAACTTTGAAGTCATATTATAGCGATGACGTATCTAATTCCTCCCTAATGAGTGAGTATTGTGTGTATTTATATTCACCAACTGGAAAGAACAACTAAAATTACCCTGATCAAGTTTCACTCTCTTGATACGAAACAAATATTATTACAGTCAATTCTTATTCTTATTATATTTGCTTAAAGTAAACTCTAATTTCCAAATTATGTATTAAGGAGAATAGCGTTTATTAACTTATCTAATGGGTCCATATTTTGGTCAATGTTAATGTTTTCATTCCTGAATAACTCTTAATCTTGATAAGGAATAATTTTGTTAATGGCTTGGCCTCTAAATGAAATCTGCATTTTAATTTGCTGAAAATTATTGTTTATGTTGTGGCTTTCATGAAGAATATGTTCGAATTTTTAAACATGCATAACTTTGTCAAAGGTGAACCAATTTTAATAGGGAAATTAATGCAAATTCAGTTGATGATTGTACCCTACAAAGGAATGCAAAATTACAACTTCCATAACTTTGCCGTCACTAAACTGATTTTGACAAAAAAAATGCCTAAAGTTAATTATTTAGTCTGTAGACTAATTGTTATAATTATAGACCCAAATTCTATAGTCGGATTATATAAGTAGTATCGAACCAAAAATAGAGCCAAAAATAATTAATTAATGATAATCTTAAATAGAGGGATAAACATATGTTAAATATATATTGTATGCAATGTAATATACTACAATAATAACACTTGCACTTTACACCCTGTTAGTTGTTAAACAACCCATTCTAGCGATTCCATCCGTAATTTTCTGTTACAAAGGCAATAAATTTAATCAACTTACGCTTTCTTTCTACCCCCTAACCCCACAATCGTGCACAGCCCGAGCTGGCGGCGCAGCTGAAGGAGGCCATCCGCATACAGGCGGAGCAGCGGCTGATTCAGCAGCAGCAGCAAATACTGGAGCACCAGCCGTTCGTGCAGGATGGACAGGTTTGAAAGTGGATGCGGCAGCGGAACGACTCTCAATGTTAATGACTATTTGTATTTGTTTTGCTTGTAGCCACTTTATCCGCTTAACTACGATCCGTTCTACAGTCCCATATTGCTGAAGATCGATAAAATTATCGAGCAGCTAGGCGTCAATAATGATCTGTGCAAGGAGCGCATCGTGTGCAGCATGTACAAGGATCCGGCCACCTACAGTCCGCACAGCAATTTCATATCCGCCGAGCTCAGCCGGTACGTAAATCAACTCAATTAGAGCAGTCGACAACCACAGTTGGTAACCAGAGTTGGCTCAGTTGACTCAGTTGGCCAAACGCGCTGTCGGCTCTATTAAAGCGTCAAGTGTTATAAATGCATTTGGCTCTTTGGGCCATTTTATGCTCTAATTGCTGCACAGCGCATTACAAATTGTAATGTCAGCCAGTCAAAATGTCACGGCGTGTCACATTCCCGAGTTTACCAGATTAGCGATGCATTTTCTCCTTCGAGGTGAAAACTCGAGGCTAAACCGTAATGAAACGAGGCAGCGCTGAAACTGAATGAATAGCTGACAAGAGTTTTCAATCAATGGGCAAGAGCGTGAACAAAGAAAGTATTTACACTCATACTCATATACTCATCGAGCTTATGTGCGACATTCGTCACAGCGCTCTTCTTCTTCTTCAGCTTCTTGCGGCGTGCTGCACACTGCACTTGGGCAGCCAAGTGGAAAGTGCGGCGTCAAAGAGCGCGTCAACTGGTGCCACCCACCCACCCACACGCAACGCATTTTCATAATTGACTGCCGACGGTCAACTGCCAATTGCGATGCTCTCATGCGTGCCACAAGCCAGATATATTCATATTTTTGTATACCCCGCAAACAACAAGATGTGCAACAGGGGTAAACGAATTTTTAAATTTTATGTGCAACATTCAAAAGAATAATTGATAAAATTTTCAAATTTATCTATACAAGTATTTTTATTTGCGTGTGTTCTGAACGAACTCAGTTACTACAAAAGTTTGGATTTAATAAACTTACAATTTTTAGAATTTTACCCACACACCCAAATCAAAAAGCCGAAACTTTATAGAAAATCATAAATACAATTTTATAGAGAAATTTATATGTGAGTGAATTTTAAAGAACAATAATTGTATTAGAAGAAAATAGTTTGGATATCTAGATGTATGCAGGTAAAATTTATATGTTTTTTACCTACTACTTCATACTTTGCCAAAGGGTATTAAAATGGCATATACTTTTCCGTTTCTTTTTATTTTTGATTTTCTCCTTTGTAGTTGGCATTGTTTTGTTAAAAGTTATGTCTACTGACAGCACATGGCACAGACAATGAACGTAAATCGTCATCGTAAAATTTGTTGATAAGCTTGTTGACATATAACAGCAAATATGAAACGTTGACTGACAGTCTGAGGCGGCGACATTGTTGCATACCTTCGGGGGCAGGCGCGATTGTGTGGCTGTGCACATTGCTTGATTTATGAGTATTTATGTTAATGACACGTCATTAATTAAATGCCCCAAGAGCATTCAATAATCTTATCAGACGCATTCAAGGATTCAAACAACAGAAACAAAACAAACCTAACAAGGAAAACAGCAGAGTTTAGGCAGAAGACGAAAGCTAACCGCGGTTGGGGCAGGTTGGGGTGCAATGCAGGGGCAGACGATGGCCTTGGCATCGGTCGCTGTTTAGAAATTAATTAAAATAGCTGCCAGGGCAGAGGAAATAAGTTTTAAAGTGGCAATAGCTTTTGAGAGCAACTCAAGAAACTGCTTATCTATTGTAGAAGCAGTAGAAGCAGAACAAAGCCAAGACTTTAAGGCTTCAACTCGAGCAATTACCACAACTAAAATTAAGCTTAACAATATCTCTGATAATTTAATTTATTGCTTTAGTTAATGAGTTTCATTTTCCAGCAGCAGAAAGTCATTTTTTATATTTTTCTTTTATATTAAATATTTCCTTTTTAATTGGCATCCTTTAACTGGTCTGTGCTTTATGAGTTTCCAAGAAAAGTCTTTGAAATTTTCGCTACTAGTTCATAGAATTTTAATGAAATGGTGTTTAATGTCTGGGCCAGTTTATACCTAATTAAATATGTATTTAAGTTGCTTTAAGACGTGACTTATTAAACAGTCAGGACTTCATTATACAAGCCATTTAAAAACCCTAAGTATTTAAATTTATTCTATTTATTACACACTTTTTAAAATTACATGCCAACTTTTATACAAATTAAATTTTAAAATGTTATAAACATTTTAAAATACTTAACTTAAGTCAAGATGTGTAACTATAGTAAATATTATTTGGGATAACAAATCGATTGAAGAGCTCTTGTTCCTATGGCTACTTTGTGAAAAGGCAATCCATCAAATGTACCAACAAAAAAATCATCTCGACTCAACATCAAAACAGAGAGATTAGCTTGCACGAGACTGACAAACAGACAGTCAATTCGCATGCCAACATACCTTATGTCAAGTCGGTGCCAAAATTAGAATGAACCACCTCCGCATCCCCTGCAATTACGGGCAACTAAATAAAATGTACCATAACACCTCTACCTATAAACCGAAATTGGCATTAAAATGCGAGAATCTTAAGAATTGTGCATAATGAAATTTAAACTAAATTTCAGGGCAAACGTGGACTGACAGCCATTTTATGGAAATGTCTGTAACCCTACGCGGAGCGCTGTCTGAGTACGTCTGTTGACTTAACTAGCATTTTGCCCACCTCTGGAAACATTAGAATTCTTTTTTTGCTTTCGCAGTATAGATATTTCGAAATTCGGCTGAACCATTAGCGTCGCAAAATCCATTAGCTCCTGCAGTGCATCGTCTGGCATTGTTAACGCCTTTGCCGGAATTCCGAATACGCGTAGCTCTCGAGGCGTCAAAGCTAAAAAGCCAAAACTACAATGCCCAATGGCATTTTCAGAAAGCAAAAACCAAAGTGAATGTTAACAAAAGTTCGTGCGGCTGAAGTGAGAGTGTGGGAGCGGGGGCGGGAGTGGGGGTGGGGGTGGTGTTGGGGGTGGGAATGGGTTTGGGTTTGGGATTTGTCTGCCACGAACACAGCGTACACGTGTTTTGGGCTTGCCGAAAAGTAAGTGAAAGCCGCTTTATGCAGGATAGAGAACTGAAAGTTAACTCAATGCGGTAAAGTTAATTAGCCCAGTTCCTGACTGTTTTGCAATAGCAGAGCCAGATGCTCTTCAAACTAATTGAATTAACGCAATTTTCCATTTTCCTTGATATTATATCTTAGGTTTTTTATTTTCTTCTTTGTCTGCTGCAGAGATACGAGCGAATTGGAACCCGTAACGCATGCGAATGAGGCCGTGCGACGGTTTTATCGACTAATCCAGGCAGCCCGGGATGGGCAG
This sequence comes from Drosophila robusta, assembly GCA_035043565.1. NCBI lineage: Eukaryota > Metazoa > Arthropoda > Insecta > Diptera > Drosophilidae > Drosophila > Drosophila robusta. The sequence goes on from JAWNMW010000235.1 coordinate 6,817,677, forward strand.
GATCAAAAGGATTGCCAGGGCCTCTATCCACAGTGCAATATGCCGGCGAAGCGATAAGCGGCGATAAATTGCGGCCAGCAGCTGCATTGAGTACAATAAATTTTTTGAGTCAACATTTCCTTGTTAAATCGAACTGTGAATATGCGAATTATTTAAACAATTTAAGCATAATTTAATTGTTAATCTCTTATTTATTTATTTATTTATTGAAGTCTTTACTTAAGCATTGCATGTAACGTAAGCTGACGGCCGTGACGTTGTCCAATTAATATTCATTCTGATTTTGTTGGAACTTTTTTAAATTTTCAAAAGTTACATATCTTTATTGAGCCAGATTTACCTTAAATTATATATAGATATTGTTGTTACAACAAAAATAACGGCAATAACAAGCAGAATTAACAATTACAACATAAAATGAAATCAGGATTTACATTAATTGGCCGACCGGCAATCGAGGCTTAATATGAAATAATTGTCCCATTCCATAGTCTGTAGAAACATTGTTGAATACATTTTTTAAAACAAAAATACAGTTTACAATAAAAAAAACAAACAAAAATTAAATTACATTTTGCATAATATGCAGAAGTTTAATATTTATGGCGTCAGTTTAACAATAAAACTTTTAATCCCGTATTATAAAAAGAAATACAATAAAAATAGCAATTTTTACCGATCTGTATCATGAGTATTATTATAATACTGGGCTTCTATAATGTAACCTTTTAACTATTGCAGCTCCTTTTGACCTCCAAGCTTATATGTTTCCGCGCGAATTTGCATTGGGCTAAGAATCTGTTTAACTATTTATTTATTATTTTTCTTGAAATAACATAGACAACAGCTTATGTTCTTTTCTAATCTACAGGACTTAAGGTTACAAGTTCCTAGAACTGCTTTAACTTTGCTTAAACCTTAATGAGTTAAATATATTACTGAAAGAAGTTACCCTGCTTTAGAGGCCCATACTAATTTGCCTGTACGCTGTGATTCTAAATTAAGTTGCGGATTTCATGCTGACTTTTATACCCTACACAAGTATCTTAAAGTGAGGGTATAATAAATTTGCACGCATATAATGTAATAAGTAGAAGCAATTCTGTGGGCCTATACAGATTTGTAGATTTTAGTCTCTAAAAAATATACGCGTTTGTCTCACAGTAAGACAACTATCTACTTTAGTATAAGGTATCTGAAAGTCATGAAACCCCCACAAAAGAACACTCGTGTTTTTCATGTCTGAATTGAATTTAGGTAATGTGCTGTGTTTGGCACATTCCACAGCTGCAGCCTTAAACGTAGCAGATTCCATAGAATTAGGCATGCTGTGAAATCACTCATACGCAGCGTTGACGTTGCGTATACGCAATAAAAATAATTCCGTTTGCATAAATCAAGACGTCAAGGGCAGCCAGGACAGCGTGTTGCCAATTGTTGTTGCAACAGTCAAAATTAAAAGGAATTCATTTGCATAAATATATTTATTAGCCAAGCTATTGAAATTTTGTGAGCAGTCTTTGATCTCGAAAAGGAACTCAAGCGGAAAGCTCCGAATATATGAATTCTGAGCGCAATTAACACGCAAATGTCAAAGCTTTTACTTTCACAACGTAATTCTTGAACAAAAAAACGGAAACAAAAGAAAAAAAAAACACAATAACCAAAAGGCGGAAACAAAAGCACAAGAAAATATTTGTGTTTGACTGCATTGACATCAAAACACCAATTGGCAAGCTGATGGCTTATTAAATGCCACAGCAGTAAAAGTATTTGGACACATTCCAGCTTGTACTCAAGCCGCCCCTCCCTCTCTTCCCCTTCCCTTAGCCATCCTCAACCCAATATAGGCTTGGCTTAATTTTGGGCTACGATTATATTTCCGTTATACGAAGCCCATAACAAATTCATAGAAGAACCAAACAAAACAAAAGAAATCGCTGATAAGTAGCTGGAAAATAAGTATGGGCTAGCACCGACGTGCCCATACCCTTGTTAGGGCAGCGGCTCCTCAAATGCCGCTGCTTGAGACGGTATTAAAAATAGTTAAGAGCTCTGGCTAAATGAGGAATGCCTGTTTGTATTCAATTTCATTAGTTCACATAAAGGCCCTTCAAAGGTGCCAAAGAAGAAACGAAGGACACTTCATGCTGGCTTTTCAAGCTAAGAGAATTCAATTTTGAACGCTCTTAAAGTAATTTTACCATTACAGCTCGGCATTACATATGCATGAAAGTTGCTTGTGTGGGTGTTTATTGTTCTTGGCAAGCACATCAAAATTAGATTGTCTACTCAGTTTATAAATAGAAGTATATTTAAATGTTTAGCCTGCATTTAAATCTAAGAAAAACATTGTCGACGCTCATTTTCTGTATACAAATAGGTACTTGTATAAATTTGTATTTAATTTTATTTAAAATTGATTATATGACTATTATACGCTCATCGGTTACTGGGAATGCATCTTTATACTTTAAATTGCTTTTTGGCTGTAGTACAAATAATAAAAGGAGTCTTTTGACGTTGACTCCATAAAGTATATGTATTGTTCAGTGTGATCAAACAAAAGACTTTGTTATCAAGAATGGTTTAGTTTGAAGTTAGAGTTTTTGGAAACATATTTTAAATTTAAAATTTTGTTTTTGCAAAAAATGGTATATATATCTTTATCAATATTATCGAGTTACAAAAGAACACATAAGTATAAGTATATATACTTGTGTTCGGTATAGTCAAAAAAACGGCACTTTGTTTTCAAGAATTCTCTGAAAATCGTCGTCGGAAAATTTTCTTAAATTTAAAGGTTTTGTTTTTAAAAGTAATGTAATTTACTCTTTGTAAAATACCTTTTGTCTATCATATTTTATGTTTTAATATTATAGCACAAATTTATAAAGTAAATAAAACAAATTTGTATTATTCTCCACTTTTCTTCAGACACTCTCTTGATTTATTTACATTGTTGTACAAATAAATGTTTTCTAGCTTTCCCAGTCTGATAGGAGTCCGATATAGCCGCCTCTTGAAAACGTAATCCGTTAGCTATTAAAAATAAAAATAAAAATAAAAGCCGCGCCTTCAAGTGCATTTGGTGGGCTTTGCAGGTGGGCTTAACAGGTGGCCTTCTGCTAATGCATTGCGTTAGAGATACAAACAGTTCGCCTCGTATCGCATTCTAATTGGGTTGCCAGGCACGCACGTTGAAATGTGCGCTGAGGCAGTTGGTTTTACGAGGCGGGGAAGCCATAAAATAACTTTCAATTATGTGCGGAATGATATGGGTAGTATTATGCTTAGAAGTGCCTGATTAAACCGGAGACAGAGGTACAGAAAGACGGAGGCATGCCCATAAAGCCCATGCGGCCGAGCCAACAGACCCATAAGGAGTGCGTAGAACCAGTAGCTGGTCACAGCCAGAGCCCAGTGGCTGTGCTCAGGTGAAACTACGCAAACTTGCGCTTTCCATGACTTTGACAACAAAACGCAATGGCCGCTAAAGCTGGACAACAAAGCGAATCGAGCAAAGAGCTGCGCGTCGGCCGCATACGCAATTCAATTAACAAAGTACCCAAGTATAAAAACCAAGCGTTGTCCGGGCCACATTTGCATAACCCATTGAGTCGCCAACGCGTGCGCAGCGAGCCGAAGCTAGCTTGGATTTTTCGATACCAACTCAACTCAGTGAAAGTGCAAGGATGCAGAGCAGCTACGTCTGGCTAATTGGCGCTTTAACGGCGCTGGCCGCCGCCGCCGCCGCCGCCCCCAGCCCCGCCCAGACGCAGACGCAGCCGCAGCCGCAGTCGGCAACGCAGCTGGCACTAGACATGTACCACGGCTGCCTCAAGGATCTCTCAATCTCGTGCGTGCGTCCCAAGGCGCTGCAGTGGTTCAACGCAGCGCTGCAACAGCCGGAGGTGAGGCTAACCGAGCGCCTGTCGGTGGTGCGCACCGCCGCGCCGCGTGTGGCAGAGACGGCGGCGGAGGGCCGCTCGCACGGCGCCGAGCAGCAGATGTTCGACGACATCGACAGCTATCTGGGCAGCCATGCGCTGCGCATTCAGGCGCCCGAGTATTTCCGCAGCTCCGAGGCACGCGCCCTGGTGCCCGACTTTCTGCTGGCGAATCCGCTGACCCAGGGCGGCATTGTGCCCCTCGCAGCTGCCAATGAGGGTGAGTCTCGCTCTCTCTCTCCCTCTCTCTTTACTTAACTAAATGTAAATGTTCGAACACAGGACGCGGCATGATCCGCAAGGCCGTGCTGCCCTTCCTGCTGGGTCTGAAGCTGAAGACCACCGTGCTGATGCCGCTGGCGTTGGGTCTGATCGCATTGAAGACCTGGAAGGCCATGACGCTGGGTCTGCTCTCGCTGGTGCTGTCCGGCGCTTTGGTCATATTCAAGATAGCCAAGCCGAAGATTGTCAACTACGAGGTGGTGCACTATCCCCACCATGTTGATCATGTGGTGCCACATCACATCGAGCATGTGGTGCCTCATCACATTGAGCACATTGTGCCCCATCATATCGATCATCATTTGGATCATCATATCGATCATCATGTCGATTTGCCAGTGGAGCACATTGAGCATTTGGAGCATCCGGCGCCCGCTTGGGACCCACATGCCTGGGCACGTTCCTCCCAGGAGCCCCAAGACGCACAGGACATGGCCTATGCGGGCCAGAAAAGACGTTAAGATCAGATTGATCACAGAAACGAAAATGCTGCGACTTTATTAACTTTTGGCTCTATTTTAAGTAGTGCGTCGTGTTGTCTTTATTTAATATTTATTTATTTATTTATTTATTATGAGAATTGTACAAAATAATTGAAAAGAAAACCCATAAAAGGAACAAGGAAAAAACCAAAACATCATCTATTGCAAACAGCTCACCCGGGGCGGGGCATCCCAGTCGTCTCTGTAAATATTTATGCAATAAAACTATGCAAAAGTCTTTTGGCTAATTGAAGGTATTGAGAGCAAAGTTTCATCTTCTTTTTTTTGGGGGTTCCACACGGAAACATGAGAAACCGTAATTAGCAAATGTAACAAGCTCTTAATTAGGGCACTTGGGCAAACTTTGCAGATATTTGCCGGGCCCTTAACGCACTTAACCTTTGCGGCCAGAGCTCAAGTTGGTTGATAGCAGCTGGATAAGCTGAGCATGAAAGGAGTTAACTCCAGCTGGGCTTATTAAGCGTCTGGCCGAGTTGAAGCAACAGCTGTGGCATTAAAGTATTTGCAACAAGCCTTTAATGGCGCACGTTGCACGCTTAACAGTATTGTGAAAAGCTGCAGGTATTCAATATGTTTGTTTGTTTTATTTTTGGCAAATGGTAAATGGTTTTTTATTTTTTATATATATCTTTTTTCCATTATCAATGTCCAGTAGAACACTTAAGCACCCACACGTGGCAATTGGGAAAGTTGCAGCGGTGACAACAACGACAACAGCTGCGTGCAACAATGCAAAATGGCGCTGGCGCCAACATCAGCCACCACAGCAACCACAAAAGTAGCAGCAGCAATGACAGCAAATACTGACAGCAGCAACAACAACAACAGCAACGTATTTTACCTCGCTGGCTGGCCAACACTTCATTGATATTTAACTTGGCTGCTACCGTTTGCCCGTTTCTACGCAACAATTTGAAATGTGAAAAAAAAAGTTTTCCAATTTCATTGGCAAATGTCGGGGCTTCGGCGTCTGCCAAAATGCGCCCGGAATTGCAAATTAAACGCCAATGCGTGGTGAAACTTTGGCTTCGGCACAACAACAACGAAATTGAAAAAGAAAAAAGAGTTAAAACCAAAAATACACAAAGATATACAAATTGCTCTGATATCAATTCCATTTTCGTGGCAGGCCACAAAAGCGTAATCAATATACGAAATTCATAACTCACCTGCTGCCACGCGAATATTTCGAAATTCCGCGCATGTCTCTCCGGATTGTGGGAGCAACGGGGCGGAATCGGTGCTCGGACTGTGTCTGCTGTCACTTTCGCTTTCGTTAGGGCAAGGAAAAACACTTTCTACATCATTGGCATGGGCTCAATGTCGTCGTGCCGTTGCTCAATTTGGTCGCTGAGCTAACTCAGCTGCCCAATTATTAATTATGATTTTTCAGTGAGTTAATTGCCCAAGCGCAGCCACTTGCACAATTGTCGTATAAAATATGCGTTGCACTCATAATATGGCTAGTTTTGCAGCGACCACTGAACGGCTTATGAGCTGCGAGCCGTTTTAACAAAAGTGTTGCCTATATTTCGGCTTGCTGTAAGCCAATTTTATTGTAGCCAGCTCGAATAGCGCTCTAAAATGTACTTTACTTGAGGCTGCTTCTTATTAGCAAATTAATCATAAAAAACTTAATATGGTATTAGACAGCGAATATGGTTTTGTATACCCCATAAATGAATGCTAGCAGCTATAGTATTTAACCAGATGCATAATTCATATCATTATTAAAATGTTCTAATACAGTAAATGACCTTTAAGCGATCAGATAAGAACTTTTTCTTTTTAGCTTTTTAATATAGCTTTTTAATATATACATATATACACATATTCATATATATACCTATATATATAAGTCGGTATCGCAACACATCATTTGAGCTTTTTCTCTTATCACAAGCTCATCATGTATTTTCGGATTATGTCCTATATACCCCAATAGGGTATTTCTTATATGCCATCTGAAGGGTATCCGACAATTTTATATGTGTCTTAGTTCTTAAAGTAATACTTATCAGCTTTATTATAAGAATGTTTTTTTTAGCTGCTAGCTTTAAGATAATGTGCTGTATACCCTAGAAAGCTAGAGCAGTAGTCATGCTAACGGCTATTAATTAGCGCTTTATGCTATCGATATTATAATTATTATTTATTTGTGATTCTTAATCTGCTACATTTGGATATAATATTGCTATATTAATATTGATATATTATACTATCATATAGTATATTTAAATATATGTATCCATAGCTCAATCTTAAATTGTTTTAGAAATGTGTGATACCTAAATTTAGCTAGTAAATTATATTATTTATATATAGACATGAAAAAAATATGAAAATTATGAGGTATTATATTCGTAGATTATAATGCATTTTATTGCACTCTCTTTCAATTTCTTTTTCTTCTTCTCTCCCATTTGTTACCTTTTAAAGATAGAAAAATGTGCAGTTCAAAAACTATTTAGCCATCCAAGACTTAACTTAAATGGGGCCCTAATAACATTTGCCGCTCTTTTTAGGGTTTCCATTGAAAAATTTCCTCAGGCTATATTTGATTCAATTTGGCGCCCCAGACCTTTTAAATTCCAGCAGGAAAATGCATTTAATATCAAAGTAAAGTTAACCAAAAGAAACGCAGCGCTGGCGCAGACAGAGCCGGCACGCGTTTGAAATAAAACCGCATTAAGTATACGACACGTGGTGCCCAGGCACGCACACGCGCTGCCACAAAGCTGCTAAGCGGCATTGGCCAACGGCAGCAGCAACAGCAGCAGCAGCAACAAAGTAAATAAGCAACAACAATGCAGTGCTTGGGCTCTGCCTCTTTCGGTGTCTGCTTCATTTATGTCTTCTTCCGACATGTTGCTTTTGGCGTGCTGTTGTTGTTGTTGTTGTTGGTGGTCTGGGCCGCTTTGCGTACGACAACAGCAACCCGAGCGGGGCCCGAGTGGCAGTCGAAGCGCCGTTAAAACATTGGGGGAGTATAAAAATCGTGAACAATAGAAAAACGATTATTAAACTCAATTGTGCCAGCATTGAGGCGAGTTGTGTGTGCCCAGCGACAAAGACACTACCAAAAGCACAATCGATCACAAAAATGGCCAAATTGCTCCTTCTGGTTGTGGGCATTGCAGCCCTGCAGGCGGCCGCGATAGAGGGCGCCACCAGCGCGCCGCAGCTGCAGCGCTTGATAGCCGAGGAGCAAAGCAAATGCGCCACCGGCCAAGATTCGATGGCGTGCATCAAAGAGCGCGCCATGCGCTTCGTGGACAGTGTGATGAGCAAAGATAGCTACACGGTGAGCCGCCGCCAGCTAACTGGCTTACAGCCAAAATCCAAGCTAAATCTCTGCCAAATCTCCGCCTCTGCTTGCAGCTGTCCAATCTGGAGGTGCGCAAGAACGGCCAACAGGTGGCGCCAGTGAGCGAGGCGCGCGCCAGCACGAGCGACGGCTTCCTGGACGCCATCGAGAACTATATACGTGGACACGATGTCAGCATGAATCTGCCTTTGGCCGATGCCAAGATCACCGTCTCGGCACGCAATCTGGCCAACGACGAGCTGAGCTTGAACCTGCAGCTGAACAACGACGATGCTGCCGACATCGAGGCCAGGGGTAAGAAGGGCAACATCTTCAAGAAGGGTGGGTTTTTCACAAGCGAACCCAGCGAGCCCCATAGCTAACCCATTGCATCCCATCCGCTGCTCCTCCTCCGACGTTTAGGCAAGAAGCATCGTCTACGCAAGCTGGCCATGCCCATTTTGGTGCTCATTCTGCTGAAGGCCATCACCGTTATACCCATGGCCATTGGCATACTGAAGATTAAGGCGTTCAATGCGCTCGCCCTCGGCTTCTTCTCCTTCATTGTCTCGGTTGGTTTGGCCATTTTCCAATTGTGCAAAAAGGTAAGACCGATCAGCTATTAAAACCGCATCTCTATTGTCTTTTAGGCATTCGCGGGCTGTGGTAATTAGTGAGTGCGAGAGTTAGTGAGTTGTGAGTGAGAGAGGGCGAGAGAGAGAGAGAGAGGGCGACGGGTAAAATTCTAACAATTACTTTATAATTGCATTCACATATCACGTATGTATAGTTCAACCCTTACCAAAAAGGGGCGCGCACGCTGGGTAAGTTCTGTGCACAAAACCCGAGTCCAAACTCCTCGCCCTCCCATCACACACTCAACCCCCTAAAAAGCACCTACTAAAAGCAAAACCCAAATGCGCCAACAATTAAGCTCGAACCGGAGAGAATAGTTCGCATCCTTAGTCACATATTTGTTGCTGTCTTTGCCCACAGATTGCCCATGACCATCATCATACCGCACACATCACCGCCCATGGACCTTGGGACGGTCGCAGCTTTGGCGCCGCAGTGGCCGCGCCCGTCGTCGAGCAGCCCCAGCCCCAATTGGCGCATGAGCTGGCCTATCAGGCCTATGTCTAAGACCAAAATCCAATTCAGCCGAAGCCACACAAAAATTGGTTTGCGAGCGTGTCACAAAAATTTTGTTAATTGTTAGGAGTTTTTATATTTTTGTGACGTCGTGCGCTTAAGCCCCAAGTACACAAAAACTGAGCGCAGAGCTGAGCCGCATTCTTAAGACCCTATTTGTAATAACTATTTATTTATTATTTATTGAAGAAAACAAAAATAGAGAACAAACCAAAACAAACAAAACAAATCAACTAAATAAATGCCTTAAAATTAAATGCAAATTATATCAATTTAGTGGCCGCCTTAGCCGGGCTTTAATTAAGTAGCCAAGTCAACTCAATTTTCACTGCGCCTAAATTATGTATGGGCCAAACGACTGGGCGTCCTAATTGCCCATATTCAAGTGGCTCAAATTCTTTGGCGCAACGCAGCCAATTAATTATTCCAGTCAAATGCGCTGCGCTGGTTCGATTAAAATGATGAACTGTCTGTTAATTTTAATTTTTAAGTTTGTGCTTTTCACTTGCGCGAAAGTTTAGCTGTCGCTGTCGCCTCGCGGCGAAAGTGAAAGTCTTTAAAATATTCTTGCCGATAAGGAGGCCCTTTTGGCTGGCCAACAACATGCGTTGAACCATAAATGACCACAGACCCTAAAAATCTGCCCACCCCACAACCTAAAATTCTTGTGTAGCCAATTTCCACACATTTGAGCGCATTTAAATTTAATTTGAGAGACAGAAGAAAAGGCAAAATACACGCATTTTGGGTCCGTACGCATTCTTATGGCCAATAAAGCGTACAAATTGTCCAACAGCTTGGCCATGTTGCACAAGTGGAAAAGCTTCCGAAATTCAAGCGACAATTTTTTTTGCGACTCAGGGTGTGGGGTGTGGCAGCTGTGGGACAGTTGGCCACTTGCCTCAGCGCTGAGCCGCTTTCATAACAATTTGGCATTCCGTAGGACGTTGCACAGCCGCACGAGCATATGGAAATTGATTGCATGTTAACATTTTTTTTTTATTTTATTTATCTCTTTTTGAACTGTTTTTTTTATTAATTTTGGCACGAATCGCGCAAAGTGTGGCGCTTGTGAAATAAATAAACTTAAAGACGCTGAAATTTCTTTTATTGGGTGATAACAGATCGTGTGACGTTGACAAACGACACCTGTTGCATTATTCACTATTGTTCAGTTAGGTAATCTACGAGTGTTTTCTTGAAAATTAACGATATGCCAGTGTTTTATTAGATTCGTTGTTTTTGTTTATTTTGGAGATGGAGTTTTGAGATAGGTCTGCAGTAGCTTTAGAGAAATAGGTGTAGATATTGGGCAGATAATCGAGCATCATAAAAAGTGGAGTGCTGCATTTATGGAATTTAAAACTACTTTCATAAGACAACATGAGCCCAAACAAACACTGCATAAGAAATAAGACTTGTTTATGCTTCTCACTCGATTTATATTTAATTTCACATTCCAATCGCTTTAGCTTTTATGACACACTTAGGAACACGCCCTGAAAATGGTGTTGGTAGTTATTTAAAACATTATTAAAATATTTGTTCATCAAGTTTAAAAATTAGAATACTAATATATGTGTTTTTATCTCAAGCCATGAATCAGTTTAGAATTTGCACCCCAAAATTGATTATTCAGTGTTAACCTATAAAAGTGATATTATATGACAAATAAAGTGGTATATTTCAGCAAATTTCTATACTATACATTCTATAGACATATTACTATTTATCCTTAAGCTTTAAAATTTACATTAAAAAATAAATAAATGTATTCAAAAACTAATTTCCAACCCAATGTTACATGTTTAAGTTATTTATATGATTTATCTATAATAGCTTTATGAATTACTTATGCATCTAATGTTGTTTTTACATATATGTGCTATTAAAATAAAAATTTATTTTTAGAATATCTTTACTGTTTATATAAGTATTTTCTTTATATTACGTTTTTTCTATTTCTATGTACTACTTCTCTCTTATTAAAAGACATTTATAATCTTGATATTTGAACTATGTATTTTTGTGGGTATTTAGAAATAAAGTTTCCGACAAACGTTAGAAATTTTAACTTAATTTATAGAATTTTATTAAATTCATTTATGAAACTATTTGATGACCGAAAATAAATTTAATATATAAATAATAGAGCACAAGTAAATATGTTTCTATTCAATAGAAAGGATATACAAAGACAACATATGACTTACGTAGTATATGCTATACAATCTAAATATTAAGAAGTCCAAATAAAAGTAATATAAGTTCCTGCTTTCCTAACTTTTGTTGACCCACATTCGAAGTCTGCGAACAAATAATAACCCCACCCCTCGAGAGAAACGTGTCAATCGAAATATGTCACAAGTGGCAGCAAAAATCTATTTCGTAATCCCCAGAAACAAACGAAATAATAATAACCGAATTTGCAGCGAAAACGAACGCAGAGTTCCGCATAGACGAAAAACAAACTGGCCCAATACGCAGCAATGGCCAAATGGCCAAATGGCCAATACCGAAGCGTAGACGAGTTCCGTACTGATTTCGTGTATCGAAATTTGACACAATACGCTGAAAAATGTACGTGCCCTGGACCCGGGTCCGTCAGTGGGTCCGTCTTGGGTCTGTCTTGGCTTTCTTGTCATCGCGTAAGAGTTGAGGGCCCGCATACTAATTGGCCGAACAAAAGTTATTTTCATCGGTCGTCGATAATGCAACTTTGACCAACGACGAGCGAGGGCCGTTTAAGGGGGGCGCTTGAGCGGGGGTGTGCCGCCGATATGGAAAGCGAGAAAGCTTGCATGTGGCTAGGGAGTCAGCCGGTCAACCCAGATATCAAAAAGCCGATCCAACGGCGTTTTGGTGAAAAACTTTGTGACACTCCGAAGAGTTGGCTAAGGTTCGGCAGCGGCTTTCGTAGCTGTCCAAAAATAACAAATTTGCTGTGCGCTCCAAAAACTTTTGAATGCACTGGCTAACTGGCCACTGGTTGCCGCCTCCACGTGGTCTCATTTTTAGGGCCCCAGTATAAAATCGTCGGTACTCGCACAATTGTTCAACATTGTCGTCGCAACGGCATCGCAGTGAACACTACGCGCTCTGCTAGTGTATATATAGATATAGTGTATACCGATTATCCGATCCGATCTGATAAGTAGCTGAACACAATGGCATCCTTCGTCGCGTTCGGTTGTTTGCTGCTGCTGGCGGCGTCTGTTCAGGGTGCTGCCATTGACAATGCGGTCACGCCGCGGATTCACAGCTCCGAAGAGCTGATCTCGACCATTGTGGATAAGTGCTTCCATGCCAATGCCATGCATTGCCTGAAGGAGAAGGTGCTCACCTACCTGGACACCGTGGCCAATGTCGAAGAGGAGGTCAGCGGTCGTGCCTTCGACGATGATGTCATCGACAAGGTGATTGTAGATCGTGTCGCACGCATTCTGCGCACCAACGAGGTGCGCGTTCAGCTGCCGGAGACCTTCTTTGCCAGCTCCGTGATGACCTACCGGTCGGATCGCGGCTTCGATCTGGAGCTGCCCAAGGAGGAAGGTGCGTCCGCCTCGGTCAGCCGTTGCGAATCGCTTGATTTGTAAGCTTTGCCCTCATTCTCAATCTCCAGGTCGCGCCGAGAAGAAGAACAAGGACAAGCTCTTCCTGCCCCTGTTGCTGCTCATGAAGTTGAAGCTGAAGGTTGTCATGCCCATTCTGCTGGCTCTGGTCAGTCTGAAGGCCACCAAGGCGCTGATCTTGTCCAAGATTGCCATTAAGCTGGTGCTCGGCTTCCTCATCTACAATCTGATCCAGAAGCTGGGCGGCATGAAGATGAACATGGTGCCCATGCCAGCTCCCGTGCCAGCGGCCGAATACGGCGTGCCCAGCAGCACGCCCTCCTCGTACGATCCCAGCAGCTGGGAGCCGATGAGCGGTGGCCCATATGCGCGTTGGGACTCACAGAATCTGGCCTACAGCTCCTACCATCCCAGCAGCAGCTCCTCCTCGTACAGCGCGGGCGCGTCGTCCGGCTCCTCGTCGGGCACCTCGTCCAGCTACAGCTCCTCATCTTAGAGCGTAGATCGCACTGCCGCTGTTAATGTACATACCAAGGAACGGAGTGCCACGGCGCCTGCTTTCGCAGGGGGGCGTGGCACTTTGAGTAAGCAGACCAAATGGAACCGGAACATGCCTAGGCCATATAAGTAGTTGTTAAGTTTAAGCGCACGACTTTTAGCCATTCTATTAACTGACATATTCCACTCTCGCTCACGCTCTCGCTCTCTCTCTCTCTCTCTCTCTTTCCTATCTCTCCATCTCTGCCATTTCCTCGCTTCTGCTCTTTCGACTCTGCTTTTCTGCTTTGCTTTCCACTATGCATTTTCCTTTCCTCTGATCATTTCCACTACAGAAATCGACCAAAAATCAAGCAAATTAATTGAAATATTATTTATTTAATTTATTAAAAATTGCAAAAATTCAAATTAAATTGATTTGAAAAAGGTTTTTTTATTTTTATAGCTTGACGTGATAAACTAAATTATAGTGCTATTATACTTGATCACGCCCAGACTAATGATCGTGTTAGACACTAAAGTATATTACATACAGCTTTGTATACTCTTTCAGCTAGTTATTCTACATTAAATTGATTGGGCTTAAATTCTCTATTAAGTATCTCTTATAAGGCATGGAGTACTAAAAGCATAAAATATAAAGAACTGAAGGTAAACAAAGGCATGCTTCTAATTTCTCTCTCCTCTCCTTTCTATATTTATATATAGGCTTACGACATAGATTATACAAATTACTTTTATAAGACAATTTGATTTAGATAAGTGCACCAACTAATTAATTATGGTTACTGGGCTATGGATTTATTAATATGACGACTATTCTATTTTTTAGTCTTCCTTCTTTTTCTCTTTATCTCTCTCTTTAAAGAGAGTCTCTGTTATCATCTGAACATTTTTCTATTTTGCTTTTTTTGACCTTATTAGATATAAGATATTTGAAGCCCGGAAGCAGGCACTTAAGAAAGTTTTGTAGAAACATTTTTATATGGGCACGTTCCAAATTCCAAAAATATGATTGTGCCTTGTTTAATTTAAAGATATTGATAATGCGATATAACAGGTATTATTCAGAAAATTACCCAACACGGAGATATTTGAAAGTCTGAAGAGGAGATTTTTGTTTTGTTGGTGAAACATATTGAATATGATTATGAATCACAGATCAAGTTCCCCGCAAACCTTCAACATATAGAAATTTATATAGGCCTGAACCTCAAAATAGAGCTATGCAAATGTGTTTATCACATTATCGAGCAAAATTTTAACTTGGCAAGCTCTAAGCCACATTCAACAATAAACATTTCCAATTTAGATGCAACAGATTAGAAAAAAGGTTGAGAAAAAAATAGTCTTACAAATTTCAGCCAAATTTTAAGCTTTCAAAATTATTGCAAGGCCAAATTCGTATTAACCTAGAATACCAGAGTTTTATATTGCAGTTCCTTATGATTTATAGGTGCAAAATAGCTAAAATTGTTTTAAAATAGCATCGCCTAACAACAACTTGTCATCAAACACAATTCACCATAATTAACCAGAATTATTCATGAACACAGTGCCCGGATTGGCGTGTTCTGAAAACAGCGACAATTTGCGGCACACTAAGTTAACTACAGTTAAATGTGCTACTAACTGTTGTGGAGCATCACGTTATTTTCTTTTGATTAGGTTCTCTTTGTTTGAATCACGCGAATTGCAGATTAGCAATTGCCAAGCACGGCGAGCACTTAAGTCGCAGACTAATTGAAAAAAATGATGCAATGGAAGGGTAACAGCAGTCTTCTTATCCGCTCAAGCTTTCAGCCATGGCTTTTAAGAGCAACAGCTGTTTCAACAAAGCCCAAATCGAGCGCGGGCAAAACTGGCCACCAGACCTAGACCCAGACAGCCGGTTTTTTTCCAGCACTGCCGCAATCCGGCCGAGCTACTTAAGGCGCTGGCCGAGCCAGAGACAGGCCAGTCTTAATGCTGATACCGCCATGTGGTCCAATTGTAGTCGTTTGCTCTGCCTCTGGCTGTGCCTGGGTGTCGTCCTGTGCGCGTCGGGCACCAACAATCCGTCGGAGACGGCTGCCAGCAAGTTCCTCAGGCACTTGGATGTTATACCCGATCTCATCGATGTCGGGCCGCAGGAGTTTCTCAATGTAAGCGACTGTACGAAATGAACTGAAGCGACTTTTGAACTGTCAACCCTTCGCCCCAACCAGGTCACCTACGCGGGCAACATCCACGCGGATCGCGGCGTCGAGCTGCAGCCGTTGCAGGTGCGAGACGAGCCGAATGTAAAGTGGATAGCCGGCAAGGACAATTACTATACGCTGCTGATGACCGATCCGGATGTGCCCGAGAAAATGTTCCCCAAGCTCAAGGAGTACGTGCACTGGCTGGTCGTCAACATACCCGGCAATCAGATGGCCCTGGGCGATGTCCGTGTCGGCTATGTGGGCGCCATGCCGCCAAAGGGCAGCGGCCTGCATCGGTACGTCTTTCTGCTCTACAAGCAGCCGGACTATCTCAAGTTCGATTTCGAGCGCGTGCCCAAGCACAGCACCCAGAACCGAACCATGTTCAACACCCGCGGATTTGTGCGCAAATACGGTCTGGGCTTCCCGCTGGCCGGCAACTTCTTCACCAGCGAGTGGAGCAAAGATGTGGCCGCAATGCACAAGACCAACTTCCAGAGCTCGGTCGATACGCTCTCGTTTTAGGCAATCCCACAAAGCCACCAATAAAATAGCACACAAAAAATAAAAATTAACAAGCTCTTGGCCGGTTTTCGGATTGCCAAAGAAATGCATAAATTAAGTTAAAGCTAAACTGTGAGTCCAATCGGACTAGGCTGATACACTGTAAATAATTTTAAAGTATGCAGCTAAATTGATAAATTCAAAAAACAATGTAGCCTATTAAACTGTTGAAATCGTATACATATTTAAATCGCTGTGAAATTTGTACTCAATTTTCGACTATGGCTGAGCCCGGCGATTTGTTTACCAAGCACAAGATCGTGCCCGACGTGCTGCAAGTGGCACCCATAAAGCTGCTCAAGGTAGGCCTCATAGTATTTATACAGATATATATATATATACCATATCGCGCAAGTAGGTAACCTATGCGGGCGGCGTGGAGGTGAATAGCGGCAATGAGCTGACGCCCACACAGGTGAAGGCCGCGCCGCAGCTCGAGTGGTCCACGGAGCCGGATACGCTCTATACGGTGGTGCTCACCGATCCGGATGCGCCCAGCCGCAAGGAGCCCAAGTTTCGCGAATGGCATCACTGGCTGGTGGTCAACGTGCCCGGCAATCAGATCGACAAGGGCGACGTCCTCAGCGCCTACGTGGGCTCCGGTCCGCCGCAGGGCAGCGGCCTGCACCGCTACGTCTTCCTGGTCTTCAAGCAGCCCCAGAAGCTGTCCTGCAACGAGCCGCGCATACCGAAGACCAGCGGCGACAAGCGCGGCAAGTTCAGCACCGCCAAATTCGCCACGAAATACAAGCTGGGCAATCCCGTTGCGGGCAATTTCTACCAGGCACAGTGGGACGACTACGTGCCCAAGCTGTACAAGCAGCTTTCGGGCAAATGATATGTTGATGACTATTATATTAATTTCTTATTTGCTAAATTAGCAATTATCGAGCATGAACAATAATATAAATTTGCGTGCATTGAAATGTCTGTTATTAAACATATTTCCTCGAACGTCTTGCCACAGCGGCCAGAGCTTTAAAAGCGTCGCGTCATGGCAAACTGGTTTCAGTTGCGCACAGACCCGCAATCAGGCCGAACTATTGCTGGACGAGATTTTGATCTTATATCTTAATTGCATTCGCTTTGCTTTTCAATCCAAAATGTTGCTGATATCTGTATTATTGGCCAGCATTCTGGCCGGACAGTGCAGCGTAGTGAACGAGATCTTCGAGTTTATCGAAGTGGTGCCAGATGTGTTGCCACAGCGGCCGCCGCAGTTACTAAAGGTGGGGCTCAGCTTTAGCTGAAGTGGCAACAAAAAACATTACAAATTTTCCGTTCAAAGGTCACCTACGACAATGGTCTCGTTGTTAAGGACGGTGTGGTCGTTACCCCGACGCAGGTGAAGAACCAGCCGCTGGTGGAATGGCCAGCCGAGCCGGAGGAATTCTACACGCTCATCATGACCGATCCGGATGCGCCCAGCCGTATAAAGCCCGAATTTCGTGAGTTCAAACACTGGCTGGTGACCAACATACCCGGCAACAATGTGACCGCCGGCCAGGTGCTCGCTGAGTATGTGGGCGCCGGTCCGCCCAAGGACACCGGACTGCATCGATACGTGTTCCTGTTGTACAAGCAGCCGAGCAAACTGACGTTCTCGGTGACGCCCACGTCCAAGTATTCGCGTAGCAATCGGCCCATGTTCCATGCCAACAAGTTTGCCGAGCACCATCGCCTGGGCCAGGCCTTGGCCGGCACCGTCTTCTTGGCCGCCTACGATGACTATGTGCCCATTCTGCACAAGCAGTTGTCGCAGAATTGAAGAATTTTGCGCTTAACCTGAATTGAAGTCGCAGTTTTGTGTATTATAGAAAATTGCATTTGGTTTTATTGACTGTTGTTGAATGTGATTAATGAGGGGGCAGTGTGGTTCCCTTGAACTACATGGAGGTCTACTTGCCCGCTGCCGTGGCCAGTGGATTGCGCAGCACCAAAATAACGGAATCGCCGCGCAGAAACATTTTCGATATGAAGCGATCCTTGTTGACGGGTTTCACCTTCTTCTTGCCCTTGCCCGTGCGCGGCAGCTCCGTCCACATCTCCTTCACGTTCTCCAGCACCATGTTGCAATGCCGGTCGAAGGCCTTCACGCGGCCGAGCAGTTTTTTGTTGTTGCGGCAATTGATGAGCACCTGCGTGTTGTTCTTCACCGATTGCGTGAGCACCGACAGCGGGCCCGTGTTGAACTCCTCCTCCTCCTGGCGTGCCAGCTCCTCCGGCGTCAGCTCCGACTTGGGTTTCACGAGAGCCCTGCAAAAAACGCGCGTTCAACAGATTGTTTGGGGACAACAACAGCAACAATGGCCGCACACGCTGCACTTCCTTTGCAGTGTTTACTTACATGTTGCTGTGCTTGTGGCAATTGTTCTGTTACAAATGATTTTTGTCTGTTTATAATTCGAGCAGTAAATATAAATGGATAGAAACGTTTGCGCCTCGCGGCTTTTTTCCTGCTTTAGGAAATAAAGCAAAAACTATCGATACTAATGATGCCACTATCGATAAGCACACAGTTTTCCTCACGAAGCGGCGGTTTGCTCTTACAAGAGTTGCCACCTCGTTCAAAAATTTAACTTACACTTAATTAGTGTTTTCAAAAACAGGAGAAAAAGAGAACACGAATACTTGGCAGGTTTACAAAAGTCATAAATATTGTGATAATTCATTTACAACGAACACAAAACTGGCAAACTGCTTACAAATATTTTTCGTGTTTTGGTTTACGAGAGTTATCACATGTGGTCACACTGCATTAACCATGTATTATTGCCTGCATATTTTGAGGTAAACAAAGGCACGTGCAGGATTCATTTTTTCCTTAAGCACATGGCATGGCTGAGGCAAGTGCCGCTAAGAAGCCCAAGATGACGACAGACAAGGAGCCAGCATTGCCGGCAACAGCCAGCTGCGCCCACTGGGTGCAGCGCAAAAAACGCCACTGCAAAATGACGCCCAACAAGGGCAGTTTATTTTGTGGGGCTCACGAGCCGCCAAGCGAGTCCACTCCCGAGGACGCCGGCGCAGAGCGCATACCCTGCCCACTGGATCCCAAGCACACTGTGTTCAAACGAAAGCTGGCCAAGCACTTGAGCATATGCAATGCCCGAGATCAGGTCAGCACACTGTCCTACATAGTAAAGGACATCAATGCTGGCGAGGAGCTCGAAATCGAACCGCAGCAGGATCTCAAGCTACATGAGCTGGAGGATGCAGAATTCTACGGCGTCATAGAGAAGGTGCAGCAGTTATACGACGCACACATTGCCGGCAACATTGAGCAGCTGGAGCTGCACCACGCGTCGTTGGAGGAGCCGCTGAGCCACAGCGAGCTTGGCCCGGAGGCGCGCAAGCATCTGGTGCAGACATCCGCGCTGCTGGGCATTCTGGAGCGGGACAAACAGCTGGACGGCGGCACCAGCTACATTGAGTTTGGCGCCGGCAAGGGCCAGCTGGCCTTTTACCTGGCCACGGCGCTGGAGGCACAGCAGCTGACCAACTCGCAGGTGGTGCTGGTGGATCGCCTCTCGCTGCGCCACAAGAAGGACAACAAGCTGACCAACAAGCAGCTGGTGCAGCGCATACGCGCCGACATTGCGGACCTCCAGCTGGCACAGCTGCCCGAGCTGCGGCGCACCCAGCGCAACGTGGCGCTATCGAAGCATCTGTGTGGTGCCGCCACGGACCTGACACTGCGCTGCGTGCTGGGCGACGTTGCATGCAGCACAGATTACATTTTAATCGCTCTGTGCTGTCATCATCGCTGCGCCTGGCGCTCCTACGTGGGCAAGCAGTGGCTGCAGGCGGCGGGCATTACGCCCCGCCAGTTTGTCATCATCACCAAGATGGTCAGCTGGGCTGTGTGTGGCAGTGGCCTGAGCCGCGAGCGCCGCAAGGCCATGGCGGAGGCCGCCACTCGAGCGGAGGAGCAGCAGCAGTCACAGCAGGAGCCCCCGACGCAAAGATTAAGCCGCGAGCAGCGCGAACTAATTGGCTACCAATGCAAGCGTGTGCTAGACTACGGACGTCTGGAGCACCTGCGCGAACAGGGCTACGAAGCGTCTTTGAAGTTCTACGTGCCACGCGATATTACCCTGGAGAATGTGGTTCTATTGGCTCGACGCGATCACTCAAAGTGCAATACAAATAAGAGTTAATAAAACATTTGATATATTCCAAATATTCACTAAAGTCGTGTCTCTATTACATACTTAGTCACAAAGTTATTGTATCCACCGTCAGGGTATGTAACTTGTTTTTGTTTCTCTTCATTGTCCATCAGCTGATTTCTGCTTCCAAGGTAAATGCGTTTCCAGTGTATACACCAAATATTGTTTTTTTTCCTCGGCCAGGGCTGCACAACATTGCAAACAGCTGTTGGTGAGTCAGTATTTGGCAAAACAATTTCGCCTCGTTAAATATTAGATTGCGTACGAAAATTGATCTTAAATAACTTGCGGTTCGAACAATGGCATACAAAATGAAGGCCATCAAATGCCCCACAGACGAACTGTCGCTGACCAACAGGGCGATCGTCAACATCGCCGATTTCACCGAGGAAGTAAAGTCAGTTTCTGTTTTTGGTTTGTGCCTTTCTTTGCTTTTGCTTTATTTTGTGTGTGTGGGCGTTCTTTGATTTTCTCTACAATTGTGAAGTGCCGTGTGTAATTCTCTTTTATTTCGCTGACGCACAACAGATATGTGGACATCTCGCCCGGACCCGGACAGCACTACATATTCGCGCTGGAGAAGATTGGCGATGTGCCACGTGGACATGTGGGCTTCTCGCTGGTGCAGCGCAAGTGGGCGTCGCTGTCGATCAACCAGGAGATCGATGTGCGCCCCTATCGCTTCGACGCCAGCTCGGACATCATAACATCCGTCTCCTTCGAGACGGACTTCCTGCAGAAGAAGACCATCACCCAGGAGCCCTACGATTCGGATGAAATGGCCAAGGAGTTCATCATGCAGTTTGCGGGCATGGCCCTAACTGTCGGCCAGACGCTGGTCTTTCACTTCAAGGACAAGAAACTGCTCGGCCTGGCTGTCAAGACGCTGGAAGCCGTCGATCCCAGGACCGTCGGCGACGGCAGGGAACCGAAGTCGCGCAACGTGCGCTTTGGCCGTGTGCTGGGCAACACTGTGGTGCAATTCGAGAAGGCCGAGAACTCGTCACTCAATCTGCAGGGCAGATCCAAGGGCAAGATTGTGCGCCAGTCGATTATCAATCCGGATTGGGATTTTGGCAAAATGGGCATCGGTGGTCTGGACAATGAGTTCAACGCCATCTTTCGACGTGCCTTCGCCTCGCGTGTCTTTCCGCCCGAGCTGGTCGAGGAGCTGGGCATTAAGCATGTGAAGGGCATATTGCTCTACGGACCGCCTGGCACGGGCAAAACATTGATGGCCCGACAGATTGGCACCATGCTGAATGCGCGTGAGCCGAAGATTGTAAATGGGCCGCAGATTCTGGACAAATATGTGGGCGAGTCGGAGGCGAACATACGCCGGCTGTTCGCCGACGCCGAGGAGGAGGAGAAGCGTCTGGGCCCCAACAGCGGCCTGCACATTATCATCTTCGACGAGATCGATGCCATCTGCAAGGCGCGTGGCTCTGTGGCGGGCAACAGCGGGGTGCACGACACCGTCGTGAATCAGCTGCTAGCCAAGATTGACGGCGTGGAGCAGCTAAACAATATACTGGTCATTGGCATGACCAATCGCCGGGATATGATCGACGAGGCGCTGATGCGACCGGGTCGCCTCGAGGTGCAAATGGAGATCAGCCTGCCCAATGAGCAGGGACGCGTTCAGATCCTCAACATACACACGAAGCGGATGCGCGAGTTCAACAAGATTGCCGGCGATGTGGACAACAAGGAGATTGCGGCGTGCACCAAGAACTTCAGCGGTGCCGAGCTGGAGGGCCTGGTTCGTGCGGCCCAGTCGACGGCCATGAATCGTCTGATCAAGGCCGATACCAAGGTCCATGTGGATCCCGAAGCCATGGAGAAGCTAAAGGTGACGAGATCCGATTTTATGCACGCCCTGGAAAATGACATAAAGCCAGCCTTCGGTGCGGCCCAGGAGATGATTGAGAATATGTTGGCCCGGGGCATCATCAACTGGGGCCCGCAGGTGAGCAAAGTGCTGGAGGATGGCATGCTGTATGCGCAGCAGGCCAAGGCCACGGAGAGCTCCGGCGTGGTGTCCGTGCTCATCGAGGGTGCGCCCAACTCGGGCAAATCGGCGCTAGCCGCCAACCTCGCCAAGATAAGCGACTTTCCTTTGTAAAGGTGTGCTCGCCCGAGGACATGGTGGGCTTTACCGAGTCCGCCAAGTGCTTGCACATACGTAAGATTTTCGATGATGCCTACCGCTCCACGCTCAGCTGCATCGTCGTGGACAATGTGGAGCGTCTTCTGGACTATGGACCCATTGGTCCGCGCTATTCCAACCTCACACTGCAGGCCCTGCTCGTACTGCTCAAGAAACAGCCACCCAAGGGTCGCAAGCTGCTCGTCCTGTGCACATCCAGCAGGCGTGAGGTGCTCCAGGAAATGGAAATGCTGTCGGCGTTCACCTCCGTGCTGCACGTGTCCAATCTATCTGCCCCTGAGCATGTGCTCACCGTGTTGGAAGAATCCGATCTGTTCAGTCCCGATGAGCTGGCACTGATAGCCAAAGGCATTGGCAACAGGTCCGTTTATATTGGCATCAAGAAGCTATTGGCGTTGATTGATATGGTGCGGCAAACGGAGGCCAGCCATCGCGTTGTGAAGTTCCTTGCCAAAATGGAGGAGGACGGCGCCCTGGAGCTGTGACCGAGAGTGCAGTAGCTACCGCCCGTGCTGGAACTGAAAATGTCAGTTGTGGAGCTCAACGATGCTTTCTGAAGCGTGTCCAAAAACTTAAGTGCACCAACGAATTAGCTCGAATACAGAATTGTAATACATTTATACCGAGATAAACCACAAAAACAAGAGCTAGAAACAAGTACAGAACCGACCAATAACAACAACAACCACAGCAATTATGTGAATTAAACAAAATACGAAACAATTTAGAAACATTCCACACACTAATCCCAACGACTAGTCCTTGTGAGCCTTGTCGCATCCTTGTCAAAACCCTTGGCATATTCGTGACTATTAGTTAGGTAAATAGTTACCGCTGCTACCCTTGTAGTTGTTTACATACATATATATACGATAACCATTGGAAAACTATATTGATGTGTATTTGTCTGTGTATTCAATTTTTAATTGGTTTCTCTTTTTTTTTTTGATTTGTTGTAAGCACAAGATATAAAACTAAATGCCCTCCCAGGATTGTGACTCGAAGTAGTTCATTCTTAAATGCCTCGCAGTTAAGTTCAAACAAGTTAAGGTTTATTATACAAACTCATTGAAAGACAACAATTTTGGATAACTTAACCTACAATATGTAATCAACTTGTATTAGATTTTTATTGTCTATCTATAGATATATATATATATACTTATATAGAATGTTTTTTGACTTAAATTTTGAGATTATTTCTCAAGTTTTATATGATCAGCGACTGCTTTGGTCGTTTTGATACACTGGCGCCGCCCTGGCATAAGACGGCCGTTTTTGTAACTAACTAAATCGCTGCGCGCAAAAGTAGACTATATTATAAGATCAATGCAGGCTGAAAATTTATGCCCGCCAAACACATTCCACAAATTGTTATTCCATAGTCATATGAAGCGTTAAATATGGCATATACATATATATAATGCATTTGTGTTTTATTAAATATGTAGTCCATGTATGTTTAAGAACAGTGAGGCCAGAGCCAAAATATTGCATACTTTTATGGGCCAAAAACTAAAATTAAACCGGAAATGAATTGATATATGCGAATAAAACGAAACAAAATTTTGATTGCAAAAAAATAATGAAAAATAGCATGAAAATAAAAAACAACAACAAACAGGTTCGGAATTTACTGAATAAATGATTTATAGCAAAAGCTTTAAATTAACGCAACTAAAAATTGCAAACGCTGCATTTACATAAAAAAATTAAGAAAAAAAATTACCAAAACGTAACTGGAAACAAATAAAATGTAACAAAAATAAATTTATATAAATTTACAAATTAATTGCAATTATAATGTAACAAATGTGTTTATTATGCATGTATGTATGTAAGTGTGAGAATGTATGTACAATAAATACATGAAAAGAACATCTTGACATTCTTGAACTTGACTGGGGCGCCAGGTATGTGGAGCAACTAATCAAATACCAATTGCGCGGACCCAATTCCAGACGTCGATCAGCTGTTTGCGACGCCGTCATGGGGCGACTGCCGACAAGCTGACCCGCCACACTGCCCACTGACCACTGGATCGACGGGTATAACTGACCAAGGCACACACATACACATAGACAGGCAGCCCGGTCAGTCTATTTCAATCAGGGGCAGCTTTAATATGTAATTTGAATAAATGATTTATAATGTAAACATTTTAACGGGTCCGAGTCGCATACTGTAATAAATGTAGATTTCTTATTTATGTATTGTAATTGATATATGTCGCTAATTGCGCGCGACGCCCATTTGACGCGCACATATGTAACTCGGTGGCTTGGTGGCTTGGTGGCTTGGCTTTGGCGAGCGCCAGCTTATCTAAGGAATCCTGGCTTGCCCCACTCTTGTGGCTCTATGTCGCGACACTGCCAGCTGCAAGCCATATGGGTGCTTATTAACTAATTAAAACTGCATATTTGCCAAGATGCAAAATTAATGCCCATATAGAATGGCACAATTAGGCATAAGACGACGTGCATAACAGATTGTAATTGCTACTAGCTGCTGGCTGAACGCGGCCCTAAAGAAATGGCGTCAAGTTCACATTTTGTCACGTCATCCCACACACACACGCACAGCCGAAAGTTAAGCCCACAACCACCCAACGTCATCTGGCAGCAAACGCACGTATGCAAATTTTCATGACGAAAGTCCAGTCGGACAAAGTTCAGTGACCGCTGCCACTCACCCCCCTCCCCCTTTTTTTTCTCTGTCAAAAAATAAAAAAAAACCTCAAGCGTTACCAAAATGAAATTTTCATTCAGCAGCGTTTGCGTCGCCTTTTTATAAATAAAATGCGAAACTTTTACAAAAGCTGTATTTTTGATATTAATTAAAGGTGAGGGGGTGGTGTTGGCGGCCACACTCGCACTTGTCAGCTAAAGCTAAAGCCAAAGCCGCCCCACTCTCGGCCGCGCCCCCCGCAACACTTGGAAACCGGCTGTGCTTGTTGTTGTTGTTGTAGCCGCTGTTGTTATCTTTGTTGTTGTTGTCAAAAGCGCAAACGCCGGCAGCAAAGGTTCGATTTCACTTTCGCACGCTGTCGCTGACGTCGCAGGTTGCTGGCGCTACTGTCGAGCAGCGGGCGGCGAATGGCGGGCGGCGAGTGGCGGGCGGCGGGTCGGCGGAGGCTGTAGGGGGCAGCTGAGAGTAACAGGGGCAACTGCGCTGGGGGTCTGGGGTCCGTCATGTGTTCATGTTTGCTGCTGCGGCTGCTCTCACTGCTTTCTTTCAAATGGAAGTCGCGTATGCAACGATCTTTGGCTCTCGCACCGGATCTGCAGCGTTCAATTAGCTGCGGTTTTTATGACCCGGAGAAATAGTTAGCGCTTCCAGAAAAAATTGAGAATTATGTACTGAAAACGCGTAGAAATTGTCGAAAAAATTTAGGCAAGCTCGTAATTTCTTAAGCTGAGTAGAAAAACTTTTTTTAATTCCAAATTTCTTAATACACAAATAAATAAAAAAATACAGTACTCAGTCTAATAATAACTTTGAACTAAACTTTTGTTTAAACTTTAAAATTAGCTAATGCTTGACTTGAAAACAGTACTCCATCTAAAAATATTCTTTTTATTTTCATTGATGACGTTTAGGTTTGTTTTATTTTTAGCTATGTAAATTCTTGTTATAAGTATTACGTATTTTATGCACACAAAGAGTTATTTTTAAATTAAATAAGACTCATACCTAATTAAAGTATATATAGTAAATATACAAAATATACAACAAAAATGGAATGCATTTAATCGGAAAAAATATGTAAAAACAAAATGAAATAAAATTGATAGGAATAAAACATACGCCATTTATTTTTTATTTTTTAGGCAGTTTTCATTCAGTTTTTTAATATGTGCGAAGCATTACTTTTGTGCTTCTCATGACTTTTCGGATATAACCGTAAAGTCTCAAGTTTTTATTGCTATAATTATACTTTTGTATATGTACTATACGTACATGCTTATAAAGTCTAGGGAAAAGCGAAACATCATGCAAAATCTTCCTGCATTACACAAACGCGGAAGATTTTCTTGCTTTAATACTTGTACTCGCACATTTCATGGATTTTCCAGTGCTGGCTGCATTTTCATGGCATTTTCATTGGGGCTTGCATGTGGATATCTGTGTGTGCATGTGAAACTAACAGTTAAATTAGCAGTTTTTTTTTTGTTTTGTATGGCGCTTCACGGCTCTGACGCTACAATTTTACACTGTAGCCCGAAACTTTTGGGTTTTTATACGGCCGGTCTGTGTTTTATTTTTGTTGTTTATCTTTATCTTTTTCGGTTGTGTTTTTTTTTTTTTGCAATTTATAATTAAGTTGCAATTTGGCATGCGAGCCAAGAAGTTGACGCTGCCTGCGCCCAAAACTATTCGTGGTATGTCTGCAATTTTCTTGGAACTTGCATGCGTATTAGTCATCAAATGGATATGGAAAAATTATTAAAAAAAATTATTGCATTATATTATTTTGGTTATGGGAAAAAAATGTATAGATTAACCCTTAAGCAATAAATACTGGCAAAACTCAATAAACTATTTGAATAGCTTATTGCTCTAACCAAGAAAATAAACAATGTGAAATTATATTTTTCAAAAATATGATTTTATAAAAAATTATTTTTCATTTTGCAGCTAATAATTTTTTTATAAGATACATATTTAGGTTAAGAACATTTTTTTTTATATGTGCCTTTTTTTTAACCCAATTTCTTTCAAGGGTTAAACGTATTTTATATGCATTTGTAGCCTAAACACGAGGCACAACCCACAAGATTACAGAAAAAGTATAATCAGCAAATCGTTTCAGAATCAAGCCAAGACAAATCAAAACTCTCTGGAACGCTGTGCAAAAAGCGAATGCGGGATCTGCAAGAAATCCGTGGAAATGTTTGCCGCACGCGATCGAGACATTCGCATTTCATTTCGATTCATTGATACACTCGGCACAGCAGCAGCAGCAGCAAAAACTCTCAGTGCCAAATTAAATAATACGAGCTCCCTGTTCCTTGTTATTATTATATATTGTATTCCACCCTTTTTTTGCGTGCGTTGCGTCGTATTTTTTTTTTTTGGTTTTTGTGTGCCATATTCTTAGGAATTCCTTGGCACAATCCAAACCAGTCGCAAGATCAATCAGTGTGCCATCAGCGCTTGTGATCTGGGCCTGCGACTGCGTCACTGGGTCTCTTCCTCTCTTTACCTTTCTCTCGCTCCCCTCTCTCTGTCTCTCCCTCTCTCGCTCGTGGCGACTTGACTTATGGCAACGCGTCGTAGTTCACTTTCATTTGAATCCTCGACAGCTGTGGGCCTGGGCACGTGCCTAGCTTCAGCTTTCTTCACTTTTCTGCGCTACTCGGATTACCTAGTCAACCCTTTTCTTTTTGAGTGCGCACACCTTATGCGTCTTGCCACGCCCACAAGTCATTAGGGCGCGCACTTAGGCGGATATTGATTTTGATGTCATTCAGTTGTCCTGGCTTAAATTTGTTTTTTCCATGCGCCTCCGACCGGAGACGAGAACGATAACGACGACGACATCTGTGACCATTGTGTTTCACTTTTCATCAACTTTATTAATTTGTTCGATCATAATTAAAGCGAATTTGATATTTCCGGCCCAGAAGCAGTTGGTTCAACGAACCGAGTGGCCAGAATCCTTGAACTTTTGCGCAGACGAAATAAATATTTATATGCACACATGTATGTTATTCGCATTGCCAATAATCTATTTCAAACAAAGAACAACGAGAGCTGGCCCGATGCGCCTGCCCTTTTTGGCGGCACCCTCACAAAATTATTGAGCAGCCACAAGAAATGAAAGGCCAGCCAGAAGT
Organism: Drosophila robusta; assembly: GCA_035043565.1. Lineage (NCBI taxonomy): Eukaryota > Metazoa > Arthropoda > Insecta > Diptera > Drosophilidae > Drosophila > Drosophila robusta. Next base: position 6,845,870 of record JAWNMW010000235.1, read on the forward strand.
TAAATAAAAAGAACCGAAACTGAAACAGTCCGATTTTTGAGCTGTCTGAGTCTGTCTCCTTAAATGCTACCTAAATATTTCTGTTAGAAAGAAAAAGGACTTTTTGATGTGCTTCGTTTTTGTTGCTGTGCCACAAACGCCACATATTTCATTCTAATCAACGTGCTGCAAAACATATACTTAATTCCATTTGATATTTGGCCTGAACGTTTCGTTTTGCTACGAAAATTGCATTTAAACGCTTATTATGCGCTTTTTATTTGCAAGCCCATACTTAGCCACAGTCATGCAAAGGTTTTATATATATATATATATCATACACATATATATATATACGATATATACTGTAACTGTTTCTATGGCATCGGCAGTCGGCTGACTTCCCGCTTTAAATGGTTTAATTTAATTAAATCGTAATATCGTTAGCAAATAAAATAAATTGTTTTCAATTACATAAATGACATGACAAGGCGCTGGTGGTTGACCTCTTTCAATGTGACATTCTTGGCGTTGATTACGTTGAACTTCGCCAGCAACAACAACGACAACGGCAACTGCAAAGGGCAACAACAGTTGTCAGATAATGGCAATTACATCTGTATATAAATGTATATAAATATATGTATATGTATACTTATACCGGCTATGCGCCCATTGCACTTAATCAAAAAATACGACAAAATCAAAAGTAAACAAAACTGCAGCGCAGAACTGACTTAATCGCAAGCCGACAACAACAACAACAACAACAATAACAATGCGTCGGGTGCATTGAACACATGAGCAGGCAGCAAAACAGAAATGTAAATCCCGTACATACTTATAAATACACACATACATGCATATTTATAAATGTATATACTTCCACATGAGCAAAGCCCCGCAAAAATAGTTGCCAACAGCTGTAAATGTTTTAAAATTAAAACAACAACAAGCCTTAAGTCAGATAACCAAAATATATAATAAGAAAAAATTCCACAGGGCGCTGGTTAAATACCCTTGCGTGTAAATTTAATATAAATTGCATTCAATTACTTACTTCGTAATAATCAATTAAATAATATTAGTATGTAAGCAGTCATACTTTTGTATTTATCATAGTAATTTGCATATGCTTAACTGTACATTTGTTGATAGCTTTCCTTATTATTTTTTATTAGCAACAAAAAAATGTATTGAAAACTTTTTAGCAGATTTTGAAAGCCTCTGTGCAATCATATTAATCTCTGCTAGTTTGCTAGCTTTCGCATTTTTTAAAAACGGGTATTATTTCCTTCTGTTTACAAAATCTTAAAATTATCAGCCAGCTTTATCTACGGAATTTATTAACGAATGAATCTACTCAAAAGTTAGCTTGCTAATTTGCTCTTAACTAGCCATCTTTTCTATAAGAAACGTATTTTTAGTCCCACAGTTTTTAGAAAAGAATTTGTATATAATATAAATCGAAGTTGACAACATAAGTTCATCGAGCTGATTTCGAAAACAATTTTTAAGCAATATAATTATTAAAGCAATAATTATAATCCAAGAACAAATTTTTATTTGCGGGAAAGAAAAGGAGAATGGTTAAGTTGGTTATTTACAATCTTTAAATAAATTTACCATCACTTAATAAGAATGTGATTATCCTAATACACCGAGTCTTACTGTCATATAATAAACATGTCTTACTATATCAAATAATAAATATATCGTAGCATACAAAAATAAGCACATCTTTAATTACCAATCAATTTGGTCCATTCATCTCTAGCTTTATTGGCCTCGAGTCCATTAACATTTCTCCTAAATTTATAAGCTGCATTTAAACTGGAACACTTTCACAGCTGGAAGCGCTTGCACACACTCGCACACCCAACACACACGCGCACACTTCGATTTGGAATTTTAGAATACACGATTAACGCATTTGCATAAAACAATTTTAATTTTAAAACAAATTGTAGAATTAAATAATCGTCTAAAGCGGCCCACAAAACGCGAGCACCCGCTGTCGCCGGCTTTGACTCGACTCATCTAATGCGAGTGGTTGACCTTGATGTATTGTTCAAAGTTTATTGTCCTTTCAATAGAACACGCTAAATAAATACACATTTAGCAAGTACATATGTACACTTCTATATATATGTGCATATATGCACATATATGCATGTATCTAAATTTGTGTATATATGTGTTTCATCATAAACGTGCATGTTTAATTTTTTTTATTTTTAGTATATACCCTGCACCCATAAAGTCAGGATAGAGTATTATTAAGTTGTGCATAGGTAGTAGAAAATATTATTCAGCCTATATCATATATTCATTAACACTTCAGCTCTGTTTAACAATGAATATCATATTATTAGATGTAGGACGCCCAATTTGATTTATTTTATTTGATTTGTATACCTTAAAAATAAGTTACTCACCGGATTTTTTACTTATCTTTAAAAAACTTATGATTTTACATAGGGCATGTTTTCGGTACTATCGTAAGGATCGGATAATAAACACCCAAGTTATTAAAGTAATACTTGTTTATAGTTTGGATCATAATGAAGCAGTCGAATTGAGAGAAGCTGCATAGCACACCTATACTATTATGTATTTTACTACTACTAATATATATTTAACATCTATGTAGAGGGTAACTGCCAGTCGAGCACACTCCCCTAGAGTATTCCTACTTGTTTTATTTACTGCACTAAATATCGCAGCGACGAACTAGTTTTTTCGCCACAGATTCCCGACGCCGAAAATAAAGTGCATATAAAATTGAGTATTTATATACACATATCGACTATATATATATATATATATATATATATATATATGTATATATACTACAGTCGCCTCCAACTCCAGCTCCAGCTGCTGTTATCCCAGCATCCGCGTCAGCTGATGCTGATACTGATGCTGACGTTGATTCGATACGATCTGCAACTGTTGGGTGGCTGCTGCCACTGGGCGAAGGGGTGGGGGAGGGGGCGGCCATTGGCTTTATGCAAATTAAACAAGTTTATTGCCAAAATAATAGCCGACTGCTTTGAGTTGTGGCTACAACTGCTGCTGCTGCGCTTGCTGTGAATGCTGCTATATTTGTTTTTAATTATTTATTTGCATTAAGCTACCATAATTTATCAATTTACATAGATTTTACTGTAGTTTTGTAGTTGTCTTTCGTTTGCAATAAATTGCAAACATGTTTCATCTTTTTTATCCCCCAAGAGTTTAGATTGGGCAGCCAGCTTTTGATTAGTTAAATTTAGTTAAATTGTTGTTAATTTGTTTGACTTTGAACTTGATTTAGAGCTTGTTTGCTACCCGAAACGGCATAGACATGCATAGACGGCGCCCATTTATCTATGGATGAGTCTCAGACTCAAACATTGATCAACTATGTGGCTATGCGCTGTGGAATCTGCGGGGAAGCCCGCTGCGAATAGTGCGAGTTGGAGAACACTTGACTAATAAAGTCAAAGTATGACATATATCATTGCATAGATTTATTGGACTATTCCGCATTGTAATGTAAATTTTCCACTTTGGAAACATTTCCGACTACCTCAGTTTATCTAATTGTTGGTATTGCTAGGCTTTGCCCCGGCCTGGGGAATATAATTCCGTAATTTAAAGATCCAAAGGACTTTCAAAATGATTTATTAGTCGAAGAGTTAATATAGGTAAAAGATGTATCTTGAATACCTATCTTGAATAACTATTCCCATACAGAGCGATACATATTCCGCAATTTATGAATTGCGTCTCAATCACATTTTGGAAATAACTTTAAAAAATTAGTAGTTGATGAAAAAGTAAAAAGATGCATGTTTTCACCCATTTTTCACATATGGGTGAACTCGAAGAAAAAAGTTTTTAATTATTTTTTATTCTTTTATAAATGAGTTTGAAATCGTTGTGACGAATATTACTGGAGCCCATATTTTCCCGGATAGCCAGTTGGATTTTCCGAAATGAGTGAAATAATATTTTTCAGATAGATCATTAAAAACATGCGATCGAATGATTTCAGCAATATTCCATTAGCTGGTAAACTGACATTTTGGCCATTTCGCATTTCACATGAGAAATTAAGTTCGTCAGCTCAAAAGTTTACGACCACTTTATATATTTAGAAATTTACCCCTATTTCCCTTTTTAGGAACATTTTTGCCTGCCACAATTCAACTAATTTCTCTGATGTAACCGCCCGCGATCTCAAACTCACGTAAGTGGCACAGCCCATTCATAGATCCAAATGTCCCCCAAAAAGAGCACTTCATGATCATGACTAAGGTCAGATTCATAAATAAAAAAAACCGCATAAACTAGACCCAATTTAGCAGAACACAAATTGACGCGTCGGCAAAAAACAAAAAAAAATATACGCAAAATAAAATCAAATGTGCACGAAATGAAATTCGCAAAAGAAATGGAATTGAATCGTTTTTGTTGTGTTTCTTTATTTCGCGTCGGTGCCGCATTTCCATACGAGGTACGCAGCGACGAGGCCGCCAGTGCGGTTTTGGGTGTCCGTATCTCTCTCCAGCACAGCGACAGCGATCCATTGTCACAGAGCGCAGCTCGTATCAAGTGCAGGCCGCACACAGACGATGATAAGTCGAGTGCAGCGCTTCCATTTTCAAGGGTTTGCCTTGTCTGGCGTCTCGCATTTGCCGTTTCGCATTGAACTTGAGGCGGGTGGGGCGTGGCTAGCACTGGCAACTGGCAACTGGGGCTGGGGCTGGGACTGGGGCTGGGGCTGGGGCTGGGGCGAATGCAATCAGGTGCAGCCAATTGTTGCCGGATCTTTGGATCACACTCGTAAATCAAGCTGATGATATCACGTGTTATAATTAGAACGAGGCATTTTCACTTTTCACCCGACATACATACATATGTGTAGACCAACATCCGCTTAACTGTTGACAGCTGAAAATCGTGATATTTGATGTTTACACTGTGGTGGTATCTTTTGACATCATGGCATGCGCAACGTTCGAGCCATCATGTTGGCCAGCAGTTAACGCCCGTAAAGTGTGGTTCATTATGATCAGCACGGGTGGGGGGGCTATTAGCAATGTATGTAATCGCTCGGCGACTCTTTAAAATATGCATCGAAACTGTCAGGCAGTGAGTACAATGTGCCTTTTTCCGTCCAACACTCCAATCGAATCCAATCCCCCAGCCAATCCGAGCCAATCGATACCAAATGCACTTCAGTTCGCCAGCAGGTTGACCATGAGAACATGTTATTAAATTACTATAATAATGTATTAAGTATGTAAGAATGTTACAAATGTTAATATGTAGTAATAATTGTAATCGCTTTTGTTGCTATTTTGTTGCTGCCGCAGCGCAGCTACATAAATTAACCGATCGACCCGACACATTGATCGAGTTCGAGATCAAGCCATACCATGCCACATATGTGGCTGATCAGCTTCCGTTCCGGGCAGTTCTACGCACTCTCCAAGCACCAAAGTTCTCGCCATTTGACATTTTCATATTCTACGAATGTGCTTATAATTAGCTGGTGTAATATGTTCGCGATATTGATACTGACTAAAGGTACAAATGTCGCTAAATATGAAAACGTGTGTAAGTCTGTCTGTAGGTATTTATGGGTAACTCCATTTGCGTCAGCCGCGGCTTAAGCTGGATTTGGGTTGGGGGTTTGGATTTGCGGTTGGGCTGGGCTGGGCTGGGTGGCTAAATTCAGAACAGGTCGCACTGGCTCCAAATTTAAAAAGTGTGCCGAATAAATGAGGCACAGATACGGGTAATTGTTGATCAGAAGAACAGCTGACTGGTTTGTTGCCGCTTTTAGCCAAAATGCAAGTGCGTCAACCAGACGGCGACTTGATTATAAATAAATAAATATTAATAGCGCCATTTAATTTAATTCAGGACTGATCTTATTACTTTTTGATTACGTCTGTCTTAGCAACTCGTTAAATTGCAGTGTAGAATTAACACTTTTTATTTAAATTTCAGTTATATTTGTAAGTATTTGAGTGAAATAATCAAATTATGAATTTATATATACTTGTTGTTTTATTTTTTAATTAGCTGTATAAGGTATTGAATGTTTTATACTCAATTTCTAACCAAACTCATTTATTTCTGTTTTTCCATTTCTTTTTTATTTTATATTATTGAATCTCTTTTGTTTATTTTACTTATTTTTTTATTTCCGTTTACCAATTTTTTATATTTATTTTATTTATTTCACTTGTACTGTTTTGCTTAAGTTGAACATATACAGACATATGAAAATATACATTTGTCATAATGTTGTTTATTTAATATTTATAACATTAATTTAATTAAGATAAGGACTCTTCTCATTTTCTGTCGAAAAACCAGTTCTGTAACAAATTCCTTTTAAATCCTTTACTACGCATATATAATACTTAAATAATCCATACCAATCAAATCAATATGCTAATTATTTCATAATTTTTTGTTGGTTTATAGACTGATGCGGCTGTGTTATGCAACCAATTTGTTAATTTAATCATTTAAATTTTAATGCGTTTTTTTTTGTTTTTTACTCATGCACGCAGGCATTATTCCAGTTTGCATGTTCTTTGTGACTACATGAAAAAACATATATACACGAAAAACATTAAGACAATCACAACAAGTTTAACATGTAAATACTATATATACATTTACTCCATAAATTATTATAATTTTTAATTAATTGGCGGCTTTTATATGGTGGTATAAAATCTTTCAATTTATAGCTACAAATGCCGAATATTTAGATGCGGCGACGCGATTTGACGTACTTTGACTTTGATATCTAAATTAGCATTTGGCTTTTGTGGCTGATCTTTTATATACAGATATGTATTTATATATGCTTTTTTGTGTCTGTTCAATTGATTATTTACACAAGTGCTTTAAAGAAACTATAGGCGAAATGAACCGCTATGAGATGCCCTCTAAAAATAGTTTAACAAATTTATTTTCCACTTCAACCAATAAAATCAATTTAAAACAATATTAACTTTGAAAGTTTCATAGTAAATCAAACAAAATTTTAATTTTTAACTTTTCACAATCTTATAATATATTTTAACACATATACATTATTTTTTTAATTTTTATAATTAACTTGTTAGCATATAGTCGTTTTTAAGCTAAAAAATATATTAAATATAATAATTTATTTTTTGACCAGCTATCAAATATATCCCATACAAAAAAACAAAATATTACTTTTATTTATGCCAAGCACATTCCCTGGATCTAATATACCCCATTTTTGATTTGGCTAACGAAAAACTATGCTAACTACATATGTCTGTGTCGTTGTTGGTATTGGTTGGATTTACGCCAAGTCTTCGGGTATTTTCATTAAACATTTATAGGCAAATTATGTCAATTTGTTGGTAAACACAAAGTCGCTGTCAGACTGGCCAGACGAGTATCTATCGTACGATCGCCGTAAATCAATTCGAGTCGATTTGGAATCGAAACTCACAATCGATGCACCAAAAGATATTCAATTGCAGTTGCATTCACGTTTAGTTAAGTTTAGTTTTGGTTTAGTTTTGTGTTGCATTTGCATTTGTTGCTCGAGCAAATTACAGACTCATGAGTTACATACGGAAGTTGTTATTGCTGTTAACAGTTGGTGTTGTTGTTGCTTTTGTTGTTACTGTTGCTGTTGTTGTTGCTGTTGTTGTTATTACGGCATTGATTGCGACCTGCACTTAAAGGCACTGACACTGCAGGAGTTTTGTTTGTTTTCGATTTCGGTTTAAAGCCGTTTGCCTCTCGAGCTGGCCAAAAAGGGCGTGTTAGCCAGGCAGCCAAAGTTGTAAGTAAATTTGATTTATTGCACTGCGCCGCCCAATGTCGCTTTTAATCTGCGTAATGCTTCCTGCTAAGTGTGTGTGTGTGCGCGTGTGTGTGTGTACATGTGTGCAACTATGACTGGCCGTCTATGACAAGCCCCGGTTCCAGATTGATCTCATTGAGCTGCGTCTATTATAGCGCCTGACATTTGATATTGAACTTGGCTCTGAATCGGGCTTAGCTCCAGCTTTGACTTTGGCGTGTGGCGTGTGGCACGGGCTTGCTATTACACATTATGTAGTCGTATTCTAATTGCAAGATTATTTATTTATTTAGTTGTTTATGCTGTCATCGAGCCCAGTTGGTTGTAGGCGGCGATGTTGTTGTTGTTGTTGTTGGCTCTGCGTCTGGCGCATTTTATGCATTAAACGTGTTTCTGCAATTCGTATGCAATTTTTACACATAAACGTAAAATGTTCTTATCTTAAAATGCGAGACAAATGCGAGTTGTGGGACTCGGTTTTATTTATATTATATAATATGTAATATCTATGCAAAGACTAAGCATTTATAATATAATTATTATACATATATTTATATCCATTCATAAAACTGAAACGGTTTTTATGTTTCATGACATTTTAATCATTTTCTGCCCCCTAGTTTAATGTGTCATTTAATTTTTATGGTCAATATTTTTAAATTTTTTACCAAGGGTCCTCCCTAACACATTCTGAAAAAAATGAAATATATTTATTTATTATTTTTAATTGATTCTGGGAGTCAAAATATGTTAGAGTAAAATTTGTTGTCAAAAATCAATTCAAAATTTTCAAAAAATCATATGTAAAGCTATCATGATAGATAGCATTTTGTTAATAGCTTGTTCTCTAGATTGATTCTGCATCTTACTTATTGTGATAATTTGAATTTTAAAATTTAATTTTATTTGATTGTGGGCGTCAAAATTGGTATAAAAAGCAACATTAAAAAGAGGTGTCGAAGGGGTTTATTTATATCTTTGATTCGGGAAGGAATGCTGTATGTAAAATAAGCAATAAAGTCTTCACATTAATTGATGTTACTTGTTTTGTTCTTGGAACATAGCTGTGATTACCATAATTAACCGCATTGAAAAAGTAAAATACTTGTTTCTCTTCAAATACGTAACTAAAATTGTTTTTTTTTCTAATCCACGCAACAAAGGAACAGCAGCTACTAAAAAGCAACTCCCGGTTTTATTTATATTCGTTTTTTTGGGTTTAACTAAAAATAATAACAAAAGCGCAAAAAAATCGTCGGGAACCGATTAAAAATAAAATTAATTAAATGCATTTCTGTTTGGAAGCAGGCTGTCGGAGCAGTTTTTTTTTATGCACACACACAAAAAAAACTTTTGTTTATTTTGTTTGAAGACGGCGGCTGGTTTGGCTGAGCCGCGGTATAATTTCAATAATAAAACCATATCATGAATTGCTATATGCCAAATATTTAATTGAGCTAAGTGTGTGTGCGTGTACAAACCCGATTGTTTTAATGGGCTTATCACTTGCTAATCTCAAGGTCGTTTTTGCTTGGCTTATTGTAAATGAACTGAGCGTCTGGACAGGTTTAAATAACTGATATATTTGGGCGCTGCTAGTACCCGTGCAAGGGTGTAAAATATCTGCTGTATATAAATATATTTATGCATATATTTATATGACAGTGACTTGCATATTTGTTGTTCAAATGTTGATCAGCACAGCTTATCTTCAGTTTAGCTTTCTTCCGAAGCTCCTCCGTTTCTTTTGTCTGCCTCTGCCATGGGCCCCAAACATAGATATATATGTTCGTATATGTATCTATTGAAATAGTCACACTTGTGCGCCCTATCAATTTTGAATTCATGATAAAAGTTTACCATTACACAGCGAACGTCCGCGAGTCGAAACCCAAAACCTCTGAAAGCACATGACACCTCAAAACCTTTGAAGTGGCTATGCATAGCTCAATGTGTGAGTGTGTGTGTGTGTGTGTGTGCGTGTGTACTTGTGTGTGGTTGTATGTACTATGTCATATGTTATATGCTGTATGCTATATGGCATATGCCTGGGCTATGATACCATAATCCACGAATAAAACTAAAGAAACCACAGCAAACACAAAAAAAAGCTCACAAATAGTTCAATGAACTGTTTTTGTCTTCTGCATGTTGCCATGCTGCTCGCTCGCTCGCTCTCGCTCTCCCTCTCTCTCTTTCGCACTCTCTGTCTCTCTCCCACTCTCTGGGGGTACCCACATATGTATATCACACTCTGCCCAACGCTTGCAAACGCGCTCCCTCTCGCCCTCTCTCTCTCTCTCTCGCTCCCTCTCTCTCTTACTCTCTCTGTTTTTATTTATGTTTATTTGTGTATTTGAATTCATTTTCGTATGTCTAAGGTGGGGATTACTTAGTTAGGATCGAAACGCTGGAAATGCAACGAAAGCTTTGCTTTTGTATGTAAATATTTTTGTTTTATCCAATTTTAGCTCATTTACGATGTATCTTTTATCTATTCGCTGCGTATCTGTATCTGCATATGGTCAGATTATTATTTTTTCTTGTTCCGGCGTGCCTGAAGTTATAGTCACGTAGCCCCCTCGTCCAGTTGAAGCTCCCTAGTTTTTGAATGAATTTTGAACACGGCTGGAGTGCGTAGTGCCACGAAACATTTCACATGGCTCCAATCGAGTGTGAATAATGCCAATTTGGGGGCCCAATAAGCAAGGTATTTAAGCTTAATTGTTATGCTGATAGAGGCGCTAGATGGATTGGTTTCAGTGCTGCTACAGACCACAGTCTCACCTGACAGGTGCACAAACACACATTAAGCCAAGTGTGCGACTTCGTGTGTACGTGTGTGCGTGTGCGTGTGTGTATGCCGGCTCACGTTTCATACCTTGTCTGGGGGTCTCCAAAATTTCAGCGCTCTTTTTGTTCAAGTATTTTGGCGTATTACATATTGAATATAAAGTTGCAAAGAGAATGACTTTTATTGCAACGACAGTAAAATGCTCTATCGAATTTATTCTATAGACTGTATGTTATAAAAATCAAGCTTTTGTCTGTAAGTTTTCACTTTATAATATTCCTAGCTCTATGTGTATATTAAGAAGTCTTCAAAGCTAGTGTTAAAATCCCTAGTGCAAATATATATACTTACTTTACTTAATTTTTGCGCATTTGAAAAAAATAAATTTTATTACGTTTGATTTTAAAAAATACTTTACCCAATAAATATTTATATTTTTCTGGGCTGTATCAAAAATATAGTGGGACAGTAAAATTTTTCATTTTTAATGAAACTAATAAGTAAATAAATATATAAATAATATCAGTCAAACTCTCATTTTAAGGAATTATTTCCTAAGACAAATTGCTTTGTCTTGATTTTGAAAATGTTCTATATTACAAAAGATTATTTCTTACAAGAAAATTTGTAAAAATTTCAGTTGTTCATTTTTGTTGCCGGGCGGTTTTTTAAAAATGTAGAGCATATGTATTTAGCCGCATTATAAATACTATTATATTTATTATTATACAATATGTGTTTAAATAAATGTCTATAAAAATCTTTCATGAGTTAGGACAACTTTGTATCCATAGTCTCCCTGTAGTTCGAATCTGTTCGAATAGTTGTCAAGCGAACAGGCTCTAATGTTAGGGCATCATATTTATTTTAATAATGTAGTAATAGTTTTTTAATTGAATAGCTGCAAAAATAATTTGCAAGTTGGTGTCTTGTTGTTGTTATTGCTGTGGTCGCCTGTGGGCGAGTATTTAATTGATTGTCATGAGCTTGCACAATACCAAAATCTATGAGTCGATATCTTTGAGTTTATTGAGGCTGCTCCGCTTACGCAATGTGTAACAGTGTTGGCACAGTCAGCACAGGTGAGACAGGTGCCTTGGCTGCATAATTTGCTCTAAGCTGACGTCACGGATAGCAGCAGCCAAAAAGGCAGAGAAAATAGTAAATAAATAAATAAAAAGCAGCGCATTTGACGACTTTAGCTCGGGTGCAATTTGTTCACTTGGACTTGGCCAACAAGCTTAAAGTCAGTGCCAAGTAATGAAAATTGCAACGTGTTTTGGCATTAGACGTGAAAGTGCGAGTTACACTCGAGGCACGGCGACAGGCGGGCGTGGGCGAGCACTCAGGTGCAGGAAGGGGCTGCGGGGGTTGCGGGGGGCGGTGGTTTGGGGGTGCGGGAGTGCGGGCGCTACGGTGGCCCGGCCGGCCGCAGCCCACATGAACGTCAGTCACTTGATTTTTATGGCACGTAATTTGCAATTGGCAAAAGCAAAGTGACCAGCAAAGACCAAAGACGAAGACGACATTTTGCTGGCAACTTTTCACTTTTCATTTGCGCTTTTCCAATGAAGCGCACACATTGTGTGCTTAAGTGTGTGTGCGTGTGTGTGTGTGCATATTTTGGCCTGTTGGCCTATTAAGTCTTTGGTCCGTCAGGTTCTATGAGCTTGGCAGCGTGCCAAATTGCGTATTGGCCACTTGGTAAAACCCAAAACACTTTTTACAGCGACCCATTTAGCTGCATATTGCGCATACGCCCCGTGATGAATCAAAATAAATGTAAACTACTCGTAAAAGATTATATCGTGACTAATTCAAACTTAGGTTGAATTGTAACATACGTCACGTGACTAGCTGCCAAAATATGCAAACTAACAAACAGCAAAAAAAAAACATCTGTCAATAATAATATTTTTTTTTTGCTAATCAACCATATTTGCAAATTAGGAGAAACTTTTGCTACCAGACCATATTTTGTTTTGAAGAATTGAGAGATGAAACCGAAACCAAAACCATAACTGAAACTGAAACTAAAGAAAACATATGTATATGGCTATATATGGTCATGTATATATATATCTATAACAAAAGGCACTTGTCTGGGTGAAATTTTCACCATTTATTCAAATGAACAGCAACAAACAACAACAACAACAGCTGCCGCTGCTGCTGCTGGCTGAACAAACAAAACAGTCAACAGGCAAGACACAAAAAACGGAAACCGTTAAAGTCAAATAACAACAACGGGCCGACAACAACAACAACAAGAAACGTTAGTTTTCAAAACGCTTTCAAATTGTTCAAGTTGTTGTTGTTGCTGCTGTTGCTCTTCGTCCCGCTGCCTTTGTTAATGAGGCGTGCGCCGTTGTTTACCCCCCTTCTTTCAGCCCACTTGAAAGCGAAGATCAATGCGGCTATCGGTGAATTTTGCTGCCCAGCCAAGACAAGCCAAGCCAAGCCAAGCCAAGACCAGGTTGCTACCAAAAACTCAAATGTTGTTGTTGCTGTTGCTGTTGCTGCTGCTGTTGTCTACCACTTTCGTTGTTACTGTTGTTGATTTTGGAGCCGCTAAAGCTGTGAGCGATTTTTCATTGGAATAGAAAGTGAATTGAATTTGTTTTTAGCGGCCTCTCCTCCTCTACTTGTTGCTGTTGTTTCATTGCTCTTGAGTCGCAGTCGTCTTCACATTGGTGTTTACTATGAAAACAACATTAGTTGTTGAAAATTGGACCATGTCATTGACCTTTGCCTGCCCCAAAGCAGTGAGAGTGCTTTTCTGTTTATTTTTTTTTAGATTTTTTGGTATTTTTGAAGAAAAGTGCAGCTTTTTTTGATTTTGTTTGATGTTGCACAGTTAATGGAGTTTTCTCGAATGCAAACAAAAAAAAAGAAAAACGAAAGCTTACAGCAACGTATAATAAAACTTAATTAAGGTCAAAGTCTGATAGGAAAAAATCTCATTGTAAACTTTTGTGAATTTTGAACAAAATTCTGGAGAAACTTTGACAATTTAATTTAATATTTTTCTTAGAAATCGAGTGAAACAATTAGGAAAATAGTAAAAAAAACTACAAATCCTGTTGCTAAAATACAAATATTAGATATTCAAAAATATAGAATAAATTCGTGGTAAAAATCTTTTTATCAATTCAATATCAATATCTTAATATCATTAATCGTTTTTTTATATTTTTTATTTATATTATATTATATTTTTATTATTTTTATCATGTTGAAATATTGAGTTCTTATTTAACATAATATATGTATATCAGAATATTTTAGTCGAGTTCGAGTTATGGTAAATAAATTAAGGTCAAAAGACGACTTGAAAATATTCAGATTCTTTAAAATGAATTTTGCAAATGAACTAAATTCTTTTAATATATTTCGTATTTTCCACAATTTTGATAAACACAAAACTTTTGAAAAATACAAATACTTGTCATATAATAGAGCATAAAAAAATGGGAAAAATGTCCCCTTCTGGTAAACTCTTTTTCATTAATATATTCATAATTTTAAAAATTGGATCATTCGACGCTGATGCGATTTCTTTTATAAATTGTGTAAATTAAATAAAACTTCCCACCAGCTCGTGCCACAATAACAACGGCAATAACTACAATAACTTCCAGTTAGTCGTTGAGTTTGTTCACCTTTCGCCTAATTATCAAAATACATAAACGACAAAAAAATAAAAATAAAAAAAATTGAGCTACAAGACGCGTGCAAAGGCAGCGCTGACTGCGCCGTCGCAGCAACGTAGAGACGACAACTTCAATGAAATCAATTTTACGATAATAATTTTTTGAAAGCACAACAACAACAACAAGAGGAGCAGCAGCAACAACAACGGCAACTGAAACAACGCTGTGAAGCCCAACCGCTTCATAAACATTGAATCAGCGCGGTACCGTTGGAAATTTCTTGCTTTTTCTTTTCTCAACGTATGTACATATATAAAAATTTGTATTTGTATTTTTTTTCGTTGTTATTGTCTTGCAAAAATGTAGGTCAAGTTATATGGTGAGTATCTCTCTCTGCGTGGCGTGTGTGTGTGGCGTTTGGTGTGTTAGTGTGCGAGAGTGTGGGACGTTGGATATTTGGTACAGACAATTCCAGAGTCGGTCAGACAACGTCAGTTAGTCAGCTGCGGTCGGTGGGGTGGGGTGGGGTGTGCTGAGGGGGGCGTTGCAGCGCAGACTTTTCTAGTCGCTTTATCCCAGGCCAAACTTTCACTTAGAAAGTTCTGCTTGCGGTTATGGCCGTTGTTTATGTTGATTTTTGTTTTGGTTTTGTTTTTTTCGGCTGCTTTGAGGGTGCCATAAATGACAAGTTAATATGGTGGCTGTTAACTGGGTCAAGACGTGGGCCTGGGAAACGATTTGCCCGATCGCACAGATAAACAAGCGATCAAGCCGAGCTCAGGCAATCAAGCGATCAAGCGTTCAATATGCATGCGCTTCATGTGCGCTCGTATTAATTGCATTTCTCAATGTAAAAACGCGAGAGCTTTCCGTTAGGCCAACCTTGGCAAAAAAAATATAAAAAAATCAGCTGGTCTAGCTCTCCCCACACACTCACTCGCTCGCCCTCTCGCACACACAGGCGCTCTCGCGTAGTAGATTTCCCTGAACTTCATACCGAAAAGCTAACGTGTCTATTTTTAGCGCTAGCCGAACGACACATCCGCGTCGTGCTGCCGCTGTGTGTGTGAACTTCCTGTTGCAGCAGCAGTAGCCGCAGCAGCAGCAGCTTGCTGAGCGCAACGGCGCGTGAGAGTGAGCTTTTGAACTTCAGCTGAAGCGCCCGCTCTCTCTCGTTCTGCCGCTCTCTCCGCTCAGAATGCAGTTCTGCTTAGTTTTGCATTGAGTATAAAGCTGACTGATATGTGCAAGAGCGAGATGCACTGGAAGAGTTGTTGTTTGTGTTGTTGTTGCTGTTGTTATTATTGACCTAATCACTTGTGGAGCAGAAACGAACATTGAACTTTTACTTCCGCATGCAATTTAATGCACGCGCTTTGCTCTCGCTGCTGTTGTTGTTGCTGCCCATATTCTATTGATCATTTTGCCATTTTAGCCGGCAGCGACCGCCCAGTGACATTAATTAATGCACACAGATTCATCAAATATGCGCTGCCCGTTTGGAAAATCATATTTTATGGCCCCAGCGGCAATTTGTCTGCGACAGGCCCTAGGATAAACTGCAAGAGTGTGCGTGTGTCTATCTGTGTGTGTGTGTGCGTGTGGAAAATCGTGTAATTAAATGCGACAATTTGTTGCGCCTCAGGGTGATTCTGCGCCCAACGTAAACCATAGCAAAAATCTTTAGTCTTATGTTTTTTTTAAATATATGATTTCTTTTAATATATTATATTTATGTGTGGTTTTTTTTGTTTGAATTTCTTTTTGTTGTGTTGTATTTGTGTGGCATATAAATAGCATAATACACTTAAATGCTACAAAATTTGTTTATAGTTAATAATAATTATTCGCTCTCATTGAACATTTTTACACACGAAAAAATGAAACAATAAACTTATGAAAAACGTTGCAAAAAATGTTTTGTTTTTTTTTTAAATTATAATTATTTAATTTCGTTGTTTTTAAAGGTTTTCAACAAGTGAAATTTGTTGCTCTTGACAAAGTGTTGGCGCATAAATATGACACTAAATGTAATACTCTTTTTGCATAGTTTTCAGCTTCGACATTTCTTTAGAAACAAATTAGAGATAAATATATAATAATATATATGTATATAGTGTGTATGGATGTGCGTATGATAGGATAATGTGTATAGCAATTATCGCTAAACAGCTTGTGTTTTTTTGTGAACAATTCAATGAACAATTATTTAATTTAAATAATAATAATAATAAATAATTTATGTATAATAGTAGTTATGCATATATGTAAAAAAAACTAAATACAAAATTTGGAAACTACTTTCTACGGCGCCGGCAGCTGGAAGTCTCCTCGCGGCCACGCAGGCGCATCCAACGCGCGCCCCCAATCATGTCCAGAATTTGATTGTTCTTTCCTCAATTCTTGTTTTTTTTGGGTTAAGGCAAAGGAGGTGTGTGGGTGTGGCTGTGGCTAGCGCCTAGTACTGCCCGGTGGGATCCAGTTGCTGCCGCTGCTTGTGGCGCGTGTCACGCGACTCACGCGGCCGACGATACGTGCCCGTTGGATCGAGGTCGAGCATGTTTGTTGTTGTTGGATGTTTGGGCTCTTCGAAATATATGATATATAGCCGAAGCTTAGATTATAGCTGTTGCGGCCTAGTAGGTGCCAGTGGGATCCAAAGCCAGCGACATTTTGAGATACTTTTTGACCGAACTTGAAGATACTTTAAATGAACTTTCGTCTTCTACGCTATAAGCTGCAGCTTAGTATTGGCCAGTGGGATCCAAGTAGGCTGCCATTATGTAGAATTTGCGTTTAAACTTGCAACAGCTGAGAGAGAATGGTGTAATGTTTGCTTTTCAATATTGGCCGGTAGGATCCAGGTAGGCTGCCATTTGTATGCCGTGTAATTAGCCAAAAATACTTGAATGATATCAACAGCAAGATTTTTTTATAATTCGCCTGGGCTCCTTTGTTTAATTTCAGTCAGCGCTGAACTTTTTGACGGGGTCTCTGCGTCTGCGTTTGTGTTGTTGTTGTTGTAAGTTCTTTTATTATCACCAGTTGTTGTTATTGACTGATTATACAGCAGCGCGCGTGTGTGTATATGTTTATATATTTAGCTTTTTGTTGCTCTTTTTTTGTCAATAGTTTTTGTGGTAATATGTATATATAGAGTCACTGACACTTTAAATCCATTAAATACTTTTGTCGTACGCTCTTTTATTGTTTATTAATTTAAGCGGCTGTCTGCTTATTGTTTTTATATTGTGATTTGTTTGCCTTTGCTTATTAAACCGAGCAAAATGATTTTGATTAAAATTTTTGCTGCCGCGCAACGCGTAAATCAAATCAAATACAAGACGAAATTAAAAACTTCACAAGTTTTTTACAATACAAATTTTTTTATTGTTGTTAAACGAGAGTTCGCTGATTTTGAACTTTGCTCTGATCTGCACTCGTCGAACGTTGTCGATCTTATGATTCAAGACGTAGCCCATACAGCGTTATTTATATGAATCTGAGCGCGCAGCCAAGAGAGCGACGCGCAGAGAGCGCCGGCCGCACGACGTGCGGTCTCAGTCGGAAGCTTAATCGGCGTCGTCGTCGTCGTCGGCAAGAGCGTGCAGGCGCAAAAGAGCGCGCTAGCTGGCAGGTGTGTTGCTCTTAGCTGCTGCTCTTGAAAACGAATTCGGCGAGTGCGGGAGCGGGAGCGGGAGCGGCAATTTCATTCATGTGAACACATAACACTCTCTCGCTCTCGCGTGCGCTCTCTTTATGGCTGACTAAAAGGTATGAGGGCATTGCGCACACAAGCACACTCACACACACAAACACTCACACACACACATATGCCCGCCTCCACCTGGGTTTCATTCAGAAAACAGCTGTTTTTGTCAAACTGCGACACGATCGAGTGCCCTCGTTATGCCGCTGTCGTTGTGTGTGCGTGTGTGTGTGTGTGTGTGTGACGATCTTCCTGTCTCTCTGTGTGCGCGCGTGTGTGTGTGCGTGCTAGGCAGGTAGAGCGCTTGCCTATTGGCTCAATTCGCTGAGATCCTGCGGCATGGCTCCACCTACATTTTCGGACCGCAGCTAATTGAGCTCGAACTGTGCAAATGACTTGGCTAAAATGTATATTTGGCTTAGCCAACAAGTAGCCGGCCAAATACACATGTTAACTGTTTGTACCGGCTGCTCAAACACACACACACACACACAACCACAGCGGCTAAATAACTTGATGTGCCATAAGAGCCAAATTAATGATCTTTTAGCAAAGACAACGGCGACGGCCAATGCCCACTTTACGTGACATTTGACAGTGGCCTAAGCCGCCGCCGTCGCCGTCGCCGCTGCCAAAAAGGCTTAAGCCACAAACACAGCCAGCTCATAAAAAGGATAAACGTGAGTCAGCAGAACGACGCATGCTTCCGCGAAATGCGATACCAAAGGCTCAAACGAGTCGGCAAAAATCAGCAAAAGAAAAAGCCGAACAAAAAAGATGTTGCAAAAATTCAGTTTTCAATATTTTTAGCCAAAAAAAGAAGAGGAGGTAGATACATATGAAAGTCAGCTGGCGCAGCAGATTACAAGATATGCAATTTACGGCACAATAGGAAATATAAATCCTTTCGTTTTATTACAGCAGCCGGGCAGCCAGCGTAGAGTAGTTGTCGTTGAAGGACTTCCGGCGACATCGGAGCCTCGCGGCTGTTGCCAGGCACGCGCAACCCTTTGTGGCACGCGGCTGGCGCTAGGGGGCGTGGCAGCAGCCAAGAATCTTAAACTAAAATGTATAACCTGGAGCTGGAGCTAATGTAGTTGGCTAATGGATTTTCACACAAGCCACCGTTAGTTTGTTTACCTGGAAAAAACCCCCAGTTTGGGACCTTCTGCTGTGGCCGGATATGCGGCTGGTTCGCTGCATTTTGGCGCTTCCGTTTTCACTTTTCAAATGGTTTTCCTTTTAATTTTTTAGCTATCAAATTCGTTAAGCATCATTTGGGTTTTCCTTTTATGCCCTTGCACCTTTTGTCTTTAGCCACGTGCCACGACGAGGTGAAAAGGAAAACTGAAAACGCATCCAACATTTGTTGGCACAACTGTCAGTTTTTTCCCCCACCTCCTGCTCTGCATTTGCTTTGTAATTCGATCGAATTGGATTTTTACTTTTGGGGGGCAGATTCACTTTTAACGGCTGCTGTTTGGCATTCTTATGCAATGTTTGCACAACTCGCACAAACACTCAGAAAAATGAAGAAAAAGAAGAAGTTGCGAAAAAAGTGATCTTGAGTGTGAGGCGACTTTTCTCAGGGTGATATAAAAATGTGGGTCAATGTTCCGAGCATACTATTTTTATTCTATTTTCGCATGTGTAACAGCATTTTTTACTTTATTTTTTTTATAATTTTTTGCTGATTTTTATTGCTCTTGGACTTGGCCATGCAACTGCTGCATTTTATCTGCAAGTTTACTCATTTTTTAACAGTTAGCTGTTTTCATTATGATATGCATTTGGCCATGCCAGAAACTTGTTGCTGTTTATGCAGTTTTAACAATTTGGACTATCTGGTCTGAAGTCTGGTACCAGCTCGGCTTTAGACGGACTATTTCAGTTAGCCGGCCAACAAAGTTGCAGTGGCCTACAAAGCTGGCTGAAAGTTGAGATAAGAAACTTTGTTTTCTTAGAAAAGATGTTCTAGTAGCACAGCTGTTCAAAATAGGATGCAAATTAGATTAGATTAAAATCGACAAAGTAATACAATGTTTAAGCAAACTTTGCTGTGGATCTTACTTTAAGACTCCATATTAAACATAAGTTGAGCTTTGGGGATTTCTGTTTCAGATTCAAAAATTGTTTATACTTCAAAAGAATAATTTAAAAGTATACGTACCCATTTCAGTTTTGTTTATGTCTAAATCTTAAAGCAAATAAAATTTACAAAATAAAAAAATCAATTAATATATAAATATGAATAATATATGTGTATTATAGACTAAGAAATATTATACTTATATATGAATAAATAAATTCTATATACACATGTATGTAAAATCTATATTGATATTTTGCTGGCAGTTAGTAATGCCTGCATAAAGCAAATCGAGTTTTATATTTTTTCCCAGAAACAACCTTAGCACCATTTCAAAGAAAATAATTCACAAAATTGAAAATATTGCCAGGGGACCTATTAGTACGAAACTTATTTAAATCTATTTAAATCAAAAGTACCCAACATTTCTGCTTAACAATTGTGACATTCTGTGATATTTATATACCTAGCATTCCATTCCATCGAATCACTTTAAGAATCTATGAATGAAATAGAACTTATGCATTATAAGTGAATGTATAGTAAGCCTAAGTTATTTAGTTACCAGATTAGAGAAGTAAACTATGTAATACAAAAATACTAATTGATAATAAGAGCGTTCATCTATACAACTAAAATATGTTTAATATATTTTTTATAATGTAGATAATTTCTTCTTTTTTTTATACGTTGTCGTAACTGTTGTTATCAATCAATTATATTTTATATTATACAGCAACTAAAGAGTATTGAGCACTCCGGATTGAACTTCAATTTGTTTTTTTTTCTTAAGTAAGCATTTGTCACTCGATACGTCTTTTATCTGTTATCTTAGAATTCCGATGCGTACAACCAAAGTCTTTTCTAGATATTTGAGCAAGCTTTCATTGTTGGAACTCTGAGAATTGCCCACTTCTTCTTCTTCGTTCCCCCACGCGTAAAGGGGCGAACAACATTGCACTTTAAATTTCACTCTAGTTGATTATTCATTCAGCGATCGGAGTGACTTAGTTGGAAATCGGAAGCCTTCTCGAGATTTCTGCGCAAACAAACAAAAATTTCGAAAGTTTGAATTTGAAACGTTTTCCAGCATGAAGAATGATTGCTGACTCACCCTTACCCTTACCCTCAACCTCACCCTCAGCTCACCCTCAACTTAATCCGCAACACCCAACCCAGCTTAAACCAGCTAACGCCGGTTAACTATAGGTAGACTGTGTGCTGGGCAAATGGGCCAACTCATTTTCGTGGGTGATCCACGTGCTCGTTAATTTCTTGCCTCGGTATAAATTACATGGTGAACTTTTACTCCAGATTTGACAGTCGAAGAATTAAATCAAATAAAACGTGATTGGTGCGGTGTGCGTGATGATGGAACTTTTCCTCGATTTCCCAACGCAGCAGCTGCCAATCAGATCGGATTTACCTGAGCCTGTGCCTTTGCCACAGCCGTAATGACACGCAAATATGTTAAATGCCACCGCGCGGCAATTGAATATGCTAAACGGAATCTCAAAAAAAGACACCTCATAACAGGCGCAACGCAGTTGACGCAAAATGCAAATCCAGAAATCGATGCCGTTTTTTTTTAGTTTTTGTTTTTTTGTTACTTTTTTGGCCTTTTAGCGGGGACTTGACGGAGCTACGCGTCAACGGCAATTGCCGAAACTCAATGGAAAAACGGAAATTGGATAAGCCAACATTTAGCGTACCGCCCACCACCCCACGCCCACGTCTAGGCGAAGCCGTTAATGGCAACGCATTTGAATTGGCAAAGCGCATAAGAATCTGCATACGCATGAGTTATTCAAAGTATTCAAAAGTACTCACATACACTCACGCGCAGTCAATGTGAATCCACAGCAGATACAACAGATCATTACACAGCGGTCAAACGGTCATTGGCCTGCTTCTGCTACAGCTACAGCTTCAGCTTCTGCTTGCGCATCGTGTCCAAGTATCTGTATCTGTGGCCGTGTCTGCAAATGTATCTGTATCTGTGGCTGTTGCGAATGCTGCTGCGGCGGCTGCTTACGTGCCAGCAGCCGCTTTGAGCATGTGTTGGGGCGCTGCTTACGCAAAATTATTTATGAAAACAGCAGCGACAACTACAACAACAACAACAACACGACTTTGATTCTTCTCAATCGGTATGGAAATCTGTTGGCGTTCTGTGAAAATTCCGCATCGATTTGCATAGGCGACACAAACGCCACTCCACATTTAATTACAGATAGCAGCCAAGAAAAGGACGGGGGCACAAAAATAGTGCACATTTAATATGTGCAAGAGCCATAAGAGCTGCGTGCTGCATTGCCAACTCTGAACCTTGGCGCGCGCTATTACGGCGTTGTTATTGATTTCATAATTTCGCCAGTCAATGGCCATTAGATGAATGCACGGCCACAAGAGAGCCAAGAGCTGAGGCTGAAACGGATGCATAACGAGCGCATTTTGTGTTGCGTAGCTATTTTTTTTTTTGTTACTGTTTTTTTTTTGTTTTTGTGGCAAATTGCAAACAAATGACAAATCAATCGGCTGGCAATCAAAAAGCTGACTTCCCTGTGGCGCTGGGGCAGCGATTTTCACCCAATAAGGAAGCAAAACAAGCAACAACAACAACCAGAAGTTGCAGCCAAGCAAAACATAAAACGAGCAGCAGCAGCAGCTGAGACGGCAGCGGGCCCTATAAATCTGAAGCCAAGAGACTCGACTCTGGAGACTGGCAACTGGCAACTGGCAACTGCAGACCAGAGCCAGACCCAGAGCCAAGCTCTGGCTGCAACTCTCTTCGGACATGGCCCAGACCAGACCGGGCCAGACCAGTTGCTCCAGCGCCAGCGACTAGTTGGCGCGCTGTGTGGCACCCAAAGAGCGCAGAGGGGGCAGCGGCCGCTGCGAGGGGCAGCAAATTTCTAGCTTGGAAGTAAAAATAACCTCAGCTAAGTTCACTGGGGCGAGGTTGAATGAACTCCCTCAGCAATGTGTTGGGGGCAAAATCATAAAAAAAAACACTAGTCAAACCAATGCAGATGGCTGCTAACGACTACAAGATGCTCTACAAAAAGGTTAACTGAAGAAGCGCGGCTTAAGTTTATCATAATTAAGTATACATAAATATTATATATAAATATTCAAATGTTGGTTAATTGTGGGTAAAATATAAAATTTATTATTTGGTCCTACAAAAACTACAGAATATATACGTATCCGAATCGGCATTTATATATGTATGCAATCTGCAGCACAAATAATGACTTGTTTACTTAAAACTGAAAGATATGTAAGTGAGCCAAGAAGCAGATAGACAGAAATACGAAGAAACGCACAAAATTATAGGAAATCGGCAGTAGATAGAAATATTTTTTTTTACAATTTCACATACATATAAATAACATATTATTATACATTTATATTTTAATATAATTTTTTCCCATGTTTAAAATGCTGCGTCTATGTAATTAAAATTTAAAAAAAACATAATATTTAGTTATTTTATTTTTTAGATATATAAGTTCAGAAAATAAGAATTGTTTTTTGAACATTAAAAATGCTTTAATTTGTTATTTAAGTGCAGTTTTTAACTTAAATCTTATATCAGTTAGGATCCCTGGTTTTAGGTCTTAGATGTCTCTATCAATGCACATATCTTAGCAAAATGATTCTATTCTTTTGAATAATGATTCCGTAACGAACTTAACACAAATAGCTTTCCTTAAGAGACTTTTGTCCGTGTTTTCTATTGAGGATGTAGATAAAATAAATGTAAACATTTGTACTAACGCGGCCTTAAACGCTAACCCGACATACGTATATCCCACATGCCCATATACTCTATTTTTCGCTGAGAATAGCGTATTAGAATTCGCTACACTTTATTGCCGTGTTGTAAATTGTAGTTGTTTTTTTTCTGTTACTCGCTTGCAACTTGTTTCACTCGCTTTAATATTGGGGAAATGAAAGAATGAGAGAGATATATAAAGAGAGAGCGAGAGAGGTGATTCGCGCGTGGGCAGCCCGGATATATCAATGAAGAGCTGCCCTTTACTAATTCAATCTGCGACTGCAGTTTCCATTTCTCTCAATTAAAAACGTTGTTGCAAATTACGCCGCTGCAGACAACAGGCAGACTGCAACGGATACAGATGCATTAACACAGATGCAGTTACATTTATATAGACACAGATACATTTACACAGCTGCCATACAATTAACTTATCGCGAAAAAGTTTCCGGAAACTGACGGCCCACACAATTGGCACTAAGAAAACGCCAGCGCTTGGCGACGGGTACAGAGAGGGGGATTGGGGGGGGGAGGGGGGTGTCGGTCTTTTGGGGGCTCTCTTAATATGTTTGTTGACATCCAATTAGAGCGGCTTCCTTCCTCATTAACAAAACGCTGGCGCTGACGACCGGCAGACGTTTTGAAATTTAACTCAAGCGTCAACGAAATTGTAGCAAACACACACACACACACACACTGGCATACGCTGCCATAAAATCTGAGCTGCACGACAAACAATTACGAGAGCTGCTGTGGACATTGTTAGTGATGGATGCGATGCATTTTCATAGACATGCCATCTTCATACCGCTCCAAAGCGCCGCCGCTCTATGCACAGTGGCAAATTGATTCAAATTTTCGAGTTAAAAAAATAGGGGGATATTAAAATTCAGCAGGAGAGCTAAACATACTAGAGGCGTTTCTCAATAAAGAATACATATTCCTGATCACTTATAACAGTCAGAGGAACTAAAGAAAATCAGTGAAAAACGTTTTTGTTTTTTAATATATCCTATCACAGTTAGTCAAGCCATATTTAAATGTGCCTGACAAATCTAACTTTTTATTATACACATCAGATTACTATATCCTATAGGTCCCATAGAAATGATTGGTCGGGAAATTATTATATTGGAATGAAAAATGTTGTTTTTCAAGAAATTTGTGCTAAATTTGTCAATTTTGAACTTTACAATGCTCCTAACGTATCATCTTAATCTTATTAAAATCGGACCATCATCGGTTAATAAATTACTTTTTGTTTCCAAAACTTTTACTTTTTCAAGATTATGCTACTGAGAACGAAACAATATTATATATTATATTTTCTATATGTCTGTTTTCCTTTCAAATTTACTTGTAAGCAACATTTGCCAACTCCTATTTTGTGCCACAAAAATTGTAAATTTGTTCCACAGTGCACTGGCCGCGACACACACACAATCACAATTAGAGCTTGCTGCAAAGTACAATAAACCCAGTTGGCAGCACACCACAATCGTAGTCCCAGTCCCAGTCCCAGTCCGAGTCGTGGGGTTTTTGAACTTGCCACGAGACGTAGGGACTCCATCTGCGTCTGCTTTGCTTCGCTTGTCGTTGACTTTGATTGCGCCTGCCTCTGTGTGTGCGTGTGTGTGTTGTGCCTTTATAATGCTGGCGCCGTTGCCGGCTTTATGGCAAAAACATTTAGCGCAGCGTTTAGCAGCCAAATGGCTTTATTATTGATGCCAGTGCGAGCGCCGGCTAAAAGCGAAAGTTGCGATCAGCTGAGCAGAAACGCCAATAGGGGCGTGGGGTGTGGAAATGTTCTTGGGAAACGATTGCTATGTGGGGACAACGCTTGAGCAGAAGTGAATTTGGATTACAGCTTTACAGCTCCGTTCTTTGGGAGGCCTGACATAATGTTATACAAATTAGCCTCAACTCTGCATCCCATCCCCAGATCTGCTTGTTGCTAACAATAGAGATCTTTTAATAAATTATGCATATAGTACTATAAATACACATTTAATATTAAATCAGTCCTTCAGTTATTTACGCATCTGAACAATAAGGGCCAGGGTTCGAGTCCTGTGCTTGTGTATGGATGTACAGATGCGTAGTTAGGAGAATAAAAATATAATATTAATATTCATATCATATAAGATTAATATAAATAAAATTTTAAAAAAACCTAAAATATATACAAATATTCATTAATTGAATATTATTTTCACCTTGCAGCCCCTTCTTCAAAACTATTATTTTCTGTCTTTCTCTATTAGTTAGTTATCCATTAATCAACAAATCCTAGCTGTAGGATAATCTTCTGCACTAACTTTTTTGTGGGAGCTATCAATCGCTATAGTTTCAACAGATCTGAGCCTATTTTAACAAGGGTTTAGTGAGGCTTTTGGAAATGTAAGTTTCAGGCATCTGTTTTTTGATTTTAACTAATCAATCAATTTTGTTAGTTTTTTACAGTTAATTATCCTTAGACATTTTCTCATTTTTTGGGAAGTTCCCTTAAAGCATCTTGAATGACTTTTGACTGCTCATCCTTCTCTCAGGGAAGTGACGGTTGTCAATAGGCCACACACGGCATAAGCATTCTTTCTGTCTCGGTGTTATATTCGCCTGACCCGTATGTACTCGACGTAATCACGATGATATAATACATAAGTGCGCTGCGATTAGTGCTACGGGTATCATCCCGCCGCAACTTACATATGTATTGGGCGTACATATAGCTTACATAATGTCATCCCGGAATGGGAACGTGGGCTGAGTGCTTTACATGGCTGTGAATGGAAAATCTAAACATATGTATTACACGCTCAGATACAAGTGTGCGAGTGTGTGTGTGTGTGTGTGGAGAGAGAGTGGTACCCCTGAATGGGGAGTAGCAAGAGCGAAAAAAATAACAAGTGGATCATGGAGAGGGGGAGTGGGCGCTGAAGTGGAACTGGAACAGCTAGACACATGCCGGGGCACATGCCACACACACACACACACAGATACAAATACAAATACAGATAGAGCGGGCACGTTGAACAATGTTGCGCGGGGGTGGTGCTGCCGGTGGTGCTGGTGGTGGTTGATGCCCCAGCTAATCCCCCTGGTGTTTACCCCTCGTTGTTGTTCCCGTTGCCGTTGCCGTTGATGATGTTGATAATGCGACATATAAAAGCTTTTCAGCTTGTGCTCGCATCCTGCGAACCTATTCGCATTTCATATACTTACATCATTGCGCTGGTGTTTGTGCGCTGCCCCTCACATGCGGCAGGGTGTGTGCTAGCCCGCGCAAGTGTGTGTGTGTGTGTGTGTTTCGGGCAAAAAGAATTACATTTAAATACATTAAATTGTGTAAATAATATGCTACACATGTTGCCAGTTCATTAAATACATGCCACAGATACATGCCCCCGACATATGTAAGTGCCACATTTGGGTATGTCTATGTGTGCGTGTGTGTGTGTGTGTTGCATGTTGCTTGTTTTCTTTTCATTTTACATGTGTGTGTTGTGTGTCTCTCTGCTGCTGTGTTGCTGTTCATTTGACCAGCAATTTATTTATGGCATTTTTTTCGCTGTCGCTTTTATCATTTCTCTCTGTCTCCGCTTCAGCTCGTTTCGCTAGTCGTGTCCTGTTTGGCTGTTGCCCTTTGCTGTTCGCCTGCTGGCGTATCCTTTAAATGCAACTTGTGCGACATTTGGCGCTCGACGCCGTTGCACGCCTTTGATCCTCTTAGGCTAATTAAATGTTCGAGCTGGCGACTTGAGCGTGCTCTAAAACTCAACATCAAAGCGCCACTTAAGTGAGTTTATAATCTTCAAAGCTCCAGAAATTCATATGGAACAGGCGCACAGGCAGCGCCAGCAGCGCGTTGCATACTTTTAGGCTACCAGGACCTGGCCAAAGGTTAAATGGATTTGTTTTTTTTATTTATTTATTTCTCTTTTTTTAGAATACCCTGTAGCCAAATGAAAGTGCACAAAATTGGGAATATTGCAGCTGGGTAAAAACTTTAAACGAATAGAGACTTTGAGTGTGAAAGATGAGTCTTACAATACTGAAGTTTATCCTATATTAAATCATAACATCCACGAAAAATTATAATGGCCTACAATAGCTCTTATATTTTATCTTAAACTAAATACGCTAAGTAAGTTAACTAAGTTACAAGAAAAATTTCATTTTAATCCTAAAATTCATAATATAATATAATTACTATAATGTGCATAAGAATAATACTCAATTTCAATATATTTTTAAAATCATGGACCGAATCTCAAACCGAATCAGTTGCCCAAAAAATTAGTTCAATCCAATCCCGAACCATTTAAACTTTGAATATGGTTTGGCTTAATTTCACTTAAACCAAAAATCCGAGGCCCAAATTTACATATTGTCTTTAAAAATATAAAAAAGAAAACAATACATTAATATTTTCTGATAAATAATAAATGGAATATTTTTTAAATTTTATATTGTCGATGAAGAGTAGATTAAATAAATAATACATGCCCACATTGACCGCAATTTAATGATATAAAGCCCGTTGATCTTGTGTTATATGCGCACATTTAATTGTCAGCTTTAATTACTTCAATTTTAATAACGACCACTGGTTACAGGGTATCTGACAGTCGAATGCGCCAAATGAAACGACACTTATTTGTTTGTTTTTTCCTTCATATATTTGCGTTTTAGTTTTGTTTTGCGCGCTTGAAATTCATTTGGCCTTTGAAGGTCACAGCAGACGTTAGGCGCACGTGCACAAAGTCACCCCAAAAAGGTGTCTGCATTTGTGTGTGTGTGCTATGTGTGTGGGCGTCATGCGCATAGCTCGCTGCGAACTGTGCTAATGCATACCAACGCTTGCTGCGGTTATCTCGGCGCCTGATAGCTTCTAATATTCAAATTCTCGGCACGCGCAAATGTTTAGAAGTTTCTAACGCGTGTTTTGTGACTGTGTGTGTGTGTGTGTGTATGTGTGTGTGTGTGTGTCTGTGCGTTAAGGTATTAGAAATATTTTACCTTAAGCTTTTCACTTTTATTTGTTTGTCACCTGCGGGAAAGTGCGCCGGAAAGTGTGCTACGCTTTTTGCTGTGCCCCGGTTGAGCACAGGTAAATTATGCAATCCTTGCCAAGCGACACGGCAGTACCAGCAGCGACAGGTGAGACTCTGAAAAAAACAGCTAAGCAGTCAGCTAGACAGAGAGCGAGAGAGATAGCAGCACAAGTAGACAGGCAGCTACTCAACTTGGCGCTCATAATAATGGATTTTTCATATATTACAACAAGGCGCACAGCATTTTTGTTGTTGCCACAAGCAGGCATATAAAAATGTATATATATATATTTAGGTAAATGTATATATATATATATATATATACATATACATATATATACATAATATATATATATATATATTGCATATATATTAAAACTCTGTATTTTGCGGGAACTTTAGCTGCACACACCCCCTTTTATATTGCCCCGCCGGCGTGTTTTCTGTTATAACTAAAACTATGAAACTAACGTGTTTCAAAACTAACAGTATTACCATACGAGTCTAACAGGTGCCCAGCTTGCCGAGCAGCACAACAAACTATCTCTCACTGTCCAGCACTTTCTCAGCAATAGTTGCGCTCTCTCCAGCACACACGAACACACGCACGCTCAGCCACACACATGTGTGTTAACATGCATGTGTCCTGCGCGCTTGGCACACAAAAACTACACATGTGTGGCATCCAAGAAACTCTAAGAAGCTGCCCAAACCCCCCCTGCGGTGACAACGGCACAGGAGATGCCTCAATACCGCTTAGCTAAGCAACCCCTAACCAAACAACCCCTCCTTCCCCTTACACATATGGTCACAGCCGAGCTCGTCGAAGCTAAGCAACTCCCACGCCCTCCCAGCCCCCTTCAAACATTTGCCCCAGCCCAGAGAAAAATACACACTCGATTGGTTAGCTTAGCAACCCCACAGTAACACATTTCCAACTGTTACTCCCACCTAAGATGCCTCAAATGCTCACATACACAGTTACAAAAAGAAAGCCTTGAATTTGATTTCATTAAATTTTAAATGGAAGCAATTTTGAAAGTAAACTATTATAATAATTATAATTTATTTTAAATTTAGCTGGAAATAGGCATGAAAATCACTTTATTCACAATTGAAATGTTCATTTTCTTACCATTTCTTTCTTTAACTTTCTATATGTCCATATACCTTTCTCCAATATTTTCTTTCCTTTTTGCTCACAACTGTGATTTTGGTCCAAAAATTAAAACCTAAATTGCATTTAAAATTGCTCCTTTATGAATCTTTCTCTCTCTCTCTCTCTCTCTCTCTCTATCTATCAATATCTCTTTAATCCCTTTCGCTATCTCTCTCTCTCTCTCTCTCTCTCGCTTTCTCTTTTATTTCTCATTTTTTAAATTAAAGTTAAATTTTTCTTTCTATCCCTTTCACCCTTTCTTTCTCTCTCTCCTTCTAATAATAATTAGAAACAACAAAAACTGGACTTAAAATTAATAATAGTTTTATTATAGTAATTATTTTATTGCTTAATTACCCTTATTTTTTATTTTTATTTTCATACGTATTTACCATATCGGGTCTTAATTATTTGAAAGTATTTTGATTAATTTGCAAGCCAGCTCCTCAAAATGTTAACTCATAATTGATGAAATAAAAAATACATTAAATTAAAATCAAATTCAAGAATCAACATTCAATCTGCACAAGAATAAAGTCAAATTTTTCGTACAGTGCAGACAACGAGAAAAAAGCCCGAGAGCCGCCCAACAAATTGCTCAACCCTTCAGCAGTTGACTTCAGCGAAGAAGCCTCAACTGCAAAGGCCAACAACCCGCAACCTCTTAACAGCACAACCCCACTTCGGTCTAACACTCAACACTTTTTCATAGCATACAACTGAGCGGTAAATGGAACAACCCCCCCTGGGCTGAGCGCAGCTTTAGGGGTCGTTCGCACCCGTCGCACAGTAAGTGAAAGTAACCCTCGGTGTGGCAAAGAGTTGGGCGCATAGAACTTATCAATAGGCGGCTCCACGTACTGTTGACGTTTTCGCGCGCGCCGCTTGGCCAAAGAATTTTTGGAGCCAGTGGAGAAATACCGTCATTAGGCCACCAGCTGTGCGAAGGCAGCTAACGGGACCACATTCCGATCTGATGACGTTGGCCAAAAATGCTATCAACCCCAAAACAAAAAAACATTAATAAATAAATACAAAAAAAATAAGGGAAAAGGAAGAGAAATGGAGCCCAGTGGCGCCCAGTGGCATTCCTTGGGCAGCTTTCCCCATGGCAACATTGGCCAAGGCGAAAGTTTAGGACGCGCCGGGCATAGGCAAACAGTGGCTGCAGCAGCATTACGCACACTCGACATTCAGGGAGAGAGAGTTCCCGACTTGTGCCAAGTCCGGAAGTTGGCAGTGGAATTTACTTCCGGTCGGGCGGCTGCTGCTTGCGCTGGCCGCCTGGTAAGTGAAAATGCAGCAGTTCCGCATGTGTGGCAACTTTGGCGCTTGCCACCGCGTCGCAAGCTGCACGGGCGTGGCTGCGCCAGCTATTGATCCACTGCATGTGCGCCATGCGGCGAGCAGCAAGTGTTGCAGCAGCATCAACAGCACTTAATGCCATAAATTGCGTATTCGCCACGTGAGACAGCCGCATCTTTAACTGGAGCCAGAGTTGACAGGAAATTTACAAAATGGCGCCCGCTTCTTAAAGTGCCAACTTGTGGCTTTAGGCGAACAGGTGCGCAGCGCCAGCTAACGGTATCCCAGGTCTTATACAAAAGTATGTAAAATACAAAAACGAGAGAACAAACGAGGAACGAAGTGGCTTTAGTTGAGCTTGCCCGACTGGGTGATATCCTATAGCCATGAGCGGCTGTAACATACATAGACTTTAATATGGGCATTTATCAAATATTATTTTAATTTTACGTATACCTTTCAATGTTCGGCTACTGGAAAGGGTATTCAAACAGTGAAATACTTTGTTATATGTACTTAGCTCAAATTTATTTTAAAAAAATTATATAAAAATAAATAAAATGAACCGAAATCGCTTTTTAACGATATTTAGTATAAATTTATCATCTTCCGTATATAGGCTGTAGGCTGTAAAAAATACAGAAAGCCGGTTATCATCGATTTTGAAAGAATCAGAAGAGTTCCGGATAAGTTTTAAATTGTCTTAATTTGAGCATACAGGAACTTACACTCTCTAGTCCTTTACTCTGGAAATACCGCTGGAATGTTGATGAATAAAATACAAAAAGAAATTTTTTTAATTATATTTATACACAAAACATATACAAACATATATACTTTGCGTCTGCCTATTATAAGTATACGCATGCACAAACTCGTATACCCCTTCTTATATATTTAGCAATGTACATAGGGTATTGAAATTTAAAAAAGGAGCTGCATACTCGTATGTGCCACACACATGTGCCACATTCCTGGAGCAGTTTTAAAAAATACTTGCGAGCTACGCCAAGCAGGCAAACAGCTCCGGCTGCAAGCACAGTCCGACTTTTGAAACAAGGACACCAAAATGTATGGAAAAAATGGGTGTGTTTGTTTGCCTTTCTTTTGTGGCACTTGTGGCACTTGTCGGAGACTTTTATGGCCACATTTAGCACATCATTAAAACGTCAAGTCATCAATCTTCTTACACATTCGAACAGGGTCGCAGGCAGGGCGGCCAAGTCGTGGCCTGAAGCGAACAACAGCAAATTTTTGGCAACTTTGTGGGGCTCAGAGCGTGGCCTAAAACTCGCCGCTGCCGGCTGGCCTAAACGGCCATTAGAAAATTTCCATTTTCGTCACACGGTGTCAGGGCAACAGGCGCCGTGGCAACAACAGCTGAGTCGACTCGAGTTGAACGCAGCCGTGCTAAGCAACGTTCCTAGCCGCATTCCAATCACCGACTGTGGCATGCTTGGCGCCTGTGCCGCAGATATTTGCCCTGAAATGTTAGAAAAACCAAAATGCGATATTTCGAGCGCAGCGTTTGCTTAGATGCCGCTTAGAAGCAGGCGTCAACGCCGACGGCGGCGCAGCCATAAATTTCGCATTTTAATGCGAAAACAGTCAACTTGGCGACGTCGATTTGCAGCAGGCGTGCAGCAAGCAGCAAGCAGCAGCAAGCAGCAGCAGCAGCAGCAGCTGGCAGGATACGTGCAACACGAGTCCTTGGCATGCGCAGTGAGCGCGGCGTGGGCGTTTGCCGCTGTTGTTGTTGCCTACTTTGAGGGGCTGCGCCCCCGCGCGTTTGCCGCTTTCGCTCTTGGCAGTCATATTTGGTCCATTCGTCCGGGTTTGGACACATTGTGCCGTATCCGCCTTACTGGCCAACTTTGGTTGCCTATTACCCCTACGATAATGATAAGAAATTTTTATACCAGCTCACGTGTCAACAGCGCTCGCCACAAATACACTGTTATTATAAAGACATATGTATATGTTTTTATACATATATATAGAAATATATATTATCAGCGTACATTGCGATACGTTACAATTTTGGCGCCAAAATATTTGTAGTACCTCGACTCTATGTGGGCGTTGTGTGTCAACGGAGAAAAAGAAATATTGTAGATTCAGTTAGCAGGCGTACAGCAGGCGACAGCACGTGGCCAGGACACGGATGGGACACACTCTAAGGATGCATGCTGCGCAGCTGCAGAGAGAGGAAAAGAGAGAGCAAGATACAGAGAGAGAGAGTCAAAAAAGCACTGAAGTTTAACTTGATTACACTCAGCCGCACAGTGGGCTCAGCTTGGTGTAAAATTATGTCAAAATTACCAAAGTCTTTCCACGTGTGAAATCTAACGATTATCGCCATATCGTTATTTTTTGAGACACCTTTTAGTCAGTTTCTGTATAGATATTATTTATTTATTTTTGTCCAAATAAATTTGCGAGTTCGAACCCCAGAATTTATTATGGCTGCAAAGAGAAATTCTAAGAGAAATTGTCAGAGATTTAGTTCGCAGTTCGAACTTCAAGCTAATGACGTCTTTAAAAGAAGAGGAATATAAGAGCGTCTGCCCTTATTTTCTACTATATTAAAAAAAATCTTTTAAAAAGAGAAAGTGTTTTGGCTCCGGATTGGGCTCAGCTTTTCTAATTTACAAATTTATAAATTTTAACTTAAGAAAAGCTATTTAGAATCTTTTTTGGTTGTAAATATATTCTCAGTTTTACATCTTCTATTCGCAGACCCGTTTTATACGCAGTTCGTGCCACTGTGCACCATCCCCACTCTGTATTGGATTCGCTGGCTGTGTGCTTACTTTGTCTCTGAAACATTCGGGAGGCCACAATCCAGGAGGGGCCCTTGGGCTACAACTGAGCTGCCACTGTGTGTAACCGCCGTGTGTAATTGGGCTACATTGTTGCCAGCTTTGTGTCCCTGCAAGCCTAATACCTTTTACAGGAATTTATACAACGACTACATCGAAATTTACATGCCAGTAGCACAACGTGTGGGGCAACCCTTACAGCAACGTGAGCACCGCAACCACCAAAATACTTTTGTGGTGTTCGTATGTGCACAAAGTAATTGCCCGGCTGTTTTGCTGTTGGGTGTCTGGCTGCCTTCTGCTCCACGGTTCGCTGGGGCCCTAGTACAAGTTTGCATATTTCTAAATTCTAAGCGCAACTGTTGAACAGACCAGGGATCCGTTCTGCAGGGTTCCCAATCGAAAATGAGAGTAAAACACGCTGTAGACGCACCCTCAGCACTTATACGATGTTTAGCATATGAAAACACAGGGGTGTTGCGTTAGGTGGAGCATGCTAGACTATGAGATGACCTGCACAGCGCAGAAGTATGTTTATTTTATTTAGGAATGGTTTAAAAAACATTTTGGTAATAATATTCTGTTGAATATATTCTGTATATATATTATTGTTGTTAATTTTCTATAAAATGAATATTTTTACTTTTTACTAATTCAATATTTATTTTACATAAGTATATCATAAGTTAATCGCAGATTCCTTGTTGAAAATTGCTAGGATGAAGTAAAGAAATGAGTTAAGAAATTATCAAGGTTTTTTATGTTTGGTTTTACTTTTGATTTGTATCTGATTTTTTTATATTTTATTTAAATTAACTTGATTCTATTACGTTTTTTTGTTGATAATATCCTTTATAAAAAATAAAATTTAAAAAAGTTATTGCTTATATTATAACTAATATTACAATTAATATATTTTTAATGTTTTACTTATACTTACTTATATGAATTTGTATAAGACAAAATATAATTAATTAAGAAACCTATAAAAACATTATACCCATTGTAACAACAATAAGAGGTATAAACGGCTGCGCACTAACCAAACACGAGAACAGCAAAAAAGAAATGAAAGAAAATCATTTCCTCGATAACATCAACACAATCCCATAATAGAGGCGCTGCAGACAATTGGCACCCCGACCGCAGATCCTAAAGGATCTTTTCACTTTTTTATTTTCATTTTTTACTTTTTTGCTGAAGCATACCCATTTTTTTCGCGGCTGCCACACTTCCTGGCCACAAGATGCTGCAATTTGAGGGTGCCTCAACCATCTTTCACTTTCAATGAGCCATAGAACAAAACAAAACGAAAAAAACACAATGAAATTGTAGAAAAAAACCCATAGAAATAAAAAACACGAGGATCTCAGTTTTTTTGGGTTATGCAAAAGACATGAGGGCGCCATGTGGTGCGTGTGGCAGGAGTGATGTATTTTGTATTTTGTAAATTTTTTTCTTGTTTTTTTATGCCAAACGGATATGCGATATGCTGGGGCGTAGCAAGGCAGCAATCTTTATATTTCTATTCCACAGCCAAGTCAATGGCTTTTGTGGTCGCGCTTAGCACGCGTCTGGTCCCCAGCAGCAGCCGTAGACGGAGACGGAGACGGAGTCGTGGCCGTAGCCTAGGCGCAGCTGTTGGCCCTTTTTGCATATGTTGCAGCTGCCGCTGAGCGTTGTGTGGCACACGCCCCCCAACCCCCAGCTCCTGCTGCCTGCAGCTCAATCAGTTGTCCACTTGAGCGTGGACCAGGACATCAATTTAAAGCGGCCTACCTGCGCCTGCCTCACCTTTCGCACAGACACACACCTTTTCGGCCACAAAGACCATTCAAATGTTAATTGTTGTCAACGCATTCGTCACACTTTTGCCCACTGCTGGACAATGGCCAAGAGCAGGACCAAGGACATAGACCGTCCGTTGTGCGTTGTCCTGCCAAGGCTTGCGTTAATAATGCGATTTGCATTTCCCTTTCCTTTGGCCTTGGCCCGTGTCCTTGTTTAGCCTGCTGTTTGATTGAGCTGTGTCCTTTATGCACCTTAATCCGCACCTTTCACATGCCCCGTGTCCTTTGTGCCCCGCTCAGCCTGCTCCGGCTGCCATTTGCCGCGCCAGCTTAGCCCAATTTTGTGCGCATCTTTCTTGATTGACAGCCAAATGCCACTGGACGCGGCTGGACCATGGCCAAAACGATGGCAATTAAAAAGTGCCATCTATTCAAATCCATCTTACATTTCGGCTTAAATCTACCAAAACTGTATGCATACAAATATGTAAGTAACTAATTGAAAAAATCATTTATATTTGTATTTAAAACAGAAGTATTCCATCTATATATAGTATAGTTACTATTGATTATATGATTAGTTACTCAGATATCCATGTTATGTGGCATGTTGGTATATATTCATATATTAATAAATATATCTAATGTTTATGTTGTGATTTGTCTTGTAAATATATTAATAATAAAAAGTTTTTTCATACAGAGCTTTTTCAGCTTCTAAGAGATAAAACAGAAATATAACTTTAAAATATACTTTTTGATATATCTTAGAACTTTTAGTATTACATGTCATTAGATTTCGGAAGACATCAAATTGTTATTAAAAAGCTCTTTATCATAAGGTTATACATATATTTTCGCAGTAAAAACAACACATTTTCTCTTATACCAGAATTTTAATTTAGCTTTATAAAAACAACAAATATTTTGTATTTATAATATGAATTTAAATTGTTTAAATATTAATTAAGGCTCCTAACTTATTTGTTGCTTTAAAAATAAGTAAATAATGTTTAATGAATAAAATGTTTAGTTACCAAAGATTGTACGTGTTCTTCACTTAATTTTTTTTTTGTTGTTCCTTAAATTAAATAAAAATTTATTTTTTGTGCACAACTTCATTTAGTTATCAACACAAACTGATCAAATATTTGTAAAAATAAAAAAATGACTGCCTGCCGAAACCCGGGATTGAACCGGGGACCTTTAGATCTTCAGTCTAACGCTCTCCCAACTGAGCTATTTCGGCTCGGTGGCGATGATGGCGCTAAATATCATTTAGGCACGCGCCCAACAGTTCGGACCTAGCGGGGCTAACTAAACGGGGAGCTTATCTAATCGCCAGCACATTATAAATAGAACTTTTGCCCGGGCCATAGGCGAGTGCTTATTATGCTCTCGCATGCGAAGCATACGAAATGCGTTTCCAAGCATACCGATTAAATAAATATACACGTATATATAGCTGGAACTTTTCTATTCTATCTTGTGCTGGCCATGTCTCAGTGTCAGCGCTCAGAGTGCTGCCAAATCATGTTTGTTCCGCCATGATAGCACATGGCATCTAATGAACTGTTGGGGGCGGGGAAGGTGTGCGCTTGCTCGGCGCGGGGGGGAGGAGAGTGGTGTGGGGGTGTTGGGGGAGTGGGCTGGGGCGCAGTGTCGCACACACAGCTTTGGCTCGGGCAACAAATCAGCCAGCGACCAAACCAGAAATGTAGCTGAAACTCCAACTGAAGCTGTAGCTGAGGCAGAGGCTGTAGCAGAGGCTAAGGCTGAGGCTGAAGCTGAGGCTGAGACTGAGACTTTGGCTTCGTGTTGTCGTTGTAAAAATGTTTGCTTGCACGCTTTCCAATGGTAGCTGCTGCTGCTGCTGCTGCTGGTCGTGCTTTGCGGTCGTTGCCCTGCTGTGACGTCACCGGTTCAATGGCAAAATGTGACCCAGATTGTCTGAGCTGCACAACTAAGCTGCGGCTCATAGCACCTTTGAGCGCGTGCATGTGTGTGTGTGTGTGCGCGCGCTTGGCTCTTCAGAACGAAGAGAGCGTGAGAGCGCGCAAGAGCTTCGTTCAAAGAGCGTAAGGCGTCGAGCGCTGAGCTGACTGAGCGCGCTTGCCTTGTAAGCTGAGCTTCTAGTGTGGTTGCCCTTGGCTGTAACCCTTTGATATTTTGGACAGCAGCAGCAGCTCTCTTCCTCTCTTTCTCTCTCGCTCTCTCTGCGAAATGGGGCCAGACTCCTGGCGAGCCATCAGCAGCGTCAGCGTCGGCGTTGCCGTCGCCGTCGTCGTTGTTTTGTTTTTGTTACCGTGTCTGTGTAATTATCGGGCGGCGTGCATGCCCATGCATATGGCTTGAGTCGGTGTTGGGAGTCGGGCCCAAAGCCCAGAGCTGAGCTGGCCCGGGCGGCAGTGTTGCGTGTAATTTGTTATTTTATTTTATTGTTATTATTACCGCATGCGACGTGCACTTTATTTTCATTACCAGTTTGGATTCTTTCCATGCATACACCCATGTGTAACTTTGTATAGCTCCATGTTGGGTTGCTGACTCCCTCCTCTCTCTCTCTCTCTCTCTCTCTCTCGCACACACGTATGAGCACATCTAATGCATGCATCGGAATCGGTTGGAGGCCTGGGGATATTGCACGTGTGAATGTTGTTGAAGTTAGCACTGTGCATGGGCATGGGAACGGTTAAATGGTGGGAGGAGGGGGGCCTGGGTGGAGTTGCTTGCCCGGCACGTTTGAGAGCACCTACAAGTCTAATTGGAAATGCATAAATGGAAATTGATGACGATAAATAAAATGTTGATATTCTCATTCCCATAAGCAATGCCCGCTCGCCCCTTCCATTGGCTGTGTCATATGATTGGCTTTGTGCATTTAAAAAAACCCCTTAGTGACGTATTAGCCCACTATTTATAAGCTATACACTCGTCATGGAAATATCCAAATGCAACATGTGTGCATTGGAATTCCCTGATCTCATTCCCATAATTATTCTATCATTCCCAGCTCTCTCGCGCGCATAAAGTCACCCGAGTGTCCAAATGTCAATTGAGGCTAATAATGTGCGAAACTTAAATGCGCGTCAATCTGAGCAATTTTGTGCAATTCATTAAAAACGATTTTGATTCTGATTTGATATTCCCACTGAGCAGTTAATTGCGCTTTTAACGATGCGCGCTGCTCTTGCGCTCTTGCCGTATTTCTCTTCCCACACACACACACACATACACATGCACATTAAGCCGCTCAGGCAACTTGCACAGCCCCCTCCTGCATATAAACTTGTAATATTCATGGCACAAGGCGACTCGTGAGAGCAAACACCAAAGAGAAACAGCCGCTGTCGCAGCCTCTCCCGCTGCTGCTGCTGCCGGCAGGAGCTTTGAGTGGGTTCCAGTTTCCACTCGCACAAAATTAACAATATTTATATAAACAAGTTATAAACAATGTTTGTCTAAACAGTGACAAACACTCACCCATACACACGCACTTCGACTAGCTGAAAAAGAGGAAAAACCAGTTCGCGGCTGGCGCTCGGTCGCGCTCCCACAAAGTCACATGGCGCTGGGCAACAAATGCATTACATGGACGTCGCGACGACGCGACGTCAAAGTCGACGCCAACAGCGTCGACGCGTCGCTGTCGACAATATCGCCTCGTACTTCCGCATTACTGCAGCCTGCTGCATTGCGCGCTCTCGCTCTCTTTTGCGCTGCACTCTCTTTGCGCGCGCTCTCGCGCAGTCAGCTGATTTTGTTTTGCTTGAACTTTTGCCGGCTGCGCTTGGGCGGTCGCGCTCACTTTTCGAGCTGTTTGTTTTGCAGCTAAAATAAAATTTAAAAAAATGAGAAGAAAATAAAGTTGAAGCTCTTTACACATTAGCATGTCAGTCTGGGCGCTGCAGCGCCTACGGCGATGGCGACGGCGACGTCAACGGCGACGGCGAAGGCGACCCTGCCCAATGTCAATCACAGCTCTGGCCCTGGCCCCAGAGCACGAGTTGGCTTACAAAGAAGCAGGCCAAAAGCAGGAGGAACGTGTTTCCAAAGCCATTACAACAAGCTCTTGAATGTGGCGCGCTGTACGTGTGTGTGTGTGTGTGTGTGGCCTGTGTGTGTCTTTATGAGTGAGCTTTACAGCTGCCGCTGCCCGCCCAGCACTCTTGTTGCATGCTTACACTGACAATGAAACCCAAATATAATACATGTGCATGTGTGTGTGCATACAAGAAAGCCACCAAAAACAAAAAAACCAAAAAAGTTCATATGTACGCACATAGAATCGAAACGCACTCAACGTGTAGGCATTGTGT
This sequence comes from Drosophila robusta, assembly GCA_035043565.1. Lineage (NCBI taxonomy): Eukaryota > Metazoa > Arthropoda > Insecta > Diptera > Drosophilidae > Drosophila > Drosophila robusta. Next base: position 6,886,191 of record JAWNMW010000235.1, read on the forward strand.
GTGTGTGTGTGTGTGTGTGCGTGTGTGTGTGTGTGCGTGTGTGCGTGTGTGCTTTGGGCCTTGCCTCCAACTAGCAAACACAGCTTGGTTACAGCTTTGTTGGTATTCTCTCTGTTACACGCTGCATACGTATGTATGGCACACACACACACACACACACACACAAATATGGTTTTTTTTTGGGAGGTGAATGGCCGCAACTGTCGTTGCCACTTTGGTAACACCGTGGCGCATTAAACGTAGCAGCCGCGGCGGCCAAAGCCAAAAGCCAAAGAAGCCACAGCGTCGTCATCAACATGGCCACGAGCTGAGGCTTTTTGGCAAAGACCAAGGTAGGCAGGGGGAGGGGGCGGGTGAGGGGGCTGGGCCCCAATGTTTAATTTGCTTTGCATTTGTTTGGCCAAACTCCAGCCGAGCTGTTGGCTTATGATGATGACGCTGACCGAACTGAACCGACTGACGGACTGACTGAATTACTGACTGACTGACTGAGTGACTGACTGGCTGACTGGCTGACTGAGTGACTCGTCCGTCGCAGACGTAACTCACGCGTTTTTATGGCCACACAAAAGTCGGTTTGCCGTTTTAGGGTTTTTCATTTGCTTCCCACACTCCGATTCCCACTGATCCTCGGCAGAGCTGGGAGTATCACTGTGTGTGTGTGAATTGAATAACCAAATGTGGCTATATGTATTTTGTATCTGCTATTGATTTTATTGATACTACTGTAAGCTGCTTTACGCAACGAAATTAGAACAAGACTCAAAGAGAGCAATAAATTAGCCATGCGAGAGATTAGCTGGTTGTGAATTATTATTATTATAAAACGAAACATAAAGTCTTTATTAAGCAGCAGAAGATGACGAAACACACTTACAAAGAACAAGTATTAAGAAAGTGTCTTCATACTTAAATATTAATATATTCGGTATTAATTCAAATTCAAATCAAATTAAAAATATGACAATAATAATATTCATAATAATGAAATCCTATTCTCATTCTATTGCTTTAAAATAAAAGTGAATAAAATATATTTTTATTTCATTCATCTACTTATTCTGTTTTAAAATATGAGTTTTTATAGTATCTTTAATATCTAAAATTCCGATTCAAGTCACTCAATAACTTTACTTTTTCACAAGTACAAATCATTTTTATTTACAAAAAAGCAATTTAACTCATTGAGATTTAGTAACTTTAATTAAAATTAGGAGAATAAAAAATCGAATACAAAAAATCGATTTTAGATTCAAGCGAATTTTGAATATTTACAATTTTTAGAGAAATGCTTAGGTCATAACTTATGCAACAATGTTACAGATTGTCCGAGCGAAACTGTCTCAACATAGAATCATATGTATCTGGGCAGACACAGATACAGGCACGGCACAAATACATAGATACATCAACAGCTACAGATACAGAGCGTGTAAAGTAAAACTAATTTTGTTTTAATTTCTCCTTTCAACACATGTTCTCGGTTCGCGTGTAATTTTTAGCTCGCCTCGAGGTATTTGACCCTTTGGCTCACAGCTGATTTATGGGAATTCATACGTGTCCATGTCTCTCCATCTCCATCACCATCTGTATCTCCATGTCTATGCCATGCCACTCCCGGTCTTTGGGCACTCGGTTTCTCTGGGTTCTCTGGGTTGCTCAGTTCTGGACTCTGGAGTTGAATGTACGTTTTGCGTGAAAGTTTGTAAGTTTTCATGTGTTTTGTGTTTGGTTCTTTTCACATTTTTTTTATTTATTTATTTTTATTTTATTTTATTTTTTATTTGTATTTTTTTTTGTGCTTTGTTTGTTGCTATGTGGCCCCCGGTTCGAATGGGACAGAAGAAGCGCAGCTATGGAAGAAACCAAATTCATGACATGCTGACCATATTAATTTATCTTCATTGTGCAAAATTTCGTGCATGATTTGACCATTACCAGGGCCAGCGCCAGTTCTAGCTGCTATCTGTATCACCATGTGATCAGTTGGCCATATCTGTACCTACGCCTGACTGTGTCTGTGTGTGTGTAGTTGAATGAACCCGCGTTGCGTGAAATGTTTAAACTTTTGTTAACGAGATCATTGACACTTTAACGCGAGATGCATTAAGTTTGTTACCATGCCAAGCGTTTCCCAATCCCATCCCAAACCATCCCGACCCATCCCGTGTCCCCTTCCTCAGCTACGCTTTTATTGGCATGATCGTGCACTTTTGTTGATAACAAAATTCGTAGAAACATTGTAGCAAGAGTCATGCCCCACTGTCGCAAGCAGCTTGCGATCAAGATGGGCAGCTTTTTATCATAGCTACGTGTTGTTATTGTAATTGTTGTAGTCAAAGAACGTTGGCGATCATTGACTGTGTGTCTATAAAGATACATACTGTGGCTATAGATGTGCGCTCCCTGCAGCAGCTGAAAAGTTTAAGAAAAAGTTTATTATGCATAAATTTGCAATATGTGCATATTATGTAGGTAATATGTATTAAATAGGGGTATATTATGCAGTTAGATCAAAATATTTATTTTCCATTTTAGATATAAGAAATCTAATGAAAAGCGTAATTCAAATAATATATTTTATATTTCTTATTCCATATTATTCTATATTATTATATATTATTTTATAAAGCTAACTTGATTTATATTTCAAGTTTCAAAATTATTGAAAATATTCTTAAAATAACATTGTAAGAATTTAGAATATAAAAGCTGGGACTTCCAACACATCAGTTAAGTATAGATGTTCTCCAGTCTAGATATTTTTAAAGCATCACATTTTAAAATGTAAAAATGATTTAAATATTATTAAATATTTTAATGTTTACGTAAAAAAAAAATTTTTTTACTTCTCGACCTTATACACTTTATAACTATATTTAAATATAAAAGCTGATAAATAACTGGAATATACAAATTATATATGCTACAGTTTCTACCCGAATCCCATAGGCACAGACATATTTTTTATAATAGATGTATTAAGTGTTGAAATTTAACAACATTTTCTCTTTTATGACCAAATAAATTTTGTAATTATAATCAAAGAAAAAATCTAAGATTTGCATTAAATAACTTTTCGGGCAAAGAAATTTATACATTCAGCAGTTCGCAAAATTTTAAATTATTTTAAACTCGTGAAACAAATTAAAGTTTTTTGCTTTTTTGCCCAATAACAAAATTATAGTCAATGAATGTTTAAAATTCATTAACTTGAGAAATATGAAATTCAATTCTGTCCATACAAAATAATTTATGATCTAACAATGATCTATATAGTAAAAAAATACCATAAAATGGAACCCAAAACATCAGATCAAATAAACAATAATAATGATCAACAATAGCTTAGCAAACTAAAATTGTTCCACAATCTTTTCAGAATTATAAACAATAGCAAAGCGAACGCTAATATCTAACACATAAATAGTTCAAATCGCAGCATTTAAATAATTTGCACATTCTTAAGACTTTTGTAGAAATTAGCATTAATAATGATATAAAGAAGAAATCTGGAAGAAAAATGGCAAAAACAAATGCTCAAGCAAAAGTCGAGTTCAGTGGCATCTCTTATCAGAGCCGTATAGACAAATATGCTATAGATAGACGGCATTGTTGAGCACTGAAATCAGTGCAAAAAATAAAAAAGAAGAAGAATCACAAAATTCTTGACAATACTCGTAATACACGAACGTAATTACTTCATTATAAAGGCGGCAAAGAACTTGAGAGAGAGCTGAGTGCTGCGCAGTACAAGTGAGTTAATGATAATGGTTTCAATTACAGGGGGTATGCAGAGATAGGCAGAGGGGGAGGGGGGAGTGAGGTGGGGGAACAAACAAACGAAATGTGGAAAGGAACATTGAAACGTATGAATCGAACGAACGGCCCGCAACAAAAGAGTAAACAAACATTTTTTGACTTTTTAGTGGTGTAAAATATGCGGAAATGCATTTCTATGGTCTTACTTACACACACACACACACAAACACACACAACTCAAACACCACAAGTCATGGCAGCAGCAGCCCAGCCGGCAAAACTTGCATGTGAACAGCTCGGCCCAATGTGTGTGTGTGTGTATGTTGGCCTGAAGATGACGATATTAATGTGGCTGGCGTAGGTAATGATGATCATGATAATCACGTGAAAACCAAACCAAACCAAACCAAGCCAAAGCCAAGAGCCACAAAGAGCCAAACAGACCTGTTTGCAGCCACATAATAAGAACACAAGGCAAATGCGATGCAGCTGCTGCTGCTGCAGTTAGGAGGGGGCTGGGCACGCGGGGGTGCCAGTTGAGAGGGCAAAGTGGGTGCTGCAATGCAGCCAAAATGGCAAACAATAAAAATAAAAAAAACTGGGCTAGGGCTAAGCGTTTGTAGAGGCGAAAGGGGGTGGGGAAGGGGCTGCTGCGGTTAGGTGTCCAGCAGGATGCACAAAAGCGACGCGAGGCGGGAGGAAGTGCGCTGGGGCAGTTGCTGTTGACGATCAAGCCATAGCGCAAGTAAATTACGACTGCAAGTCAACCAGTCAAGTTAGTCAAGACAACAACAAGTTACACACACACACACACACACTCGCACAAAGTTATACGTGCACGCTGCTGGAGAAAGAAAGCAAGTCGCAAGCCAACAAGTCGTAGCAGCATCCTCCATTTCGCTGCAGCTTTTTCACTGTGTGTGTGTGTGTGTTTGGTTTTTTTCCTTTTCTTTCTTTCGTTTTATATTTACAAACGGGCCGAAAGGTTCGTTGACCGTACAAATAGTGACCCACTAACATCTGCGAGGTACGTTCACCCTAGTGACGTATTGCTGCCATGATCGAAAACGAAGCGGCAGCCGAAGCTTAGACGACGACGACGACGACGACGACGCAACCGCAACGAACCTGGCTCGAACCATTTTAAGCTCGAACCCCGTTCGATGCGAACCGAAAACAACAACAGAAAGCTGCTGCGGCCTAAGAGCAAAGCAGCCCAAGCTTAAGAGTGGTTGCTAATGCGGAAATGTTGCACGTTACACTTGGCTTGTATGCGTGAGTGTGTGTGTGTGTGTGTGTGTCTGTGCGTGTTTTTTTTGTTAATTTAATCTGTGCAGACATCTTTATCAACGCAGCTTAGCGCACAATTTGCTTAGACTGCGAACCCAACGCAGCTCAGCTGGGCCATAAAATCAGCCGGATTTGGCTCGGCGCTATCTCGGCCTTATCAGCTGGACCACACCTTGAACTAACCTTTTGGCAGCGGCAACAGCCGCAACACCGCCAGCCTTGACAATCGCAATTTGCCGCCTCAAGTTCAAATTCAGGCGAAAAAATAAAAGTAAAAATAAAACACAAAAACCTGAACAAAATGCCACATGCGGTGAAAGTAAAAATTCATAATTTTTTTTCTCTCTCTTTTTCGTTTTGGTTGTTATGCTGTTAGCTCCTGTTGTTGTTGCTGCTGCTGCTGCTTTTCACATTTAACTCAAAGAGGCCAACATAAAAATGTCTAACCAACTGCGCACAGCGGCGCGCTGCAGTTGCCTCAAGCCCCTTTTTTCCCATACCCTTGCGGTGGGTAATGTAATTTGGACACGAAATGTGTGACGCATTTTAAAAGGCCTTAAATATGAATATATACCCATTTATGTATAATATATACATTTCTGTATATTTATGCATGTATATATCTATGCATCTATGCATGTGAGCTCAGCGCTTAATTGACAAAGTATGCCAAGTATCCTTCCATGCAAACGAGTAAAGAAGATGAACATAATTTTTCTTGTTGTGGACAAATGTTTCAGGCTATTATAGCAGTTAAAAAATTGGCAGCTGTTTGAAAATCAATTTTACATATGGAAATAACTCCCTACAAACATAATTAGGCGTTTCATATGATGCTCTAACTTAAAATACAAAAATATAAAACATATAAAAAATATATAAAAAGTATATATGTAAATATATGTCAAATACGATCAATCTGAAATTGAATTTTTTTATTTCAAAATACTGTTACGCTTTCAACATATACATACAAAAGCATTTAAGACTCATCAAGTATTAATATTTTTATTTTATAGTTGCTCAACTATTTTATTAAAACTATTTTTCTATCTATATAGACACAAAAGTTTTTAGAAATATCTTGACACATTTAATAAATACTTCATTTCTGGAATTCAAAAACGTTGGGTAAATTTATCTAAATCAAGGGAAACACAAAAGAAAAACAAACGAAAAGTTTTTCTAACTTTTAATGCTTCAGCTTCATGAGTCCTCTGAGAGCAGTCTGCTAAACTATTTGATTTGACCAATTTAAATATGTCTGTTAGGGCATTTAATCTTCGGCGCCATATGGCTAACTGTTCTTTCTGGTTACCACTTCATTAGAGGCTAAGGCTAAGACGAAGGCGAAGGCGGGACTGAGGCCTGAAGCTGCAGATAGACACATATAACAACACATATTTATATGTACAATATATATGTACGTCTGAATTTTTCTTTTACTTTCGTTTGCTTTTCCAAATAATTTTGCCACAAAAAAGGCCGAAACGGCGGCGGCGTCTGCGTTAACAGCGGCGTCAACAGCGGCTGCAACTGAGGCGGAGGCGGAGGCCAAGTCAATGTCGCTGATCATGAACATGACACAATATTACGGATTATGAGGCGCATGTGGCTGTTGTTGTTGCTGCTTGTGTGTGGTTGCAAGGAAAATTGGTGTGGCAAAAAAAAAAATTCACACGCACACACATTTCGCTTATCTCATTGTGCAGTTCATAATTTACAGTTAATTTATGAGTTGTCAAGGCGTTTGCGACGTGTTGGCCAAGTTCAAGGCGGTCCGAGCCGGGCGCCGGCCGCTGCGTTTAGATCACTTTGATATTTATGAGTTTATGCAGAAAATTGTCTCGTTGGGCCCACACACACACACACACACACACGCACACACGCACGCAGTTAAGGCCACTTTCACACGTTTGTGAATGAATCAATTGCAGGAGGACATTCAATACACGTGCATCCTTGAACTTCCTTTGTGAGGGCAGCTGTACGGCCGGCATCCTGACGATCTTCCGGCTGGTTGGGCACATGGGAGCAAACCGTTTTTCGGCTAAGCTTTCAGCCTGGCCAATTGGCTATCAAATAACTTGCAACAGCTGCTGTTGCTGCCAGATTCACACGCTCCGCGCTGCCGTACGGGGCGCATCCCACAGCAATTCTGAGCCCGGTCCAAATTGGCTAACAATGTATTTTTTTTTTAGTTTGCAACTTTTTGCTGCAATCATTGGATTAATTTTAATATGTCCATGGCTATAAAGCGTTCACGTCCAGCTCAATCTGTGCTCGGCCTGCTGCATCTATGATTATGGACTCACGGCAATCGACTCGATGTGCACCAATACATATATACAAACATATACATTTATATATATATATATATACATAAATGTAGCAACGTTTGGCTGCCAGCTTGGCTGCGGCTGCTGCTGCTTGCCACTGGAATTGCGACCTCTTTGGGAGCGTTGCTGCCGCTGCTGTTGCTGCTGCTGCTGCTGTTGCTGCCGTGTAGCTGGTTACGAAACCCCAAGAAAAACTTCCGCATTCATTTAAGATCATTTCTGTCGTTGCTGCGCCAAGTGGTTGTTGTTGCTGCCGGTGCAGATTTGCAACAGCCCCCTCATTTGGTGCTGCTTGTGTGTTGTTTGCTATTATTAATGCCGCCGCCGCCAACACCGCTGCTGCCGCATCCAAAAGCTGTTGCAGCTGTTGTTGTTGTTGCTCTTCGCTGTTTTTGCGAATTTATGGATCAACATTGCATACCGCACGGGAGCCAGCAGCAGCTCCAAGCTCCAAGCTCCCAGCTGTGTTAGCCCAAGCGTCTGCCAGTGACAAGCTCCAAAATTGACAAGGTGCTTGTGGCAGTTGTTGTTGCAGTTGTTTTGGTTGTTATCTCAGTTGTTGTTGCTGTCACGTCAACTGATTCGTCAGGTTGAGAGATCGGCATGTATATAAATGCATCCATTTGGCAAACGATAAAAACCTATTGTATTTAAAAACAAAAAAATTTAATTTATTTAATAAAAAACAATAAAACCATTTTTTTGAAATTAAAATTTTATTTTTCAAAGAGAAACTGAAAATAACTTTAAGTTTGCAGTTCTTGGTAATCTACCAAGTTATTTAATTTCTGAGGGTTTAAGGCCAGTGAACAATGAGGATCTGGGTTCGCATCGCAGGCTAGTGTAATGTGTAATGCTTGACTTAGCTGATATTAAAAAATATATCCAATACTATATCGAATAATTTAAATAATAATAAAAAAAGAGTTTTTTTGAAAGAGAAGTTACATTTTTTTTTAAATAGCTAAAGTTAAAATATATTTAAATAATATATTTTGTTAAGAATTATTTTTTAATGAAAAAAAGGGTGACATGTAATTTAAATATTCTCATGTATTTCCATACTAAGACATCACAACGATCTTCATATTCGGCTGATAAGATAATATTATCCAATGTTGACAAGATTTCACTTATTTTTTAACAACAAAGTGAAGCTCTCAATTGCTTACTGTTTTTTAATAATTTTTTATGAAACAAACAAGTTATTTATGCTGCATCTGTATGTAATTATTAAAGTAGGTCCTTTTTTGATGAATTTTCATGAATGTTTTCTAGAGCCATATGATAGAGTATTCCAAACCGGTCGATTTAATAGATATAAGTTTTATGTTGATAGTTTTAAACTCCAAGTCTTAATTGCATATACCTTATCAATAAATACACAATAAATATATTGGCTTACCAATAGATATTGATTACAAATAAATACATACTTTTAAGGGCCGCAGATTTATTCATACACACTTCTTGACAAAGCTAAAATACCCTCTATAAGAGTATAATAATAATTTAGATCACTTGTAAAGCTTGTTCCTTAATAAAAATGTAACTCATCCCGAGATTCCATCTCAAATTAAATAGCTTCTGAACGTGGAGCAGCAGCCATTACTCATTAAAAGCAACCCCCACCTTCCCCACCTTACTGATGCAGCTGTTGGCACCCAGAAAAAAACCAGTCCTGCCATAATCAGGTCAGGCCTTGCCTTGTGGCCCGTTAACGGCGCAGAGTCAGAACAGTTCCAGGCAACGAAAAAGAAAAGACTGCCTTACCAATAAATTCACACTAATGGCTAAATAAAAAAATAAATAAATAAAGAAGAAGAGTTGTACGTATGCCGCTCATCAATAATAACTACCGTTAGCTGTGCTTCCAAGATCTTGGGGCAGCCGCATGGGGCAGGCTCTCGCCTGACCAAATGCAACTGGTTGTCATTGTCAAATGTGGAGGCATGCGTCAATAAATTACCTAGGAGCGCACCCAAGAGCGCTGTCAAGACCAAGCCAAGAACAAAACACAAAAAAACGAAAGAAGAAGAAGAGAGAAGCGCTGCCAAAGAGCCAACACGGACAACGGGCCAACTGGCAACGGGCAACTGGCTAACTGGTAACGGTACATTATGCAATCACGGCATGAATGAGACACTCTTGACCGAGTTTCCATAGGCAGGCTATAACGGTAACGCGACAGCTGACAAGTGGCCATTGCATTGGCCAAGAAGACGCCGCAACAGCGACTAACGGGTTCTCTAAAGCTCTGCCCAAGAGCGTGTCCAAAGAAAATGTAAGAAAAGAGCCGAAGAGCAGCAGAGCATTCAAAATGCAGAACGCTTGCCAATTATGCAAAAGCGAAAAAACGTACTACTCAACAAGGGAGAAAAAAGCTGAAAGTAGGCTTTCTTCTTAGCCAGAAAGAAGGAGAGCTTGCAAATAAACGTTTTACCTTTCAAAGCACGATCACTTTTTTGATGACAATACATTACCTCAACTTAGTACTATAATTATTTTTCTTCTTCTCATTTACTTATTTAAAGTTCTCTTTCAGACTGCAATCGCCAATCACTTTGGCAATTTTGCATTTAAAAAAATTAATTTTTTAAACATGTTTTTATAAAAATGTCATGTACTCCCTCTTACTAATTTCTCTTCTCTTACTTATTATCGATTTCGATCATTTATTCGAAATATGAAATCTTAAATTTATACTCCCAATCGATTGTGGAGAGCACAATTAGTTTAAAATTTTCTGTCAAAAATCATGCCAAAATGTACTACAATTTCGACATGTAAGGTTCCCAAATACCCTTCCTAGACTTCGATCCTCCATAACTTTGGCAAATCTTAGCTGATTTTCATGTTCAATGTCATTTTGTTCATGGTTTGTTATCTAGATGGATTATGCATCCAAAACTAAAATATAATATTTCACATTGTTTCGCAGGATGCTAACAATAATTCTTAATTGAATAACAATCCATAGCAAATGAAATTACGAAATATCTACTTTATTGACATTTACTTGAAGATAGTTGTGATGTATACAGTGATTATATAAGGATAAGTACGGTGCTGTATAAACTGAAGACGTCCCTTTTGGACTCGAAGTCACCTAGTCATTCAAATGGGTCTTGACCAGCGCCACAATGGGCGCAGCGGTGGGCATTAGTGGGTACTCGCCAGCGCTGCCGGCGATATCCAGATGGGTGTACTTGAGCGGCTTCTTGGAGTCGACGCCGTGCTTGTCCAGGCCCGTGACCTTGATCAGGAATGCGGCGGGCACCTGGTGACCGCGCAGTGTCTTCACCGACGGGGCATTGTTGGCCTGCACCACATCCTCGCCAATGACCTTGGCGGCATTGAAATCGAAGTCGCACTGGCGCAGCACGGAGACCTCGAAGGGTTCGCCATAGGCCTGGCCGGCTGCCTGCAGCTTGCGTGCATGATCCTCCCTGGAGGCGACGCTGTTGTCCACAATAATGGACTGACCCTCGCCGGCCGAGATGACGGCGTGGCCCGTCAAGGTGGCAATGGTGAACAGATGCGGATCGGGCAGATCCCCATCGACGGCTATCTCCTTCATGCGGCACAGCACATCGGCCATGCACATCCGGCCCTCGGCGTCGGTGTTGCCGATCCGCACACGAACTCCGGCGCGTGAGGTCATCACCTCGTCGGCTACGTAAGACTCCTCGCCCACGGAATTGCGCACCAGGCAGAGGGCGCCAATGACATGCACATCTGCCGGCTTCTGCTCGCTAACCACCTGCATGAAGCCGGCGACGGCGGCGGCTCCACACTTGTCGCGCGACATGCCGGCCATGATGCCACCGGCCTTGATGTCGGCGCCGCCGGTGTCATAGGTCACGCCCTTGCCCACCAGCATCAGAGTCTTGCGCGCCGGCTTGGGCGGCTTATACTCCAGGAAGATAATGCGACCCTGATGCCGCTCCACGGTATGCGCGGCACGATTGACGGCGGCAAACAGTGGATACTCCTGGTGGATGATATTCACGTCGTTGATCACATTGATCGATAGATTGGAGAACAGCGGTTTGATGTACGCCTCCACCAGGGGCGGCGCCATGCGCTCCGGATCGCCGACGCCAATGTCACGGGCAATGAGGCGACCGGACTCAAGGATCAAAGCCTCCTGCATGATCTTCTCCGCATTGGGATTGTTCATCAGAACAGAGAGCGAACTGATCCGTTGCTTCTTAGCCGGCACATCCTCGCGCAGTTGAATGGGCTGACGGGGAATTAAGAGAGGGTTAAAAATCAATTTCTATATATTTACTATTTCTATATATTTAGCGCGTTTTTCAGTAGAGTGTTCCTGAATGAGCTATTTTATATATTCCCCATATTATTAAAATTATGCTAAGAGATTAACAACCTTGTGAAGCTCGTAATCGATGCGTTTGGTGAATATTCATTCAAAAAAATTATTTATATCAAAATTCAATCTTTTCTCGATTTTTCCTATGAGAGCTATATGACATAGTTTTTTGATATTGATAGATATACTACTGTAATATTAGGAACATTGTGAACTTTAAAGTTGCCAGATTTGATTAAGAAATCTTAAAAAACAAACCATTTTTCATAGAAAACTCAATCAATAAGCGATAGTTCCTATGAGAACGATTCTTCTTAAGGGAGCTAAATAATATATGTATGTAAAATAAAATAGCTGTTCATAAAAAAATAAATTTAATATCTATATCATATTAAATCTAGTCCGTTATTATTCGAAATTCCCTTAAGTATTAGCTGCATATAAATGCTCGTATTTGGTAAGTTTAATCAAAGCCAAAACAACCAAAAAACGCAATTTATAACCGATTATTACAATGAAACCTATATGATATAGTGGTCAGTTGTTAAAATGTTAAAATGTTAAAATGATTTTACACAGATAGTTGAGCTAACTTGAAAAACAAAAAAGGTTTTACTAAAACATATTTTTGACTGATTGTTTCTTTGAAACCTTTATGATATACAAGTCCGATGTTGTTGAAAATTGTGTTTATATATAAGGTATATCAGAAATTATTTTGCATATCAGCAGACAGGCTAAAGTGTGCTCATAAAGAGTCGACTCTTGATACTGATAAAAAAAATACATATACTTTATATGGTTGTAACATTTTGTGATAAGATTAGTAAATACTCTGTACAAGACTCTTATAAGAGAAAGGTTTTCTTTCATGTTCAGTTTACTTACCACATACAGCTCCTCTAGAGCGCCCAGGACCGTGCAGAGCTCCGCCTGGGAGAAGCGCTTGCTGTGCGGCACCAGCAGCAGCGGCGCCTTGAAGCCAGCCTGTGAATAAGGATGAAGGTTAAGAGGTCAGGTCAAGGGCTGCCCCAGCAGCAAACAACACACACCTTGATGGCCCGCTGCAGCGACTGCGCGGCCGCCTTCTGATAGCAGCGCACGTCCGTGTAGTCGGTCAGCTCCTGGACGGGTGCATAGATCACGGGCAGATCTAGCTCCGGCGACTTGAAGCAGGAGACGACGCTGTCGAAGGCCTTGTCGAAGGATCGATGCTCCTGGAAGGTCTCAGCCAGCTCGGCGGGCACGGCGCGATCGATGACGCAGAGCACGTCGTGTCCGGACTTGGTCAATATATTGGACAGCTTCACCGTGCAGGGTAATAGCCTTGGGGGGAACAAAGTGCATAAAACGAAACGATTATTGGATATAGTATATATTTCTATTTATTTAATTGGCGTGAACAGAAAGCAATTTATTTAAATGCAATTTTATCACGTCGGGCAGCTGCTGCCGGACAGCATTTTACGATTTTCAATTACTTGTGCAACAACTTGTGACGACTGCACCCAGTGGGGCGGGCCGGGACGTATTGCTGATAACACTGCCGAAGCGAACGAGATTATCTGAAGTTTGAAGTGCGTTAAATAACTGCGATTGCGATAAGCTAATAAATATCGTTTTAACTATCGCCACGACCCTCGACGAACAAACTAAATATGTATGACAAACCAAACAAAAAAAATGTGTAAGAGCGAGCGAGATGTAAGCTTCACTTTCTAGTCACACTACGTTTGAGTTGTCCTTGCAGTTGGTGACATGTTGGATGTATCGCAACTCAAATAAATCTCAAGCCAAGTGTTATTGTTCTTACTTCTCGAGTCCCATGTTGATGATGTTTGATGTTGGAAACGGCAACTGCTGCGTGCGGCAAATGGAGAGTAACTGAGCGTGCGTTGAAATTAAAATGGGATGGAATACTGAAACTGGAAAGTGCGATAAGGCACCGATAATGTTTGCCTTCTGCTTGTTATTAATACACAAAACGTCGACGTTGAGCGCACAGATTGTTGTGTTTAAGTTTGCACCGCACAAAGCAGCTTTATATAGAGCGCAACGCGACGCTTTTGTAGTTCTCTCCCCTCTTTTGTTTATAACAAACAACTGCCCACGACCTATGATTAATTGTCGGTGTGGTATAATTGAAATTGTAGCTTAACTGTGCACAACAACAATATTCGAGTCGGCTTCGACTCACGTCGTAATGCAGCCAAACACTTGTCAATCGGATGGCGATTCTCTTGCCAGTCACGTTCGCACCTGGTGTTTAGTGAGCGGCTAAGGCGAGAAAACAGCTGACGGCTTCAAACTGCCGGCCAGCTGTTCAGTGGCAGCGTTGCCAACCAGAGCAAAGTTCAGTTAGCGCCATATTTATGTACATCAGCGATTTTTTTACTCTTGCAACGAGTTTATTGGCTTTTGTTTCTCAAGATATCTGACCAAAACTTGGTAATTATGATTCAATCAATTCTGTAAAATGTAAATATTAGACTACTATACCACATAATTGATTGTGTCTCTATGTTCCTAAGATACCTGCAAAATCTTATCAATATCAATATCATACTACCATAGCAACAAGTTGTTGTAGATCTTCGTTGTTAAGAATATTGTAATACATATATTCCTTACGTATTTTAGATAAATACTAGTTAATCAATTTCTGTATGCAGTTAACTATAGATATAGTGCGTACATCTTCAACATTACTGCAAGGGTATTTAACCCTCAGCAACAAAAAGAAAACCGTTCTTTCTCGTTTACATATTAATTTAACAATGTAGTAGTAGTTAAATTATGTTTATATAGCTGATAGGTTTCTTCGTGTATATACATATACATATATATTTTAAATATATGGCTGCTAGACTGGGTCTAAGGCTAGCATGGGTTTTCGTTGGAATACAATTAGTCAGTGTACATATTTTAATCGCCATTTATAAAGCTTTGTATATCTTTTATCAGCTTCGGCAGCTGCTTGGCCTCCAGTGCTAAAAGTTTTCTGTATGGGGTCATGACCTCACTGCCGTCCAACCAGTTGTCAGCCATGCCCGAATCACATTCGGCGGCCACCGAATACTCAAAGCTGAATTTGGCGCGCTCGCTCAGCAGCTCCTCCTCGGCATTGGTGTACTGATCCTCGGCCGTTTTGCCCTTTTTGGACTCCTTGCGATGGAACTTGACCAGCAGCAGCAGCGTGCCAAAGTTGAATTTCATTTGCTTGGCCTTGGCCGCCTCGATTTCCTGCTGCAGATTCTGCAGAAGCGGGACGGAGATCTGTGCCGGTATGTTGATGAAGCGCTCGTTGATGAGGAAGCCCACGTGACGCTGCTCGTCCTCCAGAAGCTGGCGCAGCTGCTGCTGCACCTGCTCTGTGGCATGCTTTGCGGCGCGCTCCAGCAGATAAGTGCGCAGCTGCTCAACGCTGGGCTTGTCCTTTTTGGCGGACAGATTCAGTACGGATGTGATGCCAAAGATGGTGCCATCCTCGACCATGTTGTCGTCCTCGTTTTCGCTCTCGGCGCCGTCCTCCTCGCACTGGCAAATAACGCTGCCCACAAAGTTTTGGGCTGTGCGCATTGGGAGAAAGGGCGTTGAATTGAGCAAATAGAACTCTTGAACATTTGGACACCTACCTATAAGCAGATCCGCCATCTGATTGCAGTTAATGCGTGCGCGCAGGAACAGCCGCTGCAGCAGCTGCGAGATGCCCTGTGCATCGGGATCCACAGGTGCGCGTCCCTCAAACTCAATTTGCACCTCCTGCGGGCGGGATTTTGTGTGAATTATTATCGAATCAAAAACTTCTATACAAGCTAACAATCTAGTGACGAAGCATATTCAAGTCCGAAAATTGCGGACAGATTTTGTTGCGAATGATATTTAATGTAATATATGAATACGAATTTATAGAAATACCAAAAATTGCGGCATTTCAAACTTATCAAAATCTTTTTAAGCTCTAAGTTTTTACCTACGTATAAGTGTCAAAGCAAACCTAATAGCTCCTAAAAATGCATTTCAAACAATATATATGTGTTTTCTGATATTTGAAAATTGTGGGTTTGCCAATTTTAGATTTGTTTTTTTCGCATTAACTATCCCAATGTCTTCATATCGGACTCTCGCAGATTTAATTTCAATTCCTGTATATTTTGCACACTGCGATTCTTCGTCACTAGCGTGGACTGTTGTCCGGTGATTTTGCCTACCTCATTGGCTTTGTAGGGATCCGAATCGGAGCCATCGCTGTCATCCCCATCGCTAACATCTTCATCTTCATCATCTTCGGCTGCAGAATACGCATCTTTATCTTCAGCGTTTTTGCCGTTGGTTTCCTCTGTTGTATCCACATCCATTTTGTTTAAATTCTTTTTCTTGTTCGCTGACATGTTCTTGCAATTTATTTTTAATTTTTCTGTCCCCAAAATTCTACCGCAACTTCAGCTGTTTGTCAACACACGTGTTGTTTGGCGTTGCCAGCTTGTGAAAATTATGCACTAGTTCTTGTGAACGGCGCAGCTCACGCTGGTTCGTTACGTTTTATTTTTAAGTTTAACAAATTATAGTTTTTCCTACATATGTAATTGTGTTTGCGATTCTGTGGCTTGCTTCAGTTGCTCCTCATATTGCGCCTGTGTCAGCAAACTCGCCTTGATGTCATTACAATTCTCGATCTTGGGCAGCAATATGGCAAAGTAGCCGGCCCCCTCGGGCGCCTTCTCCAGTTGTTTGGCATCCGTGAGAAGCGCCGTATTGACCTCCACCAGTTTGCCGCGTATGCAGCTGGGTATCTTGTAGGTTTTGCCCGAATCGGTGGTGAGCACGGCCAGCGTTGTGTCCGCCTGCAGAATCATTCCGCCCTTCTTCGCCTTGCCCTTGACCACGTTCTGGCTGCGATCCACATTGCCCACATCGTAGCTGACCGAGGCGATGCCTTCGCCGTAGGCGGGATGTGTGGGAGCCAGGCAAACCAGGCAAATGCGATTGGAGTGATAGAGCAACTGGTAAGCAGCACCGGCTTTCACATAATAATAACGCGTGAAGAAGCGATCCACCACGCTGGGATAGTGTTCGTCGTAGCAATCGGTAATGGGGCTCACAATCTTCCCGCAAATCTCCTGCTCCTCGTGCTGAAAGTAGTAGGGTGCAAGGGGATCCTCTTCGGCCAAAGCCTCAACAGCTGCCATGATCCTAATTGGTTTCGCCCTGCAACAGCTTCTCCTTGTACTTGGCCTGGCGCTCGCGAGCCTTGGCGCGATTCGCAGCGGAGCGTGCGATACGCTCAGATTTCAGGCACTTGACCACCTGGTCGTCGATGCTGTTGCAAATGCCAATAAACTTGCCAAAGGCGTGCTGCAGGCACAACAATTAATTAGACTTATGCAAAAACTGGTTCCATGAGCTTTTTACCCACATTTTCGTGACAGGCTTTGAGTTCCTCAATTAATTTATTGCAGGCCGGTGTATGTAAATGTGCCGCCAAATCTGTGTGCATCTTCAATTGCTTAAGGCCTAATAATGCATGTGTATTTTAATTTTTTTTAAATTATTTATTTTCTCTCTCTTGTTGCTCTTACGCAAAACTGTGTTTATCGCAGTTAAACACACCTGATATCGATTGCCGGCGATATACATATCGTAGCCAGCTGTGTGAACAGCTGCTTGAAAAATGGAAAAAATACCTAATTACTTAACCTTCTAGCGAAAGAAATATACAAAAATACCAGTTTAATAGCAGCTGCATTTTTATTTAAATTTAAAACGTTAATTTGGTATTTTAAGTGTTTATTTTATTTATTTTTATTATTTGTGTATTTTACCCGCTGTCACAGTTGATTTTACATACGATCTCTGTTTATATATCGTATATATCATTATCAATTTCATTTACATATTTTTATATCTGTCACATGCCTTTGTATTATCAATTAAATTGGTTTAACGTCTTCACTGTTTTCTTGTTCTCTATTCTTTTACCAAAAAGTCTTATCAACTACGACATCGAAATGGGGTTGCTTCAAAAAGTAAACTAACTTGTGTATTGCTCAAACAATCTGTAAAAAACACTGCTAAAACTCTGAAAAATTGTGCGCTGTTGTAACAACTAGTTTAAAAATGGGTTTCTAGGTAGGAAATTGCCAATAGATGAACATGGGTAATGGATTTTATGTTAAATATCGTCAATAGTTCGCATACAATTTGTCTCTGCTTGTTCGTTAAGTTTGCTACGCTCAGTTAAATGTAAGTATATAAAAAGCTGATTTACTCTACCAAAATAAAAGGACGCAATGCTTGCTCTCTGCTAAATTCGTCTAAACGTTGCGTGTGTGTGTATGTGAGTGTGTGTGTTTACGCTCTCATTTGTGCATTGGTTTTCTCTCATAAAGCTCTCAGTTCGGTTATATTATAAGTATTCAAAAATAATGTTTCAACTCAGATGAAATTAAAAAGTTTGCCTAGGCTGAATATCAAATAACAAAGAAAGAAAAAATACTCTCCAAAACAAATTATACGCTCTCTTCTGTCTTACGCTGTTGTTGCTGTTGTTGTTGCTGTTTGTGCTCGTCAATGGGTAACAAATACGTTAACAATTGTTTGCTCTCATTTGTGGCTCTGGGTGTTTCTCTCTCTCTCTCTCTCTCTCTCTCTCGTTCTCTCTCCCTCTCCATATTGATGCAGTTAATTGTCTCTAGACGGTTACCGTTGCCGATGTCACATTCTCTCTTATCTCTCATTAAAACAAACTAAATGGCAGGTTTTCTCCAAATCGGAGCCAACAACTCAACTCGTCTTTTTCGGCTCGGCCTGCACACGGCTCGGCTCCGTTCCGACTTTTTGCGCCTGTGCCTCAATGCTGGCCAGCGCCGATTCGGACATCTTCTTGTACTTGCCCGCCAACTCGGGCAGCTCGTAGGCAATGGCCAAATCCAGCTTGGTAATCGGACAGCCGCGGAAGTAGGTGCAGGTCTCCGAGAGCTTCTTGAACTCGAACAGCGGATTCAGGCGGAAGAAGTCGCGATACACTTCCGGGTCGGGCAAATCATAGCGCGAGATATTGGTCAACGTGGACAGACCCTCGTAGATATGATAGTTCTGCGGATGATCGATAATATCGTCCGAGATGCGCTTCTTGTTGCCAAAGAGCGTCTTGTGATTGTAATAGGTGTTCAAATAGCAGTCGACCATCTTGGCATGATTACGCACACGCACCTGCAATGAGCCCAAGCTATAGCGACCACATGTCAGAGGGTTGCCCAATGTCTACTCACGGCAAAGCGACGAGCGCTGGCAATCTTGTGCTCGATGCGCTTGTCGATGGCTGTGCGCAGGTCGCGCAGGAAGGCGCGCTCCTGGGCCAGCAGCAGGCGCGCTGGTGCGCCCTCCTGGTAGGGATGCGTCCACAGCGATGTGGTGTACATGAGTGGCGGCTGCGCCGACGACATCAGCGGCGATATGTTCCAAATGAGCGCGCCCTGCACACGCAACAGCTCTTCGGGCTTCACCGTGTCGGCCTTGTTCAGAATGATGCGCGTTTGATATTCGCGCCCCTTGAGCTGATCGAGTATGGCCTCGGTCTCTGGGCCGACATCCAATTTGGCCGGGTCGTACACCAGAAAGATAATGTCGGCGCGATCGATAAACCACTGGCAGGCATCATTGAAGGGGAAGACGCGCGAGACCTGTTTGCGTACCTCGAGTATGCCAGGTATCTCAACGATGTTGACCTGAAAAATACATTTGGCATATGCGTTTATAGTGTACCACATCACATTTAATTTAGCCATTGTCTTGGGCTATTTTCGACATTCATTTCGTTTAATAACCGAATACTATAAACTCTTGCCACTTGGGCAATTTGCCAGCCCATGGGCGCATATCAGAAACATATTTCCCAATCGACGAGCTGCCCTGCCAAAAGCTATTTGGGAGACAAGTTAATGCACTTACCAGCCAAGCCCTGGTACTACACATAAATATATATATATATTTAGTATTTAGTTCTCACCTTTTCGAGCAGCTTGCTCTTCATTTTCAAGCCGCGCAGACGCTCCTCCAGACCCTGACCGAACTTCTGCAGACCCGAGAAGGTGTAGTCGGCCGCCAGCTGAGTGCCGTCCAAGACCTCCGTTTCATTGCCCCACATCAGAATGTTGAAGTAGGCTGGAGAGGGTTCCGCTCCTAAAGCCAAGTTTATCATTTAAAATCCTATATACATTTAAGCCATAAACCTTACCGGTTCTCAACGAGTTGGGCGTGTATTCATTGTCGGTCAAATAGTTCAAAATGGAAGATTTGCCGCCCGACCAGGGACCCATGAAGAGAATCAATGGCTTGGAGAAGATCTCGGGATCGCTGAAGTGACGATTGCTCAAGTCACGATACTTGTACAATGTCTCCAGTGGCTTAACGGCATTCTCATAGATTTTCTTGATATCACGCAATATGATCTCAGCCACATTATCGGTGGCCTTTTCGCGCGCATTGAACTCCTCATCCAGCAGCAGGAGTTCCGTGATATGTTGACGGCTGCGACGATTCTGTGGAATGACACCTTCCTGGGAGAGCGAGAAAGGATTCTTAGAGTTTGTCGATCTACTAGAGGCTATCCCTCAAAACCTACCCAGAGCAGTTCATCTTCTGGTTTAGTGTCCTCATCGTCCTCATCAACGGCATCTTCGGCAGCAACAGCTGTTTCCTCAGCCTGGGGCGCATCCTGAGGCTCCTCTGCTTCTGGCTCTTCAGCAGCCTCGACAGGCTGCTCCTCAGCCACAACAGGCTCTGGTTCCTCTTCTTTCGCATCTTCCTGTTGCTCCTCCACAGCTGGTACTGCTTCGGCTTCCACTTCCGGTTCTACTTCAGCTTCAGCTTCTACTTCAGCCTCTGCAGCTTCCTCTTCCTTGGAGGCTTCCTCCTCAGCGGGGAACTCCTCAGCGGGGCTAGCGGGCTCCTCAACATTCACAACTGGGGCAGCATCCACCTCACGTTTGCTGCGCTTCTTCACCTCTTCCTCCTCCTCATCATCGGCGGTCTCGTGGCTATCGTCGTGGTCATTGGGTATGCCATCGCCATCCATATCATTATCGTGCACATTCAGAATACCATCGCCATCCATGTCTTCGTCCTTTTCGTTAACCTTGTTGTCACCATCAATGTCATCATCCAAGCTGTTTGGCACACCATCCCCATCGATATCCATGCTCTGAGGCTCTTCGGAATTGGACAAACCATCGCCGTCGACGTCGTGATCTTCGTCGTTGTGGACACCATCGCCATCGATGTCAGTGTCCTCTGTTATAAGAGAATATATGTAAGATTGGGTACTGATATTATAATTCCAAATGTGTTTAACTTACCATGATTTAGGGTACCATCTCCATCGATATCTTCGTCCTCTATAAAAATCGGTTGAGTAACTGGAAGATCATTCACATTGACGAACACTCACCATGATTCACTTTGCCATCTCCATCCAAATCTTCATCCTTATCATTGGGCAAACCATCGCCGTCTAAGTCGTTGTCCTCTATAAGAATAATACCATTCCAAAGTAAGTAAAGTTTACATATTTAATTTAAAACTAACTTTATATTAAATTAATGAAAATTTATATTAGGCTTAGAGTAGGAGATAGCTGAAAGAGTTGTAACTTTGGGGCTCTTATATCATACCGTGATTCAGAGTACCATCCCCATCGATATCCTCGTCCTCTGCATAAATAGAACCTTGCATAAATGCGCCTTTTATACTAGAAAACTCACCATGATTTACTGTTCCATCGCCATCCAAATCCTCGTCTTTTTCATTTGGCAAGCCATCGCCATCCAAGTCGTTGTCCTCTGTAAGAAAAAACCCATTATTGCCATCTATATTTGGATTGTATAGGCCGCTCAAAGACCCACCTTGATTTGGTATTCCATCGCCATCAATGTCGTTATCCTTTTCATTGGTAATACCATCGCCATCGATGTCGTTGTCATCCTCATTCAGTATGCCATCCCCATCGATGTCATCGTCCTCGTCATTGGGTATGCCATCTCCATCGATGTCGTCATCCTCATCATTTGGTATGCCATCGCCATCGATGTCATCGTCCTTGTCATTGGGAATACCATCGCCGTCGATATCATCGTCCTCATCATTTGGTATACCATCGCCATCGATGTCGTCATCATCCTCATTCGGTATTCCATCGCCATCGATGTCGTCATCCTTGTCATTCGGTATGCCATCGCCATCGATGTCGTCATCCTCATCATTTGGTATGCCATCGCCATCTATGTCGTCGTCCTGATCATCTGGTATGCCATCGCCGTCAAGGTCGTTGACGCGTTTCGCGTCCTCTGTGGAATCCACATCAGTAATTTCAACAGTTTCTTTTTCCTCACGCCCACCATCATCATCGTCGTCATCATCCCTACTTGGCTGATCGGATTGAAGTTCTCCAGAACCATCTTTACTCGTGACACCATCTGGGATGGAAACCATCTGTTATAGGGGAGTTGAATGTAGGCCTTTAGATGAAACTCACCTGTTTTCAGTTCATTTATAGCCTTTTCAATGTAGGGTCGACATTCTGATTCGCTTGGTCCGACATCGGCATTAGCAAACCCAACTGTTAATCATTTCCAAATTGGTAGGAATTATAATATGAGACAACGTAGGAGTTTTGGGAAAATACTCAAAGATAGGCTTTGGTACGTAGGAGTTTTAGGAAAGTATATATTAAATATACAAGCGCAAAGAATTATTACATATGTAGATATAGATTTTAATTCTCGGATTATGTAGGGATAAGAAATTAAAAAAATCTATAATGTATATAGGAATATAATTTTGTGAAATCACATGTTATCGTGTAGGGATCTTAAGGAAGTAAAAAAACTGTGACAATTACTTGGGAATATCATACAGCAGCATATTATAAAATCATGTAGGGATCTTGGTTAACTTAGAGTAAATTCTAAAGGGCTCTTAGGGATACTTCACACACATCGCATAGGAGTTTTCAATTAATCTCTGGAGAATTTCCTTCGTATGCCTAGCCTTACTCTTACGTTTATCGCATTTACCGCCTCCGTGTTTGATGTCAGCGCCGAGGTCATTTTATCTTTTCAAACTTGACATTATTTATTGTATATACCCGCACACACATTCACACACACACACACACACGCGCACACCGTGAAATATGTTCGGCAATTTATGAATTTTATTTTTAAAAGATGAAAACTCAAACACATTTCGCTAGTCGCTGTTTCGACCAATATGAATGGGTATATAATTTTGTTGGCCACTCGCCCACTATATCTTTACTTCTCCAAGCATTCGAAATTTAATTTTTATTCTTGTATTCGCTGTTTAGTGACGTGAGTGCATATACTATAAGGTAAATATCTAATGTCTACTTTTACTATGGCTGTTGTTTCTGTTGTTCATCTAGTAATCTGAGGTTGGGATGTTTTGAGTGACAGGCACGTTTAAGGTCGTTGCTAATTACTTTCTCAATTGCAGACGCCACCATGACAGCTGCGTTGCCTCATGGATAAGTTAAGTACTAGACATACCGTTAAACAGAAAGAACAAGAGCTTAAAATAATTCAGTATAAAGGTTGCACAGCATTAAAGTACATTTTCGATATGCATTGCAGCTGTCAGCGGGTGATTCCCTTGATTTATTTGAAAATAGTATAAGGCGTTTATATTTATGTATAGGAAGCTATTTAAGATATTTCACATCCAATTCCTATTCGCATAAACAGAATTATTTATACAAATCCGTCCGATGGGCTGCTTGCATATTGTGTTTATGTTGCTGCAACCAATCCCCCACGTACTCATATATTATATAGATCATTTCTCTTTTTTTGAGTTTCTTTTTTTTGCAATCTTTTGCAAACCAAACAAAATATACGAGCTGCTCAGCTATAGATACAGATACAGCTACAGCTACAGCTACAGATACAAATACAGTCGCCGCTACAGATACTTGCTCAATACATAAAATAACTTAAAAATTCTAAATTTAAAAATATTACAAACGATGACAACGAAGAGCGACCAAACTGGCGATCGTTTGCGGCGTTTCAGCGAACAAAATTTTTAAGAAAAACGCAAACAACAAAAAACCATAGAGAAAGAAGAAGAAAGTGACCAACAAAATGAAATGTCTCTGTATTTGTGCATATTGTAGCTGTATTTGTATTATCCAACGAGTCTAGGCCAAAATTTTAAGATGGTCTGCACAAAGTGTCGTCTCTGACGTTTATACAAACACACACACACACACACGCACACACACACACACTCACACACACCAACACGCACAGAGCTCAGGCAAATATTTTTAAATATATGCTTAAGATATATGCATATATATATATATTTAATTTTTGCTCCCATCTCTCAGACTTTTTGTTATAAAAATTGCATAATACCTGCGCGTACGCTGCGTTACTCGGGGGACTTAAGAGAAAAGCGAAAAAATATCCCTTATTTGCCTATATTATTATATAAATCCTTGGTTATATCAGGCTGGCAGACACACTCACCATTATTGGAAACGGCGATTAACGTAAGTCCCAGCAGGAACCAAATTGTTAGCCGCCCCATAATAATCAAATCAACAAATTATCCTTGAGTTTTCCCAGTGTGGTTTAGCACTTTAGCCACGTCATAAATTCTCCTTTTATTTTTTCGAATTTTTCCCGTAATTATTAATAATTAGGAAAAAATATTTAAATAAATCACTTGCTCGTATACCGCATATATATATCCACAATATATGCGCTCGTTTAAATGCACTGCGTGAAAGGGTAAAAATTATGAATGCTATAGATTATTTTTTCAAATATATATATTATTTTATATAGTATATATGTGTACTCGAGCATAGGCTGCATATTAGCTTTATACTATGTACTAAATATATATATGTATAAATATAACTAATTAGGCTCGTACAAATTTGTCACAATTTTTGTGGGGATTTTTTTTAAGAATTTTGCACTTGTTCGTTTTTTATTTTTTCACTTTGCAGCTCGTTTTCTTATTATTATTGATTTTTGATTTTTTTTCGCTTTAGCTAGCCTTTCGCAAATTTTAACCAACAATCGTCGGCTGGGTAATCCTTAGTGTCCCTTTCGACGATTGTCAGCTAAATAATTTGCTTATTTTGGGCCCGTCGTCTGTGCACGCCGTGTGCGATTCGTTTTTTGAAACAGTCAGCACAGATTTTAGCTATATCTATTTTCTGGCTTTTCTAAAAAGCAAGCAAGAAATTTAGAAAATGAATTCTTATTTGTAGTTAGTATGTTGCGTACACGAGTATACGAGACGATCTCTCCCGGTCCAAAACCAATTCGTAACTCAACATGCATATACCATGAATTTACCTTGTGACCGCGAAAATTATTTCATTTTGATATTTTTGTAGCAAAAATTTTGTCAAAAGCACAGTGGCGAGTAAAATTTATCTCAATTTGACGAGGCTCTCCCAGAGAAAGAGAGAATGAGAGAGTACTACTAAATATTTTTTTGTGTGTGTAACTAATGTGAAAAGCGGAGAAAGCTGTGACGCCTGCTTTAGTTCAGCAACAACTAGGGGAATTTTAAGGGTAAGAAATATTTGAGCTAGCACAATTTAGTAGGTTCCTAGTATTATAAACAATTTAATATTAATTTCAAGCTAGTTCTTTTTATTGTTCACGAAATTTAGGACCTCAAAAAATAAAAACATTTTTCCAGTATCTGAATTATTACATCTAGTTTTAATGCATTATTTCAGTAGTACGTTCAACACATCCTTAACGCTTTCCAAGGAACCTAAGTTTTGAAATAGATTTGTATTACACCAAAAGGTTTTCTCATTGTATAGAAGTCTCAGAGCAAAAAACATAAAAGCAAATATATATTTTCGCACAGAGGGAAAGCTGGCACTTTTACCCACATAAATCTCAAGTACTATTTGTAATTCTCTGCGATTAATTTCATGTCACATATGATTAAATTTGATGCAACCTTTCTCTCGTCGCTCATTCTTTATACCGTGGGAATTCAGTTGTAAAATATGAAAATCTAATTTCTTGTAGCATTTATCACCGTTCATTAATATGGTTGATTGCACGAACAGCTGTTGGATGTGTGCTTTGGTTCCAAGGCGACGCATCGATACAGACAAGTGCAGAATGTTTTAGGACTCTTAAATTTATATTTTTATAGAACTATGACAGATAACGGTGCATGGCGATTATATAATGCAGGCGCATGTGCTTTGGATTAGAAAAAAACGATGGCGCTACTTCTAAAAGTTTTTAACTATATTATGAATCTTAACTAATGAATGAGCTGTCCTCGGTAGAGGCGATCTCAAAGTGCTCAGGCATCTGGGATCGCACCTTACCCATAGGCCCAGCTTCGTGTACTATTTAAAATAATTATATATATATTATTAAAGGATCAAAATAATATTTATTAAATAAAATTCAAATTTTAAATCAATTATTTCTTCTTTTAAATATTCTTAATACTTTTTTATTTGCCCTAATATATTAAAGAGTTTTCTTTACACTTAATTAAGAATAATTATTTTTTCTTTTATTTAGAAATTGTTCTTTTTCTTGTTCTTCGCATCCAAACCTGTTCCTTTTTGTTTATATTTATACATAAATATATTTCGTTCCGGCTAATTAAGTGCAAATTTTATGTTGTTTTAAAATTTTATTGCTTTCGTCTGGGCAAAATTAATATAATTCCTCTTTATCATATGTCATAGCTTTTTTATTATAATCTTGAAAGCTGAGACCTACAGTTACTCACTCTCACTGAGCGCTAAAAATAATTACTCAACTAACATATCAAATAGGTTTTTAAATAGTTGTGTTAAGAAATTCGTCGAGTTTCCCGCTAGTGGGCCTCATTTCCATGATCTTTGTTCTTCATGCGTGTGCAGTAGTAGCGATCGCTGTTCTCGATCCAATCGCAGACGTTGAGAACTGTGTGGAAAGCTGTGCCCTCCTTGCACTCAAATTCGACGGGCTTGCCATGAACGCAGCGGAAGTACTGGTTGGGGTAGAGAATATATAGATGTGTAGTAAAGTTATAGATATAGATGCTTAGATCAAGTTAGATCAAAAGAAAACTGCATAATGTATCCTAATATAATTCTGATACAATTCAACTACAATTATCTACAATTTCAACTATGCTTTGTCTTTAAAAAAAACTTCAATTTTCTATAATTGTTCGTTAGTTCTGTTTTGTTTTTTGTTTTAAAAATAGTTTTTGTAATAGGAATTCGATTCTCTGGATAAGAAACCTCAACCCTGACTGCATTTTGATAGGGTTACAACTGGATGCAATATAAAATTCGTTGGCTTTTCTCGAAGTGAAGTCTTACCTTTCTGCAGTTGGGATGCGGCACAAAGTCACGATTGGTGCAATCAATTTCGCTGGGATCGAATTGAACTCCCGTTGCTGCGGTCTCCTCGGGATCCACAATCTCCTCGGGTTCCTCGGTAACCTTGGGCGCATCTGTTGTGGTCGTCGTTGACGTCGTTGTTGTGGTCGTCTTCTTGGGCTTCTTGGGTTTCTACAAATGTAAATGTTCAAGAATATTGTCACTCATCTCTCTTTTTCGTTATGCTGGCGA
The DNA here is from genome assembly GCA_035043565.1 of Drosophila robusta. NCBI lineage: Eukaryota > Metazoa > Arthropoda > Insecta > Diptera > Drosophilidae > Drosophila > Drosophila robusta. The sequence goes on from JAWNMW010000235.1 coordinate 6,913,567, forward strand.
GACCCACCTTTGTGGTGGGTTTCTCGGTGGTGCTGCCCACAGCTGGCACCGGCGCTGACGTTGGCCTGACTGGCGTTGACGTTGGTTTTGGCTTCGGTTTCGGTTTACGAGTCGTCGTCGTCGGCTGCACGATGCTCCCCTCGTCGGGATTGGGCGGGGTGGCGGGCGGCTTGGCCCACTCGGGCTGCAATGCAATTGCCCATTAGTTTTCACTTGGCTTTTGGCACTTGGCACTTGGCACTTGGCACTTGGCACTGGGCCCATCACTTACCCGCGGCGTTGTCTCACGCGTTGGCTCCGGCACTCGGTAGTGCCGCATGTTGTTGTGGAGTATCTGCATTAGGCCGTTCCTTGGGCCGCACAGGCCGTGAAAATCATCCATGTCAATGGCCCAGGTCATGGCGCCCGCATAGCCCTTGGCCTTGATGAAGTCCATTTTGATCTGCACCGAAGCCTCGTTCTCGTAGCCCACCCACTGGGTGTCCTTGTACGTGTACGGCACCATGCCCGCCTCATCCCACTCCACAGTCCAGCCCTTCGACTTGTCCATCACCTCCGTGCAGATTTCGTAGTAGGCCAGAAAACCGCTGGCATTTGTATAGGGTCCCGGCGCACCGCCGCCCGCCTCTTTGTTGATGTAGGTGCCCATGTTGTAGTTCTTGTTGGAGTTGCTCAGCGTGAAGGTGCGTCCGTAGAAGGGCACGCCAACCACCAGCTTGTTGGCCGGACAGCCCATCTCCTCCCACAGCGCCAGGCCGTCATTCTAAAAATACGAATCTGCTAATTGGCGCCCCTGTCTGCTCCCACCCTCCTCCCCGAGCTGCTTACCACATTGAGGCGCTCGTAGGCATACTGATCGTGCTTGCGCTTGTACAGCGGACTGTGCACGTCGGCGAAGCCGGCCCAGTTGCCGCGCAGGTCATAGGTCATTGCGTGTATGGCATCCAGCAATCTGGAAAGCAAGGCAGGTTTGTTTATCCGTTTCCCGTTAGCTGCTCTGCACGCCAGGACACTCACTCGCACAGCTCGGGCACATGGTAGCCCTCCTGCAGCCTAAACTTGGCCACCGGCACCGCCATCGTGATCTCCCAGCCGCGTCCCTCGCGATCGAACGCCCGCCGCAGCTCCTGCACAAAGTACAGGAACTTATCCTTGTCGCCGAAGGTGCCGCCGCGATCCGTGGCGCCCGGATACTCCCAGTCCAGATCGAAGCCATCGAAATCATACTCCTTCATAAACTGCACCACGCTGCGTATAAAGCTCTGGCGCCTCTCGCGCACCGCCGACATCTGCGAGTACTTCGCACCACCCTCCGCCCAGCCGCCCACTGCGATTTGCAGCTTGAGCTTGGGATGCGTCTGGCGCAGCTGCGTGAACTTGCGGAAGCCCTCCTGGTCAACATCCAGCTCGGGATCGATGACCAGGACGTCCCAGCTCTTCTCGTTCACGCCAATGAAGGAGTAAACCAGGTGCGTGCACAGATCAGCGGGCACATCCTCCAGGCCATAACGTCCAATGCCCGGCCGATACACGGCCCAGTTGCTGAAGTAGCAAACGATGCGCGCCGGCTGATCGTTGGCCAGGATCAGGTTGGGCACGCCCAGCAGCCACAGGAGCAGCAAAGGCAGCAGCATGAGCTGATGATGCCCTGGATGGAGCATATGGAAGGAATTGCAAAACTAAGCTTATTTAAAGGTTAAAATTAAATTAATTCTCGGCAGAATGAAAATAGGTTTTATTTCGAACAGAAAGAAATAACGTTTTAACGTGGCTTTAAACAGAGCGAGGATATCGATTAGTTGATCACAATAACTAGTTGTATTAACCAGATACAAAAGCATACCTAAGATGAGTATTAATATATATTATATATATATATATAAAATATTTCAAACCTAAATAGAAAATATTTACTTAAAACATCAAGTTTTATTTTAAAATTATCATTTTAAATAATTTTCTTCATGGATGAACCTCTAGATTGATTCTGTATTTAAATTTAATTCGTATTTGAAAATAATTTTTTTTTCAATTTTTTCGAAAAATATCCTTTACTCCCCCTTATTTATTTTGAAAATTTTTTTATTTTTTATTGATTTATTGATATTTTTTATTATTTTATTTTTTTTTGATTTAGAATTGCCAACCTTTATTTTTAATCGATTGCGGGTACTCAAATTAGTAAAAATCGCAACATTAAAAGTGATTCTGAGGGGGTCGATTTTTCTGTCAAAAATCATGCCAAAATTGACAAAAATTTAGATATGTAAAGTTCCCAAAACCATACTTGATAGATTTTAAAGTCTAATAACTTTGTCAAAAATTAACCGATTTTCACGATGTTTACAATTTTCTCCATGGATTAACCTCTAGATTGATTCTGAATTTAAATTTAATTAGTATTTGAAAATAATTTTTTTATACTCGTTCATGAACTGAAAAGAGTATATTGGTTTTGTGCAATGTCCGTCATGCTGTCCGTCTGGCTGTCCGAATGAACGCAATTTATTTCGGCGCTATTGCAGATAGAGACTTGAAATTTTGGATACAGACTTGTAGTTATCTGCTTCAGACAAAGTGTTATGATTTTTGTGCCACGCCCACTGGGAGCCTGGCAAATTGATAACATTCCGATGCAAGTCTAATCACAAACCGAATAAAACTTGGTATGTAGATTGCTGGTGACCTCCCCAAAAGATTGTGACTTGGATATCCCGGCCACGCCCACTAGAACGCCCCCAGTCACCCCGGCCCGTGAATTGCCCAAGACTTTTATCTCCCACACTAGAGTCACTAAATTTGGCAGACATTGTTTGGGTGACCTCCTCTTAAGATCGAGCCAAAAAATGTTGTCCACGCTCCCGCCCGTACGAAATATACCAATTTATATTTTTCCAAAATAACAATAATAACTTCTGTGTACTGCGAACGAGTATTATGCAGTCGGTTACGTTCGACTGCAGCGTTCTGACTTGTTTACATTTAGCCTTAGAGGCATTTATGATCAGCACAATTATGTACCCATTTTAAATAAGCCCTAAAGCCTACTCACTTTACACTTTGCTACCGAAGGAGAGCAAAGTAACTTTTCTTTAACATGTATTTCTTTTAAAAATAATATTTGTAGGAACCGTGAAACACAGCGTTCTGACATTTAAGACTAAGTTTAGCACCTTCTCCGAAAGGTAGCTGCGATGTTGCGACTTGTTTTTCAAGATCCACGCGACTTGCATGCATAAATAACTGTCGAACATGACGAAAAGTTTGGATGCACTCGGCACTGGAACCAACTCGTACTTGGTATTTTTGGGCTGGCTAAGGTTATGTGCCCATAATGCTGCATAAGCCAGAGACGACGTCGATATACGAGTTCATTCACCGATTTGACTTTTTTTATAGCTCGTTCGCTTAGATCGCGACGGTCACTTAATATGCACGGCGAGGCTTACCCATTTCTTAATGCTTAAAACTCGGCACACTCGATGCGATTTTACGAATTGGAGCTGGGATATATAAATATCTATAGCGACGACGACTCGATGCGACGCTCGTTTGGCGTCAAATGACAGTCAAAGTCGCGGCCAGCGTTGCTTTTATAGGTGGGAGGTGGCGTCGGCGTTGGGGTCCGGTTCTTGGAGCGCGCCCCTTTGTTCCTGCCCAAAGTGCGTGCGACGGGCAACGCAAAGATACTTTTTTTGTTTAGTTGCTTTTGTTTTGGTTTTGGCTGTGCTCAATTCCAGATCTTGCGACTTTCTTTCTTCTTATTGCGGTTTTTGTTTTGTTTGGTTTCTGTGCGTTTTTATGTGCTGGCCATCAAGCGGGCTTGTTTATGTTCTAGAATAACCATGCTGAAACCCGTTTCGTTGAGCGCTTCCGCTGCTCATCCTGGCAGAAGGGTTCGTTGGCCTCGCAGGCAACGCTTAATGCACAGATAACTTGGTTAGGATAAGGTCTTTAATGCACTCTATATACAAGTTGGTTAAACACTTAAGACTAAGCGGTTAGCTAAGGCCACTGCGTATATCAATGGCCAAGGTGGCGTCCTCGGTGGTGCTGGTGGTGGTGCTGGGTGTGCTGGTGGTGCTGGTGGTGGCAGGCACTTTGGTCGGCTTGCTATCCGGCTGGTTATCTATAAGCAATAATGTAGATAGTTATTTTAAATTTCAAATTTGCAAACACCCACCTTTAAAGGGCGCCAATGGAGTCTTATATTGCTCGCCGGGCTGGTTATGGCCCGGTCCATATGGACCAAAGCCAAAGCCAAATGGCAGCGGCGGCTGTGGATACGGCTGCCAGGGTGCAAAGCCGCCCCCAAAGTCGCGCGAATGACCGCGTCCATGTGAATGGCCACGCGAATGGCCGTGCCAACGATCGGGTCCACCGCGGTGCCTGTGATGCCGGCCGCGGTGCACGCGCTCACCCGAATAATCCTCATCGTGGCGACGCTGGCGCCTCAGTGGTGCTGTCCAGGCGGCGGGCGCCGATTCGTCGGCCCATAAATCCTGACTGGTGTAAGCACTGCAAGTGGATAGAGCATTCAGCACTGCCTGCTTGAGCTTACCATACCTCATACATACGCATTCTCGATGGCGGGTGCGGCGAGGAGCAGCAGCTCGTGCAGGCTTATCACTGCCAGCAGCGTCAGCTACATGATATATGGCCAAGGCGATAGGGAGGGATAAAAGAGAGAGTCAGTTACTACACTCAGAGACAAAGGCAGGTCTCAGTTCCAGTATAATTGACACAGAACTCATACAGTTATGTTATATCTTACTTGATGTTAAAGTTAAGAAAAATGGTTTGAATTAAGTATAGAATCATAATTCAATTTACAATTGAAGCTTACAACTTAAATTAGGTAAAAAATAAAGTGGTCTTGTTTTTAAAATTTATTCCACATTTTTGCTTGAATTTTAAATTGGCTATGACAAAAAGTGACACAAATAATATAGTCGTGTTATATGTTTAATTAAGTAAACGTACCTATCATAAGATTTAGGACCAAATTAAGTATCTATCATACTTACATTTAAAACTGACTATTAAAGGTTACAAAAATAATTAAAAACCGATTAGCTTAAGTACAAAATGCATATTATAAGATTTAGAACCGAATTCATAATGTCTTGTTTTTGATAATTAAAATTTTTGAATTAAACATGAATCGTACTTGAATATGAAATCTACTTCATATAGTCTTGTTTTTAAATAGACTGTGAATCATACTTCAACTTAGTTTTGACATTATGTTATAGTGTCATTTGAAAACATGAGAAAAGAAACAATTTGGAAATACCACAAAATGTTTAATACAAGAATTTGAATGCTTTAAAAAAGCGTAAAATGATTACAATGGAAAAACAACATGTTTAAGATCAAGTACTGTATATATTTATATATTTGCCTTCAGATACATTAGTAAAAATAAAGATCTTGAATTATAAACTCTATTCTTACTTCAAGAATTGTCAGCCTTGACTAGAGTTTGACAACGTTCGTTTCTGATTTGAATACGAAATTCTCGGAATATTCGCCGAGTGTACTATATCAAACAAGTGGAGAACTTACAAATGTGGCGCTTCGTGGGGCTGACATAGTCTCGTCGTGCTTTGTTTTTGTCCTATCGCTGGTGAACTGAACTTCACACCTTAAACAGACGATGCCAACTGAAGTTAAGGTATCGACTCACTTAATTCCGCACAATTAATGCGTCGACAATGCCCGTGGCTTGGGGTTTTTTTTCCTATCTGAGTCGCGTTCACTCAGAGTTTGAGTTGTTTTTAATGCGCATCATCAGCAACAAACACAACAACAACAACAACCACTAAACATTTAAGCCAATCAGGTTTAATGTTGTTTCAGGTTTTTGATATACATGTATATTATCCATACTATTTACTTACTATGTATGTATATTTAAGTATATACCCTGCAATATTCTCTAAACGTATGATAATTAACTTATAGCTCTGACGACGCTTTTGGTTCACTCTAATTGCCAACCTAATACAATAAATTGCCGTTAATTTTTTTGTCTACGTGCAAAATGCACTTCAATAAGACAGCAATCTATAATATATACATATGTTAAATTCGATCTATTCTCGATTTCTTAATTTATTGGAGATTTTAAAGTGTGTTCGTTTTTATGATTTCTGCGCCATGGTCACGATTATGCTAATCGGATGTAAGAATTTGATAATGCAGCTTTTGTTGTTTTGTGTTTTTTTTTGTTTTAGAAAGTTATCGAATGCTCCAGATTTCATATAGAGCTTAACTTGCCCCTTCGCCACCTGTTCGCCAAATTGCTTGTACGCCCACACACACACACACACAGACACACATACGCACACGCAACTTTTGCAGCGTGTGGCGTCTATTTGTCATGCCGAAAGTGTTGTGCGTACTGTGCTGCTCATTCTGCTCTGTTTTCATACCCTGTAAACATCGATTGGGTAATACACGGTATAACAAGCCAATGTAGATATATGAAGCAGCCAAATAAATATGTCTTTGATACCAAATAGTCAATTCCTTTTAAAAGAACTGAAAATAATCTTTTCCACACTTGAATGCAACTGTTAATCGCAGTAAAGTTTTCATAATCTAATAGTCCAATATAGTGAAAAAAGGGTATAAAACCGGTTTTTAATAGCTAAGGCACGGTAAACTTCTGATTATAGCAGCGAGAGTTTCATGAACTGCATAATTATCATAGTAAAATATTGAAATAAAAAAGCTTAAGAGATATTTCCAAGATATATAGAGAAAATACGGTTACTTCGTTCTTCCTATACATACTTTTTATTATTATTTTTTTTAAGCTATAGGACATAGCACAGGCTAAGGCCTTCGGCTAAGACAATCACTAACTGGCCTGGGATTTGAACCCGGATTCTTGTTGCTCAGTAAAAATTTATAAACATTTTAGTTACTTTATAGCTGTATACATAGTATCCGATAGTCACTCACTGCGACCTCAAACATTTCCATTTATTGCTCTATGGGCTTGTCTTGTTGTGGTTGTTGTTGTTCTTATTGTTGTTATCGCCTCTGTGGCGCGTTTCATTGTGATTCATACCGGGGCTACTTTTGTCATCGCGCGTCTCTATTTTTAATAGAGCCCACATTGATCTTGAATTTCGCTGACAATTGAACGCGAATTCCCAGTAGTTGTAGTTAAGGTAGCCATTGGGCAGCGGCTCTTCCTGTTCCGCGGGGCGCTGGCGCCGACCTTGAGCTGTAACCGGGAGGGGCGCAATAAATAAATAAATTAAATACCAGAGCGGAATATGAATTTTCAACTATATTCTTTATTTGATAACATTTATCTCGCCTTTTCGCAGTTTTTTGTATATTTTGTGGCTTTTTTTTTTGTTTTTTGCGTTTAAACATTTTTCATATTATGTCATACATTATGTATATGTATGTGTGTATATATGTATTTATGCAATAAATATTTTGCGTATGTTTTGCAATATTTTGGGATAATATGCGTGCAATTCATAGTCGGATATAAGCCAGCTAGTGCGGCCAGAACTAGCATATCAATTGACTTGGCTTGAACTAAGGTCAAAAATTGTGTAAGCAACATTTACATATGTATACATATAGCACCGCGAAATGTACAAATTATTTGTGTTTCTAATATAATATATCATAATAATAATATAATCATAATTATCAATATATATATATGTATATGATATGAATATCAAGAACTTGGCGCAAATGAATAAACTAAAGAACTTAGCATTAAATAAAACTTAAAACTTGTAACAATTTTAAATTAAAAACTTGACATTAACTTAAAATAGCTTTTGTACAATTTGCTTGTTTTTTCCATCTTTTTAATTGTATATATATATACATATATATATATGTATATATTTAACAGTTTATCGTTGTGTGTTTACTATACGTATATATATATTTTTTTACTGATAATTATGTATTTGTATGCATATATTGTGATTTTTCTTAATTTTTTTAAATAACTTTAAAAGTTATACAGACATCAACATTTAATTGCATTTGCGTGTAGTTTAATTTTTTATCATTGACTTTGCTTTGTTTAAAATACATTTTAATTAATTTTATATTTTCATTTCTCCTTTCGCTTTCCTCTCTCTTTCTCGCTCTGATAATTGCCATGCTAATTGACCTACATTTAAATAATTGTTTATATATTTGTTTATTTTATTGATTTATTGATGCATAGCAAACGCATGAGTAAATTTTAATTAATATGTGCATGCTTGTGTTTAAATATTTAATTTTAATGTAGGGTTTTTTCTCAACTTCTGCTTTTGTCTCATTAATACAATTTTAATTAATTATATTAAGTTTTAAATAGTTTTGTGATAGGTACATTTGAAATATTGCCAAGTTGTGAAATGCCTTGAAAGTGCGCGTTTGAAATGCCGTTATTTGAGCTGCCCACCTAATGGCAAAAAGGGGGCGTGTTGACTGATTTTTAGATGCTATTTGGTATAATACCTAACTAGCATTTGGTGCCTTTGCTTTTGTTGTTGTTGTTTGCTTTTGATTTATTCTTTGATTTTTAAAAAGTTGTTTGTATCAAATGCAATAATTGGCTTCAAAATTGTTGTTGACATATTGTTGTTGTTGGGCTGGAGGAAAAATGCGCTAATCTTCACAAAAGTCCGTTGTAAAAGTCTTTAAAGTTATTGTTTTTAGTTACCAACACGTACATAAGTGTGCTCCATACTTTTGATATTTGTGTATATATTTAAGATTTTTGTTTTTTTTAAGAGCCCTCACAGGAACGTGTACATGTTTTACACTATACAACAAGTATTGATGCGCCGTTGTTGGAGTTAGTATATATCTATATAGACCGGATATGAGTGGACTATACGAAGCGACGACAGTCAATAAACTGTTTTACCCCATCTTTTTGTTTGTGTTTTTTGTTTCTAGAGAACGTTGCTTTAACATTTAATGTAATTGCCATCGTTTATTATGATTATATAACACGCTTATTGATATGTTGCATCTTTATGTAGTATATAATATAGGCATATACGAGTATATATATATATGTATATGTATATACATATATACTTGTGAGTATGTAAGCATTAACAGTTTTCCTTGCGCTCGCTTTCGCTTTTGCTTTTCTAAAAATTCGTTAATTTAAGTGTGTTTTCCATATGGTTTTTGATATCTTTAAAATTTGTCAGTCACTTAACAATTGATACGATTTCGATTTAAATTTCGATTAAATTGTTTTTTTTTACATAATTTTTTAGCAAAGTTTGTAGTTTGATTTTCGAAGATAAATGCAGCTGTTATTGTGCTTATTTATATTTGTATATAGTACTATATAATCGCCTCTTTCGGAGTAGTAGGGGTCATTTGCCTCTCGCTTAACTGTAAAAATTATCGCGTTGTTGGTATAACGGCAGTGGATCGCTTGGCGATTCCGAACGTCGCTCCTCGTCGCTGCCCTGGCCCGTTTTCCCATTGGCCGTCTTCGACATGGCTTTCTCTGTGGATTAACAGAATATATGTATACAAATTGTAATTAGTTCAAATTCTTGTCAAAAGCTAACGCCAAAAACCTTCCCAAGCGTGCTGTAAAAGTTGGAGGAAAAAAGTCTGTAGATAGAAAACCCTTTTGTATCGTTTAGGAGTTATAATAAATACATAAATGTTTGTTTAGTTTGGCTTTTTTTTTGTATGGGTTTGTATTTTGTTAGTGTTGTTCTTAGGGCTCTCTTGTTGTTTTTGTTGTTGCTGAGCTTATACTTACTCGTCTCTTGAGCGTTTCTGCGCTTTGTTGGGCTGTTTTAGATGTTTTTTGAAATCTCATACGCAGATTTTAGAAGTGCATAAATTTTGTTTAGACAGCGAGTTTTGGCAAATTTTTGCATTAATTATCCAAATTATCTCAGGACTATACTGCTTCTTTTGTCATTGCATAATTATGCATTTATTATTTTGTAACTTTATAATTATTAAGCCCACATCACTATTCTTGAAATTGAAATTCATAAGATATTGTCCCCATTTGAAATAGAATTCTCATCTTTCTACAGAGCTAAATATTCCAAGGTTCATTTCCTGTTAAAACAATATTTATTCTTCTATTTGCAATGCAGTATTAATGCTTAATATCCAACCGCTTTACCATGTAGCTCCTATAAAAACTAGCTATGTATAGAAATCTATCCGATATTTAAAATAAGTTTGCTTCTCTTGTTTAAATTCTTTAAAATCGTTTTTAATCTTTTGACTCTTTATACTCTCACTTAATATCTTCGAGTTTTTCAGCTTTACTCTCGCTCAATGTCTTTGGGTCCTAACCAATTCCAATAGATTTGCACTGTGGTGTGTAGACGTTAGTTTATTTAAGTGCTCGTTTAGTGTTTACCTCAAAAATACCTCTATTTAAGTGGTCTCTACTACATTGCATTTGTGTGTGCGTGTGTGGCTGTGGTTTTGGTTTTTGGTTTGGTATTTGAGTGTATTTTTTTATGATAATATTACAAGCGTGCGTGCTAATCAGTTAGGCCAATTCAAAGCTAATAAACTAAGCAAAGTTTACCAAATTCAGCGGGTTATAAAATTATTTATAGGTTGGCAAAACTACTTTTCATATAAAATACATCCGATAAATGTTTATATGCGTTATATAATTATTATAAAATCAAAATGTGTACAAACCTTGACTTACGCATTTGTATAATTGTTGTTTAACTTTGTGCTTGTTGTTGTTGTTGGTAGTACTTGTTGTTGTAGTTGCAATTGCTTTGTTGTTGTTGTCGTTTAGTATTTTTGTGATTGCATTGAACTGATTTTGTGTGAGCTTAGCATGCGATAATCTCAACGTCGCGTGAGTTCTTGCTGTGCTGTTGTTGTTGTTCTTGTGGTTGTATGTATGTACTTGTTGTTGCTGTTGTTGTTGTTGTTATTGTTGTTCTTATTGTATAGTTAGGTGTAGCATATGCATATGTAAGTTTTTTACATAACACATTGGATCCTAGTGAACATTTTGTGGCCCATTTTTTCAACTTAAAGTGAAACGAATTTAATGCCAAACGTAATAAGAAACACAAAATGTGAACAATAAAAAACAAAAACATAAACGACACGACAAGCTAATATTGAGTTAGTTTTGACTAGTGGGATTGCCTAAAAGTATGCAAAAATAAAAGAAAAACAAAAATATAAAAATCAAAATATATAAAATATACTTAATAATATTATATATTTATATATATAAAAACACATATAATTTATAAGCTGGGCAGCTGTACAATTAAAAAACTCTTAAAGTTCCCAAAAAATAAACAAATTATTTTTAACATGAACTGGTAAATTATTTAACATGAACTGTAAAACGCGGCGTATACGCAATGCTGATGAAAACTCTTAGAATTTAAACCTTTTTTTTGATATAGTTAGAAATACATATCGGGTTTTTATGCAGATAGGTGCTATATGCATGATAGGTTCATGTGGGGCTTGTTTTTATGTCTGGGAGTGTGGAATTGACTGTGGAAAAGTGTCTGACATGTGGCTGAGTGTGTGTGAGTGGAAACATATGAATTTCGTACGCCTTTTGATGAGCTCGCAATGAGATGTGAATGATTGGGTTGGATAGAGAATAATAGGCGTAACACTTTATAGATGTTATGCATATGATATGTATTCATTAATCGTCTAGAAAATTAGAAAAAGTTGAGAGAGAATATATATATTTAGATTAGAAGAGCATAGAGACAGTTTCGAATGGGATATCACAGTCTTATGGATCGATGCTGTTATGATAAGAATACACTGAATAAACGCTTAAATACATATACAAAGATACATATAGAAAGATATATATATGTATGTGGTGAATGTGATGTGAACAGAAAAGGTTTTTGAGCTCATTATTTATTAGTAAAGAACATAAACATGGAACATAAACTCAACTTGCAAGCTTCGGAATACTTATAAAGAATTGCTTTGGACATCGAATTGAACTTAATTTAATTTAAAATATGTTTTAATATGGATACAAATAATTGCATTTTTTTATGGGATTTACGTACCGGCCACAATTTTGCTGACTTGCATGACTTGTTGGGCCAAAATTTGATTCAGCTGCAGCAAATGTTCGCGCTGCTTCTTCTCCGCATTGATCTTGCTGGCTGGCAGAGTCTCGTTCTCCTGTGAGAAAACAGAGAAGGTATTAGTTTAAGATAAATGTTACATATATACATACATACATATCTATGTATTACTGGCAAGCATTACTTGCCTTTGTAAAGTATTTTTCATCACACTTTAAAAATGATTTTGCTGTGCCAGTTTTGAAATAAAATCAAGTTTTCAAAACTGGCACAACATGTGTTTAAAAATATTTAAATTTAAAGCATTTTAAATAAACATTAAAGTCAATCAAACGGAAATTTGATTTGTACCCCAAATAATCTCAAATTTGTTTGCTTTGCTGCAAAATGTAAAACACGTCTACAATGAATTTTCCCATTGATCATTAAAAATATATATCTGAAAATTATGAAAAAAAATCTTTTTCGACTAATTTCAAACTTTGTAAAATATTGTCTTCAAAATTAAAAATTTCAGCTCTCACGCTTTTATGGTTTGATCATCAATCAGTCAGTCAGTCAATCAGCTAATATATTTTATATAAATAAAATCTGCTTACATTACTGCTTATGGGCGCTTCAGCGAGCATTTTCTTGATGGATTCCACCTTCTCCTGGCGACGCTTCTTCTCCTCAGGCGACAGTTCGGGCGTCTGTTGGGTTTTCAGTTGGGATTAGCGAAATCTTTCAGATTTGTGGAGTCTGGTACTTACTGTCTCGGGTATGTAACGCTCGGGTATGACTATCTTGTTGGGGGCCAATAGCAAATTGTCGATGGTATTCTCGGAGATCTTCTCGCCCTGACCAAGCGCCGAGCGGACCACATCGGGCGCATTGATGCGCGGACGCAGCGCCACCTCCATGTCCAGATCATCGCGTGCGCGCCAATTGGTGTTCTGCAAGCACAAGATTGATGTGGTGTAAAGGGTATAGCTAAGGTTTGCCAAGTCTTACATTGCGATTCATGTCGTTCTCGGCCTGGACCTTCTCCATGGCCTTCTGGTTGACATTGTTGGGCGCCGTGTAGTGTCGTCGCTTCTCGCGCGGCACAGCCCGGCGATGTTTGTGCGGCGGCGGCACGCGCTCCACAATCTTTTCGGTATCCTCCGAGGCGGAGCCAGCGGACATTTCGTTGATGATCTGGCGAGCGGCGACGCTCTGGAACACCGGCTCCGGACTGATGTCGGTGAGGCTCTTGTTCAGGCTTTGCAGCGAGTCGGTTTTGGTGCGCAGGGCGACGCGGGCGCTGTCCCGGCTCGGATGCGCCTGCTGCTGCAGCTGCTTGGCAAAGTACGCATTGGCCAGGGGATTCAGGTGCTCGCGCTGATGATGATGGTGCCCATTGCTCTGCGGCGCTGGCGGCGGCGGCGCCTGGTGCTGCTCGTAGTTGCTGTTGCGATCGTAGTCGGAGCCACCATTGTAGTCCATCCTGTGGCCGTTCTGCTTGCCATTCAGATGCCTGCTGTGCCGCGGCTTCGGGGGCTCACTGTAGTTGCGCGGCAGCGACTTGGAGCGGCTGTGATGCCCGTTGCTAATGGGCTCCTCCAGACTCTGGACATACTGCTGCTGCTGCTGCTGCTGCTGCAACTGTTGCTGCTGAGCGTAGTGCTCCTCCTCCAGCACCTGGTCGAGATTCTGCGTGGAGTTGCTCAGGCCACGTTCGCTGCGATCGCGATGGCGTCGCTCCGATTCGCGCTTCACGATGCGCACCGTTTTGATCTCCTGCTTCTCCAGATTGCTGAGATTCGCAAAGGGATTGCTGTCCAGGAAACCATCGCTATCGACGCCGCTCAGCTCCAGCGCATCGCTGCTGCCATTGTAGCGATTGTAGTCGCCCAGCTTGCCGGCGCTATTGGTGTCCACGTACAGCGGCGTGGACAGATTCAGCGTGGAATCATTCAGATGCTGCTGGCTGCCATTGTGCAGCATGTTGGCATCGAGATCGGTCTCCGTCCAGCTGGTCGAGTTGCTGCGCTTCTTCAGGCTGCCGTTCGAGGCGCCACCGCCGTTGGCCGTGCTCAATTCCTTGTTGCCAATCTCCTGGTACAGCCGTGTCGAGTTCTCCGTCAGCTGTCGCACCGCGGAGCTCAGCTCGTGCCGCTGCCGCTGCATGTCCCCGACCAGGGACTGAACGCGCTCCAGCTCCGACTGCAGCACAGCGGCTGTCTGGTTGCCATTCAGCTGGGCGGCGTCGTTGCCGGCGCCGTTGCTGCGCGTCGCCTGCACCTTCTGGCGCAGCGTGAGCAGCTCCTGCTCGAGACGCGCGTTGCCCGCCACGGTTTGCTCCAGTTTCTGTGGGTTAAACATTTCGGCGGGGGCTTAGTTATCTCCTTCCATATATATACAACTATGGCACATGCAGCAACTGCAGCAGTTACAATGGAGAGGCGAATCGTAGAAGTCTTTTGCATTTTGCCCAGAGATTTGCTAGGGATTTTCTATATAAAAGTCAAGTGCTTCAACCCCTTTGGTATTCAGCGGTTCGAACCGAAAATTCAATTTACTAATTGCCCTAGCCACAAAGCCGAAAAAAATTTATTACTTATTCTGTTTAAGATTCATCTTCAGTTTTTTACACCAATAAATTTGGGTTTCGGCTTGAATGATTTCGTTTTGATATTTGAAATGAAATATATAGTGTGCTATTATTAAAATATTGGAATTTAGAGCACGAGACGGTTCGGTAGAAACCCAAAACTCGATTTAACGAAATCAAATAAAAAAAAAACATCATCTTGTTCTGATCCATAAATCAACATATTACTTGTTTTTCAAATAGTAAAAGGAAAGGTTTTTTTAAATCTTCAAAATATTATATAAATATAAAAAATAGATAAGGCTGTAATTCTAGATGTTTATAGTACTTTAAATATGTAAAATAAGCTCATTTTTATCCAAAAAAAATTACAAATAATGTGACAAACCATTTGACTCAACCAAAATTAGAGCCTAAAGGCAAACATGAACTAAACTGCTAATACATTTTTTTCTTGAATGAAGCTGGTATTCATGGATCACCCTAACAGCCGACTGCAAACCTTTTGCTAAAGCTAATGTGCTCGACTCTTGAATGGAAATTGATTTGGTAATGCAACACGGAGCAAAGCAGTTAGTGAAGTTTTGTTTTTTGATTTCTCATTAGTTACATAAGCGACATGCGAAGCTCAAGCAGGACATAAAAGTATATTCAGTGTAGTCGGACACATAAAATGCAAAAAACTTCTACTAGGCACCTGGGCTACCTTTGAGTTCTCGGCCAGCAGCTGATGCACACGGGACAGCTCGCGCTCCAGTATATGCTGTTGCTTCTTGGCCGCCTCCAGGGCCATGGGCGTGGCATTGTTGTCGTGTATGCGCGCCCTGAGGCCACCCAAGGCACGCTCCAGATCCTCCTTGTCACGCTGCAGGCTCTGCAATATGCCCGACTCCTCCTGCAGCAGCTGATCCAGCTGATAGAGCTCACGCACCTTGGCCTGGCAAAAGCACAAAGGATTTGGGTGAATTGATCTCCGGACTGTTTTAAATAGTGTTTTACCTGCAACTCCGCCTGATTGGGACTGAGGCGGTCCCATTGCTTCTGCTCCTCCTGCAGCATTTGGCGCTCCTGCATGCGCTGATTGAACTCCAGGCGGTCCAACGTCGCCGGCTGTGCCCGGCCATTGGCATCGTTGCGGTACAGCGAGCCCAGCTTGACCATATTGTCCACCAGATTGACCAGCGGCTTGCTCTTCTCGTACTGCCGCTCCAGGTCCAGCAGGTGCTGCTTTAGATAATCCAGGCGCTGAATGCTCTCCGCACGTGTCAGACCCTCGGCGCCGCGCAGGCGATTCTGTAGAGGATTAGTAGCAGAAATTAATACGATGTGAATTGGCAGCATTTTCCAGTTAACGGATAACAGCAAGAGTTAAGGTAAAAGCGAATCTTTTTAGTCACAAAAACCAACACCAGTCTTTTGTTTAGTCAACAACCAGCACCCATTGAATGGAGTTCACAATTGTTAACCTGGACATTGTGAATATCGCTGCAGCATTGCTCGATGGCCCGCGCCGTTTGGCTGCTCTGCCGGCGCAATTGGATCAGCAGCAGCACCAGCTCCTCGTGGGTGCGACTCAACAAATCGCCAGCGGATACATCCAGATTCTGTAGTGTTTGTTAAATCAATCAATCAATATTTATGTATGCTTAGAAAGTATCAGCTGAAGTTTCTCTGTTTTGCTTAGTTTAAATTTAATTTAAAATTTACTAATTTGGCAAAACTAACATTGCATTTTATTTAATTTTTGTTGAGGAGTTTTCTAAGTGAATTTGAATTTGATGAAAATTTAACTTTTATATATATTACATATTATAGCCCCAAGCGCTTATTTACCATTTATAGAAATTCGATGATTTTCAGAGAATGTATGGGAAAAGTTTTGCGAATAAGTTTTGCCTAGATCTTTGAGAAGCATATGAAAATGAATTGGATAAAAGCATCTTGAAAATCTTTTTTAAAAAAGTTGATAATCGGTTGGTTAAGCATTAAACTTAAAAAACCAGACAATCATTTTCCAGCCTAATATTTGCTAATATTTCTCAAACACGTCTCTAATGAAATTCATTTGTAAAATCTTAAATTCTTGAATCGTCAAAAATCAATTGAATAATAAATTGAAAAAAAAATAAATCACTTTATAATTACCGAGAATTGTCGCTCGTGACATTTTCTAATAATTTTCTCACAGACACGTAAAAATGAATTTAAGGACAATTGATCGACAAGTATTTTAATAATTGGCATATCAGAATTTTCTACTCACTTTTCACCTTTTGTGTCTTAGTAAATTGGCCAGTATTCTGAAATAAAGCGGAAACTTCTATGCGATTTCTACTCTCGCCTTCTCTACTTCTGCTTTTCACTCAGTTACTCTGCTATGCAAACGTCGCTCACAATTTGTATTCATGGACACTGCCTGCTTTTGTGCTTTACTAATTACAGCTTAGCCAGAAGAAAAGACCCTTAATGCACTTTGTTTGCGCTCGGCCCGCTTACCCTTATCTGTGAGCTCGTCTCGCGCTCCAGCATATCAATTTCAGCTCGACTGCCCGCACGACGCATGCCAAACTGCAGTTGTTGTTGTTGTTGTTGTTGCTGCTGCAGCTGCTGCTGCTGCTGTTGTTGTGGCGTCGATGTGGCCATGCCCACGGAACGTCCATAAAGTCCGCGATCTGTCAGCAACGTAGCCTTGGCATATTTGGTTTCCACCGCGTTGCCATAGTAGGGATCATACTGGGCAAAAGCGGACTCCTGTTGTTGCTGCTGCTGCTGCTGCAGATGCAGTGCATCTGAGGGATCTGGTTTGACAGTTAGGTTGCCCTTGGGCAAATTGTTCACATTGCGCACCGAAATCGAAGCTGCAAATGAGAAAGAGATTAAGTTGGGGGCGTGCCATAGCGAGGGCTTGCAGGACATGTAATTATAATGCGTGCGCGAAATAATAAGAAAAAGCATTAAATACGTCTTTCGGTTGGTATTTTTTGTTGTCGCTATTTTAGCTGCCAAGAAATGGGCACTACAAAGTGAAAGCGTCTAAGGAGCTGGTCAACAGGCTGTGTTTTTATTTTTGGCCGCCCGCAAAAGTATGCTATAGTTTTGTTTTGTCTAAAAATTGCCAACTATACAGCGTGTTTACATATATGTGTGTGTTGTATGTGTGGGTAAGTGTGTGTGTGTGTGTGTGTGTGATAAGAAATGTATATGCAATATGAACATAAATATGAATATGAATATTTACAAGCGCATTAATAATTACATACGAGTAGGAACAAGTGTATATATATAAATGTATTTAAAGAAAATTGCTTACCATTTTGTTAATGTAACAAAACAACACAACAATTATGACAACAACAATAACAAATAACAATAAAAAAAGGAATAACGAAAAACAAGCAACAAATAATGCAAACAAAAAATTATATATGCGGGCCTCTAACGGCTTTCATCCCTATTCCTCTCTCACTCTCGCTTCCTAACTACAGCTTCTGTTGCTTACAAAGAACTAAACTCAAAAAAAGAAACTATGAAAATATGTGCTAAATGGAACGCACACACAGTCCAAAATGTGAAGAGCAAGCTCTGGCACATTGCTAGCGGCTAACTGTGCGTATGCGTAATGCCTCAATTGTTCCTCGTCTTTGGGCTTTGTGCCGCATTCGGAATGGCATTAGCCATGCCATTGCCATTGGCCTCATTGTTGCCATTCAGCTGCTGTATTATGGAGCGCACATTGCTGGTCAGCGGCAGCATGGGCCCACTGGAAGCGGGCGTCCTATTCGACGTTGTTGTTGTTGCTGTTGCTGGCGCCTCCACATTATTGTTGCTCTTCATCAGGCCACTGGACATGGCGTCCCACTGGCGTATGGTCTCGCGGTCCAGCTCATTGGACTTGTGCGACAAATTAGAGCCCGTCTCCTCGCGCAGCACCTCATAAACATCCGTGTCGCCGGGGCCGGAGCTGTTGGCCAGCAGCTGCACGTAGACATCATGATCATCGCAGTGCGGCGATGGGTTGGCCAGCAGACGCGGCTTTTGGCAGTCATTCACATAGGTGACCTCGCGGCTGAGCTTCGTTTTGGTCGCCTGGCTGCTGGTGGCCGCGGTCATCGGCGCCGGCGTCGGAATCGGAATCGGAATTGGCACGGGCGGCGGCCCCACCGCAATGCGATCGAGATCGTCGAGGGAGCGCGCATGGCGCTGCGAGACGCGGCGCAGACTCTCGCGCCAGAGCGCATCCTCCTCCCAGAGCAGCTCGCCACCTAGAACTGAGAGTTGAGTGCGGGCGTTATTCGGGCTGCTCAATGTGCGCTTGTCCAGCTCAGGCTCGGCCTCAACCACAACACCGACACCATCGTCCACATCCAACGGACTACCACCGGTCAGTTTACGCGCGAGATTTGTGTTTTTAGTAGTAGTGGTAAAGTATGAATGAGTTGGGCTTAATGAATGGGCGTCGCCGTGGGGCGGCAGCTGCTCCAGCTGCATGTTGTTGTTCAGCTTGAGCTGCTGGCCCGCCTGCTTGAGGTTCTTGTTGCAGCTGTAGCTGAGCTTCTCGATGTTCGCCTGCACGCTGTACAGGTTCTTGCTGTCGATGGCCTGATCCTTGTCCACCAGCGCGTCCACGTTGAACTGCCGCCGATCGATGGGATTGTGGATGTGGGCGATGTTCAGGCCGTGTGCGTGAATCTCGCGCTGGTTGTTCAACGGCGGCGCCGACGGCAGCTCCGAGTAATAGTACGGCGCCGACTGCGTGGATATGTTGCTGTTGTTGCGGCTGTGCAGCGGCGTGCGGCACGCGGCGCCCTCGGCCACGCTGCCCAGCTGCTGGATCGAGTCCGTGGAGGAGAGGAAGTGTATGTTCCCGTAGAAGTGCTGCTCATCGCCGTCGGCATTGCGAAACGTCTTCGGCGGCTTGATGAGATCCGTGTGCATCTCGGCGGCACTCGCCTCGTTCGGCTGGTGGCGCCGCGCGGCGTGCGCGGCATGGGCTGCGGGCGCCGCATGCCCCCGATAGGGCAGCAGGTCGCCGCCCTGCAGGTGACTGAGGTAGGTGTCGAGCTCGTGGCTGCTCAGCGTCTCCTCGAAGTGCTCGCTCATCGACTCGATCTCGCTGATGGACTCCTGGGACAGCGGACGACGCGAACGCTGGCGCTCCAGCTCCGAGTCGGAGCGCTGGCGAAACTCGACAGACTCGCTCTCGCTGCTGTCGCCGACGCAGCGCACGGGCAGCGAATTGTTGCTGGGACAGCGCTGCTGCTGCTGCTGCTGCCGCTGGCGATAGAGCTCCAGGTCGGAGGAGGTGCGCGAGGAGCTCTTGTCCGTCTGCCAGCTGTAGTTGGAGTCGGAGAGCGTGCGCGCGTGCTGCTGCTGGAGCAGCGCCGATGCCGCCCGGGCCGTCGCCCTCCGCTGCTGCTGCTGCTGCAGTTGGTCCGGCGTGGCGCGCACCTTGGCAAAGTGATCGGGCAGCGAGAGCCGGCTGCTCTTGAGCGTCGTGCTCGGCTCCGCTTTGGGCAGGTTGAGCGAGGTGTTGCTGGCGTGCATCTTGGGCAGCTGCTCGTAGGACAGGTGCACCTTGCTGTCGCGCCGCTTCACCGTGTCGTAGTGCTCCGAGGAGAAGATCTCCTCGGTCTTCAGCTCCTCCATCGGCGGCGGCGAGTCGGGTATGGGCGGCGGCGGCAATATCTCGCTGTCCGAGCTCTCCGCATAGTTGTTCAGCGGCGTGGAGGCGCCCAGGTAGTACGAGGCCGGCCGGAACGTGTCCGACAAGCTGAAGCGCGAGCGCGAGCGCAGCCGCTTCGCCTCCAGCTGCTGCCGGCTGCTCTCGTCGTCCGCGTCGGAGCTGTCGCTGGCCAGCGTGCTCTTCGCCGGCTTCAGTATATCGGGCATGTCCTTACCCTGGCGCTTCTTCGTCTTCTTCTTCAAGGTCTCCGCGCCGCCCTTTTTGCTCTTCTTCAGCGTGGAGCGGCCCGAGGAGCAGTGCGCCTCCTCCCCAGCCGCAGCTGCAGCCGCCGCAGCGGCTGCTTTCACACCCGCCAGCTCCATGTAGACGGGCTCGGGCTCGGGCTCGGGCTCGGTGGCGGCCAGCTTGAGGCTGGATATGCACATAATCTCGTAGTTGCTGCGGTTGTCATCGTCGTTCAGGCCCTTGGTCATCTCCACATAGTGGTTCTCCTCCTCCGCGTAGCACTCGTGCGTGGCCACCAGGCTGAGCGTGCCCGGCTGGCCCAGCTCCACCTTTTTGGGCGTCATGGGCAGGTAGTGACTCTCGTCCAGCTGCTGATCCGTGGGCGTAATCGGCTCGTTGACGTACAGCTGCTGCAGCTCCTTGTCGCTGGGCAGATTGGCATCTGCGCTGACGGGCGGCCCCTCATCCAGGTCATCATTAGCATCATTGGCATCATCATCATTGTCGTCGTCGTCGTCTTGTGCCAGTGCCTCGTCTATGTCATCATCAGTGTACTCCTCACAGGCCGTGCTCTCATCCTCATCTTCATCCTCAAGCTCCTCCTCCTCAGCTTCATCTGCTCTGCCTCCCTCTCCTTGTGCCTCACCTGGCGCTGGCTTTGCCTCAGCTGTGGGCGTTAAGTCCTCCTCCGATTGTTGTTGCAGCTGCTGCTGCTGCTGCTGCTCTTTGTACAGCTTCAGTTGCATCAACATGGGCGTCTCCTCGGCATCGTTGATGGCCCCGCCTCCCGCCTCCTCCTCCGGCTGCCCGGCCCGGGCAAACTCCACGTTCTCGTAGTTGCTGCTGACCAGCTTGTTGCTGTAGACGGGCACATAGTTCACATTCTGTGGCGATTTCGGTGCCGTCTTTTTGGGCAGAATGGGCACCGGCTGTTCGGCCTCGGCCTCAGCTCCGGTCTGTGCCTCGGTCTGTTGCAGCTGCAGCTTCAGCTTCGGCCTAAGCTGCTGCTGCTGCTGTTGTCGTTGTTGTTGTTGTCCCTCGCCGGGCTGCTTCGGCTGCACCTGAATAATGGGCGTCCTGCTGGCCTCGTGCACCTTGAGTATGGGCTTTAGCTGAAAAGGCTGGCTGGCAGGCGGCTCCTTTGGAGTTGTTGTTGTTGTTGCTGCTGTTTTTAAGCTGCTCGAATTTGTGCTAAGGCTAATATTTGACAGTGTTGTTGTTGCTGTTGCTGTTGTCTCTGCTATTGTTATTGTTGTCATTGCTGTTGCTGTTGCTGTTGTTGTTGTGTTTTGTGTGCTAGTTGTTGTTGTTGTTGCTGTTGCTGACCTTCCTGCCGTCACACTTATGTTATCATCCAGCCCAGGCCCAGCTGCGCTTTGTGCGTTTTCTTTTTTTTTCAAACATTTACAAAATTTACAACAAATTTTCAGTAACCAAAAAAACAAAAAAAAAACGTATACACAAAAATGAAAAAGAAAGTTAAATAAATATTTTTTTTATATATTTTTGTGTTGAGCCCATGATTGAAATTTTAAGTTGAGTTTTGGGTTTTTATTTTTAGTGCGAAATTTACAGCGGCTTTTAGTAGACGAAACACCAAGCACCCAAATTGCCATGATTGGAAAATTTTAAAAGCAACTAGTTAACCAACTACTCAAAGAAATTAACTGGAGAAAAGTAGACAGCCTGGCAAAAATAAAGAGAACAAAAGATAAAGCCAAAACTTTGCCAAAAACTGCAGCTTTTAATTAATTAAAAACAATTTTTAACTTGGCCCAAAAAGAACGAAACATGTTGTCTGCTTTTAGGCGTGGGCTGCAGTCAAACATCATCTCCAAAAAGCAGCAGATATCAAATTTATTCAAGGTTTATTTCACTTAATTGGCAATGAATAAATAAGTATTTGAGCTTTTGAGAATTCACATTTTCTATGTGTGCGTGTGTGTGAGTGTATGTGTGTGTGCGCACGGCAGGAAGGTTTTTGTTTTTATTTGTTTGTACATTGGGGTTTATCATAATATTGCATTTTGCCTCAGTTGTGTTTGCATAATACAAATTAATTAAAACATAAAAAATGCAAAAACAATAACAAACATCAAATATGCTACAGCTGATTTTATTTATGTTTTCTGTTTGGCATCAAACTACGCATGCAAATAGGTTAGAGGTTAAGTTTATGGTTCGTGTTACTTAAAACTATCGATATAAAGCAGCAGCTACTTAGTTTTAAAGGTGATAGCATAACAACTATTAAAGTTAAAGCTCGAAACTACTCTACAAAACAGTTGCCAGCTTAATCACAGATATTTGAATAGCCGCAGGTACTACTGAAGGGGGCGAAGGGGAGGAGTAGCAGGTGAAATACAAAACAGGACTAACACTCAACAAAAAATTATGCTACTGTACAAATCTGAACTTGTTTTAGCGAAAAAGTTACGAATTTAGCTACAGGCAAACTTATCCACAAAAATAAGTAGATAAATGAATGCAGTCAGATTAAAGAAAACATTTAAATTTAAACATATTCCAATATAAATAAAATTTGCTCATTTAAAAAAAAAAAATATGAATTTATAAGATTTAATCACAAGTATTAAGTATTCATGAATTTTTCAAATTTGTAAACATTGTTCTTAATTTTTACTTGAAATATTTGTAAGCAAAAACAATACGATGTATTCAAATTTTAATTTAAAAACAATATTCTACAATAACTTTATTATATTACTTTAATTTATGGAATTGATATTAGGAAACTTCAAAATTTGTTCTTTTCTACAGTTTGATAAAAGTAATTTCTTATGGAAACGCAGTGTATAAAATTCGGTATAAAATACTTTTATATTAAAGGTAATATTCTTAAAGAACATATTAAAAAAATTGTTTTCCTAAAACTGTATGTGTCTGTAAAGTAATTAATAATTTAATTTGATTTTAATTTCCCCTTCTTCGTGTACATTTTAAAATGTAAATATAACAGCTACAAGAAATTTTTTCAGATGTTCTACATTTTAAGAATTTTAGGATAAGGATAAGAAAACCTTACATAATTTTTTTGAGTGTAGCTAAAAGGTAGCTGGAAGGCACTTGAATCGCAACGGGAGAGCAAATCCAAAGCGTTAACAAAAGTAAAATTAGAAACTACAGCAGAACAAAGGCAAAACTGCAACATGAGATAGATACACAGCAAGAGAGAGATAGAGAGAGAGAGAGAAGGGGGAGACAAAGAGAGCTACAAAAGACAGAGATAGAGTAACAGTGGAGATGTGTAGGCAGCCAAACAGGCGTCGATAGCACAAAGACTTAAAGCAAAGCAAAATGTGGGGAGCATGTGCATATATATATTATATATATATAACGAAAAATGATAAAAAAATAAAATAAAATGGAAAACAGAGTCAAGTACTCACCCTCATCGTCCGAGGAGTAGCTGTTGTAGACGCCGCCCGGACCCACATTCGCGTGCGTCTCCGATCTGGAGCGCTGAATGCCGCCGGCGCTGGCGGCGGGGCTGTTTGCATTTGGAGCGGATGTGCCGTTGCCCACGAGTCCCGTTTTGCCGGCGTGGGGCGCATAGCGGGCGCCGCTGGCCACCGCCGTCGAGGCGAGCAAGATGTTCGGATTGCTGCCCAGCTTGGACATGGCGGACATATTGCTGCCGCCCTGCTGGACGCCCTTGCGCGTCAGCGGCGACTGCAGCATGCGCTGCTTCCATTCGAGCAGACGCTTCATGGACTCCTCGCGCTTGCGTTCGCCGTCCAGCGGATGCTGCGGCGACGGCGCCGCGCCCGACGTGGGCGATGTGGCCAGCGAATTGTTGGCCGTCGAATAATCATCGTCCAGGCCGCCATTGCGCTTGGGCAGCCGGGCGCTGGCCGAGCGCAGGAACAGCTCGTTCTTGCTAATGATCTCCTGCGTGGACATCGAGGGCGGGAATATCGAGCCCGGATGCACGTTCAGCGGTGGCAGGTCCTCATCGTGTGCCACCTGCTGCTGCAGCTGCTGCTGCAGCTGCTGCTGCTGCTGCTGTGCGTGCTGGGACATGGAACGGGCTGCGCCGCCCGCGCCCTGGCTGGCCGAGCGACTCATGCGGGGCATGCTGCAGGCGGCGCCGCCCTGCGCCTGTGCCTCGGCGAGCAGCTCCTGGCGCTTGTAGGCGCGCTCGTAGGGATTCTCATAGCCAATGGTGTGCACGCCGCTGCCGAATTCGCCAGCAGCGCCGCTCGCGGTGCGATAGCTGCCCGCCTGCTGTGGCTGGGCAGCGGCACCTCCGGCTCCGGCTCCGGCCGCTCCTCCTCCGCTCTGCAAGTAGAGCGCGCTCTTGCGCATCTTCTCCGCATAGCTGGCCTCCGAGTAGTAGAAACTGTCGGGCGTGCGATTTATGTCCAAGCTTGATTTGGGTCGCGGCGCGCGTCCTGCCTCATGCTTGCTGTGTGCCACAGAGGCGACGGCGGCCGCAGCGGCCGCGGCCTCGGCACGTGCCTCATACTCCAGAAAGTCGGCGGAGTGCGGACGCACGATGGCCGCAGCGGAGCGAGCACGCAAGTCCATCGTATTGATTAGTTGATCGGCGGCCGTTGGCTGTGGAATGGTTTAACAGCAGTTAGTTGGATTCGGCTCATGTGAAAAGCGCAGTTCGCGCTTGCATTGCAAACGAGCCCCAACGCCAAATTGACTTGGCCTACAAGGCGTACGCGGCCAAGTGGCAGCCACAGCTGCCCCAGCCCGGCCGCATAAATCATGCACGCGACTCATTTCCTGGCTGACCCACAAAGCAGCTGCAGCCGGGCTAAAGGGCGAGCTGGCCATAAAGTTGCACTTTAGGCACTCGTGCCGCTGCCGCTGCCGCTGCCGCAGTCGTGGCAGTTAAAATGTCTGCAATTTAGCAACCCACTGACACACTTAAGTCTAATTAGTGGGCGCGGCAAGGCGGCGAGAACTTGCGACGAACTCTCTCAACTGAAGCTACCTGACAACTCCCTATTTCCCACTACCCTACCTACAAAATAAATTGCTTGATTCAAATGCTTCTGCTAAAACAACTGGTGCATTTGTATTAGGGAGCTTTTAAATTCTCTTTCCTCGGTTAAAAAAATGATCCTGCATTAACAACTGTATTCAGTTTATACATATCTCTTTTATTTGTTTTTATTATCTGATTCATATATTTATTATCTATGGTTTTCTACCCCCCTACAAAACATATTTGGGATTTAAACATAATTTAAATAAACAACTGCATTTAATATATTCATATAAATGCATATGTTTATTTTATTATTTTTCGACTCATTTATATATTAACATCGAATTTTATTTTTAGAATATTATATTTCGTTTTATTGCGAACGGGAAGCTTTTATACTCCCTATACCCTACTCCCTTCAATGCAAAACCAATTCGGATTTAAATCGTTTTGATAAAAAAATGGTCTGAAATGAATATTATAATTCATCTCTTTTACATTTTTTGAGGGTATTACCACTTTAAAAAGACACGTTTTTGCATACACTCTTGGTTGCCCAAAAACCTTTGCTTGTTTCCCAAAAAAACGCATTAAATTATGAATTAAAATATGATTTATGATTCGCTCATGTACGCTGGCAAACGGGAAAACAAGTAGTACAAGTGAACTCTACTCAAATATTAAAGTTTTCATATACCCAAGTTTTACCTCGAGCTGCTTGTAAGCCTTAGCGCTTAGTTAAGAGCCAAGTTCTAAGTCTCTTTCTCTCTCTAAGTCACTTTGACAAACCTAAATTAGTTTTTGGCCACTCATATATTTGTGCCTCTAACGCGGTGTGCTTAGCAAGCAATCTAGTCTGGTGCCTGCGGAGTTTCGCAAAAATTAATTATTTTAGTAGCTTAAGCTGAAAACTTTGAATCATTTATGTAGGTTTTGTTGAACGCCTTCAAAAAGTAGTCGTAAATAACTTGATCTGAGATAAGATCCAACAAATTATTAATATCAATTTCAGTTTATCGATAAGCTAGCGTCAGTGAAACACCCCTCAAACCTAACCTCACTAAGATAACCAAACATAACCTAACCTACCCTAACCTTATCTAACTCTCCCCAAGCATTACCCACTGCCAAACTCTGGCGCCTTTTCCCAAGCCGATAACTTGCAGCGTTAATGTAATCGATAAATTGGCATGTGTCAAATTTTTAGCGCTTTCCATCAATCATTTTGCTTTCGAAAGTTATTGCGAGTCAGAAACTTTTTCCATTTGGCAAACGTGAACAACAAGAAATTGATAGCACAGGCAACGAGTGGGAACAATTTTGAGATAAACTGAAATTGACTGCAAGATCTGAGCCACACATTAAGCAACGTGCACTTAAAGGTGTCTTTAGAAATAATATAGATTCAGCAACGGGAAATGAAAAAAAAAACAATGAAATACAAGAACTATATTATATTTTAGTTTCATGTTGGAGATATTTTGGTCTTGTGTCGGGGGATAGTCGTCCTCTCAGTAAATAAATTTTGGATAGGATATCTTGAAAAACAATAAACATTTTCATAAAATATATAACTTTTCGACCTATCGTAGGAGATATTTGATATAGTGGTCTGTGAAAGTTAAGATTTTGCTAATTTGTTGTTGACACTCTAGATTGCCAATTTGCTTCGGACATTTTGAAAAACAAATAATTGTTCTACAAAAACTATAATTTTGACTAGAGGTTCATATGGCAACTATATAATATAGTGTCTTTCAACTATTTTACACAGAAACTGACAGAAGGACGAATAGATGGAAATGTATATCCTATGCAAGGGCTTTGCTTTAGCTAGCGAGCAGTTAGAGGATGATAATTTTTATATTATTTGTATTGATTTTAAGTTACTATTTAATTAATAATTATATTACTGAATTCTAAGATTCGTATATATAAACTGCCGAGCAGGTGTCATTGTTGAACTTTCCCGTTAACTTTTGTATAGAAAGTAAAATCTGCCTTTTTCCGCCCGCTATTCGGCGCAAACTTGATGCTAAATTTATTGTGCTCTTCTTTTGGCCTTAAGTGGCTGCAAAGTAGAAGGCGACGTGCTGAGGTAAACTTTTAAGTAGGCCAAGCCCCGCCCCAGCTGGGCCCATACTTAGGCTAAACTTTTTGCCCTTTTTCACTGGCCGGCTTGATTCAGTTATTGTAATGAGGGGGAACTGAGCTCGAACTGGAGCTGGGCCGCACTGAGGCTGAGCCACGCTGCGTATGCTTGATCTGTAATTATGGCACCTACCTCCAAGTGGTTGGGCGTATAGCGCTGCGGCATGGCCGGCACATGCTTGCTGCCATCGTAGCTGGGCGGGCTCAGGGGCCGCCTGTAGCTGGCCGCCTCCTGCAGCAGCGCCTCGTGCGCGGTCAGAGCGCCGCCGGCGCCCGCCAGCTGCGACATGTTGTAGATATCCTCGTAGTCCGCTGCGGCAGCGGCGGCGGCGGCAAACATGCGCTGCTGCTTGGAGCGGCCGTAGGCGTCGGGGGTGCGTCGCTCCGCCTGCAGCTGCTGCTGCTGGCTGGGATAGCCGCCGCGCTGCATCATCTTGGCCATGTAGAGATCGCGCTCGCCGTAGATCTCCTCCACGGCGCGCTGCTGCTGCAGGCGCGCGATCTGCTCCTCCATGTCCAGGTGCTGCTGCTGGAACTGCGCCTCCAGGTGGTCCAGCGAGTACTGCTGCTGCGCCTGCTGCAGCTGCAGCGCCGTCGACACGTGGCCCGTGCGCGTATCGTAGATGGCGTGATGCTGCTGCGGCTGCTGCTGCGGCTGCTGCTGCTGTTGCTGCTGCTGCTGCTGAGATCGCTGCTGGTACAGCTGCTGCGTGGGCGACATCACGCTGCCCCCGCGCCGACTCGGCGGCACCGGCTGCTGCTCGTTGTGCTCGGGCGATGGCGAGGAGTAGCCCCCATCGTTGATGCGACGCGGCTTCGGCGGCGCATTCGCATAAAGCGGCTGAGCCCCGCCCCCGCCGCCGCCCCCGCCGCCGGCATTGTCCGAGGCGGGCGTCAGCTGGCCCTTGCCCGGCTGCGACTGCAGCGTGTGAATGCCGGAGTCGGAGTTCTCGCCGCTGTGATTCAGGGAGGAGCTGACGCTCGGCTCCGATTCGCCGCTGCTGGGCGCCTGCATCAAGCTGGCCGCCGCCAGGGCACGCACCCACTGCATCATGGCGTCGGCGCCGTCGGCGGCCAGCCAATAGGTGCGCATATTCTGGTGCTCGCACTTGAAGGCAAACTTGCGATAGATCTTGTCCTCCGGCAGGCAGGCGGACACACGGTACGAGGGCAGCAGCACCGAGCCGAGCAGCTTCTCCTCCTCGGGCCCCTTGTAGTAGTACAGGCAGTACTCGGCGAGCACGAACCAGCGCTTGCGCCACACCTTCAGCCCGTCGGAGCCCTGCTTGTGCAGCCAGCCGGAGAGCGTGACGGGCGTGGTGGGCGGGCGCTTCGTGATCGGCGACTTGAGCGCCTGCATGGAGCCGACGCTCTTCTTGCGATCGAGCGGCGCGTGGGTGGGGCTGCGCGTGGAGGCCGACGAGGACTCCTCCGAGCTGGGCGTCGGCTTGGGCTTGGGCACCGTCGAGATTTGCGTCTGGCAGGCCTGGTTGACCACATGGCCGGGATGATTCTGCTGAATGTAGACGGGGCCGTGCTCGCTGCCGGGCGTTTGCTGCTCCGGCTTGTGGCGTTGTTGTTGCTGCTGGAGCTGTTGCTGCAGCTGTTGTTGCTGCTGCTGCTGCTGCTGCAGCTGCAGCTGCAGCTGTTGCTGCTGCTGCGCGTAGAGCTGCTCCTGGTAGTGCTTGGGCAGCTGCTGCTGCAGCTTCAAAGGACCCGAGACAGCCTGATATTGGTTGGCCAGATTCAAGGTCGAAGGCGGCGCCCGCTGCTGCTGCTGCTGCTGCTGCTGCTGCAGCGTCATGTTGGACACCATGCTGGCGGACTGACTCATGTGGTAGTGGCCCGTGGGCGGATTCATGGCCTGCCGCATGGCGAACGTGCGCTGCTGCTGCTGGGCCGCCTCGCTCTGCGTGGCCAGCTGGGCCTGCATCTTGGCCTGCTGCAGCTGCTGGTACTGCGCCTGCAGCGCCGATATCGGATGGTGGCCGGCGGTGGCGTTGCTCGCCTGCAGGCGGCCCGCCGCCGCCAGATAGGTGCGCTCCGTGGGCGACTGGTAGATCTGTTCGCCGGTGCCGCCGCTGCTCGTGTACGACTGGTGATAGGGCGAACTGTGCGAGCTGCTCGAGTTGGCGCCGTGCCCGTGCTTGAGCAGGCCGTGCTTGGCCTGCGGCTGCAGCTCGATGGGCGACAGCGGACCGCCGCCGCTCGAGGAGGTGGCCGTGGGCGACTGCTGGTAGAGCGCCTGCGGCGCCAGATGGTAGCCGGCGGGCGCGTGTGTCGCCGTGCGATAGTCGATCAGATTCGTTTGATACGCCAGCGGCAGTTTCTTCTGCTGCTGCGCGGTCGCCGCCTGCAGCTGCTGCAGCTTCTTGGCGTCCATGGTGCCGGCGGTGAAGAGCGGCGGCGCCTCCAACCTGCAACAGACAAAAGATTCGGTCAGAGATTGCGCATGACGTGGCGAATCAATTGGCAAAGGTCGCCGGCATTAATTGAATTGCGTGGACAAGCGCTTAATCTGCCAGCGCCAACGGGGCTTTTCCACTTTAACCGAAGAGCAAAGAGCTAAATCCGTGCCAGGGCACAGGCTGACTGGATGTGGGGCTGCGAGGGGGCTGCGAGGGGCTGCGAGGGGGCTCCTCGGTGCACAGCGCGTAATTGAGGGTAATTGATTGAGTGCAGCTAGTGCGGGCAGGTCAGGCGCTGGCACCGTGGGACGAGCACACAAAATTACGCTTGCAACATTTTGTAACTCATTTAGTTATAAACTTTTTTTTTTTTGCTTAATGATTTATCAACTTACCAGTCCCACAGCTGGTAAATGCAGCCGAACATGTTTTCGCTTTCGTTTTTTCTTTTTTTGTTGTAGTCACGTTAATTAATTTATAATTTAATTGGCGTTATCAATAATTCAATTGCGCGTATTTTTTTGTTGTTTGCCAATCTCCTATTTATTTATTTTGTATTTTTTGTCGCTACACTTTTATTATTATTTGCGAAAACTCAATTAAGCTTTTCATTCTCATTTTTGAATTGAAATGTGGCGAGAGTCTCTTTGTTTTTTCTGCTTTTATGCTTTTCTATTTTCCTTCTGCTTTATTTGTGATATGTTTGGTTTGTGCGTCGCATCGCTGAGAGAAATTGAAAATATAGCCGCGTTGCAGTTGAAAACTATTGGGAACATGTCTCTATTTTTATTGAGGACAAGCTGAGATTTATGCCTCCCAAAAATCAACAGAGACACAGACACGAGATGAAAATTGAAAATGCATTTGCGAAATGAAAATGTATTTAATTACGCGCACATAAAATATCTTTCTCTGAGCCCATTGAGTAAAGACTGTTTTATTTATTCACAATTTCATTGCAATACTTTTCTTGCCCAGTCTAAATCGAATTTGAATTTGTTTGCACACACAATACAAGAAATGTTTAGTATCTTATGAATTAAAAATGAAAAACAAAAAACGATTGCATATTGTTTGTTATTATTTTTTGTTCACTTATAAATTCCATAAAAACACGTTTTCAAATGAATTATTTTCTATCTAAATGTTCTCGTATTTCGCAATATTTTTGTCTATTTGTTATGAAAGCAAATCAGAAAATTGTTTATGAAAGATAATAATGGAAAATGCAATTGTGGAATATGAAAGTGAAGCTCCTGGCATATTTTAGTTTATTAGAGCTTGAACATTTTGTTAAATGGAATCCAAAATTCAATGGTAATCAAATCTAATTTAATCATTTTATTAAGAAAATCAGGCTAATTGTTATGGGAACAATGAAACGTGTTAAATAAATGTACATTATTCTCTTACTAAAGAATTTTGTGTTCATTGAATTCAATTTGCAATGTTGTTTTAGGTGAAATGAAGTAAAGTTTATGAACTTTTAGATAATGGGATAATTTCGAGAGCCTAGTTTGAACCCAAGGCTAGTATTGTCGTAGTAATATAGTGGATAATAAGTTATATACTTGTAAAAGTTTTCAAAAAGATGTTTTAATACAACTGCAAAGAGATTCTCTATCGAAGCAAAACCTGAATTAGGAGTATGAAAAGATAGTCGAATCTTATTTAAGGGCCAGAAACTGGTTCGAACCGTAAGCCGAACCACCGCCAATTGTTTTAATTTTGCAACTAGGGTAAATGTAATTATAAAACGTGCAACAAGCAGGACTTGCTAATTCGTTTATAAGTACATCAAGGCATACAGTCTGAAAACATTTTTATTTCCATTAAAATTATATTACATCACAGTAAATGAATAATGGTTTCATTTCCAAGTTAATTGAAAGCCCGCAGCATTTGCGACATTTCTACAGACGCCGCTTGAAAGACGCTTATTGCCAAACCACGCTGGCCAAGCTGACTTGACAGTCAGACACCGCAATTAAACATGACGATTTCTACCTGAATGGCGGCAGCTAAATACGACACATATACATATATATATATATATGTGTGTAAGGGCAGCGAGACCACACAAGCGCCATCTACCGCAAACAGACGCACAGCTGTCAGATGCGCCGCTGTCGATAGGGAAGTCAACGGGAAAATGCATTTAATGCAATTGACCAGCCCTTGCCAATTAGTTTACACAAATGAAATGAAACACACAGATGTGTGTTAAGTGGATGTGCGTGTGTGTGTGTGTTGCGGATAAAATAAGCGACATTCGAATCCATTTGATAAATGAATTATAAATTGCAAATCTCATTTATTTAATGTAACTCGCAATCGATTTTTTAAAACAAAATATATAGCATACATCAGGGGCGCAGCCGGAGACGTTGACTGGGGCTGCTCGACAGTGTTAGAGCCAAGTTAACAGCGCCTGACAAGGCAATAAAACTTGGCACAAATGTCGACATTTGTGCATTAAAAGCAAAATCCTGTTGAAAATGTTGCGCAATAAACAAACAATTGATCCGGGATTTAAGCACAAGCGAGGTGTATGTGTGTGCGTCTGTGTGTGTGTGAGTGTGTGAGCGTGTCTCGCTTGTTTTGCTGCCGACAAATGTTAAATCGTGGCATTAGCTGCCTTTGGCGTGGCCATTTCACGCTACAATCAACAGCCAACCATGTTGGCCAAGTAAGCAGGCAGCCAGGCATCGGTCTAAAGGCTGAAGCCTGGCCAAGCAGCCAGGCTGGGCAAACAGCCAGCAAAAGCCATTTTTTAATTGCCTTCGAGACCGGCCCACAATTTGTATGGCTTTCAATTAACGTTTTCAGCCAGAATTTCCACTGCCGCAGTCCTGGCCGAGAAAGATGTGGCCGAAAGCAAACGCACAAATAAAATATTGGCAGCGGAACAATAATAACAGCCAGAACAGAAATGAAAAACACAGGAAGAAAGAACAAGAAAGGCTTCAATTGTTGGAGAGATACCCTGTAGGCATGCCTGAAGTGAATTACCACATATGAATATATATTTATAGAATACCTAAGGAAACGCTATTACATATTTTTGCACCATATTTTTGTTTTTAAAACTTCAAGTTTAATTTCAGATTATTTTAATAATCTTTGAATAAATTTTCATTATGTTTAAATATATTTTACCAAAAATTAAGGCTTTATATTTGATAATACGTTTCTTATTATTATGATAAAAAAATTATTTATTAGCCAACTAAGCAAAAAGACGAAAATCATATGCCTTAAAGAGCAAAGAAAGGATTTTTAACCATTGCTTTTTATATTCAAGTAAAGGATGGAGATGCAGAAGGTTAATAGAAAAACTCCCACCAAGCCGCAGGTATATTCATGGTTTTTCCTTGCGCTCATTCCGATTTATAATAATCAATAACATAGTAGGAAGTAATCGAATACAGACTTAAAACCAGCTCTGTAAAATGAAAACAACCGTAAAAGGAATCAAACCCGCGATCACAGATCCTGACAAAGAAAAACAAACTAAGTTAATGCTGAACAGGAACTTCCTCCTGAACTCTTTCCACTTCCTCCTGGAACTCTTTTATGACATGCAGGGTATAAAAATCGATGGCGATTTAACAGCGACCACATCGTCTGGGGCAGCACTTGGCCGTCGCTTGGTCTGCACGTCAACATAAAACAGTGTTGGTAAATGGCATTGTACTCCCGCAGCCCCCACAGCACGTTGCTTCTGTATGTGGCGGACGTCACTAATTTGAACATGAAAAATAACCACAAATGTGTATTTTTTATGCACGAAACGAAACGAAAATTATGTGCATATAAATGGCACTGATTGCAGCACATACATATACACACAACTATTTATGCCTATTT
The DNA here is from genome assembly GCA_035043565.1 of Drosophila robusta. Taxonomy (NCBI): domain Eukaryota; kingdom Metazoa; phylum Arthropoda; class Insecta; order Diptera; family Drosophilidae; genus Drosophila; species Drosophila robusta. The sequence goes on from JAWNMW010000235.1 coordinate 6,947,534, forward strand.
ACACAGACTGTATATGCGAAAATTATGCCTCAATGAAGCGCACTCATATAATTTGCCAATATGCTTATTTACTCAACGCATTACAATTTAGCTGATTAGAGATGAACTCTGTCCACGAAATACTGAAAACATTTATGTTTGTCATTTACTGAGTTTTCGACTATTTGCGTTTGGTTAGTTCAGCTATGCTAATACGGTTGCTAAGGGGGAAAAGGGGCGATTGTGTGCAGAGGGGCTGGTGTTTATATTCACCAGCAGTGCAAGCATTTCACAGCTGTCAAAAAATTGGGTATTGCTAACAAGAGCTCCCCACCCAGTTCAAATGGGATTTGCATGTGGGCAACATTCAAAATTCAACTAGCTTTTTTATTGCGCATACGCAGTGTGTGCCGTACAAATTAGCTGAGCTATAAATAGAACACAGCGAGTCGGTCTAATAAAATTACACCCATTTTGTGCTAAAAATAGACTAACATATAAACCTGAGCTTATGTGCATATACTGCTGGTATTTACCAGTTTTGCCCGGCCAACGTTTATTTTTATTCAACTTATAACTTTTAATGGGTTAAAAGTGTGTTCACTAACATTTTATGTTGAACTTTTAATTTAAGTTTAAAGTCGAACGATTAAAATTGCTATTTTTGCTTTCTACCACGGCGAAGAAGGTGAAGGGGAAAGAGGGGTTAAATTTTCCGAAAAGTGCGATTCACGAATCTCTAATGAATTCAAACAATTATCTTTGTAAATTCATTCATCAAAGGGAAGTTAAATTTTCCGAAAAGCACGAGCTCTGAATCTCTAATGAATTCAAGCAAACATCTTTGTAAATCCATTTGAAGCATATCATAAAATTTATTGAAATAGTTTTATTCATGTACTTGCAGTTAGAATATAATAACATTCAGTTAATCAAGCCAAGACAAGCAATTGGCTGGCAATCATGGCGTCCAACTTGGCTCGCTGGGTGGCTTTAAAATCGCACGAATAATTGCTGCTACACATGCAACAGCATGTTAACCGCCAATGCGATTCGGGGCCGCAATGACGTCATTACCATTTGGCAGCAAGTGGCACTAAGAGCCCAAGACAACCACAGCCACAGTCGCAGCCAGAGATCCAGCCGCTGCCAATGACGCACTCAACGAACCATTTCACTTGAAACCGTGTTGCAAGCTCAAGTAGCCAACTCGCCAATGGGCCAGCGAGTAGTTGGCCAACTTAATTAATATTGTGAAGGATACGCCAAAGCTTGCGCTCTCTCTCCGTCTGTCTCTCGCACTTTCGCCTTGACATCTCCCTCTTTGGGCCACTTGTAATACGTTAAGTGCAATTATAAATACTCATCAGGCAGATTTCAAGTGGAAGCGGAAGTAGAAAAAGGAACTGAGCAGCAAAATTAATGTGCAAAATAATTCCAGCAACAAAATAACAAGGAAAAATCAATAAACGAGTCGAGCCACAGGCAAAGACAGCAAATACTTTGAGACGCTGCCGCTCTCACACACAAGCACACGCACACAGGGATATTTATAGCTGGCTATAGCTAGGGAAATGCTGACAAAGTTGCTGTGAAAAATACACACTTTCCCACACACTCACATACATACAGCAACTACAATGTGTAGCGCTGCGGGTTAGCAGATAAGTAAAAAAAAAGAAAGAAAAAAGAAACCATTTACTTTTTTTTAGCATTCCTTGAGCGCCTCTGGGCTATTGGCACATGACCTTGCCCCAAACAGCCTGACAGACGCTTTGATGGGTTGTCAACGGGCAGCAGTCGTGTGACTATCGGTGTGTGTATGCCTTGTGTGTGTGTGTGTGTTGCCCTTTGGGACTTGGCATACTTATTGGGGCGCAAAGTGTTGCATAATATTTGCGCTAGCAAATGGCCAACAATTTGCAATGACATTTGGCATCTGGCATAAACACGTTCTTCAAAACTGAAAATATCAAATAAATGTACTTAATACACAACACTCCCTTTGGCATTCCCCCACTCACACTCTCATAAAAATGCAACTGCCAAACCATTGAATGTAAGTAAATGCATTTCAATCAAATTGTGCGTGTGTGTAATTGCAATGATTGTGTGAAGCCATCTGTCTTTGTGGCCAATCGATAAAATTGAAAGCGATTTGACAACAACATGCTGGCCTGCGTTATTTTCTCAGTCAGACATAAATCAGGAATGGGCCATAGCCAAAGCTGGCCAAAACCCATGCACTCACTACCCAACAATCACATTATTAATGAGCCTCCCTGCATTACTACGCATCCTCCGCTCAATTGCCTTGTAATGCACACCTTGCATTAGGGCATCGTGTTATTTGCCGGGCCAATATTGGCTTCAACTGTGGGTGCTTCAAATAACGTCTAATTATATAGATGTTAATTTATAGGTTTATACCAATTTCAATAGAAGACGAAAAGGTATAAGTATATTTTTTATGAATCTGACAATAAACAATTTATTAAAGTTAAATTCCTAATTAAAAACAAAACATTTATTTTCAAATTGAGTAAGCTTTAGGAGTATATATATTTTTACTCCAGTTAGGTTAGTTATTACAGCACCAATCTGCAGGTTAAATCATTCACAAAATTGTGAACATCATGAAAATCGGTTCAGTTTTGACAAAGTTATGGAACTTTCAAATCTAGTATGTATGGAGTCGTGAACTTTACATGTTCAGATTTTTATCAATTTTTGGATGATTTTTGACAGAAAAATCGACCCCCTCAGAATCACTTTTAAAGTTGCGTTTTATACTAATTTTGGAAAAAAACAAAAAAAAAAGATTTTTTATCAGTTAATTGCAGAACCAATTTAAGAGTCAAATCATGAAGAAAATTCTAAACATATTGAAAGTTGGTTCAGTTTTAACAAAGTCTTATACTATCAAGTATATAATGGTTACAAATTTTGGATAATGTTTTTTATTAATCAATCAAATTTAGATGCAAAAACAAAGTATTGAACAATTCATATTAAAAAATTTGAATTTTAGCAGAAGCGTATTTATAAAGGAACTCTTAGGAAAGTATATAAGCATAAACAATGCGCCCCTAAAAGACCTTTCAGATGTCATATTCATATATCATTTTTTGTGGGTTCTCTCAGGGTCGCACACGCCGGCACTCCGGCAGCAATTGAAACTTGCACACTTGATTTGGCTGACAGTGCACTTCAATTCGCTGGCAGCAAGCAAACAAGGCAGAGCAATGGGGATGGGGGGAGGAGGGGGCGTACTAGGGGTTTGTTGTAGTGGGTGCTGTTCTCAAAATACTCAGTTTATAGTGCCTGGCAGTTGGTATACAAAACAAAACATGAGGCCAACAACAAACATAAATATTCATTGCAAGCCACAGGGCTATAGAGAGATAGAGATAGACAGGCACACACACACACACACAAATAGACAGTATGTGTCTGTTGTTGAGTGGATGCCAGCTTCCGCCCAGAATGGCACTTGATGATGAAGATTTTGTTGCTTTCACTTTTGCCATTGTGCTAGTCGAGCCCGGCCTGATTGGCCTTATGGGTGGGCGTTAGGTGGGCGCTCGCATCCTTTTATGCATGTCCTGTGCATGAGAAATTGACTAGCGGCAAACACAGGTCGCTGTTACCAAGCAATTGCGACAGCTGCCAATGCTGTCAGCTGGTTGGCCATTAAGCCAAATCACAAGTCCTTGCAGCCCGGGTGATTATCGAGTGCGCACACACAAATTTCCGTGTGTGTATGTGTGCGTGTGTGTGTGTAGGCAGGTAAATTGAGTAAACAGGCAAAAGTTGAAAGCCGAATAAGTCATTGCAGCAGCTGAGGCAAAATTACATCACGCCAACAACATGATGACATGGCCCTGGAGCAAAGGATATGGCTGCTGCTGGCGCCTAGGCATGCGCTAATGCCTCGCATTCATTTGCAGCCGTCAAAAGTGAAAAATTCAAATCAAGGCGCAGGCAGTGCGGTGCAGAGGCAGGGCAAGGACACACACACACACACACACACACACACACACACACACACACACACACACAGCACTTTATCACACAAACCTGAGCGACGGCGGCTGTCATTCATGTTGCATACCAATTTAAATACTTTGCACGCACACAGCTGTGTGTTTGGGTGCGCTAGTGGGGTGGGGGCGGGGAGGGGAGGTTAAAGAACTGCCACAGCGTTTGCTGCTGTTACCCATTTCCGTTTTTGGCAGCACAAAAGCCACTCGGGTCCGCCGTGTGCCTGCAGGATGTATGCCATGTTTATGGCTACAGCCACTGCCTCACAGCCACAGCCACTCCCTCTCCCTCTCTCTCTCTCTCTCCCTCGCTCTCTCCCTCGCTCTCTCCCTCGCTCTCCCCTTGCACCCTCTCGCTCACTCTGCCCTACGCTTGCCCTGCTTCGGTTTTTGCGCTCCGCACGTGCAAAGCTGGTGGAAACAAAGGCAAGCACAAATATTTTCCTCTAATAGTTGTCGCTAAAGTTGGTTATGTTGGTTATGTGTGTGTGTCTGTGTGTGCCTGAGAGTGTTTTTGTGTGTGTGTATTCTACCCATTGTTTATGGTATATTTGTTTTGCATTTTGCTGGACAGCTTGTCCAAAACCGAAGCGAGAGTTGCGTCAGAATTGAATTAAAATGTTAGCAAACAATGCAAAAAGGATGAATGTGAATTGAACTAAATCCTTTAAAGGATGCAGAACTTAAGAGGTATTATAATTGAGCATTTGTGGAGCCAAACGGGAATGTTGCGAACGGAGTAAGCTTCTCTGTAATTTTAAGTAAAATAGTTGCTCCAAGAATTGAAAATAAGGAATTCTTAAGTGCATTTTATGAATATCGCAGTACGCTGAAATACTTTTGCATTGCTTGATAAAGATTTATCGAGTATTTATACTCTGCTCTTAATTCAAGTGAATAAGAAAAAGGAAATAAAGAGATGTTGCAAATGTTTGTAACACCCAGTTGGTTGCAATTTTGTATCCTTCAGGTATATATTATTTTAATCAGCACTAACTGGAAGGGCAGCACTCATTTAAATAAATATAAACTTGTCATTTAGATGCATTTAGATACAGCCCACACAGCTTAATTGTTTTTGTTCAATTACTAATACTTTCCACACTTTCCAGAAATCAATAAATACTGAGTATCTTGAGTATATCTACCAGATTTGGTATATATATTCTTCTAAACGGAACTTAACCTTTCGCTATAATCTATAATCGTAAAATTAATAAAGATATTTTTTAAGAAAATATTTTAATAGTATGGAGAAGAAAAAGTAAGGAGAAAACCGTTAGCTGATCAGCTTTAGGCTTGCATATATATGAAATTATGTATCTGCCGACTATTTAAAACTAATTTTAACTAATAGAGGACTCTTAATTGCCTTGTTTTCATTTTGTTTTTTATATTACTTAAAATCTTAAAATTCTATGTAATTCACAATTCTTAAGAGTCGTCTCAATTAATTACTAGGATAGAGTATTGCTTGTATTTTAATTTAGACGATACCGCGTAACTTTTCGAGCCCCCCGTGCATGTTTGTGTGTGTTTGTCCAACAACATCTGCGATACATCGTTATTTTTATGTGCTATTTTGTTTTGTTTCGTTTCCTATTTTGCTTTTCTTTGCCGCTGCCAGCCATGTTGGACGAATTCATTTGGCATTTGATATATATTTGGTATATATAATGCTGGTTTTGTTTTCCTTTGTTATTGCGCATATGTGTGTGAATGTGTATTTCTGTGTGTGTGTTTGTCTCTGCCTAAAGGAGCAACTTCTGGCTTCAGCTCGACTTGCCTGCTATTTGTATTGTATATAAATGCAAATTGTTATTGATTATGCTGCACATAAAACTAAATCTCAAAACACAAATACAAATACAACTAGAACACACACACGCACACTCACACACACACTTGCAATCATAAATTTAAGTATTTGCAATTTTTGACCCAAAAGTTTTGTTCTTTTGACCCCTGACCTCCTTACCCCTACATAAACCCGGCGACTTTTGCAGTTGTTTGCAAAATATTGCTTAAAATCAGCTTAATAATAGATTCAAGTTGCAGCGCACAAAACTAAATTCCATTTTTCAATGGAGTTTTGGGGCAATAAAATGAAATATTGCACATACGCCATGGGGTGCACGCAGAACATACGACCATAAATACCTAGTGAAATGCACTTTGACTGCTTGACTTTGGGCTTAGAAGTTTTGTGTGTTGATGTTGAAGTTGCAGTCGCTAAAGTTAAGGTTGAGGCTGAGGCTGACGCTGAGGTTGAGTTTTAGGTTCAGTTTGAGTTTTCGGTTGCAAAATGCGGCTGCCTCCCTCATGTGAAGTTGGCCAACAGTTTGTCAGCCGAAAAACAGTTTAACAAAAACTTTTTGCCAGCTGGCAAAGTGGATGTGGCACTAACGTAAAGACAGGCTAGCAGCGTGACAAGGACACATAATGAGTTTAGTAATTATATATAGCATGTCCTGATGACTTGGCGTCTGCAATTACCTGCTGAATCGAGTGTCTAACTTTTAATTGCGGCTACATGCGAAATAAATGCGAAGACAGCAGAAACAACAACAAAACAAACCGCAAAAATAGCGTACGAAATGCGAAAAATCACCAATCACATTGCGAATTTAATAGTGGGCGAGGGAGGGGTGAGAGGGGAGCCAAACCCTCAAACCATTGCCGTTAATGTCAACGACTGCAATTTCTTGCACTCGCATTGTAATTCACTTGCCGCTTGCAAATCTAATTTTACATTTAGCCCCAGAAGAGAGCATGAGAAAATGCTCAAATGAAGAAGGCAAATGACAGCCTTCAATGCAAATGAGAAATGCTGCGACGAGGCGGGCGCGGGGGGACTAACGGGGGAGCTGGGATCTATGCTGCGGTTGCCTAAAATTAGGCAAGGCCATTATGAAATTATGAAAATTAGAAATGAAATAAACGAACACGACGTGACGTGAGCTGGCAAAACATTTTCGAAAAATTACATTAAAATTTACGTGCAGCTATCAGAAATTACTGACAAAAGTTTCGTGTGTGGTCCCAGCTAAAAAAAACTAGACCAAGCGAAAGTTTCTAAAAGTTAACCTATTTAATTTATCTAACAGTAGATAACCTTTTGGTATGTCCAAAAAAATATGATGTTTTTATATATAATTTAAAAGCTATATTTACTTTTACCCACACATTGATTAAATTGCTGTAGCCTATAATATAGTAATCTGATCGTAAGCATTTGATAAGATCAATCTGTAGATAATGGTGTTATTTAACTTGATTTTAAATTCTTACCTAGTTAACTGTTTAAGCCAAACAGTTATTTTAGACTAAACTTAAGTATACAAATAATAGTATAATAATATTATATCAATAGGTCGTTCGCTTGCATTTAAATTAAGCTTAACTATAACGATACAACTAATCCACCTGATTAAGATATTAAAATGTACTCTGTAAAAGTATAAAAATATTATTTTAACGCAATTTAATTATGATTATTCAGACTACATTTAAATGCTAAAAACTTAGCTGTCAGGCAAAAAATATTTTAATTTCATCTTTAATTTAAGTTTGTAAAATTCGTAATTGTATATTTATGGTTAGAGACTTTTATGATTTAAAGTGAATAAACGTTTATAGTTAAGACCATTTGAAAGGTTATCCATGCAATTAGTTGCACAAATGTCTCAATTAATCAAAATTGCAATTAGAATTGATTTGTTTGCTGACAGCAACGACGCTTTGTCGGCGATAAGAGAGAGAGAGAGAGATAGGGAGAGAGAGAGAGAGAGAGAGAAAGGGAGAGAGAGAGTGAATTGACTGGATAATACATATGTAGAATAGCTAAAAGCCAGGTGAATGTGTCCTTGGCCCGCCTTTGCCTTTGCCTGGCTGGCTGGCTGTTCTCGACTTCACTGGATATGCAAATGTTGTAGATACTGTTTTGAATAACATTATTCATTAGATACGAGCCATGTGTGTTCTGTGTGTGCGTGTGTGTGTTGGGTGTGTAAATAATGCGCTGCTAGGCATAATAAATTGCTTTAAAAGCGACCAAAGATGGCGGCAGCGACAGGCAAAAGTTGCTAACAATTTAGTTGCTTGTTGTGCGGCACTTTTTGCCTATCTAGTACGCACACACACGCACACACACGCCCAGACACTCAGGTGTAAGACACTAAAGGAGACGCGCGTTGCGCGCAAAGCAGCCAGAAATGAACGTCAAGAGATTTTGGCCAAAAGCAGCACAACACATGAACTGATACTTCTAGCAAGGACAAGAGCTGAGTGTGGGTTGTGGGGGATGGGGAACGGGGGGCGGGGGCGGGGTGCGGGGGCTGCACCGAGTCAGATGTGAGCAGCGCTTTCACTCGCAGCAGGCGCTAAACTTTTGTGTTGCGCCCAGTGGACGATGACGACATAAACGTGAACAGACCTGAATATGAACTTGGCCAGTGGACATGGACATGGACATGGATATGGACATCGGCAATGCGACGAAGTCGACGCTCGCCTCTCGTTGGTCTGCGGCACATAATCATTTACATAATATACGTGTGCGCAATCAGCAGCAGCAACAACAACAACCAACAACAACAGCGATAACAACGAGGCAGCGTCTCGCACACTTGGCCAGAATTATATTTTCACTCTCAAAGGACGCGACGTGGATTTTGGTGTGCTTTCGTTAACTTTTTTGACTCTTGAATATAACTGCGTATCCTGCGCGCTTTACATAACACCGCACACACACACACGCACACACACGAAATTTTCTAATTCATTTTCATTTTACTTTTATTATACGCGCTGTGGTGCGCAGCAAAACGTGCCACCCAACGCCCACGCTGACTGCCTGGTTTTCTTTTATTTTTTTTTATTTTTTGTTTGCCTTCTATATTTTCTTTTTTGAGTTGGCAACCCAAACACGCGCGTTGCCAACCGTCCGCTCTTGTCTTTTGGGGCAGCCGCTGCTGGCGAAATTCGTGAGGAGACTGCAGAAAATCGTTTCGTTTCGTGTCGACGCTCGGCACAGGACACTGGCCAAAGCAGGAGCAGAAATTGAGCGAGCGTAAGCTTTAATGTTGAGTGAAAGCTTTTGTCGAAAGCTGCACGGGTTGCCAAAGCAATTGCTGTTCACGTTTATTAAGTATACGACATGTGGGCACTCACGAAATTCGACTCAAACTCAAGTTTTTAGCTCAAATTAAGCTTTAGAGAGTGTGCGTGCGTGTGTGCACATATGTTCGAGTGTGTGTGTGTGTGTTTTCTTGTGTTTATGCATTAAGGAACAGAGCTTTTATTTCTAATTTGGCCCAAGCAGGCAGAAAAAACACCGGCAGCATAAAAACTGCAGAGCATAAGCAAAGCTGCTAATGTCGTTGTTGTTTTTATACCCTGTAGTCGTAAAACATTGGAAGAAGTGTACCTTTTACAACGGCACAAACCGATGAGTTATTATAACTATATTTCTCTGTCTGACACTCTAAGGAATTTGGAAGCAAAATCTGTTCAGGCCTTGAAATTGTATTACTATCGGTCCCATCGTTAAGACTTTTCTTATTTTTCCTTTTATATTAAATACACTACACTCATTGTAAATTTCTGCTATTAACTTCTCAGCTGTAAAGATTATTGCTGTCTAAATTGTGATAGTTCATTTTACAGCTAAGACTACTTTTGATTTGAAGCACAAAAGTTACTAAAGTATGAATGTTATATAATAAGAAGTACAGACCCTGTTTAAACTTTAGTTTAAATGCATAAATTAATAACTAAGACTATGTGTAACTAAAGGGTATGCCCAGTCAGTCTCTCGCGACTACTACTCTGACTTGTTGTTTGTTGTTGCCAGCGGCCCGGGGGGCCAAAGCTCAGCGCTGCAATCCAATTGATGTACTCTGCCCAACGCTTAGCTAATGAAAATGGCTTTGAGTGTTTGTTGGCCGCACGCTTTAAGGCGATTTCGCGGGGCTTTCGAGCGATGCGTGCGCCGCGTGCAAGGCCATAAAATCTGTGTTAATATCTATAATCCAACACCACGCAGTTGCTGTTGTTGTTGATGTTGTTGTTTCTAATTAACATCTGGAGCGCATGCGAGAGCAATTATCTAAACTTAGCAGGCCAATAAGTCAAGTTAACTCACCTTCAGGGACCCAATACACGAGCGCTATGGAAATCGATGTGTGGCCAATAAATTTAGGCGCTAACACGTTGCTGCTGCTGCTCAGACATCATCACAAGCTGCAAGAGATAGACAGAGAGAGAGAGAGAGTGAGTATAAACGAGTTACAGTGAGTGCGAGAAACGACATTAGTATGCAGCTGGGGCAGGCATCGAGCGAAGTCAACTGAGAAATCGTGTAAGCGACGCGTATGTCAATTAAAAGCCTATAACAACCAACAACAACACGGATATATGGGCATAAGGCAAACGCAGGTCTGAAAGCAACTTGGCTTCCAGTTACAAGCACACACAGAAATCGTTGCACGCAAATGCAAAACAATGGCAGCGACATGCCCCAAGGCGTGGCAAGGGGGCAAATGCGTCGAACGAACCGATTTTGCCACACAAGTCACGTGCGGCCAAAAGGCAAAAACGACAAAACACGCGCTTCAATGGTGCCGCACAACAGCAACAACAACAACACACACGAAGTCGATTTGCTTTTGGTTTCGAATTCGGATTTGTATTGGGTGCGGAATGGGATTCCAAATGCAGCGCACACAATGGAAACTGAGGCAAACGTTTCAATAGAACTGCATTTACTCGCACCTATTGGCGGTCGGTTAGCGCATTCGAATGCATACAGTTCTGGCTAGTGAACATGGAGTGTGGTAAAGTGACCACGGAGGAGACGTGCAATAGCAGCAACCTAGAATGGTTAACAGACTCAGAACTATACTTATATATGGTAGAATACTTAGCAATAAAGTAATTATGGCAGGCAATTTTTGTATAACAAGGCGTCCATGGAGGGGAAGTGGAGATAGCTGCGGGTGTATTAAGGTAATAAGTTCTATGTAATCATTAATTCGCAGATATTGCTAAAAAATAATTAATTAATTGACATTTATTAGCAATAATGCTGGGCAGTTGTAAATCAAGTGACCATGGAAGTCAGCTGGACTTAGTTAAGGTAGAATCAATACAAATCGCAGACACAAAATTTGACACATTTCCAGCTAACTAACAACAAATTTCTTCAATGGATGACATAATAAAATTCAACTTTTTCATAGGTAAGTGACAATGGAGGCTGTGTCCAGTCAAGTAAGTTAGATTTTTTACAAATGAAAAAAGTTATTCAGAACTAAAATCTTACATATCTAGTTGTACATTTATATTAATCTATTGAGTACACACAATTGAACAATAAACTAAACTATATGTGAAAATAAAGTCACTATGGAGGTGTTGCGGGACTTATTTTAAATAATTAAAAACTAAAAAATAACATAACAAATATATAACAAAATTTACATTTAAGTCTAATGAAAATCTGCCATATCAGGGAATTTGATAATCAATTTTCATATACAAAAGTGACAATGGATGTGCTGCAGATGCAAATAATAATGAAACGTTGCAAGATACTAATATTAAAAACGTATATACATGGCATTTAATTATGGTAATATTTGCATAACTGATGCAATGTAATTTGAAGGATCAAAGCCTGTTAAGCTTTCAAAATAGCAATCGACTAATTTGGTCAGCAACTCGCATTAGGTCAATTATGGCAAACAATTTCGCAATTGAAATATTTGCCATGAGCTCTAACAGCTAATTAGCCGGGGCCCAAGCCTCATCAAAGTGCAATTACTTTTTCAGCATGTCCGTGTGTGTATGTGAGTGTGTGTGTGTGCAATTGAAAACAATTAGCAAAGTGTGCAGGAGATTTAGAGCGGAATGTCATAGCCCTAATTGCACAAGCAAAGAGTCGCAACGAGGCGCAAATTTAATGCCGGAGACATGCAAAAATTACATCCTCAATTGCAGTCAGAGTGGCAGGGAAAGGGAGGAAAGCGGGAGGGGAGGCTGCGTTAGCATTTGCAATGCCAGTGGCTATGGCAGCGCATAAAGGCGCCCAAATTCAATAAACAAGGCGCTCGTGCGGCCCAGGCTGCTAGCCCTGGCTGCACATTCCCGCCCCTTTCTAGCCCTCCTCCCCTCTCCCTCGCTCACTCTCTCTCTCTCTGTGTGTGTGCAACGAAGCGTGCTGTCTCGAGGGCTTCGAGCTGACAGAGACAATGTTGTTGCTCGATGTGGACATGTGCGGGCAGCAGCAGCAGCAGCAACTCAAAGCCAAAACAAAATCAATTGCAGGCGGGCCCCCAGTTGCCTGCCCTCAAATGTAGGCAATATAAATTTGGCAAACAGCTTGCACGCACACACACACGCACAACAGCAATAAATTCAATTGAATGCCACACAGACTGGCCACATGCGTGGGTTAGACACATGAATTGCACCCCCGCCCCCTCCACCACCCGCAGCTTGTGGTGCACTCAAGTGTAACCGCCGTCGCCCCCGCCCCCGCGCCCACCCCCCACACAGCTGTCTGTATGCTCCATTGGCGCACCGCATTCAGGTTGAACGCCAAAATGTACATTTCGCCAATTACTCTGACTGGCCCCAGGTCCGCCACGTGGCGGTCGTTTTAAGGTGGCAATTGATTGTCGTTCGCCCCTAATGAAGATGGCCGTCCGTCCGGCCAGGCCAAAGTGTGGACACGCCCTAAACTATGTGCACATGCACATGCATTGGCCAACGAGTTCATTGAACTGCGCATAGTGGCAGCCAGCAGACACACAAACACAAACACACACACGCACACAGAGCTTTCAATGCAGCCTAATGCATAATTAAGTGCATGAAGTAGGTGTGTTTGTGTGTGTTTATGCGGCGCTTTGCACTTGGGTTTAACTATGCGTAAAATATGCTTCGGCAACCAGCTTGCCTCAACACCACTGGGGCACCCCCTTCCCACTCTTGCCTTCCACAGACCCAACTGACACACTTAAAGCTGCAGCCTCAGCGCCAGCGCAACTTAAAGCCTTTTGCGAAATGCCAACGTCACGTTCCGACACAGAGAAACGCCAGAAAAACCGCAAACATTTTCTCGCAATTGACATTTTCAGCGGGAAAGACAAAAAAACCAGCGTTAGGGTGCCCCTAGGCAGTAAACAGTAAATTGTTCGATTTGTGTGCACAAATTGCGGCTGACTTCCGTTTGCCGCAAGATACAATCCACAAGATACATTCAAATGCACAAACACAACGATTGATTTGTCGCTACACTCAGAGAAAACGAGGGCTTTAAGATCTAATAAAATTGAATAGAATGTTAACCTTTTTAAAATTAAATATTTATGTATATTTCGTTGTTGACTATTGCAAACTTAAAATGATTTATATTGATTTTTAAAATAATTTTTAATTTTGATAATTTTTAGCACATTTTGTACATCAATATTTTTAAATTAAGTAAAAGTATCCCTGATTTAAAATGAGTTCTTTAAACCTGCTTTAATAAAATACAAAATACATAAAATAAAAATTGGAGTGTGAAAGTAATTTGTGAGTATAATTTGTATAATCAAAAAGAGTTCTTGATAAAGGAGTTTATTTACCAAGATAAGAAATTTAGAAGTAGGCTGTACTTTGATAACAGGTATACTTGATTGTAGTATAACATACATATTTTTCTCCCAGTGCACTAACCGCAAGTAGCATAGTGTCTTCTTCTTCTCCAATCGTGCATCAATCAGAGCCAACATCATTTTCACATTATGCACAATCACACAAAAGACACAGCGCACAAAAGTGGGTCAAAAGGTGATTTTGGCCGCTAGACACTTTTTGTTTGCTCCTCATTGGCAAATTGCCAACCACATCAAGGTTTTTTTGTCTCCCTCTCACGCTCCGTCTCTCTGTCTGGCATTTAACCTGTACCTGAAGGCGGTTTTGTGAAAATGCCAATTCAGAGTTTCCCATCAAACCATTTGTCGTGCTACCTGCAACAAAACTCAACTGAAATGTGGCATAAATCATTCAGTTGCCACTAAACTTGAACTTGATCTTGAAAATAGCTCCATTTGCCTAGCCATGCATACGATGTTTATATATATATATATCACGCCCATTCTCTGTATATGATTATATCATAATTTCCTACGCATTTCCACTCCACTTAATAAGAAACAAACAAAAATTACACATGCTTTTGTTCGAGATACTCTATACTAATGAGGCACATAAAATGCATTGTTCGTTTTGGTATTAAAGAGAGGAAGTGACTTATTTACTTGTCTGTTTCATCTATTTGAATATATATACTCAGTTGTTTTTGCTATGTATGCAATGTTCTCATTTTAATCTATTTGCTCATCTGTCATCTTCTTCAAAATAAATTTTAATGATAATACAGCTGTTTAATGTTTGTGAATGCTTGCTTTAAATTCAACTAAATTGTAGGAGGAAGGCGCTATAGATGTCAGCTATATATTATCAATTAAATTATATTATCTTTGGTTTGCCACATTCTTTCTAATTAACAAGTTAGTATTTCGATTTCGCATATTTTTTTGGCAACTGGTTTGGTTTATGATTTAAAAAATTATTGGAATTCCAGGTTCGAATCATTTTGATTCAAACTGGGTGTACAACCTGGGATTAAATTAGAAAATTAAATAGGAATACAAAAGCTCTGGCTGCTAAATTATAATTTAATTTGTAATTACATACATACATTAAAAGGAAGAGGACTATATATTTTTAAATAAGCATTTAAAATTTGTTAATTTTTTAAAATATAGAATCATTACAAAATACATACATAATTATTTTTTCATCCCCTTTGCAACCTTTGAAATTTGTAAATTTAGATATGTATTATGTGATTTATTTAAAATTTAATTCACTAGAGAAACAATTTGTTAAGCTAGGGTATTTAAGCTTCGGCTGACCATAACTGGCTTTTTCTGTTTTTTTCTGTGCTTTTCAGCACTTTTAAACGTTCAACGCCTGTGCGCTGTTGCATGTCGCCTTGTTGTTGTTATCTGTGTTGCTGCTACTGCTTCTCCGTTGTTGCTGCAGCTGTTGTTGTTGTTTTATATAGTGTATATGCATGTACGTGAACTAAACAAGCGCACAATTAGAGCGCTCAAAGTCGCGTAACACTCGCAATATGCCGGCAACTTGGCAGCCAGTGCCAAACGAGCAGCTGTGTATTGGTTGTTGTTTTTAGAATTTTTTTTGCATTTGCAATTAGGTTTTTTTGTTGCCTTAGAATTTTGTGAATGTGTCGCATGCTGTGCAAAAAGTTGTTCGCTTTCCATTTCAATGAGCGGACAATATATATACATATATTTTTTATGGGCTGACAACATGGCGCATACGTAATGTGCTGGCATTTGACGTCCCAGCCACGATCGAGCTCAATGCTTTAGCTCTTTTCAATTTAAATTTTTTGCTGTACTCTGTGCAGCCCAGAGTCTTGCACAATCTATTGGCTTTGCACCTGCAGCCGCTTGGTTCGATCCGCCGATCAATTTTAACCATCGTCGTGCCGCTTGAAGTGTCGCAACTGGCCAGTGGCTCAGAGCAGAGGGGTGCAAAGGGGGCTTAGCTGCCAACTCGAGGCTAAGCTCGAGTGTGACTACGTCAACAGTTTCTCATAGCAGGTCCGTTATTTCCATGCGCCACGCTTCATTTAGCAATTTAATGCTTGGATCAGCACATTTTGCCCGGGCTTTGAATTACGTTAATGTCGACAACAACAGCAGCATTAACTTGGTAATAAGTCATCAGCATTTTTCTTGCCTCAAGCAGCACCAGACACCATTTCCCCAATTCCTCAACAATTGCGAGAAAGTCACCAAAATCACGTTACACTCAAATAATTAAAGCTCACCAAATGCCAGCGACAAATCATCAGGGCAAATCCCAAGCAAAAAATGCGCCAAAATACAAAATATCAAACCAAAAATTTGCACAGCTGCACAGTCTTGAAAAGTACAAATAGTGCGCTCAACAAGCTTATACCCTATAAATAGCGCTTAGCTATGCGTTTTTAAAAAGCAACAACTTTCAAGCAAATTACTTTTGATATAACTTTTGAGTTTATTTTACGATATATCCCTGTACTCAGTTCTAAATCGGTACACTTTAAGAGCAGATAAAGCTAGAGAAACTTGTTGTTTGAAAATTTATGCACGTTTCAGAGTAGTTAAGCAAAAATGGTAAAGTCTAAATTCACATGTTCGAATTTAAAAAGAATTGCTTTGAAGCGAATACTATTTTAACTACAAATATTTTTACTATTATTCTAATATTTAGAAAGTTTGGTACTAAAATTTGATTATAAACATTTTTACAAAGAAGAACATTTGTTACGTATAGGTATAATATGAAATTCATACTTTTACTACTATTTTTACAACTATTTTTCTTAACTGTTAAACGGAAAAAAGTTTTAGGTATTTTAAGTAACTTTTTTTTAATTTTTGGGTAGAAAAATATATTATTATTGAATATGCTTATAGGTACTTGATATTTCCAACTTATGCAGCCGTTAGTTAAAAAGACAATAAAACATGTCCAAATTAACTCCGCCAATACACCAACAGAAAAAACTATTTCTGATTGTTTAACAACTTTATTATAGCCCTAAAACACGCTTAACAGCTTTTAACAACTTTTTAACGCAAATTTATATTCAAGAAACTCTTTCACAGAGCTTACAGGATACAAAGTGCATTGCTAAATAGCTCAGAAAGTGGCTACTTAAAAAGTAAAAGCGGCGATCACAATCAGGAGGAAAAAGTGGAATTGAGAGGGCATCTGAAGTTGCTGCCTCTTGTCTGGCAGTCATTTGTCATGCGATCAGAGGCGGACTCCCTACTTCAACTGCAACTGTAACTGGGGGACGACAGAAACGCCGGCAATTTGGCAGCAAATTGGCCAACAGCAACAGCAACAACAACAACAACAATAAACAGCTGCCTGACTAGCTATTTAGCAATCTGTGGCACATTCCTGTCAGCTTGTTGCAACATGCAGTGCGATGCGCAGTTATCACAACGCGCCACGGAAACTATGCCAAAGCTGATAAGCGACACAAATTTCAAATATCAGCACTGGCCTACAAAACTGGGGCACATAGAAGGGTCATTGATAGATTTCATGCAGTCTGATTGCAGCGCGAGTTCAATGCCTAAAATGAAATAACAGCGGCTGCCAGACGCACACACAGCTTAATAATGTAAAGCGACGAGCGATGTGCCCCTAACAACCTACCCCCTTTCCCCCCATCCCCAACTTCGCCCTCCCAGAACGCTGCCCACATTTAACCAAGCGACGCGCCCTGCCCCACACTTTATGTTTGTTTAGTGAAGCGGGGCAAGAAGCCGAACCCCACTGGGGGCAGGGGGCAAATCAACCGCAACTGTTACAATTTGTTGAAAGCAACACGGCTGGAGAGGGGGCTGCAAATTGAAAACTGCAGCGAATCGATCAAACTGTGAGCCTGGACTCAATGCAATGATTTGTCATGGCAGCCACCATAGGGACGCATAATATATATATACATATATATATACACCGTAAAAGAGCGTGCTGGGTGGGTGTGGGAGAGAGTATTTGAGGCTGTCATGACTGTCAATATTCATAGACTCAAATCCCATTTGTTGCTATGCAAACGAAACGAGATGAATTTATTCGCTTCACATATCGAAAACTCCAAATGTGAAATGTGAAAATGAAAATCTGTGCAAATGGGAAAGTCGCAGCGCACACTAAAATGCACACCAACGTGTGTGCGCGTGTGTGTGTACCTATATGGTGATATGGCATTCCCATGTGTGCTCAAGGGTTTTTATTTATTTTGTTGGGATTTTTTGGGCGCCCAAACCCGTTGTAAACTCTGTTGCAAGCTGTAAGCGGCACCCAAATCTCAGTTACATCAAGCGCACAAACGAGTTTTGTTTTCACTCGTTTAAGGCCCTAAAAAAATCAATGCTTTCGACTGGGTCGATAGGGGGCAGGGGAGCGTGGGGGCTGTCGCTGCATTTTGGCCGCGCGTTGCCAACAACACCACATAATTGTACATATTTTGTTGACCCAGTTTATAACAACACGACTACAGCAACAAAAACAACGACACGAGCAACAAATTGCTGCGGCATGCCCCCTCTCCCCCCGCATTCTCAGCCAACAATGCCACGCCCTCAATGCGTACCTGAGGCGCGTTTCTTATTGATTTTGTCGCGGCCACAAAGTCAAATCAAAGTTTTTGGTTTCAGCTGCGCAAAACAAACAGAATATTTGGCCAAAATGTTTAAAGTTTTGGATACCTTGTAAACTTGTAAAATGTGTGGAACAGGGTTGTATAGAAGAGGATTAAGTGTGAAAAAGAGTTCAAGCATTTCATGCTTTAGTATATTTATTTATATCTGCTAGTCTTTTTCTTAAATTGATTTTTTCTCTTTCTTTGGCTATCCCATCACACTTTATACATAATTTACAACAACTTCAAATGTCAATAAATTTTAAGATAATTAAGTTGAAATAAAGAAATAACTAAATTGAATATATTTGGTCGACCAGTAGACCATGATATTATAATGTGCTGTATTTAAAATTTAAGTTGAAAATTTATAAGAATATTCTATGCTAGTACTGGTAATAATAAAAATCCATTCAGCTAAACAAAATATTATTTATATACCTATCTTTCAACTTATTCTTCATATATTCCTAAAATTTAACAAATTGTGCATAGTGATTAAAAAAGAAGAGTATGCATAAAAAAAATATTACTCAGTCATGCACCCCAACTGTTTACATCGGAATACTTGCAATTTATAAAGC
This sequence comes from Drosophila robusta, assembly GCA_035043565.1. Lineage (NCBI taxonomy): Eukaryota > Metazoa > Arthropoda > Insecta > Diptera > Drosophilidae > Drosophila > Drosophila robusta. Next base: position 6,966,430 of record JAWNMW010000235.1, read on the forward strand.
CTTAATGCACTGTGAACAGATTTAATGTCTTGATCTGATTCTACAGGGAGATTCTTTAAACCCTTTCAGATACTGAGATATTCAGCACAATATGCATACATAGCACACGTAAGCCAATACCAAATGTACATAGAGTATTACTATCTACTCAACTAGAGCATACCCCTTACGTTGGTTAAAGGCAAAGTTACAACTGTTGGCCAATAACTTTCAAATGGCCCAAAGAAATGGCCAAGTTTGAAAGTTGGCGCACGCTGCACGGCCATTGAATATTGCCAATTACAAGCTACACACGCTCTATATGTGTGTGTGTGTGTGTGTGTGTGTGTGTGCATTGTGTCCGAGCAGATTCAATTAAACTTTGGCTTCACGCTTTCGATCAAGCATACGACGTGTTGGCCCGCACTGCAGCTGCGAAAGCAGTGAAAGTGAGCGAGTGGAGTGGCCAGCGGAGTCGCAATCAATTGCCCGGCCCGCGAGTAAGTAATCGAGCTGCGAAATGTTGCAAGGAGGCAGTTGTGGCCATTTACGGTTGCAGTGTCAAGTGCAATGGCAATTGCGGCCACTGAACCGTTACCAAGGCACTGCCTTTCAATTGCCATTGGCCAAAGCGATTGATTTTCACCAAATTGGCCGCGGATACTGCCGCCTTGCTGCTGACCTCCCAGGTTCAACGCCACTTGCCGCAACCGGAGACGTCGTCGCCCGTCAGGAGCGAGGGCCGCATTTGCTGCTCCATGAATTATAAATGACCATGCTCGCAATTAAAGCGAACATCCGCCTCGAATTGAAATCGAAACCTGCGGGCCAGCTGCAGCCGCCCCTTTTTCGCCGGCCCAGTCTGGCACTGGGCGCATTAATCTGGCACAAGCACGAGCTGCTAGAACAATAGACTGCAGCATGCAGGCGCGACCGAAGCGGGCCCGGACGGATGATGCATGCCGCCGACTGTTGCCGCTTAGTTGCATTTGCAGCAACAACAAGCAGCAGAATAACTGAAGCAGGTACGAATACGTCAGTCGAGCCTGACTTGCAGATACGCTGTAATCAGCTTTGAGGGGCCATAATAAACAGTTACAAAACTCATTATTTAATAACTTTTGTGGTTTTAGTAATTTTGAGATCTTTTAAATATAATTTGATGTTTTATAAAATTTTGTCATTCCTCTTTAGGTGTATACTGCTCTAAAAATCTTCTTTATGGGCTTAAAAATAAAGGGCGCCTAATCAATATTTTTCGATTTCGATCGATCGTTTTAAATAATCTACATCTGCTTATGGTAACGTATATATCTATGTGTATATTTATTTTGATATTCTAGCTCTTATTGCCTTTGATAACGATGCTTTCATACAGACAGATAAACGCACAAACAATCGAACGTGACTAGTTACAATTTTTGATGATTATCAAGAACATAAAGTATACATAATATACAAACACAATACCCCCCCCCCCCTGCCCATTACGTACATGCAGAAAGCCCCTCCATACCCACTCTCGATACATACAGGGTATAGCAAGAAGAAGACACGCATGCTACACTAGAGTCGCCTCACGCTTGGCCAGCGCTGCGTGATGAAGTGGCCGTGTCTCTTGTTTGCTCGTTCTTTAGGAGCATATAAATTGCATTTACAGCATGTACAAAATTGGCACATTTTACTCTCGTTTCAACAAGTTGCAAGTGCAGCGAGTAGCGAATTGGAACGCACTGCAGCCCCAGGGGCACAGGAAATGCAGGTTACAATGATAAAAATCGACAGATACAGAAGAGGAAGCTGCAAATGGGCGCTAAAAGATGCGTAATTTAAATGAATAGTCTAGCTGTAACTAAATCTCTTTAATTGTAGAGTTCCTTTACTTAATGATAGTAATCTAGTTCGGAGTTCTTGTTTGGAAATACCCTGCAACCTTGAGTATCTTAGCAGATACATTACTTTTATATATATTTTATATCTGACTCTTTCTGTTTGCTTAACTCAAGGTAATGTCTTCCAAATTTTAGTTGTTTTAGGATTTTATGCTTTTCAGGATTTTCAGGCGACAGGAAAAATGTATAAAACTTAAGACGCTTATATGTAAAAATATATGAAAAGTAAATAAAAAACCCAGAATATAATTTTTAAAACTTACGTCTTTAAATCTTTTTTTAGGCTGTAAGCCTAAATGTATTTCATTTATATTTTTTTAATTATTTATTATTTCAGTTGGTTAAAGTCGAAATAATAGGTAAATAAATTTATATACATACAACATTACTAAAATGTAATTTTTCCGAGCTCTTAAAATCTTTGATACTGATAGGAATAGATGCACATATATAATAATATATAATACATTTTCAATAATATCGCACACGGCATAAGTATCTCAGAATCTTCATTACACATTATTCGTACCGCTGAAAATAATAAGAATTTCTATAGAAATCTTTATAAATATACATTATTGGCATCTTCTACTCAAGCCGGTAACTGTATACGCTAACTAAAAGCCGATATTAACCTAATTCCGCGACGTCTGATGGCCTATTTGAGCCAACATAAACAGCTTATGGCCACATCCCATCATGGGAGCGCACCTGACAGCGATAGCTCAATTGCTGCTCAAATCTTGATTTTAAAGTCTTCCACAACTGAAGTTTTTGTTTTGGTCTTCAGATAGACACAAAGTGAGTCAATGTTTGCCCCCAGATAGCACTCGACTGAGCGCCAGGCTAAACTCAAGGGCCAGCTATCAGTGTTGATTTCCGTTCAACTGTTATTTTTATGACTACATCGAGACATTCCCACAGGTCTTATGTGCTGAGGCCTCAGTCTTGGCCTCGACTGTGTTTTGTATGCTGCGTCACATGAAAAACAAACGAAAGCAACTGCTGCGAGTTTTGAATAATTTATGGCCAAAGAAGTTGTTGTTGTTTTTTTTTTTTTTTGTGTGTTTGGTGTCGATCCACAGCATTGTCCACATTTGTGTTTTATATACAAAATGCTAATTGGAAAACCGAAACTGAGCCCGCACTTTGTATTACGAATGAGCGTTGTCAAAAGAAAGTTAATTAGGCGAGAAACAGGTTGCAGGGTGCAGGGTGTCCGCTAGTTGCCCAGCTGCAGGCAATGTCAAGGGTTCGACGCTTCATGTTGTAACAGGTGGAAGCATCTCTCGCAATGCTCGGCTGCCTTTCGGGACAGCGAGAGGGGTAAAGGAGGAGAGCTGGCAAGAAACGTAGAAACAAATGCAAATAGCGTCTGTCTGTAATTGTGTGAATAAAAGTCAACAATTTGTGGGCACGCAAACAAATCTTGACAGCGCTTCCTCTCTTCCTGGCCTTCTTTACCCTGGCGTGAAATGAATTCATTTCATAAAGTTGACGCTGGGAAATCAGCTAAAGAAATTAGCATAGTTTTTGCTTTATAAATGCACAGTGTGTTACAAAACTGACTTCCTGTTGGCCGTATGCTTTAGTTCATTAATTGGCAGTGCAGACTGTACAGTGTTGAAAGTGATTTTCACTTTTTTCTTTTTTGCTCGCGCAATTTGAAGTTCAACGAGCGCGGGCTATAAAAATTCAAAACCCCCCAACAGCCAGTCAGGGAGTCGAGTGTAATGCATCTCTGGCATACTAAGAAACCAGTTGAATAATAACCAAGTCAGCCGGGTCTTCAACTCGGTCTTCGCGGTTTATTTATTTATTTTTGTTTTTTTTGTCTTTCTTTTCTGCAGGGAAATTGCAAATTACCGGCACATAACCTGCGGGTCTAAATGCTCAAAAAGGCCCTTTTCACCCGCCCGCTGTTTGTTTGTTGTGGTTGTTATTGTTGCTATTGTTGAAAGCATTAATTTAAATTTTTAAATTACTTTCACTGCCTGCTAACTGGCTGAAAGGCATGTAGGCACTATGCGATTGTAGTTTATAATTATGAAAACCTAATTTATAAAGAAAATATAAAAACATCAGCCAGCGACACTTTGGAATGGGTGGAAAGGCAGCCAAAAGTCAGCTGGGGCATTAGAGCAATTTATATAAGCTAATTGGATGAAAAGCGATTTGAAACATAGTTAAATTGGCTTTCCTGTAGATAAAGTCGAGTGTGCAACAACAACAAAGTAAGTGAGTTTACTGTGAAAAATGTAATAGGAAAATTGCCGTAAAAAAATCTAATTTATTTTATAATGTTATTGATATTTATATAATCTATACATCTACATAAAAGAAAGCGTTAAATGCATCGTTAATAAATCTGGTTTTTTAACGGAACACTACATTTTACGCAAGCACCTGCAAAATATGTTAAAGATGGAGTATAATACTTGCAGGCATTGCCTTGAGAGCGAAAAGCCAGAAAAATTAAAATGTTTATATAAAATAACATTAAATAAAGAGTACCACTAATAGGCCAAGTATCGTATTTAATTGACAATTAACTTTAGAGAGAACATCATGACAATAACCGACTTATCGTGTGAATATCATGAGAAAGACGAGCCAAGATTAAAGGTCAACAAATCTCAGCTGATATTTTAAGACCATTCCGGAAATAACTTCAAACAACTGTTTTGATAATTGAAAAACAAAACCTTGACATAAGCTAATCAATGACAAATGAAATTAAAGTAGATAAAAAATAATTTATAAAAATAAAGAACGATTTTTCATTTAATTAAACTTAATATCGTGCTTTAGTAGGCCACAAAAGCAATTTATATTGCGCCCACTAAAAAATAATCAACAAACGTCACACATTTGTGGAAAACCAAAAAAATTAGTAACAATTTCAATTGAAGCTGTGCAACAATTTCGTGAATTATGCGTCCATTTAGGGGCCCCACAACAAAAAGCCGGGCCACGTAATTAAATGTAAAGACTGTTCCATTATGGCCTCTGCTCCCAATGTGCCTCGGCCCACAATAAACGCGAAAAAAAGAGACATTAAACAAAAACTATAAGTTGAGGTTCAAAAAAAGTTGGTTCAAGAAAAAATATAAAAGAAATATAGAGTCGAAACGCTTTTCGCAAGCAAACGTGCTGTCATTAAATTTAATAAGCACTTTTAGGCCAAGCTTGGATTTTTCATGCCTGCCCGTAAGAAAAGCACTAGACAAAAACAAAAAAAAAAAAAACAACAACAACAAAACGACAAACCAAGCGTTTTAAAAATGAAATGGTCTGGCAAAATATGAAAACAAAATCCAAAAAAAAAAACGAACAAAGAGACACAATGAAAGAAATAAAACAACAACAACAAATGGCATTTTGCGCTTGCTCATTTTCAGTGTAGTTCTTTCCGGGTTTTTCTATATAGACTTTTCTTCGAAAAGTAAATGAACTTTAAGCACGACGTCTAACGGCTCATTTGGCTACCGTCCCAGAAGTCGTCGCCAAGGTGATTTACTTCCACCGATTTGGGCTGGCGGCTATTATGAAATAGTAGAGTTTGCTGTTACCTCAATTACGTAGAACAAACAGAAACCGTTAAAGGACAAATTGAGTTATTAGCTAACCCGAAACATCAGCCAAATGGGCTTAAAGTCTCGCGCACGCGTGAAAAACCAAATGCGTTTTTAAACGCGGCCCAGTTGAATGCGCACAACTGGAACACAGTTGACGGAAGCGTTCATTACGGACCACACCGTAGTCTATGATGAAGATGATGATGATGATGGTAACGATGATGATGACGACAAAGGCGGCTGCTTTGTCTGTGCACCAGTTCCAGAGCATTGCAACCATATTTGAATGCAGCAGTCGTTGCTGCTGGCTTTTGGCCTGGCCAAAAAGGTAAGCACTCAAAACTGTTCTCGTTGATTATGACAAAAATAATAAATATAATACGTGCCAAATAAAATTATTGTGAGGATGAGCGGCTTTGAGATATGCAGCATATAAATACAAATAATATATATAATAATATATAAATACAAACACAAATAAATATAAAAAAAATAGAAAATAGATAAGGACAAATAGAAGAAACAATAAAATTGAAAATATAAAATTAATAAATAGCTCCTTCTTTATAAATATATAAATACAGATAAATAACCCTGGCGAATATTTTCTATTCCCTACCCATAACTTTTCACCTGTTTTTTAAAACATCTTATCTGAGTAATGTAAATGTAATATAGTATTAGAGATAAAGTTAATTTTAGTAAAAACCCTGATAAAGTTCCTAAGCTTTAGTTTTCGATAGGGAATTCGGCATAATTTTATTTAAGTGAGTTCTTGTGAAGTGAAAAGAAGGGAAATTTTATGAGATATTTAAAGGTTCTGAAGGCGCACTTAAAGATAAGAAGCTAGTGAACTAAGTTAAACAACTTACTTGTGGAAGATACATTTTTCTCCTCCGCTTTGCAACTGTAACTAACCGAGTGAACTGCAATGTATAGCTTCAAGCCCCCAAAGTACCCAGCAAAATGAACATAATAAACATAATTTACGTAAACTAAGTACCTCAGCATAACTTAGCTGTTTATTGTGGAGTACGTAAAAGTCAAATTAGGTAAGGTAAAACCCATTCCAATTGTTTAGCCAACTGTTACCTAATCATAGGTGCAGATGCCGTAAACGTGCCAAAGTAAATTTTGCAAAATATCAATCACAAAGATCAGTCTACCTTCAACAAGTTGGAGACTGGAGGGCTTATCATATTTCATAACTACAACTTTCTACTGTCAATTGCGTTTATTCGCCGCCATTCAATATACCCACTTCAGTATTTTATGATGCAGGTCATATAAAAAAGAAAAAAAAATGTGTATATAATATCACATTTCAGCGCAGCAAATTTTTTCGCATTCAGTGCACATGAGCGCACATCAGCATTGCACTCCAACTGCAGCTCTTGCTTCAACTCCTACTGCAACTCCTACTCCTACTCCGACTCCAGAACCAGAACCAGCTCTGGCTACAACTTCGGCACTTGACGCGCCCCCCTCCGGCCCGCCCCTACAGCACATTGCTCTATCCATAGTGCACTTGATAGCCGAGAGCCGTACCCTGCCCCACTCCACCACCCCTCGCCTTGCTGAACTGCCAACTCAATTATAAAATGGCAAAACGCATAAAACACATTTAAAAAGTGCACGTGGAAAAGGTTTTGTGTTGCATTTTCATTTATCGTTTTGTGCAACTTGCAGCAGAATTTATTTAGTTTTTTCTTCTCTTGTGTTCTCGCATTTCTTTCGCATTTTGACTTTCGACCATTGTTCCGTTATGGAAGTTGGGCCAGTAACAGCAGCAGCCAAAAGAAAATACAATAAATAATGGAAAACTTTTGTGCGCTGGCAGCACAAAAGTGCACTGAAAAAATGTGCCACTAACTCAAAGTTCCAATAAGCGGGCAAATTTAGTTGGTCACTTGTTTAAGTCCGATTTATGAGAAGCGCAAAGAGAGGCAGCCAAGTGGGTAGATAAAAATGTAGACAAGCTGGTGTCAGGACATTGTTTATTAATTTTTCCTTTTTTGCAACGCTTAAGTTATTGAAACCGATTCTGGAGAGATAGCTTTTGGAAGTAATTTATTTCTACCACCAATACTTCTAGAATTTGCTGGAACTGTGACAAATAACACTTGGTATAGAATTTAGAATGTTACATAAATTGCAAACTTAAGTCATAATTATGAGAAACAGAAAGAGAGACGCCATAAATTTCAGTAAATTAAGCTAAGATTTTAAAAACAAAGTTATAAAGCTACTCACTTACTTAAGTCGTATTTATGAGAAGCGCATAGAGAATCGCTTTAGCAGTAAAATTGTAATTACTATGGTAATTACTTTTTATGTTAACTTAAATGTCACAAAACAAGCCAATTTAATTGTGCACTCGCTTAAGTCACAGCCATGAGAAGCGCAAAGAGGGGCGGCAAGCAAATATATCCAACAGCTGTTATTATGATAATATTATTTTTTATGAGAATTGAAATGATGTAAGTTTAAGCAGAACAAGTAGTTCCTGGCACAGGCACTGCGTACAACCAGACAATTGTCTAACCAACCACCAGTGTGGTCAAAGACAGAACAAAGTGAAAAGGAGAGAGGGAAAGAGAGCGCACAATCGATTCCAATTGATCGCCGCCAACAGCTGGCTGATGAGGCCAGCGGCATGAGCAAGCAATTTGAGGCAAGCAGCGTGGGCACCCAACGGCGACGACTGAATGATGCACCTGCTCGGTAGACACACAAAAAATATATGTATTTTAAAATAACAGAGCAGAGTTCAAGAGCAGAGCACTGCCCCGACCGGTGGAAGTTCGCGTGATGCCGGAAATGCAATTGTCGAATGCGAGTACGCCCACCAAAAAAAAAAAACAACAACAACAATTGCCATGGCAACCAAATATATGTGTGTGTGGGCACATTTACGATAATTATATGAAAATCAATTTAAGTTAATGCCATTTTATCATTTGCGACGCGCGACACTTCAACGAAATGGAAATCCGAGTTCTCGCACATTGTTTATAATTTGTTGTTGGCTTGTGCCAAGCGTGTCTGTGCAACAACATGTGGCACTTAAATGGGCATGCCACGGGTCGTCAGATCAGCCACAACTGCAACAGCAGCTGTCAGTCTTATGTTGCGGCCAAACATGTTTAACGGCTGCCATGGCAAAAGTATCTGATAGATACATGTGCGCCTGTTAGTTCTGTAAATGCGCCGAGCGCTTGGGATTTAGATAGTTCTCAGCGCTGGCTGCTGTGGGGTCTCGGGCGTGCACATGTCTTCTTGCTGTTGCTGTTGTTGTTGTTGGCAGGTAAATATTATTAAAACTGCACACACACATAACCCCAAGCCCATGGAATTTGGTGAAAATTGCAACATGAAAAACTTGAAAAACCGGCAATTGCAAAGCGGCAAATGGCATGAAAATGGCCCAACTGGCAAAACTGGCTAAAAACACACATTAACAATTCACACATTTGCGGCAACATAATTTCAGTTAGCAATAGTCATCCACAGATATATAGATAAGGCAATGGAGCGAAGGGGGGTATGGCAATTTTCAAATACCAGCAGGAAAATTTCAAATGCAATTGGCAAAAAAGACCGCAGAGTGTGTGAAAAGCATAAGAATGCGAGATACAAATGTGCCATATGAGTACGTATGCATGTTTAGCTGTGTCTGTGGCAACAATTGTGCGCAATTACAAGCAGCCCAAAAGGCAATGCAAAAACGCAGTTGCAACAATGTGGCAGCATTCATAATTCAAATGCACACACACACACACACACACACACGGAGATGTTGCAAAAGGAATTGCAATCATGTGGTTTTGTCTACAGCTGTTAAATGCCAGCTAAATAATATGTGTGTACTTACATATCTATGACTAATAGCTGGAGCAGTTGGTAGAATTTCCAAAGAAAATATTGAATATTAAAAGAAAATATAATCCATTTTAGAATAGTTGCTTCAAGCTAAGCTTTTAATATTATATTCAACAAATTCAGGGGGATTTCTATAGAAGTAAAATTTTATATTAAGTTCTTTGCTATATGTTAAATTTAAATTCTATTATTCAATTCTATTCTCTATTAAAAAAGGAATCTATATAAATCAAATTTAAAATCCTTAAGACAAGAATCTAATGCAAAGGTTAAGGAAGTTTAATTGAATCTTAAATTTTTAATTTTATTCAGCCCAAGATTCCAGATTCGATTCCAAAACTTCCAGTTCAATTTATAAATTCTTGTTTAAAATGTATGATCATGTTTTTCAAATGTATAAAACGGCTAGAAGTATGCATATGTGAACCTTTTTTGTCTGAATTCTTGATCAGCACAAATAGACGACTTCATCCAGACAAGTCATAAGATGATATATATTTCATATGTATCAAATCTGTGAACCACAAATGTTTAATATATAGGTATGCCAATCGCAGATTATAAAATCAATCAATCAATAATCAGTAGAATCCCCGATTTCTCCAAGTCAAGCGCTGCTTTCTATAGCACAAACAGCACCATCTGCTTTCAGATTAACGTCTATATGAAGTAATCCCTTGGCTTAAACATGCTCTTGAAAACTGGAATAAGCGAACTTTTAACAGCACGGCTTAAAATAACATTAGCCTAATCTCCATTAAGTCAGTCCTGTGCCTTCCCAAAACAATATTTAACAATTTTTAACTCAAATTCTTATGAAATGTTAATAAATTATAAAATGTTCCTAAAACATTTTCAATGGTTTTTCCGAGTATTCAAGCTCAAAGCTACAATTCCAATCAAATTTCCATTTGTTCGCCCACATTGCATAAGTTTCCTTTGCGGAAACTGTCTACGCCTAAAAAAATTAAGAGAAACTGAAAACATATAGACGCTCAAAGCCAGAACTGTCAATGTTTGTTGGCCGTAGCATTCAGCGTAGCTTAGCACTGTAAAAAGTGTACAAAAATTCCGAAAAAAAAAAGAAAAACCCTACGAAAAATCGAGTTTTTGGAACAAAATTCCAGTAAGTAGCGCCAACGAAGTCAATCGTTAGCAACAACCGATCTCAATAGTATCTGCTAAGTATCTTATCTTGTTAAAAACTATCTTTTAGCCAGTGAAATGTCTGAACTGCAAGCATCGCTACTGCTCAAGCGCCAACTCGCCGAGCTGCATCGCAATCCCGTCGAGGGCTTCTCCGCCGGCCTGATCAACGATGAGGACATCTTCAAGTGGGAGGTGGTCATCATTGGCCCACCGGACACGCTCTACGAGGGCGGCTGCTTCAAGGCGCATCTGATCTTTCCCAAGGAGTATCCGTTGCGGCCGCCCCGGATGAAATTCGTTACGGAAATCTGGCATCCGAATATTGAGAAAAATGGCGATGTCTGCATATCCATACTGCACGAGCCCGGCGACGATAAATGGGGCTATGAGAAGGCCGAGGAGCGCTGGCTGCCCGTCCACACCGTGGAGACAATATTGCTGTCTGTCATCTCCATGCTAACCGATCCCAATGATGAGTCCGCGGCGAATGTGGATGCCGCCAAGGAATGGCGCGAAGATCATACGGAGTTCAAGCGCAAAGTGGCCCGCTGTGTCCGACGCAGCCAGGAGGAAGTCTAGCTGGGTGCTGAGCGGAGAGCCGTAAGCACAGCGCTCTAGATTCGCACACACACAAACGCAGGCAAATTCGGCTCGGAACGGTCAACATCCAAGCATGCGAATGAAACGAGCGATTGCTTGCAAAAATAAAAGAAAAATGACGCCCCTTTTTTGGCCTAAAGCACATTTCACAGAAAGTGTCAAAAGTAAATTTTCTTTTCTTTATTTTTCTTTCTTTTTTGTTTTGCTTTAATTGGCCAAGCAGCTGCAAATGCGGCGCTTTAATTAGGTTTCTTCCATGATTAGCCGGCATTCTATGCCGACGCCTGTCAGCTTTAATTAGCTTTAATCGCCGCCAGACTTGAGGCGAGCCGCGTCGCGTCTTTGGGGCATCTTCGCGCACTTGGTCAGCGCTCACCCGAGTCTGGGTCAATCTTAAGCCGTGTGCTTAATACGCTCCGGCTGACTGACACAGTTGCCAACGACTTGTGCTAACTTTTTGCCTTGGCTGTGAGCAGCTTTATTGACTTCCACTTCACATGGCCAAAACAGCAGCGGCAATAAATGCGCCACTCACCTGGCCGGGCTGGGCACATGGCTGCCAAACGACTCTTAACAAGAAAAAACAGTTATATTTAGCATGCCGAAAATTAAATACGCTTGCACACATAGGGTACATGAGTGATATTATTCTATAAATTTATATTTTTACATAAAACCCATTGTCCATGATGCCTATATAGTAAGCCAATATCAAAAGATATATGTACAAAAACTCAGTTTAAGACCGATCGTTTCTATGGGAGCTATATAACAGGGTACTCCGATGGTGATAGAACTTTATCTATATGTTAGGAGTATAGTAACGCTCACAATTTCGAAAATTAGTCAAATTATCTTAATAAACAAAAAAGTTTTTCATACAAGAACTACTTTTTTGACCGATCGTTCCTTCGGAAGCTTTTTGTTGTATTAGTCCAATTCTGCATAAATACTTCGAATATGGCTATGCTTGTAAATAAAAATGTTAGTCAAGATATCTATAAAAACGAAAAAATTGTTCATACAAATATCCAATTTTTAACGAATTGTTCCTGTTGCAGTTATATTATATAGTAGAGCGATGTTGATAAAAATGTACTGGCATGGTAATAAGGTAAGGTTCATATTTGGGTAGCTTGGTCAGAATATTTAAAAACAAACCAATTTGCTATACACAATTTAAATTTAAAGATAAACCCTATGTGTACGTATATGTATATATATTATTCCGATTCGGTTGACGTCGATTTAAAATTAAGAAATTACTTTGCACAAAAACATACAGGTTGGCACAGTCGCACATGACTATAACAACTCGACTATTGATACTGATCAATAATATATATATATAATATAAATTTATGACGAAGTTACAAATGTCACAGCAACATTAAGATGCCCACCGTAAGGGTATACAAAGCATTTTTTAGCTGTTAACATTAGTGCTTGTTGTTGTTGCTGGCGGCAATTGTTGCTGCTGCCGTTGCTGTTGTTGTTTAGCAACAAGTTTTGCATTTTGATTTTGCATTGTTTTGTTCCGGCCATAATCCGGTCATGCCCGCCAAGAGCTGGTCACATTGTTGAACAGTGACTCAAAATCGGGTAATGAACATTTTTAGCCACATTTTTGCGTTAATGGGTGTGGCGAGCGCCCCAAAAAAAATAAAACCAAACAACACGACTGTCTGGCATATTTTTGAAAATATTCCAAAATTATGAATCAGCAGAAATCACAAGAAAAAAAAGCAATTGCCAATATGAAAAGTGGGTAAATAAGGCCATGCACATACTTGGCCAAAAGTCAAATATCGACAAGACAGAAAGGAAAAAACAAGAAATCAACAAGAATCCGATGAAGAATCAGCTTAAAATCTTGGCCACATAAAATATGTAAGCAATAAAAAACGAAAACGAAAAGCTGAAGAAAACAGCACAGAAAACCTGCTTGAAAAAAGAAGAGATGCCACAACTGAAGAAGAAGAAGCAGCAGAAGCTGAGGTTGTCGATGCTCCTCCAATGTGGCTGCCGCTGAGGTTCTTCATCAGAGCTAAACTCACTCAGCCAGTAGAAATTGAATTGATGTTGTTGTTGCTGTTGCTGTTGGCCAAGGCAGAAACCGGCTCTGGCTCTCCAGTGTTGTCTTGTCTGTGGCTAACGCAACGCACAAAGCGTACGGCCTGGGTGTGGAAGCTGGCAGCTGGATACCTGGAGCCGGGGCGGGGAGAGGAGCTGGCCGATCGTGCGAGGCCACCGAAGTTTATAAATAGCATTCAATATGCAGTGAAATCTGCTTTTCCACAGCAGCCGCTGTTAATGGGAAAGCGGCGTTCAGGTCGGACTTTTCCGAAGGGTCAGCCGAGTTGTATTTTATTTTATTTCGTTTGGGAACAGGTAGCTAGCTAACGGGCAGGTCAGCTTCATTAGCCGCGATCGAGGGGTAGGAAAAACCCGGCGTTCAACTTACATTTTCTAGGAAAAATAGGCCGGCAGCCTGAGCGTGCACTTACCGACAAAATGAAAAAGAAGTGTATTACAAATCAAGTACAAATCCAATAGAGCCTGAGTTGGGCTGTGCGTGCGTCGCATACGCTTTAAAAGTAAATTCCAATATGCGCTGGAGCTGGAGCTGTTTTGTATCTGACAGATACACTAAGCTCGGATACTGGTTTTGATTTCGTATAGTTGCGCGAAAGAGACAGCGAATGCTGATGCGTCGCGGTGAAAACGCGGCAGTGAAAATGTCGCTATTGGTCGTTGCTCCTTGGCCAGATGAGTAATCCAAATAGAAGCGTATCCGTTATTTTTGTTTCGTAATTTTAATATTTTTCTTTGAACACTTTCTTTTCGTTAGAATCTCGTACGGGGTAGTTGTTTATATGTTTTTTTTATATGTATATTTATTTATTTTATCTTATTTTTTTCTAAGTACACTACGCGTACTTTGTACTTGTTAACAACATTTACACGCTCGTTGATTTTTGTTAGACATTCCGAAATTCACGAAAAAAAAGGTTCAACAACAACAGTAATATCGAAGCCGAGACAGAAACTACCTGACGCGCACCGCCGCGTCATAAAAACCAAACGCAAACACTGACGCTGCCTCACTTGTTGTTGTTGCTGCCGCTTATTTGTTTGTTTATTTGTGTGTGTGTGTGTATTTTTAAAAACGCGCTGCTTTTCGTTCTCGGACGCGCCTCACGTTCGATCTTGTGTCGTTTTTAGTGCTCTGCCGCTGCACACGTCCACCTGCGTTGCCGTCCCAAAGTAAACTAAACCCAACTACGTTGAAAACAAGTTTCTGAAAACGCTGTCGCTGCCTCAGTCGCTGTCTCTGTCGCCGTCGCTGTCACTGCTGGCGTCGCTGTCGCCGCTGCATGCAGGCAGCCAAACAGTCGAGCAACATAACAAGTCGAAACGAGATAAATGCACGCTGCGCTGGCGAGCAAACCCAGGAGCGGATTTGACTGCAGCGCGCCCAGATGTGTGTAATTAAGGTTTACAGCGCGTTTCCTGTGAATTTCGAAGGGTCGACCATTGTTACTGTATAAGTATAAGTGGTTTACTGTGGCATTGTATTTGACCTTTACACAAGCACTTAGTTATATATATATATGTATGTTAAAAATTCTTATTAATTATTTTATATAGACACCTCTTTAATTTAAATATGTACATATATATTTGGAACCTGGAAATACACAAACCATTTTTAAAAGTCGTATCCACGCACTTAAACAAATTTATATAAATGTGTAAATATTTATAAATAAAATATACATTTTAGATGTCAAAATAAACAATGTCAGATTAATAGCACTGCGGCTCCATTTCTATGAAGCAGCTAAATTTTTAATATTTTCTCGAATTAAACTGCATTTAAAGTAGTTTATAAGTTTTGTAGAGAGGAAAATATTTACTTTATACCTGAAAGTCAAATATATTTTGCTTTTAAATATCATCAGCATGTTTCCCTGCGCTTAGCTCAAAGCGCACCTGAGCGTAGTTGCATCAACATTGTTGCTGGCATCTGTTGGCTTTGTTGCTAGCGCTTGTTGTTGCCGGCTTTTTGGCTGCGATGGTTTTTTGCTTTTCCATGTTGTTGGTCGTTGGCACTGCCGCACACCCACACCCACAGCCGCTCCCACACCTACCCCTTAGAGCATCACAGGGTAGTTTGTATTTACATGCACACAAACGCAGACACACACACACACACCCAGATGCAGATACACAGATACACTTCGACGTCCGTTTCGTATTTACATTTTACAATATGTACAATGCCTGGCGCTAAATATTTGATGAAGCTGCCTGGCAGCTACACAGAACTAGAGCTAGAGATAAAGATACAGACAGGCGGATAGACATTTGGCAAGACTCTGGTCTGGCCGTCTGCCAGTTGGTAGACGCAGCTTTTCCGCTTTTCATTTGCACAAAATGGCTGCTCAACGGCCATATTTGTAGATATCTTTTTGTTCACTTGATCATAATTGTCTAGTTTGAATGGTTTTCCTTTGCCTTTTATCAGCGGCGTGCTGGGCTCATTTGCACTTGAAAAATATGCTTTGTTGGTACATGCGTATTTGCACCGACTGTAGATAATGCAGCTGGCTGGCAGGCAGTTTATCTTATCGTTGCCGTTGTCGGCGTGGCAATGTCAACGCCTTTCAACACATATGCATGAGATGTTGTTGCTGTTATTGCTGTTGTTGTTGCATATGTCTCTGCATTTCCATTTGCATTTTGAACAATTGTCAATTGCCGAGGACGCACTGCAGCAACGCCGGCGTTGGCTTTGGCAAATTTGCATGAGGCGAGTGCGCTGCGAGTTGTTGTTACATTTGTCTGCGCCAAGACAAGCTCACTTTGCGGCCAACCCCCTCGCCCCCAGCCCCTCTTTCCATACATCTCCTACTTGGCAAACTTTATGTACGTCTGGCCTTTGTTTATCCTGTTGTTATGTGAAATTTGCATAAAACTTGCTTTCCATCTTGTGCCTCGGCGCAACCTGAGCTGCAGCTTTAAGCGCCAACTGCACTTTGACCCCAACCGCCCCCATCTGCCCACTCGAGAGAGTTCCCAAACTTGTGGACACTGTCGTCACCATAAAAGTCATTAAAAATTTCAACATCTGCCGCATCTGTTAGAGGTCCTGTGGAGGTCCTTCGAGTGCCTGCTGCATATTCATGGAGGCCAACACTCTCATCACCTCGTTCCATTTGGACCAAAACTTTACAGTGTTATGGCCATTGGAAATGTTCTTGCCGTTCGCTTTTAGGTAGCTGCCCAAGTGAACTTTAATTAAATGCTAATAGTTGAACTTATTTCAAGCGCACTTCGACTCTCTTAAATACTTGATTCCGGATGCGAGCGTTGTGTAAAGTGGGAATTTAAAAATACTTTGTGTTTGAAATATCTCGCGAGGATACGAGGAATGGATTTAAGTAGACTCAAGGCAGACACTGGTTGTTTACTTGGGCCTAACAAATTTTGAGAGACCTAAAATACAATACTGTTACACAGAGAGAAAAAGTCTGACTAAAATTAAGTTCGAATGAGCTCGAATTATGTATTGATATTTTAAAACTCATTTTAAAAGTTTAAACAACCTCATTCAAGCTTAAATTTCACTTAAATCAAGAAAATGTAATTCTAGAACACTAGAAGAGGTAACCAGATATAAAAAAACTCTATTGTACACTCAGTGAAAAAAATATAAAATATTATAATAAAATTAGATTGCCATGCAGATATGAAAAACTGTATTGTACACTCAAATTCTAAGAGCGAAAAAAAAGGCATTAAGGTTACTGAGGAATCTCTGAATAATGTATGTGTTAATAATAATAATAATAATAAAGATTGAAGATGCAAGGAATGATATCAGTGCTCGGATTTATAATCTGCGTTTTTCTCTGAGTGTAAATATATAGTTAATGTGCTACAAAAGCCAATATTTTCCTAATTAAAAGCAACAAGTTTTCCTTTAAAGTACATTTAATACAGCTGAAATACTCAATTTTATCTCGACTCAACTAGTTGCCTGTCCCTCAGTTAACAATCAAATAAAATTTGTAACTACATAAAACACATTTCATTTGTAAGCCAACCGAACAATTTACAAAGTTTTTCTGAATAAAATTCTGTGAGTCCACAACCCTCGTGTAAGGTAGCAACTATAGAGCCAAGAAATAAAATAAACAAAACCATAAAATGAGTAATAAAGCGCGTAAAACCAAATATGTGCTGATGGTGTGCGTGGGTGCGTGCTTGTATATACATATATAGGACATGTTATGTATACAACAGATAAAAAGAAAACTCCCCTAATTAACTGCAAATGCAACCCGTAGACAATATCTGTCGCTCGCCCATTGCCGAGGCTGTGCTGCGTGACGTCATCGTCAAGGATGGTCTCCAGGCGGAATGGCGCGTGGACAGCGCCGCCATAGAGGCGTGGCATCTGGGCGCCCGGGCAGATGCGCGTGCTCTGAGCGTCCTTAAAAACCACAACATCGACTATTACGGCTGTGCGCGGCGTCTGATACTCAACGATTTCCAGCAGTTCGATTACATACTGGGCATGGATCAGAGCATTATCGCCTCGCTGAAGCTGATGGAACCGCATTATTCCAAGGCCAAGCTGCTGCTGCTGGGCGACTTTCTGTTTGACCTGAAGCCCAACGAACGCATTATCGAGGATCCCTATTATGTAATTAAAGTCACTAACCGATGCATTCTATTAGTTATATGTGCTTAATTCTTGCAGAACATGGGCGAGTCCTCGTTTGAGAAGATTTACGAACAGTGCACGGAAGCATGCTCTAATTTTTTGAAACAAGCGCGCCACGATGAAATAATAACATAGAATTCAACACTGGGGTACCATGGCAGGGTTAACGCACAGCTGTTTCGACGTAGCTGCCAACCTGCTTGGGCGTCAGTGTTGGTTAATGACAGCGAGCCAGACAACATAAATTTAAAGCGTACAAATTGTATTTTTAAAAACATGGTGCAGAAAATATTAATGATTTGTTTGGGTAATAAAACACAGTTAATGCCAGCAATTGTGCTAGTTATTCAACACTCTAAACTGCCCACAGGCAACATCTGCCGCTCGCCCATCGCCGAGGTCGTCATGGTCGACATCTTGGCCAAGGCGCATCTGGAAAATGTTGTTGTGGACAGCGCCGCCATCGGCTCGTGGCACGTGGGCAATCGCGCCGATCCCCGTGCCCTGAGCACACTGCAGCAGCATGGACTGAAGAGCACGCATATTGTGCGCCAGATAACCAAGCAGGACTTTACCAGCTTTGACTACATTTTCGGCATGGACGAGGAGAATATGGAAGAATTGCGCCGCTTGGCGCCAAAGGGCTCCAAGGCGGAGCTGCTCATGCTGGGCGATTTTGGACTGAGCAAAGAGAAGCGCATCATAGAGGATCCCTATTATGTAAGTTCACTTTCGATTAGCGGCATTTAGTTATATGTACTTGCCCTTGCAGCAAAGGGGCGCCGCCGGCTTCGAGACGGCTTATCAACAATGTGTGGTGGCTTGTGAAGCGTTTGTGAAGCAGCGTCTGCAAAAGTAGTTGTAGGTTAATGTTGTATGTAGTTGTTTTTTATATAAATGAATAAATCGCAATTGGTTGGAATCTGACAACCGGTTTGTTTGTGTGCGTAAGTGCAAATGTGCTTATATTATCAATATTAGTCATTCTTTAGCACACGCCAATTTCAGTGGTGAAATACAGCTCGCTGTTGCATCTAGTCTGAGTTCGCTTAATTTTGCTGTCAATTCACCATAACTTGGAGCTCAGTGTTGTTTAGCATAAATTCCTTATTTTGCTTAAAATTTAACAGCACTTAAATACAGAAGTTCGCAGCCTGCAACACTTTGTTTAAATTTTTGTTGACATGAAGGTTTTGTTTGTGTGCTTGGGTAAGTACTAATTAAACTTGATATAAGTTTTCATAAAACAAAAATAAATTGTTAATAATGTCTCCCAATAGGTAACACCTGTCGGTCACCCATGGCGGAGGCGGTGCTGCAACAGCTGATTAACAAAAAACAACTGCACAATTGGCACACGGACAGCGCCGGACTGCGCGATTGGAATGTCGGCCTGCGGGCACAGGGGCGCGCACAGGAGCTGCTGCGACAGCACGGCCTGAAGACCCAGCATCTCAGTCGTATAGTATGTAGAGCAGCTAACAGCGGTATTTTTAGTATATGTACAAATTTATGTTTATTATCTGTGCGCCTACCACAATCCACCCTCTAATGCTTTGATTTGTTCCACAGATAACCGTTCAGGACTTCTATGATTTTGACTATATCTTCGGCATGGACGAAAGCAATCTGGCGGAGTTGCAACAAATGGCAGGTCAGCTGCAGCCGGCACCAACATGTCGCATTCAACTTCTGGGCAGCTATCTGAACCGCAAGGAAGATGAGATTATTCCAGATCCATACTTTGTAATTTCTTATAGACTTTTTTGATAAACAGTCTTACTAAACCTTTCCTAATTGCAGAGTCACGGCATGGGCAGCTTTCATGCAGTGTACGCACAAATTCTGGAAAGCTGCGAGCGTTTTGTGCAGCTATACGGCAATTAGATTTGAATGTTAGAAAATTTGAGGCTATTATGTTATTTTTTAAGCGCATGACCTTGAAAAGTATGCCCTATTATTCAAAATTTCATTCGTATTTGGAATATGTGTTCAATTATTATACTGCAAGTTATCTGCTATTTCAAATATTGTTACTGTTTAAAAATCAGATAAAAACTTGATAACGTTACAAATTAAGCACGTGATCTTTTAAATTATGCCCAATTATTGTTTTAAATTGCAACTGTCATTGGAAAATGTACTCAATTATTACACTGCAAGCTATATGCTATTTATAATATTGTACTTTAAAATGTCTATAAGCGAGACCACACCAATTTTAAGCAAATTTAAAAAAAATTACAAGCGACGAAGTCACTCAGGCGTCCAGGCTAAAGAACGAGAGGTTGCCGAGGGTTGAATAATGTCTTGCCGAAGGTTTTAATGAACTCAAGTATAATTCTTAAGATACATTGAAAAGCTTGTAATATTGTAAGTATTGTATATAATAGTAAGAATTATTATTATAAGTAAAAGCACTAAAAACTACGCATAAAATTGCACTAACTGTACTATGAACTTCGTGGCTAAGACAAATCTACATCAATGAAATAGTCTAGTCTACTTAGAGCTGCTTCTCCTTATAATAATAACTATGTCTTTGATATGCCAACATATTTTTTAAGTTACTACAAATACAATACCATAGAATATTTTTAAACGCATCTTTATTGGTACGTCTAAAAAACCTTGCCCTGCAGCACCTTATCCATGAAACGCGACCAGCTGACCTCCAGCAACTGGAACGCCCGCTGCTGCTCCTTCTCCGTCAACGCCGAGTAGCGCACAGAATTGAAGACCAGGGTTTTGAGCACACGAAGTCCCGCATTATTGGGCGCCATGCTCATGATGGCGTAGTAGAAATCATAGCTCAAACCCTTAGCATTCCAGAAGCCGGGATCATCATTACAAATGACAGCGGGCACATCCATAGCTAGATACTGCGCACCCGGATGATTGCGCATGTCCCAGACCAAGTGGAGCACCTGATTCGAGATGGGATTCAGCTCGACGGCTATCTGGCGTGTCTTGACCGCATTCATGAGTATGGGATGCTTGGCCAAAGCAAAGGCGTGGCCAATGCGCGTCGTGTTGAGCAGCAGAGCATCCAGCAAATTAATATCCGTCGAGGCGCTAAACCAATCTGCAAGGATCAAGCGGAATTAAAGTGGCTTCCGGCATTTTTTGTCAGAATTAAATTCCGTACTCGTCTCGCCGGCGTGCAAAAATAAACGCGTGTTGGGCGGCAGCTCCTTCAAAGCCGATAGGTGCGCATACAGGGGCTTACCCTTATCCTCCTGGCCCACCAGATCGAAGCCAATCACAAACTGCGGAAAGGCTTCCCTGCAAGAGGCGAACAAAAGCTGTGTTAAACTGGACAAAGGTTTCTCTAATCCGGCTAGCCTACTGCAACTTGCGAAACTCCTTCACATTTTCACGCATCTTCTCCGCATTGGCGCCGCGCCACACGGCATAGATGACTTTGATGCCCACGAAATTGGGATGGAGTCGCACAAATTTCTCATTTAGCGTATGCAGCTCACGGACGGATTGCTCCCTGGGGAAGGTGCGACCGCTGGCATCGTACAGCTGTGGATGACACCGAAGGCGCTCAAGACTGGAGGATGCAGGTGTAGATGCGGACTCACCTCTCTGTGGCTGATGCGCAGCTCCGCGTACATCACATTGTCATTGTAGAGCTCCTCCAGCAGCTGCCAGTGGTAGGCACGATAGGCGGGCAGATAGAAAATAGCTTCTGTGAGGGTGTCAAACATGCCCTGGAATTTATTCCAGACCGAGGTTATCGTGGGATACTCCACTAAAGGGGAAACAAAAAGATGGCATAACTGGCAATAGAAACTCTCGAAGCTACTCACGCTCCGGCACGGGCGTGTACAAATTGATGAGTCGCTCGAATTGCTCATCGTAGAGCGCCGGGTCGATGGAGTTGCGTCTCTCATCCGCCACGTAGACGTACTGCGAGGTGCAGCCGTGCTCCTTGACGGCCCGCCGAAAGCTCAGCCGGCTGCGTCCCTCGGCATCGGTGCAACGCATCAGACCGGGCATATAGGACATGTTTTGCACCACCCACTTGGAGCTAACCGCTGCGGTGTTGTGCAGATGCAGGACAGCTCCCTTGGGCATCTGCTGAAGAAACCGGAAGATGGCGCTGCGATCGATCAACGGCTTGGCTTTGAAGAAATGCATGCCGGCTGCATTTTGGTCGGCATTGCGAAAGCCTTGGGCCAGCTCGCCGAGCTTGTATTGCATGAAGAGATCATCCACTTGGGACTCCTGGCTGCTTAGACTGGTCCGGCCGCCAGTCATGAGCTGCTCCTCGGCGCTGAGCACAGCCTGGCGGGCTTTCTCGTAGCCTGGAAGCCCAAAATCAAAGATTGAGCTATATATATATATATTAATTTCTCCTAAGTCCTAATACTTACTTAACGTAATCTGCGCATCTGCTTTGAGCGGACTAACCAGCAGACCCAGCAGCAGCAAAACTCGCCTCATGTTCTCAAATACCGTCACCAAAATACTTTGACCCAAGTTTCGATTTTTGTTTTTTTTTGTCTCTCCCAATTAATGAGCCGCCTACGCAAATATTGACTGCGGCTTTATTGACACGTTAGGGCCTTGTCTGTGTTTGCCTTTACAGGTAATTCAGGTGCTTCAGGTGGTGATTTTCGGCCTCGGCAAGTATTTGTACAATCGACGCGTCCGTCCGCCTGCTGAGCCCGTCGAGAACTGTGCGAAACGTCGTCACTTTATTATTTCACAGTGGCAAATTAAAAAATAGTATTTGAAAATTGCTTAAGCACAACCATTATTCACATTAATTTATATTTTTCTTTACTATTATTTTTTATCTCTATCTTTTTTTATTCTTTGTTGTTGCTTAATTTGTTCTACTGGTGAACATTTCGTTGGTTTTTTGACTGGAGGAATGGCTGTGCATATAAAGTAAATTAAATAGTTAAAAAAAAAAAACAGACGCGCGCCCATCGCTCATTAATGGTTGTGCCCTGCGGTCTAATTTTAAAAGGGGTATATTGACGAGAAATGCGTCATAAGTTTTCAAAAGCATATTAATCAGTTTGGTTTATTCATGGGAATATTGTTTATAGATAACAACTTCCTATATAGCTTATAAAGTTAACATTTATTTATTTAATTATTTATTTTTGTTAAACGACCAAACAAATGCTTTCACCATATATAAAAACAAAAACAACTCTTAACTAAAAAGCTTTTAAATAAGTTTAAAATATTCTTATATCGATAATTTAAAGATGTTTTTTACCCCTATTTACAGATAGTTATATCTAATAATTATAGCGACAGTAGACTCTATAACTTAATAGCAAAGATGAGAAATTAAAAATTAAATACATTTATTGTTAGAGCAAATAATAAAAGATATACAATAATATAAGTTTAATATTTTTTAAAGCCTTCAAACAATTTAACAAAACCACAACTGAACTTTTACGTGAACTTTGCCATATTTCTCTCGAATTATATAAATACATATGTATATGTAAATGTATATGTATATGTATATGTATATGTATATGTATATGTATATGTATAGTTTCAATCCAAACAAAATCATTCACGTATATTTATAGTTTAAAGTTTTAACAATTTAGCACAACTCTCAAACAAAGCAATCATTTTTATATCGCATTTAGGGTATCCTCAAGTCGCGCAATACTCTCAAGTTGTTGCCAATTGTCAACTGACGTTTACGGACGCGCTTAGCTGGTTTCTAATGGCATACGAAATGAGCTATTCCCTGTATTAAGCGAGGCTCTTGAGGGGCGTTCGCTTTGGGGGCTGGGCGAGCGTCTACTTAACGGTAATTGGCGACATCAATTGTCACCCGCTTAAAACAGAGTAATATGAGAAATTTATTATTTTTAAGAACGCAAAGTCATCTAAGATAGCAAACACACAAAAAATAATAACCAATGTAATAATATGCGATTGTAAGATATTTTAACGAATATGAGAATTTTGCTTAGTTCAAGCTTAATAAATCTGCGTCCAAATACTATATATTATTGTAATTTAAAACGATAACGACAATATTTACATTTTTCTAATATGAAAGTAAACAATTTATATTACAGCAATATATATCATATCATATTTGTCCAATCTCACTTCATTTATAAAAGTTTCCAATTGCCCGATTTCATAATTATTTAAATCTAATTCTCACCGATAAGCACAGTTCAAATGTTGCCTAAATGTACTATAATTCCCACGTTTTGTTTCAATTTTTTCCAAGCTTTGTTCTCTTGACAATGACAATCCGACGCATTTCACCGTTTTTATCTCTCTCTTTCGCACACTTTAACTCACCTTTTCGCACATTTATTGCGCTGTGCTTCGACCCCCTTTGGATGTGGCAAATTTTTACATATCTCATTCAATGCCAAGTATCAATTTTAGTGGCCCCAAAACAATTTGGGTTAGTAAAAAATATGCAAAAAAATATATTTTTTAACTAAAAATAAACTAAAAAGCGCTCATTACTTGTTTGCATAGATATGTAGCTCAGCATATACCTATACTAAATGCTCTACAAGGTATAAAAGACTCTATATTAGCGTACACATGTAGTATTTTATTATTTAACTATCTAATTATCTATTATGAGCTTATCCGGATTCGTTCCTTTACAGTTTTTTACTTAATATACTCAGAAATAATTTATAGGCTAGTTTTTGAATTTTTCAAAAATACAAATACCCTTATTTAAAAACAAGTAATGACTTTGCAGACGGGTGTAACCGACAGCGTAATATTCGATCACAATAAGAACAATAAGATCACACAATAAATGCTTGCGCTTGCATATTATTGGTCCTGAATAATGTAATATTTTACATAAATTGTTTTGCCAAAAATTTTGTTTGCACTAATGCTTATGTGTCAAAATAAGATTCATAGAGTACAAACTACGATCAAAATGCTACCCAATATACTCTTTCCACTTCGTGAAACTTTTAATACTTGAATACTTCATAAAATTTGACTTATTAGGATATTGATTTTCGTTCTTTGACAATACTTTAAACTTTAGATAATTTTGTTTATTTTTTTTTTTTTTTTTTTTTTAGATAGAACGTACCTAAATTTCAAAAATTTCTATGGAAAAGCTATACCAAATCAATATTTCTATGAAGTGATAACCGTAAAGAATTCGATGCAATTTATAAACTCCATGAAGTTTATATTTCTTAAGAAAATTTTAAAAATAATACACATAACTTGCGTGATAAGTCATACAGGGATCAAGCTCTTACGTGTACGCAAAAAGCATAAACACACGTACATAGAACATAGCATGTGTATATTTATGTTTTTTTCGCGCCCCCGTCGGTCAGCAGGCACAATTTGCAAATCACTGACATTGAACTCTGGCACAGCTGGCGCTGATCTCCGCAGCGGAGAGCAACCGAAATGAGAGTGATAGTCGCGCATCGCCAGCGGCTTTATCAGTTGGCAAACGAACGGCAACCGACGCGCATCGGCGAAGGTCGCTCAAATACACACTATATAGAGAATAATTCAGATCTGGGCTCTTCATATTGTTTTATTTTTTTGTTTTGGAAACGGAATAACTGCGCAATGCTGCTGAAACTGTTGTGCCTGTGGCTGCCACTGCTGCTGGGTCAGCTGCTGGGCGCAGATTTACGTAGGTCACCAAAAGGCAGTTTCCCTGATTCCACACCTGCTTGATACCCTGTTCTTTGGGTTTCTCCTAATTTCAGCCTACGAGACGCTGCGCGAACGCATTATGAAAGCCGAGCAAATGGCCTCGCTGGGTGGCAATTTATGGCTGTCGGCGGACGAGGAGAAAGCCAACAGCATACTGATGAACGCCAAGCGCGCCGAGATGGCCGAGGGCATCAAGCAGCCGGAGAAGTATGCGCCAGCCATGCACTTCTTTCAGGGCAAGCAATTTGTGCGCCAGAGCGAGGTGTTCCGCATCATACAGAAGATGCCCAAGGGCGCCTTTCTGCATGGCCACAACACGGCCATGGTCAGCTCCAGGTGGATCGTTACCAATCTGACCAACACCAATAATCTGTACACGTGCCGGGACATAAACGGTTTGCTGATCTTCACCTACGACACGGCCAGCTCCAATTGCCACAGTGAGGAGCAGAATGTGTGCACGGAGCGCATCAATGCCGAGGATCGCCATCAATACGAACGCCAGCTGGAGAAGCACATCAATATGCATAGCGCCAAGCCGGAGTGTAAGTGGCCCGATCCTCACAATTATAACCATCTCTAACTCCGAGCTTCACTTTGGCAGCGCTTTTGCCCAGCAGAAAAAAGATTTGGGATCGATTTGAGAACATTTTTACCACCGTGGATCGTCTTTATAAGTATCAGCCCACCTATTGCGCCTATCACAAGCGTCTGCTGGAGGAGCTCTGCGAGGACAACATCATGTATGCCGAGATCAGAGCCTCGCTCTCGCCAGTAAGTATGCTATGAAAACTCTTTTGTAATAAAGCCAAAGCTAAGCCCTGACCTTTGCACAGCTTTATGATGACAATAATCGCACATATAGCTCGCTGGATGTGGCCAATCAGCTGGAGCGCATTGTCGAGGAGTTCAAGGCGAAGCATCCGGACTTTGTGGGCCTCAAGGTCATCTATGCAAAGCGCAACCGTGCCACGGAACAGAAAATGGCCGAGAATATCCGCACATTCAAGCAGCTACAGTGAGTAGATAGAAAATGATAAATAGATAAAATGATGAAGGTTTTATATTAACAATATTAGGATTTATGTATATATAAAATATTATCATATAAGACATGAATGAGTTCCCTAAGTGATCCGTAGTGTATGTGTATACCGATTGCCTTCACTGAAGACTAGTTACAACTATCCTATACTACAAACTCGTAAGAAAATCAAGTAGATATTTTATCAAAACCTAGTCAAGATTGAACGAAATTCTGATTTTAAGTACTTTTTCATAATCCATAATTTATACATACAAGAATTAAAAGACGAACTTAGAATTTAATTTTTCGCTAAGAGTATAAGAAAATAACAATAATAACCAATAATAAATACTAATATCTATATTAATATAGTGATAGTAATACCAATAATAAACCTGCTCATCCTCTCACAGCTCTGCCAAGCCCAACTTCATCATAGGCTTCGATATGATAGGCCAGGAGGACACGGGCGATGCGTTGAGCAAATACGTGAACGAATTCTCGGACATGCCCAGCACTGCCAACTATTTCTTCCATGCGGGCGAGACAAGTAAGTCAAGTCCGGCCATCTTCCCAAGCAGAAACCTAACGCTCCAACTCTGCAGATTGGTATGGACGCACGGACTGGAACATGATGGATGCCATCTTGCTGAACACCAAGCGCATTGGACACGCCTTTGCGCTGCCCAAGCATCCGCAGCTGTGGTCCACCATTAAGAAGCGCAACATTGCCATCGAGGTGAATCCGTTGTCCAATCAGGTCTTGGGCTTTATCTGGGATCTGCGCAATCATCCCGCCAGCTTTCTGATTGCCGAAAACTTTCCCATTGTGATATCCGCCGATGATCCGGGTGTTTGGGGCGCCAAAGGACTCAGCTATGATTTCTACTATGCCTTCATGGCCATGGCCCCGGCCGAGGCGGATTTGCGGTTCCTCAAGCAGCTGGCGCTCAACTCCATCAGATACTCGGTGCTCACCTCGCTGGAGAGACGCAAATTCAATCGTGTGTTCCAAAGAAAATGGCAAGAGTTTATTGCAAACATCTTAAATCCCAAGTTCAAATAGAAACATAGCAAACTAAGTTTAGCCCCAGCTAGAGTTTAAGCGAATACAAACTAACTAACAGTTAAAAAAAATTTTAAAACCAAGTCTAAACCGCATTGGGCGCAAACCAGCCATGCAGGCACTTGGGCACAGGTCCATTCGTGTGGAAATCGCAGCGTCCCAGCTCCGTCATCGTTTTGGCGCACAGCACTATGAGACCCACGTAGCGATCGTTGAGTCCGCCCACAACCATGGAGGCCAGTATAACACCATCGTCCTCGCTTTGCGGCTCCGGCGAGGGCACAAAGATGGGCTCACTGGGATAGATGTTGTCCTCGCACCAGGTCTTGCAGGTCTTGCTCACGAGATCCACTTTGATGAGCTGTGTGGGGAATAATAGATGATTAGTTAGAGTGCTGAGTATTGTTAAGTATGCCCGATTAGCAGATACCCTGTGCCCAGCCTTAACGTTTACTTTGAAGAGTTCTCTTGTTTTTTCTGCCTTAAAATAATATTGAAATGTGGGTCTTTTACAAAAATTCAAGATTAAACCGCATTAAATTAGGAAAGCAAACGTAAATAGCCAAGAGGTAAAAAAAATTGGCATACTATACGAGAAACTATTTACCAAATTTGGCAAGGCGAAAAGGCCGAAAATCGATACTTATTGGCTTAAGCAAAAGGACCGAAAACGCTGAAAATTTGGGAATTGGGGATAAGTATCCAAAAAATGAAATAATTTGAAAGAAAAAATCCATCTATATACCACTCTTAATATCTCTAAGGTATGTTAAATAGAAAATGCTGGGCTGCAAATCTAAATATGTTGTTAAAAAAAATCGATCGTTATTTATCGATTAAAGGAAGAGCGGTTAAATTGTGGTATTGTGGGTAAATATACAAGAGCTAAAGTAATCTTAATATAATCTTACTAATATATACCAAATTTGTTGCCTCCAGCTCCTTATATCTCGAAGAAGAAAAAGCCTAGAAATCGATATTTAACGACCATACAAAAATATGAAAAAGTTTTCGATAAAGTTATAAGTAAATTAATTATATATATTAGTTACATATTTATAAATTAATTTTCGATCAACTTTGATCTTTTAGATAAGAACCAAATTAAGTCAAGCCTCTCTCTATGGACAGACAAACGGACAAACGATCGATTCATTTTGAGAATATATATAAAAACACATACTTGCACAAGAGCAGTATACCCCATTTGTCCAACTTTCATACACTACAGGGTATACACATTTAAGAGCAACTCATTCCGCTTACCGTGCCCGGATTGTGCGCATCCACATCGGAGCTAATGGCATAGAAGTAGCGATAGTTCTTGCCCATATAGCGCTCGTAGTATATCCTGGGCGTCTCGCAGCCCCAGTCGCAGAGCATCTCGGGTCTCAGATAGATGCCCGTAGCGCCCTGATACGCCTCGGCTTGACAGTTCGCCAGGCTGACCAGGTTGACGCCGCCGTCCTCATCGAAGCGCGCCCGCTTCGAGTCCTTGCAGGGACTCTCCGGCTTGCCATTGGTGGCCATGTACGTGATGTCCGCATACTGCGAGGCGGAGTGCTTGAGGCGCGTGGGCTGCGGCACCGCCAGACCCATCAGCGACAGCGACTTGACCAGGCGTCGCTTGCCGGCGCTGCCGCTGCCGCTGCTGCTGCTGCTGGAGGCCGCCCCACCTGCGCCCAGGGGCAGCACAAAGCGCAAGGGACGGCCGCGAAAGAGCTGGGCATAGTTGGGATTCGTTTGCATGTTCGCAATGGCCTCCAGGTACATGCAGTTGATCATCTCGGGGTTCTTGTAGCTGCATATGTCCACGACCACATGGCCGTCCTGCTCGTGGGCATTGATGATGTGCAGATAGAAAAAGGCCTCCGATTCGTACGTTTGCACCAGCTTGCCCGACGCGCGCTCCAGGAGATGGAAGAGCGTGGGCTTATCCTCATACCACTTCAGGCAGGATGACAGATTCTGATTGTACAGCTGCGACTTGATGTACTCCGTCAAGGACACGGATAACGGCTGCTCCACGATGACAAAGTAGTGCTCGGTCAGGCCGAAGGTGTGCATGTAGCCCGGATGCAGTTTCCAGCGGCAGGGCAGCGTGGCCACCACGTGCGCATCCTCGAACATGTGCTGGCCGTTGGGAAAGCATATGATGTTGTAGGCTGGCCCAGACTTGGTCATGCTGGTGCCCAGATTGTAGACGGTGCCGCTGGGCAGCACGTGCGGATGCGACGTGTGGTTGATCACGCCCACAAAGTCCGTGGTGCAAACGCGAGCCTCGGTGGCCAGTGTGCACGGATTTATGCTGCAATTAAAGATGTCGTTAAAACAGGAGAACATAGCAAAAAAATACCATGTACCCAGCAACTAAAAAAATCGGTTTCCAAATTTAAATTCACAAACTATCTATAAACAAAACCATCAACAAAAAGCTTTTCATCAAAAAAATCTGTCCAGTTTTGGCATGAAGGTTTACAATTTTAACATATGAACATATGGAAATTTATGGAGCACATGAAGTTCGACTACAAATTCGGGCTTATTATTTAAATGCAGAATTATTCTAGGTACAAAAAGTTATTCCCCGTGAAAATCTGTTGAATTTTGGCAAAGTTCTAGAAGCTTAAAATGTTAACCTAATAACCTATGTGGAAATTTATAGGGTTCAATTTATACATGAAGTTTGCCTCAAAATTCAGTTTGCAGATGTAACTGTAGAATTTTTGTGGAAACAAAACCGTGAAAGAAAATCCAGTTTTTATAAAAATCAATCACGTTTTAGCAAAGTTATGGAACTTCGACTATAAATTCGATTTTCACATTTAAATGTAAATGTAATAATTTATAAAAATCGGTGGGATTTAGGCCAGCCAGGGAAGTTTGAAATTTCAACATATGACCGCTTTGAAATTTATATTTTTTACATTTTTTCAGAAAATGAAATATTCTTGCTTTCTATATACTATCCAAACTAATATATGATCAACAATAACTTATATTTCAAGTCTCAATTTCTTATAGTCTGACAGATAGACAAACATGGCTAGATCGATTCAGACTACCCGTTCTCACCCCATTTTAAGTGGGTATAGCAAAAAAAGATTACGTATACGCACCGATGCATAAAAGGCGTCTCGGTCAATGTGTAATACTGGTCGCCAAACGGGTAAATGGATATCATCGAGTTATCCGATCCACTGTCCGGCTTGAAGATGGCACCAAACTTGTCGAAGATCGTGTGGCAGGGATCGGGCACCGCAGCCGTGCCAAATTCAGTGACCACAATCCGCTGAGCTGCGCGATTCTTTTGCAGCGTCTGCGTGTCCACAAAGCGATTCTGATAGGTCACTCGGCCGTTCTTGATGGCAAAGCGATGCAGCAGGGCCGAACAGTCGAACAGGTGGCCAAAACGCATGTCGCCCACCTTCCAGCTGCCGGGGCCATTGCGCAACAGGCTACCATTTAGCCAGACGGGTATATGCCCGCTCGGATGACCCTCAATGGGCTCGACAATTTCACGCTCACAGGAGCGCAGCCAGACATCCGAGGCGCAGTTGGGATAATAGCGACCGCTGCCATCCAGACGCGTTGCCTCCGGATCAGCCCTCTCCTCATCGTACTTGACCTTCGGAGAGACGGGAGCAGCGTTAGCAAACAATCGATTGACACGATTTGGATTTAAAAAAAATAAATAAATAAATAAGTAAGTAAGTAAATAAGCTGCATTTCAGCCGTAGCTTAATGTGGATTATCTGCTGTCAATCCACGCCTTGGCTTTCACATGCATTCCATGCGCCCCGGCAGCAACAATGGTTCCCATCGCACTTGGCCAGATGGACGTAGGGCAAATCTTTTCACACGTTTACACTCAAATATTTGAAATATGTGAACATCAGTTCATATTCAGGTTTCAAGTAATTTGTTTTTTTGGCACTTTTTCGGAAAAACCTTTAAAAATTTTCTTCAAAAATTCTTTTTTTCCTTGTAAACTAACCGAAAAAAGGTCGCGCATAAAGCTTTTAAAGACGCGTGCGGACATTGCCGGGACGCGCAAGATACCAATAAAAAATATAAAAAAAAAACAACAAATCAAGAAGGAAAAAAAAACAAAAGCAAAACAAATCTTGAAGTCAGGTATTCCTGACAGCTGCTGCTACGGTAATTAAACCAAGTCGAGTCCCGACAAATGCGGACGACCAGCTAGAAAACCAAACGACAACTGGCAACTTAGCCAAAGGCGGTCGCAGCTCGTCAACTGTTCTGCGAGGGTGGGCCCCTAGGGAGGGGTAGGGGGCCAACTGACCCTCTGCCAGCCGGTGCGCCAGTCTCGGTGTGTTATTCATAATTTTGATTGACAGTCTCGTCGCCAGAGTCGTTCGCGTCGTTTGTAAGCCACACCAAAGCCTATGTAAAGCAAAAAAAAAAATTGAAAAACAAACGAAATGGGAAATACAAAATGAGTGGCACAGCATTTTTGCCGCTTCGGCGACAATTGAGCAGAGCAAAGCAAAGCCACACGTGTAGGGTAACTTCTCAAGCAACAGCAGCTACTAACAATTTATCATAGGCTTAGGGCAAATGTGGAAATTTAATACACTACCTAAGTCTGACCTTGCTGCCAAGTAATGCGCAATGCTCTTTTATATTTCTTATTTTCAATATCTCTTGCAGAAGCCACAACAAAGCTCAAGGCAACAGAGAACGAAGCTAAATGGATACCAATATGATGCTATAGTAAGTCATACAAAGGTTGCTCTGGCCTAAGGCAACAGCTGCATAAACTGCGTATACGCCACGTGTCCAACGCGCGAATTTGTTTGTACCTAAGTTCATGATCGTTTCAATTATGGTCCAGCTTTAGGCTCGGTTTTAAGCTTTAATAATTGAAATTCATGTAAACTGAGCGCAAGTTCCAGGCAGGTGCATCTCGAGCTTTCCGCCAGTTGAGGCATCTTTATGCTTGCATTTAAATTGATGTCAATTATTGTAGCTGGCGCAGCTGCTAGCGGTTGATTTTTATATTCGTTTGGGGCACGGCATGCAGCTGTGATTATTTATGGCAGTGCACTTCATGCAGCTTTTAATTACGTTCGAAATCTCAAGATAATTTTAAAATAATTATTTCCTTATCTAGTGAAATGGCTCAATTATTTTGCCTGTTGCACTATATTGTTATTTTTATCTTTTAATTTGATTGTTTGTTGCCAACTAATCTTTTTACTGATAAGAAGCCCAATAACTTTAATCATTTATTGCAACTCTTCTCACTTATATTTAAATTATACCTTTCAAAAAACCCGCTTCTTTTGTGGTGCTGTAAAATGCTGAAGACCAAAAGCAGACGCACAATGGCGTGTTGCCCAACACTTTACGCACACAACAGCTGTTTGCCTGACAACAACAATAATAACATTAACCAACGGCGCAAAAGAGCGTCGAATATAAATATTAAAAAAAGAAACATAAATAATAAACTTAATTGAAATAAACGCAATTTTCTCTCGCCTGGCCGCAGCAACAACATCAATAGCAACTTTTTGAATCCGATTCATCTTCCCTGTAATAACTCCGCCGACTGCAGCGGCGACTTTAATTCGGACGCCAACGATTGCTACGCCCCGTACGACTGTTGCGAGATGAACGAACGCCAAAATTACGGCGCCTCATATGCGGCCGGCAGCCGCATACCGCGGGGTACGGCACGTCCGCGCCAAAGCCTCTCGCCACGCCAAAATCGGTCGCCACGCCAGAATCTGTCGCCGCGGACGAACTACTCGTTCCAGCCGGTGTTCCATGAGCGCAGCAACATGGAGGATGATTCGCTGCTCTCCGACAATCTGTGGAAGCTGGCGCGCAAGACGGGCGCACTCAATCTGGCCAACAAGGGCATGGCACGCGGTAAGTATCCAATGTCAATTATAGCTACATTAGCGTTATGATACTGTACGTGTGCGTGTGTCTGTCTGTGTGCGTGTGGGTGTGTGTAGTGGTTACGGCGGAGAAAATGCAACACTGGAACAGCCTGAGGAGTCCGACAACGTATGAGACACCAGCAAGTAATGGGGCATTCTCGCATTCGGCCTACAACGGCTACATGGACAGCAGCGCCTTATGGTTTCTCTATATGTAGATGTGATTGCCGGCGCGAGATCTCGAACTTGCCCCTGGCTGGCCATAGAAGGCGCCGCGCAAATTACACGCCTCACTAGCCACCCGACTGACGCAATCTCCGTTAGCGGTTGTTTTGTGGCAGCGTTCAGTTTGTGCTTTGCGCTCGCTGGCCACGGAAGTGTCTCTACATTTGGTTGTGTTGGAATACCCACGAAAAATATCCTTCAAGATTGCGTCCTCTAGGCAAACACGCAAACAGCTAACCTCGGTCTGCATATGCGGTCCGCATCCACGACGACGACGACGACAGCGCTACTATCAGATACGTGAATTTCAAATGCCCTCATCGCCTGACGAGCTGGAGAGCGAGGATCCCGACGATGAGCTTGAACTGGATGAGCCGGAGCCGCAAGCGATCGGCCAAGATGCCGCTGCCAGTAGAGATGATAAAACTCCGTGTACCAAAACGGTTTCTAATGCTCATCCCACCATTTCTGTTGACTATTCCAGTGCCCGAGCGCCTATATGACATTAACCAGGCGGATGAGGACAGCAAGAAAGCCAATTTAAAACAATTGTCCATTAACGAAGAGGACGCCTGGTGGAATCAAGTGCCCTTGAACAATTTGGACTTGAGCTCGAATGCTCTGACGCACATTTCGCCCAAAATTGAGAATCTACTGACGCTCACCGTGCTGCAGCTGCATGACAATGCGCTCGTCGAGCTGCCGCCGGAGATTGGCAAGCTGGAGAAGCTGGTGCGATTGAATCTTAGCCACAACAAACTAAATCAATTGCCCGTGGAGCTCTTCAGCCTCCCAGAGTTGCGGCATCTGAACATATCGCATAACGAATTCCTCGAGCTGAATCCGGACATTAGCAATCTGCATATGCTGGAGTTCCTGGTAGGTGATTCGGTGGTGCTTGGCCCAAAAACCGGTTGTGGTATTTAATCCTTAACATGCTGCAACTAATCCAAATAATTTACCTACTTATCCAACCGCTTTGCTAACACCTTAATTGACACAAGGATGCTGGGAACAATAACATAAACAGCCTGCCAGGCGGCATTGGGTTTCTGGTGCGTCTAACGGCCATGCTGCTGCCCAATAACCATATCAAGGAACTGCCACCTGATTTAGTCTATATGCGCTGTAAGTTCGCATTTAGCAGTTGGCTAAGAACCCACGTTTAATTGCCCTTGTTCAGCGCTGCAAAAGCTGGAACTGATGAAGAACGATCTGGAGGCCCTGCCCGAGGACATGGGCCTGCTGCGCAAGCTGCAGTGCCTCTATATCCAGCACAATGATATTAAGGAGCTGCCCAGCTTCGAGGGCAATGAGATGCTTAACGAACTGCACGCCAGCAATAACTATATAGAGGTAGGTGGAAAGTTTCAATATTAAATATCTTTACTCATTTAACTCCTTGCAGCGCGTGCCCAAGGATATGTGCGCCAATTTGCCGCATCTGAAAATCTTCGATTTGCGCGACAATAAAATCACCCAGCTGCCGGATGAGATCTGCCTGATGCGGAATCTGCACCGCCTGGATGTGACCAACAATTCCATTAGCGTGCTGCCCGTCAGCCTGTCCTCGCTGGCGCATTTGATTAGCCTCCAGGTGGACGGGAATCCCATCAAGACAATCAGACGGGACATTTTGCAATGCGGCACGGCGCGCATTTTGAAAACGCTGCACGATCGCGCCCAGGCCAAGGACAGGTCAAGTGGTGGCGCCGAGGAGGCGACCTGCAGCAGCTCCGTTGCAGGCAATCAGACAGCCACGCATAATCTGAGTGAAAACATGACGGACAAGTGAGTAGCTCGATTAGCACGCATTCTTCTTTCTATCAGGCACTGATCCAACGACGCAGCAGCTACCAGCAGCCCTGTTGCGCCCAGTCGCCCTTTATGCGCTGCCATTGTGAATGCCAATGGCAATGCCAATGCCAATGCCAACAGTTTATGCAGCAACCACAACAGCAGCAGCATTGTGACGCCTTCTATCCGCAGTTTAATGCCGTATCCCAGATGCCGAACTTTATGCCAGAGCAGGCCTACGAGCAACAGCAGCCGCAATTTGGGCTTACGGAACCGTATGCGCCGCAGCCACAGTTGCCCTATCCGGATACCTTTTACAATGGCCAATATATGCCGGCCCGTGTACCGGTTATACCAGCGCAACAGGCTGTCTATAACCAATTCAATCGTTGCGCCGTGCAACCCCGTTGGGTGTAGTGTATCACCAAGTTCCAAGCAGCAACAGCTTTACATTTAACAGAGCTTTTGCTACGCCCTTGCAGAGTGTTTTACAATGTTGTTGCGATGGGTGTATTGCATTGAAAGAGCCATTTCCACGCCCAGCTAGTATATTGTTATTTATTATCAATAATGAATTGTGTCACTATGGTCTTAACATATCTGTAAAATCTTATCAGCATCGGATCAGTATAACACATAGCTTCAATAGGAACATTCGGTTGAGAAATCGTTTTTATATGAACAACTATTTTGTTTTCCAAGATATCCGAACCAAACTTAGCGATTAGTAGTATTATTAAACTGCTTTTACGTCTGCAAACTTTTATCATCATCGGACTACTATATCGTATAAATCCTATAGGAACAATCGGTCGAATATTAAGTTCTTATTTTAAAAACATCGAATTCTTCACGGTTATAAGCTATACTATAATACCAAAATCTTTTCAATCTTGTAATATCATATAAATTCCATATTAACAATTGGTTAAAATTTTGATACATATCAGGAATAAAACCATTTATTTTTTTCGATATCTTTATCAAAATTTACAAATTCCGCACCTAATTTTTAGAAACAATCGGTCGAAGAAA
Organism: Drosophila robusta; assembly: GCA_035043565.1. Taxonomy (NCBI): domain Eukaryota; kingdom Metazoa; phylum Arthropoda; class Insecta; order Diptera; family Drosophilidae; genus Drosophila; species Drosophila robusta. The sequence goes on from JAWNMW010000235.1 coordinate 7,002,985, forward strand.
GGCCTTAAAAAATCATGTTTATAAGAATGTAATTATCTAATTAATCTAATAAGCTTTCCTATACTCTTCACATCGTGGCAACATTAGGTGAATTATATGTAGCGGTTGCAAAAAATGTTTTTTATGTGAAAAACATGTATTATTTTTAATATATTCTAATCTAATTAATCTAATAATAATCTTCACTATTCTTAACATATGGGCAACATCTAATAAGTCTAACATATCATAGAGCTCCCATAGAAAGAATCGGTTGAAACATCAGTTTTTGTATGAAAACTATGTTAAAATGTATATCGATAAAACTCCGCAATTCGTCTGCAAGGGTTTCTAAACATCGGCATTCCGAAGATATTTGTACTTTCCTGTTTTGACCTTGATTAACCAGCCATACTTATTTCTGCCATGTATCTTACAGATACAAACTGCGCCAAACGCGTACACTAGCCGTCAATTTGGAAGGCATTACTGATGTGCCCGAAGACGTTTTCAAGTTGGCCAGCGCCGAGAAAGTGCACGTGGTGGACTTTGCGCGCAATCATCTAAAAACGCTGCCCCTGGGGTAACTATGCGAATATAATAATAATAATAATAAACTTGACATTTGCAGTAACGTTTCCTCTTAGTTTGCAGCATATGTCCGACCTGGTAACGGAACTGGTTCTAAATCACAATGTCATTGCCAGCGTGCCGTCATTTATTTCCCAATTTACGCGTATCACATTTCTGAATTTGTCCAACAATTTGCTCAAGGATTTACCCCATGAGTTTGGGCTGCTCAGCACGCTGCGCGAACTTAACATTGCCAATAATCGGTAGCTAATGCCATATAATTATATTAATTATATGCCTAACGTGCCCTTCATTTACAGCTTAGAGTTCTTGCCCAAAGGCCTGTACGAGCTGCAGGGCCTTGAGATACTAATTGCCAGCGATAATCACATTAAGATCATAAATGTGGCCGGTTTGGAGGGCATGAAACGCTTGAGTACGCTCGATTTGCGTAATAATGATATTGAATATGTACCGCCCATACTGGGCAATCTAACAAACATTAAGTAAGTGTGCGGAAATTCGTTTATTCTCTATTTACAAAGTCAATAAGAGCATATTGGTTTTATGCTCTGTTCATTTGTCCGTATATACCCACATTTTATAGTTACTGAATTAAGAAATTCAAGTAGATTACTAATGATCTGTGAAATGCGAATCATATTTTTGCTCACCTCTCCTAAAGGTCGAGCCAAATATGCTCCAACCACGCCCTCTTGTGCTCCCGGAGCTCGTCAAAAATATATGAGGTATAACAATAGTCACCTTTACTGATGATCTCACTCAAAGATCGCCGTAAATATGTAACTGTTGAACCCTTATAAAGATCGAGCTAAAAATGTTTCGGACATACCCACACAGTCAACAAATCTGGCATGTCGATAAGTGGTAATCTCTTTTAAAGATCGAGCCAAGTAGCTTATTAATCATCTACTATTGAGTCAATAATATTCTAACTGGTGATCTATTTTTTAGATCTAGCTGATAGTATTCTAGCCACACCCACTTATGGGCCTGTAAAACTCAAGAAACCCAATATTCCAAAGTTTCAGAACTAGCGAACTTTTAGTTGGTCGGTAAAACACAAAATATCTTTTCAGTCCAAAAATATGCTGCCCACGCTCACTACAGAATCCTCAAAGAGCTAAATTCGTTAAATACCACAACTTAAGACCAACTAAATTTGGAATATATTTTACTGATATTCTCAAAAGATCAAGCCACTTTCCTAAATTGCAAGAAATGTATGTATTTTTTTATATGTGTGCTTAGGGCTTAGGTTTATAGAGTCAGCAAATCAAAAATCAAGAAGTTTCTTCTTCAGCTGTTTTTACATCCTATTCCACTGTGAACAGAGTATAGCGCAGTCTATAATCACTTTTTTAACACTCGAATACAATTTGCCTTTGCAGCCACTTGGAGCTGGTGGGCAATCCGTTCCGCCAGCCGCGCCATCAGATCCTGATGAAGGGCACCGATGCAGTAATGTCGTACCTACGTGACCGCATACCGACTTGAGGGGCTCGCCACAACAACAACAAATGCGCCTATTATTTATTTATCTATATTTGGCGCATATTCCAAGCGCTATTTCATTTATTTTTGTTGTGTTGATATTGAGACAAAAGCTTAACCAAATTAAAGTAGCGCCCACACACGCACACACAACCACGCACAGCCAAGGTGTGTGTGCGTGCGTGTGTGTATGTGTGGGCGCTAGCCGCGCGTAGTACCTTGTAGCATTTAACAAAGAGCACCCTGTATACCACACACAAGCGAACTAGTCAGCGTATGGGTAAAACACAACACGCACCTCGTTCAATCTTCGGCCAATAAAAACCTTGCAATAAAACAAATTAAACACAAAACCAAAAAAAACATTAAATTTCCTCCTCTGTCTAATTGTGCTCGACGACCTCGTTGCGCAGCCGTTTGGCCAGCGTGCGTCGCAGCTGGAGCGCCGCATTGTCGGCCTCGTCCGCCGGCGCCGCTGGCGGCATCGCCAGCTCACCCGTCTCGAGCAGCTGCTGTGCCGCCTGGGCGGAGCTGGGCCGTGCGCCTGGTGCCAACTGGGCGTGCTGCGCGCCACCGTGTCCTGCAGCTGTTTGGCGCGTGTTTGCTTCTTGATCTCGACTATCTTGTCACGTTGCTGACGCAGGTACTCCTGGCGCGAGACCACCTCATTGGGATCCACCTTGTCCTCCTGCTCGAAGAAGAGATTCAAGCGCTGAAACTTATCGTTGACCAGCCCCAAATTGGCGTCCTGTTCGGGCGTCAGCGCGGCCTCCGGACTGTCGAGCTCATCGGCCACCGTTTTGGCAATCAGTTGATCCACATCCAAGTCGGCGGCAGCATCGCTAGAGCGGGATCTATGTGAAAGGAACTGTTGGTATCTAATTGCATGTAGTACACACCCCCCATCCGAGCCCGTTGCGCTCGCCGTGTCAGCCAACTCAGCCGACAGACTGCGCGCCAACTGATGCTTCTCGATGAGATCCAGCGCCTGCAGCTGCAGCTCCACATTGCGTTGCGTCATCATGCGTATGAAAATCTTCAAATCGTTCGCAGCCCATATCTGAAAGGGAGGAAGGAGTTAAGCGGTGTCTGGAGCGGTCAGCTCGTCCTACCTGCTGAAAGAGCACCTGATGAAACTGAAATGGATTCTCGCCCGGGCCCTGCTGGCGACCCTCTAGGCAGGCCAGCTCAAACTGTTCCGGCGTTATGTGCATCTCCTCCATAAAGCTGCCCAGCATAAAGTCCACCAGATTCTTGTACTCCTCATGGATTTGACGTATGTCCTCGTTATTCTCGTCCAGCTGCAAATTGGGATCGAAAACTGACGCACGCAGAAGGGCACCAGACAATTACGTGGCCTTAGTTGGATTTAATTTGTGTTCCTACCCAAGGACTTTTGTTCTATGAATGTTTGCAGTGGTGCATTCCAAACAGGTCCATGGAGAAAACAGACCAGAGAATCAAAAACCCACGAATCTTCAGCAGCCATTTAACGGGAGTTCACTACGAAACGTCTTTAACGTGGCCAAAATTCCAGCTAAAATGAAGTCAGCCTGGGCGTAATGTTTGGTCCTTGAAGTGGTTGCCATGATAACCAACCAAGCCACGCCCACCACCCCATAAAGCCTCCGATTATTGAAAATAAAACACATTGAAAGCTTTGCAATTTATGTTTTTTGTTTGTTTTTGTTTAAAAACTATTAAAAACTATGATTTTAATTTACTCAATCATAATATAGAAATGTTTCAAATTATATGTATGCATGTATGTTAGGTATCGTATGTATGTATGTGTTTTTTTCATGTGTGTTTTAGGATTAGGGTATTAGACAGCATATCATATACAATACACATGTTTATTCATATATATATAATTATATATATAAATACTATGTATAAACTATAGTTGGTTGTATTTATGCAAAAATTTCATTATGTACTTTACGTTTGTGTTTTTATTGTTGCAGTTGCATTGAATCAAACAAAAACAACAACATGGAAGGATATATATATATATATTTTATGTATGTAATAAGTATGTATGTAAGTTTGCGTGTGTGTGCACACACACACACACCCATCGCTTGCCTATTTGGGGGTGTTGTTGTGTTAGCTGCTCCATCAAAATAAAATAGAGGAAACCGTATACTAAACTTCGTTTTTAGCTTTCCAATTTCTTGTTCTTGTTTAAGTAAACACTAAAATAAATATATATAAAAGCTGCTCACGCACATGGCAATTACGTTTATTAACAAATAACTTTATTGTTGTGGATATTGTTGTTGTTGCTGCTGTGTGGAGCTCATTTAACTAGATTAAAAAGTTTTTTTAAACTAAACACAAAAAACTTATACGGAAAACGGAAGAAGACTTCTGTTTGTTTTTTATCTCTTTTTGTTTTGCGTATTGTTGATTAAACCCTTTTTTTAAATTCTATTTTGTAATTATCATTATTAGTTGTGTTTGTTGTAAATTGATGAATGTGTGTGTGTGGGTGTGTGTGTGTTTGTTTTTAAGTCTGTTTCTTAGTTGTTGCTTATGGTGGCGGAGCTTTAATTAGCTTAACAAATTAAAAATGTTGCTGCTTAGTTTCATAAGGACAAGTTAAGTTTTTGCTAGAAAAAAACCCCCGCTTAGCAATAAATTTTTATCCTTTGTTTTGTTTTCCTTTTCTTTTTGTTATTTTACAAATCCTCGCGCTGCACGAATATATATTCAAATTTTGTTTTATATGTAGAGCTTGTATTGTAATTCGATATAGGGGATAATGCTAAATTATATACAAGGTTCATTATTTTATGCGTTTGTATTGTTAAGAGGGCATTTTACATATGGCTAAACTGTGAATGCTTAAAACAAAATTTGTTCAACTGGCTTGTGTTTGGATTGTGGGCATTTTGAAAAGCAATTATACCTCTTAAGGAAGGAAGTAAATTACTTTTAGGAAATAAATTAACTTGTATTTTCATATACTTTTGCCCTGCTAAACATAAAATTTAAATAGAAAAACTGTTGGATTACAAAAATATATATATATAAAGATTAAACTTAAATCAGAAGCAATGTTTTTCCGTTTGCAATTAACAATGTTAACTAACAGTTAAATTAAATTTTAGGTTAAATAATTTATTTTAAATCTTAAGAGAAGTTTTAAGTATAAGTATAGAGCAGTTCAATTCCGGTAGATCCTGTATTATATCTAAGGCTTACTCACGTTACTAACAGCCGTTAGCCTTGTAATAACATAAACAGAATCAAAATAACATATGTTAGTCAAGTTAACAACTCCTGTTTAACATATGATGTACATGTAATTACATTAACTTGGATTTTAACGTCTGTTAGATATGTTATCAAATTAACAGCTTCCGCTTAACATATGTTAGCTTACATTTACATAAACAGCAGCTGGTCATCATTATTAGCTATGTACTAACATTTAAAGCTTCCGTTTAACATATACTAGTTATGTGATAACGTTCACAGCTTCTGTGTTAGTTATGTAATAAAATTTACGGCAGCTATTCATCAACTGTTTTCTATGTTAAAACATTTGTCAGTTTAAACATGCCTTTAGATATAATACACATCAATGTTTACAACAATTGCCTTTCGAAATGCCCACAACTAATGATATTGCACAAAATCAAATACTCTTTCACACAACATCTGCAATGTAGCCAAGTTAACAAGATTTGTTTTAGGGGGTTGCTTCTCTTGTGAGCCTGTTGAGCGAGCGTTTAGCACAACTCAAGCACCGGATTTTTCTTGCGCTGCTGCCGTTGTTACTTTAGTTTTTTTTCAAACTTCTAAATATATATATTTATTTTGGTTTCTTTTTTATGTTTTTAAGCACTTAAACACAACGCACACAACTGTAATAAACGTGTGTTGCTTGTTATTCTCAAACAATTAGTGTGTTTTCTTTTTGTGTGCACATAATACATATATATATATATATATATATATATATATATATATATATATATATATATATATATATATATATATATAAATATATATATATATATATATATATATATATATATATATATATATATATATATATATATATATTATACCCTATAAGTTATATTAATTTTTATATATATTTATATATATTGTTTTTTGTTTCTTTTAATTTAGTAAAGTAAGATTTTATAATTTCTTGTTTTACTTTTTAGGTTTCCGTTTTTTGTTTTCTTTAAATTAAATGTTTTTAGGCTAAAATTTAATTTTATGATTTTTGCTTGGTTAACTTTTTCTTACATGATTGCTTACAAGCAAAACGCGCCATCTTGAAGGATCCCAAACTTGTTTTAACGGGTTCTGTTGTTCTTAATCTTTTTTGATCTTACATCGTACCGCTGTCCGCTTGGTTAATAATTGTTGTTGGTGCTGCTCTGTTGTTGCGCCCACTGTTCAACCCTTACAATCGTTGGTGAGTGTGTGTGAGAGAAGGGTGTATGTGTGTGTGTGTGTGTTGAGTGTGAGGCTGTGAGTGTGTGTGTACTACTTATAATTGATGCCGCTGTGCTGGACGCCCCTTACTATGCAATACGCGCGCGCTTTTGTGCTTGGGGCCCATCAGAGTCCTCTTCCTCCTCATAGTCATCTTCACCAGAATCGCTTTCATAGTCCACCAGTCCCTGCAAGGCCAATCAGTTATATTTAATCAATATTGTTAGCCACAGATTTATTATATCTAACCTTTTTGGTCGCCTTGTCCGCCTCACTGCCCATTGGCGACTCAGCGCTTAGCGCCGCCTTGTCATCTAGTTTAAGCGCATCACTCGCATCGCTGGCATCTGTGGCAGGTGGCTGTGTCTTCGGCTCGCTGCTGTCGGTCGTGGCCACAGCTGTCGTTAGGTTGGGCGTGCTAACTGCTGCCGTTACCGAGGCGGCCATTGCTGTTGCAATCGTTGTTAGAAATTGAGATGCCGCTACAGCGGCGACAGTCGCCGAATCGCACAGCGCGGCGGCTGGCGAAGAGGTCGGCGATGTTGACGACGTAGACGCTTCCATTGACGACGTGGATGACGCTGATGATGATGTTGATGTTGAAGACGACGACGATGACGAGGACGATAACGACGCCGCGTTTACTGCGGCCGACAGCACCAGCTCCGCATTCTGTGGCACCACAGCGCTCAGCTGTTGCTGCAGCTCTGCAATCTCGGGCTGGGGCTGTTGCTGTTGCAGTTGTTGGCTTTCCAGCTGTGCCGCAGCGGCCGCATTCGATGTGGATGCAACTGCAGCAGCAGCGGCCGCTGCCACAAGTGTGCTATTCAGGGACAATGTTTGCTGTTGCTGGAATGAGTGCTGCTGCTGCTGCTGTTGTTGCAGTGCAATATTGGCAGCAGCGGCTAGCTGCACTGCGGCCTGGGCCTGTTCATCGGCGCTGCTTGTCGCTTCGGGGCTACTGCTGCCACTTGCCGCCGACGCTGATACTGAGGTGGCAGTTGCTGTCGCTGTGGAATTTAAATTGCCCAACAGACCGCCGCCATGCGGTGACGTGCTGTGCGGCGGCGAAGACTTTTGCTGCTGCGTCTGATTTTGTGTTTGCTGCGGGCCATTCTTTTCGCTGACGGCTGTGGAAAGGGCCGTTAAACTGCAAGTCTAATTGAACATCTTTACCCATTTGTTCACTTACATTTCATGACATTGTTATAGCTATCGATTTCCTCGGAGAAGTCATCATCATCATTGAACCACATCTCCTCCTCCTCCTCCATTTGACGCTGGTCGGGACGAAAACGACCGGCGCTGCGTATCATAGGCAGACTGCTAAAAAAAAATGCCAAATGGTTATATACCCAACGTTTTTAAACTTTAGTTCAATTTACCCATCGGTGCGATTTTCCAACTTGTCGCGATCCTTGAGCCGATCTTGGTACTGATCATAGCGATTCTTTAGGTATTTGAATGTTTGCACATATTCGATTTCATCAAATATTTTGCTAAAGTTTTCCACGAAGTATACGCACAGCGTGCGTATATCCTCGAGTTTTATAAACTCGAATAATTCTAGTATGGCCGATTCGAGCAGATTATAGCGACCATTGTTACGAATAAAGGCATCCACAACGGGCGCAAATAGATTGCACTTGACAATGTGTCTATAATAATTCAATTATTATTGTCTGAAAAACGAACGAATGATAAATGCCTCAAGCTATACTCACCTGTTGTAAAACTCATCTTTAAGTGCAATTATCTTGCGCAGCAGCCGCAGGGCGCCAAGTACAAGGAACGTGGTGTGCTCTTCATCAGCACCAGAATTCGTTTCAGGAGATCTTTTTGCAGCAAAAAATTCTTAATATGATAGCTATGATGTTCAACGCAAAATGACAAGATGTCCAGCACAATGCCCAAAAGCTGTGCAGTCTGATAATCCTCGTTCAGTGGACGATCGCCCATTGTGTTGAGCATCAGAGGTGCTGTAACAATATGATATCCCAATTAAAAATAATAATTCTATAATAAATTGGTTGTTTCTTATTTACCAACTAGCGTTTGAACGCTGTGCTTATAGAAAAAATTCAGGAAGTCACCCTTCTCAGTCAGCATATTTTCTGGCTCCAGCAGGATCTTAATGATGCCCATCAACTGTACAGCAATGCCCAGCTCTGGCTCCGAATCGTTCAACATTTGTTCAATGGCAATGTTCAGCAACATGCGTTCCTACAGAAACCAAAAAAAAAAAAGGTTTAGCTGACTATAGTTATAAATTCATGATCCTTTCACTTACGCCCTCCGGTCGATTGGCCTGATTCAGAGTGTAATTTCGCACCACCAACGGCGAGAATTCCACAATGGCTGTGAGTATATCAATGGAGGCCGACTTGGTTTTATTATCGTTCATAACCAGCGTCAGCTCAAGAGCCTGCAGTACGCCCAGGCAGGTGAGTGTTTTGTAAAACGAATCCTTGCCCTGCGGCTGCAGATTTTGTGCAAAATTGCAAAACTCTTTGAGAAACAAAACGATATCACGTCGCTTTATATCGCCAGTTGCCGGATCCGTGAGCAGCGTAAACACATCAAGCAGAAAACGTTCGTCCTCCTGAATGAGCGTAACAATCTCCACTTTGTTAAAAAATATAAAACTCGATAACGTGTTGAGCATGTTATCCTCAACGAACACCGACGGCGTGGGCAATATTATATCCTGTATGTACTGTACTCGAAACGTCTGATGGATTTTGGCCAATAGATCCATATTCTTGATGGGCACCGCTTCACGAAACTTGGCCCATTGCTTCAGATACTGTCGATGCTTCTTGGGCTGTGCCACACTGGGATCATACTCGAGACAGCCAACCACATCGAAGATGGTATCGTCCGCAAACATGATCTCGAAGAGCGCATTCTTGTTTAGCAAGAAAATGTTCTTGAATATCTCGAACAGATGATGCAGCCCCTCCGTGTTATCGAGATCCTCGCAAACGTGAAATAAATTTAACAGCTTTTTGATGTAGTTCTCCGATTCGAGGGCCATGGACAGCTTCTCCTTGCGCAGCGGCGTGGACAGGCAACTTTGTATTGTCTCCGATATGTCCTCAAGTCGGGACAGCTCACACGGCGGAAGTTCAATGGGCGGTGCTGTGTCGGACATATCCTCAAACCTTTCGTCCTCTGACTCTTCGACAATGTCCTGCGTTATCTCCACTGAGGGATCTTTTCCCTGCACCTGAAGTTCATCGAAAGGATGGATGATGATCATCTTAGCTAAAGGGTATAAGAGTAGCGATACTTACCTGACATATCTTCTCCCAAATCTCATCACAACCGGCTTTCTCCTGAAAACTGAGCGCCAGATCAAAGTTGTCGCCCTCGGACCAGACAATCAGCGTATCCTGCTGCTTCTGATAGGCGGTATCCGGCTGTATCTTACTCTCCAACAATAAGGAACCATCTGATTCAGCACGCACCAGCAACGATGTGCCCTTGAGCCGCTCCACATATGTGGAGGAGACGTGGCCAGTGCCACGATCGTCCCATTGGCGTTCGGCGTTCAGCGCGTAAAGTTTAACACGTCGGCGGGTGTCAGTAGTCATGGTTTGGCTTTAGGTTAGTGTGGTCCCCTCCCCTTCGCTTGTTGATGCTATTGTTTCTTGTTATTGTTGCTTTTGGACAAGGGGTTTGGCTTATGGCCTTTTTTATCGTCGCTTGTGGCTTGAAGCCGCACTTGGGTTAGTCAACTAGACTAATTACAATTAAATTAGGATATTGAATTTGAAATTCAAAGCATTCAACTAATCTCTACGCTTGACTTGCATATCCATGTTATGATGTTTAATGCTGTGATCTGTGGTCTGCGCACGGTAAAACTGAAAAGGAAAACAAAAATATAAAAACTACAAATCTCAAGAATCGTATTTGGAAATAAGTACTAATTGCTTGGTTTTATCACAAACTCACATTTCATAGTTTTCACAGTCGTATAAGAAATATATATATATATATATTGTTTTAATTTTTCAAACTTTGAACTGAAATTATCGATAGTTCTCCGAAATTATAAAAGCATTTTCACTCATAAATAAATTTCGGTATTTGCATGTAAGAGCTTGACTTGAGTGTATTTAGCTGTTATACAACACTGCGAACTTTAAACACTAATAAGTAAATGTACATAAATACATATTACTATACTCACACACACAATTACGATAACACTAAATGCGTATCAAAACAGAAGCTGCAAAAATCGTACAGCATGAATGAAATTGTGAAAGCTACGTTTGATATTGTGCATATGCATGTATCTTAATGTTGGTGTGTTAGTGTATGTGTGTATGTATGTATGTAGGCATGTGTGTGCACAGTAACACAACTACTACCAAAACGAAATGCCAAAAACTGCTCTTGCGCCAGTCTGTTAACAAACAGAAAGAAAAACATGACTTTTTGGCTCGACTAGAAGATACCCTATCTTAATTGTCAGCAAGAATTACACAAATAAAAAATTACACGTAAATAGAGAGTAAGAATAAATAAAGTTTGAAAGAACGAATGAGCAAAGGTGGAAAGAGTGGGAAGGGACGAGTGATTGAGAAAGAGTGATCAAGAAAAAGATAGTGATACAAGAGAAACCGAGAGGATGATTAGACACAAAGAGAGAAAGAAACGAAAGCGATTAAGATAGATATTAATGAGAGTTAAAACAATAATGACGGACTAAGTTGGAGTTATAATCCCAAAAAGGGAGGAGACAAAATTGTAGAGAAGAGAAAAACTGAGCTAAATACATACATAAAAATAGCAGATATGTGGGATAGGTGGAATACTTCAAGCATGAGAGCCTTCAGTCAAAAGCAACAGAGAGTAAGAATTGTAAACTCGGACCAAGATTTATTTAAAGAAAACAGCTAATAAATATTTTCATTTGTACTTCACCCTACATACATAGAATAAATACCATATAAAACTTTATATACAACTTTATTATACCCTTCCAACCCATTTATATGCATACTAGGTACAAAACCCAAAAGTTTTTCAAATCTCTCCACAACGCTTCATTTGTTATTGTATTTGTGTGCATGTGTGAGAGAGTGAGTGATTCCTGAAGTCTACACATTGCAAACTATTATCGCGCTTTCGCCAAAGCGGCGAGTACAAACACGCGCGCGACAAAAACAAACAAAATGAGTGGTCTGAATCAGAACGAGAGCGAAAAAGAGCAAACTTAGCACAAGAGAGTGCAATATACATATACATTGTACATGTGCAAGTGGGTGGCGACCGGCTAGCGGGGGCAATTCATGGCGACAAGATTAGATTATCAAACACACACACACACACACACACACACACTGTTGCTACAACGTACGACGTACGCACAGCACAAGGCAACAAAAATCAATGAGCAGCAAGTGTAAAAAAATGTGTGTAAACAGAACAGATATTTAGCTCATAGTAAGGTCTACGTCATCGATAGAGGCAACTGTGAGGAAATCCACTTTTGGCCAGTACTCTAAAACGTTTTAATCAAATTTGCAATGGAAGTTTCGTTTAAAATTCGAGTTGAGTTTTCTTTATTCAACACAGCAAAAATAAAAAGTAGTAACTCATTAATAGATTTACAAATTCCACAATTTGCAATATTTTTACAAACCAACTGTAAAAGTATTGTTCATTAAAAGGTATTTGAGTACATTATGTAAAGAATAATGAGAAGATTTTAACACTGGCAATGTGGCGCCCCTCACCCCGGGCCTTGCTGATAAGGGGAACTATAATCTACGTGTTTCTTTCGCCTCTCGCGCGAACGTGTATCAAAACAAAAGCAGCAATTAAAAACAAATGCTAATACATATTGGCTGGCATTTACGCAATCAACAAACTGTTTTCAAACTCAATGAAAGGGGTTAAAAATAAACACTTGGAACTACACGCAACACACATCTACATCTACATATGTATGTAATTAGGTTCAATGTCTGGAAACGCTGCGTGGGCGACCATTCGTCTAGGATCATTGATAAACATCAACGCACAAATTGGTCAAGGCGGTGCAAAAAGACACGAGAGAAGAAAATAAAAACACTTTTGTCGCCCAGCAACACATTTCAAGTTAAAGTAAAGCGCGACTGCTGAGCGCAGCGCGGGAGCGGGAGAGCGCGCTCAAAAAAAAAAAAAATGAAAAGTCAAACACAATGGCAATAAAATCAAATGAAAAATATTGACACCGCGCCTTCAAGTGACATAAAAAAAAGGGAGCGAGCAGAAGGTGAATGCGCAGGAATAAAAATATAAGCCAACAGGAAAGACAACCTACACAGGACAATGACAATACGCCATCATTCTGCAGCAGTATCTGTGTGTGTGTATGTTTGTGTGCGAAGGATCTCACACAATGAATGGGCCGCAAAAGCTGGAAGCGAACGAACGCGTTGTATCTGCTACGCTGTATGTGGAATACGCACGCATATGTATGTGTGTGTGTGTTTTGCATGCACCAGTATTTGGGGTGGGCAAAACGATTTCATGCACATTCATATATATTTTGGTGTGTGTCCCGTGTTTGGTAATTTGAAAAAGTTGAGTGACAATTGGAAAAAATTCAATTTTCTTAACGCAAATATGCACACGCAAAATCAAGCACACACGCACGCACACGGCGGTTTTCTGAGTATATCGTTTTTCGGGCTGTTTCTTTTGCTTTCATTCACGAAATTATTGCGAATGACAGGCACAAAACAGACGTTGTTAAAAATTGCAGCGTATAACTGGCAAAGAGCATGCTAAAGAAAAATGCCGTCTACGCTCGCACTTTTTCACACACACACTCACACAACCTTACACAGATCGTCTCGTTCGTAATTGAAATGACGCATGCATTATTTGTAGACTTTTGTTTTGATTTTGCATTTTTATTTGTTGAATTTCGTATTAGCGGTATACGGTTTTTCGGTTTAATTAAACGCACACAAGACGTATAAAAACAACGGGTACACACCACGCAAACCACCACAGAGCCGTCACGTACACACACTGAAACAGAAATACGGCGAGCGCAAAATCCACCACATGTAACAGCGGCAATCCGCAAATTCAACACACGACAAAATAGAAGAAGCAAAAAACTCAACACGACGAACGTTTGTTGCATAAAGTACGAGTTCGAGTCTAGAAATGAAAACAATTTACCTCGAAAAATGTGCAATGTTCACGCAGACGCAGGACTCTCAGCCAAAGTTTATTGTTTTACGAACGAACGATAAATACTCGTACTTAGAAGTACATCAGAATCAAGTATAGTTACACACGAAAATACATATGCGCACCTAAAAACACATACACACACTCAAACACACACCAACAAACATGCTCAGACACAGAAGCCGCAAGAGGGCAACAGCGGTGTAAGCGAAAGCGCGAGGGGTAATATTGAATCTTGACCAAAAAAATGTATGCACTCACGTTGCAATTCCTTGTTTTTTTTGCTGTTGGCTGCGCCTTTTCACAATCGTTCAAAGTATATACAATTTGCGTTTGCGCATATTTACTGTGTCCAACACCTTATTTACCATATATTTGCGGTTCAGTTTTTGTTTTACAATTTTTTCGCGGAACGGACGCTGTTCCAACCGAGACGACGACGATTTTGTGCTATCCCGACGCCATATTGTTTTTTATACACATCGATAACAGCAATCGATATGTATTTATCTATCGATGCACTAAATGTAAACAGAAGTATGACCAGTTGGTTAAGTAGTGCTGAATAATTTCGACATTTAGTGTTGTAGACTGCCGCTTGCAAATATTGTTTATTCGTTTAATTGAGCAAATTTGATGATGGAATCGACCCGGCACAAGTACTTTAGCATTGCGGCCAAGTACAAAGGCTGCAAAGTGGAAGATTTGGAGTTAACCGTCCAGAAATATGGCGATGATGTCGTACGCATACAGCTATTAAATCGATTACACAGCAAACAATGTAGAGCGCAATTGAAGCGATTTCTTCTTTTAGCCGGTTTGGCGGCCATTTATTTTCGTTTCGCTCGGAGACTGGGCGAGGGTGCCACGCACATTGGGCAGGCTCACATTCTGTATCCTGCGCTGCTGTGGCTGGCCCTGTTTGTTGTAATATTTCGCAACACGCTCCATTTGGTGCATTCGGAAAAACTCTTTTATAGCTGGGACATGGCGCTGCAAACGGAAATTGTGTACACCTTTGGACGCCAATCTGTGCTGTGCGTGCAACGCGGTCAACTTCATGATATGGTTCTCAACGAGGTTATCGAGAATGTGGGTTGGTCCCTTGCCTGTTCTCTTCAAATTTATTAAAATGATTATTTTTTTATATACAGCTAGATGTAAAGTACATGCTCATCTTGCGTACCAAGGGCAGCATGTTCGAGGATCGGCCCATAATACCGCTATTTAATGTAAGTCCTGCGAGGCGAGTTTCCCATGATGCTGTTTGGCTTATAGACCCTGTTTTCTTACAGAGTCTGTCACCATCCTTTGAGTGTTTGCAGCACATTCAACGTATTTTACATGGCTATTGGCTTTATAATAAGGAGCATCTGGAACGCCCCTATAAGAGGGACATGCCCTCATCGGCTGCGTCGTAAAGCTCTATCATTTTGTCCACCTGTAGTTAATCCGAGTGTTTTAGTTATTTTGAATCAAAGACTAGTAATATACAGATCTATATGTACTTATGCGCTCTCACCTGTAGCATGGGGACATATTCTTCTTGCTGGCTGTCCAGTGGTGGCAAGGCGGGTATATTTAGTTGCACATCATCTCTATTGAAATCACCGCGAATCTGCAGGAAAATATACAATAAATACTTTTTGAATTAAATATTACAAATTTACTACCAAATTATTTAGCTCCATTGTGTACGCATGTTTGGCTAATTTAGGATAGAATTCCAGGTAGGCGGCTTTGAAGAAAATTAAATCTTCTTGTGCCTTTCGCAACGCACGCACTTGCTGCAGCGTTAATTCTACACAAAAACAATTTTCGAAGTGGTTAATATATGATTTATTACTGTCGGAATTGCTTTACTCACTTTCCATGGCATTTTTTTTATTTGGCGTCTTTTCAAATGTTTGTTAGTGCTGTAAAACAAAATCGTACAGATTCGGACAGCTAACAGCACTGCACGCAACAGCTGACGTCATTTGGCCATGAGCATGAACAAAACGGTTGTTTGTTTATATTGGCTTTGTAGTAATTAAAATTTTCTGTGCCTTACTCAACGTACACACTTGCTATTGGCTTAATTTTGCATATTTACATTTTTCAAATTTTTCTTAACTGATTTTTATTGCGCCTTTCTATTGAATTTACTTTAGCGTCTCGTTTTCCGAATGTTTGTTAGTGTTGCAAAAGGACACGGGTTTCGCGCAGCTAACAGCACTGCGTGCGTCAGCTGACGTCATTTGGCCATAGAAGTAAACAAGACTTTTTTTTGTTTATGTGCCAAGTTTTAAGTGAACATAGTGTGAATGATCCCATAAAATAGTTACGCCGGCACAACCCCAGCCCTCATATACATATATAATATACAAATTTTTTACTAAAATGCAAAGAAGCTGTCGTCACCATAAAAAAACAGAACAATAATAATTGTAAGTCTAGTCATTAGCTAAAAATACTCTCTCTCGCATACGGGTGTGTCGGCCACATGGTCAACGCCTTTGCCTAATTCGTACAATTTAACCCGTTGCAGTTCCTCGTTGCGTGACCTTAGAAAAAAACTCCTTGCCATGAATCGTTCGGATTCCATACCCATACGTCGAGATCGCTCCTTTGACAGTGTTCTCAATCGCCTGCTGCGGATGCGCTCGCAGAATCATGAAAGCTTTCGTGCGGCTATGTATAATTTTTTGATTGCAGCGGGCGTGGCTGCATTTGTGGCCGTCTGCTTCATCCTGGGCCCCTTTGTGCGTCCGCTGCTCTGGGCCTTTCTCATGGGCGCCGTTCTGTTTCCGTTTAAACGCAAGCTGGCCGAGCTGCTGAACAATTGGTTTCAGCGCCTGGAAGAGCGCGACTCGAATGTGCTCGTTGCCATCTGCCTGGCGCCGCTGGAGGCCACCGAGCACTGTGGCCGTTTGCTCATCAATTGGCTCTGTCAGCACTGGCAGCTACTCTTAGCCGGCTGTGGGGTTGCTGTTTGCGTTAAATTGCTGGTCTTATATGCGCCCAAGGGCTTCCTGCTGGCGCTCTGGCACTGGCTGATCTTTTCCCACGGGTTGTTCGTGCGGGTAATTGGCTTCCTCAATGTCTATGTGGTAAGCGGAGTGATATATTCTGTAAAAGAAGCTCTAAAGTCCGCCTCTTTTAGCTCATCGTTCTGATTGTGCTCTACTTGTCCGCGGTGCACTTCTTCTGGAAGCCGGAGAATAGCTTACATTTCGTTGTCGCCGGCCAGTCCATGTGGATAGCCATTGCTGGATATTTGTGCAGCTTTTTGGGCGCTCTGCAGGTGCCTGTTTTCCTACTGGTCATGGGCTATGTGCTCGTCTCCACAGCGTATCATGTGCAAACCCGCGAAGATCACGACTCCAGCTCCTTTATGGAACGCCTGCACAAGCTTTTTGATAAAAATGATTTTGAGAAATCGCTGAGTAATCTTAGCATTTCTCGTAACGCCGGCGGCGAGCCCACACTGCAATCCGATGTGGAGGATATCTCTTTAAGCGATACGATTGACTCGGAGGATACATTCGATGCTAAGCCTGCAGAGGAAGCTGAGGGACATCAGAGCGATTCCTATTTTAAGTTACTCTTCTATGCCTGCCTGGGAACCTTTTTGTATAGGAATATTTGGATGTTTATATTGGCTGCGGTGCCGGTTTTCCTGCATTTACTCTACACTGCCGGCAGCTATACGGGCATCACTCAGTTTGTCTGTGGCAAGATCAACGATGCCTATCAGGGTTTGAGGGTGATTGCTTTTTAATGTTAGCATTTTATTTTTTACTTTACTTAAGCTCTCCATTCCACAGGTTTGGGCTTTGGAGCATCATTCGGCCGTATTGCCGCTGTGTCTGCCTGGCGTGCTGGAGCTTAACTATAAGGTCAACAGCATTGTGCGCAATTCATTGAAATCCTCTGTAGAGTCTGTCACCTCCATTCTAATGATCATACTCATGCTGCTCATCATCATATTTCTGAGTGTTTTCTTTTGCGTCAACATCTATTCAGAGACAATTGAGGTCGCTTATCTGGGCAAAGATCTAATTAACAAGACAATCACAGATCGTCCTGAGCTAATTGATATTTTGCCCGCCAATATACAGGCATCCATTGATGATGCGCTCGATAATGCGCATCATTATGGCCGCCGTAAGATTGAGACCTATATTGATGATTGGCTGGCCGATGCCGATAAGGTGCATGCCACCAAGCTGAAGGAGCAAATACTTGATGTCTGGGATAGGCTAATACAGTATTGGATTGATTTCAATAAGGCGGGCACGTCGTATGGGCCGCGTGTGCCCACGGATGCGCTCAAGAGCACCTTTGGCGAGATTGTTGATAATCCAGGTAAGTTTTCTGAGCCGGTTTGGGTTAAATTTGTTTTATCATTTGTCCCACGTTTTTGTGTTTTGAGTTTTTTTTGGATTCAAATGTAGCTCTTAGTAAATTTTTTTAGAGGTTTTAACACGCGCCTTTGTTTGGCTTTAACCCCACATCCTGTATTATTTTTTTCGTATGCGTCAAAGACAAATAACTCATTACATGTTGCATCTGCTAACCCATGGTTTTATTTTAACCAAGGACATTTTAAAGAGCTAGTTTTAGTGGCAAAACAGGGCATCATTGGCTGGGCGCAGAGCAATACACAGACAATACTTGAGGTTGCCGAATCCCTGTGGCATATCATACGCACGAATCTTTCGATGATCATGGGCGTTACGGGTGAGATACTCTCGCTGCTGTTGTCCGGCGGACAGGCGTGTATTGAATTCATATTGGATATGGTATGTTTCGTAATATATAATATCCAAATAGATATTTTATATTTCTGCTCTGCTCTCAGATTGTTTTCTTTACCGCCTTGTTCTATCTGCTGTCCAGCAGCCAGGAGAAATATGCGCCCATGCAGATAACCAAATATATGGGCTATTCTACCTCTGGCATTAAGGTCGCCGATGCCTTGGAGAACTCCATAACCGTGGTGCTGGTGTCCATGTTCAAGTGCTCCACGTTTACGGGTCTGTTCACCTGGCTGGTGCACACGGTGTTTGGCGCACGCATTGTCTTCCTGCCCTCCGCTTTGGCTGCTCTGCTGGCAGCAGCTCCATTCCTGGGCAGCTATTGGTGCGCCGTGCCCGCATTTTTGGAGCTCTGGCTGGCGCAGGATCGCTTCTATGCGGGCCTAATATTGTTCCTCTTACAATTCTTTGTGCCCTCGTCCTTTGAGACTGCCATCTATGCGGATTTGAAGGGGTGAGTGCTTATTAAATGGATACGTGAGCTATAACTATCAACTCCTTTGCAGCGGCGGTCATCCCTATCTCAATGGCCTGGCCATAGCCGGCGGCATGTATTGGATTGGCTGGCAGGGCGCCATATTTGGTCCGCTCATGCTCTGCTTCTTTATTGGCCTCTTCGAGGTGGCCACCTTGGCCATGCGCACGAATCAGGAGCCCAGGTATGTTTGGCGCTAGTTAAACGTGGATTTATTTTGATTTGCATGCAAGTTAAGAATTTTTTATATCAAATACTCTGCTGCTGAAAGAATATGAGTAAGTTTTATGATTTATTAATAATTTTCTTTGTTTTATGTTAGTAAGGTTCAGCTAGTATACAGTTTATCATGCATGTTTATAAATTGAAATATTTATAGCTAACTTTTAACTTACAGACGCAGCTCGGATGAGGAGACGCGCACTACGTGAGTCGGCTGCATAGCTAGAATGGAAGCTTCCTCAACAATTACGAATTTCCTCTAATACTCGAATTGTAAATCTAACAAGCCACTGGTCATTGGCCAAGTTAATGATCTTGTGTATCTAACTAACTAATGAATGTCAAGTTAGCCAGACTAAGCAAATTGTTCAGTTTAATTGTCTGTTCTTTATTTTAATGTTTTTTCGTCATTTTTGCTTCTATTTTCTTTTTGTACTAACTTTTAAAGTATGCGAAATAATTGATTCCGTCTGCGAAAGCTGTGTATTTAAGCGAATGTATTTTACTAATGAGTTCTTATATAAGTTTATATACCCTTGCTAAGCTTTTAAGCATACTACATTTTTTGTGGCATGAACGAATAGTGTATACACTAAATATGTTTGTTAAGTCTTCGTACATTTCTCTCAAGTCTAGCATTTAAGTCTTACAAGTAATTTTATTTAATATAAAAATGATCGTTAAACTCTTTGCTGTGGTCTATAAAGAGCTTTTCAAGGGTATATAAGCTTCGTTGCGATCGAAGTTAGCTTTCTAGTTATAGTATACACATTATCATATACCTATGCGTTTGTTTTGTATATAAAATGAGATATTTTAAGCTGGACTCTAAAACCGTCAACCGGTTTTCTCATGCAAGTACGTACCTTACTTTGTGCTCGTTACACATGTGATTTGTTTAAGCTTATGTTAAAAACTTTGTTGCAAATAAATGTCAATACGTACTAATGAATAATACACATTACTGTAGACGCTCGCTACTTAGAACATTTTGGTTTCAGAGTTGATGCCAATTATGATAATACTTTATATACTATATTTTATATACAAACATTTTCCTTAGTCAATTTCCTGAAGCTTTAAAAATTCTATATGAAAAACTGTTAAAAGAAATTAACAAAGGCAATTTCTAAAAAATCAGAGTTATTAAATTAATTGTTTTAAATAAAAATCAATTCTAGTAAAGAGACAAATTTTAAACTCCGAACAATTTTAAACGATAAAAAAAATGTTAGTTTTCAAAATGTTGATTTTCAAAATAAAGGAAAATATATGTTAGAAAACAGAAATTATAAATCACTGGATACATATTTTAAATTCAATTCAATTCAAAACTGATTAAAAACGAGAAATTTAAAATTATTTCTATCAAAAAGAAGTTTTCTAGTTTTAAAAAATCATTGCAATTTGAAAATGATTTTTCTTATAAATATAAATTTAAAATACAATACATTTCAAATAACATAAGCAAATTAAAAAAAATGTGTTTCTAAAACCAAGAATTTTAATTTCCAGGTATTATACTGAAATTATACATTTTGTTTTAAGACAACTATTTTTGACCAGTTCTAGTTATAGAGCGTTTACAGTATTTAAATCCCATTTAATTCTAAAGTTCTTATTTCAGCCAAAAACTTGATTCTTTGATCGAACAAAACGAGAATTCGAATTTCAATGATAATAAAAACAAAAATGAAAAAGAAAAAGCCAAAAATGATCCCGGTCCGTTGGCAACCACGCCCAGTGGCAGTGGAAAGCGCGTGGGAAAACCAGTTGTCATGAAAATTATTACAAGAATGTTGCAACCGTTGGAGACGCTGAAAACCAGTTAAACTTAAGAGTAATTTTTTTTATTGTATAACGGCACTTGCTTTATATATAATATAAGATTTTTGAATGTTTTCTATATATGTTTAATCGGTGAATTGATTCTTGAAGGTGAACTCCGGGTGTTGCTCGACACTGCAAGAAATGGACAATTAGTTTTAAATTTTGATTAATGTAGTAATTTCAGGGCTTACCCGCGGAAAAAAGAAAAGTCACATATGCGTATGTTCTTGTCCAACGCGGACAGCTTGGCCACCTGCTCAGCGGTCAGTTCAAAGTCAAAGACATCCAAGTTCTGCTTGAGACGCGCCGCGTTTGTGCTCTTCGGAATGGCCACGACGCCCGTATCGATGATCCAGCGCAGCAGCACCTGTGCTGGGCTCTTGCCATGAGCCGCGGCAATCTCCTTCACCTCGGGCACGTCCATCAAATCGGGCAAGTCGCGCACGACACCGGCGGCCTCATTGAACTTGGCAATGCCCTTCGAGCCGAGCGGAGAGTATGCCGTCACAGCCACATTCTCCGCCTTGCAGAAGTCGACCAGGTCACGTTGCTGCAGGTACACATGGTGCTCGATCTGATTGTTGGCCGGGCGTATTTTGGAGTTCTGCAGCAGGCGCGCCACCTGCTCCTTGCTGAAGTTGGAGACGCCTATAGATTTGGCCAAACCACTCGCCACCAGTTTCTCCATTTCGGCCCAGACAGCGACATGATTCGTGGACTTGTCCACCTTAACGCGACCCTCATCGTCAAACCGGAAGCTGCCGTCCTCCTTGATGAACAGTGTGAAGGGCGTGTGCACCAGATACATGTCCACATAGTCAAGCTGCAGATCGGCCAGCGATTGCTTGATGGTGGGCTCCACTTCATGCGGTCGATTGGCTATGCGAAATTGGCGTTAATCTTCGACTGTAATTGTCTTTAGAGAGTGTGTCGTGGCCTTACCAGTGGGCGGCAGTTTGGTCACAATGTACAGCTCCTCGCGCTTCACCTTGCCTTCATCCAGCCAGCGCTTGAGCACACGCCCAATTGCCTTCTCGTTGCCATAGACTGGCGCCGTGTCGATGTGCCTGTAGCCCGCCTCCAGGGCGAGATCTATTGCGGTTTCGATTTCCTCATCGGATGCCTAAGTGTGGAAATTAAATACGGTGCTGAGTTTGCGGTTGATTGTAATGGGAAGGAACGGCTGTCCGGGGGTACCGAAGATTATATACCCTTGCAGGCACATGGAAGGTTTGCGATATGTTTCTATATATACTTAACTGTATTTGCACACAAAAACTAAATTGATTGACTGTGTCCATATAAGTTTTCTATAAAAATTGATGCCGAGTCGGGTTATAATATCTTGGGGAAAAAGGTTGCATACAAAAACTTGTCTTTCGACCGATCGTTGCAATGACTGCTATATGTTATACCTGTCTGATGCCGACGAATCCGACATAAATAATATCTGCTGCCAAAAAACGAATTCATGCTGTTTTATTAAGGTGGCTTTAAAACTGAGAGACTTAGTGGCTACGAAGCAGTCGGATATGGCCATTTCGACATGTTTAATTATGCTGATAAAAAATATATTTACTTTATAGGTATGCGTTATACATGACAATGTGAAATTACCCTCGCCAAGGGCATAAAAAGCAGTCACGTCTCTATCTGTCCAATCATTAAATAGCTTCTTATTACTCAATGCTATCTATCAGTGTTGAAATACACTGTCCGCAATGGAGTCTTTCTTCTGTTCTGCTCTTTATGTTTAGAGAAAGTCGAACCTTTGTACTTGTCCTAAAAAACCGTCGATTTGTTTACAGTGGAACAAGAACCGGTCGTAAAGCAAACAAAATACCATTTCCAACTTTCCTCCGAGTGACGTGACACATTTGTTGTTTCCCAAACAATCAATATAAACTTTTATGTATCTACATCTATATATATAAAGAGTGTATGTATATAGTATATTTTAATAATAAGCATAGCGCACGCGGAGCATATAATTATACATTAATTTACTAGCAACTGTACGTGACCACTTAAAATACAACAAATTGCTGAATAACGCTTACCTGCCAGGTACCGATGCCGATGACGGGCATTTTCTCACCATTGTTAAGCGTTAAGAATTTCGTGCAAGGCATTTTTTAATACAACAAATCTTCAAATTAACACTTGTTGAGTTTTGATTTAAACAAGCGACAACAGCGGCAAGCACAACCGTTCTGACTGAAAGTCCCAAGTGGAATATGCGAGCGGGCAGCTTTGCCGGCAAGTGATAAAGCTTTGAGAGCTTTGGTTTAGCGCACTGTGATGTTGGAGTCAATAAAATTGTGCACAGTGGTTTTGTGTCGTTAGGAATGAGATGATTTCTGACTACGAGCTTTGATTAACATTACAGTATACATATATCTTGAATGCTTTAAATTATATAAAACTTTGTGTTCTATAGTAATTTTTTTCAATTTTTCAAATTTTTCTCCATACATTGACTAACTCGACCTCGGATAATATGTAAAATATATTCATCTAGTAAGTTAAGATTACATTTTTAAATAATCACGGCATACTAATTTAATCTTTGTATATTAGTTCAATTTGTTGCAGCTTTTTATTAAAACACTTTCTTGCTGCTAAAAGCTTATAATCTAAAACACTGCATTCCGATTTGTACCAATTGTGCACTTTTGCTCCACAATGCAGTTTTGCCGCAACAGTGTTAGTCAATGCTACCTAAAGCTATCGATACGAGCATCGGACAGCTATCGATATAAATACCGCCATAGTGAACGTTTCGGCGCATACATTTTGTAAGTTTATTTACATTTAATACTTAAGCTTATTAAGTTTTAACACCTTAGTAAAAACTTTTATTTGTAATTAAGTTTACTTTAAGTATAAATATTTTGTGTATGTAATTAAGACGCGGCAACAGGTAGCTTACCACGGCACGTGTTTGAAATGTGAGAGCAGAGCGGTTCCGCGTATAGTGTCTCTCTCTCTCGCACACGCTCTCTGATTGCAATACTTGGTACGCAAATAAAGAAAACACTTGTGGCTCAATTGAAAGTTAAATTAAATAAAATTAAGCGTGCAAAATGTTGCGCAAGGTGCCGCTCATAGTCATACTAGGCTCCACGGGCACGGGCAAGACGAAACTATCGCTGGAGCTGGCCGAACGTTTTGGCGGCGAAATCATCAGCGCGGATTCGATGCAAGTGTACACGAATCTGGACATTGCCACGGCCAAGGCCACCAAGGAGGAGCAGTCACGTGCACGGCATCATCTGCTGGACGTGGCAACGCCAACGGAGCCGTTTACAGTCACGCACTTTCGCAATGCGGCATTGCCCATCGTTGAGCAGCTGCTGGCCAAGTCGAAGCCGCCAATTGTGGTGGGAGGCACGAATTATTACATAGAGTCGCTGCTCTGGGACATACTAGTTAACACCAAAGAGCAGCAGATGGCTGTATCTGTAGCTGAACACCAATTGACTGCGGCGCACATGGCTGCCATGTCCACAGCTGAGCTGCATCGGCATTTGGCTGGGATTGATGCCGGCAGCGCCAATCGCATGCATCCCAACAACAGGCGCAAGATCGAGCGCGCCATTGAGGTGTACCAGAGCACGGGCCAGACCCTAAGCGAGAAGTTAAATGAGCAACGCCAACAGCCGGGTGGAAATCGGCTGGGCGGTCCACTGCGCTATCCACACACTATTTTACTCTGGCTGCGCTGCCGCCAGGAGGTGCTCAACGAGCGGCTGGACAAGCGCGTGGATGGCATGCTGCAGCAGGGTCTGCTCGGAGAGCTACGGCAGTTCCACAACAGCTACGCGGATGCCACTGGGCAGGCGTACACCAAGGGCGTGCTGCAGACCATTGGCTACAAGGAATTTGTGCCGTATTTGATGAAGTACGACGCACAGCAGGATGCCAGCCTGGAAGCGTATCTCAGCGTACGCGACTACAAGCTGCCCACGCCCGAGCAGCTGCTGAGCATGGAGAGCGAGGCGAATAAGTTGGCTGCACCTTTGAAGCTGCTGAGCAGCTGCTGTGATGAGCTCAAGCTGGTCACGCGTCGCTACTCCAAGAAGCAGCTGAAGTGGATCAACAATCGTTTCTTGGCCAGCAAGGATCGCCAGGTGCCCGATCTGTACGAGCTGGACACCAGCGATGTCAGCGCCTGGGCCGAGGCTGTCTTCAGGCGCGCCGAGTGCATCATCGACAGCTATTGCCAGGCGCAAGTCAGCGAGATTGTGCCCATGGCCAAGCGTGTGCATCCAGGCGCCGATCTCGACGAGGAGACGAGCAACTTTTGCGCCACCTGCGAGCGTCATTTCATTGGCGAATATCAGTGGCGCCTGCATCTCAAGTCCAACAAACACAAGCGACGTCGCGACTCGCTGCGACGCAAGCAGCGCGAGGCAGACGCAACCGGACCCCAATCGAAGCCGGCAACGAACCCAACAGCTGCAGTCGAGTTTTCCGATAAGCCGCTGTAAACGAGGCGGCAGACAGATCGGGTAATAAATGTATTTACTTACGTTTAAAAACCTGAGTAGTAGCTTTTTATGCCCTTGCAGAGGGTAAATTGAATTTGACACCGAATCTGTGAAGTCATAGAGTTTATTTATTCGTGACCAATTTCAGCAGTTGAGGCGAAATAGCCATGTCCCTCTGTATGTCCGTCTTGACAACTGTATAAACTTTACTATATAATATAATTGCCATAGGAACTATCGTTGGATAGTGAGTTTTGTACTTAATAAATGTAAGCTTTACTGTGCTCTATATCATATAGCCTCTATAGAAAGAATAGCCTAGTGGTTTTTCACGGCATCTGAATCAACAGAATTCAATTGAATTACAAATACCAGCCGCACTATGCTCCTAAGGTCAGGCTTAAATCTTATTCTAATAGGTCTACTATATAAAACTGCTGCCATAGAAAATATCATTCAAAAATTAAATTTTTGCCTAAAAACTTTATAGTTCAAGATATCTCAACCAAACTTCGTAAATACTTATGAGAAAATTCATGACAACATTCTATTACTATATCATATAGCTTTTATACGAACGATATGTCGAAAATTAAACATCGGATCACTATTATATGACTCTTCTAGGATGAATTGGTTAAAAAGTGAGTTTTTGTATGAAGATCTTTTTTATTTTAAAACATTTCTTAACAAATTTAACCCAAAAACTGGCTCCTATTTTTTTTGGCGAAAATTGTATTAATAAAATTAAGTTTGACCCACAATTTATGAGATGTATATAGACTGTTGGAATGTCCGCTGGGAGTAAATTTGAGCTAAATCAAACAATATATGTGTGCATTATGCGTGCAAGTGTATTTAATCTTTGGCACATCGAAGCGCACAGTTCCCTTTCTTATTTTTTTATTGCGCTGATGCAAGCGGATCAGATGACCCTTCCCCTGCAAATAAAAGGGGAGGATCTCAATCGCTATCAGTTAAACCGCAGCCCGCAGAGGTCGTTGCCTAGGCGAAAAGCGAAAACATGTTTGTGCACACGAAGCCCACGTCTAGCCAGCGAAATCGCTTCATCTCTCATTCGCATTTCAGACGTGGATTGAAACGCACGCAACCGGCAAGTGGAACTCAAGGACTAGCAAAAATGGCGAACAGGAAAATAGGTGGGCAGATCGAAAGATCTCAGGTCATGCAATCCACAGCCAACTCATCTGCGGTCCATTTCGATTTCAGCACTTCTTAGCGTCTCCGACAAGACGGGCCTGCTGGAGCTGGGCAAGAAGCTGGCGGCGCTGAACTTTGAGCTGGTTGCCAGCGGCGGCACGGCTACTGCGCTACGCGGCGCCGGGCTGAGCGTCAAGGATGTCTCCGATATCACGGGCGCACCCGAAATGCTGGGCGGGCGTGTCAAGACGCTGCATCCGGCGGTGCATGCGGGCATCCTGTCGCGCACCACCAACACCGATCTGGCCGATATGAAGCAACAGGATTACGAGCTCATCCAGTTGGTCGTCTGCAATCTGTATCCCTTTGCCAGCACCATTGCCAAGCCGGATGTCAGCCTGGCCGATGCCGTGGAGAACATTGACATTGGTGGCGTCACCCTGCTACGTGCAGCGGCCAAGAATCATCAGCGCGTTACGGTCGTCTGTGAGGCGGTCGACTATGCCAAAGTGCTGGCCGAGATCGGCGCTAAGGGCGATACCACACTGGAGACGCGTCAGGCCTTGGCGCTGAAGGCTTTCACCCACACGGCCAGCTATGATGATGCCATTTCCGATTACTTCAGAAAGCAGTATGGCGCGGGCAGCTCACAGTTAACTTTGCGCTACGGCATGAATCCCCACCAGAAGCCGGCGCAGCTGTACACACAGCTGGCCCAGCTGCCGCTGCGCGTGCTGAACGCCTCGCCGGGTTTCATTAATCTCTGCGATGCGCTCAATGGCTGGCAGCTGGTCAGGGAGCTGCGGCAGGCGCTCCAGCTGCCGGCGGCGACGAGCTTTAAGCATGTCTCGCCAGCTGGCGCCGCGGTGGGCGTGCCGCTCAGTCCGGCGCAGGCGAAGCTCTGCATGGTGGACGATCTGTATGAGCAGCTGACGCCTCTGGCCACGGCGTATGCCCGGGCCCGCGGTGCCGATCGCATGAGCTCCTTTGGCGACTTTGTGGCGCTGTCCGATGTTTGTGATGTGGTCACGGCCAGGATTATTGCGCGTGAGGTCTCCGATGGCATCATTGCTGCGGGCTATGAGCCCGAGGCTCTGGAGATCCTCAAGAAGAAGAAGAACGGCAGCTACTGTATACTGCAGGTACACCTAGCTATATACAACTGATCCATGCAGAGTGCTTACTTATTTTCTGACCCCATTGCAGATGGATCCCAGTTACGAGCCCAGCGCTGTGGAGCGCAAAACCATATTTGGCCTGACGCTGGAGCAGAAACGCAACGATGCCACCATCGATGCCCAGCTCTTCTCGAATGTGGTCAGCAAGCGGCGCCCGCTGCCCGAGTCCGCGGTCCGTGATCTGATTGTGGCCACCATTGCGCTGAAGTACACCCAGAGCAATTCCGTGTGCTATGCCCGCGATGGCCAGGTCATTGGCATCGGCGCGGGTCAGCAGTCGCGCATCCACTGCACGCGTCTGGCCGGCGAGAAGGCGGACAACTGGTGGCTGCGTCAGCATCCCAATGTGGCCGGCATGAAGTTCAAAGCGGGCGTTAAGCGTGCCGAAATTTCGAATGCCATCGATAACTATGTGAATGGCACAGTGGGCAAGGACATGCCGTTGGCGCAGTTTAAGGGCATGTAAGTAGACAACTGCGACATGTGCTAGCAGTGTATATCATCTCACATAAGGGGTTCTGAAGGTCTGAGGTCTGAAGTCGCCAAATTTGCCTGGAAAAGGTCGAAAAGTGTGTAGACAACTTTTTTGTTTATTAAGATATCCTTGGCAAATACGAGTGTTACGAAGCTTTCAACATTTAGACATAACCTCATCAATATAGGTGCACTATAGCATATATGCCCAATAGGAAAAATAAAAAACCTTTTTGTTTTCCAAGATTACCTGAAGCCACTTGGTAATTAAGAGTGTTACAATAATCCTAAAATATCTGCAAAATCTCACTCTTATGAGACCACTATAATATTAAGCTTCCATAGGAACAATTCGAAGTCGAAAAATTCGTTTATGTTTAAACAATTTTTTTTGTTTTCCAATGCTATGCTCCTAACATAAATGCAAAAGACGATCAATATCGGCTCAGTATATTTGTATTTAATATTCGGCACCTCAGAGTTTTCTATTCTCACTTATTTAAATTAATTTTCTAGGTTCGACAAGGCGCCAGAGCAGCTGACGGCTCAGGAGAAGCTTGACTGGCTGAAGCAGCTGAATGGCGTGGCCCTCGGCTCAGATGCCTTCTTTCCCTTCCGCGACAACATTGATCGCGCCAGCCTGGTGCGTACTCTCAGTTAAACCATAGTTAATGGAATTTGCTAATTTTAATTTCCCTCTTTCGCTCTTAGAGCGGCGTCTCGTACATCGCCAGTCCGTCGGGCTCCACCAATGACGAGGGCGTCATTGCCGCCTGCGACGAGCACGGCATTATCATGGCGCACACCAATCTGCGCCTGTTCCATCATTGACACCATAAAGCAACTGCATCACTCGAATATTCAGTTTATGTGGCCTTCATTCCCAATCAACGCCAACTGCACAGCATTCCCCTCAACATATACAATAAAAGACACTTGCCTTAGTTAGTTAAACGTTCGCTGCCTCGTCTAAAAGCTATTTTTTATTTAGAAAATTAGTTGCTAACTAATGTACAGTTGGAAAAGTCCGGCCGGCTAATAGCGCCGGCTGCGTCGCTTGCGACAGGCGCCGCGGCAATTGCACACAAAGATTATGAATGTCAAACAGAAGATCAGCACCGAGGCCAGCACCAGGGCCACGGACGTGGTCTGATCGTAGCTGAGCGTCGCATCCAGCACATGCTGCTGCGGCAGCAGCTGATAGTCGTGCAGCACCTGAGTACCGTTCGGCGGCGGGCAGGGCTGCTGTACAATGATCTCCTGATGCTGAACCTGCAATTCAAATCGAAAATAGAATATATATATTTATAAAATTCCATGGGAGATCCGGCGCTCACCTGTTTATTGCGGCACAGCTGCAGGCCCGCCGAATTGGCCAACGTCTCGGCGCTGTACTCATCCTGCACCAGCACGGGCAGCAGCCAACGCTGCGGCGAGGCCAGCTGCAGCCAGGACCACAGCTTGGACAGATTACGCGGATGCACCAGATAACCGCCCACAGCAGCCAGGGCCAGGCTGATCAGGGCATTGACCAGACTGGCGGACACCTTGCAGGGCAGCAGATGGGCACAGAACAAAGCCAACGTTTGTATAAGCGTCAGATAGAGTAGCATGTAACCTGTAACAAGAAGTTAATGCCACATTAGCTGGCCCTTTCCATGGATACACTGCATCAATACTTACCCATGTACAAGTAGATGCCAGTGTCGCTGCTATTCGAATAGGTATATAGACCGGCCATGCTATGCGCCGGCAGCAAATAGGCCAGCCAAATGCACAAGCTGGGAAAGAGGCCTAGCAGGCTCTGCAAGGCATCAAGTGCACGGTTAAGTACATGTTAAAATTTATACTCAACGGTAAATTAAAAAACAATAAAGTAAATTTATATGCAGAATCAAACTAGAGGACAAATTACGATCAAATTGGTATCAAACTTTAAAATTGGTTGAGTTTTGACGAAGTTGTAAAAGTTTTAATATAAAAAAAATCATTTATTATAGATTCGGGAACTTCACGTGTCTAAATTTTTGTTATTTTTGGCACGATTTTTGACGTATAATTTGACCCCTCAGAGTGGTTTTTAATGTTGAATTTTATGCTATTTTGTACACCCACAATCGATAAAAAATAAAAATTTGAGATTCTAAAATTAAAAAAAAATTTTCAAAATGAGTAAGGGGGAGTACATGCTTTTTTTTGGAAAATTTTCGAAAAAATGTATTTCTTAAAAATCAGTTAAATTTAGATGCAGAGTTAAACTAGACGACAAATTACGAACAAATTGGTATGAAACTTTGAAATCGGTTGAGTTTTACAAAAGTTATGGAGGTTGCAAGAATTTAAAAGTTCAGAAGATAAACTTTCAGTGGATATTGCTCACCTGTATAATGATGTAGAGACTGCGCGAATAGAGACCGAGGCGTATATCGCGCTCCGCATGGCGCCGATCCTCCTGGGTGTCGCGTATGGTCAACATGACCAGGGGCCAGTAGGCCAGGACCATGACGCAATGATGATAGCCGAAGCGATCGTTGTAGGAGAGCTGTGGATCCGACGCAGGGACGTCCCAGAAGATGCAGCCGATGCAGAGCGAGAGCACAGCGGCGGCTATCAGCTTGCTGATCCAGGTGAGCAGCGAGCCCGGCTGCTTGTAGCCCGCAAAGCGCTTGACCAGCGCCTTGGCCTGGCCGAAGAAGCCCGCTTTCAGCGTGAAATTGGGCAGCGAGGCGGCGGCGCGGCCAGCGGCGGCTCCGAGTTGATTTGATCCCAGGCATTGGCCAGAGATTCGATGCGTGCCGACGACTCCAGCATGGCAGCGGCCGACAGATCGTCCAAGGTGACCAGATCGACTGGGAGGAAACATAATTAGATAGCTATACGGATATGGCAATGGAAATCTCTTACGATAATAGTCCGCTGGATTTTTGAAGGGCGGACACGGATAGCCCAGTTCGCCCATGTGGCGTGGCAGATCGGCGCGACTCCCAGAGAAGACGGTGCGTCCGCCGGAGAGCAGCAGCACGCCGGAGCACATGGAGAGTATCTCAAAGGTGGGCGGCTGCAGGGTCATAATAACGATGCGTCCGCCGCTGCACCACTGTCGCAGATACTCCACCAGAAAGAAGGTGTCAAAGATGTCCATGTTGCTCGTGACCTGGTCGAGGATGAGCAGCGATGACTGCGCCAGCAGCTGGCAGGCGACGCTCAAGCGCTGCTTCTCCGAGTGCGTCAGCGTGGACACATTCGAGGCGCGCACCGTATTCAGCCCCAGATCCTCGATGAGCACATCCATGCGCTCCTTGAGATCGCTGCGATCGAGCGGACCACGCAGCGCCGCATGGAAATTCAGCGTACACTGGACGCTCATGCGCGGATCCAGCGAGGAGACCTCCAGAGCGGGCACATAGCTGCACAGCTCGCGCAGTCCGCGCCGATTCACCTGCTGGCCATTGATCAGGATCTCGCCGCTCAGGCGCTCGCGCAGTCCCGCCAAGCACTCGGCGAGGGCGGAGCCCTCGCGCTGCGACGTCGCCATAATGGCGAACAGATCGCCGGCCTTCGCCTGCAGCGAGACGCCGTGCAGGCAGGGACTCACGTCCAGGCAGTGCACCTGTATGTTGGGATAGATGAGGCCCATGCTCGACTGCTTGCGCCCGTAGGCCTGGACGTGCCGTGAGCTGCCGTAGATCCGCGATTCGTTGTAGTCATAGCCCAGGCCCCCGTCCCCGCCCAGCCCGCCGGCGCCCAGCAGATCCGCCTCGCTGTGCGACCGATGGCCGTAGTGCTTGCCATTGGTCATGTACTGCTGCTGCTGCTGGTGCTGGTGCTGCTGCATCTGCTGCTGCTGCTGCTGCTGCTGCAGATGGTGGTGCTGGCCCACGGCTATGCTGGCGCGACTGTTCGCCTGGCGCAGCGCCGCTGAGGGCACCCCGCCGCCGCCGCCGCCGCCAATCTGGGCGCGCGACTCGGGACGCGAGTGCGCCATGGCCATGCCCATGCCGCTGATGGCACGGAAGTCCGACTCGCTGCGGTACTTGCGCAGGTTGGGCGGCACGCGACTGCGCGTGGTCTCGTTGTCGCTGCTGTCGTAGCCGCTGGAGCCGGCGCCCGCCGGCGCGCCCGAGCTGTCCCGAAAGCCGCGATTCACGCGGCCGCGCACGCCGCCCAGCGCACTGGAGCCGCCGGGACCCGGACCCGGCCGATGGGAGCGCTGTGAGCCGGCATTGGGCGGAAAGACGCGCGGCAGCCCAAACTTTAGATATGTGTACATATTGGAGCCCAGGGGCGATCTGTGAGAGGGGGGAAAATTTGAGAAAAAGAAGAAAGATTAAAAAGAATTCTCAATTACATTTAATAGGATGAGTTACATTATTTTTTGTTTATGATTATACTTAAAAAAATTAAAAACTTAAAAAAAGTTGGGTCCGTAAATACTATACGATCAAATACCAATACACATAAAATTTTATTTTAAATTTTTTTAGAAAAAAGAATAAAGATAAATAATTTAAAAACAGTCTGAATATTGGATATATTGAAATCCAAACTTTTATCATTCATTATAGTTATATTTAAATTTTTTCTTTATCTAAAATTATTAAAATCTATAGGTCTGTCTGCATAATGGCAATATAAACCAAACCCAAACTTAAATTAGGCTCCTGATTGTGATAGCATAATCTTGAGTCATCTAGCAGGCTTCAGGTAAAAAAGCAAAGTGAATGTTCAATAATTAGTAGATATTTTTTCTTTCTTCATAAATATAAAATTCTTATTTTAAAGGGGCCTACGCTTGGCGTTTTCCAGTTATGTTATTAGTACTCAAAAAGCTTGCACATTTAAAAGCTGCTTTATTCAAGGCTTAAATCTGTAAAGGGTACTTTATAAATATGTCGCTTTACATATTCACTATAACAATTCGAATATATGTACATATAAACTTTGGATAAGAGGGAGAATCAGGGGTTCGAGTCCCAGCATAGTGTATAGAGTTGGTTTTGTCTTTGTCAATGGTCATAGTATCTAGAACTGTTTAGGATTTAATTTCTAAGGCGTAAACAAAATAGCTTTTGTCATTATATAACATTATACATAATATTTTGTTTTTTTTTATAAAACTAGTTTGAAAAGCTTGAAAACTTTATCATTCGATAAAATATTTCTCAATTAATAAAATTAAAATCTTGATAATTAACAGGTATCCAGGTTCAGCCGTCAGCTCTAAGGAATGTTGTTAATTGAAGATGCGCCTATTTACACATGCATATGACTAACAATATAGTATAATATATATAGATGTTTTATTTTTATTGTTGTTGTTACTCACTTGGGTCCGTAGCGCGGATGATTTAAGATTGATTGCACTGTGGTATCTCGTAGCTGGAAATTTCCATATGGCAGCGGCGATTTATCTGACGAGCCCAGCGCCGAATCGGTGAAGTCAGAGTTCAGATTTTGCCTGCCAGAGAGAGAGAGAATGAGTTTTGGGCTAGCATTAACCAGTTGCGCTTAGCTAATCATGCCATATGGGGCGTGGGCCATGTGGTTAATTAAATTGATGGCATTTGAACTTCCGCTTGGCTGCGGTTTAATCAAGCGTCAAAACTGTCAAACAGGTGCAGCAGCTGCCGCAGCAGCAGCGGATGCATCAAGGGCACGCCCACAACGTTTCCGCACTCACCTATAGATGGACCAGGCGTGCAGATCTTCGGATGCCGCCGGGGGCAGCGGCGTATTGGGACCATGCGGCACTGAATAGCGACGCTCCTCGCGTGACATTTTCTTATTGCTGGAAAAGTTGCTCAGCTCCATGGTCTGGTGAGAGTGAGAAAAGAGAGAGAGAGAGAGAGAGAGAGAGAGATGGCGTAAATTAGTGTCTTGGTGCCAAAAATGTAGCTAATTTCAAGTTAAACTGGGTCAAGAATGCCAGCGTGGCGGTTATTACTCATAATTTGCGGGAATTAGCTTAATGAAAGCCACTGACATGCACACACTTTCAAAAACAAATGCTAGAGTCAGCCATTGTTTGAAGCTAATGCAAAGCAGAGGCTTGGACTATGACATACCCTCTAACACCATAGAACATATAAAAAATACATAAAATTAATTCGTACTTTATATGCAATAATACAAATAATTAAATAATTGTAGCATTAGCTACTTTAAGTTGAGCTTAACATTTATAATTTTTTTGTATATTAGAGATAAGGATCAAGAGTTCAATTTCTATGTTCGACTATGAATGTTGTATCTTAAACAGTACTTTTATAAAATTATGTTTACACGCGTCATAAAGAAACAACAATATATTTAAACAAATTTATCTGTCAAGATTAACAAGGAATTTTTGTGCTATTTATATTTCTAGATATTTCGACTATATAATTTTAGTTTATTTAAGCCCCCTAAGCCTGGCTTAGCATTTTAGCTCTATTTAAATTTTAAAATTATTTCGCTTTTAATATTTCTAAATTAATTATTTTTTTAATGAATTCATTTTACAATTAATGTTGTAATAATAAAGACTAAACTTTTTAAAGTTCCAATCTTGGAATAATCCTTATTAAATTACAATATTTCTTAGATTGTCTTTTGAAGAAACATCACTAAAACTGCCCTTAACCTTTACTATGTACAGGGTATTATGAACTTAAAAAACAATGAAACCAATTCAAGCAAGTTTTTTGTTTTCAGTTTTGCACGTTTAATTTTTCTTGACTTGGGCAAATCTCAAATCGCAAATCTCGCCAGACGGGACGAGAACAAAGCTGCAGTTGTTGTGAAGATTTCGACACGGCAGCTGCGTTTTTAATTGCTAATGCGAAAAACGCATATGCAAATGAGCCGCAAAGGCTGCCCCCAATGTGCTGCACCCACCCTCCCCTCGCCCCACACACTTATGCAATCGCAAGCACAACAAAACGGTGGCTGCCACAAAAATGCACCTGTTGCCAGTTTGAGGTTTTGCCTTCGCCCGGTGCAGCGAGCCGTATGCGTTTCCGTTTGAAGAGTGTGTGTACTGTGAGTGCACCACGAGTGCCGCTGTGAATGTGAGTGTGAGTGTGAGTGTCTGTGTTTGTGTCTCGTCTCTGAGCAAATACGAGCAGTTTAAAGTTGGTTTAACAGCTGAAAGTGGGTGCGAGATTATGTAGTCAAGTGTTCTCAGTTTTTAGTATTTATTTTTAGTAGTGTTTTCTAGCTGTGGCAACTGGCGAAAGTGAGTGGCAGCCATCACAGCCACCGCCTGCAATATATTTGAGTTAGTTTTTATAGCCCATACCCTTTGAAACTGGGTAAACAATGGGCATATGCTAGTTGCGTAAGCTTATGTAACATGCTGGAGGAAACTCTAATCTTAAAAAGTATTTATATTCTTATATTTTTGTTATATTGTTTATTATATTTTACATGTGAATTAAGACTGTCTGTCCCTTTGCCTACTCAAATACCGTATACCGTTGATATAATAAGAGCTCACAAGAATATACAGCTCAGGAATATTTCACTTTTTTGATGCCTTCCCCAATTCTCCAGAATTATTGTACAAAAACGAATTTGTAAAATAATTGTATTTTTTGGTATATAAATTCCATTAATAAATATTTATGCTTAGTTTATTTTTTACAACAGGTTAGTAAATTGTTTAAGAGTAAAAGAGAATATATATGCAGTTAGATTATAATAGCACAAAAAAAACGTATTTGTGAAGGTAAGCCCTGATTTTTTGTAAATGCGATCTTTAATCGTAAAATTGTAATAAGTCTTTTAGATTGAATTTTGCATAGTGTCTATAGTCTAGAAGAAACACAAACATAGACAGTCATAACCAGATTTCTTTTACAGGGTATTTGCTCGTCACCCACTCTCAACTAGAGCACTCTTACTGGTCTTTTATTTGCAACCTGGCTTATAATTAGAGCCAAAGCTGAAAGTGAAGCTGGAGTTGGAGTTGGAGTTGGCGTTGGAGTTTGGAGCTGGAGTTGACGTTCAAGTTGGAGCTGGTGTAAAAACTGTTAAAAAGTGTGAATAAGAAAACGCATCAAATGCTTGATTACCGCATATTTAAAATGCTTTTCCCAGTTAAGAGTCATGTGCATTATGTATTATTATTAAATATTTTTCTTTTTTTGTTATGTTTAAATGCTTAAAACCATTGTAAACACTTTTAATTGCGTGTTAAATTCGCTTTAATTAAAATCATTTTTGTTATATAGCGACTTAGTATGCATTTTTTCCCGCCCGCTCATGGCTAAGAGTTCAAAGCCGTTTAAGTGATTTTCATGTGTTTTTGTTTACGTTTTGTGTTTTGTTTTTTTTGCTGCACACTTTTTATTTACTTGTCGCTGTTGTTGCTGTTGTTTTTGCTCTTCTTGTTATTGTTGTCTCTTGGCATTTTTAGTATGTGCTTGGCCCATTGCAGTGAAAGTGGAAGCAAAAGCCTTTTTTAATACCCGCACTCAATGATAATGTAAATATAACTCGAGTGTCTGTTACAACTGAAACAACCTACCTACCTACCTACCTATCTGGCTGACTGACTGTCTGCCTATCCATAGCAACTCCTACCTCTACCTTAAACCTACCTACCTTTAGGGCCACAATCGAAAACGCTGAAGAAAACTTGGCGGCATCTACCCAAAGTCGCTTTGTTTGTAATGTAAGACTGAATGCATGAATGAATGAATGAATGCATGAATCAATGCTGCCCGTATTGAGGGCACAGCATCGCAGCATTGATTTATGTGATCATGTCGTCCGTTGTCGCCGATATCTATATACAAACATATATCATGAGACTCTTTGGACTGCTGCAAGTGCGTAAAAAAGTTGTAAATATATGTTTATAAATGAGAGCAGCTCTTTATTGCGCATAAGTGTGGGGCTGAACAAGACGAGCTGCAGTTGTTGTAATGAAAGTTTTGTTTTAGGATATCGGCTGCATGGGAATTTCCCAAAATTTCCGACATTTTATGCAATCTTATGCCCTAAACCTATGAACAGGATCCAAACCCAAACTACAAAATTATATTATTTGTCGTGATTATATTCAAATAATTATTTGTAATAAAAAAGATTTATTGTTTTTTTTAATTAATGGGCGAAATAGCATCTGGCAAAGGTTTTGACTGATTTTTAAGGTTTCTGCTTTCTTGGCGGACTGATAGATACCCTTCACTCAGCTCTTACTACAGGCCAACTCTTTTATGAGTTGTGGGGGAGGTATCCAAAAAGTGAAATATTTCTGTCAGATTTAAAATACGAATTTTAAAAAAATATAAATTAATTGAATAATCTATCTCTTACAAATTTAATAAATTAGCTCTATAAAACCAAGACAAAAAACACAATTTATTGCTATTTGTATAGAGTATCTTAATTTTCGATTTCATATGAGCTGGTTACCGTTAATTTGGTATGTGTTTGTTTATTTACCAAACGTTTATTAAATTTATGTCACATTTTTGATGATTCCGCCTGAAACGTAATTTTTACACGCTTTCAAAGCCGATTATATAAACTTAAATTTATCTTAACATAAATTACGTTTATAAGTTTTATTACGAGTTCAACGAGTTGCCCAAATTTTAATGACAAAATTACTATTATTATAACTATATTTAATCTTAACTTCTTATTTAATGTATTGTCCATATTTAATTGAAGTCGGATTATGATTTAAAATAACAGAGGTTGATTGACAATTAACTCGTTATATAAGAAGTGTAATTTAAAAATATTTAAGCAAATATTTAAATTGGATAAATATTGAGTTTGTGTGTTAATTGTTCACAAGTTGATTTAATCGTTTACAGGCCGAATATATCAAGTGTATTAAGGCTTTGATTTTTGGCACACTTTTATTCAAGTTTTTCTGTCTATATGCATTTAATAGCTAATTACAGGGTGTATGCTTTGTCAGGCACTTTCAACTGCAACATGCCTTCATATTTCGAGTATCTTAACACGATTTTAAATAACTGCTCCGACACATTATTTAAAATAATCTAGTGGAATGCACTCAAACACACTCAATGATTTCCATACAATGCACATACGTACCTATTACCCACACCCAAGGCAAAGATACATATTTATCTGATTGTGTATCTCAAGCAAAATGCCAGCTAGAGTGCAGCCACCAACATACAAAAAACAAAAACAAATTTGTGCATGTGCCAGATGCAGCTGCAGCTGCGGCAAATACCAAAATAAAAAGCTATAGCCAAAAACCAGAATTGTGGCCAAAAGTTCCGCAGTTCGGAAAAAGACCGCCAGACGATGGCAGCAGTGGCTGCGATGCAGTCTGGCACAGTTACAGTTGCTTGGCCAGAATTATATCATAGAGGCCGATTAGCTGTGGCCATAAAGCAATGTGGCAATGCGGCAATATGGCCGAGTTTTGCATGCTGAATGGGGCAAGCGGATGTGGCGTTGTCAACGGTTCCCCGATGCCAACAATTAATTGGCCAACGGTTATTGGCAGCGCTTTAACCAGAGTTAGCACTGATTATGCCAATATGCCGGCGCGTTAGCGCCCAGGAGAGTGTTAGCTGCGGCTAACAAATATGGCGAAGAATTGGCCAACTCTGGCTGGCGACTGGGAATCGGACTGAAAAGCTCAAAAACCCGTTGTTGTCATTCCCGTTGCTTGTGCCGCATTTTGTGGCCAAGACGCCAGTTGACAAGTGGCTAACCGTTGCGTGTCTGTCTGGCCAAGCACATGACCATTGATGCAAAAATGCAGTTAGAGACAAGTGGACAATGACGAGCAGCACAGCCAACAGGAGGAGGCGGAGCCGGAGGAGCTCTCGGTCTTTTCGGTCAGCGCTTGCTCTGTGCCATTATATGATTTAATGGTGCGCGCCCAAGTGGTTCCATGTGCCCAAGTGGTTTGACCATAACAATTTGCCTTGGTTTTTCTTTTATTTATTTAGTTCTTTTTTTTCTTTTGTGGGCAGCTACTCGACTTGCCACAAGCTTACGGTGTGTGCTTTGCTGGCTGATTGGATTACAAACAAAACTGCCGCAAGTTGGCTAAGTGACCCACTGTGGCCCCCACTTCATATTTTGTGGTCT
This sequence comes from Drosophila robusta, assembly GCA_035043565.1. Classification (NCBI taxonomy): domain Eukaryota; kingdom Metazoa; phylum Arthropoda; class Insecta; order Diptera; family Drosophilidae; genus Drosophila; species Drosophila robusta. Next base: position 7,042,430 of record JAWNMW010000235.1, read on the forward strand.
AGGGCCACAAGCGACATTCCCACGCAAAAGCCAATTAAATTGGGTTAAAACGAACAACCAAAAAAAAAAAAAGATGAAGAAAATATTAAAGATTCGAACAGTTTCCCCTTGCGCACTGAATGCCGCCGGCATTGGCCACGTTTTCGTTGGAGCTGGCCACGAAAATGTTCGTACAGGTTAACTGGCAGACAGGCAAACAGGTAACAGGTAACTGGCAGCCGGCAACAGGTTAACTGGCAGCCACCCAAAATCAAAAGCTCTTCTCACTGATTGCCGTCTGACTGACAGTGTCTCCAGCATTTGCTTCGGCCTTTTGCCCCAATGAGAAAGTGAAAACTTCTTGTTGTTGTGGCATAATTTGTAGTTGTTGCCAACGTATGATAAATGCCAATTGCAGCCAGCCAAAGTGGGTCGCAGTTGCAATTTGTAATTAATAAACACAAAAAAAAGCAACAAAAAAAACCGACCCGCCTGCGGCATTTGGGCGTGGCTGGGAACTCTGTCGTCGGGGCTGACTAATACTAATCGTAATGCCCAATGCAAATTGATAATAATAAACATCGAAAAAAATTTTGATTACCAGTTTCGGAGCAACATTCCGGCGGCAGCGAAAAGCCGTTTGTTGAACTTGTCCAGCAAAATGAAATTGTTGATAAATTCGAGCGCAAAGGCAGGCGAATTGGTATTCAATATGTTTACACGGCTACAAATTTCAGCTTAAGTATAGAAACTTATAAACTGATCCTACAAAAATGTAACGAACCATATACTAAGTTTTCTTGGCCATCTTCGTAAAACTAACCAAAGAATTCCAAATCAAATGCATTAATAGTAATGCTAAAATATGTACAATAACAATTAACTTAATTAATAAATTATTCAATTAATTTTTTTAAATTTATTTACGATTCTAGTTTAGATGTACTTCACTGTAATAATTCGTTTACGTATGTTAGCACTTGCTAGGTCCCCTTTCCATAGTAGACATAACTGTATTCTATACTCATAAAAATAATAAAAATAGTGTAAATATATTTTGGTGTTAATTTAGACGCAAAAAGATTAAAACGTTTAAAAAGAAATTTTTAAATTTAATTAGTCACCAAAAAGAGCTTAAATTTAAAATCACGAGATATTAAATTCGAGCCAAAATTTTGTTGCCGTGTAAGTTCACATATGTGCATATATGTGCGTGTGTTAATTGAGCACTCGAATCTTGAGTTGGGCTTGAGTTTTAGCACATTTTGTGTTGGCATTTGTAGCGGACAAGCGAGTATGTAAATTTTGTCGTATCTCATAGATACACAGCATCAGCCAGGCACCAGGCTGAGATAAGCGACAGTCACTCAACTGGGCACGCAACTAAACATGGCCAAAAAATAAAAAGAAAAAAGATTCACAATTTTGTGAAAGTTGCGCTGCGTACTCGAAAATTGATTATGAACAGATTGTGAATGTACATTAAATGAGTATTGCGACTGTCTTGAGCTGTCTTTGTGAGTGCTGCGAAGATTTGTGATTTAATAAATATGTGCACTAAAACATGCAAAAACAGCCAGCCAAGGTGTGTCGAAGATTTAATACCCTGACAGATATATCAATTAAATTGCACCCGAGACACTTATATGAGCAATATTGAGCTAACTGCTCTTGGCCAATATCTTGAGAAATGAGCGGTTTTTAGCGCAAAGTAATTAAATTTTTCTTGTTTGCTTTATAAATACAACAAGCATTTATGCAACAACTCAATTTACGACCGATTTTTCTGATTGGAATAGTTTGTTAATATGATATAACAGTCAGATAATTATATGACTTTTGCTTTATTGTTAGAAGCACTAAAAAGCTTGACAAAATTTAAGTTTGACAAAGATATAAGAAAGATTTTCTGTATACAAACTTAATTTAACTTAATTTTAGAGCGATTGTTATACCTAGGCTATAGGATATAGTTGCCAAATGCAGATACATTTTTGCATTTTTGTTGCAAGGCATGTATAAACCCTTATTGATTATTTAAGTTAAAACATCTTTATATATATAAATATAGTTATACATTCAACTTAAAATTCAATAGCATAAATTTCAATAGCACATATTTTAGATTTTAGTTAAATAAATAAAAGTATATGTTAACGAAATTCTTTCAGTTTCTTGACCATCATTTTTAATATATATACTATATTATATATTATCATATGTCTATCTAAAAATGTATATCTAAAATAAATAATAAATAATTATAATAAATAAATAATGAGCAACTATTTATGCCAAGTTTCACAAGAATAGCTTTAAAATTGAGCGTCTAGTTCGCACGGAAACAGACGAAATTGGCAATAACGCCTTGGCTTGCCATGTTCATCAAGTATATAAATATGTATATGTTATATGGGTTCACAAATAACTTCATTAATGCATTATAAATTTAATTTCAAAATAACAAAACTCTTTATAAAGTTTAATTGATTAAGAGCCACAAGTTAACCGCAAGCTTACATCTCGTCTACAGCTACTTAGCCGGGCTAATAAAAGCATCTATAACTGGGCCAGCGCTATATTAGTTTGGCCAATTGTTATTAAATTAGGCAATCTCGTGCCCAAGCACGAAAACTACAAAACCATAACGACAAATTTAACACAGAAATGCGAGCTGAAGAATGCGCCAAAGCCGAAGCAACGTTTGTGCTGACATCGCCAATCCGCGCTCCAACTGTGACCCCAAAAAGCCAAGTTAATGTCATGCCGTCAACAAATACTCGTCATGGCTGCATAGCCCTCTCTCAGTGTGTGTGTGTGTGTGTGTGTGTGTGTCTGTGTGTGCTGCGGGTGTACGTCGTTTTATATTTCAAGTGATTCGGTTTTCAGTTGGAGTTTTGTGTTTTATTTATTTCGCTCGGAAAATTCAAACAGCAAGGTCAGTTTTATTAATTGCCTCGAGTCAAGCTGCGTTTCCATGCTACAGTTTTTGGCCATCTTTACAGGCAATTAACGCTGGGCCAGTGCACAGCAAAAAACAAAAACACTTTCCTATGTTGCAACCAGCCAGCAATAGAGACTTGTGAAAGTCGCTTAACACACACGGTGAGCCAGAAAAATTTGCATGCCAATGTCCGTCCGTCTCGATTGTGGACCATCAAAAACGAGGCCCAGCCCACCAAACCACCAAACCACCGTCGTCCCACCGCTCACGTGCGCCACTATAATTGACACAAATTCCATGACAAACAAAATACAACTCTTTTTTAACTTTTTTGCGTGGCCCTCACATGCATAAAAATGCGAGAGACCAGCTATGTTGGATATGTCCCAGACAGCTAACGCACCCATCCAGACGGGGACCAGGGCCCATGGCGCCAGCTGGAAACAGTGGTGTGAATTCTAATAAATCTATAGATATGCAAAATTAAAGACGATTTTAAGTGGAGAGTTAGCTGAGGGTAGATATTACCTAAGAGTTCAGCTTGACAGTCTATTATAATCAAGAGAACTCTCAGCCATTTGTTTTTTATTTGGCTTAAACGTTCGCCTTATTTCAATAATTAATAAAGCGGTTCAGAGTCTGATATAAGGACCCTTTTACATTTGTTGCTTACAGATATGACAAATAAGAAACTATTATTCAATTATAATATCAGCTTACTACTTCCAACAAACAAAAAAAAGTAAATTAAAAACATGATTTAGTTTAGATATATTGAACTTTTGTTTTAGTATTTTACTTATTTTTTATAAAAACCTTATTTTTATTTTATTAGTCCAAATATAGAAATATTATAGCCAAACCTTCTGAAATGTTTGGTAATTCCCCGGCTATAAATATAGTCATAATTGATATATTTATTTTAATATTATTTTGATATTTTCAATCAATATTCATATTATATATTATACATTTTTTTTAAAATATATTGTTTTATAAATTGCATTAATTTAAAAAAATACTCAAAAATATATATTTATAGCAAGGAAAGCAACTGACTTGCGTTAATTTATTATTGCTAAACATTAAAAAAAGTATTTTATATCTTTTCAGTTAAAAGAGGCTTGGAATCACTGTGCCTTGTTGTCATTCCGACCTATTGTAGATCAAGCCAAAACACACGAAGTCTTGCAAAGCTGAGTGACATAAATCCATGGCTCAATTTATGCACAGCACGTTGGGGTGTGTGCGCGTGTGCATGTATTTACCATGTCTCGAAGTAACATGACACAGCCACACACACACACACACACACACATCCATGAGATACTTTTCTATCTATGCCTGGTACAAATTCTGATTCTATGTCAGGCCGACGAGGCCGCGCGCCAGACACGCAGTTCAAGTTAATGTTGAAGTGAAATGAATTTCTAGTTTTACGACCATAAAACTCACAGGCTGTATAGCATCTAGTTGGGATGCCAGCGTACTTATTATAGCACTTTCTTCGTCTAATTATGCAGCTGTTCTGTGCCGCGTTTTATGTGTTAATTTAATTACAATAAAACCCAAATTAACCCGCTCCGGAGTTATCAATGCCCGCGTTGAAAATTTCTTTTTCATTTGCAGCGGTTCGTTAAGTTTTTACCTTGGTGAAGATAGTAGGAGTTGGGAGGGGGGTTTACTGCTTACTGCCGCTGCTGCTCAGCGTCATCAGCGAATTAAATTCCAAGCTGACTTGAGTGTTCAGCTTCAGGTCATTAAATGCAATGAATCATGACTCTTGACGACCAGCTAATGGCAGCCACTAATGCAAAGGCATTGCGTTGGGCCAGAGTTAAAAATAATAATAATAATATGACGTTAACCAAGTGCCATAAGAACAAGAACAAGTTCTGGGCCAGAGCAGCAGCCACACCTTTTTTATATGGCAACTAAACGAATGTTGGCTAGACAAAGCTGGCACCACCAACATCAGCATTACCGCTGCCACCACAGCACCACCCGCTGTTGCTTAAAAAAAAAATAAACTCACCACAAAGCAATAACTGACAATCAATTTGGCTGCGCCTTTGACTTTGTCTTGACTTCAAGTTTGTGTCTTAAGTCTTTCGTTTTGGAATTGAAATTGTTTCGGAATCGAATCGGCCTGCTTTTGTAGCATTTTTTTTTTTTTGGCTACCAACAAATCATCAGGCAGCAGCACCGTTAATAGCTATAAGAAATACTGTTAACTAATTTACGCCAGAAACAGAGAAAAAAACAAAACAACAAGAGGAAGAGAGCCACAGACAAAATAACGAGTCACCAGGCAGAAGAACAAGAACAAGAACGAAGAAAATCTTTGACTAGGGGGGCAAGCTGATAGCAAAAGGTATTCAATGAAACGGCCAGCTAACGGTAAAACATGGCGTTGTAATTAGGCGAGGAGTTGTAGCTTAGCACCGAATTTACATGGCCCAAACCGTGCCGGCCATTAAAATCTCTGAGAATTGTGCTAAGTATCGACAGCCTTATCAGATAAAATGGCCGTGAAATCAACGAAACCATCAAATTTGGTCGGCTACAATTTTGAAAGTGATTGTTGCAAAAATGAAAAAAGAAGAAAAAATGAATGTGAAAGTTGCTGTGCCGCTAGCCGATGCGAAATTCTTGGTAACGCGCAGTAGTTGATTTTTAAAAGGCAAAAAAAATTATAAAAAAAAATGACAGCAGCTTTTATGCGCACTTAGAAGATCAGCGGCAAGCTGGCCAATCTATATGCATATACCATATTTATTTGCATGTACAAAACATCAATAAGCAGATACCACAAATATGCAGCAACAACAAATGCAGCAACAGCAGCCGCATCAAAGAGGAAATGCCAAGACGCAAGACAAACAATAACGCGGCGCACGCAGCTTAAGAACTTGGCGAGCCAGCGAGCGAAACAAACAAACAGAAACTTGTATCTGTAAGATACAAGCACACCACAGCTGCAGATACAGATATAGCAACACACACACGCACACACACAGCTACCTAGCTTTGGCCGCAAAGCGCCCTAAGCGCGCTCAAGAACTTTTCAGCCAAATGGAAAAAAAGCACACAACAACAAGAAGTGGAAGTAGTGGAAATGGTGGAAACAACGATAGAGCTGGCTAAAGAACGAAGCGGCTACGTTAGCTAGACAAAACTGGCTTGTGGGATCTTTGACCTGCAATGGCGACGACCGAAGAGCGGCCAAGAAATCAACAACGTGGAGCAGGAGCAGCGCGCCCGTCAACGCCTCAGCCGAAAGCCGTATATAGATACACACACACACACACAAATACAAGCTGTCTTTTTTTTAAGAGGTGGCAAGTGTTGTATTTAATACAAAAAATTAACAGTAAATACCAGTTGTACAAAATTTAATTCGCTGCCCAAATGGACAACTAAAATGTGACAGAACAAAATGCAAATGTTACCAAAAGATATTTTTGTATCTCAAGCACTTACCGGGCTGTAGTTAATGTTGTTGCTGCTGCTTGTATATATAGCTAAAGTTGTTGCTGTTGTAGAACTCTATGCATATTCCATAAATACATACGCACACACACACGCACAGTTTGCGTTTCTTATTGGACAATTTTCTATGGGGCTGGCCCAAACCAAATGGCGCTATTTGCAAGCAATTTGCAAACACATTTGTCACACACCGAAGAGAGGCTCATAAACCACATTTGCATGCACTTGCACATTGCCATTAACAAATAGATATATGTGTATATATAAATATATAGGATATATACATATATAAGGCAATAAATATTTTGCTACCGTATTTAATTCGTTAGTTATGCCGTCAACATTTCAATTCGATTTTCAAGCGCGCAGTGTTTTGCTATTTTTTTTTTAAATTTAATTTTTATTACTAATTTTTTTTGCTTATTCACTTTTTTTTGGGAATTGTGGCCGTATGCGCAGAGCCAACAGACGTGAACAGCCCCAGTCAACGGCGCAAAAGACAACTCTCTCGGTGCTCTGTTCAAACCGTACTGAGCTGAACTTGGCCTCGGACGCCATCTTAGTCAGTTGCTCGCTGCATTGGAATGTGAGCGTGTGCGCGTCTGGAAGCGCAAAGAGCGCAACGCATTCCACAGGCTTGCCTTCCACATGGAAGTGGTGTGCTTGGCGCAGATCAGCCAGCGGCAGCTTCAGTTGGAACTGTGCGCTCAATTGGGCAAGACGTGTTCGCGGTTTAATAACAGCTTAAATAAACATTTACATATTTTTTGGTGTGTTCGATTGTCTGAATTAAACAAAAATTAAATACTATTTTAAATGAATAGATAAGCATTTATTAAATATATTTTTAATTGCAGTTGCAGCTTTAGTGTACAGCATATTTATCAAGTCGAATTCTGTAGCTTGTGCGTTTTGTCTCTCTCCTGTTCTCTCTTTTCGTTTCCTCTCTCTCGCAACTCAATGCTCATGCCAGTGTTGTGCACTGTTTACTTCCAGCGCCTACTTTGAGCCGCTCTTCGATAGGGCGTACAGCGTGTGAGGCATAGAGCAGAAGAACAACAAACAAAGCTGAGAGACTCTTTTTGGCTATGAAAATGATTGGCAGCGACTACGTTCTGGAAGCGCACAACATATTCCACACCACCGAGGCAAGTGCATTGGAAATGCCCGTGCTGTATTTCCAATTAGAAGTCTTTTGTTTTCACTCCGCTCTCTTTGCAGGTGGACGGCGGTGGCTGCTTCAACGGAGCCGGCAACTCGGCTCTGGTGCTCAAAGGCGTCAACCTGACCGTGCACAGTGGCGAGGTGATGGCCATACTGGGCTCCAAGGGTAAGCCGGGCTTAGCCTGACAGTTATTCCGGCTTTTATTAGGTTATACTCTTGCGGAGGGTATTACAATTCTATCATGACATGTGTATTGCATAGAAGGAGACGGCTCCAAGTCTGTGAATTTTAGTCGTGATCAGTATTAGCAGCTGTCTGTCTGTTTCTTTGTAAACTAGTCTTTAAATATTAACGCTTTCCTCTTGAAATTTAGCATGGGTCCGTTTTTAGAATCGATCGAAATGAGTTTATGTATAAAAAATGTTACTGGTTTTCAAGATATTCAAACCAATCCTGGCAACTAAGAGTGTTACTATGTTCCTAATATATCTGCAAAATATAATCAATGTCGCACTACTATAGCTTATAGCTTCCATAGGCAGAATCAGGCGAAAAATCAGTTTTTGTATGAAAAACTGTTTTGTTTTTCAAGATATCCTGAGAAAACTTGAGCGTTGAGGATTTCAATCTTTAAATTAAAATATAAAATATAAAATTAGCAAATAAAATAAAATGTTCCATAGCATATAGTTACCATAGAAACAATCGATATCGATATAAAAATAATTCTTCGTATGAAAAAAATTTTTGTTTTCCCACAAATTCTAATCAAACCTGGCCTTAAGCTTGGCTTCCTTATGATCCTAAAGTACGATCAAAATATCACCAGCTGCAGTACTATATAATAGTATATAACAGTTAACTATGGATAAAAGCGCACATCTTTCATAATTCTTAACCGATTTTTCCCATTTTATTTGGATTATCATTTTCCAGGGAGCGGCAAGCGCGCTTTGCTGGACGTGATAGCCCGGCGCGCGGATGGCGCCACCCGGGGCCAGGTGCTGCTCAATGGCTCGCCGCTAAGCAAGGCGCTCTTCCAGCAGCGCTGCGGCTATGTGACCCAGTGCTGCACCTTCGTGCCCGGCCTGACAGTGGCTCAGACGCTGCACTACACGCCCACCATTGTAGGTGCTGAGTTGCTCACTGATTCCGCATGACTTTTAGCTGTTGTTTCTGCCTTGCAGCTGGGTGGATATTTGAAGAGCTCCAAGGTGCGCCAGGTGCTGGCCGATTTGGCGCTCTCGCAGGTGGCGCACAAGCGCGTCGAGTATTTGAACATCAGCGAGGCCAGACGCTTGGCCATTGGCATACAGCTGGTCAGGGATCCGGGTGAGTTCGCCCCTAGTCTGGCCCGACCAACCTCCAGTTATATTCAACTATAACTTCTTGCAGTCATGCTGCTGCTGGATGAGCCCACGCAGGGCCTGGATCCGCTGAGCGCCTATCTGCTCATCTCCATTCTGTCCAATACGGCCAAGAAGACGGGCTGCGGCATCCTGCTGTCGCTGGAGAAGCCCCGCTCCGATGTTTTTCCCTTCCTGGATCGTGCGCTGTTTCTGTGCTTGGGCGGCGTCGTCTACTCGGGCGGCACTCGCGCCATGTTGGAGTATTTCCATGCAATTGGCTTTCCCTGTCCCCAGCTGGAGAATCCGCTCATGTATTACTTGTGTCTGTCCACCGTGGACCGACGCAGTCGCGATCGCTTCTTGGAGTCCAGCCAGCAGATCGAGGCGCTTGTCGAACGCTTTTCCAGGGAAACGCCCATCTCGGATGCGCCGCTGAACAACATGGGCTCGGGCAAGGTGCCGCTGGCCTACGGCAAGCCCGGGGAGCTCAAAGTTTGGGTCATGCTCTACTTGTAAGGAATCGAAGCCACCTTCAACTCAGATTATCTTTTACCTCCACTTCTTTGAAGAAAACTCCTGGCCTCTACATTCTCCTGTGGTGTGGTGGGCATGAAGACGCTGTTCCTGCGCCTGCTGCTGCTGCCCATTTCCATGGCCATTCTGTGGGCCTTCTACACGAATGTGGGCGTAAGTATCTGTAGTTGGCCTGAGTACATTTTTATTTCATTTATTGCATCTTACAGGATGACGCCAACGGCTTCTTTACCCGAAATGGCATGATTTTGAATATTTTGGGCCTATCCTATGGCTGCGGCATTTTGACCACCATTTCTCTGTGTAAGCTGGAAGCCTTAACTTCCTTTGTTGCATATTTCAAAATCTTCTTGCAGTTCCCATTTGGCGCAAGAAATTCTCGCAGGACACGCCGGAGGGTCTCTACTCGGGCACCACGCTGCTTGTTGCCTACAACTCCGTTTCCATACCCTTCTCGGCGGTGTCCGCGATCTTGGCCAGCTGTGTCATCTATCCGTAAGTGGAAATTTAAAATGCTAAACTTTTTATTATCGTTTTAACCACGTGAAAAGTGTATTGTATTAGTCGGTTGGGTTTTTCTTGAACATTATCTTAATGGATGTATATTTGAATCTATATCTATATTCATCTACATCTGCATTTATATATATCTATGTATATAGCTAGACCTATCCAAAATATGTATCTCAATTTTTCATATTATGTTTTCCCAGTTTTCTTCAGTAATTCTCAAAATTGGTGGTAAATTCCGTTTAGAAGATATTAGAAGACTTTATTAAATACGACTTTTATTCTTCTGGAAATTTAACCCCCTTCGCTTGGCTAGAAATTAGGCTTACTATATTATAATTATAATTATTCAACTTATGTTTAAGAAAAGATCATTTAAATTGAGGTAAAAATCCACTAATCCCTTACCCATTTACAGCCTGCTGCTGGACACCAAGTTCAATAACGGCACCGTTTTTGCCTATCTTTTTGTGGCGCTCTGGTCCAGTTACGTGCTGGCTGAACAGATGTCCATAGCCTTTCTGCTGGTGGTGAAGGTGCCCTTCAATGCGGCCATTGCAGTGACCTATGTGCTGGTCATAAGCATTGCCCTGGCCAGCGGGACAGTGCGGCAAGTTCCCAAAACCAAACCCAAACTGAATACATTAACTAACTGGATGTTGCCTTTGCAGCTCCTTTAAGGGCTTGCAGCCCTGGCTGCAGGATAACACCAAGGGCACGCACACGCGTTACGCCTCCTCGCTGCTGCACAGCATCGCCTTTCAGACACGCAAGCTGAACTGCACGCCCACCGCCTCCGTGATTTGCCCCAAGCCGGCGGACTTCATGCACGAGCGTCTGGGTCTGCCAGATCCGGATGTAAGTTGACCATATGTGCTCGAGAAATTCTCTATTGATTACTTCTTTCGTTTGCCTGCAGGAAACAATTGATGTGGCTGCGTCCTGCGCCTTTGCCGTTGGCCTGGCCGCCTTTAATATGCTGCTCTACTTGTTCCCAATGCCGCGCTGCGTGCGTCAGAAATTTAAAGACTGAGCGTCTCGATTTTCAATTTTGCACAATTTTAAACTAACTTAATTTGTACGACTTAAGATTTAATTAATTAAAAAAAAAACCAAGCAATTAATTTAAATTTACGCGCCAGCAGGGCTGCATTTTCCCATTTGGATTGCCAGCTCTGGTATCGAAACATGGTAACTGAGTAAGCATCGATAAGTCAGGCTTGCAAAGTATCGATAACTAAAGCTTAAGTACTTTGGCGGGCTTTTAAATCTCTGGCCAAAAAAAACCAAGCATAATTTTATTATTTATCATTTTATTTACAAGAAAACTTAAAATTAATATAAATTTCGCAATGAATACAATCGAAAAGCATTACAAATACAAATTCTTGAATATAAATTTATGTTCCAATTTAGCCAGCTGTTCGAAATAGTATTTTAGTTTGTTTCTTTTTTCAATTCAGTTTAACAATTGTCTAACGACTAAAAATATGTTTGTTTTATTTAAATAACTAGATACACGCATGGAAATTCATTAGAACGCATCTGATTGAATGAATGTACGCGAGTGTTAATGGGTATTCAAAGGCGGCGAATAATGCGAGCAATTGCTGAAAATGGGAGAGTTTTCTTTTCACTTCGTTTGTTTTATAACATATATATATATAAAATACTGTGGCACCTATATAGTTGCTGCTGTAGAGGAAAGGGAAGTTTCTGTTCTTTTCTATGCTCTGAGCTGTGTTAGTTTGTGATGAAGGAATACAAAAAATGGGCTTGTAGTTACGTAGTTGGAGGACAGGGCTGGGCGCTCAGTCCGTGTCGTAGTAGGCGTAGTCATAGCTGGTATCCTCGTCGGCATGTGCCGGCCGCTTCGACTTGCTCTTCTTCTCCTCCCCCTTTTTGCTCTTGGCCGCTTTCTTGGGCTCCACGCTGGAGCTTGCGGTCGTCGTCGTTGTTGTTGTTGCTTTTGCTTTTGTTGTGGCTGTGGTTGTGGGGCGTCTCGTTGTGCTCGTTGTGGTTGTTGTGCTGCTGAGATAGGCGCTGCTGGTTGGCCTGCTGGTCGTCTGGGCGGTTGTCTTCGGACTAGATGGCGCCAACTGTGGACTGTACTGCGAGTTATACTGCTGCGAGGTCTTCTCCGCCTTGTAGATATCGGCGCGTAGCTTGTTGATGCTGGCAGCGCCAAAATTCAGCGACTGCGCCGTCTTGAAGAGCTCATCCTCATCGCTCAGATCCGATTGCTCCTGCTCGCGCTCCTTCTGATACGCGGACTGCTGCTGGCTCTTCAGATGGCTGTGCGCCTGCTGGAAGCCATGTGGCTGCCTGCTGGCAGCCGGCGCACCGGTGGTGCTGGACGTGGTGGAGCTGGTGGATCGGTTGCGCAAGAACTTGAAGCGATTGCGCGGAAAATCATTCTCATACAGCTCCGGATGGTACTGGCCGTCATCCTCGTCCACGTTATAGTACGGATTCGCCGTGGTGGGCAGCGCCGGCGTCAGCGCCGTCGTCTTCTTGGGACTCTGGCTGGAACTCTGGCCGGGACGCAGCGTTTGCTGTGCCTGATAGTAGCTCGGCTCGTAGGGCTTCTTGTAGGTTGTCGGCTTGAACGTGGTGGGCGTGAAGGCCAGCTGCGTGGACAGCCTCTTGGGCGTCGGATGCGCCGTGCTGGTGGTTGTCGGATAGAAGAACTCGTCGTCCGCATAGCGCTGTGTGGTGGCCTTGTAGGTGATGCTGCCGCGGCTGGTGAAGCTGCGCGCCTTCCCGCCGCTGCTGCCGCCGCTGCCGCCGCTGCTGCCGCTGCCGCTGGGCGAGGTCTTGAAGGGCGCCGGCTCCTGGCCGCCCAGCCGCGTCAGCTGCTGTGCCGGCGCCCGGGGCCGCTGATACTGCGGCTCCACCTGGGCGGGCTTGCGGGACGCGCCCGGCGTGGCCTGGAAGGGCTGCGGCTGTTGCAGCTTCGGCTTGGCCAGCTCGCCGAATTCGTTGTGATTGATGTAGTTGGAGTCCTGCGGGCCGAGCTTTTGTTTGCGCGCCGACACCGTGGGCTTGTGGCTGTGGCCACGTCTGGTTGTCTCCTTGTCAAAGTCCTGCGCATTCTTGCCCGTCAGCTTCGTCGAGCTGGAGGGCAGCTCCGTGCTCTTGAAGCGATGCCCATTATTCGGATTGTACGTGGTGGGCTGTATGCGCTCCTGGGTCAGGTACGGATCGTTGAGGCCAAAGCTGAAGCGGCTGGTTATGCTGCTGCCCAGCCGCGGAGTTGTGCCCGCCGTGGGCGCCACCGTGCTGGGCGTGGTCGACTTAAAGTGCTGCGCGAAGTCCTGAAAGTCGGTATTGAAGGACGTGTGCAGCGTGATCTTCTTCAGGGATTTGGTTGACGGCGCCACCGTTGTGGTGGTGCCAGCCGTCGTCTGGCTGCTGGTGCGCTGACCGCGCGTGGGCGTGGCACGCGCCTTGCCGCCCGCCTCCGTCGTCTTGCGGCTGTAGTCGTTAAAGTCGTTGGGCCTGGGACGCGCCGGCGCCGACGGCTCCTCGTCGAATTCGCGGCCGCCGTGGCGATTGGCAAAGAAGTGCGAGCTGTGGGAACCCTTGAAGATATCATCGATGTCTTCTGTGGACGGCAGACGAAGCAGACAAAAAGCAAGTAAGAACGTTGTAGGCGGGTGTAGCCGACTGCGCAACACTCGTGCAGGGTAAGTATTATTGTTATTTTGGGGGGCCGAACACTGTCTGCCAAATTTGGTGACTCTAAAATTGTGGGAGATGTGGATTTGTGTCTTAATCGCCCCAATGGGCGTAACCACATACTTTTTCTTTTATTTTAGACGCGATCAACATCTAGCTTTAAAACTGCGGGTGATAAAAAGATTTTATCGAATTGTCACGCCCCTAGTGGGCGTAACCAAAAAATCTTTATAGTTTATCTGGCACGGGTATACTCGAGTATATATTCCAAATTTCAAGTCGCTAGCGTCAATAGTGGCGTTTGAAATTCCATTCGTACGAACAGACGGACACTGCACAAACCCAATATACTCTTTCACGTCGTGAAGGAGTATAAAAAGATGCGGACAAGCGACAAGCGCGTGATTAATTTGTGTAATAAATTTGAAGATTCCATTGTTTGGTGGCTTACGCTTGGAGTCATCGTTGTTGTTGTAGTTGTTGTGATTGTAGTAGCTGCGCTCGGTGCTCGTTGTTGTTGTTGTTGTGCTCGCTGTCGTACTGCTACTCGTCGTGGGCGTGTAATAGCTGGTGATGGGCCGCTTGCTCGTCTGCGTGTTGTCCGGACTGGAACTGGGCACCGTCTGCGCATAATTGTGTCTGGGGCGCGACTTGTGATCGCCGCGGCTCTCCTTGGTGCGACGCACATCACCTGCAATCAGGTCACCAACATGAGTATAATTGTCCAGAAAAATGTTAAAAAAACGAAAAATATAAAAATATATAGCAAATAGTTGGCCATAATTGCTATCATTATGTGCTTTGCTAACCACTTTCGGCACGCTGCAAATGGAAGGTGGCCTCGTCCTCCTCGTTGGCTCGCTTGCTCTCATCGCCGGCGCGATATAAATCGTTTAGATTGTTGTTGCCGTCAACGTAATAGCTGGTCGCCTTGTCGCAGTCGACGTCCGCCCAGTTGGCGCAGATCTGCAGCTCCTGGTCGAAGGCGGTGCTGTTTGGGCAGAGGAAGCGATAGTCCTGCACCTGTTGGACAAACGAATTAACTCTTCGATGTGAGAGCTGCGCAAACAGTAACGGGCATTAACAGCATAATCAGCATAAGCAGATAACCAGATCAACATGCAAAATTCATAATTTGATAAGTGGGCAAAATTAGTAAAGCGCCTTTTTTTCGATTATTTGTTAATTGTAAAACAGGAGCAACAACAACAACGAATAAGAACGTTGCGCAATACTCGTTCGCAATATAATAGCGGCCTAAAGCAGTCGAAAATGGTCCCAAATATTATTTTTATTTTAAAATATACAGATTTTTGAAATTTTCTGCGCGATTCTAAGAGGAGGGCATCAGAAAACTGTTGTCACTTTAGCTCTAAAATTGTGGGAGATATGGACTTTCGCGGCTTATCCGCCCCCAAGTGGGCATGTCAATTAAATTTATCTGGAGAAGGTCATTAGTAATCTGTCTGCAAAATTTGCTGCATCTAGCTTTAAAACTAAGGCAGACATATTGATTAGATTGAATTGCCACGCCCTCAAAAAAAAAAAAATGAAAAAAATATTAACATTTTATGTGACGCGTGTATACACGAATATATAATATATTCCAAGTTGCAACTCTCGAGCTTCTTTAGCGGCGTAGCTATTCCGTGTATAGCTTCATCATGCCTTCAATATTTTCTGAATAAATTACAAAATTTTATAATACATTCTAAAATAATTAAAAAAATACGTTTTTGTAGTGGATTGAACGCTGAAGCTATTGAAAACGAGTAAAAAAAAAAGGTGCAAATCTATGTAACAGGCAGAAGGAGGGATCTCCGACCCCATAATGTCTATATGTATATATATATTCTTGGCCAGCATTACTTACTAGCCGAGTCGATTTAGAACTGTCCGTCAGTGCGTACAAATGTGGAGGTATGCCCATATATGAAACAGAGTTCAAATACAATTGCACTTTAGTTTGAGTGTATTTCTTATGCGGTGGAACGTATCTACCGCATAAAAAGAAAATTGAGTGTATATCGAGTATTCGAGTCACTTTGCAACCATTCTTAACAATAATTTAAAATTATTAGCCGTACAAATTAAATTAAATTAGACATTTGTGTATATAGACATTTTAGCAAAAGTTAGCTCGCTCGAAGATATGATATCAGTGCATATATATATATGCAGGCATACTTTACGATCTCAGAGATGTCGCTGCGCATATCGTGACAATGCTAACAATAGCCTCGGCAAGGCTTTTTGACTTTAACAAGCCAGAGGCCGCGGCGAACTTTGGCATTTTGTTGGCTGTGGCACTTGGCATTTTGTGGCATCCGGCAGTGGCAGCCGGGCCAGGTGATGCTGCTGCCGCAGCGCACATTTTCCGTTAATTGAGGCGACGAGCGGCGAAGTGAACGTTCTCGATCTGGGTCTGCGTTGCAATCATTGGAGGCAAGGGGGGGTTTGGGGGGGAATGTGTAGACAAAATAGCAGTAGGCTAATTGACAACTCAAAATCCATATGTATAGTATAATTCAATTCGATACCACACAAAACTCGTACCATTGTGGCTTGGGCATTATTTCGTATTTTGTATTATTAATATGGTAAGACAGTTGCTGGCCATGCTAGCTGCAACCGCGACTCAATGCCAAAACTCCTTCAATAGGCCAAAATGTATCTATTTCGCAAATTGTCGGAGCTCAATCGACAGCAATCGGATGTCTGTGAGGAGGCCATCTCGAGCGTTCTGGATGATGTGCTCAAGGGTAAAACCAGTACAATTTTTAACTACGGCAATTGGCCCCACGGTGGCAAAGCCGGTGCTCAGTTGGCCAACGTGGATATGATGGAGCGCATTCTAAACGAATTGTTTAGCCACGTCTACACCATGGAGGTGACCATGGAGATCAATATATCCATTAGCCATATGCAGCTCTACGTGGTGCAAAAGCAATTGGTTCACCAATCCGGCGACTGCCTTCAGAGGGAGTCCCGCGAGCACTTTGTCGCCTCAACCCATGATGTTTATTTGTATATGGAGAAGGTCATTGGCAAACTGATGCAGCCCGATCGCCAGTTGATCGGCAATGATCAATATCCCTATACGGTATTCACCATATGCGTGAGGCAAACCAATCTCGACCAATCGATGCATGTCCAGGGCAATCTTCAGTTGGTCCAACTGTTGTCTGTCGTCGATCAGCCAAAGATATTGGAGTTGACCACACCGATGGCGTCTCTGCTGAAGATCATTGAAGCGCTCGCGAGCAATCCGAAGACGCATCTTAGATACTATAACATACGGCTAACACGAATTCTAAAGGATTTACTGGGCAGCGATGAGACGACCGTGATTTTCAACTATACGACTGCGCCGGACGTAAAGCTCGAGACGGCCTCGGCCATGGGCTGTGCCAAGATCTGGAAGGCGCTCTATATGCGGGAGCGCAACAAGTGCAATTCGCTGAACGAGAAGATCTTCAGCTTGGAGTTCTCCAACGACAACGGTCGCAAATTTCAGCTGGACGAGCTGCTCGAGCTACTGAAGACGACGGGCAACAGCAGCGTCCAGCTGGATTTGGAGGTGCGACACCAGCGCAGCAGCTACACCAAGACCAGTTCCGGTGGGATCTACGAGCGGCAGATATCCAATTGCAAGCAGCTATTGTACGAGGAGCGGCGACAGCTCTGCACAGATCTGAAGCACATCAAGGCGGATGCGGAGGCCAGCTTTGAGGAGATGCTGGACATACAGCAGACGGTCGCCGAGCTGGCCAACCATTTCGAGCGGAATACACAGCAGCTGGAGCAGAAGAACAAGATGCTCGCCCGGCTCCATCTCCTGCTGGCCGAGGCCAACAGCAAGGTGCAGAGCCAGCGCATCGCGTTCCAGCGCAAGATGGCCACATATTCGGAGATGTTCCGCAGCCTGTGGGATGAGCAGCGCACGGCGCTGCAGTTGCAGGAACAGGAGCGCGAGACGCAGCTATCAAGGATGTTCGATACGATCTATAACGAGGTGCACAGCACGCATCAGACACACCAGCTGGACAATGGCGAACTGCAGCAGCGACAGTGCGCCAAATCTGGACGTTAGGCGCAGCGCGGTCTGCCACAATCAGCAGAGATACGTAAATGGAAACGATAAACAAACGATACCGTACCGAATACCCCAAATACACCTTAAAGGTCAGCGATCCAGCCGGCGACTGCTGCACTGGGCTCTCTTCTAATTTGGAGTTGGGCTACAACTGCACTCGGCTGGCAGCCTGGCAGTCACGAAGTCTCATCACACGTACCCTCCTATTGCCCTCTCTAACCCCTTTCCCTCCTATGCACACTTTGGCTATGTGCAACTTTGCCATTTAGCTGGCAGCGGCAACCAAGCGATCGATTTGCAGAAACTCGCGCCCGCAAGCTACCAAAGTCTTACGTTTTGTTTTCGCGCCCCCTTTTGTAGTTTTCGGAACAAGCCCTACAGAGGGCACATTAAATTTTCTATGTCTTTTACCAAAAACAACCATACAAAAAAAAAGATAACTAAATAGATACAAGACGCACGTTCAACTCCAAAACGCATACATACACCCAGACATGTACATATAATAAAATTTGGTAGATTGAAAACTTGGCAATGCACGCATCACTTTTAATCATCTTTGGGGCTGGGGCTCGCATTTTGGGGTAAGGGCCTGGCTCAGCTGGAGGCCTTGCTGAGCCGCACTCAAGCTGTTTGTTTGCATTGTATTGGAAACTCAACATTACGTTTGTAACCATTACAAGCCAAGAGAAGATGCTCTTTACACTGGTGTCTAGATAGTTTTTTTAAATCGCAGACTTGTTTTTTCATGTTGCGAGACGCTCTGTGCATTACGGCGACCTTAGTCTGGAAGATACCCTGTATCCAAACAGTTTATTAGCTTTGTCAATTCCAGGTCACAAAGATGGCTATAAAATCTTATATAACAAATACAAAAAAACGGCATTTGTTAACAAAATGTGTCGGCTGTTTCAAAATTCTCGAGAATATTAAAATCATATTTTTCAGACTTGAAAAAACTAAGGGAGCTTTTGGTATTAAGAAATAATTATAACCAGTTCTGTACGAAATTATCTACTTGGAAATTATTTGTATATATATGATATATATTAAAATTATATTATATTATAAACAAATCTGGATATCAATATTTATCGATTTTGACGAAAGAAAGCTTTCGTCAACGAGAAATATATAAAAGGTGATGCGCAAGTTCCTATACATAGAAATTGTTACTAAAAATTATATACATTTTACAATAACCAATCAAATCTGTACAGCAATCGAAATACAACTAACAAATTATAGTTAAAATAATTTCAAATTTATTTATTTAGAACAAGTTTTATATCAAGTGTAAAGTTTGAATTTTATAACAGATAAATATTATGATTCAGTTGCAGTTGAAGTATAGGGGCTTAAATTCCCGGCTAGTGTATGGACGTAATGTTGTTTTAGCGGAAAGTAAAAGTTGTGTTTTTTTTTTGCAAAAGAATGTTTTCTATAAAAACACTTTTTGGCAGTATTTAGATGCTCATATTGGCGGACTGCTGATCGAGAAGAATAAATAATTCTCTATGTATATACTTTATAAGATGCCTTCCACAACACATATACCCCAATGGAACATTTTTAATGGGTGCTTTTGCTGCATTTGCCATTGTTTCCGTTGTTGTTGTTGCTGTCTTTAGCTGTCGCGCACGCGCAGAACTGTGAGTGTTAACTTACCCCCACTCCGGGCAGCTTGACGCACACGTGAAACATCTGACACTGCGTCTCGGGATCGGCATAGTAGCCGCCCAGTATCTTGTCGCGGCAGGTAAACTGCGTCTTGGGCATGTTCTGGAGACTGTACGTGGGCCACGGCCTGCCAAAGACGTCGTCATCCTCGTCGAGCAGCTGCGCCTGCGCCAGCAGATTGGCCCAGAGTATGGCCGTCGCCGTGGCTGCAAGAGACAAGAAGACAAAGAAGAAATCGTGCGCTGGTTAAATCTTCAAATTGGAAACTCAAGTGGTGCAGCGACCAGTGGCTAGCTGCCCAGCTGCCCGGCTGACCTTCATCGTAATGTGGCTCGCACTCGCAACACTTTCGCTCGCAAGACGCGACGTGAGGCACATGATTTATGTGCCAGTGTGTATGTGTGTGTGTGTGTTTGTCTGGGTACTTAAGCCGCTCAAGGCTGACTCTAAGTTAAGTTCTGTTCGTGTGCGTGTGTATCTTTTTTAAGCTTTTTTTATATTTGACAATTGATGGCTTTTTGATACAAAAAAGACATCATTAACGTTTGTAGACCGCAAATTCCCACAGCGATATTTTTACACTTGTGTCAATTCAGCTGCCAAATTGGCCAAAAAATAATACCAAATAAATGAAATAAAACGAAATCTGTGTATGTATCTGAACTCAACATGAGGGTCAACCAATTAAAATGTCATGTCAATCAAACTTTATGGATTACCAATATGTGTCCTAGCTCAATTTCAAACATACATGTTGTGCATTAAAAGCCAAAAAAAGGCACTTCTATTCGTGACTTTAATGGCCCAAACGCCTAATTACCATGACGCCCATCTGCATGACTGTTGCTGTTATTTTTCTGTGTGTATTTTTTTTCTGTTAGTGGCCACTGTTCTTACAAAATGCACAGCGGAAGATGCGCTTGCTGCAATTAAGGCAATTGCATTTGCAATTGCAGAACCAATGCTAATTGCCTTGACTGGTTCCGTCTGGGGCAAGTCTGTGGCAGGCACAAATTGCAGTCAAATCTGGCTTTGGATTATGCAATCGCACTGATCATCAGCAGGCCAAGTGGGGAGAGAGAGAGAGAGAGAGAGAGAGACGGAGACCATCAAAGAAAGCCTCGACTCGTTGCCTTTTAAAGATTCGCATTTAATTCAAAATGAATTTCATTTTCAATTCCGACTTTTCCCTACACAATTCGGCTATCTGGCTTTGTTCGCTGCCTGTGAACTATGACTGGGCAGATGGTGCCCCGATTGCGGTTTTTTTGGGACCCAGCTTTTGTTTGGCCTGTCTGCCCGTCTGCTCTTTTGTTTTCCCTTGGCTTATTCAAATCCAATTTGGAAGAGCTCGTTTGAAGACCAGACAAGTGAGTCGCACGCAGCTTCCGTGGGGCGGCGTCGGGCTCCTAATGACCGTTCAAGCGCTGGTTTACAATAAATTTGAACATGCGCATATAATTATTTTTTGTGCCTGACCCAATATCAGTTAAGCATAATTGTCTAGCCCATATTATATTTTTTCCCAGTTATTTATCTTGCCTTTAAAGTCCCATTGAAGCCTGGAGGCATTTATTTTGGCGAAATTCATAACTAATTGCATTTATTTTGGGTTTCGGGTTTCGGGCACCGACAATATTTGTAGAAACTCGCGTAAACAGCTGCTGGTTTGCGTTAATGTATGTGGGCCTTGAGTCAATGCATAATTTCATATTATGGAAGATTAAAGAGGCAACGCCAGCTAATGATCATGCGAATTAGTTATCGAGAGGAGATGAGCATTCGTCTTCTGCACATGATGTGATTGCTGGAATGCGTAATTATCGCAAGCAGGAAGGTCAATATTATGTATGACCAATCAACTAAAGTCTCTAATGATGTCTCTCATAAGGAAATGACTTAAATGCTTTGAATATAATGTAATAAGTTCTTCAGTGTTCATGACCAAATTATTTTTAGTCAACTGGCTCTTAAGCAAAATTTAAGTCTCGTTTAATAACTCTATTTATTATTTCCCTCATACATATTTAACTTATGTTCCACACCATGCTCCCACTTAAAACGACGAAAACCGTAATAAATTTTAAGTATTAGTTTAAAAAAGCGTGGCTTAGTTTCTTCATAATTAATGGAACATACCATTTTTGTTTCA
This sequence comes from Drosophila robusta, assembly GCA_035043565.1. Taxonomy (NCBI): domain Eukaryota; kingdom Metazoa; phylum Arthropoda; class Insecta; order Diptera; family Drosophilidae; genus Drosophila; species Drosophila robusta. The sequence goes on from JAWNMW010000235.1 coordinate 7,064,012, forward strand.
CTTAAAATATGTAAATATTAAAAAAATTATATAAGAAAATAAGTTGAAATGTTTCAATTTCTTATATTAAAATACAAAGAAGTGAATAATATTTAAGTTAATAAAAGCTCGTTTGATTCTCTGAATATATTTTAGGGCGTTTTAATTTTTTGAACATTTAAATGTTTTTATTTCTTTCATTAAAATATCAAGAAATGAAAACATTTGTACTATAATTTCATATCTTTTTCGACGGTAATAAAACTATATAAACAAAATAAATATGTATAGTATTCATAAAGAAAACATTTAAATATTACATAAATATATATTTAAAATAAATATTAATATATGATATCCTATATATTATTTCAAATTATTATTTTATATGAAATCAAATCTTCTATTATTGATATCCTATCGCTGCAAATATGTGTCATATGAAAATATATGTTTCTCTAAATTTTCCCCCTAATTGTATTTATATATTTTAATATTATAGGAAAAAATTGTATCAATTATTTAGCTAACTTTGTTCTTTAATTTTAATATTTGTTTTGCTGACCCCTATTTCTAGATATTAAAGTATCACAAACTTTTGTCTAATAATTAAAGAGTTCTCAACTTAAATAATTTCTATAACGAAAATATTTCCTGAAGTTCTATAAATTGAAATACTTTAATTTAACTTGATCAAAAAAACGTTTCTTATTCATCTCTTTTTATACATTTTATAACGAGTTTCCTTTATTATTTTTAATACTCACCCAATAGAAAGGCGCACATATGATAGTTAATAGTCGACATGGCGCTGTTTTCAACTAATTAATCCAAATCGAGGCGTATATCCACAGCCGTAAATGTAATTTTGTAATATCCAAAAGGTTATCCAAAGTGCTTAAGCTGCTAGTTAAAGTAGGTATTCACATGGAATGCACTGTAATCAGACAACAACACAACACGCAGACAAATCTGTATAAATACGATTAATACGAAAACGCACAAGTTGTTATTTAATGGTTTTTCTTAGTTATGTTTTTTGTATGGGTGTTTTTTTTTTGGTTTTTTCAAAATTAACACAAAATCGTCGAGCGATTCATTTTCATTATGTGAAACTGTTTGTCATGCCAGTATAAAGAAACGGCGCTCATGTAGAAAATGAGCAAAAAATACCGACAAAAAATTAAACGTAAAATTCTTCTTATTCGTCTTCTTCAACTGCTTCTTGTTCGTCTTCAAGCCGCGCTCGTACTGCACTCTCGTATATGTAAATGCGTACAAATGTGTTTCGCAAGGTGCGAAAACTACGGAAAAGCCATTTAGAATGTGCAGCGAAACGTTGAAGACAGCCAAAAAGCGAGCCCAAAATGAGTCTTGCCACTTGACTGGCCAAACAGGCAGTTGAAAAGCACTTAGTCACTGACAGTCACAGTCGCAGTCGCAGTCACAGTGACTGTCACTATTCGGCTACAAGTTGCAAGTTGAACTACGAACCGCACGAGACGAGCCAGCGAGAGGCGCAGTGTTGCGCGTTTTGCGACTTTATCGTTAACGTTGTCGAAGCGAAATGATTTCTGAAAGCGAAAGGAAAAACCACTTGGGCCTCATCAGCAGAAGCGGCCACAGCAGCGACGCCGGCTGCGGCTGCGGCAGCGGCGTCGGTGTCAGCATCAACGTTGTTGCTGCTGCTCGCAGCAGGCAGCTACTAGAAGAGCTTAGACTATTTTTGTTGCTGTTGTCTGAGTGCGGCTTCTTTTGACTTGAGCTCGGGCGCAGCTGTCGCATGCTTAACGCACATTACGCATACGCAACGTGTGACACTCGTGCATTGTTTGACCGGACCGGGCACGACTGTCTGCCTGGCAGTTGCAGTTTGGCATCGTTTGTCACTCACTTACGTCGTTTTTTTGGCCACAGGGCCAACGACAGCTACAACTACAACTACGGCCGCAGTCGCAGCTTCAGCCTCAGTTTGAGCTCATGATTATGAGCGAGTACGACCGCACTCCCACCGCAAGTCGCCTGCAATTACATGTACAATGTATGTGCTTGCAACTAGCATCGCGTCGGTTGCATCTTCCGCTGGTATTATGTCATAGTTAGTCATGGCGCGGCGGCATTGTCATTTACTCTCTGTTGCCCGGGCCAAAAGTCGCGCTGCCGATGCCGCTGCTGCTGCCGCAGCGGCTGCTGCTGCTGCCGACGGCAATCCGGTTCGCGTATATGGGTGAGTAGTGTGGGGAATGCGCGGCATTTGTTGCAGTGTGGGAATTTGCACGCCCGCAGATCTTTTTTTGGGCGTTGCTGTTTAGATTTTTGGTTGCCGTTTGATTTGTGCAAAGGCGGCAACAAAAGGCGGCTCAACAACAACAACAACAACAACTGCAGCCAGCTAATGTCCATCAAAGTGTGGCCCTAAACTGGCAGCTTGGCATTTCAAAGTTGAGGTTGGCTGCCGGAAAATGCACAGCCGAAAACCGTCGAAAAAATGTCAACTGCCTGCGCAAAGCAAACTGAAGACGAGCCTTGTGACTTGTTGACTTTCAGCCTGGCTCCAGCAGCGGGCGCAGGGCGCTGCACACTTGGCATATGGCAGCGTGCTTGTCGCTCTAGCTGCGCCTGACTGCCTTACCATCATTTTTATTTTTGGTTTTTTTTTTCTAATTTCTCGGCTCATGAAGAGTTCAGCTGCAATGATTGTGTAAGAGTTCGTCGTTTTGGTGGCTGCCTAGAAAAAGAAAAAAAAACAGAAAGAAAAACATAATAAATGTTCAATTTATTTTGCTGGCCTACGTTTGTGTCATCCCCGGCAAAGAAAGGCTATGACTCACGCGATGCTATTGGCCAACTGCGTGGGAAAGGCTAATAACTAGGAAGTGTTCGCTGGACAGTGCCAAAAAGATGAAACACAGCAATCAAAGGAAACGACACTGCGGCACAAACAAAAGACTTAAGACACGAACTCGATTTTTTTTGTCTTTTTAGTTAAAAAAAAAATGTGTTTTGTCTGCTTAGTGTCGGCATTACACAGCAGCTTAGCCATAATTCTAATTAGCGCCCGCTTTCAATTAAATACACATCAATTGGAATGGCCTCCGCCTGGCTGACATTGATAAATGCGCCGCGCGACGCAGACACGACTTTGCTGTACAACCAGGCAGCTACAAGCAGCTCAATAGATAGCAAGTTGTAACCAGTAAAAGTGCTCTGGTCGAGGGTAGCCGACTGCGAGATATCCCGTTCGTGCTGAGATAAATACGCATCTGCTCAAACTTCTGTGTAAGTGTGAATAAAAAATGCAACTATAAATAAATAAATAAAAACATTTACTACACATTTTACGTTAGGGATGTGCTTTCTTCTATTTCCTCCCAGAGTTTCACACGCTAACAACATTTTTTAATTTATTGTTAAAAAAATGTTGAAGGATTAAAAGGAGGAATGACAAAGAATTTTTGGTTATAGTGGAAAAGGGAAAACAATCCAGACAAGTGTAGGGTATACGAGAACCGTATGTCAAATTTTACAACTTTATTTTGCTAAGAATACTGGTGGTGGAAAATGAAATTTATTACTTTACAAAATAAGAATCAATTTGTAGATAATTTAAAATAAACTTGGGCGGCGTATAATACACGTGAATTTTAATGAAATATTTGGTACCTCTAGATTTCACAGGTATGGTATATGGTGTTGAAAATACCTCCTTCTGCGCATTACAACAAATCAGAAAATTTCAACATACCCTTTTCATACTCACTTTCAATCGATGCAGGGTATTGAAAGGGTTTAATAGCAGCTACAACAACAACAGCTCGTTAAGAATTCCTATACATTTGCCAAGTAAATTATTTAATTTTTTTTGTTTGTGATTATATAAGCGTCTGCCTGAGTGCAGTAAAAGTGCCGAAAGCATTTGCACAATGTGTGGGAGCCAAAGCCAATGCAAAATGCAGACATTCACCAACAGCAGCAGCAGCAGCAGCAGTATCTGCAGCAGCAGCAGCAGCAGCAAAAGTAAATTTCAATTAAGCTGAAGATGCGCGGAGCAGGCGAGCGCCTCTCTGGCATTTGGTGGCAGGCCGACGCGCCAAAAAATGCCAAAAAGTTAGCAGCAGGCGAACTAACGAGTCGCGTATTGCAATTGGAATGGGAATGGAATGGGGTTGGGAGCTAGGGAGCTTGGGGGTTCAGCTCTGGAGCTGGGCATTTCAATTGGAAACGCTGTCTGGGCCATTGAGTAATTGTGCAGCAATGAGCTTGAGCATGTGCGCGGCTGCCAGCAGATTTTCCGTTGATAAAGTGCATTGCTTGGAAAACCTCATAATAAGAAATCACACACACACACACACACACTCACACATCTTTCGCATGGGCTGAGATTTGGCCCGCCTGCACGTGGCAATCGCAGTCGCAGCTGTGCAATTTACAGTTTTATGATGCGACGGCAACGGCGACAGCCGCGTTGCGAAATGGCTTAACGCAAGCCGCGACGGCTGGTAACGGGCACAGGCTCATGCGCAGGATTGGGTCAGTCAGCCAGCCAGGCGGTCAGTCGGCTAATTTGACAGTTGGCCAAGCGCATTGCCATTCCAAAAATATTAAAAAAAAAATTAACTTGACTGATGCTCATAAAAAAACGAAAGACTTAGGCAACGAACTTGTTTTAATAGACTCGCTTCTGTCATCTTAATTTGCACTCATAAACTGGCCAAACCGAGGCAAACCCAGGCACATGCATGCTCAGCGCAAGCTGCATTGGATTCTGCATTAGCATAAAACGCGCATTAGGCTCACCCCCGCCATATAGACAGCAGCGGCAGCAGCAGCAACCTAGGCGCAACTTGTGCCGAAATCTTTCAAGACGAAACGTGAGAAAATGTTATAGACAGTTGCTGTTGCTGTTGCTGTTGCAGTTGCTATGCCATATAGACAACGGGGCTTGTAGTTGAGCCAAACAACAAAATAAATAAGTAAATAAAAAATAAAAAAAATATTTTGCAAATTATGGGAATGGCAACGACGGCGCTGGCGGTGGCTGCGCTTTAGACGCTGATTTCGCCAAGAATCCGGCGCGGCGAGTTGCAGATGCAGCAGCGACACCCAGCGGCAGCAGCAACAACTTGTTGTTGTTGTTGATTTTGTAGTGCTATCTGTGACTAATTGCATGGCCATACAAATGCATTTTTCGTAATTATTTGCAACAATGTTGGAATATGTGTGGAATTATTCATTGTAATCATGTTAATGAGCTTTCAAGCCAAGTCTTTTGGGCCTGCACATTGTTCACGGCGCTGGTGGTTCTGCTGCTGTGACCCACCAAAGACACCGCTGACTGTCATTTCCTACAGCCCGAGCATCAAGCGCTAAATGCCAGCCACTCTGCTCTACAGCTGACCAGGATGTATTAAGCGCAAATTATGCGCATTTATTAAGGCAACTTTTTTGCCTTCTTTTACTTTACATTATGTTAATTCAATTAGACGCCATTTGCTGGCAACTTTTGTCACTAGCGCAGTTGCCTTTGCTGGGGCTGAACTCTGCGCCTGTTTGCTGGTGTCTTCTTCAATTGCTTTGCCGTTGCCGCTGGCAGCGAATAGTGCAAAACATTTTTGCCAGAAAACGTTTTTGAGGTGCGCCACTTGCTGCTGCTGATCGTTTGTTTTGGCTAAAACACGACAACAACAGCAGCGGCAGCGGCAGCGGCAGCAACAGCAACCACAACAGCAACAACTCTTGTTGTTGATTTATGCGTTTTGCAGCATTTAAATTGGCATTTATGTCAAATGGCGGTAAGCTATATTTTTTAATACATTTCGCTTTATTTGTTTTATAAGCGTCCTTGAGCACGATCATAAGTCGCTGCTCAACTTCGACACTTTTCCAGCAGCAGCATCCAAGCCCTCAGCTGTTGCTGTTCCCATGGCTGCCACTCAAACCAGATATATATTTTTTTCTATAGCTCGCAACTCCAGCCTCAGCTTCAGCTCTGTTGTCTTCGACGCTGAATGGCATTCGTTAAGCAAATAGTTTAATTGCTCAAGTATAGCGACAATAATTTTGTTGCTTAAACACTTTTTAGTTGCTTTTTTCTCCATCAAATACAGATCTATGCAAATTTTTTTTATTTGTGTTTGGACCTTCAAAAATGTTTGAAGCATAATTTGACATTTCAAAAAATTTAACGATAGTTTTTTACAATGAAAAATACTTCAATATATCTTATAATCTCAAGCATTGCAAAATAGTTTCGTATATTTTACAAGAATCTTTAGCAGTGGAAAATATTTCAGCCTGTTAAGTATCCGACACAATTTAAAAACAAGTAAGAACGTTGCAGTCAATCTTAGCCGACTGCGTAATACTCGTTCGCAGCACGCAGTAGTTACTCATTTTCGAAAAAATGTTTCTTTAAAATGTAGTATTGCAAATTAAGATTTTTAATCGATTGTGGATGAATATTGTATATTGTGTTGTATATTACATAAGTATACATCATTGAAACCAATTCTGAAGGGGTCAAATTGTTTGTCAAAATTCATGCAAAAATTTACAAAAATTATGACATGTAAAGCTCTCAGATCCATATGTCCCATATTTCAAACGCCCATAACTTTGTCAAAACTGAGCCGATTTTGATGGTTGATGGCATTTTTTTCATGGGTTGTCCTCTAGATTGATTCTGCATTTCAAATATATTCATTATTGAAAATAAATTTCTTATTGCATTTTTGGGAAAAAGCATGTACCCCCCTTACTCATTTTGAAAAAAATTTTTTTTCAAAATTTAGAATCCGGAGTTTCCATTTTTAATCGATTGTGGTTGTCACAATTAGTATAAAAAACAACATTAAAACCGATTCAGAGGGGGTCAAATTTTTTGTCAAAAACCATGCAAAAATTGACAAAAATTGTGACATGTAAAGCTCTCGGATCCATAGATCCCATATTTCAAACGCCCAAAACTTTGTCAAAACTGAGCCGATTTTGATGGTTGATGGCATTTTTTTCATGGTTTGTCCTCTAGATTGATTCTGCATTTCAAATATATTCATTATTGAAAATAAAATTTTTCTAGTTTTTTGGTGAAATAATCATGTGGGGAGTACATTTACAACGCCCATAGCTTTGTCAAAACTAAGCCGATTTTCATGTTTGATGTCATTTTATTCATGGATTGTCCTCAATCATGTAGGCGGCGTGGCCGGTGAATTTTTTTGTGAGGTTTGATAGAGGAAAGCTCTACATATTCCAAATATT